>CM059971.1:113408000-114658000 GCA_030490835.1 Annona cherimola
CATGTATCTATTGTAGCGAGCATTGTCTGATAGTATTAGATGCATATAATTGTTTAAAATCAGTGAGACATTAATAGACGAGAACATTCACAACAGTGTCTACCAAGCAAAGTACGGAAGAATATATACGAGGATGAATTAAATTAAGCGATATAAATTCAAGTACGTCGCTGAAGTCGGACATAAATTCACCACAACAAATTTCTTTTTATGCAGTTAATTTTTTGTCCAATATCTATAGTACATATTAGACCGCACCAGATGTAACTTAACTCCAACTGATTGTTTAACTACAAATGCGTAGTTGCTTTTTTGAATGGTGAAATTTTGTCAAATGTACCAATTTTGACATCAAATGCAATAAAAATTAATATTTAATGTAGCTTTTACTCCATCAAAAAAAACGTAGCTTTTAAATTAAATTAAATTTTGGCACTATGACGCCTGCCACGTCGTGATAACACACGTGGCTCATTCTGCCGAGGTTGTGTTTTCAAGTCTTGCTGAATGCACGTCTCGTATATTATCTTTTTAAAGTGGGGGTTTTACAATTTTCTCCTATTGTGGGGGTTTACAATTTCCCCCCAATTGGTGTGGGTTTAAGAAAAATTGTACTCAATGATGTAAGGGTATAAATGTGCTTCATTATAATATTTAGTTGTCAAGATGTACACGGAAATATCAAAAAAATAAAATTTTGGATTCAAATACTAATAAAATTTTCGCTACAATTAATATAATTCATAATAATATTTTATACCAAATGCAGCTAAATTAAAATTGTAGCCACAAAAAGGTCCTCAGGTATAATAATTAAATTATATGGGAGTGAAATAAGGTGTCATTGGTTAGGGGGTTGGCAGTTGTACCGTCTAGATTTAACGGCTCAAAAATCAGAAAACAAATATATCCTTCTGTAGATGACAACTGGTAATTAATCTACTTCGAAAAACCTTAATCACTGCTACAAATTTTAGTTCCAATAATGAAATTATCAAGCTTTTTGTTGCTAATTTGGTTGTTGCTGCTGCTTTGCATTTAAAATAGGAAACAAGAGCGGGAAATTTTCCTTGCCCTGCTTTTATTTTTCCTGCTTGGGCAAATATGTATTTTGATGTGACTTCGTTGCCTAAAGGCGTACCTAGTTAATACTTTATTACACACTTTGGACTATGTTTAATTTTTTTTGTCAGAACAAACTATATTTAGTGACATAAATAATTATTATCACTAAAAATTAGTTTTTAGCAATAATAATATAATAGATATTACAAAAAATAACTTTTTAATGATGACTTTTAGGGATGAATCGAAAAAATGGTACAAAAGTCTTTTATGATCGACTTATAATAAATTTTTGTCCCCTAAAATCTATTGCTTGTAGTGATATGCATGAAGCAATAATAACAAATTCGCAGCAAAATCTTGTTACTGAAAAATGAAAATATGATCTCTTATTCATTGCATAAAGTGAGCTTTCGAAAAAAATCATTGCAAGAAAAGTATATATGTAGTTAACTTTTTGCAGTCAAATTTAAATTTGGCAACATCTAGTATTAATTGCGGCAAACTACTATATTTCTAAGTTAAATATTATTACTATTTGCAACCAAATACTATATTAAATATTAATTTTATATGTATATGAAACAAAAGGATCTAAATTTTAACAAGCGTCATTACCCTTAAACAGTGTGCACATGCAGCCAAATTAATGTATGCATAACCAAATAAACCTTACATGCGATTTGTTTCAGTAGATGAGTGTACTCATCTGCTGGGAAGTAGTTAATTTCATCCGGTCCGTTTAGACCTTTTTTTTAAGTCCCAATTCAAAATTTTGACCCAGGAGCATTTTCATATGATATTAGTTTCAGGAGCAAAGTCATGGCCGGTGAAACAATAGCTGCTTATTCAAACACACACGTATGCACAATGATGCAAAGCGGGGGACAAAATTCAACCAAAAAATAGGATTAGAAAATGTGGAAGTAAGACCTCTGTCATAAGAATGTGGTATGTTAGAACATATTTTCATCAAGGATGGTGCGGCATACGATGATGTATTTCCTTCCTTCAAGCAACTGAAATCTGGGAAGTTGACAGCCATGTTGCCTTTCGAGAAGCAGCGTTAAGGAAATGTTTGGGAAAAACAATTTCACGGCAATTACTCGGCGCGGTGACCGGTTGGTTTGCCTAGAAAACGGATGACTGCAAAGATTACGAGTTCCCATATGAAAGAAAGCTTGGGTGCAAAGACAAGCTACCCAATTCCTGCCTTTGCAACAGGAACATATCGGCTACCCAGCTAGCGTATGCATAACCACAGCCAATCAAGTCAAGATTCTTTTAAATTTAGTATGCAACTTGTATATATGCATATTCGTTCAACTCTGACCACGCCGAGATTAATTTTGTCAAACTAACAGATGGGTATTATTATTATTCTATATTCTGTATGTCTTTGGGAAATTTATGATGCTGTGAGGTTACTTCGGCTTAATTTCTCAGAAGCGGATTTTAGCTATATGCCAATAAAAATGAGTTGAGTGGGACGGCCGTTGAAATTAATAAAGCAAGCATCCGCAGGTCTCAACATTAATACCAAGATATCATTAAAAGAGCAAATGGGTGCTAGTCCATTGCAGTTCAATTCTGTATAATTTCTGATATTACAAAATTACAGATGTCAGTCTTAAAATTTTGAATTTGGATTTTTTTTTCTTTTCAGACAGACGAACCCTTCCAACTCGAAAAAATTTAATGTACAACGTTTTAGGGGCTCATCACTTGTAGCAATGCAGATCGATCTCACGTCCTGAGTAATTGGACGAGGTTTCCCACGTTCTTCGCAGCGTTCTGCCATGGCCATGTATCAACTTTGTGAGAATTATTCAAGAACTCCATGGCCATGCTCAGGAAATCTGTAGGCCTGTCTGTCTGAACTGTAATCCTCTTGGGGCATCGTAGTAAGCTGATGTAGGCCTCCAGGTCATGCACGCAGGAGGGATCCTGCATCTTGAAGAAATCGAGGGCCACCTCGACTCCCACGTGCGCGTAGCATGAGCAGCTCCAGGGGAGTTCGAACTTGCCACCCAAAGCTCTAAAATTCTCATTGAGGAACACCCCGGGCAGCTTCGTGATTGGGTCGTTCACGTTCACGACCCTCAAAACCTTCACCCCCAGCTCCTCGCACCTCTCCTTGAAACCCGCATTCCCGACCCTGGGACCTCCAAAGGAGTAGACGGTGAGGGGGATCTCATGGTTCAAGCCGTTTTTGTTGAGGCCGAGCTCCCCAACATCGTACGCGAGGAGCAACGCGAGGGAGCTCCCCATGCTATGCCCAGCCACGGTGATGCTCAGCTCCTCATCCGCATATTGGTTGATGATGCGCGAGAGCTCGGAGAGGAGCTGTTCGCGGCAGCTGCCATTGGTGAACTTGCACGTGCTGTCGTCGGAGGTGTAGAGATTCAAAAAGCCTGACTCCACCTTGACGTCAGGCCGGGGATTGTGAGGGTCGAGGCGTGCGGGAGTGAGCGAGCTCATGAGATTAGCGATCCACTCGGGGTTCGTGACGGTGCCTCGGAAGGTCACGACGATGTCCCTCCTCCCCAATCTCTTGACCTCCTCGTCGGAAGCCACAGCGACGTAGCCGATCCAGCGGCTGCAGCAGGAGCCGGTTTGCGTGGGAATACTGATGTCGGGCGTGGCGTAGATGTATTTGGTGACCTCGTAGCCGCACCCGTCCATCCCCACTTCTCTCAACATGTTCTTCTTCCCGTACTTGCAGTTCAAGTAGCGCTTCGACGCCGGTTCCAGGTCGAACGCCTTGTAGCAGGCCGTTACGAACTCCCCGTACCGGATGATCTCCTCCCGGAGAAGCGGGTTCAGCGGCTCCACCAGGTCCTCCCAGTTGCTCGAGCCTTGGATTTCTCTCCATACGCGAGCCAAACCAGCGGCAGCAGCTTTGGACTTGGCCTTGGCCTTGGCCGCTACTGCTGGCGCCGCCAACGAAGCATTTAGTGCACTCGTCGTCGTTCGTTGGCGTTGGCTCGGTGAAAGAGCAGTTTTCCCCAGAGGACACAATCTCGGTCTCTTCAAGCTCAGCTTAAGAGGAAGCGGTACGGCGTTTGAAGTAGAAATGGCGGAAGCAGCCATTGATGGATGTAAGCTATAACAAAGTAGCTGGGAGGAGAAGGCGGTGGTGCGGGAAAGGAGAGAAGAAGAGAGAGGAAAAGGAAGGAGACAAGGTGCAATTTCTGGTGGTAGTTGGGTGGAGAGTGGATGGTGGCATATATATATACACACGCACGGGAGGGAGAATGTAGTGATACGGAGAGTAGTGGGAGATTCATTTGATTTTTGACGTGAGAATAATATTATAATCTTGAAAAATCCAAGGCATGTTTGGCGAGGATTTTGACTGGCATTTTTTCGGATTTTGGGAGTGGTCGGTTGCGACGTAGCGGCTCCTTGCTGCGACTTTCGGGGCCCCTCCCTAACAAAACGCTTTTTCCTGGCCCCCACGCCGTGTGGCTGACTAAGGACAGATGAGAGACGGAAATTATAGTCTTAATTAAAAAAATTAACTACCATAGTAGTTTTTCTGTATGGGAGATTTATAAGCTCTTTCATACGAACACACTAAGCTCCACAAATGCCCTATGAAGACTAAGCTTTACCTACATTAAAAAGAGCCAGACTCCTATAAACTAGACCACACAAATTGAGTGGAAATCCATGCTACCGCGAAAGGGAGACGAGGAGCGCGTACCAACTGCGTGCGTACCGACTGGGACGAGACCCAGTTGGCAATTACCGTAGTACTTAGATGAAAATGCAAAAGGGAAAACGAAACCTCTCTAACCCAAGTGACTTTGGGGGTGTTTTTGTAAAATCACCAGTCGAAGAACGGTGCGGTTGTTCGCTCCGGCCCCGCCGACATTTTTCCACCGCTCTTTTCTCTGCCATTTTGGCCTCATTTTCCGATTCTGCCCCCGCATTCTCTTTTGACGCGTGCCCCTCTTGTCCAGGCTCCAGCTACCCCCGGCGATTGTTTTTCCACGCGGCACACGGAACAGTAAGAGGGTATCTAGAACCGCATAGCGGCAGCAGGAATATGGGACGGCAATCGAAAGGTGGGAAATTTCTGGATAGGATGGATGTGGACCGTCCGTCGTGGATTGCTGATTAATCGGCTCCGTTGATTGAAATCGGGGCGGTGGGCCGTCTTCTGATGGCCGGAAAATGGGGCGCTTGCGTGCCAATCTCGACAAACTCGCGCTGAAGTGGTTTATACGTGCAAGACCTGCAACAGGGCCGTTGCCCCTTCTCAATTTCAGATGATTTCTATTGTTCAACTGGCCAAACTCAAAGAATAACTGGCGCGCTTCCTCATGGGGAATGGAAAAGCAAGGGAGAGGTAGGTAAATGACATGCCAGCTCAGTATTATCCATTTTAATGGGATGTGATGAGATCTCGATCAGGAAAAAGTCGATGTACATTAAGAAATGAACAATTATATTAGAAATTTAAAAATAAAAATAATATTTTAATATATTAAAAATTAAAAAAGTTTCTTTGCAATGAAAATTCTGATAACATTCTCCTCTCATCCAATGGGATCTTGAACAATCAGGTCAGTTGATGATGAAAAATACTTCAGTTTTCTATTTTTACACGCCCAATCTTTTCATAGTTAAAATTATCCATTGTTATTAAAATTATTATTAGAAAAAACCAAACTGGTCACTTGGAAAATTAAACCTTGCAGTTGAATCACGAGCCGGATAATTACCTGGGTTTTACCTTGGTTCTAATTTTAAGAGCATTGACTCTACCATAGCAACTCATATAACATTCTTTTGCTCAATTTTTAATCCATTTTATACCCATAGATGAATCTGGGACGAATCTTCGATAACTAGGCTTTTTGACCTTGCTTCTGACGGCAGGCGTACGTATTATGCAGTAGTTCATGTGAAGCTCACCCCAACCCCACCCTTGGCTTAGAGCAAGCAATCTTCCCAAACCTTATTCCTCACATGACATGACATGACTCCACATCTTATCCAATGCCAACCTTTCTCTCAGTTATCAATGTTACAACAACCGGACCAGCAATCGGTCTCGCCGTTGGAGTGGTTTGGTCGAAACCGGTTTAACGGTCTTAATAAACTGAATGAAACCGATAAATAAATATTCAAAATATATGATATTATACAACTAAAACATGCATGAATATAATAACAGTTTAAAATAAAAGCGAGTGTACAACCACATTAAATAATTTATTCGATTTTACTTTTTGTATCTTTAAAGTCATACTTATCTTTTAAAATAAAAGAATAATGTATAAATAAGCTTAGCATTTAGGTATCATCGATAAGTTCAGATAAATATTAAACTAGTTGATCATGATTAGAAATTCTTTTATAAACAAGTCAACTTTGAACATAACATCCCCAAATTTGAAATGTACGCTGCCGAATGTCGCATACCTGACACCAAAATTAGATAAATATCGACGGATCGTAATTTTCATCTAATCGGTTAATGGGGCTGTTGGAATTCAAGTTAAATAGATAATGCAGTCTTTAAGAATTACAATCCCAATTGGCATGTATGGGACCGGTGGATCCACTAATTCTCGATTAAACCGGCTGTTCCGCTAGATCCGGTTTTCTGTATGTTGGGTACGTACTGTAAATATAAAGGATGTTAGGCGATCAGCTCGGTTTGCATGCTAAAAAATATGATGCGGTGTGAATAATGATGATGATAAAATTGAAATAAATAAGTTAGATGTATAAATAGTCATGTAAAAATGATTGAAAAACAAAATAATTATATAAAAATAAGTGAAAAAATAATTAAAAATAAAAAATTATAAAAAAGTGAAAGATTTCGACTTTAATTGAAAAAGTTTTATTGGGTACGAGGGGAGCGCGGAGCGCGCATGGAAGCATCTAAAAATTAATGCATCCAATCATAAAAAGATATGTGCATGCGTAAGTGCTTGGTTTGGTCTGAGAAACTCATGATAAAAACGGCGAGTGTGCATGTGTAGATAAGATAGGTATATGCAATTTCAGTTTATCACGCATGGATTTAGATGAAGAGCAATCGATTGTTTGGATGAAAGAGAGATATAGCCCGAAGACCAGGAAAAAATCCGGATAACGAGCGACTTGCCATACACGGCTCAAAAGCCAATAGTCGTCAGATAACCTAATCTCATCATCTATTTATTATTTTTGTTGCCCCAAACGTCATTTGGATGGACGAGAAAGCGGCTAGAGCAAATCTTAGCTTTTGATGAGCTGTTATGTCGAATCAGGCACGGACATGGCGTGCTCACCGGTCAATCCGGACCGTTGAAATTGCATTGATTGATTGATCCTGACTACCCATTTCGTTTTAGTCAACTTCAACCTGTGCCCTAACCAAAACACGTACAGCCCTTCTTCTGGACGGTCCAGCTGGCCTTACGGCCATGCGTGTTGTACTTGGGATCCCGCAATAAAGCTAGCTCTAGACGTGCCGAAAGCAGATCCAGCAAGAGTGGAGTAGGAAAAAACTGTGCACGCCCATGCATTCGAATCCTTTCCAGACGACTAAAAATCTCTATCTTACAAACACATGGGTTTGGATAGCGCTAAAAAGCTAGAAACATCCACAAAGGAGAATTTTTTCTTAAAAAAGAAAAGTGGACAAAATGTATATGTTACAAACAAAAGGTTACTTGCATTTATTGCATCTCCATCTTTTTTGGGATTTTGTGATTTTTGTCTTATAATAATTTTTTTTTTCCGGAGGATTCTCCAATTGAGGAACTTCAATTGCAAAAGCACTTTAACATCAACCGAATTTTACGGTTTGCTATTTTCTACAAATGAAGATCATAATTAAACGAAAACTTTTCAAAATTAATAGCTATTGATAAAAATTTGCAAATTTTTAAAAACATTGGAAGTAATGCACATAGCTGCAAAATACCCCAAGTATAAAGTAGGCATAGAAAAAGACTTGTAGGGTAATGATGTTATTGAAGATTTCAATCCCTAATTAGCCATCTACTAATTAAATTTAAAATTATTCATTTAACTAGAAAACTGAATTTCATCTCTGTCAAACAAAACATTTGTGGGCTTACTTTAATAAAAATAATAAAAGTGTAAAATTAATGTAATAAAAAATTTTGATTTATATATCTATTTAAAATTTATTATTCAATATTTATACCATCAAAATATTCCTAGATAAATAGTTCTATAAATTATTATAAAATTTCAATAAATCTTTGGGTGTATTTTCATATTTCATGTATAATTAAGAATATTTTTGAGCTATTAATACTTTACAAAAAAATCTTTGATTGGAATGATTTTTTAGTATTGTGATAAAATAAATAATTTTTAAATAAAATGAGTGAGACTTGACGTAATTGGATTTGTTCATCAAAATGTGCAAAGATAAAAAAGTAATGCCAGTCCCTACGTAAATGACTAAGCAGTTAAAGTGAGTGCATATAAAGATGTGTATAATAAAAGGTTCAAGGTCCGCAATTGGATAAAAGCATTTGTTCTTTCAACCTTCCTTTAAAATTTTCCTCTACCTATTGCCTTGTTATCTAAGAAGCTAACACATAAAAAATAGTAACAAAAAAGTACTTCAATAATATTGGTTATATGAAAATATATTCTATGCATGGTTATATATATATGTGTGTATTATATTGAAAAAGATATTCAAAATGACGATGAAAAATATCACAAAATAATTATAAAAAATTGAATAATTATACTAGATAAAGTTAGATGTCAAATTCAAGAACAAAGGAAAGATTACACTGTACCAATAACGATAATGGATAAAGTTAGATGTCGTAGTCAAGAACAAGGGGAAGATTTTACAGTACGGTGCCATTGCGTCTTTCATCCTCAATTTCCCATTCCTAGTTATACCCTTGTGCAGCCGTTTCCTCGTGTGCTTTGCGGATACACGACAAGTGCAGTAAATGCAACAAGCGTATTGACGCGGCATCATGTCTGGTCCAATCGAGTCCCCGTCAATGCAGATTCATGGAATACTATAAAATTTTTGATGAATTTTAGGATGATTAGAGGAAATGACGCATGGTAACATGCATGGTCAAAATCCAATCTGCTTCCATTTTTAGAATACGTATGAAACAGGGCACTATTCTTGGACCGTTTGGGTCTAAATCCAATGCAACCAATTAGCAAGCAACATGATTCCATGCTCAACACACGCCCAAAACTTTTGGCGTAATCTGCAATAACTAAGAATAGAAAAGCTTATATTTAGTCGAACTCTTTTCATATAACACAATATTCCTTTATTTCTCTGTTGGTAATAAAAAAGGAAAGAAAATGAAAAAGAAACGGAAAATCAGATAGAAGAAGAGAAAAAGGAATAGAAAAAGGACCAAAAAGGTAAAGAAATTTTAAAACAAAAGAAAAAAGGACATTGACAAGACAAAGAATAATGATTGAAAACAAAGTCCTTATGGATAAATCACATGAGTTTTTTGCGCAGAGAGATAGAGCGTACCGGTTAAAAAAGTAATGATAAATAAAATAAAATGTACAGTTGGCAGGATAGAAGGAGGTATGGGAATTGTGAAGTTAATCAGGGTACATTTGGTATGAGTTAAAATAAGTAAAAAGAATTATAAAAATTCTTAAAAATGAGAAAGTAATGTAATGTAATAAAAATAAAGATAAAATAGATTGAGTGGTTGCGTTAAAAAATATAAAAGAATAATTGAAATGTAAAAGTAATAACAAAAAAGTGAGTACTTAAATATCAAATCATGTGGAAGATTGATGTAGAGGAAAGAGTGAAATTTTTTTCTTTTACTTCGTACTGACAAACTTTTAAAGGAACGAAAGAAACTTTTACCTCTCCTCTTATTGACAAGTGAAATGTTAAATAATTTGTTGAGTTCTAATTGTTTTTTTAAAAGAAATGTTATTTTATTCTGTATTTCACTAAACAAGACATTTATGTATCTTAATGAATCTTATAATATAATTAACTTTTTGCAAAAATAAAAACTCCATCAATTTTATCTTTTATGAGTAGTGATTCAATGCTTATGCAAGCACAGAGGATCTATGCTTACTTTTAATATTTAAAATTTAAGGGATACATCATGTTTAGCATATCTCGATTTATTATGGTACTAAAAATAATTTTCATTAGAAACGTCTATCTTATAAAAATTAAAATCTTTAAACAATGATTATATAATTATTAAACTTTTTGAAAAATGTATAATGTACACATATATATTATATAACAAAGTTTGAAATACATGAAATTTTAAAATCAAGAATAAATGCAAATGGATAAACATAATGAATCGTTTAGATTTTAAAAAATATATATTTTAAAATTTAAAAACTAAGGAAAAACATAGAAGACTCAATGCTTACATAAGTATTAAATCACTACTCAATCTTTTATTTACTACATTTGAATAACTGCATTAAATATGTTTACCAAAAAAGTCAGATCAAACACGCAGAGGTCCAAGACTGAGATATCCATGCATAAACTGTGGACGCTTGAATGGAGTTATATAGATGTCGATATATTTTTCTACAATTTCGTCAAACCTACCAAGTCACGTGAAGAAGGATAATAGTCAGTAGGTGGGGTCTAAGGAGTTGGAATTAATATCCATGCTACGTTACTCGGGATTCGTATTCATGATAATCGATCTGCTTATATCTTAGCAGGGACATGGGAAAGAAAATTTTCAAATCTCTCACTGTCTTTGAGTACAAGCTGCAGCATGCAATTCCCAAACAAGAGTCTTTAGACGGTGGTAGATATGTATAGGTGTGGACCAACGGTGAGCACATCTTGTCCTTCTCATTCGACTTCCAGACACCTACACAACTACTTTACATGATTGGACATACATCTGCCACACCAATTATTGAATATCGACAAAAAAAAAAAAAAAAAAAAATCGCCCAACAATATAATTTCCAAACAAAGAATTAAAGCTTCATGGCCCCATCATTCTGATAATATATTAATTATTATTATTATTAGCTGGCTCATTAGAACGTTTTTAACGGCCAGTATTTTCCGATCATATTTATTTCATTTTTAGGCCGTATAGCATACAGTTTGCGGTTCTGTGCACACCTGTCTACTAATATTCAACAACTCGATACTGTTTTTTCTTCCCCCTGGAATTCTTGGCCTGTGGGATAATGTGCAAGTTAAGGAAGTAAGATACATTTGCATTACTTACTAATGAGGATTTGCATGTGTACGTATATTCACTTGGTCTTCTTCAAAAACATGATTTGGAGGCGGAAGACATTTGAGTTTGTCTTTCGAATTACAGCTGGAAAGAGGAAGCAGGACTTCGGTTGAAGCATCAGTTTCGGCTTCCTCACCGAACCTGTCAATGACAGGGATCGATAATTTCCAAGAAGTCGGTATCGAACTAATTCCAGTAAAATTTTGAAATTTTGGATTATGGAAAGAGCGGTTTTATATTCTCTTTTTTTTTTTACTCACCCTGCAAATTGATCAACATATGTAATCATCACAATGACAAATGAACCTCGAGCTGTGTGTATGTATTGTTTTTTCTTTTGAGAAATTAATACTAACCTTTTTAGCATAATAAACGGCATCAGTCTAATTCAACTGGTTGCACTAACCTTGCTGGTGCAATAAGTTGTTTTTTCACATATTAAAAATATATTTATTTATACCTAATTCATTTATATTATTCGTCAATATTGTGTGTACTGCTAAAAATATTATAATTGAAACCTTTTTAAGTATCATGTAGTGAATTATTATAATTTTTTAGAAGTTCGCTGGTCGAACTATTCTCATAATATCAGTCACTTTGATTCTTTATATTTTATTTAATCGTACATTGATAATATTTTCCCTTAATCGTATATCTTGGACTTTGTATTTGATAATATTGCAGTATTCTTGAGGTAAACGGGATGATAAGTAAAATTCTGGTAGGGAGAAAACAGGGGGAAAAGGAAAATTAATTAGGTCGGATGTGCAAGGCAAAGGCATTAGGTGGCATGAGGTTTAGGGATTTATGGGCGTTCAACTTAGCTCTATTGGCAAAATAGGTGTGTAGATTAGTAAGAAACCCATCTTCCTTGCATTATCAAATCCTTAAAGCAAAATACTTCCATGATAGGGATTTTTGGGCATGCAAAAGCCGAGGGAACAAATCTTATATGTGAAAATACTTATTGAGAGCAAAAGGGGTAGTCATCAAAGACGAACAGTGGAAAATTGGAGATAAAAGAATGGTAAGGTTTTTCCATGATAAATGGGTTGGACCAATGATACAAAAGGTTGGCTCTTTGCCAAAAGACATAACTAATGATGATAATGTTAGATGTTTCATCAATTTGGTTGATAGCACTTGGAATAAGAATAGGATCTTGGCAACTGCTGGTGATGATGGTTGGAAGACGATCATCATTCTTCAACTTCCCTCAATGCAGACCGACGACTATTGGTTCTAGGAGCTTAAACTAGATGGCTATTTAGTGTGAAATCATCATACAAGTTTGTTGAGTCTAACTTTGATTTCTTCGCAATAACTTCTAGCTACAAGTGTGGGGCACAATCGGAGGCTGAGGGAAAAGTGTTCAAGAACATTTGGAGAGTAAATTTCCCAACAAAAGTGAAAGTTTTCGGATGGAGACCCTTTGAAAATGCTTTACGAACAAAGTGCAACCTTCTGCACAAGGGAGTGAACATGGATATCAAGTGCAGTTTTTGCAACTGCCACAGGGAAGATGTGAATCATCTGTTTGTGTTCTGCAAAATGATTTGTGCAGAACATGAACTTCTTATCAGCTACGGAGAATTTGGGTTCCTATGAGGGCCATTAGCTGCATTTTTAAATGCTTGTCTACAGTAGGGGATGCTAATGGGATGACTATGTTTGTGTTATTTTGCTAAAGGATATGGTTCCTGAGGAACCACTTGAGGGAAAAGGGTACCTGGCCTAATCTTAATGATGTTGTTGAGTGGTGCAAATCTTACAGAGAAAACTATGAAGAATTGCATCAGCTAGGGGAATCAAAATTGCTGGAAAAGGAATTAAACACATGATGGGGGAAACCAGGGGTAGGGGTGCAACTTGGTACCGGGTCGGTCCGAACCCGCCTGACCCGGTACCAAAACCAAAAATTGGTTTTATTTTAAAGATTTTTTCCAAAATAGACCCGGTTTCAACCCGACCCGTAGAAACCTGAAACAAAAACTGGGTTCGCACCAACCCGACCCGATCCGAACCCAGTGTAATTTATATAATTTTTTCATAAATTATACATGTTTTTTGTAATATTAATATATAGGTGGTCAGTGTATCAGTAGATTGGAATGTTGAACCATTATGCTTAGTGTAATTAGATTTAGTTGCTTTGAATAACTGTTATGTGGATTATGTTTGAATTTGAGTTGACATGATAAATCTATTTCATATTATACTTTCTGTTAGTATGAGAAATCTGTTAGTTTGAATTTCATATTGTAATATAAATTTGATTCATATTTTAAGTTTATTGGTATGACAAGTTGTCAATTTCTATTTTAGCAATTTGTATGATAAATATTCAGTTTGAATTCAATTTCAGCGATTTGTATGATAATGTTTAGTTTCAACTACAATAGTTGGTATGATATGTTCATTTTCTATTTGCTACACTTGAATCATTTCCATTAGCTATTAAATAGAAATGACCAACTAGTCATAAAACTAACTAATTTGTCATTTATTTGTGTATATAGGGTGCTGAAAAATTGCTTACAGAGTTCATTCAAAGAATATTGCAGAATTTAGCATGATGTTGCAGAATTCTTTGAAAGGATGTTGCAGAATTCAGCGTGAGGCTTGACTTCATAAACATAACTATGTATATTCTAATAATTTTCTTTTAGATTACAATTAAATTTGAAAAAAAACAGTTTATTGGTAATCCGAATTCTAACTCAAAACCAAACCAAAACCAAAACCTATGCGAGCCCGGTCCGAACCCGGATTAAATTTTTAGGATTTGGGTTTGGGTTTACTCCAATCCGGTTGGCTTAGGATTTGGGTTCACTCTAACTCAGTACAACCCGACCCGAGTTGCACCCCTAACCAGGGGTAGGATTTTTTAGATTAAATGTGGACAGTAGGAGGAATCTGAGGGAATAGTGCATGGGGATGGATGCAGTTTTGTGGGACTTCGAAGGCCTCTTTTTAACTATCCGAACTTGGAAGAGCGATGGGTCACTAATACCCTTACGAGGGAGGCAATGGCTATGAAAAATGGTTTTTCCTAGGGAGCTGAAATGCAGATCCAAAATATTGAGTTTGAAATAGATTCTCTGGTTTTGAGTAAGTACCTAAATGAGGAATGTATCATCCTCTCACACGTGAGTTATATAATCAGGGAGATAAAATCTCAAAGACCCGAATTTCAATCAGTCTCTTTCATACACGTTCTGAGAACAGGAAATGCAATAGCCTATTATTTGGCAAATTTTGCAGCAACAAATGCATATTCACGTATGACTTGGTATGGAAATCCACCTAGTTTTCTTGTCAATATTTTGTATTGTAACTTGTGTAATGCGAATGTTTGAAATATACCATACTTTTCATAAAAAAAAATTAGGATTACTTATTAGATCATAGGTTCAGGGGGTTATGTATTTTCTTAGCATGGTTTGAAGAAGCTCCGGTTAGACTACCCCATTGCTGCCTTATTTACCAATAATACCATTAGCATTTGGAGAACTATATTCTAAGCATAATTCAAAATGCTTTAACTGATAACATTTTCATGGGTTATTTTTATTTATGTTCATTCAAAAGTAAAATATTTGCATTTATTCGAACTTTTCTTGCATCTATGCTCATAAAAATTTTAAAATATTTAATTTATGTCCATGCCAATATTGTTTTTTATGTGTATTAATATAATATAATTATCGCAACTGATATTACGAGCAATTTCTAAAACATTCTTATAATTTTCTTAACAACAATCTTACAAACATCTCAGTTAGTGGACAATAGTAGACGCTTTAACAAACGGAGAAAAAGAACATCACCACATATAATGTAACACCACCAGATGGTGCAGCTGCTGTTTTATGCAGAAAATGCATTCGGCACATCTCGAGCCGAAGATGTCCATCTCGAGGGTATGTCTTTGTGCGCATCCGTGCAAATATTGTTAGTTTCTATTTAATCGTTGTTAAATGCTCTCTTGGAGAGTAACTATTAAATGGAGACTAACGGCATTGAATGAATGCAAAATATTTTTTAAAATAATGGGCATAAATAGTAAAAATAAATTCGTTAATATTGATATAAATTTTTACTTTTAAGTTATCACGAAAGCAAACAAACGAATAGAGTAATATTTGAACCAAATAAAAAAAGGCAAACAAACATATTTTCTTGTATGTGAGTCTTTCTCAATTCTCTGATCGGTAGCTACTAACATATATTTGAACAAGCGCAAGCAAATATAAAACACAGATAATATTGCAGTGCCACCCAATATCCATGATGAGTTCTCGACCCGAAAATTAAGACTGATTCAAAATAGGAGCATGTCGTATTTTAACATAAAACATGATAGTGTATATAATCATGTTTCTTCAAAATAGTCATGCAAAAAAAAATAGAAATATCTTTTTTAGTAGCCCACTAGTTTGGCGCATATACCTTTTTTATTTTTTTTGAATTTTTTTTTACAATATTGTTAATCTAGATGTATTTAATATTTGTATAATTTTTTACAATTTTTGGAGTATTTTAGATATTTATTTTTTATTTTTGAAAATCAGTGGCATTTTAGGTAATTTAAAATTACTAAAATGTCATTGATTTTCAAAAATAAAAAATAAATATCTAAAATACTCTAAAAAAGTAAAAATTAATACAGATGTTAAATACACTTAGATTTATAGTTTTATAAAAAAAATTCAAAACAAATAAAAAAAAGGATGTACGCAATGCTCCCGGGCGCACAGGATCAGAGTCCCACTAGTTTGGTCTTTGAGAAAACTAAGTCGATTTTCATACTTCAATACAATGGAAATTAGGTGAGTACGTGCTTTTGAACATCCTCTTTTTTGTTGAGGTATTAAAATGATAAAACATCTTTTCCATTAGCAGCCCCTGACTAAATAGATTTCCTTTTTACTGCTTTCTGTGTCATCTCCATTGTATGTGCCCATCATTTCATGGTCTTCTGTTCTAACTTGAATTCCATCAATATATTCCTTTAGCTTTTCCTTTCAAATGTTTGAATCCTCTAGCTATGACTCTGTGGTGGGGATTTCAACACCATGCACCCTTTTAGCTTTTCCTTTCAAATGTTTGAACTCTTGGTTTTCTTTCGCTGGCTGTGACTCTAATTGGTGGTGGGGTTTGGATGAAAATCTTCATGCGTTGGCTGCCAACTGACTTTGAATGGTACATGTCTGTGAATCGGTGATTAGGTAGCAGCAGTACCTTGGCTAGCAATTAAAGATATATGCAAGGCAGTCCAAAGGATATTATTATATTAATCGTCAACTTTTTTCCTAAAAGAAATTTCTTAGAAAATGCTTAAAGAGAATGGAAAAGAAGAACAACGTACAAAGACAGATTTTTCAAAACACCAAAAGTTTCCATGCCCTCTCCATTGAAACCTCGATTTAAGTCAGGCCTCAATAAATACCAGCGGGAACTCTGCAAGGAAATGTTGGTTTTTCTAATTACCAACTTCCCATGAGTTGTTCAACTACTAAGGGTGTGTAAATGCTTCTTGCCGGCCTTCAGTCCACTACAGTGGGTCATCAACCCAAAAGTGATTTTTTTCCCCCTCCTTATTACGTCGGGTTGGAGCCAAGCCACCCTGTGATTTCTCAGCGGGCCATGCTTGGGTTCACAACCCAAAGGTTAATAGATGTAGCTGATTCTCTCGAAATGGGGGCAATGGCAATCTGGCCGCCACTATTAATTCACCACATGAATTTTTTTGATGGGTATGTATATATAAAATTTTTTACAATCATCTCAATGTGTATTACAATTAGACTTCGGAGATATTCTTATAATTTTTTTTATATAGTACTCTACCAATCTAACAATATTCCTAATTTTTCCTGCGGCTACTTTCTTATAATGCCTACTTATGGACACTCCCATAATTAAATGGAGAAACTATTGCCATGATCGCATCACACAATTGTGGTGCGAAACGACTTACCACTGTGCGTGTGATGGCTTCATCACAAGAACTTTGAGCAATAACAACTAAAATTACCAATAAAGCTAATTTTATTACTAATAATTATATTTTCAGCAATGATTTTTTAAACCGTTTTAAAAAAGCTTAGAATTGCTTACTAAAAATTTATATTTAGCAAGGAAGTACATTGTTGTTGCTAAATCTTTTTTACAATGAACATTTTAGCAACAAATTATCAACAAACATGCATGATCACTAAATTATTGTGCCATGATTTTCTCAAACAGGTTGGAAATTTGGCGATTTCCAACCAGTCCAAACACCTATTTTTTCGTTTTTTTGAAATTTTTATTTAAAATGACTTAAATACCTCTATATTTAAAAATCAAAAATAAATATATACACATCTCCAAAAATGATAAACTTTGATTTTAAATTAAACATAGGTAGATTAACATGTTTATAAAAAAATTTCAAAAAAACAAAAAAGGTATTTTGGCCGGTTGGAAATAGTCGGATTTACAACCGGTTTGAGAAGATCATTTTACTAAATTATTTAACAATGAAATTATAACTTTTAACGATGAATTAGTTTCATAATTAAATCTTAATATTCTTTTATTTCTTATAAAGATGTTGGCCTAACTTAGATGTTCCTGAAAATTGAAAAAAATTTAAATTTATTTAATATTTTTTTATCAAACTTGACCAAATGAAATATCTAGACAAGACCCGCATATTATAAAAAAATCAAAAAAAAATTCACTCACTGGTATTACGCCCATTAACATTGGCAGTGATATGGGATCACTATCGCTAAAAAATTGAGCATCCCAAAACCACTCGCCAAGTGTTTCATGACAAAATTATGTGCGTGAAGGAAAAGCATAATCATAAAAGTTCCCTTTATGTACGCGACCTTTTAGTTTTTCATTAAAATAAAAATCTGGTACTTCAGGATATTTTAAAAATAATTAACTGGCAAACGAAGGATCAGTTCACATTTAAGCAAACATAGAACCTGTTTAGGTGGGCCCTTTTTATACCATTTTGTGAAATCTATTTCATTTGAAATATTTTATTGAACTAAATTATACTAATTTAACTTAAGATAGATAATTTTAAAGTAAATATAAACCACCAATCTTACCTATTACCTACATAATTTTCCGATTAAAATAACTTAAAATAGTATTATTAAATAAATAATAATAATAATAATAAAGAATATGAATGAAATGAATTTTACAAAATGGTGCAACTTAAGTCTATTTAATATTTTGTTAAACGTCTCCTGATTAGCGGAGTTGGGAACACGAACGCCCGCCCATAATATAATAATAATAAAAAAAAAAAAAGAAAACAAACAAACAAAAACAAAAGAACCGCATGACTTTTCCTGCTGACTGTGATGTAGACCAATTCGTGGAAACCGCAATTCCACCTTGAGCTGTCGATAGATATAACTCAGTTGTATAATTAAGGTAAATTAAGGCTTCTGAATTGTCATTAAAGACAAGAACAGACGTCCCTCCTAAGTTGACCCCCAAAACAATCGACGTGCTAAGTATGCACACGACCTTAATTAGTTACGACTCGCCCAACGGTTTTGATTTCTAGCCGAATTTCAGTCAAGCACGGGTTTTCGTTTTGGACCGACCATCACTTACAGTAGTTCATGAGATTTAACTTTTGATTAAGCTAATAATTATCCTTAAAGACTATTCTTACAACAAGCAAGAAAAGTAGACATTCAGCTACGCTGACTACAGTCACTATATATATTTTTGAACTGGGCCACTCCAAAATCCAAATAGCATGGTTGGACTAAATATGTTTTAGTTAAACTATGCAAAATCACATTGATCGGATAGCCCTAATGAAGACAAACTCACTAGATAGTTCTAAATTACAACCACTAATAATTTCATATATTTTCACTAAATAAATATTATTAAACGTAACTGGAGGCTTAAATTCAACCAAAGTAGCACGATATGTAAAAATTAAAAGCGAGTCATTTCGAAATTTAGGGAAATAGGATGAATTTATATTTATTACGGCTACTGAATCAAAATTATTTAGTATATTTTAACTAAATAAATATTATTAAATATAATAAATTATTTGGATTCATCAACATAGTGTGGTTTGCAGAAACTAATATGTTTTGCATTCGGTTTGGTTCCTCTGAGTGGAATTCACTGTTGACTTTCAAATATTTTGTGGGGTATGAAGAGTGAAAAGAATAAGATCGCATACAAATCAACCTTTTAAAAATGAATCAATTAATTTGATCACATATGATATGAACTTGGTTGTATTTAATGTACGTCATTTAATTATAAATAAGTATATCCAACAAACAAGACGGGTTGTACATTTAGCTACATATGGGTCGTTGCATATGAAAACCGTAGCTATTTTAAAATTTTGTTGTATGTGATATTATATGCAACGATTTCTATTATGCTACAAATAATATTAAAACTAGCTGCAAAACAGCGATAGAACAACACTACACTGCACGACATTAAAGTACATCACACGGGGTCATTAGAAACACTCTTCTTTTTGGAGGTGTGATCGTTTGGTTCCTGTATCCTTAATTAGAAGCTAGCCATGTCTTAGATTGGACTCATGCCAGGTTCTTTTGAGGCAGTCATCGCTCCGCAAGTGTATATCAAAAAAAGCCCTGGCAGAACCCAATTATTTTATGGCTTGCGGGTGCTATACCCGCATATATAGCTAGGTGACGTAGACATAATGGTAGTGCTAGGGCGCTGTTTGGAGAAGTGGTCTGACCTGCTATGAGTGGCATCATATGCCCAGCCACCTTAGTGATTGATGGCACCACCAATATTGCCAAAGAGATCGGTTGTGGCCATCCAAAAAAGAAATGTGGATTCAAAGTCAGTAATGCATAGGTTTGATAGTAAACTAGAAGTATTAATGGTTACCATGAAAACATAATAATAATTATTATTACTTATAAAATTAATACCTTAGGAAGTTTCATTTGCGTCAATGCTTCTGGCTTAGAATGCATTATTAAATCGGGTTTTGAGCTCCTAACTAAATCGATGCTAATAGAATTACTTTTGAGTAAGAAGAAGAGTATCTTCGTATATATTATTATGAAATGGGGACATTCAGTTATACGTCCTGAAGACTCTAAGCGCTGGTATGATAATATTTGAAACATAACTAACCAATAAATATTATAATATAATTAAGGATTCGATATGACAAGCTAAGCAGGGTTATATAGGCCGGGCTTCAATCTGCATGCTGGACTTGCTGGACTTGCTGGTGCTCTTGCTAAGGATATATTGCGGTTTTCATACGGTTCCAACTATATTTTGCGCTTTCATCTATTTTTTCTTAAGAAAAAAAAAAAAATGCAAACCGTCGACTTTGGCACTATGTAGGGCCTGTTGGTGAGGATTTAACGGGCTAAATGGATGAAGAAATGAGATAAAAATATAATGATGTGTACTGACAATGAAAAATTATATCGAAAATGTCAAAAATGTATTGAAAAATTAAAAAACTTATATTAAGAATGAAAAATCCCATCCTATTTGAAGATTGATTCTTTGGAACACTCTTTTTAGATTTTACGGATTAAATGACTGAATACTGCTTTTTTATTGGTATATTTACATACATCTCAGTATCTATTACATTGAAACTTTGAGACATTCTTACAAACCTGTAGACAAACTCCACCTAATAAAATATGAATATACAACTTTATCAAAGAAATAAAAAAACACAGTTCCTAAATAATAAATTGGGACAAAATGCCCTGCCATTCAAACTCATGCCAATAGAATGATTGGACAAATGAGTTACCGCTAGGATGGCAAGCCTAGTAATACTACTTTATTATTGATTCTTCTTGATTGGTTGTTTCTCATACAAAGTCGATCTTTTCAATCCTTTCTTCTAATTAAATCCCAACCCATAACAAAAAGCTTTGAGTATAGCCATGCCACGTTCAACGCAAATTCAATCATCTTCACCCGACAGATCAGAGAATACAAATTAAGGAGATAAAAGATCGATTGTCATTAATTAGCAAGACGGCATGTCAATTAATTGCTGCAAGGTGGATCACTTGCGGTATTACTTTTATTTCCCCGAACATGGACAGATCCCTCATGGAGTAAATTAATAAAATTAAAATGTATAAAAAAAATTCAGCTGCATGCTTGGCTATCTTGGATTTTGATTGGATATTTTCAAATTTTCGAGTTTTGGTATGACATCTTATCTTTTAAGAGTCCCAAAGCCGTCTCATATAGCCCTATCGATTCTTTATTCACTTTGGTGGTAATTATTGTGAAATTTAATTTATCCTTTGTATTTTATATTATTTGCATAGTTATAAAAGTATCTTTTATACAAGTCAAAGTATACATGACACTTACTTTTAAATATATATATTTATATATAAATTATTAAAAATATTTAAATCTATTTGTGAGTGCATTACAATATAATAATATTTTATAGAGTCATTTATTTATACACTAATGATATTTTAGACAATTTAAATATTAAAAGTATAGCTTTAACATTTATCTTAAGTTTTAAATAATTATTATGTCAATTTTATATATTTTTAGATGGAGTCAAGTACTATGATATAGAAGAAATGACCGAATTTCTATTATCGTATAAGTAATATTAAATACAATAAATAAAAATGAATTTCTCGTTGATCATCATCGTAGGAAATATGAATAGAGTTACATCTAGGCCGAGGTTCACAAAAGCACACAGTTGATATTTTAACACAACAACTCTATTTTTCTATTGTCAAGTATGTATTATATTCTGAAACACATAATGCGAAATATATCTAGTGCAAGAATTTTAGTTTCTAAAAATTCAAGTGCATTTCAATCCTAAATTTTACCGATTGAATAAGCTCGCGTATAACTAAAATATTAATAATTGATATAATATACATAAATGACATTTAGAAAAGATTTAAATGTTCGATTTCGTTTCCTTTTCCCTCAGGCTGTTTTTTAATTATTATCTTTTGTCATATTTATCATTGTTTTTTTTTTATCTATGTTCCTCTTGTCACTTTTTGTTCCATCTTATTTTTCGACGAGAGGATGACATGAGATAAAAAAAAAAAGCACAAAAAAGGTGCCTAAATATGAGATTCAAATAACTAATAGTCGGGAAAATAATCCCATTATTCTTATAGATCTGTACATTGAAACCTTCCAATAATGTGAGTATGGACCCCACCCGCTTCCGTCCTCAATCCCCATAGTAACCTTGTTTCTGTTGTGAATTTTGGTTTTCGCACGCTTACCCACTCGCTTCCGCCTTCTACCGGTGACTTCTATATCAATACGGCATTACCCCCATTCCACGCGGGCTCACCGTCCCAGTCCTTAAATAGTGACAGTACATGCGCTGCCTGACTGACAGCGCACTGACTGCACATTGTCGTACATTCGCATTCGCATTCGCATTGAAATGTGTATTAGCTTATTAATATAATTTGGGTAAATTTATAAAATTATTTAATTAAAAAAATTATACATATATGATTATAATTATATTTTAAAATATGAGGAACAAAATAGATTATTATATTTAGATAAATTAAAGTAAAGGATAAAATGAATTAAACTAAGATAATATATGATATTATTGGAATTATCTATCAAAGAATTAATATTTAAATTCGTATTTAAATGCGCTGCAGGAACACCGAACAACCATGCACCATCGGAGCACTAGCGACTGGCTACAAGAAGCATGGAGCTTGGAATTTGCTGTTTCGAAAGTAAGAATCTCTACGATATTGATGGGGTTTTGTTGTTTCAAAATTAGAGAGGTTAGATTTGGGAAGCAAATAGATCAATGGTGGTTGAGTCATTAACAATAAGGAAATTGCAGGCTATGTAGTCAGACGCAAGGACTGTCGCCTCTTGGAGAGGTTGAGAGGGGGAGAATAGCGACAACAAGGAAGATCAGAGAGGATGATGGTGCCGACGTGATGCAGGGGAGTAGTGGAGAAGAGAGCTAGCGAGCTAGGGTTCACACCGACTGTTTCAGTATTTTCCTTCAATCGGCAAATCGGCTGAACCAGGTTCAACCGGAAATTCCGATTTGACTGCGGTTCCAGCAGTTTGGACGGTTTAATGGAAACAAACCGGACCGGCTTCCCGGTCGAACTGGTCTGACTGACCGGTTCAGTCCGGTTTTAACAACACTGTTTGTAGCTGGAGATTGAAAATGCCAACATAATAAGACGGAGAACTGCATAGTTTATTGCTGCTTTATTCTTTTGGCAATGGTATTACTTACGTAATTTTTTTTCTAACTTTTACATTTTTGTCTAGGGATATAATTTAGATTTGAATAGATTTGATTCCATTTCAAATTTATCTTTATTATATTTTTTAAAAATTTTATTCTACTCTATTTTAGGTCAAGTCGTTTTAAAAGCTACCTTTTTAAGCCAAGTTTTTCCGATTTAAATTCCAATTTGATTCACTGAAATAGCTTTTAATTATACTTGAGAACTATAAGTTCGATTCAAATTTACTTAACAATAAATAATAGATACACTACACAAGTTTATATATTTTAAAAGACATATTTTATACCATTAAATATATAAGATATTTTATAAAATATCTACTGAATATATATCGGTAATTAAAGTTAGTCTCTGATCCCCACACATTAGAACTCATCTTATTCTAATTAATTACAATATTTTTTACTTAAAATTTATCATTCTTAATAAATATAAAAATAAAAACTTACTTTACACATTAGAAAGTAAACATACTTAATTGGTGGTCAAGCCAAGCCGAAGTTGCACCCTTACTTTTGTTCCCGCAAATCTTACCATACGGACCTGAACTGACGACGACGATAGATGGAACCAATAATCACGGAATGCAGACGCTAGGTGATTGGGTTGCGCGGCGGGGCAAGTAGAGAAATGCTGCTGTTTTCATGGGGAAGAAAAGGAAAACACGGAGTCGCACCAGAGGGCACAGCCGTACACCTCCATGGACTGCAAATCCTTAGAACTACGCGTGCGGGGCCCATCTCAACGAATGGGCGGCCCCTTTTTTATTGGAATAGAATGGACGGTGCCACTGGAGCTGTGATCCGAAAGTGACTGGCCGCAACATGTGAAAGGTTCGTTTCACCATTTTTTTTCTTTTTTTTACCAAGAAAACACTCAGACTATAAATTTAAAAACAGAAAAAAATTAAATAATTACAATCGCTATGATTCCAAAATGTCCTTGATTCCTTATTATTACTAAACAAATTGATATATTAAGCAAAACAAGTGAAGATGAATAAATATACTTTTATATGATGAAATGAACAATAATGATTGAAATATAAATAACCATGAAAGTAAATAGGAAAAAAGAAACAGAAAAAAGGTAGATAACCTTTCAGCATTGGTTTTTCTTCATTTCTTAAATGGAGTGTAAATTGTGGAAGATGCTTTGTCAATTTTGAAGACTTCATTGGGATTCATATTTAGGCTAATTTTATTTTGTTTTTGGTTTAGAAATCATATTTAACTAGAATATTTTGGCAAGTATTTGAGTTGGTATTGTAATCTTTTTGAAATACAAAACCTCTTTTAGTCGCTTGATCCATCAGCCAGTAATGTATAAATAGATACTTAAGGATTTCAGGTTTATGCCAACGATTGAAAAATTTTAAATGTTTTTTCTTTAATTTTTTTTATTTCGGTGTTCTTTTTTTTGTAAAATGCTGATTTATCTTCCCTGATTGAGCCACTAGAATCTTAACATCGTATCAAACCCAGTCATTGTGTGTATTTGGATTTTGTAATTTTTCACTTCCACATGTTGTTAAATTCCTCTTTATAATTTTATATATTTAATGATATGACACAAATATGTCTTTTTCAAATTCTTTTATTTTTGAAAATTTCAATTCTAATATGTGGCCTAAGCTAACATGTTTGTTTGTTACCCCAGGCTACTTTATAAGTTTTTTTTTTCTTTTTGTCTTTCCTCGAAAATATTTTCACAAGTTTGTTTAATTTATCTACCAATTTTCGTAATTTTTTGATATGCATGTACAATTTTTAGTTTTTAAACCATAAACTTTTGGGGGTATTTAAGTCATTTTCACCCCTTCAAAGCATTTTTTTATACATGGGATAACGATTTCAAAAAAGTCAAAAAAATCAACATATTGGTTTGGATTAATAACTGGGCTAACAAAATCACTATTAAAAAAATTAGCTTCATTACCATTTGGTTAAATAGGATTTTTAAGATATCATTGATGATGCATTATTGAAATCTAGAAAAGATATAAAAAAATTTAATGTGAAAGAAGCGCAATGAAAATTTTTTGATTGACTGTATGCTATTATATCTCATCTTAATTTATATTATAATTAAGCTCTAGAATCTTTGCAAATCAATCTCAAATATCATTTTAATTTTTTCCCATATTATCATCAAAGGAGAGACCAAATGCACCCATACACACCGACGAAATAGTGACTTTGCCATGGGTTGTTACCAATGGATAGGCGCGTTGGCACAATTCAAATAGTTTGAAAGTAATATTTTTAATAAAGCAAGAAGGTGATTCTATTACAAAATTTGCCCAAAACATCCATAGCTAGTGTGTTATAGGCCATTTAAGCACTGCCCGTAGGTTAAATTTTGTTCATAACTATATAAGACTCCGATGTTTATTTTCATAGTAAAGATGTTTTGTCTTGTGTTGACCACAGATGTATAGGATGGATCGAAGTAAAAATGGGGTCATAAAAGTTCGGTACAATATGCTAGTTATATATTATTTGATAATTTTTATTGTTTTTTCAAAGATAATTTTTTTTTAACATTGCTGCCATTTCTGAGTGCTAT
Source organism: Annona cherimola (assembly GCA_030490835.1). NCBI lineage: Eukaryota > Viridiplantae > Streptophyta > Magnoliopsida > Magnoliales > Annonaceae > Annona > Annona cherimola. Next base: position 113,434,207 of record CM059971.1, read on the forward strand.
TATATATTATTTGATCTTTGTTTAATTTACTATTTTGTCTTTTTTATTAACCATTTTTTTAACGAAAACATACAGAAACAGGCAAATTTTGAAAGAAACGTTGAATGTGTTGACATTTAGTAGCTAGAAATATAAAATAATAAGAGGTACCTAAAATAAATATAGTCCACATAAATATCCTTTCGGCCAACATATAAACCAGTATTTGTACGACCATAGGCGACAAATATTTAGAGGGTGTTACAAAGAATTAAAACCTTGAATGGAATATACATCTCTCCATTTTTTCCATTTTCAAGATAACTTTTAATGTTTTCTATTACTTTTATTTTTTTAATATTGTCAGTACATATATTTAATTATTGATTTATTTTAATATTATTTTCTTTACTTCTCATAATTACTCATATCATATCATATCATTTTACACAATTTCAAAAAAAATTATATAAAAAAAATTTCATCCAAAAGTTTTATCACCTTCTAAATACATCTATATTCTCACCATTTTGCAGCCTTGCAAAAGATTTTCCTTTTTCTAAAGATTGCAGAAGGAGAACTATTAAAAAAAAAAAAAAAAAAAGAGCAAAAAGAGAAAGGCTATCGCTGTGCTGGATGTGACAGACACGTGTAAAAACAATAGTCAGATTGCTTTTTGGCTCCACATGGGACGGTTCAAAAAAGGCTAAGGCTCGTGCTTATGCTCCGACCGAGTTTTTCATAACAAGCAGGGTGGTGTTTCAAATGACACAAAATTCTTAAATTGAATTTGCATTTAGAATAAATATATAATGATATGTATTAAGAATAAGTAAAGTTGTATGAAGAATAGATAAAGTTAGGTTGGAAATTGAAAAGACTATATCGAAAATTGTAAAATTATTTTAAGAATAATGATATAAATATATAGTCTAAAACAGGTAGTTTATTTGAACTTAATTAATAACACCAAAGAAGATCAACATTTTATCATAATTAATCTTTTTCAATGCATTAAATTTATCTCTTCTAAATTTATATAGATTAAATAATGGAAATATTTGGTTATACATAAAAATTTTCATATCAAAACTTTTCACTTTCCCTAACTATTATATTTTTTAATTATTTCTTCTCATATTCTTATACAGTTACTTTACTTTTTAATTATTTACATGCAACTATTTATACAATTAACATATCTGTTTTAATTTTATTCTATTTATTTTCATAATTAATCTTATCATATCATGTTATTTTTTCTATTTCTGAAAATGTTACGTAAAAAATCTTTTATCCAAAAGTTTTATACTTTTTGTCGCTTTACAAGTTATATTGGCATCATAATTCCATATAGGTTAAACCAACAAGTTGAATCGGTTCAACCTGGCCTCATTATAATTTTTCAAAACATTGGATGATCTACGAGAAGATAGATGAAGGGCGCCATTGTGATTGAAAGGATGACCAGAAATAACATTGAAGTGTCTTGCATTCAGCGAACATCCACATCTAAGATCTTAAGAAAATAAAGAAGCTTGGTTGGAAGGATGAAGTTAGATGAAGCAAGAAGGTGGTGTGGTGATCTCTAAAATCAAAACGAAAGGGGATGACTGTGGCGGACAGATTACACACAGATCGATAAATTGTTGCTTTTGCTCCTTGATGAAGAAAATGGGAGTAGGGACCGTAAAAACTCTAGAAGAAGATAGAGACAAATGACTTGTGATCTTCTTTATTTGATTTTTCAAGTCCATAACTTATACTAATATCTACAGATACGATTACATATTTATAAAAATGGCATAGAGAATTACATATTTTACTTTTAAATTTTATTAAGTTTTAATAGATAACATGGGAAATTTTTTTTAAATAACAATATTGCCCTTATAATTTCGTTTAAAAAGGAATGATGCGTGCACACGTGAGGGTTGAGTTTGCTTTTATTTTTTACTTCTGAATATTATTCATTATGTTTTTTTATAAATATATAATTAAGACAACTTCTTTTTGCTTATTTTCGGGGTAATATTGGAACTGCACATCATGTTTAACATCAGTTTTAATGGCGTTGTTATATTTAGAATCGACAGCAAAATATTCAGTCATTTACGTGATTTTAATAAATGTATACTAATATTTGTAAATATGAGTATAAAGTAAGTTATATTTGAAATTAACCCTATGCGAAAAGACTAACTCCTAGAAGGTTATTGTTAATATTGTTAAAATTTAAAAATAAATCCTCCATTGTATAAATTTAAAGAGGTTAGTTTTAAGAAAAATGGATGTGGATGAGAATAATGTTGACATTGTTGCATAATGACTATGTATAGCAACAAATAGCAGACTTATCCTAGCTAGGGGTGAAAATAGGGTAGGGTCAACCCGTTATCCTCCTCGCTCTGATTTTACAGAGGGTCGGGGTTAGAATTTTGACCCGGTGGGATAGGACGAGTCAGGATTTTAGATCCGTGATTTAATTTTAAGGGGCGAGGGGGGACAACTATGTTCCACTCCAACCCGACCCCTCCTGATCCGTGAGGTATAAATTATTTTTATAAATTATATAACTTACTTATGTGAATTTTGTTTTGTTGGATAAATATATTTTACTTTATGACTTATTAATGTGAATATTATTCATGTTGATGTATGTTTAACTTTATAACTTATTTATATTGATAAATTTTTATTTTTAATTGTGTATAAGTGGTTCAAGTTATCTTATTCACATATTTATCAATGAAATAAAATATATTATCGATGTTGTTTATATCTTACAAGAATGAATATTATTGTTTTACAATTTAACAGTTTTAATTGTAATTCAAAATTTACATCAATGTACTTTTAAGGTCGATATTCATATTTATCAAGATTAAGTTGTAAATGAAATTATTTAAAATTTTTTACTAATGCTTTGTTACGAGAATTGTGTTTTACTTACTAAATAGTAATATTGAATGATTTAACCTTTAAATTTATCATAAATATGAGTTTATATTGATATATATATATATAAATTTTTAAATTTCGACTTGCTTTTTTAACCGGACCCGTTGTCCGATACCGACCCGAAACTAACCCAAAGTTTTCCGTAAAACCTCTTAAAGAAATATGACGGTCGGGCCAATCTTGTCCGGACCTATTTTAAAAAGTAAGGTCAAATCGGATTTTTAAATATACGGTCAGGGTTGGGTCCTGATTTTCACCCCTAATCCTAGCATATGAGAGAAATAATATTTAGCATGTAATGTAGTCTTTTTTTTGTTAATTGTGCATGTAATGCAGTCGTAGTCGCCAATAAACAAAACTGTCGATGTGCTATGCTGCACTGTTTTAAACTTTTAATCGAGCCCCGAAAACACACTCTTGACTAGGGGTGTTAACGGATCGAGTTGGACAGGTTGAAGCCTAATCCTAATCCTAACTCATTTAAAATATCTCAATCCTAATCCGTTTATTAACTCATTTAAAAAATCTCAACCCTAACCCATTTACAACTCATTTAATAAACGGGTTGGTGGGTTGTTAACGGGTTGTATAGCAAATAGCCTAAAAGCTTAGACTCTAGTAGATAATGATCTCGCAAGGAGAGATGGGAGAGTATTTTCGGCGTATAGAAAATGGAATAGGGCAATAACGGGAAAATGAAATTAAGGCAGTAGTGGAAAAATGAAAATTAGGTGATTGGATGAGACTAAGAGAGGAAAAATAACCTATGGGTTTACGTGTATATATATAAAACTTTAATGAGTTAAACAAGTTAAATGAGTTGAATAAGTTAAACGGGTTGAACATATTATATGAGTTAAATGAGTTACTAAACGGGTTGATGAGTTATAAAATTCCAACCCTAATTCATTTATTTAATTAAATAGTTAAATGTGTTGGCGGATCATAACCCATTTATTAAAAAGTTCTAACCAAAATTTATTCATAAAGGATTAAACGAGCATGTTGACAGGTTGACCATGACTATTAACGCCAATGCTGCTGGCGGTAGTCACCCGTCCCCGAGCATCATCGTAATGACATGCGGAATGAAGGCTGGGGAAGCACCGCGGCCGCACAGCGTCCCATCTATCGTTATTTGACGTCGATCTTGACAGATCGAAGAACGGCGACAGCTGAGCGCCACGTGCTAGCACATTGCACACGTGCTTAGGATCTGGCACGAATATCAGGTGGGGGTGGGACTTGCAAGAGCAGTCTTTTTCCATCAATCGTCCGTGCTTGTGTGATGTGACTCGCCCGATAAGTTGTAACCGACCATTTTCACCAATTGGTAGTTCGTGCTTGGTAGTTGGCCCTGGCTGAATATATGTAACGTGGATGGCTTCTGTAATCGAAGGCGTATAAATTGGACCGTTGAATGAGGAAAGCGGGCATGCAATTAATCTTATAATATCTTGACGCGAGGACATTTTCAGATTGGAGAACCGTTTTCCATGCATGCTGGTCCCTATCCACAACCTTTTTTAATTAGAATTACATACATTGTGAAATTTTAATATTATAAATTAAGCTTTTTCATCATCCTCACCATAGAGGGATATCTTGTAAAATACCTTAGTTATTAGGAAAATATTTTTCTCACACTCCCACGAAGGGGAGACTTCAAACGCCGGACCTCTATAATAACAGGACATCTGGGGTTACCAACCGAGCTGCCTGTAACCTTTTTCAATTGGAATGCATGAATCCTTTTGTAACAAATTTGAGTTTTGGTAACAAAAGTTTCAGTTGGCTGAAATTGAATGTGATGAAATATCCTGTTATCACCAGAACGTTGGGAGGAAATCTTTGTATTGCTTTTACTCGTAAATATAAATTTCGTTGATAATAATATTATAAAAAGCTCACATTTTAGTCTAGTTTGCAATAAGAAACCCAGGTTTAGCCAATAAACAAGCCATGTTCCAGCCGTATATACTTGCAGTTGATGTGTATTTTCTCGTAGCTCAGACTGCTTGATATTCAAGCTTGACACTCCCTTTATTGACTCTAATTAGATATTATTTCTCTTAGCTCAAGTTCAAGATTTAGGGGTGTTTTATTGATTCGAATTTCGAAATATATATTAGTTAATTAGAAATTATTGGACAGAGAATAAATTTCATCTAAGCACTACGAGGGTCATGAAAGTCTAATCCCTTTTTTGAAAATGATCAATCAATTGCATATCTAAAAAAGTTGTGGACAGGAAAATGTCTAGGTGGACATAAAATTCAACACATATATTAATCAAAGCTCCCGACCAATACAACCAAACGTTATTGCATTTACGTTGAAAGAAAAATTCTCTCGTGTAACCACGTTTTCTTTTGTAAAATTTTCATCTGCCGAGTATCGTAATAAAAGGCAGTCAACTGTGCAATCAGATGTCAACATTGTTCGCAGTCAAATGTAAATTAATTACTGCATTTGATGTAATATCTAATCAAAACTTTTATGCTAAAAATGGGCATAACTCAGTTGGTAAATTCCTAACTTTGGATGAATGAATGTATGTTGGCAGGCATAAATTGTAATTAAAAAAATATTGAGCAAAAAATTAAAAATTTTCATAGTTGTTCGTTACAGATGAAAATCGCTGTATATATCTAATCAAAATTTTAACTGCATATGATTCTACATGCAACGAAGTTCAAAGAAATTGATGTATTTCTTTGTACACCACAACCCATGACTAGCAAAGTGGGAAGCCATAATTTTGGTTGCATATATGTATTTGTAGGTAAATGAAGCCATATATTGCCAAAATAATAATTGCATTTGAGCCGGTAAAAAAATAAAAATATTTTTGCTTATTTTTATGTGATTTTACATATTGACTATCTAATAATCTTACTTTATTAGTTATTTCATATTTTTATGCAACTACTCTTAACTATTTTATCTCATTCTTCTTATTTCTAATAATTACTCATATTACATGACATTACTTTCTTATTTTTTTCAAAATTTTTCTACAATTTTTTCCATTCTATTTTTTAACACTTTTTATCAAATGAAACCCTTGAAGAATTTCTTAAAGGAATAACTCATGCTGCATTCATGTGATTGAGTGTTTGTATGTTCGTATTGTGAATCTAGCGCAGTTCCTACCCCCCCCCCCCCCCCCCACCACCCCGCCTTCCCTTCCCACCCCATCCTATAATACTAAAAAAAAAAATCCAACATTTCAATCACATTCTCATTTTTTTCAATGGGATTTGATAATTAATGAAGCTTGATTATAAACATCATGATGTATTTTAGGCAAAAATATAACATTCATTTATCTTTACAATTAGTTATATTTTTTAAAAAATTTCATAATCATGTTTATCTAAGTTTATTCAATTTATGAACAAAATTTTTTCAATTTACAATACTTTTACCTATTTATGTTTTATTTTTTAAAAATCAAGTTTTTTATGGGGTAGAAAATGACTTAAATACCCTCAAAATTGATGATTTTTGGAAAATAAAAATAAATTTGTAATGAGTATTGTAAAATAGTAAAACTTTGTATATAGATTGAATATACATAGAAAAACATGTTTATGAAAAAAAAATAAAATAAAAAACTAATTGTAGAAATAAATGAATGGTGTATTTTAGTTTAAAATACATCATGATATATATAATCATACTCTTAGTTTAATTACCCTTCAATCTTTTATTATTATTATTTATATTTTAATTATTCTCTTGAATTTTTATACAACTTTCTTATTTATTTTATTATTATTTACTTCACAATCTTAATCATTACCACTGATTCTTCACATTTATATTGCCGTCTTTTATTTTTTTTTCACTTTTTCCTCATCACATACGATCAGTTTGGATGCATTTAAATTAAGACGGTCTATATATTTTACTTAATAAACCAATTTGATATATTATGTAGATAACGTTATAGTTACTTTTAACCATCTTATATTGTTTCTCATCACTTTCGATTAATTGGGGGATTTGCATATAACTCCTTTAAGTTTGAGTTTTTTTCTTTTGCCTGTTAAATTTATATTTATAGCGGATGATCTAAAGTTCCATAGATTTATAGTTTTAGTTCTTTTGGAGACATGAAATCCCAACATTGTTAATTTTTTGACTTAAAATGATCAAAATGCACTTTTAAAATAGTTTTTCTAGCAAAAATATAAAAAGTGGGCTAAAAACCAAATAGGGCAATCCATTAAAGATTTGGACAAATTATTAAAAATACATTTTGGTCATTTTAAGTAAAAAATAACGATTTTAAGGTTTTATTAATATAAGGACCAAAACTACATATACTTTTGAAAGTTTAAGCAATTGCTATAAATATTAAACTTAAGGGTCCAAATGAGAAAATTTCACATATTCGATGGACCTATATGCATATGCTCTCTATATGCCATGTTGTTCATAGAAAACATATTTTACTGGTATTATTTTGCATTTTGCAAGCATTTGTGTGCGTTCGATTTACTCCTTTCTAATATACTTTTTTCCTCAAATAAACCCTATCTAACTTCTAGAGATAATCTCTTAAGATTCTCCTGAGAAGATCTATATTTTTGTTAAGGTCTAAGACAAATCAAAGTAGATGCATGTTTTAAATTCCAACTCGTTGCCCAAACGGCACGCATGATCCCATTGTAAAATTTTCTATAAATGCAAAAAAGGTCAACCATTTGCACTTAAATCATCTCATTCATTGAAATTCTTTTATGTCATTGATTCAGTGTATATACATGCATGCACCCGATAAAGCCGCTTGATCTTTTCTGGCAGGACGCATGGCCTCCTCCGTGCGTCCGACCCAAAAATGCATTTTTTTCATTTTTTTTCATTTTTTTTATGAGCAAGTAAATCTAAGTGTATGAAATCTATAAATCAAATTTACCATTTTTAGATTTTTTAAGTATTTTTAAATTTTTTTAAATACAGTGGCATTTCCATAATTCTTGGGTCTCAAAAAATTACGAAAATGCCACTGTGTTTAAAATTTTAAAAAAATTACTTAAAAATATCCAAAAATGGTAAAACTTGGTTTATAGATTTAATACACATAGATTTACTTGCCCATGAAAAAATTTTAAAAATTTTAAAAAATACATTTATGTGTCGGGCGCACGGAGGTGGCCGTGCGTTCGGCCTGAAGAGATCAGGCCTCCACGATAAAATACAACAAAATGAGGACTGATATTACCCTAAAGAACCCAATGTGGAAGCGCCTTTTAGCCAAAAGATCTAAAGCAGATTGTTTTACAACATTAAATACATACGGAGAATTAACATATTCGTTTGACCAATATTAATCATCTGGAAATGTAAAGATATAAATAATATTTATTTTCATTTTCCGTTTGACAAAAAAAGGAAATTTGTTGGAGGATGATTTGCAACTTGGATTGAAAATAATACTTTTCAGCAATTGAGTTACCTGCATTTTTTCCCTAACAACTTTACCTTTTTTGATCATATCGTCTTAATTAATGTTTAGTAATATTCTTTTTTCCGGTCTTCATCAATTCTTTTCCATTCAGCTCAAAACTTTAACCGTCTATTTCTTTTTTTCTTTTTTTTTTTTAAAGAGCTTGAGTGGTTCTCCAAGACAAATCCACTGAAAAGAATCAAAACTGAATATATAAATGAATACCATTTCTTCTTCGTGGGGAACTAGGTGAGATAAATATTAGGATCTTCACCAACCAGACGTCATCCCCGTTGGGCGAGAACATAGGCGTGCATATCTATTATCCATGGTTCGAACATTGGCACGGTGGAGCACTGTCTCTAATAGAATACGGTGGAGCATTAAGTCTCCAAAAAAAATAAGATTGAACATTGAGTTTCTAGGAAAATATGGTAGGAGCTTATATGACTCCTATGAGCTTGAGTGTAATATCAAGAGAATAATACAATTTATGTACCCAATAAAAAAAAAATTAAGATCCTCAATTTCTTGGATTATTCAATGAGTCAACAAGCCATGCCATGTTTTTCTCCGTACCACAGTTAGGCTTCAACGGCCAACCCTCCATATAGTCCACACTGTAGGCATTTCGGCGTATTTGAATAATGCTGCATGTTCGACGGTTGGTATATACACACCGTCAGGGTCGCCTGATCATGAACGTGACGTTCGAGCTGCCGATGATCCTCGGACGACAGACTGCACTTTTTTTTTTTTTTGAAAAAAAAAAAAAAAATTTCAATAACTTGACTTCGTCTTTGGAGTTTGGAACTGAAATTATGTGATTTTAGTTTGCAAGTGTGAAAGAAAAGCAGCCGTTATGATCCTAGCTAGCTACTCCCAGAAAATGGGGGGAATAATGAGGAGACGGTAATGATTGGTTTGTTGACGGGTTGACACCTTATCACTTCGAAAAAGTGAAAAATCGGAGGGCATGCATGCTTTTTTAATTTCATGGTGCTGACTAAGCGAGCCCCAATAGCTAGCAATCATAGCATGCATTTCATTCGTCTATCTTCATATCCTCTATTCGTCGATAGCTACTGGCTAGCCTTCTTGTAGAGGATCGGGGCCGCCCACCCACGCAATGGGATTCACGTGATTCGTACTGGGCAAAATATCGTGCATGACATCTCATTTTTTTTTTTCTTTTCCTTTTCCTTTCTCTTGGCTAAAAACTGGAACCATGAAAAAGAAAAAGTCCCATCAAAGATCTCATTTTAGGTTCGGCAGTCCCATCAAAGATACGATCGTCAACTTTTTAAAATATATTTAATAATTTTTTTTAAAAAAAATTCCCCGGGTGATCAGTGATATGAGAATTCTGGGGGCCGTACACTGAGCCTACTATAGTCTACATCAACGAACAGATTCGTGTTATTTTTATATGAATTGATGTTCAACATGCATGGTTCCAAACTTCAAAATTTCCTGCCACCAATGCATATATGCGGTCGGATTTACAAATGCAAAAATACTGCGTCGTAGGCCCTTCCGTGACCATTGATAAAATTACTAGATTCAATTAACCTAATGATTATTTTGATCATATTCTCCTGGAAATTTAAATTTAAATTATAAATTTTATAATTATCAGCAGTCATTGTAGGCGATTTGATGATTTATTCTGTTTATTTGTTTTGTGAATCAGTTATGGAACTAAGCTAAAGATAACAAAATTGCACTGCAAGAAAATAGACTTCCAACAAAAGACAAGATTATGACTCTTTTTATAGCATTCCACTGCCACGTTTCTATAGCCATGTTACCGTAACTCGATTGCAGTTCGGTTAATTAGTGTAAATTATTACATTTACAGTCCATTTAGTAGCATGAAAGAGTTAAAAAATTATATTCTTTTTATATATTTTGATATATTTGGCATCTTAACTACTTAACTAATATATTTTTTATTATTACAAGTAGTGATCTATTTTAACTTTATTCTCTTTGCGTTTAATTATTATCCTTATCATATTATATCATTCTCTTCATTTTAGAAAATTTTCTATTCTCTCACATTAAAAAAACTATATTCTCACTTTCTCACCTCTACTCTCATAGTAATTTGAATCGAAAATGGTTAGAGGAATGAAATCTTCTTCAAGCTTAAATGTGAACCAAGTAAAAGCATAAAATAATACATATTTAAATCAATTCAAACCAACCTTTAATAGCCCAATATTTGGTTCAAATCATGTGAAGTACAAATTCAACATGGCTAAAACATTCGTCTTAATTCAAAACTTATAGTCATAGCTAAGTTTAAAAAATCAAAATCAATTCAAAGTAAGCTAAATTAAGTCAAAGTAAGTCATCATTACAAGAAAATGAATTTTTAATAATGTAAAATTTTGTGATTATATACATCAACTTACATTGTGATGTCTCTACAGTTAAGTTCATATCCATTTTGACTTTATTATTTTTATTTTTAATTATTATCCTTATTATATCATATCTTTCTCTTCATTTTACAATTTTTCTGCTCTCTCACATTAAAAAAATTATATTATATTCTCACTTTCTTACCTTTACTCTTGTGATAACTTGAATTGAAAATGGTTAGAAGAATGAAATTTCCTTCATGCTTAAATGTGAACCAAGTAAAAGCATAAAATAATATATATTCAAATCAATTCAAACCCACATTTAATAGCCCAATCTGGTTCAAAACATGCAAAACATAAATTCAACTTGACTAAAAAGTTCATCTTAATTCAAAACTTATAGTCATAGCCAAGTTTAAAAAATAAAAATTAATTCAAAGTGTGCTAAATTAAGTCAAAGTATGCCATCATTACAAGAAAATAAATTTTTAACGAGGTTAAATTTTGTCACTATACACATCAACTTACATTGTGATGTCGCTATAGTTAAGTTCCTGTAAATAAGTCACAAAAGGTTACAACAACGATTTTTAAAAATAATAATTTTTTAAAATTTGTAGCTAAAAGTTACACATTTTTACACTATTCAATGGATGTTGTCACTACAAGAAAATGAATTTTTAATGATATTAAATTTTATCACTATAAAAAAATGAATTTTTAATGATGTTAAATTTTGTCACTATATACATCAATCAATATTGTGATGTCGCTAAAGCAAGGCTTCTGTAAGTTTTCTTTCTTTCTTTTTTGATAAACATAGTCTTCTATAAGTTAGTCATAAAAGGTTTTAAACAGCAGTTTTTTAAAAGTTGTAACTAAAATTTAAGCATTTGGTAAAAATTTTGCTGCTCAAAGGTTATTTTTATCAATATTTCTTATATTGTCGTTGCTAAAAAGGTAATTTTTAGGCAAAAACTATTTATATCGTTACATAGTATCTTTTGCAGTAAAAAGTGCTAAGAACCACTAAAAATACATAATACCTGTTATTTTTTTTAGTTTGTACACAATCACCAATTGTAATAATAAACGAGAATGCGGAATCTTAGCCAATTTAAAAAGATTTGAGTTTTGGAGCAAGAAGGATTTACGGTTTTTGACTTTAAAAATCGATTAAGAAGGTAAATATTTGCATCTATTATCAAGCCGCCTACAATATTTATCGACAGCCAATTACGTAGTTTGCCACTAATGATGAGTATTTGAAAGGAAATTTTAATTGCTTGCAATAAAGCTTTTGCAACCCGAACAGAATTTTCATCACAATCTCAAAGGCGTTTGAAATTGGAATTTATTTTATTTAGTTTTCTGAAGTCTGAACACATGCCACCAGGCCTAGGCAAAGAAATGGTTTTTTAAGAAGTTCTGAAGGTCAAATCGTGACCTCTTCAACAAAACTATCGCTGAAAAAAAAATTCAAAATAATTGCAGTGAAATTGCAATTTTGGACAAACTTGGCAATGTTATCTATAATTCCGTGAAACAAGGATCGTAACACTGAAACAATTATGTAAATATATTTACAAAAATATCAAAAAAATGAAAAAAAAAAAAAAAAAAAAAAACTTCTGCAAAACATCTCAGTCAATTGGTCTTTTCTACTTCTGGCCAATCAGCGGACCTATATTCACGGAATGGTGTAGACCGCGCGTGAACAACACCAGTAGCCACTAGCCAAAGACCGAAATATTCAATTTTATTTTTTTTCCCAAAAAAGATCTTTTCAGAAGAATGATGATGGAGCTTGCACTCACATATACACTGCATGCACTTGCTAAAAAAAAAAAAGCAGGCAAGAAAAGAATATATATATATTTTTTTAAAAAATATTATTGGAGGCGTTCGAACGACAATTCAAGCCATTTCTTGGCCGAACCATCCCCATTTTTAGAGCAGTTGATTTTTGAGACAGAATCGTGATGTTAATTTTCTGTCCTCTGTTGTTATTTGCAGTTGGCATGCAATTGGATTGTTTCTCACAAGGATTGAAACATAGGTTAGCAAGTGTACATTTGAGTTGAGGGATGGGCAGAGTGCATGTGGTGGCATTTTTTCCGTGCGGTAATGCAATTCCTCCTCGTGCACTGAATGTCTTCATGCATGCATGTGGTATGTATGTTGTCTTTCTGTTTATAAATTTATATGCGTGACAGAATGTCATACAAGATCGACTTTTGTTAGGCAAAATATAATGTTTAGCGGGGGCAGAAACACGTGGGTAGGAGGGGGTCTCCATCGACATATATGCATTTTTCTTAATCAATTAATACAAACCCTTCTTCCTGTCATCTCTTGGAAATTAATTAATTTCTGCAATTGCATGATGTTCTTTGATACAACTCTTTGAGTGGAGAGGAAACAAAATGTAAATAAGTCTCAGAAAATTAAACTGAGGAAATTAATTGATCCCAAGAAGATGTGCAACTGTCTGTTCTTACTATAAACGAATCGGATTCAAATACAAGTTCTTTTCTTTCCTACATATTCATGTCCGTTTCACTTTCTTAACAAGTAAAACATGAGAAATGTATGCATGAAAAGATTAATCTAGTTGATTAACAAAGACAAAAAAGTATTTGCGCTTTTATGACAAGGAAAAATTAAGAGAAACTAGAGTGATTAAGGACAGATGGAGGGCCGAGAATGTCAAATTAATTATTTATCTGGCTGATAAGGAGAAGTTAGGCTCCCTAATCCTCAATGGAAAAAATTAGAAAGTTTCTCTTTTCTTCTAGAGCTGGTTGTTTATTTAGAATAAATGTAAATGTCTATATATTCATGACTTTAGCTAAATTTTGTAAGGCATTTTTCTTCCTTTTTTTTTTTTTTTTTGCCCTCTTAGCTTGATATTTCTTTTTGAAAAAAAGAAAAGAAAAGAGTAAACGGTGTCCATTAGACCAGCCTAGAGAACAGGCCAACCTGGTCTGAACAGGAAAAAAAAAAAGAAAGTCTAGTAGAGCCCATATCATGGACGGTTGATTGTATGTTGAATGAAATGCGCGTTCTACGTTCATGATGCTCGATCGAGTCAACCAAATAATCTCCTTGAACGGTGATCCCATTCTTGTAAACACACAACAGCCCTTCCAATGCGTGTGCAAAAAGAGCAGGACTTACAGTTGCGTACAAATATAGGGAGAAATGTGAGCCCGCCGGCGTAGGAAATTTCTTGCGGCAGCAAAAGATGACTCCGCCCTAAGGAACCAGGGGAAAAATGGGCAAAGGAGCTTGCATTTGCATGCATTATGGCTGGCTTGCCACATTTTTCTTATGCCGTCTATTCCTTGCAGGGATATTTTGACGGCGGTCTAAGATTAATTTCGCTGATGATATCAAAAAAGAAAAAAAAAAGATTAATCTCGCTGAATTAATCACATGCCTGAAGAAAAGAAAAATAGCAATCAGGTGGAAATTAATTGCCTACCAGGTCATTAGAAACCCGGGGAGCTGGCTTATGTTACACGCCAGGCCGGCAGCCCGGCCGGCTGCTGCTATTTCTCCCACAAGAATGAAATAATAGTCATGAAACAACGGATGACATGAATGCATGCAAACTTCTCATCTCTGATTCTGGATCCCATATCGTCTTCTCCTTCTTTTGATTTTTGACTGCATGCGTTCCTAGCAGGCACCTAATTTTTCCATGATTTTTAAATATTAGTCGTGTCCAATAACTAGTCCATCACGGACCTCATACAATGCCTTTCCTCTTTGACATAAGTGTTATTCAATTTGTCAATCTTTATATATATATATATTATAATGGTTTAGTGCCATATGACCTATTAATTTGACATAGATGGTGGTTTTATAACTTGAAAATATTTGGTGAAATACAAAGGAAAATGAAAGGATTCCATGCGTAAAAAGATGATTACGTAAGTAATGATAAAAGGAAAAATGGAGTGGTATATATAATACATATATATAATCAATTTATACTTTATATTTGGATTACATTGACATACATATTCTTTATGTCGAGGCATGCATCAGTGGTGACGACACCATACCAAAGCACATGCAACCCCAATATTGTCAAAATTGGACCGAATGATGAAATAGGTGAAGGAGTTGATTTGCGTCAAATTAGTTACTCCGTTAATTAAACTAGTATGAATTAGTGACGTCAGTATCATATCTTTATAATGTCATAAATATTTTATTATTTTAAGTTATTTAAATATTAATCAATTTTTATATTTGTAGGACTTTGCTTCTACAAAATATATCTTTTATGTAACTCAGTCTATTTTTATACTCTTGACGATGGAAAATTTTTTATTTTATTTATTTTATTAAATATAATTTATTTTGTCTTGAACCTTTTTTATTTTTATAGTATCGTTATGCATGGTCTCATAAAAAAAATACAAAATTAGTGTAATAAAATTGTTGAATGTTAAATATCAATTTTAAAGCTGTATTTTTAACACCTGAATCGTTTAAAATATCATTAATATGTGAATAAATAATTCTATAAAATATTATTTTAATATAATGCATAGGTAAGTGAATCTAAATATTTTTATAATTTACGCATAAATATAATATTTTTAAGCAAATGTGGATTATGCATTTTTTATTTAGATAAAACTTAGTTTCTTAGCTAATTAAATGATGTAAGTAAAATGGACAAAGTGAATTTTTTTCAATAATCAAGATATTTAAAATGGAGGAGGTTTACATAGAATCACTTGTATTTAACCTGGTTAGTATAAAATCAGGACCCATATTTATCTCTTAAGATTATATATTAAACCTACATTATATCATTTTAATGACTAGAATGTGTTCAAAATTATATCAACTAAACATAGATATAACATATTAAATAAAAATTAATGTCACTAGTTGGCCTGACGAAAGATACAATTTTTATTTTTATTTTGAAAATACGTATGCCGGTCAAAGCAGCTCGTTCCAATGTCTAATTTTTAGGATAGATCAAGACCGGTTATTGCGGTTGATTCTTGACGTTACCAGCTGAATAGTCCGGTCCTGATAACAATGATAGTTCTACACATACATACATGAGTGGAGTGCATGTAATGGGCCTATAGCTGTCTCTTCAAAAGTAACGAAAATAAGATGCTTTATCTCATGCTGTATTACACATAAGTCATAATTGCCATCTATATCTATTCTGTAAGTTCAAATACAAGTTCGCTAGTCGAATGGTTTTAAATTAAGGGTTTATTTGTTTTACCATAAAAATTTTCAATATAAAACTCTCCACTATCCACAATTACTTTACTTTTTAATTATTTTCTACATATTCTTATACGACTATTTTTTGATAAGACATATTCTTATATAACCATCATATCATTCAATTATTTTTACACAACTAATTATACAACTAAACTATTTATTTTAATCTTATTCACTTTTTTCTTCATTAATACTCCTATCATATCATTTCGTGTTCTTCTAATTTAAAAATTTGTACGCAAAAATTTTTTTATCCAAAAATTTATTATTTTCCAAACACATCCTGAGTCAAGCTAAATTGTTTTTCGTCTTTTCCTTGTGTTTCAACTATCGTAGCATTAAACCAAGCCTAAAATATGTCAATTATCGAAACATTTTTGAAATATTTCTTAATTTTGACGAGCTTGGTTAGCTATAGCTACATGGTCTATTGAAATGCAACTTGGCGTGGAAGCCATCTAGGCCTTATAGTCAAAAGAAAATGATCAACTCCCAAAATCAATGGATATGATGGTTGTGATTTTAATTTGATGGTGGCCATGAATTTCAATTGTTTGCTGGAAGGCCAAGTTTAAAAACATTTCAGTGGTCTTATTTTTGATTGCACACATATACTTCCATGCATGGAGAGGAAAACAGATTAAGGCCACCCTCGATGTCCATAATAAGTAGTAAAGCCATGCACTTTTTGAGTTTTTTGCCAAATTAAATGGATATGCTTAAAATTTTTTATGATAAAAATGGAAAATTTTCTCTTATATTGACAATATTTATGCTTAATTTGTAATATACTCATAATATTCCAAAATTCCTCACATACTTTTAACGTATTGTCCTAAAATTTTCTTATGCTCACTTTGTTGTCACAACTGTATCTATCATATTAAAAAAACAATTTTACTCATTTATAATTTTCTAACTGATAAAATTCAGCCATTATGACTCAATTCCCCCAAGTCAGGCTATAATTTGCCTTCGTTATGTTATTTCAACCTTTTTTCTTTTCCGTTCACATTCTAGTATACCCACACGAGGCCCACGTTAGCCTCGAATATCCTCGAACACTTTTTCAAAGCCATTGTTGTCTTCCATATATATTGAATGGAGGAAGACTATAGCAATCCAACGATAATTGCGAATTGCGAGATATATATATTATATTATATTATATTTGCATGCGTCATGCACGTCAGCGCAGATACATCTACCATCAATGCTTGGGCCGAAACTTGAGATTTTAATATCACGATCGAGCACGTTGCCACTGCAACGCTTCAGTTTGTCTGAAATACGACCTTGAACAATTTTGCTTGATGTCAATAATTTAAAAGATATTATAACATATACGACCAAAGCTAAAACAGATATTAAAGAGCATCAATACATTGTTTAAATTAAAATTTTAGATACGGGAGGGAATTGGGGCGGGTGGACCCGTGACCTGGCTTTGACCCGATTTATTTTTGGCAGGGTAAAACCAATACATTTTTAACGAATTGGTCAAAAATTTTGACCCGAATTCAAAAATAGCGTCGGGATGGGTCGACCATATCCCAACCCGAAGAGTTCGACCCGCATCGCATATATTAATTTATTAAAAATTATAATCCCATGTTAAATATTATTATTTCTTTCAAAATTCTCACTTTTTATAATCAACTTTATCAATAATAGAAGAATTAGTTTATTCAGAAAGTAATATAAGAATCAATAAGAAAAATTTATATATATATATATAACTCTTATGTATAATTGTATATTAACCTATTTTAATAAATTTATACTATATTTTTAAATATTTTGTTTTCTTAATTATTGTTTTTAATAATTAGTGAAATATTAAAACATATAATATTTAAATTTAGTATAGATGTATATTTATGTTTGATAGGTATATAAATTCTTAAAATTATTTTATTTGACTCGCATTTTTACCCAACCCGCTATTTCGAAGCCGATCCGATATCAACTTGAAGTTTGTCCCGGAACCTATTAAAAAAAAATAATGGTCAAATCGATCTTTTCCCGATCCGGTATAAAAAGAGGATCAAACTCGATCTTTAAAAAGGAGGGTCAGGATTGGGCAAACTTTGACCCGCCTAAATAAAGTAACGCCAATCTCAAGAATTCTAAATGAAAACAAGAGAAAACATCTTGATTATTGACATTAGCTTTCCAGGCACATGATTAACACATCAAGTAAGTAAGGCTAACAATCAACTAAGCCTTTAAGGATTGATAACAATTTTTTTTTTTTTTGATGGTGGATTGATAACAAGTTATAGACAAAGAAACTCAACACCAAATTTGAATTTTTTTTTATAATATTATTCAAAGTCTATTTAAAGAGAGAATATAATATGTTTATTACGGGGCTCTAGCCAACCCTAATACTCACAAGACACCTACGCAAAGAAACACAAAAAGAAATTGCAAACCTAATAGTTGCAATTTACAAAAAATAGTAAAGAAAAAATAATTTACCAAAAATAGTAAAAAAGATTGACAGAAACTCTAATACTCTCGAAACATGCATAAATTGTGAATTATGGCAATAAATTTGATTACAACTAGGGGCTTCAACGACACTAGGCTCAAAATAAATTCTTTTATTAATATATTGTAGCCTTTGTAACTCATTCTAAATTAAAAATTATGACTGTTTGAAGTTTACGTACACTTTCATCATCAGTGAACCTTGCTGCAACGATCTGCTTGTTCTGGGAACTCCTTCGCTGTACGCTCCACGTAATGATGATATATGCAGAAGAAATTTAAAACAGAGAATCAAAAGGTGATATTCAGGAAATATTATTAAACAAGTCTCAAGAACACCTGTCCCGAGATATATATATCTGGGACAAATGAATAGGTAAATAAATAATATGACCTCTGAGTGGGGCCTAATTAATGGCCATGAGTTCAGCAAGAGGGTCTTCAATTCATTAGATTATTCACTGGAGTCAACAGGAAATTAAATTCCATTCTTTCCTTCCCAGTTAATCCCGCAAGCTGCAAATTTCATATACACCGACCATTCTGTCAAAAAAAAAAAAAAAAAAAAAAAAAAAACAGTACAACTGTTGTCATTTCGGCATAGATAAATTAATAAATAATAACGTTGAATGTTGAACGGTATATATGGTCATGATATATCACCTCATTGATGCGATTTTCAGTCCAAACATGATCCACGATGGGCGTGCACATTGCATTAAAATAATAAAGTTAAGTTGACTGATTGAGCTATGGGATTTTCTAATTCTGTGATCTTAGTCCAATTGCAGTGTGAAAGTTGTTTACTATGAATGCCTTGTTTGTTTTTGCCGTTACATGACCAGTTCTACTCTTTTTTTTTTTTTTTTTTTTTAATAATAAAAGATTTAATGTTGAGGGCTGGTTATCTTCTGAGAGCATATAATTTGGATTTATTCGTCTACTGCTTATAGTAGGGTGCATTCGATTTGAAGTAAAAGTTGGGAAAATTTGTGGGTTATGAGCTATAATATTGTAATGATTGAAACGTGAGATGGTTAAGCATAAAAAATGTGAAAAAAAAAGTGAAAGACTCATAGTTTGAGGCATGGTTGGGCGTTTCTCTTCTTGTTGCACCATGCTCCAGATGGAAAGGAAAAGTCATTGATGTGTACACGGGAATTTTAAAATAGCACATTTCTTCCCCTCCCCAACATCTATAGACAAATATGCATAGGTGAGATGCACGGTTCCCCACATCTTTGAAAATGCCTACGTTAATTATATAAATAATCAATAATTTGTGAATATCAAAACGAAAATTTACGCTTCAGTTTCTGCTTGCCTCAGTTCATGACTTGGCCTGTTCGGCCACACTTATTTTGGGTTAAGAGCTTCAGCAGTCTTAAATACGCATACCGATTTAAATGAGCAAGTGTTTGACAATCACATACAAAAGCAACTTTTCCCTATTCATTCTTCTAAAATGTTGGAAGTGACTTTTTAAGAAAAACTAAGAATCCTAATTTATCCCAAAACGTGCAGGACTTTTTTTTTTTTTTTTCCCTTTTCTTTTCTTTGTTAAGCATGGGCAAACAGGAGGCTTTTTAAGGGAACGTACTTCTCCTAGAAAATTGGAAAAAGCCTTAAACCTTACTTGCATTGAAATATCTATTTGAATTTTTCACGGCAGGACTGCGATGAGCGTCTGAGAGCTATCGCCTATTGAAATGCGTGGCATTTGGATTTTGCTATGGCTAGTTGGGCCACCCATGGCCATAGCCCAGCGGACCTCATTAAAAACAATGAAAATGGGCTCCGTGGAAGCTGTGAGTTGTGACTACGGCTTTTTACGCTGGTTCTTTTCTTTTCTTTTCTTTTTTCTGATGGAAACTTTTTACACTGTTTTAAAAATACAATGTTTTTGGAAGATATTATTTTCAATCATTTGGTTACATTTTATGCACATTAAGATTCATCTTTGTGCTATTTGCATTTATACCTTTCCAATATTCTTTTACCATTTGAAAAATCTACCCATAAATATTGATTTTGCTGCCCCTAGGCATGTGGCCTAGTGGTAATATCGCTGGCACAAAAAAAATGCTACCAATGTGGGAATCCTCACCAAGTTGTGTGGGTGGATTTTCTGATTTCCTTCTTAGGTGGGAGTGTATTTATAAATTCCCCTTTGATGTAAGGATATTTATAAAAATCTCTGCGAAGAATAAATGTGCTTAATTGTAATATCAAAATGTCATAGCGTATATAAAATACCAATAAAAAGAATCGATTTTGCTAAAGGCCTCCACATCTGAATATTTTTTTGCAAAAGCACCATTGTCATCTGTAATTATTTGGACTTTTAAGAGAATTAAAAGTTAGATCGTTCAAACATGAACCCAGATACTCAATGGCCATTAGGATCAAAGTACGGCGTGATGTAATAAATTAATCAGGATATAGACCATCATGCTAGCTGGGCCGCAAATTTTTTCTTTTTGATTGGAGCTGGGCCGCAATTGTGCTTACAAATAAAGTTAATTAGAGGAAATGTTTTTTCGAATCAATAGCTATGAAACAAAAATTGCAAAATTGTTAAAAGATGGGGGGGGCGGGGGTCAAATGCGTAGGTACTCCAGAGTCCACACGTGTTGTTCATGTTATTTTATGAAATCAGCTACCGTGACGGTGAAACATTGTGAAGTGCATAAGCCGAAAAAAGAAAGAACTACAACGATAAAATGGGCCAAGGTTCACATTATGGACATAAAAAATGCGGCCCACTAAGTAGACCGAATGCGTAAGGCCAAAATTATAGATAGCCCATAATGGTGTGGCTCATCAGGCCCAAAGAAGCATATAGGGCACATGCGACGATTATCATCTTAGACATGAAGGGAGTCATCCCTGCGCTACCTGCCCCAACCCCTAAGTCTCAACTAGGGGTGTTAACGGATCGGGTTGAACGGGTTTGAGCCTAATCCTAATCCTAACTTATTTAATATATCTCAACCCTAATCCGTTTATTAACCCATTTAAAAAACTTCAACCTTAACCCATTTACAACCCATTTAATAAATAGGTTAACAGGTTGTGTTTATTACGAAATTTAATACTAAAAACCTTCAATAAAGTCTGTAAAATTAAATAAATTAAATAACTCGAAGTTAACATACCTGATTTGCCGAGTCTTCGTACGTGCGGCACTGTAGATCTGAAGTTTATAGTGTGCCAATGTCTGCCGAGTCTTCGTGCGTGCGGTGGCAGGTCGAAGGTCGCAACGGGTGCCGACTGCCAACGTATGTCGAGTGTTGAATATGACGCCCGTTCCTTTGCAATTTGCAGGCAAGCCCTTCGACGACTCAAAAGACCGGAGAGGTTCACAATGGCGAGAGGAGAAGGCAAGTTAGCCTTTCTAGTGACGAGTAAGAGAAGAGATGACAGAAGAAAGAAAGGGCGATGAAGAGAGTTAGTGCAGTCCACAAATCGATACTGGAGCGAACAGAGGGAGAAAAGGAGTGGGCGAGGGAGACACTCTCTGCCCTTGAAGAATGCTCTGGTTGATGTAACTGCAGTATTAAATGCGATTCATTTATTTGTATGTGGCTTTGTTGACAGCGCAGTGCAGCGCAGTTATCATGGGTCGTTGAGCGAGGGAGTCAAAAGCAATTTGTGCTTTTGTAGAAGGGGTCCCAACTCTGAAATATGGTTGTGCGTGCGGTGGCAAATCCAAGAAAACTTTAGATCTTAGTCTCAGCTGCAACTGCAGAAGTTAACATCATGCGCGGGCACTGAGCGGGACAAAGCGCTGAGAGCGGGAAGCCAGGAACCGACTAAATTTATATATACAATTATATATAATATATTATAAATGGGTTATACGGGTTGGACGGATTATATAAACGGGTTGACGGGTTGTAAAGTCTCAATCATAATCCGTTTATTTAATTAAATGCTTAAACGGGTTGGCGGATCATAACCCATTTATTCAAAATTTCCAACCCATTTATTAATGGGTCGGACGAGCGGGTTGACAGGTTGACCATGACCATTAACACGCCTAGTCCCAACGGCCATTTTCTTTCTTCACCTTCCCAGGAATTTCCGGACCTTGTCCCCATTTTTCGTCAAGATTCTCGTCTCTCTTTTTCTTTTTCCATTGTCTTCAACGAATAATCTATGGGGCTGACAGCCACGACCAAATCCCACAAAAATCCCTGAAAAGTCATGAATAACAAACTACAATTCCCCTTCTTGTCGCATCTCGTCCCAATCCTGACCCCCGGATTCCTCGCGCGTAGGAAGACGCCATTGCATTGCGTCCAAACTTGGCGCATTTTCAGAAAATTGATAGCTATGTCTGCCGCGGAGGCGCTAATGCTGCTGCTGTCGACACTCAGGGCTGTCAGATGGGTGATGCTGATCTTGGGATTTTCTAACTTGGCCATCATCGTCCTTGTCGTGTTTTTCATGGTCGCCGTCTTCTCCAGCAGGTGCAGTGGCGGAGAAGTTCTGCCGTTTGTGGGGGTGGCGCTCGTGGCAGGCATCAAAATCATCTCGATGATTGGCACAGCGATCGCACAGGAAGCGACAGCCACCACAATAGCCAGTCAGCAGCAGGCTGGGAGCTCTGTTGTTGATGCGGTTATCCGTCACCAGAGACGGGTATTTCGATTTTTTGTTGCTTGTCTTTTTTGATCCTCTCTACCTTGTCAGAATGGCGCCCATATGCATCATATGTTTTGGCGTCCTTTTCTGCATTTTGGTTTCAAATTTTGATGCACTGCAAATGTTTGATGATTGGTTCTCTCGCCATATCTCTCATTTTCGGTTTTGGAAGTCGTCTTGCGTTTTCAAATTGTGTTCAGTCAACTTGTTTAAATGTTTGATTATGATATTTTATCAGAGTCCAGGTGTATGGTTCAAACTTCGAAGAACTTGATCCTGGCTAGAGGAATAGTATCCTGAAGCTGAAAATGCGATAGCTGGGGCATGATACGATGATTAGTTTAATGATACCCAAATGAACCAAATTTAACGTTGTGTTCGTAAGTGCTAAAAATGGTAGTAGTTGTTGGGTTCTTTTGCAAACATGAGTAACTGCCAGTTGAAGCTTAGTTTCTCCTAAATGAATCTTGATTACCAATGAGTCCAACTACTTGAGATAAGGTTATTGATCATTCCATAATCTGGAGTTTAAGTGCAATTATTCTTCAAACAACATAACTTCACAAACAAAGAAGTTGATGTCATGCGAAACGTAAATGAAATCCGTTGTGGATTTTTTCAATGAACTATGGTATGTTCTCCATTCACCTTTCTCAAAGTCTCTTCACGTGTGATTGCCTGGTCTTGCAAAAGTATTTGCAGTGTCAACATCCAGATCCATTCCATTTTGGTTCAATATTTCTTTTGCCTCTACATTTTCAGTTTGGCAATCAATTCAATATGTTTGAACAATGACTTTTTCACTGCTTGCTTATTTTGTTGTCCTCAATAAGTGCTTTTTAGTTTTCATTTTTCCTTTCTTTTGAGGTTAAAATAGAAGCACAAGATACAATTTAGATGAAGGAAGAAGCAAAACAAAGGGAAAAGTTTACCTTAGAACCTATTGACACTTACTAGGGATACCATGCATGTAGTCAAATCTCTAGCAATTAAAAAACATCTCTCTTTCAATGTCAGATTTGCATGTCAACATGCTTTGTTTATGGATATTAGAATTATAAAAAAAATGAAAGCAAACCGGTCCCTCAATATGACTGGATTCAGAAGCAGATAAAGAAATAAGCTAAATTCAATTATATTGGCTGATACCTATATGATACGGCCAACCAATATGATACGGCCATATCATATAGGTATCAGCCTTGTCTGAAACACGATATGGAGGGTGTATCGGGTTTTTTTTTTTTTTTTTTTTTTTTTAAATTTCATATGTATATCAGCTACTTTAGATGGAAAATGAAATTAATGAACATTATTCGTACATGTTTAAGGATGAAATAACAATATACAGCTGTGTTTCATAAATTTTTAGATATATATATTTTTTATATCATTTGACTTCAAAAGAATAGTCTGATGCAGACCAATATAGTCTCGTACTGATATGATAGACCCATTCTATAAGTTTCGAGGGGTGCTGATGCGCCACCCGATACTGATATTGAGAACCATGATTAGAATTGGAACTTCTGAATGAGCAATTTGAGTATGGGAAAGATTTCTTAACAAAGTAATGGAAATAACTAAGGAAAGCAGAAAGTGGCATGTGTGGATTTCCATCCATATCTATTGATAGATTGTGAATATTTTAGAATGGATGCAGTTGCACTCGTTCCTTTTTTTTTTCATGAGAGTCTCTCTGGCGGTTGCAGTGGAGGGAAATCCTTATGTTGTGATGATTTAGATTCATATGGGACGTACTTTGAAGTGTCCAGCATTATCTCAGCATTTTTTTTTCACTATTTCTTTTCTTTATTTTCTTCATAAAAAAATTTTGCTCATAAAATCATTGGGCACAACAGCTCATGGGCGTTACCTTGATAATTGCAGCAATTGAGCTTGTTATCAATTATGCTGTCATTACTCTCTTTCCTATTGCCCTGACAGCCTTAAGACCATCACTTTGGAAGCCTTGTCATGATGGCCGACATTTAGAAATTGATGGTAATTTGAGATTAGTTCCCATTAGTTTAAGGTTTTTTTTTTTTTTTTTTTTTTTTATGCTTGTTATTCATCAATCTGTCTTTCCTCTGCTTTTAGTGCAATTTTATATGCTTCAACCATATTGCTTGAAACTTTGAATTGATGCTTCTCATCTTACCTTGAATTTTGCTACTTAGTCCATAGCCAAGGCTATAAACACTGAAGTATACCAGCCAGTCTTATCGGTTCGAATATTGATTTATTGAAACTTGATGTTTGTCATGCATCCCCTTTTGATATGCATGCATATCCTGATTCTTAGGCAGTGATTTATCATGGAATGTTGATGTGTTTGCAGTGCAGTGTAATAATCAATTCCAGATAAGAGCATAGTTATTTACAGAATAAGATAATAGCTGGTCTCAACGTCTCATTCAAAAGTCAGTCAGTTCTGTTTCTTGGACTTTGAATCTATTTCTGCTTTTGTTTTAGCCAGGAGAATTAGGTGAACCTGGTTATCATCTTCTTTTTGGCCATTTTAATATAGATGGAAAATGGAGCACGAAGGTGGTGGGGGAAAAAATCTAAAAGCATGAGGGTATGTTTGGGAGGATGTGTTAGGGTGTGAAAAAACAAAATAACACGATGAGCCAAAGTATATTAGGGTATGTATTTGTAAAACAAATGGATAAGATCGAAGTTACGAGTGAAAAATAGGGACACTGATCGGTGATGCTTGTTATTGAAATGAGGTGTAGGGTGTATGTCATACACAAGTGTGTAATATATCAAAACAGGCACCAAATGAAGAGAGAAGAATGATGTGATGGAGATAATTACTAGAAATAAAGTGAATAAAAATAAAACAGTTATGCTTTTAGATGAACAACGGAGTATAATGGTTGAATGTATAAGCACTAACATGGAGAAAGAAGGTTACATGCCATTAAATAGGAAGGAAAAGGGGTGCAGATTGGTTCAAACTTCACCCTTGGGCATTGACAAGTCCTAGCGGTGAAATGCAATTATCTTTGATTTCCTGTTGAAGTTCAGGCCAGTTTGTGCATATAGTCAGGTTAGAAATTATGTTAAAATTCCTTTTATTTTTTACATGAAGTTGATGATAAATGCAAGGCTATTGCATGCCGTCTGTGATTGGCATTACAAGACTTTGCAACATGACACTTTTGTGCTATATTGCAAATTGCAATGCCGTTACCTTCACAGTCCTTTGCTAATGTTTGAAATCTCCTTTGACTGATGTCAGCTCAAGTATGTGTTGGCTCTTGCACTAACTTTGGTCTTTCAAGGATCTTGTGTTTCTGTCATAAAGATATAGTTTGATTACCATTACAGATGAGATATAAGAGGTGGTTATGGTGGACCCGATTCGGAACAGTGGTAACACTATTGCAGTTTGTTGGGGCAACTTATTTGATGTTCGTGGTAGTGAAATATTTTTCCTATGATGGAAAATCAAGCGGCTGCTATTTAGGTAAAACGCAAGTCATTTCTTATACTTGGCAATCAACTTCAGTATGATATGTGATTTCTATTTTCCCAGAAAATGTGTTATATATGCCCCAGGAGTCTGATTAGTCAAACAAAAGATATGGCCACAACAACGGACTTGAATTCTGTTTTTCATGAGCCTCAAAAGCTACTGAGATTTTACCCTTGTATTTTCACCAAGATTTCTATTGTGCCAACCAAATATTTAAGTATCAACTTTTTATTGTTTTCAAAAAGCATCATGTATCATAACATTGTCCTTTTGTTTATATTTTCCTACCATCATAGCTCAGTTGTTCAGCATTAAAGGCTCCATTTGATAACTTGTAAAAGGGCAAAAAAAATTTCCTACTTTCCCCGCGCACATTTTGACATGATTTGACATCTTAACTACCTAAATACTTTACTTTTCTTTAATTATTACCACAATATTTCAATCATTTTTTACATCTTTCCATATAAATATTATATCTATTTTAGCTTTATTCTCTACACTCATAATCATTACCTCTATCATATTACATCGCTCTCTTACTTTTTCAAAATTTATCCCATTCCTACTTTCTTACTTTTACTTTTATATCTTTCGAAACACACCTAAAATGCATTCGTGCATTCATCTACGAATTATAATTGCAACTTTGTTTGTGCTGGTTTCTCTTTCTCCAAATCGAGACCACACATCCTACAAGGTGATGTGTAGAGATAAACGTAGTAATTTATTGGACCCATTTGATTGTTTATTTTCTGTGTTAAATCCTCAATGTATGTTGACTCTGGGGAAGAACATACCTTTTATTCTGTGTTACATCCTCAATGTACGTTAAGGATGGAGTAGAACATATCTTTCTAATTCTTGTTCAATGAACTTCATCAATGGAATCCTGAGTTTTCTTGGCCAATGAATTGTGGTTTTGTGATTGGTTTATAAATTATATTTATGGTTCATCACAGAAGAGGTTTATTTAACTTCCTACTTCTGAGGCCTACTTTCTGCTTCATGTTTTGGATCGTTGAATCAGAATTATTCCTTATTTTCATAGTAATCTAAATCATTTTCATATTTTCACTTATTTTCTTGCAAGTTTATACCTGCAATGTGCAAATCGTGCATATGATATGGTGCTATTTATTTGTGATTGTAGAAAGTATTAACATTTATCATTTTATATATTACTTGGATACAATTTACGTTTAAAACTCTAAACTTTGAATGGCTTTGTTGACTGGGCCCTTATGATCCTGAGATTAGTGAACCTACTATTTAAGGAAGTCATGAATGCGTAACATATCAAACATTAGGGTGCTATCTGTTTCTGGAAACAAACAAGTTATCTACCTCAGAGTACATCCAAGTTTGTACATTTTTAGCTTTATCATGTTCCTGTATGTTATAAAACTTGTAATGCAACCAGGCAACAAAGAAATTGATAATTACTAATGATTTTGTGTCTGAATTTTAAACTTCATGGAATGACACCAGATGGCATTCTTATTTTGTTATCTTTTTTGATGTGCTATATTATCCAGTTTACACCTGTATTTGTTGTTGTTAGGAAGCATTCTTGGATTGCAAAGAACTCATCCAATATTTGGTGACCTCAATAGAACGATTCCTTTTGACTTGTGACCTTGTTTTCGATGGACAATTGAATGTATTAACCTTGTCCAAGAACAATGCCTTTTGCATTGCTAACATTCTCAGAAAAATGGCTAAACTGTGTATATGTTGGAATATTGATATCCACTTTTCATTTTGGAACGAAGCTGAATTACTAGCATTCTTAGAAAAATGGCTAAACTGTATCTGTTGGAATATTGATTTCCACTTTTCATTTTGGAACGAAGCTGAATTTCTTAGAAAAATGGCTAAACTGTGTATATGTTGGAATATTGATATCCACTTTTCATTTTGGAATGAAGCTGAATTATTGATGTCGAAGGTGACTACATAGTAGTTCTTGTAGCTTCTCCTTTTGGCAAACTTTGATGAACCACTACTCTGGGTTTCTACATTATTGCTTGTTTAATTTCTGATTGCCAATTTTCCTTAATTCATAAACACAATGGAGAAGAAAAATAAAGGACGCAAGAAGCAAAAGGAAATAAATGCAAGATTTTATTTGGAGAATGCATAAAGTACTGATGACATTGATATAAGTGTTTGATATTTCAAATAAAAAAAAGTGTTTGGTAGTTGACACAAAGAAATTGTAGGCACATTTACTCAATTCAGTCATATGATCCTTATTTGTTGGAAGAGTAGCTTTTGGCAGTTATTTGATTTTCTTCTTTTTTTTTTTTTTTTTTTTTTCACTTCTTGTTTTTTCAGGGAAGGATGCAGATAGTAATGGGTGGAAGCACAATTTATTCATCTTTTTCCTGATATTGGTCTGGCTTGTGATTATCATTCAATGCATCAGTGGGTCTGATGTGCTAAAGTGGAGGTCCTTCTATGCTACTCATAATGATGTATGGAGAGCTCATTACCTGGAGGTGTTTGATTATGGACTACGAGAAGCTCTGTGTTGTATGGGACGTGTAAAATACCTGTAAGCTTCCCATTGTGATTGATTGATGTATCAACCGTTAAGCATCTTATTTATCTCTCTCTCGTTCTCTTGCTCTCTCTAGGAGTGCTTTGGAGGAAGATGAAGTCCACTCCGTGGCAAGACTACTGGGTGACCTTGTAGTATATCGAGCATCAGGCACGGGGCATTTAGAACTTTTGGCAGGTTTGCTTTATGGCCTGAAACTTATGATTTTTGCCTTTGTTGTGTGTCTGTGCGGAGTGAATATGTTGCACGATACTGTGGTTGTGAGATCATTTGCATGTTGAACTCACACTATTTGACCATTTTATTAACAATAAAAGCTATGCAGAAATTTTCCAATCTTCGCAACCATTCAGATCCGATGTGCAATTATTAAATCCTATGCCTTGCCCATCATCTACTGGAAATGCAATTGCTTCTTGTACAGATGAGGACCACAGAGCTTGAATAGAAATGCTCCTCACTGTTATATTTGCTATAACTCTCCATAGTAAATGGAAAATATTCTTAGGTTTAAATACAATTTGCTAAATAATAAATATTAATTCATCCTTCCTTGCAATTGCAATTCAGCAAACTCTGCTTTGCTGCTGACTTGGCTCAAGAAAATTTGAACTTACTTGAGTTTGATTTTAGACTAGCTTCTGAAGCTGGAGTTTTTAGTGCAAGGACCAACTTGAGCTTA
Source organism: Annona cherimola (assembly GCA_030490835.1). Lineage (NCBI taxonomy): Eukaryota > Viridiplantae > Streptophyta > Magnoliopsida > Magnoliales > Annonaceae > Annona > Annona cherimola. Next base: position 113,464,135 of record CM059971.1, read on the forward strand.
ACTTGTCAGCTTGAGCTCCAAGTCAGATTTGATCAGCAAAATTTTTTTTGGAGGGGATTTGATCAACATTTTTATGTATAGACTGTGATGTACAACAAAGACCTCCGCTCTTGTCGAACGAAAAAGTGGAAGACTTGAGGAGAAAGATGTTAGTCCTCTCAATGGGGAAAGAAGAGAATAAATTAGGAAAAAAGAATGCAAGAAGAAAAGAACTTGAGTACGAGAATAAAAGAATTAAGGACAAAGAAAAGAAGGAAATTTCTTTAACTTCAAAACAGGCCAAACCAACCGAAACTTGAACCTAATACTTGCTAACTTTGTTCATAGAAAATCACATTGAATACCCTAATACTCATTAGGCTATCTTCACTGCTAATTGAAGGTGTGTACCCCAAAGAATTTTTCTGGTTCGTTCAAGGTGTTGCAATTAATTTTTACTGTTAGTATTGTCAAAAACATTAAAATTGTTAGATTCAACAGTTCCTTGCTCAAAATGGTAGTCTCTTTTTGCGATCCTATCTTTATGTGGCATAACAGTTTTGATGTATTTTTGCTTAAGTTAAGGCATGTGCAGTTCTTACTGGATTATGGGAAATGATTCCGTGGGTTGAAACTTCAACAAAAATTATACATTTATTGACCCACGATGATATGTGGATTAAATGCAACCCTTTCATCATACTTAGTACCATGTATTTAATTAATATTCAAAAACTTGTCCCAATAGGACACTTTATGAATTTTCTTGCTGTTCGTGGCCCACTTAAGTCTTCAATTAAGAAATGGTTTTGATCTTAACTAAATAAGTGGTGATAAATATAATGCATAGATTAAATTATTCTATGAATAATTATGGGACCAATGAACCATTTACATGTAAATTTCCATGGTAATTTTACCATAGAATCAGTTCCCTTAAATTGCATTGTGCTGCAATGATATATTGAGATTTCTGTTTATTATTTAGTTTTACGTAGAAAAGTTTTCAAGTGCATTTGACATATCATGAAAATTTTAGTGCAGGGCTTGCACTGCTGCAAAACCATCAGCAGTCCTCAAATTCTTGTGAAGAGCTTATGGAGGCACCTGAATCATCGATACAGGAGGCTCTCATCTTTCATCCATTTGCCGAGGCTGCTTATACGGTTGTGAAGGATCTCTGTCTTCGTATTTTATAGAATTTTGTTCTGGAAGTAACATATGCTTTGTTGATGGTATAGGGACCACTGCTCGATGTTGGAAGGAATCCCTTATTGTTTCCTTGTGCATGGCTGTACAGGCAGGGTGTCCTGACACCTTGGTCCCGGAACAGGTTCTTTCCTGACTCATGCATCTTATGTCATTCATGAATGTCAGATGTAAGATTGTAGGTTGTCATTGTGATTCGTTTATGCAATCAATCCTCTCTAACTATATCGCCAGTCAATTATCTGTCGCTCACTCTCATCACCTTGATCCTTGCTCATTTAGACCTTCCTTTTATTCTTTTTGTGCACTGTTCCAGTCAAATGAGTGTTCCTTCTCTAGATCCATATGTGACCATGATTGGAAATGGAATGGACCACCTAAGTCAATAAAGCCATTCTATATCAAGTCAAAACCTTGAGCCTTGTTCAAGTCTGTTCCCATGCAGTGCTGACTTACTACTCTGTGAACCATTTGACTTCTGTATCTCATTGTGAACAACAGGTTTCAGAGAAATCAGAAAAGCGTAAATAATCTATTTTGATTCCCTTGCCCAATTGAAAGCATCTCAAGTGTAAACACGTTGTGCTATTTTCCATTTCCATCAATAATTATTCAACATTCCAAAAAAAAAAAAGAAAAAAATCAAAGTGCTAAACACCAAAGCTACAAGATGACCAAAGCATTGATGAAATCCTTGTATTTTGTGAGAGCCTTAAAACTACAGATTCTCTTGGATGGTTCACTAATCATCATTTAACTCCTTCCTTCAAATAATACGAATCTAGATTTTCTGTAAATTTGCGTGACAATGTCGGCCGCATTATCCTCCAATGACCATGAATGATGCAGCGAGGGAAACGTCACAAGGTTAGCACAAAGCTACACCTCAAAGTTGATAAACAAGTCTCCACACGGAAACTCAATCATAAGGAAAAGAGGAAACTTAGAAATTCTTATTCATGAAAGACTATCTACAAAGTAAGAGAAGCTACATATTTATAAGAAAACGTAGGTATTTATAAGAAACCCCTAGCTACCACCAATGCACGTACGCAAAACATATGCAGAACTCTAACCAACCACTTCTGCACGTTTTACTAAAAATATTAAAACGTGCGACTTACTAAAAATAGTAAATTCGGACTTTACTAAAAATAGCAAAAACGAAAATTAATAAAACAAAATATATAAGAGTTGAATTGAAATTGGCCCGCTTAGTTATCGCTTTCGGACCCTTTCATGATGGTTGGTCCGCTCCAGGAAGTCTGTTGCGATGGCGTCTGCGTCAATTAACCTGCTAGAAACTTAAGTCGTCACAATAGTTCTTTATAACCTTCTAGACGTCTTTACAATCTTCTATACAACATTTTATTTATTTAGAATCTTCCATATTCTTGTAACTGTTTACTGTTTCTTCCAACTTGATATGCCTATCATCATGATGAGCTGTTTCCCACCAAAGTGGGGCCACCTTGAGCTTCATATGTTCATCTGATCTATCATAGGAAACCACTGGAAACTCAGGTTGCGTTGGATCCAATCTCCTTTTTAATAGTTATGTCAGAATCATGCCAACTCAAAGTCTTGAGAATGAACTCATGATGATTTGTCCCTAAGGACGCATGCATGAAAAGCAAATCCGCAAACAGCTATATCATGTGAATCAAATATATGATGATTAGATTAACTTTGGGACTTGGATCTAATTTGAATTTAATTCACTTCTCCACTCTCCACCCCTTTTTTTTGTTTAACATTTTTGCTATGTGTTGATAGTGAATCTCAGATTGGTTTTCTGAGCGCTTGCATTTTCTAGGCGTCCTGTACTTGAGGGTGATAATTGGTGGCGAGGCCATGCAGCCGCATTTCTAGCATATGCTAAGTTATCACCAGAGGCTCTTAGGCAAGGTCGTGTTTGTCAGGTTAAATTACTTACCTTGCCTTTTACTCTTTTGATCTATTTCTACCAAGAATTGACTGTTGTATTGTGTTCTGTTCTACTTTTGTTTCCAGGCAAAGCGTGAAGCTGCATATTTTTGTGTTGTTCTACATCATCTGAGAACTGTAGTAATTACAGTACGTGGAACTGAGACACCTGAAGATTTAATAACAGATGGTCTATGCAGAGAATGTCCCCTCCTACCAGAGGATGTGGATGGTCTGATAAAGTAAGTCTCTTTCTCTCACAGCCTCCCCCACCCCCCTTCTCTTTTCGGTGCATGGTACTGCTGTAATATTGGGCCGAATGTGGTGCGTGCATTTGATCCCTCGGTGTCTATTTAGAAAGAGAGCCAAAAATAAGTGAACAGTTGGTGTTGTAAATTTGATGGAAGTGAGTCCAATGAAAACCTTTGGGTGAGTGTTGCTTGCTAACTGTCCTAAATCCACCATTGAAGGGAGGGTACAATGGCCGGATAGATGCTAACTGTCCTGTTCACCCAAGTACTGTTCCCATGATACTAATTCTTAGCAGGGGACTTGGTGGACTATTTTTAAATAGAAGTTTTGATTGATTGAATGTCTTGAAACTCGAGGGAAGCAAATGGTTATTTAAGAAACTTTGAGGTTATTTGAAAGTCATTTCTGGTAGCTTTTGCAGGCTACCTTTAGCAATAATGCATGATGTCCTGGGATCTGCGAGGCCAATTTTGTCCTGATGATTTCATTTTGGTCTCAGTTCTTGCTGAATACATAGTAATGTAAGGCTTGTTATGTAAAAAAGCTGTTATGCACTTTGTATTTATCATTTAATATGTGTTGATTTTTCTGCTAGCATCTTTTTGTCTGTACCAGTCTGCATTATGACTAAACCTTACTTCCTGTTCAAACAGTGGTGAGCATGTACCCTTTGAGGTGAGGAGAAGTGTTCTGTCATCTTTTCCACACTATGGGCATTCAGGAATAGTGGAAGCTGCACGAGAACTGTTTATGCAAATTGATGGAAAACCTGTGGGGGAAGGTTAGATGTTGACAGAGATGTTTCATTCCTGTGTACCTCTTGATTTTTAGAGATACCTATTTTTTTTTTTTTTTACCTTCTACTGTATAGAACCGTTGTTTATTACAAACCCCCATGTGTGCATTTCATCAGATAATTTCTTAGTTTGGACCTATGTGGTCAGATAACTTTATAGAAACCTTGTCTTTTGTGTCTAAGGAGTGTCAGATGGATTTCTAGGACTGTCATCTTATCTATCAAGGGATCAGTGGCTTCATGTGTGTTTTTGTGTTATGCAATAGCTTTATGTAATCCTTGTCATTGTCTTTGTGTGTTTATGTGTGCATTTCGTCAGACAATTTCTTAGTTTGGAGTTTGGTCAGGAAATAAGGAGAAATGCTTATAATCAAGCACCAATAATAAATTCAGAAAACAATGAGGAGAAATGATTGGGTGTCTGGATGCATTGAAATTTCAATGCACCCGGGTGCAAAACTCAAAAAAAAAAATTTTGAATTTTTTTTTATGAGACTGTTAATCTATGGGTATTTAATTTATACATTAAGTTCTACCATTGTTGAAGATGTACATATGCATATTTTTGATTTTTTAAAAGGGGTATTTTAGTCATCTAAAAATACTAAAACCACCTATGCATCTCGAAAAGGTAAAACTTGGCTTATAGATTAAATATGCGTAGATTAACAGTTTTTATAAATAATATTTCAAAAAAAAATTAAAAACGATTTTGTATTGGGTGCCTTGGATTTCAATGCATTTTTTTAATTTGTGTTTTGTGTTTTGTTGGTTTTTGTGTGTGGGTGTGTGGGGGGGGGGGGGGGGCGGACGCACATGGGCAGGATGTGGAGTTATGAAAGTGAGGAAAAATAGTTTTTAAATAATAATTGACAACAGAGGGAGGAATGTGGAGTTCAGAAGAAAATGAGGAGAACTAGGCATAACTGATGACAATGAGGAGAAATGTTTAGAACTAATCTCTGATAGTAGCTATGGAATATCGAATTTATCGGAAAAAAAAATCAAAATCTAAAGTTCTTGTACAAATTATTCATCTTCAGATGATGGCAAGTCAATTAAAGAAGATTGGATGTTTATCAAATCAATAGTGTGGACCTTCTATTTCTTTCTTATTGTCCCATTTGATTTTAATTGTAGGATCGCACAGTTTAAAGCTCCAAACACTTAGTGGAAAACATACATAACATGATTTTAGTGTTGAGTAAAGCAAACAGTGCGGTCAGCCTGTGTTGATGCTTGTATAATTTATACCATTTAAATGTTGGTATGTTCATACATTACTCTAGAGAGCAAAAATTTTTTGCTTGTGCTTCTTGTGACATAGCTAGTATAGCTAGCCCACTTTTTTTGCGGTTAAACATGTGGTAGGAACCCCATTATTATTCCAAAAAATAATAATAATAAAGGGAAAAAAAAACGCTCGTGTTGTAAACATATTCCTGAAGGTTTCATAGCAGTTGGGTACCCTAGGCACACCTTATGCAAGCATGGATCAAAACATGTAGGTGAACCATGCCTCCAATTTTTTGTTGCAATTTTCTGTTAACTTGATAAATAATTAGGTAAATAATATAATAAACTTACATTTGCATCTATAGCCTATAAATTTATGATGGATTTTTTAAGTCTATCAGAATAAATGGAATTCATACCAATTCAATCTTGAAGTATATAGTCATAAAGTTGTAACTGTTTGAGGGCATAATATACAAAAGACATTATCCACAATTGAAGTTAAACATAATCATAAAAGAAATGCTGCAGATTGCTCTAACATCTAGGAAATCAAACTTGTTGTGGGGTAGAATGGGATGATTGTTGATGACAGACAAGATGTAAGAAAAATTGGATTGATAATTGAACAATTCATGATAATTGAAAAGTATTTTAGTCAAAGAACAATCTTAAGCAACCATCATGACTTTTTGAAAAAATAATTAATTGATTTGTAGATCAAAATAGCAAAATAGCTTAACTTTCAAAACATGCAAAGAAAATGTTGAGTAGACAAAAAATAGCAGAAGTGAAATTTTATATTGAAAAGGCCATCTGCCTTAATTTGTAATTTTTGTGGTTCCTCTCACTAATGAATCCAAGACTCCAGCCAAAATTCTAACTTTCTAGTATTAATTTTAATTAGACAGATGGGCCAACTGCGTAAGAAAAGAGAACCAAAATACATCTAAAGTCTGCAACAATCCTGTGGGATTTTTGCAGCAATGCATATGGATCAGAAGACATCATCATTATGCCATGTATTAGGATCATATAATCCACAGTTTCCAACTGTTAACCTTTGGCTGCAATGTATATTGTGCTTTGTTTAGCTATGTTTTTGGAAATTTTTGTCCAGGGCATGGTTTCTTACAGATGAAATCCTAATGCATGTAAAAAGCTTCATTTTTTTAGTTTAATATTGTTTTACTTCTCCCTATCTCTCTGGGATTTGCATAGTCTGTCTGATTATGCTTGTTTTGGGTGTTTTTTTTTTTTTTTTTGTTTCTTTAATGCAGTCTGCAGTCTTGTTCCACATGTTGTGTTTGCATTAATTCTCTGTTTTAACTTGTAGATGGTTTGTCATCCGGAGCAGCTGGATTCCTTTCGTCATTGCTGGGAGCTGGATGTGAATGTGAAGGTTACAGGGTTCGGATTGTGGGTCATTCTTTAGGAGGTGCTATTGCAACGATGTTGGGACTGCGGGTATGCGTTCATCCATTTATGTTTGAGATTCCTGTTATGAAATTCCACTGCAGCTTATGCCTCAAGCACACATTAGTTTGTTTCTATGCATGTATCTTTCTTTGGTTCCTACTGATGCAGTAGCACCATAGAGCATGATATACTAAATGGAATGTGAGAAACAAAAATGAAGAGGGGGAAAAACGCTAACAATTGAAATCAACAATGACCAAAGTGCTGAAACTACCAACCAGAATGTGTGATAGGTATTTAGGTATGGCCTGAATCCAGGAGAGAGAAAATAGGATGTGGAAACTGTAATTGGAATTGAGACTCATCACTGAAATGTGAGATAGAAGTCAAGAGGACAGCTAAAATTTTAGAGGTATAGAAAGCTTCTCTGTAACGAGAACTGTAACATACCGGTCCAGAAAAGTGATCCCGGGCCGTATATTTAATGCAATTTCCCAAGATCAATCACACATTTATGGCAAAATTAATTATTATAATTTCATAAAAATTTTAAAATTCTAATTCCACTAGTCATGTTTCCATTATTACATCAAAGCACAAAGAAAAGAAATTTTACAAGTCTCATTCTCAATACATGCCTTTGAAATAAATAAATAAAATTAAATATCCTTGAAAATCTTCACGTAAATCCAAAATGCTAGTGTCCCACTTGATTTGGTACACCTGTAAAAATAATGGGTTAGTCTCAATCATGACTAGCAAGTAGAAAATTATTTGAAAATGGATAATGGCCCAATTAAAACTTAATTAAATAATAAAATAATCATTTAATTTAATATCTTATAAATTAGGCCTCAAATGCAAAATCAAACCCTTCTGTTGAGTCCAGAAGCATCAAAAACATAGAAATAGACTATTTGATAATTCAAATCGGAGTTCAAATAAATAAATCATAACAAAATAGAATGAACGACCCATATTAAGCCACATCATCATTACTTTTCCTGCATATGGGACCCACCCAAGCATCTCTCACTTAGCCTGTACTGCTGTGATGACTGCACATCAATTTTAATCCAGAATATTTAAACGTTAGAAGCATTAAAGTCATTAAAATATCAAATTCATCAAATGCAACCAAAAGAAATTTGGTTGCATAAAACCCAAAAGCAAGCCTCTGACGAAAATTCTGCACCTCTGACGAATGCATCTCTTTCGGAAATTCTTTCTCGCAGACGAATTCATTTCTTACGAAAATTCTTCCCGTACGAATTTCAGTCCGGAACATATGAGATTTTACGCGGGTTAATATTATACATAAGTATTATTACATATACTATAATTAACCCACATCATGAATAAATAATTTCGATACACATATATTTATAGCATACCAATGCATTTATAAAAATAAAATGCATAATAAAATTCAAAAATCTCAATACATATAATTTCAAGCATAAATTCAACATATTTATCTGCAAAATTTTATATCCTAAAAATTTAGGATTATAAAATTTTAAATATGTCAAGCATAGTCTAAAAATTATAATACATATAATATACACGTTTTATACATAATAATTGTATAAAAATAATCATAGCATTGAACTAAAATCAATCTTCAATAAAATCCCACTTGCCTTATAAAAGTTCTCTCCTCACGCAAGCCGCTTTCTCTAAAATTCTCCCAACCTTTCTTACGAATACTCCCATCTATCAAGTCCCCACCCCAATTTATAGAAGTCTCGTAACTTCTAAGGGATAGGAAGACAGGAATAAGATAAAATTTATTTTAAAATTAGATTTTATCTTAACAAATCTTATCTATGATAATTTTTATCTCATCATATCTTATCCCGTGGAGATAAGATTTGTTTCAAAATTAAATTCTATCTTAACCACCCTATCTAGGAGAGTTCTTATCTCATCCTATCTTATCCCGTGGAGATAAGATTTGTTTCAAAATTAAATTCTATCTTAACCACCTTATCTAGGAGAGTTCTTATCTCATCCTATCTTATCCTATGGGGCCCACATGTCTCGCGAGGCAAAAATGCAAAAATTAATTATTATTATTATTTTTCAATATTTTACAAGAACAAAACAACGATGCAAAATTTGAGAGCTTTTGCTTCAATGCAGAACCACCTCTAGAAGTTGTGGACCTGATGAACCACCTTCAAGATTAATTCTTTATAGCCATTATGAAAGCTTTGTCTCCCTTGCCAATCCTCAAGGGTCGCTTTGAGAAATCTCACCAAACAGTGCAAGTTTCTGATTTTCCTACCACCAATCAGGCTTCATTACATCATTTGACCCAGGAAGAGTCCTATCATGTGATGGTCTGGCACTGGTTCTTTTATGTGTGCTTGGGACAAGCAGGAGTTAGTAACAAAAAGGCAGATTTAAAACAGCATATTAAGGCTAGAAGCCAAAACAGGGCATAGGGAGAGCTTTATCCTGCAATGTGAACAATAAGAAAAAGTGTGAGTGTTGTTTTATCGTTGTTGGTGTGTGTGTGTGTTTTAATGTAAATATATCATAGAGCAAAAATACGCAAATAACTACAAGATCGTTGGGAGATTGAAGATCTTTTTCTGCTATAAAAACAACTCTGGGCCCAGTAATCTGTACCCCTAGAAGTCAGGGCTGCCTATATTATTTGGCCACTCATCCTTTTTTTTTATTGTTTTTTCCTTTTTCTAAAGTCTATTTTGCAATTGGCATGAAACTCATTCAGTGATTGTATTTTTTTTTTGGCCTTTGGCATGGAATCATTTCAGTGACTGTATGTTTATTTTTCCATTGGCATGAAACCTGTTCAGCAACTGAAGTAGAACGACATTTGGGACAGATTACATCATCTTAGAGTGAAAACGATTTTGATTTCTCACATGGTGTGAGAGGCTTATGACCATGGAAGCCTATTTTTTGGTTATTCAATAATTGTTGTAGAGTCACCACTTGGATGACCGAGTGATTGATGTGGGTTAAGGATGTGTAAGGTGAGAAGTCCAGAGTTTGAAGTTGAATAGAGACATTTGCCTTATTACCCTTCCTTTGGAATTGTCCTTTGTCAATTGTCTGGTTATCCAAGGTGGGTGACATAATAAAAAAAAGAAAAATTGTTGCAACTGATCTTGCTTTTCCTAATGGAGCAGTAAGCCAATTGATTATGCCTGCAGATAGTACTGCCTCTTTTTTTTTTCTTTGTTTTGTTTCCCCTCTCTTCATATTATTACTCCACACTGTAACTTTTCCATAGTATAATTTTTATTAGCAACCATTGTGAACCAAAGTAAATCAACTGATATGACCATGCTTTTTTGCATCTCTGTAGTTATACCGTCGGTACCCAAATTTACACGTCTACGCATATGGACCGCTACCATGTGTTGACTTTGCCATAGCTGAAGCATGTTCCAGCTTTGTCACAAGGTGAAGCCGTTTTATAATTCCAGCTTTCTATCTTTATTCATTTTAGGAGATTTGGACCGTCATTAAAATGCGGACTCTAATTTTCAGCAGACCCGTAACTCCAGGTTGTAGGGATTGTCCTCATTTCTTTACTGATCTCACGTTACAACAAATGTTCTCTTTCGTTTTCAAATACTTTTTGTAATGAGCTAGTCCTTGTATAAGGTAGGGGAGGATAAGCTTATGTTCTATATGTGGACCATTTGCTTTTTTTAGATTCTAGGACTCATTTTAAAACAAGTCAATTTGATTGTCCAAATCTTTGCCCGGTCATACAGTGGGTGATGGGTATGAAATAATTCATGGTTCAGATGGATCACACATTTGCCCAAATTATTGGCATATGTGATCCTGTGTTGAGTAGTTCCATGCACTGTATTATTTGCTATTCTATGTTGTTTGTTCTGGGTTGCTAATTGGTTTGTTCTTGTCTGATATTTTGCAGTATCGTATATAATGATGAATTCTCCTCCCGTCTCTCAGTTAGCTCAATCCTGAGGCTTCGAGCAGCTGCAATTGCTGCTCTTTCACAAGATTCTTCAGCGAATTCTACCATGATCTGCAATTTCGCACGACGAATTTTAAATTTGAATAGGCTCCAAGAAAATGAAGAGAATGGAACTGCATCTGCTCCACCTATTGACAGGGCTGGAGCAACAAATGATCATAATAACCATGTGTACAGGAGGAGCTATAAGTATGTTATTGAAGGTGGGATTTGCCTATGTACTTACGCAATTATTTGCATGCTGAATATGCCCAGTCATCACCCTTGCTCTGTTGTAATGGATAAGAAGTGCAAGCTCTCATCAAATTTAGCTTTAGAAACCAAGGGTCTCTCTGATAAAAACAGCTCTGCATTCACTGCAGGGGTTGGTGAACCATGTCAGCAGCTTCTCAGTCAGGAAACCACACCTTCCTTTCTTAGTGCCACAGGATCAGAAATGCTAACAGAACAGTTCGATGGTGGCAAAAATCCTTTTGCCAACATTTCAAATGATGGAAGTTATAGGTTTAATAAAGATACCCATGATTCAATGGCTTTGCACATCAGTCCATGCTTCATGACAGTTGATGATGATGGAATATCAGGTGGAGATTCTGTATCTCGGTTGGTAGATGGTGTCTCAACATCTGTTGATGAATTGAACAGTGAACACCCGGAGATGCTCCTCCCAGGCCTTGTTATTCATATTGTACCAGAAAAGAAGGGAAGCCTTCTGCCTTTATGGGGAAGCTGGAAAGTTAAAGACAAGCATGAAGGTTACAGAGCTTACATAGCAAGCAGGGAAAACTTCAAGGATTTGATTGTGTCACCTTATATGTTCCTTGATCACCTTCCCTGGAGGTAAAGAATGCTCTACTATGTTTCCCTTGTCACATCCAGTTAGTTATAGGCTAAAATTCTAAATGCTACCATTGGGGGGAAAAAAAGAAAAAAAAGACTGCTTCTTTGGGTTCATTGGCCTTTCCACATGGAGCAATGTCCAATAAATGATCTTGGCGAGATTTGCATTGTTATCTTGGCCATGCCGTGGTATCTTCATGCAACATAACTTAGTATTAATATTTTTGCTATTTCATCTCAATTTTTAGAAGTGCCTTAGTGCCATTAGAGTTTGTTGGCCAATGTAGCTGATTCCATGGTTGCTGTACCTTTGGTGTGCTTACAGAGTTCGCTATGCTATGAAAAGGGTTCTAAAGAGCCTTCATGCTAAACGTGGTCTACACAATGCTGATCATAGTCAATACAATGCTGATCTCCCAAATGGTTCCCATGTTGTGTGAGCTTTATATAACTGGTGCATGCATGTGACCGCAATAGTCCCAGCAATGAAGGTGCTGGGCCTTACGCCCTTAAGGCTACGACTAAGCTGTCCAACTATTGTCAAGTATTCTCTGCAAGGGGCAGCTGTGTACTATTAATCTAATTTCTTCCTGACCATTCTGCGTCATGGAAATCTAGAGGAGAGAAGGAATAGCTGATGAAGACCCCTGCCTGGGGGTTCTTCCACTGACCTACACAGGCATGAAAATATCAGGTGCTTCCCAAGTCCCAATATCAGCTCAATTTTGAAAATTTTGTGTTCAATGATGTCATATCTCGTCGTGGTGCTTTATTTTATTCTTGTATCTGTACGGAATGATAGAAGGGCACATGCCGCATCTATATTAATGCAAGAGCCTTTTTTTTTTTTTTGCCTCAAGAATTACTTTATTGGACAAATTGCGCGCCAAGGATATCTCCAGTTGAATAGCGTGCCAATTATTTTGGCATTCATCACCGTAGCTTCACCAGATGAGACCTCGGGTAAAAAAAAAAAAAAAAGTGTGTTTGTTGATCTTCCAACAAAGTTATTTATTATTGGATAATCCAATATGCTACTTTTCTTTGTGGCCATCACTTGTACCTTCTCATCCAAGCAGGCATGTGACTAGCAATGGCATCCCTCTGCAACTGAAAAAGCTGTGAAGTTGTTTTATTTTGTCATAAAATAAAATTTCCAAATCCAACTGTTTGATTGTATGAAATGCTCTCTTTTGGAGATATAAGAATGATATTGTGAATTAATTTTCAGAAATTGAAAATTGATTTTATAATTTTAAATATTTGAAATGAAGCCGTTTCATGCTCCAAGTTGGCTGTGCTACAGTAGCTATGTTATGCTCATGCGTACTGCTTTTATCTAATCGGCTAATAAATACAAAAAAGTAACAGTTTTTTTCACGTGTAATTAACTACTTGATTTCAGATTACCGTTAAATCATTAAAATAAAAAAGCTATTTCCCTCACCTTTTAAGAAATTAAAGCAGAATCAATAACGCCTATTTCTCTTCTTCTTCTTCTTCTTCCTTTTTTTTTTTTTTTTGTCTTCTCTTCAAAGGTTTTGATGATGAATACATGATGGGCATGTATCGAGTTTAGGACCAAATTCCATGATGGGCATTCTCCTCTTCGTCACCTAATTAAGCATTCTCTCGATCATTTTTCACCTGGCTGGAATGGGATGGGTTGATGATTTTGATCACAAGGCATGGGCTGTATTGGGGTGGATGGAGGAGACTCCGGCAATGCCGTGTGAGCCTTGGAACGTTCCAAGGCGTGTAATTTTCATAGCGGTCATTCAGTCATAGTTTCGGTCGCTTGAGGGAGTTGCTTAGGAAATTTTTGTTTATGGGAATGGTAGAAAAAATTATAAGAGTAACCATGGAGAGTAAAAAGAATAAATTTAAAATAAGTATATTAATTATATGGATGGTTGTATAAAATGACTGAAAAGTCCATAATTATGTAGAAAAATATAAAGAAATAATTAAAAAATATAATAATTACAAAAAGTGAAAAGTTCATATCAAAACTAGTTTTGGTTGTAAAGCTTATATTGTGTCCAAACATGTTCAATTTTTCATAATAGAAAAAGCTATAGAAAACAACATAGCAAAATTGGCATATAAAAACAAAGAAAAGTGATTATAAAGCAAAATAAACCTTTCATAGAGAAGTAAAGAAGATTGATTATAAATAGGTACCGACGAGAGCATCGATGCGGTAAAAGCGTCTCACACCTTCTCGTGGAAATTCTTGATTTGGTCCCTACCGACGGGATTTTGTTTTAGTTAGGGAAAAAAACTTCACCATAAAACTTATTAAAAATTTTAAATCAAGTTTGATGGATTTGCTTATATTTTTTGAAATAGTTTTTATTTAAGGAGCTGGACCTAATGCAAATGTTTGCATTGAACTTCGATGCTAATGTTCGCATTATCTTTTTTTAATTTTTAAAATTTTTTGTACTAATACATGGGCTCAAACATGTATTTCTTACATAAAATTTGTAATTTTTGGAGAATATTTAACATTTATTATTGTATATTGAAAACTAAAAATTTCAAATGTTCAAACACTGAAGTGTCTATTATGGAAATATGTATATTATTTTTTTTATTTTTATGAAAATATTTTAAATTATACTTAATTTATATGCCAAACCTTAAAAATTTTGAATGCATGTATAATATTTTTTGATTTTCAGAAATCAACATTTGGGAGTATTTAAATTATTTCCACCTCTCAAAAAAGTCTTAAAAATAACTTTTCCTAAAAATATAAATTTTATATATGAATAAATTGAAAAACAATTTTGTAAAAAATAAAAATACATAAATCTAGAGCGGGCTAATGTTAGGCTGGGCAAACAAGATTATATCCGATGATATAAACGAGGTAATTGTGACAGTATGCGATGGTAGTGGGCGACATGTAAGGCCGGTTGTTGGCATAACGCAACCACAGCCTGCAAAAGGCATGCCATTCTACTCGTCGGAATAAAGACGCTGCTGCTAGCACCCATTCACTTCCAGCCCTTTTTATCCCGTCTAGCTTCGCAAACCCATTCAAAATCTTCAAACCCTCCATTGCCGATCTGAGGTGGAGAGCAGGAGACACACTCATTTCCTACGCCGATTTCCTTCCCCCTCCAATCTTTTCACTCTACGAAACTGATCCCGAGACACGAGATCCGAAGCTGCAGGCCTTCCAGTTCATCTGAACTTACTGCCAAAGCCATCAAGATTGATTTGGAGGCCATTTTCGGCAGTCGTAGGTGCGATTGACTGAGGAGACACGAAGATTTTGGCGGCAAATTTCTAAATCTCGGGGAAGGCAGAGGTATAAAATCTGGATTTTTTAATTATTATTTATTATTTCGTTTTTCCCCTAAGCACAAATGAGATGATTTAATATTTAGAAAATGCTTCTGCTTCTACTTATTTATGTAGAGTGGAAGAGGATTTAGCATCCCTTAAAATATTTATGAAAATCTACTCGATTTAGGGGTTCGTCTTGCAATCGCACAATTCAGAGTATATGATGGGCCTCGGTGAATGAAATAATAATCCCAATAACGAATCTGCTAAAGAATCAGATTTGGACTTACAATTTGGATTTCGGTGACAGTACGGGTCATTTGTGTGAAATCCCCAATTCAATTTTGTTGAGTTCTGTTGGGAGTTGTTGAGTTCGCATTTAAGCTAGGAAGAGATTTTTACCTAGATTTCAAGGATGGCAGGCATGCAATTTCCAAGTGATGACGGAATCCCAAGTGTTCAAACTTTTCCCCGACACCACTCGATCCCAAGACTCAAATAATAATCAAGCACATTGATGAAGATGTGTGTTTGCATTGATTTATTAGTTTAGACAGTTCTAATTTTTCTTTTGCAACCACGTTTGACGTGCTTATTTCATATTCGTGAACATGTAAAGTAAAGCTTTCTTGTTTTTGGTTCCCACATAATGTTCATTTGGTCTATCTATTTGCATTTTATGAGCTGATTTTAGTTCCTTCTGGGACCTATTGATCACGCTCAAACTCAAGTGTCACTTGCTATGTGCTTATAAGCGTGGTTTTCAACCTTTAACTGAAATGTTTTTAGCGAATCCCTATTGTCTATTTAACTTTTCTTATTCTAAGAATTTTCCATTTGAAGATGGGTTAATCTTGACATTTGATATAATCATACAACTTTCCCCACATCTTAGCATATGATGTTTTGACTGTTTATCATTCTGGCAGATATTTTAGATATCTCATTTCTGATATCAAGTGAAGAAATCCATGGCTGCATCAGAGGAGAACAGTTCCCTCTTTCCAATCTTCATTTTGACTATAATGGCGCTGCCTTTAGTGCCTTATACAATTCTCAGGTTATGCCGTGCTGTCTCTAAGAAGACAAAGAGCATCCACTGTGATTGCTCTATATGTTTACGTTCAGGAAAATATCGCAAATCTATATTCAAACGGGTATATTTCTTCCATTTCGCTCATGATTGCTTTTTATTATTTTAAATAAAGCATATCTCGTCATTGGCAAGAGCATGAGTTCTTGGGACATTAGTTCCCAACAAGAGGTCAGGTTTTGGTTCATCTGCCTAACTTCTAATTACTTTTGCAGATCTCAAACTTCAGCACATGTAGTAACATGACTCTTGTGCTGCTCTGGATCATCATGGCATTCCTGGTTTATTATATTAAACACATAAGCCATGAGGTAGTCTTATTCTGCGAATTGACTTGTATTTTTTAACTCAAGTTTCTTTGATAGTTTGCAATCTGCATGCAAATCGAGAACACACACTATGGTTCTGTTTTTAATACCAAAATTTCCCTTGAGGTACCGGGGCTTTTTTTTTTTTTTTTGTTATTGTTGAGTTTGTACTTGGTTATGTCATGAAAATGCGGACAAAATGAAGAATCTGAACAGGTACAACTTGAATTTGAAATCTGCTAATCTAGGATGTTTGTCTCCCCCTCAACCGTTTTCATTGATGGTGGCTTATTTGATTTGAAAGGATTTAGCCATGATTGGTGGCACTTGTTTGATGGTTGACATCAAATGGCAATGATACATAAATAGGTAGGAATTTTATGTAGAAACAATTCCTGAGGACTCAGTTGGATTGCAGTAAAATCTGGTTTGCTGAAGGGAATGTAGCACCAAGCTGAAATGAAAACCATCAACAGCTTTAGCCCTCCATTTCCTCTTCTTCATATAGAAGCAAGGCTGAGCAAATCAAATTGGTTGAATGGAAGGATTTTGAATAGGAGCCAGCCCCACATCATTCTTTGTCTCTTTTTCTCTGGTGTTGTTGTGCCTTAGCAAGTACCTTGAAGACGTAAATGATGTTTACAAGTAACCTATTAAAAATGATTTGGGGTTTTAGGTGTTTCCACGCATCATGTAAAAGCTAAGGGAGTGTAAAAGCCTCCTTTTTCTTTTTAATGTGACATTTACCTGTCCTCAACAATCTTACAGTTGTTCATGATCTAGATCATTCAAAAACTTATGTAGTTTATTTTATAATTTTTGGATGGCTTCATGTTGCAGACTGGTTCCATTAAAAAATGTTAACGTGCTTTAGGAATCTACTCCCACCATACCTTAGAATCAACTAGATTTCTTTTCCAATGTTGGTTAACTTAGGGCTTTGTCATACACTTATACTACCATACTTCTATATTTGATTTCTTGTTGATGGATAAGATCTCAACGGATCTCCCATGTTTTCTATCATTCCCTATTTTCTATTCAAATAGACTATGCTATCAGTTATGTGATTGAATTTTCATGATATTTGGATAAATCAGTCATAGGTTGCCTTCATTATGAACCTTATGCTAGTTTTATCATTCAGATTCAACCATTTGAACCATTCAGCATTCTTGGACTGGAGTCTGGAGCTTCTGATTCAGAAATAAAGAAGGCATATAGGAGACTTTCCATTCAATACCATCCTGATAAAAATCCAGACCCAGGTAGAACATGTTCTTTATTTTTGGTTTAGTTACAGTTTCTTCCTTATCTCTGAATGAAGATATCCTGTCTGATTTCATCTCAGATAGGACATAAAAGCATACTTGTTTTCACTTTAATATATTCTTAGGTTGGTTTACTGTTTTCAGAGGCACACAAGTATTTTGTGGAGTTTATATCCAAGGCATATCAGGCTCTGACAGATCCGGTATCTCGTGAGAATTTTGAAAAATATGGCCATCCAGATGGTAGGCAGGTTGTGTTATTATCCTGTTAGGCATTAATTATTATCCTGTTAGGCATTAAGAAGCAATATGTTTTAGAACCTCTTCATTCTGAAACTCAATACCATAATTTTTCTTGCATGTAGGGACTGCAAATGGGAATAGCTCTTCCTCAGTTTTTGCTGAACATTGATGGTGCATCTGGAGGAGTTCTACTTCTTGGAATTGTTGGAGTTTGTATTCTTTTGCCACTGATGATGGCAGTTATATATCTTTCAAGGTCTTCAAAATACACTGGGAACTATGTTATGCATCAGACTTTGTACACTTATTACCACTTTATGAAACCTTCCTTGGCCCCAAGGTATGGGCTTCTTTCTAGCCTGTTGATATTCAAGAATTTCTTTATTTTCAGTAAGTTGCTAATGTGTTTGGTTTATTGATTTCATTGAAGAGTAAAAATGAATAATTTGACCCAAGTGGCTATCATTGGTCATTTTACCTTATGTTTGTGACAAGTTAGAGGAAAGGGTAACGCAAGTGGTATAGTTTACTCTGGATGAGACAAAATCAATTGATAATAGATATATGCGTGGACGAAAATTAATTATATGTGATGTTACAATTTGAATAGAAAATATGGAGAACTAAATTTACCTTTAAAAGTTGCAACATAATAGGAAGGATGGATTGACCTTCTTAAAATTTTCATTTGGGTTATTATTTATTTATTTATTTATTGAGGTATAAAAAAGATGCAAAAGAGAAAAATGTAAAAAAGGGGACATGATAATGCCCACGATCTGGGGATGGTGTCAGTTGTAAAATGAATAAAAACAAAGTGGATTTTTTCCCCCCTAAAAAATTGGTGATCATTGAGAAATGGGTTAGTTATACATAGTCAGGGTGGTTGAGTATCACATCCTTATAGGGAGGAGGGAAAAAAAAGACTTTTACAACAAAGGAATAAATACGTTTCTTTAACAGTGATCATTATATCCTTTACTGATGCCTTACTTACATCTACTATTCTCTTTTCTTTCTTTTTCTTTGTGAACCAATTTGCATCCAACATGCATTGATCCAAACACTACTATTTGAAGATAAATTACATTTATCGTGCCAATGCTTTGGGATGGTGGTGCATAAAGCTAAACAGAAGGTGCTTTTATCAATTATGATGGAATTTCCATTAATACCTTCTATAATTATAGTAATTTTTTTAAAAAAGCTTATATTCTTAAATGCCATTTCTGCTGCTTTAAAGCTATCGTATTTTGTCTTATTATTGCCTTTTGATGCAGCAAGGTGATGGATGTATTCATTAAAGCTGCAGAATACATGGAAATTCCAGTTCGTAGGAGTGATGGTGAACCCCTTCAGAAACTCTTTATGGTAGTTCGTAGTGAGTTGAACCTTGACCTCAAGAACATTAAGCAAGAGCAAGCAAAATTTTGGAAGCAGCATCCAGCCCTAGTGAAGGTAGCTTTGCAAGCCAAGCTTTCATGCACATATCATGCAGGGTCTTCTAGCCATTTGTTGTGTAAGATACTGAATGTATCTCCATTCAAAACATCGATTGGGTGCTTATCAGTTATGCTTCATTTTGTCTGATAATGCAATGCATCATGGATAAGGTGATATCCCAGTTTCTTCATATTCAATTTTTTCTTGCATACCCTAGTACACTGGGAACTGTTGTCACTGTGGATAGTTTTACCAATTTTATTGGAACTATGACTCCAACCTCAAACAGCTGGTTGTTTTCCCACATTCCAGACTGGGTACATGCTAAATTCTTGGCTATTGGTTTTTGGCTCTAAATAGACCTCTTAACATTTTTTTGCCCTTAATTATGCACGTTTCTTGCATAAGGCTGTACATTCTGCTTTCTTACCCTTCTGCTTTTTATGATTTTCAGACAGAATTGTTGATTCTAGCTCAATTGACTCGCGAGTCAGGATCTCTATCTTCAACTCTGCAGGGGGACTTTAAGCATGTGCTAGAACTTGCACCACGCCTTCTTGAAGAATTGATGAAGGTTATGTTGGCATGATATTTCTCATACTACCTTCAATTTACTCTTGCCAAATCTTCTAGCTGGTCTCCGAATGGATGAATGGTTGAGTCTCTAATTCTTATTGCAAAATATCTGGCATAGATTCTCTCTTTTTCATATTACCTCTTTTTAAACATTTATGTTTAACCAAAACTAAGGGTAAATATCCTTGATCAGCGAATAGCCTGCCAACTTTAGCATAACTCAGTGAGGCCTCTTTGGGTATTATCTCATCCTCTTTTCTGGTCCACTTATCCACTTGTGAGGCCCTTTTGTGATTAACCATTGAAATCAGGTGTTATTTGCTGATGCTTGCTGGGGCTGTCTTTAGATTCCTTATACATCTCAGTCTCGTCTTGCGAGTTCTGGTTTTTGTTTTGGGGTGGGGGGAGTGGGGGTGGGGGAGTATTAGCCCTAGAGCAAATCAAAATGAAATGGATCTTTTTTTTCTTTCCTGAAATAAATAATGTTGATGAGGAAAAGTGAGGTAGTGATGGATGGTTGGCTGTAGTTGATATTGCATTGATATATAGAAGAGGGAAAAAGTGACCTTTACAACATCTTTTACCTTAATGGGGCTTTTACCACTCTTTTTCCTCAAAACACACTCCATTTTGGATAGTGGATATAGATCTCTTTGAACCTTTCTGAGAAGCTCATTTTTGTTACCTTGTCAGTATCATTACCATCAATAAAGGAAATTAATCGCAAGTTCTTACATTGTGAATCTTTGATACCCCTCTGGTACTCTGTATTCATGTATCATTGCAATTAATACATCCAGGATCGTGCATACCGGTAGGCATGTTATATGGAGCTTAGCCACCTATTTGAAATACTACTCTTCAAATTCACGCCTACCTAGTAAAGACTGCCTAGGTATTAAAATTGTAGCAACCATATTCTTTGCAATCAAATCACCATGCATTTATGCAGTATCATTGATTAAACTCTTACCATGTGGTGAATTCTTAGCTCTTCAAGTGAACTGTCAACCTTTCAAATTCCTATTGCTCTTATCTGGTTGAAGTTTCATGTCACATCATCCTCTCTGCTTTGATCTTACTGTTACTTCCTTTTCAAGACATGCAGATGACTGCTATACTAGAATTGGAATGTTCTATAACACTCATGATTGGCTGCTTGCCTTTTGTTGTTCTTCAGTTCAGTTATGCCCTTACCCCCGTCCGTATGTAACTGTTGCATCTAACAGTAAATTTTTATTCCTTTTGTTCAGATGGCTGTTATACAACGCACTCCTCAGGGACATGGATGGCTGAGACCTGCTATTGGGGTAGTTGAGCTTTCTCAGAGTGTCATCCAGGTGCTGCCTTAGTGGACGCTTTTATGATTCTTTGGCTAATTTTTTTATTAAATTCATTTTGTTCTGTTTTCCAAGTTTCTACACTGTTACAAAAGTAATTGGTGTTCATTTTCCAATTCACTGCAATCTTTGTTTTTCACTGTCAAGGCATTATATCTTCTGAGTCATCATAAGCTGTTTTCCTGACTAAGGGACATAGATTCATTTATGCTATTCATGTTTATTTTGGGTTATTTTCTCTCTAAGCCTATGCACTTTGTTCTTTCCTTATGACCTCTAACCGTGAAAAGACATTCCAACAGAAAGATAAAAGAAAAGAAAATAAAACAAGACACTGTTGATAGCTTATACCTTGTGTTGGAAAAATCTGCATGTTTGGCGGAATGCTGGGTACGCAGATGTTTTCAAGCTAGGTTCTGCTTTTTGTATATATATCAAGCATAGCTACTGTAGTGCATATTGTGTATTAGTGGCTCTCTTATTAAAAAAGAAAAATGGAAATGGGAACGTGTGGTTCTTTGTTATTCCTTCAAACCTTTGGAGTGAACATGCATATTTGCCATCTGAAAAATGTTTTAAGGCCGAAAGCAGAGTTTTTTGAGTAAAGAAGTCACCCAGTCACTCTAATGGCCTGTTTGTAACTAAGTACACCCTTGATAAATTCTTTGACCATTAAGAGTTAATAAAAGGGTTGTGCTATGGTGGTTCGGCAATGGGCCGAGTTGGTCATATTATTTCATGGTCCTGTAGCATACAGAATGTTTGCGAGGCATGTCTTAAGTTCAGTGGTTGGTTCCAGTTAATCAGACTAACATTAATTATGACTATCAGTAGTTTCTCCATAGCTTGAATTTGGTATGGATGTTAGCAAGTCAAATTCAATTGATTTGCAGGTATTAGTGATTCCCATATGGTTTAAAGTTAATAGAATATCAATTTTGAGTTAGGCTTGAAAACAAGCATCAATAGACAATGATTAGATTACATATAGTTTATTAGAGGTGGATCTTGTGTTGATGGTAGCTGTGGAGTACAGCAAGGTTGTTTTTGGGTTGGGCCAAAGATTATTTGCCTGAGCATGTGTATGGTTTTAAGTATGATGGATGCCACTTGGGCATCTGGCAGATGCCATTTGGATGATGGTAGGGTTGGAAAAACCTGTACATGGGTCTTGTTAGGATGCCGCAGGAGATTGGTATGCAGCCCTGATTAAGCCATTGGCAGTCTTAATTGTATGCATTCCAGGTCCCATGATTTCTCATCATTCTTGTTTCTGTGACAATTGGAAGTGACTAGTCCTTATTTTTGTTTAAAAATGTAAGCATTTCTTGATACAATGTCCCTCATGCAGGTTCAACTTTTTTTCAATGTCCATATAAGACATTCTGGAATTTCTTTCCTTTGGCCATTCTAACATCTAGAGAAATTGGTTTTTGTTGGATATTTTCAAATTTGACTTGTATTCTTTTCCTCTAGTATTTGTTATTATGAATCTGTGATAATTCAGATATCTCCGAATGACAGTTGTTCTTATGATGTAATATTGCAGGCTGTGCCTCTTAGTGCCAGAAAAGCTTCAGGCGGATTTTCTGAAGGAATTGCTCCATTTCTGCAGTTGCCACATTTCAGTGAGGCCATTGTCAAAAAGATTGGTCGCAAGGTGAGTACTTTAGAGACTCTGCTGGTGATTGCCTCTAGAAGATGATTAGAGGATGCTTAGTAGGCTAGAAAGAATTCCATATCCGGCTTCATGCATGCATATGCAAATGGAAAATAAATGGCTAAGCATTTGCCTTCCTGTGTCTGTAAATGGTAGCGATTTTAGTTTATACAGATAGCTTCCTCCTGAAGATGACGTTTATCTTTCTACAGAAGGTCCGCACGTTTCAAGAGCTACGAGATATGGCACCGGCAGAGCGTGCTGACCTACTGACTCAAGTTGCAGGTTTTTCTGCTGCTGAAGCACATGATGTAGAGGTGGTACTTGATATGATGCCGTCAGTGGAAATTGAGGTAACATGTGAGACAGAAGGCGAAGAGGGTATACAAGAGGGTGACATTGTGACCATGCATGCTTGGATCACCCTCAGCCGTGGAAATGGTCTGACGGTTGCACTTCCACATGCTCCTTACTTTCCATTCCACAAGGAAGAGAGCTTCTGGTTGCTACTTGCTGATCCTGTCTCAAATGATGTATGGATGTCCCAGAAGGTGAGCTTCATGGATGAGGCCGCTGCTACTATGGCTGCCTCAAAGGCAATCCAAGAAGCCAAAGAAGGGTCAGGTGCAAGTGTGAAGGAGACAAATGCAGCTGTCAAAGAAGCGGTTGAAAAAGTGAAGAACGGATCCAGGCTTGTGATGGGCAAGTTTCAGGCACCTGCGGAAGGGAATTACAATCTGACTTCTTACTGCCTATGTGATTCATGGATTGGATGCGACAAGAAGGCAAATCTGAAAATAAAAGTCCTAAAACGGAGCCGAGCAGGGACAAGGGGAGCCGTGGTGGAGGAGGGAGTTGCTGCAGATGACGGGGTTGAAGAGGAAGAAGAAGAGGAAGAGGGATATGATGATTACGAGAGTGAGTATAGTGAAGACGAGGGGAAAGAGGAGAAGGGAAATGGTAAGTTGGCTAATGGTGCTGCTCACGGAAAAGGCAGTTCTAGTTCTGAAGCATCAGAAAGTGACGAAGAGTGATGAAAAATAGCGTCATTTCTTTTACTGGACTAGATGAGAAACAATTGTTGTCCTACAAATTTTTAAAGAAGCAAATCTGCACACTTTTAGCCTTATCATGAATAAAGTGATTTTCTGCTTAGGTCAGCTTGTGGCTTGTTTAGATAATGTTCAACTAACATTGGAGGTGGCTCGCTCGGTTGGTTGCCACAGCCGAGGTAAGGCATGCATGCTTGGTAGCTTGTTTGAATCCCCGCATGGGATTTTGGCCAATTGTTATATGGGAGCTGTGGTCTCCCTTGAAGTGTGAAATGCATCAACTCCAGATCATAGGGCTTCGATGCTTACGAAAGTCGTCTGATATCTAGAAACCAAAAAGTGTTTGAAGGATAATGACTCAACACTTGTACTCCATGTGCGTGTGCGTGTGCGTGTGTTTTCCACTCATACCCCCACCCAACGATGATTTTTTTTTTTCCCCCATTTTTATGTGGTCCCGCATACCAAAATTTATCACTTTCCAATTTTTCCATAAACATCAGATTATAATACGCCGATATGTACAACTGTTGTAATATTACTTAGATAATCATAATATTATTACGGCCTAATGGTGCCAACATCATTTTTAATAATATTTTTTTTAGATAGGTAAAATGTCAAATTGGGATGGTGAGCGGTTTCAAAATTATTGATTTTGAAATTAAACAATATATACACAAAAGTTCTAAAATGATAAATTTTGGTATATGTACTGCACATCAGCTTGCATATAAATGAAAAAAATAAAAAAGGCTCTGGAGGAACGGTTGTTACTTAACTAACAATAGGTTGTGTGTAATAAAAAATAATAATAATAAGAAGCTGAATGGATAAATGATTATATAAAATGTAAATATCAATACATTGTAATATATCAGCAAATGAATTTAATTATCACCATCTGACGTTGTACGTTACACCTACGCGATCAGATGGCCGCGCAAGAAGCGGTTGAAGTTCCCAGATTTTAGTCCCGATGCACATGTTCACGGCATGAAGATACGTTAGCGTAGCCGGCTGCACCTAGTTAACTGTCATTTCCAAATACATTAATCATAAAATTAAAATGTCATCGATCATATGGCTTAAAATTATTTGTTTTACCATGATACCAAAAAAATCCCAACCGGAGTCTTGGACAGGTCACATTTGCTTAAAGATATGTATATAATTATGTGTAAATTATGATAAATACTTAAATTCATTTGCTGACGAATTAGAATAGATTGATATTTATATAATTATTTATCTATTCAGCCTCTTATTTTTTATTGTTTTTTGAAATTTGAATAATTTATTTTGTTATGACAAAAGAATATCCTAAATGGTTTAGCTTTTAAAGCATTTTTAAATATAAAAGCAAAGGGTTGTATATGAACTTTATCATACATACAAGTAAAAGAAAGGAAAATAAGAAAATTTTGACTATGAGCTTTCTTTCATCACTTTCCGACAAGTGATCAGTTCGTCCTTCCCAGCTGCCTGCCGTCATTCAGCAGGAATTGGCTGTCACCGTACCCACCACTCAAAAACATTTTAATGTGAAGAACATCCACATATATACAACTACAACAAGGCACTAATTTTTTCTAAAAAAAAAATCACTGGAGTAGATTTTTGCGGTGAAAAAGCAAAATGCATGATTTTCAATCAGCTTCACCTTCTTTGCCCGCGCTAAACTTTTGACTCGAATTTCTCTTTTTGATTTTTGATTTTTGATTTTTTCCTTTTCTTAATATCACTTTATCGCGATCTAGTGAAGAATATTCTGTCATAAATTAAGGAAATCTCTCTCGCTCTCTTTAACTTGGATCATACTCATCCGTTCGTTTTAGATTGAACAAAAATTATGTGCTGCTTAATTTCTCTGCTTCTCCATTTCGCGATATAATAACATATATATGTACA
The DNA here is from genome assembly GCA_030490835.1 of Annona cherimola. Lineage (NCBI taxonomy): Eukaryota > Viridiplantae > Streptophyta > Magnoliopsida > Magnoliales > Annonaceae > Annona > Annona cherimola. Next base: position 113,489,977 of record CM059971.1, read on the forward strand.
AGTTATCTTGTGCATTCACATACACGCTCAAAATGGGTCCTACATGCCTTAGATATAGTCCACCACAAAATGGGCTCCGCTTATATTAGAATATTATGATATTTTATATAATTATTTATTCATATAAAAATCATATTTTAGATGGTTTGGATGTTGAAAATATCATTCTAAAATTGATATTTACATTTAGATATTATATTAAGTTAATTTTATATTATTTTAAAGATGAGATGCATACACATGTTGGATTTGTATGAAAATTAATATGCTAATAAAGTGAATAATTTTAAATACAATAGATATGATAGATTTTTTATTTATGATCTAGGGAGCCTCATGGTTCATGAACTGCATGGCGCAATCACATACACCGAGTCAATTTCCTTGTGTATATATATCAGAAATGATATGATGTAAATTATAAACACTAGAATTTTTTATTTTTTTAAACATCCAATCTACGCATTGTGTGTAAAACTATTTATTTAACTCATGTACAAAAAATCAAGTGAATTGAAATCTTTTATAGTCAATAATCATAAAAATATAATTATAAACAATCTTATGCATTAACATTTGTTACGGAGTATACGAAAATTCAAATAACATAATTTTCATGTCATCCAAATATAAATAAAGTAAAATATGATAGATGATTTGAAAAACATAAAAAATATAATCCATTGTATATTACAACAGGTTGTATTGAAAAAGCACTATATACACACCTGTCCGGTGAAGTTATTGGACTGTAGTCACACGGGTTTACATGTATTTAAATATATTAATACTTTCTATAATCATTTATATATATAAGAATGCTATTTTTGATGGTTTAGATGTTAAAATATAAATTAAAATTTTTAATTTATGTCAATTTATTTTATTATATTGATTTTATATTATTTTTAGACGAAGCTTATACACGTATTTGATTTTGATGATAATTGATATGTCATTCAAATAAATAATTTTAAATACAATTGGCGGGATGGATTGTGATTTGATGGTCAAATGAAGTTGTTGCAGTGGACTGCACCATAGATCTATATGTATTTGATAAATTTCATTTATATATACGAGTTTGATTACATATAAAAGTATTGTAAAATAGTAAAACTTGGTACATAGATTAAATATACTTAGGAAAATATTCTCATAAAAAAAAATAAAAAAAAATGAATGAATGAATGATATATTTTAGAATAAAAAATATCATAGCATATATTAATTGGGCTCCCTATATACACACAAGGATTTGAGAGATTATCTCATTCATGTAGCTACATCATAAGTCATGGGGCACTTGGTGTAAAAAGGGCGTAAAAAGGGCTCCGTGTGATAATAAAATTATTATTAACTATACTTATTATATTTAGAATTATTTATTTTATTGGTATACTAATTTTAATCTAAATTGGATATATGTACATGCTTATTTGAAAAAGGTACAAAATCAATGGAGTAAAATATTTTAATATAAATAATAATTTTAGAATTATTTTTAATATGTATTTATATAAGTAAATGATTGTATAAAGTATTAATACATTTAAGTGAATGTGAAGCACTTCTTAACTTATGATGTAGTTAATGCATTAGATCATAAGCTAAACCCATTCACTTGATCTCGAGCGGATAAATTGTATGTTTTTGGGTCCTTTGTGACTTTGATCTCTGTGTATATGTGCAGAGTACCGATATACGTTCGCCCACCTGATTTTGTTACCAATTAATTAATGCCCTCTCAAACTTTTCATGGAGCGTATTAATATTCGGATGCAAAAAAAGCTGGCTGATTGTGACCTACACATGACACTAGCGCTGCATCGTACTACAATCAATACTATTATGCATGTGGATTATTAAAAAAAACACTATTATGTATATGTTTCTTTCTTTATTTTTAAAAACCTAAATAAAATATCAAATAAATTTTAAAAATTATTAAATTTCACATGATGAAAAATCTAAAATCGGGTGTGTAAATATATAAAAATATATAAAAATAAAATACATACATTTTCTAATCACCCAAAAAATTGCCAGATTTATAGAAAACCCTATAAGATGGCGAGCCAAGATAAACTAGGTTGAGCAATTCCATGAAAATATCTGAAAAAAAATGATGGGAACATAGATTCAATGATAGAAGAATTAGAGATAATTAAAATATCAAATGGTATTAAGAGGTTCGTAGGAAAGACTGGTTAAAATATCAAATCAACTTACATCCATCCAACGGATTAGAGCTAATATATACAATTAATCAGTAGGCATTAACAAGATAAAGTACCTAGTAATCCAAGATCAGACGATTATTTAGAAGATCATTAGGATTACAGTTTCTTCGGATGATTTGAGATTCGCTTGCAATTCTTGGAAATGAAACTTTCCTTGAATTATCGGGAGTTCCAAACACAACTCTTTCCTCACTGTCAACCATTATTGCGTCAGTCAGGTTGCTTTAAGGAAAGTTAGTTCTTAGAAATTCCAGCACGCTTTTATTTTTCAGGGTACGATGTTATGTATAAAATAATTCAATTTCTTCGTTCTCTCTGCATATTTTCTTATTTAAATTTCGCTGGTGGGTGGGCAGCAAACTCAACTTATCCGATCAGTTAATTTGCAGAACTTGACGGAGGCATTAATCAAATGCGTGAGTCGCTCTTGTTTATATAAACCTAAGATATGGATTAAGTACTTAAAATTTGAGGAGTCTTCCAATTTATTCATCCGACATTTGCACTGGTAAAAAGTGAATTTCATCCATGAAACTCATGAACCATTCCCAAGTAATTTAAAAAGCAAATTTCACCCGTGAAGCTTGTCGGCAGCTATAATAAACTAGAATATATATATAGAGAGAGAGAGCTGTTCCGGTGCAGTGACGCTGCACCGGAACAGCGGTACAGTGGCCTCAAAATGGGGCCTACATGATAATGAAATCATGATCTACTCCACCCATTGTATTTATAATAATGCATTCTACTACCATACCAATTTTCATCCTAGTCAGATATGTATATGGGCCCCATCTTAAAATGGTACAAATCCAACGTAATAAAATAGTTTGATGTAAATAACAACTTTAAAGTATCTGATTGGGATGAAAATTGGTATGATAGTAGAATACATTATTCTAAATATAATGGGTGGAGTAGATCATGATTTCATGATCATGTGGGCCCCATTTTGAGGCCACTGCACCGCTGTTCCGGTGCAGCAGCATCCATATATATATATCCGATCCTGTGCAGTAATTACGGTGCAGTCCGCTGTAAAATGGACCCCACACATATTAGATTGTAATGAAACTTTATACACTCATTTATCCATATATAAATCATACTTTAGACGGTTTAGATGTTAAAAAAATTACTTTAAACTTGATATTTATATTAAACTATTTTATTACGTTGATTTTGCACCATTTTAAGATGGAGACTACACACATGTTGGATTTGGATGAAAATTGGTATGGTAATAAAGTGAACAATTCTAAATACAATGGGTGGGGTGGATTTTTTTATTTATGATCAGGTGGGGCCCACAGTGCATGGACTGTACGGTGCAGTCGCATGCACTGGATCATTTCCTATATATATATATCTGTGTGTGTACACATACATACATATAAGGTAATGATTAAACATATATAGCAGGGTACATAAAGCCTTGTCGCAGCCATATTTTTTTCATTCAATTTTTTTCTAAATCTAAGATTCTAAATTGATTTTGTTTACCATCGCTTATTTTATCATGCTACTAATCTTTGGAGAGTAAATGTATAACTTTTATTTTTTTTAAAAAAAGTATATAATATATGCAACATATAATAGTTCTCAATACACATAATTTTTAAAATTATAAATAAATGCACATGGATAAAAATCATATATGGGCGCAAACTTAATAATGATTCGACAATATTAATTATTACTTACACACACACATATATATATATTAGCTACAAAGGCCCGTAAATTAAGCAAATTCAGCGGATGAGTCCCTTTTGTATATTGTGTGAATCGGCTAAACATGGCTCGCCTCAATGATAATGCAAAATCTACTTTACTTGCAGTTGCGTTTAAATTTATTTATTAACTAGGTCAATGAATTTATACATACATGACCCCTATTTGATAAATATATATAAATCAATAGGACAAAATTATTTAAATTATGTAATAATTTTAGAGCTGTTAATTTAATATCTAAATCGTCTAAAAGATTCTTCCTTTATCAAAGAATGATTCTTTGAACTAATATAACATTTTTTCTTATTGGAATATATTTACATACATCTCAACACATATTACATTGAAAGCCTGAGACATTCTTACAAATCTACACATATTACATTGAAGGCCTGAGACATTCTTACAAATCTACACATATTACATTGAAGGCCTGAGACATTCTTACAAATCTAGAGACACTGCTCCACCAAATAATCAGGAAGACACAGCTTCCAACAACCAAACGGGAGACCACAACTCCCATTAATAATTTTTTCCTCATTTCTCATTTCTGGCCGAAATCCCAAATGCGGATTCGAACCCATGACCCAGCGCTGCCCGGATTCCACGTCGCCCGTGCTGTTGGTACTAATATAACATTTTAATGCATGTGTAATTTAAATATTTTTATATTTTATAGACAATTATATATTACGCGTAATTTACTCAATATTTTGATTGAAATAACTTTTCTCACTACAATGGAACAGATGATATTAAACAATACAAAAGTTAATTTTGATTTGATGATCAAAGTGAGAGGCTATCTAATTAAGAGGTTCCCACAAAAACGGGCAACACAAAGTAAATAAAGATGAAATAAATAAATTTTTGAAGATAAAAAATTGAGGTGGTGATGATGGTAAGTAAATAAATATATATACAGAAATATTCAAGTGCAGCATCGCTGAAATGGGTCATACATGATCATCAAATCATAATCTACTCCACTCATTGTATTTAGAATAATAAATTATAGAAAATGGTACAAATTTAACGTAATAAAATAGTTTGATGTAAATAACAACATTAAAGTTATTTTTTCAACATATAAACCCTTTGCTATAAAATTTATATATGAATAAATGATTGTATAAAATTCATTATATTTAATATATGTGGGGCCCATTTTTTATTAAATGTACTGCTGTTACGGTGCAGTTGTGCTACTCCGGAACAACTCCCTATATATATATATTAGAATGCAATGAAACTTTATACAATCATTTATTTATATATAAATTTTGTAGCAAATGGTTTACATGTTGAAAAAACTACTTTAAAGTTGTTATTTACATCAAACTATTTTATTACCTTGAATTTGTACCATTTTCAGATGGAGCCCATATACATATCTGATTGGGATGAAAATTGGTATGGTGATAAAATATATTATTTTAAATACAATGGATGGAGTAGATTATGATTTGATGATCATGTGGGGCCTATTTCAGCAATGCTGCACCTGAATATTCCTATTATATATATATAGAGAGAGTGAGTTATTTACATCAAACTATTTTATTACCTTGAATTTGTACCATTTTCAGATGGAGCCCATATATATATCTGATTGGGATAAAAATTGGTATGGTAATAGAATATATTATTCTAAATACAATAGATGGAGTAGATTATGATTTGATGATCATGTGTAGCCTATTTCAGCGATGCTGCACCTGAATATTCCTGTTATATATATATATATATATATATATATATATGAGATATGATCCAGTGCAGTCCGCTGTAAAACAGGTCCCACACATATTAGATCGCAATGGAACTTTATGCAATCATTTATCCATATAAAAATCATACTTTAGACGGTTTAGATGTTGAAAATACCACTTTGAACTTAATATTTACATTAAACCATGTTATTACGTTGATTTTGCACCATTTTAAGATGGGGATCACACACATGTTGGATTTAGATAAAAATTGGTACGCTAATAAAGTGGACAATTCTAAATACAATGGGTGGGGATGATTTCCCATTCATGATCATGTGGGGCCCACGGTGCATGGACTGCACGGTACAGTCGCATGCATCAGAACAAATCTATATATATAGGGAAATGATCCAGTGCATGCGACTGCACCGTGCAGTCCATGCACTGTGGGCCCCACCTGATCATTTCCCATAAATCCACCCCACCGATTGTATTTAGAATTGTTCACTTTATTACCATACCAATTTTCATCCAAATCCAACATGTGTGTAGTCTCCATCTTAAAATGGTGCAAAATCAACGTAATAAAGTAGTTTAATGTAAATATCAAGTTTAAAGTGGTTTTTCAATATCTAAACCGTCTAAAGTATGATTTATATATGGATAAATGAGTGTATAAAGTTTCATTACAATCTAATATGTGTGGGGTCCATTTTACAGCGGACTGCACAGGATCGGTTCCCATATATATATATATATAGAGAGAGAGAGAGTGTGAGTTTGTTGGAGGTAGCACACAGACCTTGATTGCAGTAGGCCTCCTGCGATCAATGTTGCTCGGTAATCCAGCTTATCTGATTGCCATCTCATGCTGCCTTGTTGGAGGTAGCACACAGACCTTGATTGCAGTAGGCCTCTTGCGATCAATGTTGCTCGGTAATCCAGCTGATCTGATTGCCATCTCATGATGCCATTGGCATTGCAGTAGGCCTCCTGCGAATGCGATCAATGTTGCTCGGTAATCCAGCTGATCTGATTGCCATCTCATGATGCCATTGGCATTGCAGTAGGCCTCCTGCGAATGCGATCAATGTTGCTCGGTAATCCAGCTGATCTGATTGCCATCTCATGCTGCCATTGGCATTGCAGTAGGCCTCCTGCGAATGCGATCAATGTTGCTCGGTAATCCAGCTGATCTGATTGCCATCTCATGATGCCATTGGCATTGCAGTAGGCCTCCTGCGAATGCGATCAATGTTGCTCGGTAATCCAGCTGATCTGATTGCCATCTCATGCTGCCATTGGCACAAAACCAAAGGTTGATCCTTTACATCTAATGTAATTTATAAATTAATACAAGCCGCTTCTTTATTACTGTGACCGAATTGCCAACCCCACCCCCACTTGCATCTCCTCATAAAAGCACTGGAAGTCTGGAACTAATTCTCTGGCCCAACATGTGGCTGCCGGCTGGCATCGGAAGGCCACCGTTCTCCGGAATCAATACGTTTCTTTTTCTTTTTTTCCCCGAAAGGATTACATTGGGCATGCTGCTCCACCTGTTCGATGCAGCAGAATTTTTTTTTTTTAAAATGAATTGAATATCTATTTTTAGATTGATACTGGTTAAATTATTATTACATTGTAAAAAATTTTAAAATATAAATTTAACTTTTTTGGAACTTAATTCATGGTGGTTCTAGTTGGAAAACATACATAATATTTATATTACAAGACCTCCCGCCCATATTATATTAACGGTTTTAATTTTATCTGTCGATGCGAAGGATATTCGGCCACAACGATAACCAATATTCGCAAAAATTTTTGAATACTTCCCTTCTAGATTGGTTGTTGGTTTTCCAATTTTTATGATGTAAAATCACACTTTTAACACTATCTCAAGGTGGAGTCGAGTGCTCCACGTAATTCGCAGTCCGTTTGGTTTTTAATTTCCCTCTGCTCCAGCGAATGCAATTGCCTGGAAGTCCGGGAGGCAAGCGCCAACCTTTTAAGACTCTCTCAAGGTCCCCATCCAACAACCCGAAAAAAGGACCCAAAAAAAAAAAAAAAAACCTCTTAGCTACTAGCTAGAATCCCTCTCCCTGTTTTCTTTGTCTCTAGAAGCACCCCCACCTTGTCAATCCTTCCTTGCCCACCAAGAAAACGGTCTCCTATCAACGCTTTCGCTTTTATTTGTTTCAACAAACCCCCGAAGCAGGAACGCAGGCTCCACTCGCTAGCTCACAATGGGAGCCGACCCTGACGAACAGCTGCCGCCGTTGGATCTCAGCGACCTCAGAGCGCTTTCCGTCCTCGGCCGAGGCGCCAAGGGCGTCGCATTCCTCGTCCGCACCACCGCCACCTCCTCGCACACCCTTCTAGCGCTCAAGGCCATCTCCAAATCCCACATCGACAAGAAGAGGAAGAAGAACAAGTCCTCCCCCGATGACGCCTACCGTCGTATTTGGTTCGAACGCGACGTCCTCGCGACGCTCCGCCACCCGCTCCTCCCCTCCCTCCGCGCCTCCCTCGAGACCGACAAGATCGTCGGATTCGCCATCCCTTTCTGCCCTGGCGGCAACCTCACTTCTCTCCGGCTCAAGCAGACGGAGCAGATGTTCTCGGACGATATCATACGGTAGGAATCAATCCCCACCACCGTCTCATCTCTCAGAATCCGATTCCCTTCGTCTTCTTCATCTCTGACGATCTTCCGCCGTTTTTGTTGTTTCTAGGTTTTACGCTGCGGAGCTCGTACTCGCATTGGAATATCTGCACGGCCTGGGAATCGTGTACCGAGATCTGAAGCCGGACAACATCCTGATACAGGAAGATGGCCATCTGATGCTCGTCGACTTCGACCTCTCCAAGAAAATCTCCGCCAAACCTCCCCGCAATAACTCCCTCCCCACTCCGTCTAGAACTCCCGAAGATCGCGATAACCAAATCTCCGCCAAGACGAAGAAGAACAAGCGGCGCATCTTTCCGTTCTGCTCCCGCAACCGCCGCGCTCCGTTGTCCATATCATTCATCGCCCCCGCCGCAGCAGAGGACGATTCCGTCGACTCGTCGGCCATTCCGGGGCAGTCGGAATCGCTGAACGCCAAGTCGAAATCCTTCGTCGGAACGGAGGACTACTTGGCCCCGGAGATCCTCCAGGGCAACGGCCACGACTTCGCGGTGGATTGGTGGAGCCTGGGCGTTGTCCTCTACGAAATGCTGTACGGGAGGACGCCGTTCCGAGGGAGCAACCGGAAAGAGACGTTCTACCGGATTCTAACGAAGGCGCCGGAATTGGTGGGGGAGCAGACGGAGCTTAGGGATTTGATCGGTAGATTGCTGGAGAAAGAGCCGGAGAGGAGGATTTCGGTGGAGGGCGTGAAAAGGCACGGGTTTTTCAGAGGGATAGATTGGGAAAAAGTGGTGGAAATTGCGAGGCCGCCATACATTCCTGAATGGAGAGGAGAGTGGGAGAAGGAGGAGGGCCATCCGGGGATTGAAATCGAGAAACACGTGGAGATAATTTTTGAGGACGGCCAGGATCAGGGAGGCGAGAAGAGGAGCAAAAGCGAGTGGGTGGGAGCCGTCGGCAACGATCATGCTAGTTCCTCTGCCTTCGCAATTTTTTGATTTTTGTCTTCCTTCTTAACAATTTTTTTCATAAAATTAAAATTGGAGGTTTTAGGTTCTTCAGCTTATTTATTTTTTTATTATTATTACCTTTTTTTCCCCGACTGATAAATTTCACCGGGCACACGCTACATGCATGATGCCCCTCTCGTTCTGGTGGGACTCCGACAAGGTCTGCCAGCCGCTGGTAGAGCACGTGCTCATAGCTCTTATAATTTCTGTTCCAGCATTTTGTTCTCAAAAAATCAAACTCATTATTTCTAATCAATGTTAAGCAAAATTAATATAAATTTTATATAATGTTTACTAACATGCTTGTTTTATACTTTGTTTATGAAACGGATTAAAATTTAAAAGGTATGTCTACAACTCGGCTCATATTTACATGTATAACTACTCGTTTTAAAAATTAGTACAGGCCATGACAAATTTTACCCTAATATATATGAATATGAGGGTATAATTCTAAATGCAACAACACGATTAGAATTGTAAGTTCAAATTGATGTAAAGTTATAAAATTATGCATCATTAAGTTAAAAATGTCACCTTTTCTATTCATATATATATATATATACATATATATGGGATTTATTCCAGTGCATGCGACTGCACGGTGCAGTCCATGCACTGTGGGCCCCACCTGATCATAAATGGAAAATCCACCCTACCCATTGTATTTAGAATTGTTCACTTTAATAGCATACCAATTTTCATCCAAATCCAACATGTGTGCAGTCCCCATCTTAAAATGGTGCAAAATCAACAAAATAAAATAGTTTAATATAAATATCAAGTTTAAAGTGGTTTTTTCAACATCTAAACCGTCTAAAGTATGATTTATATATGGATAAACGAGTGTATAAAGTTTCATTACAATCTAATATGTGTGGGGTCCATTTTACAGCGGACTGCACACGATGGGTTCTCTATATATATATATATATGAGTGCTGTTCCGGTGCAGCGTCATTGCACCGGAACCACGGTGGAGTGGCCCCAAAATGGAGCCCACATGATCATAAAATCATGATCTACTCCACCCATTGTATTTAAAATAATATATTCTATTACCATATCAATTTTCATCCCAATCAGATACTTTAAAGTTGTTGGGATGAAAATTGGTATGGTAATAAAATACATTATTCTTAATACAATGGGTGGAGTAGATCATGATTTCATGATCATGTGGGCCCCATTTTGGGGCCACTCCACCGCGGTTCCGGTGCAATGACGCTGCACCGGAACAACTCTCTCTCTCTATATACATATATATGATTGAGAACCTATTTTTTTAAATTTTTTTTCATGTGTAAGTAAATCTAGGTGTATTAAATCTATAAATTAAGTTTTACCATTTTTGGATGTTTTTAAGTATTTTTTTTATTTTTAAACACAGTGGCATTTTCTCAAAAAACTACAAAAATGCCATTGTGTTTAAAAATAAAAAAAATACTTAAAAACATCCAAAAATGGTAAAACTTAGTTTATAGATTTAATACACCTAGATTTACTTACTCATGAAAAAAAAAATCAAAAAAATAGGTTTTCAGGCTGGACGCATGGAGCAGGCCGGGCGTCCGGCCTGAAATGATCGGGTGTCTATATATATATATATATGAGGAGTATTCAGGAGCAGTAGCGCTGTACCGGAAATTTTGGTACAACACCGCTGAAATGGGCCCCACATGACGATCAAATCATAATCTACTCCACCCATTGTATTTAAAATAATGTATTCTATTACCATATCAATTTTCATCCCAATCGGATATGTGTATGGACTCCATCTGAAAATGATACAAATTCAACATAATAAAATAGTTTAATATAAATAATAATTTTAAAGTGATTTTTTCAACATTTAAACCATTTGCTATAAAATTTATATATAGATAAATGATTATATAAAGTTTCATTGCATTCAAATATGTGTGGGACCTCACTTTTGGGCAAGTGTACCGCTGTTCCGATGCAGTTATGCTGCACCGGAACAGCCCTATATATATATATATATATATATATATATATATATATATATATATATATATATATATATATATATATATATATATATATATATATAGACACAACACACAACAAATGATCCACTTCTATGTACACAAATACGGCTCCTTTGAAAAAATGGCAAAGGTAATTTTATCATTTAACAAAAAAGATAATTTGCATGGGTACTAATATAATTTAATTGGAATTGCAAATATACACACTTAGTTTCGCGAATTGCTTATTATTCTTATATGATTTCATCAAAATTATATATGACTCTCATTTTAACGGTTTCCATTAAATGTAAGTCAACTGGACGTTAGCCAATTGGTTGATTTCTGAAGATACTCTTCCCCACACCGTCTCCTCCGCTCCCTCCTCCATTCAAACAGCTTCCACTCCAACCTCCTCTGTGCCCGCTCCGACGGCCTCCTCTCCCTTAACCCTTGCCGCTTCTGCGACGCCTCTTTCCCCAATCCAATTTCCACACCTACAGGCAATTCATCTGCTCCTATGCGCACTTCCTTGACGAGGCGCTCGGCTACGTCATGATCAAACACCTCACGAGCCTGGACGATTAGGAGGCCCGTGCCACTGACCCGATCTGAGCTCCCAAGCGCAGACTGATTTTTTTCTCCTTGTTCTCCGTTTTCAGCCAGCAGAACTCACCCAGCGTAGCTGATTTCCAAGTTCAAAGGTTAGTGTCTCGTTCTCGTGCATTAAATTCCAAGAACCCGACTTTCGCCATTAGATTCCAAGAACCCAACTTTCGTGAGATGAACTTGAAAAGATCTTCAATTTCTTCCTTGGCCTGCTCCGTCCTACTCCTCCTCGCCTTGTATATTTGCACCGTCTTTTAAACGCGTAGATCCTTGGTTTTTGTTGCTTATTTAATTTTAGTACGCTATTCAATTCTATATTGAAATGATCTATCTTTGCGTGGGATTGACCGTCAAACAAGGATCCTAGTAAATCATTTCGTCTCTAATCCATTTGTTTTAATTTGAAACTGCGAATACTATGCATAAAAAACTAATTTCAAATTGGCTGTTGGGGTTTATTCAATATTGAGTGAAATAAATAAATAAAAATTGAATTCGATGGCTGGAGATGAATTGGCCTCATTGTTTATGGCTTGCAGGGCATTTTAGATGGGGACCTGATTGGACAAATGCCATTATGCACCAATGATTCAGATGAAATCACGTACAAGCTTTTTTTTTTTTTTTTTTCCAGAAAAGAGGAATTTTGAGAAGATTTTCATTTTTTAAAATAAACAACAAAGCCAACGCCAAGGACAAACTGATTTTAGATCGGGACACGGTGTCGGTAGACGGATTTTCCAAGAAGATAGGGAGGTCGGGCGCATTCTACATATGGTGCCAGGTCCAAGTTTCGAAAACAAAATCGCAGTACGTTTAGAGAAGACGAGAGAGTGTGTGGCATGGAGGATTAATGCATTCGCTGAGGGGAAAACAAGGTTATTTTTGTCATTTTCAAATTTTCGAACTATACATTAACGATAGTTGAGGAGAAAGCGGGCTCATGGGAGTTATCTACAATTTCTATGAAATTATGCGAAAATAATATGTAATTCGTGAAATTAAGTAGGTATATTTGCAATTTTGGTAAAATTATATAAGCATATATGCAAATTACCATTTTAAAAATTATTAACATGTCATCGGACAAAACCTAATAAAATATGAGGTCAATGTATTTTTTATAAATATATGGTTATATCTATAAATATGAAATCTAGATTATAGTCGTAGTTGAAATTAATGGAAATTTTTTTGATGAAAAAATTGACGCAATTTTAATAGTACTAGGTTTAAGGAAAATTTTATTTGATGGGTAAAATCAACATTCGCTGTGGATGACTCGCTTGGCTATTGTAAACTCACAAAGCATTATTATTATTATTATTATTTATTCAGACTTGAGAGCAGCCTGCCGCTTTTTATCTTCCTCTGTGAACGTGAAGGGAATAAAAAGTCCTGCACGCGGGATCACAGCCAAATGCACGTTTTAGATATATTATTCCCGTTATTCTATTGTAAGCTGCGAAGTCTTGTAGCAGAGAAACGAGATGTGGGCCATGGCCTGTTGCATTGTTTATAAGCATTTTTGACGAACGGATAGTGGGCAAACCATTTGCCAAAATCATCGGTGGGGACGCTCTTCCGTGGAACTAGCCCGGGAAGCAGTGCACACCTATAGAGTATCATCCTTAAGGGCATATATATATATATATATAGGGAACAATCCTGTGCAGTCGGACTGCACCGTAATTAATGGACCCCACACATATTAGATTGTAATGAAACTTTATACACTCATTTATCCATATATAAATCATACTTTAGACAGTTTAGATGTTGAAAAAACTACTTTAAACTTGATATTTACTTTAAACTATTTTATTACGTTGATTTTGCACCATTTTAAGATGAAGACTACACACATGTTGGATTTGGATGAAAATTGGTATGGTAATAAAGTGAACAATTCTAAATACAATGGGTGAGGTGGATTTATGGGAAATGATCAGGTGGGGCCCACAGTGCATGGACTGCACGGTGCAGTCGCATGCACTGGACATTTCCCATATATATATATATAGAGAGAGAAAGCTGTTCCGGTGCAGCGTCACTGCACCGAAACAGCGGTACAGTGGCCCAAAAATGGGCCCCACATGATCATGAAATCATGATCTACTCCACCCATTGTATTTAGAATAATGTATTCTATTACCATACCAATTTTCATCCCAATCAGATATGTATATGGTATACATATCTGATTGGGATGAAAATTGGTATGGTAATAGAATACATTATTCTAAATACAATGGGTGGAGTAGATTATGATTTGATGATCATGTGGGGCCCATTTCAGCAATGCTGCACAGGAATATATTCCATATATATATATAGATTATATTCCTGTGCAGCATCGCTGTAATGGGCCCCACATGATCATGAAATCATGATCTACTCCACCTATTGCATTTAGAATAATGTATTATATTACCATACCAATTTTCATCCCAATCAGATACTTTAAAGTTGTTATTTACATTAAACTATTTTATTACATTGGATTTATACCATTTTCAGATGGGGCCCATATACATATCTGATTGGGATGAAAATTGGTATGATAATAGAATACATTATTCTAAATACAATGGGTGGAGTAGATCATGATATTATGATCATGTGGGGTCCATTTTTTGGCAACTACACCGCTGTTCCGGTGCAGTGACGCTGCACCGGAACAGCTCTCTCTCTCTATATATATATACACACACACACACACAAATAAATATTCAGGTGCAGCATGTTGCATCGAAATTTTCGGTGCAACAACGCTGAAATGGGCCTCACAAGTTCATCAAATCATAATCTACTCCACAAATTGTATTTAGAATAATATATTCTATTACCATACCAATTTTCATCCCACTCAGATATGTATATGGGCCCCATCTGAAAATGGTACAAATTCAACGTAATAAAACAGTTTGATGTAAATAACAACTTTAAAGTGATTTTTTCAACATGTAAACCGTTTGCTATAAAATTTATATATAGATAAATGATCGTATAAAGTTTCATTGCATTTTAATATGTATGGGGTCCACGTTTGATCAAATGTACCGCTGTTCTGCACCGGAACAACTCCCTTATATATATACAGAAATATTCAGGTGCAACATTGCTGAAATGGACCCCACATGATCATCAACTCATAATCTACTCTACCCATTGTATTTAGAATAATATATTCTATTACATATTAATTTTCATCCCAATCAGATATATATATGGGCCCCATCTGAAAATGGTACAAATTCAACGTAATAAAATAATTCGATGTAAATAACAACTTTAAAGTGGTTTTTTCAATATGTAAAGCATTTGCTATAAAATTTATATATGGATAAATAATTGTATAAAGTTTCATTGCATTCAATGTGTGTGGGGCTTACTTTTGATCAAATGTACTGCTGTTCCGGTAGAGTTATGTTGCACCGAAACAGCTCCTATATATATATTTATTCAGGTGCAGCAACGCCCCACATGATTATCAAATCATAGTTTGATGTAAATAACAACTTTAAAGTGGTAAAGTGGTTTTTTCAAAATGTATACCATTTGCTATAAAATTTATATATGGATAAATGATTGTATTAAGTTTCATTGTATTCTCATATGTGTGGAGCCTATTTTTGATCAAATGTACTACTGTTCTGGTGCAATTGCGCTACACCGGAACAACTCCTATATATATATAATATGCACCGAAACAGCGGTATATTTGATCAAAAATGGGCCCCACACATGTTAGAATGCAATGAAACTTTATACAATCATTTATCCATATGTAAATTTTATAACAAATGGTTTACATTTTAAAAAAACTACTTTAAAGTTGTTATTTACATTAATCTATTTTATTATATCAAATTTGTACTATTTTCATATAGGACACATATACATATCTGATTGGGATGAAATTGGTATGATAATATAATATATTATTCTAAATACAATGGGTGGAGTAGATTATGATTTTATGATCATGTGGGGCCCGTTTCAGCGTCGCTGCACCTGAATATTTCTATATATATATATATTTTTATTTTTTTTCTTTTTCATAAACTTATCACTAATAAATGTATTTAATAGATAAATTAAATTTTATTATTTTTTGGATTTTTGAACATAAGAGTATTTAGCCATTTTAATGGTTAGAAGTTACTAAAATAATCCCGTACTTAAGAATTTAAAAAATATATACATATCTTTAAAAATGGTAAAACTTTATTTATAAACTAAATACACATAGATTAACGAGTTTATGAAAAAAAAAGCAAAAAATGTTTTTTAAATAAATTTTTTAGCCTAAGCTAAGTACCCCACTGTTTAACACATGCTAACGAGATCATACCTTTATACTAATTGCTTAAAATTATTTGAATTTATTATTTAATAAATAATAAATTTATCTCCTCCAATAAACAGATGTACCCGGTGGATGACTTTTCCCTATTAGTGAAAAATCGATATCATTAGAGTGTATACTTAATACCCATAAAAATTTTAGAGAACATATGGCCTATTATAAAATTTTCATATAATATTGTAATTAGCATGAATTTAATTAAATAATAAAAGGTTCTATGTAATGACTCACATGTAACTAGTTGTATTGCGTAACAAAACCCGTTAGATTATACTTCATGTCTTCCACTTTGGTGAAAGTTAAACCAAGAAACGAAATCCCACTTCACAAGATCAGTTAATATTTGCATCAGCTGGCCTATCGACATTTCCATATCAAAATCATCTATAATTTAATGCGCTCAATTATGTAACTGCGTCACACTAAGTTTTTTATTTTAACCTTATCTATTTTAGTCCATCTTAATGACCATATGAAACCTAACCTACGTATTGCATTTTACAATCATTTATTTTTAGCTAGGAAACATTTAAATCAACTATGTGCATAAGTTATTTTAAAAAAAATGTACATAAAAGTGATAAATTGATGTAAAGTTTTGAAATGGGAAGAACAATGTAATATGATGAGAATAATGATGAAGAATAAAAAGAATAAAATTAAAATAGATAGATTAGTTGTATATATACTTATGTAAAAATGATTAAAAAGTATGATAATTATATAGAAAGATGTGAACAAATAATTACAAATATATTAGTTGTGAAAAGTAAAAATTAAGTTTTAGATTGAAAAGTTTTTTATCTAGCAAACATGCCCTAAGTTTTATCCAAAAAAGTATTAAATGAATGTAATAAAATTATTTGTTATATCAACTTCAAAGTAGTAATTTTTTTTTAAGATATCATTCAAAACATTATCTTAAAGAGATATGATCATATTAGCTTGGGTAAAGTAATGACTTACTTAGCCCACTTCAAAAAATTTATTTTAAAAATTTTATTTTTTCATAAATTTGTTAATCTAGATGTATTTAATATATAAATCAAGTTGTATCATTTTTAAGAATGTGTATATATGGTTGACTTTTAAACATGGTTTATTTTAATAATTTTTAACAATTAAAAATGGCTAGAATACTATTAGGTGTAAAAATTCAAAAAAATTATACGCATCTTCAAAAATAGTAAAATTTTATTTATATATTAAATACACATGAATTAACAAATTTATGGAAAAAATAATTAATAAACAAGTTTATTAACATGGGCTAAGTAAACCATTATTTAGTTCTGGCTAATAGGATACCTCTATCTTAAAGGGTCATTAACACCGTGTCAACTAAAAACGAAATTATTTTTGCCTATGCTAACAATTTAAAAGTCTTTTATTCATGCTAATAACTTTAGATCTATTTCATTTATGCCATTGATAGCCGTTACAAGTTAAACGAGGTGTGAATAGATAAAAATAAGATTAATCCTGCTTATATTTCAAGGGCATTTTTGTTCGTTTGCACCCTGTTTAACTTTAAAATTTAACTGCAACAGTCGCCATTACATGAAATTAATTTGGAAAATGTTGACATGGATGAACGAATTTTTAAAATTATTGGAATAGATTAAAATAATTTATTTTTTCTTGGCATGAATATTGATTCCCTTAATTTTAATTTTAATTTAATTTATTGACAGTATAGGTGAACAGGAGTTGCAGGACATTTATCTCTCATATAAATTAAACAAAATACTATTACTCATCTTTAATATATATATATATATATATGAGCTCCGCTTCTATGTAAAGCGGTCCCATGTAACCTCTTTAAATTTCAAGATATTGATCTCTGATGGAAAATCCAATCCATTCATTGTAATAACACCATTCGTTTAGTTAAGAGATCAAGTTTCATCGAAATCAAGTATACGCATGGGCCACATTTTCTCAAAAATATTTATATTCATGTGTAAATTATGAAAAATGCTTAGATCCATTCACACATGTATTAGAATGTAATAATACTTTATATGATCATTTATCTACATATTATTGATATCTTAGATGACTTAGATGTTGAAAAAATTACTTTAAAGTTAATATTCTAACATTGAACCATTTTATATATACGCGGTCCCACTTCTATGAAACCCCTTTTCTATGTAACTCCCTCTATTTTTAAAATCTTGATGGCCGATTGAAAATCTACTCCATCCATTGTGTTTAACATCATTTCTAGGATCCTGAAAACCATTTGATTTTTTTAATTTCGCTGAATATGAGTTCTATCTATAAATGTGTAAAATCAACATAATAAAATAATTCAATGTTAAAATATCAACTTTAAAGTAGCTTTTTCAACATCTAAACCATCTAAAATATCAATAATATATAAATAAATGATTCTATAAAGTACTGTTACATTTTAAAATATGTGTGAATAGAACTATGCGTTTTCATAATTTACACATGAATATATATATTTTTGAGCAAATGTGGCGTAGACATATACTTGATTTATATAAAACTTGGTCTTTTAGTAAAACAAATGGTGCTAAATGCAATGAATTGATTGAATTTTCCATCAATGATTAATATCTTGAAATTTGAAAGGATTACATAGGACTGGCGAAACTCATATATATAATACTCATTCATGTGCAGACAGATTGCACCGTAATACGGTGCAGTCCATTGTAAAATGGGCCCCACACATATTAGATTGCAATGAAATTTTATACAATTATTTATCCATATAAAAATATACTTTAGACGGTTTAGATGTTAAAAATAACACTTTAAACTTGATATTTATATTAAAATATTTTATTATATTGATTTTGCACCATCTTAAGATGGGGATCACACACATGTTGGATTTAGATGAAAATTGTTATGTTAATAAAGTGAACAATTCTAAATACAATGAGTGGGATGAATTTTTCATTTATGATTATATGGGGCCCACAGTGCAGTCACATGCATGGTAACATTTTTCTATATATATATATATATAGTTTTAATATAATTCAAGGCCCTAGATATTAGATTTAGTTCGCCGCTGTTAATTTTAGCATTCATGTGAAAAAGAGAACGTTCCAAGTAATAAAATTAAAAATCATTCGGTGGTCCATCTCAATCTAAGCTGACGTTATCTCATTTTAATTTTCAATTACTTGCGGACAAAGGAAACTTTCAATTTTCTGAACGCTTCAAGCATATATATACCGTTGGCTTGGGCGAGGGTTAAGTCAATCAAGCCAAGAATTCTCTTAGCTTGCACCGTTGAATTCTCAATTGCTCTAACTTAGGCCAGCAGTCGGTTGCAGATAATTTACAGGCCGAAGTAAATTCCGCAATGACTTTTCCCTGTAAGCACAGACCTTGTAGTTTTGGCTTTAAGTTCCCAAATGCCTTTTACTCACGAGGATCAGGAAGGTTAAAATAGGAAAATGATTTGATCAGAGTGCGGCTTCTGAAGAATAATGACATATATAGGAAAATCTAAATAAAATGCCCACAAATAAGATCCCATTTTAATTCAATTTGAATAGGCGAGCATCCATATGTTAATTGCTACTTATAGTTTTTGTTGACAAATTAATACGATAAAATAATAAGATATTGTTTTCTCGAAAGCCAAGTGCGCATTGGATCTGACTTAGGCTCCATTTGGCATTGCGTTTAAGGAGTGCTTATGGCTAATCCACTTTCAAAACACGGTAAATTGAATTCATATGTGTCAAATGTTATAGTCTATAGATATGTTTATTGCTATTTTTAGATAAAAACACAATTTAAAAGTGCTTAATACAAAAGCTCCAAAATATCGCTTCTATTAAAATTGCTAATCCATTTTCTCTTAAATAAAGCAAAACACCCTTCGCAATGCCAAACAGAGCCTTAATCTTTTAAATAGCTAATATAATAAAGAATAAAATATATAACCAACTGATGTTTATTTTTGGAATTATTTGTAATGGAGCTTATAAAGTAGGTTATATAAATCTGTTCAAGTAAATTCACTCAATCTTAATCTCAGTTCGCCACTATATTAGATCTTGATATCAGTGTCAAAGACTTAATAGCTACATATAGTTTTTCAAAATTATTTATGATTTTGTTTGCTGTAGCTAACAAATGCAATACTTAGCCTGGGCTACGTACACTGTTGTTTATATTTTTCTGAAATTTTTATAAAATTATTGATTTAAGTATATTTAATATATAAATCGAGTTTCGGGGACGCTTCTATGAAGCCCCTCTTCTATAAAACTCCTTCCATTTTTAAAATCTTGATTGTTGATAGAAAATTCATTCCATTCATTGTATTTAACATCATTTATAATATTTTGGAAGCCCTTTTATTTTTTTAAATTTTACTGTATATAGGTCTCATTTATAAATGTGTAAAATCAATGTAATAAAATTATTTGATATTAAATATCAACTTTAAAGTAGTTTTTCAATATTTAAATCATTCAAAATATCAATAATATGTAGATAAATGATGCTAGAAAGTATTGTTACATTTTAATACATGTGTGAATGGATCTAAGAGTTTTTCATAATTTAGACATAAATGCACTTATTTTTTTAAGCAAATGTGACCTATCTACGTATTGGATTGGGATGAAATTTGGTCTTCTAGTTAAACAAATTGTGTAAAATACAATGAATTGATTGAATTTTTCATCAAAAATCAACCTTTCAAAAATGAAAAGGGTTTCATAGAAGTATTCCCGATTAAGTTTTATTTTTTTAAACACATAGGCACTTTAATCATTTTATATTATTAAAATGAATAATACACATGTTGAAAATGCTTAAAATATTTTTATATTTAAAATTTTTTAAATATATTTACATCTCCAAAAATAATAACTTAATTTTTTTATGATGTGGTAACTCAACTTTTAGATTAAGTATATTTACATTAATAATTTTATAAAAATATTTTTCAGAAAAGTATAAAAACAGTATATATATATATAGAGAGAGAGAGAGAGAGACTCATTCATGTGTAGACCCACATATATTAGATTGTAATGAAACTTTATATAAATATTTATCTATATAAAAATCATACTTTAGACGCTTTAGATATTGAAAATATCACTTTAAACTTGATATTTATATTAAATTATTTTATTACGCTGATTTTGTACCATTTTAATATGAGGACCACACATATGTTGGATTTTGAAGAAAATTGGTATGCTAATAAAATGAACAATTCAAAATACAATGCCTGAGGTAGATTTTCCATTCATGATCATGTGGAGCCCACAATGCATGGACTCCACGGTGCAGTCGCATGCACTGTAAGATTTTTCATATATATATATATATACATATATAGAGTCTCGCTTCTATGAAACTTCTTTTCTACGTAACCCCATTCAGTTTTAAAATCTTGACAGTTTATGGAAAATCTACTCCATCCATTGTATTTAACATCATTTCTAGTATTCTGGAACCCATTTATTTTTTTAATTTCATTGCATATTGGTTTCATCTCTAAATGTGTAAAATCAACATAATAAAATAGTTCAAGATTAAAATATCAATTTTAAAGTAGTTTTTTCAATATCTAAACCATCTAAAGATCAATAACATATAGACAAATGATCCTATAAAGTATTGTTATATTTTAATACATTTGTGAATGAATTTAAACATTTTTCATAATTTACACATGAATATACATATTTTTGAGCAAATGTAGCCATGCACATACTTGATTTCGCTGAAACTTGGTCTCCTAGCTAAAAAAATGATGTTAAATACAATAAATGGATTGAATTTTCTATCAATGATCAATATCTTAAAATTTGAGAGGGTTACATGGAACCCATATACATACATATATATGTGACTCATTCCTGTGCAGTCCGCTATAAAATGGGCCTCACACATATTAGATTACAATGAAAATTTATACGATCATTTATCCATATAAAAATCATACATTAGACCATTTAGATATTAAAAATATCATTTTAAATTTGATATTTATGTTAAACTATTTTATTATGTTGATTTTGCACCATTTTAAGATGGGGATCACACACATGTTGGATTTATATGAAAATTGGTATGCTAATAAAGTAGATAATTTTAAATACAATGGGTGGGGTGGATTTCTCATTCATGATCATGTGGGGCCCACGGTGCGTGGACTGCGCGGTGTAGTCGCATGCACTGGATCATATTCCTATATATACGGTTTCGCTTCTATGTAATCGGGTTATATAGAAGTCAACTAATGTAACCCTTCAAAATCTAAGTTTTTAATCCTTAAAGAAAAATTCAATCTATTCGTTGTATTTAATATCATTTGTTTATCTAGGAGACCAAGTTTTATCCCAATCGAGTATATTTAAGGGCCACATTTGTCCAATATATATATATTCATGAGTAAATTACGAAAATATGCTTAGATCTATTTACTCATGTATTAGAATATAATAATACTTTATAGAATCATTTATTCAGATAGAAATGATATTTTGGACGGTTTAGATGTCGAAAATGCTACTTCAAAATTGATATTTTAGTATTTTTCATGATTAACACATGGATATATATATTTTCTAATAAATGTAATCCATAAACATACTTGATTGGGATGAAACTTGATCCTTTACATAAACAATGTAATGAATGGATTAGAATTTTCATAAAAAATCAAAATTATACATTTTGAAAGGATTATATTGGTCAACTTTTATGTAACTCGGTTACGCAGAAGCGAAACCCTATATATATACATGGGAGTTGTTCCGGTGTAGCACAATTGCACCAGAATAGCGGTACATTTGATCAAAAATGGGCCCCACACATATTAGAATACAATAAAACTTTATACAATCATTTATCTATATATAAACTTTATAGCAAATGGTTTACATATTGAAAAAACCACTTTAAAGTTGTTATTTACATCAAACTATTTTATTACGTTGAATTTGTACCATTTTTAGATGAGAGTCATGTACATATCTGATTGGGATGAAAATTGGTATGATAATAGAATACATTATTTTAAATACAATGGGGGGGAGTAGAGTATAATTTTATGATCATGTGGGGCCCATTTCAGCGCCGCTGCACCTAAATATTTCTGTATATATATAGCTTCGGCTAAGTGTTGCATTTGTTAATCAAGAGTAACAAGATAATATCTCTTAATTACATACGCTATTATAAGATATTCTGTCTCCGTACTCAAAATCGGTGTCCTCAAGATGCTCCTCTAGAGTCTAGACTGAGGGAGAAGAATTTTGTTGGAACATATTAACACCTGTTGCAAACTAGTACAGGATTGATTATTTGACTAACACTTAAATCTTAGAAACTGATTCAATACACTTGGGTACAAAACTCCATTTTAAAAAAAAATTTAAACAATTTTCATACAACTATTAAACTAGATGTATTTAATATGTGTATCGATTTTTATCATTTTCGGAAATTTTTAAATATTTTTTGGATTTTTAAAAATCAGTGACATTTTAGTTTTTAAAAATTCAAAAAATATTTAAAAAACTTCAAAAATGGTAAAAATTGATACATATGTTAAATACACCTAGTTTAATAGTTGCGTCAAAAAATTTTAAAAATAAGTTTTGTACCTGAGTGCATTAAGGCTCAATGGTCCCACAAGTGTAGGATGGGATCTCTTAAATCTTCCAGCGTTCGTTTATATCTTGTTTCATCAAGAAAATTCATGTTTAGCACCTGTTATTTTCCGGGCAGCTGCTATTACTGCGACAATTGGTTGACGCAAATGCCCCACTCGTCTAGACATGAGAACGGAGCTTTATTGCTTTTTTTTGTTAAGACGTGTGAAAGTATTTGCAACTAAATTTATTTTTGGAGTGTTTCTCTATAAAACTTTTCAAACAAACTTATCACTCTTCACAAATATCATATTTTTAATTATTTTTCACTTCTTTTCTGTACAACCACCTTATTTTTCAATTATTTCTACACAGCTACACGTACATCTAAGTTATCTATTTTAACTTTATTATCTTTACTCTTTATCATTAAGTCTATCATATTATAATCATGATGAGTGATTCTATTAGCCCAGGCTAAGTAAATTGCCCACTTAGCCCACCTCAAAAAACCTATTTAAAACAAATTTTTTTTACTTTTTTTTTCATGTACTTGTTTATCTAAGTGTATTTAACATATAGACCAAGTTTTACCATTTTTGAATATGTTTATTTATTTTTTTGAGATTTTTAAACATCTATGTGTATATATGCATTTTAAATACCCTTATTTTCAAAAATCTAAAAAAAATAGATAAACATATTCAAAAATGGTAAAACTTGGTCTATATGTTAAATACACTTAGATAAACAAGTGTATGAAGAAAAAAACAAAAAAAAATTATTTTAAATAAGTTTTTCGAGGTGGGCTAAGTGGGCCATTTACTTAGCCCGGGCTAATAGAATCACCCCTCCTTTAGTTAATTGTGCGGTAGTCAAATATGTTTTTTAAAGTTGTAGTAATCAAAATTTAATTATTATTATTATTATTTTGCTAATGCCGCTAATGCACTAGTCCGGCTTCAATTACACAAGTATACAATCGCACATATTGATATCAATTACAGCTATCAGGTGTTTGACACAAATTAACCTCTTTCAATAACATTGAAGCGACGAAAAATTAAATATTAGATTATCCTTTGAGAGCTTCTCATTAGATGGAAAGGAATGACGATGAGATTATTTTTCTCGATATTATCGCAAACTGCAACATGATTGATTATTTGACTGACTCTTAAATGTTTCAAACGTTGGTTTATGTCTTGTTTCATCAAGAAAATTCATTTTCAGCAGCTGTTCTCTGTAATTTTCAGGTCAGCCGCTATTATTGCGAAAATGGGTGTGCTCAAATGCTCCACGTCTCGACGGGAGAACGAAGCTTTATTGCCTCTTGTTTGAAAAACACGTGGAAGTATTTGCAACTTAAATTTATTTTGAGCGTGTCAGTAATGGTAAAGAGTTATCAATTTAAATTTTTTACTCGCCCCGGACTACCTTATTTTGTATTTTCTAACTATTTTTTCGATAACTTGTAAATTTTCATATATAATTTGATCATAATTACAAATATATTTATATAGTTTCAAAAATTGCAGAATATTCCTACATAGTCTAACTAGAATTATAAGTATACTCATACCATTATGGCGTGTTACTGCACCATCACAATGTAAATATATTCACAAAAATACTATATCATTATATTTACAATTTTAAAAATTAAATAAGTATATTTAGTTTTGCAAATATACCCATTTAGTTTTCATATTTTTATAAATATGCCTATATTATGATAATGTAATAACAGCATCATAACAACTTTAGTATATTTGCAATGAAGGTCAAATTAATGGAACGTGATCGCCTGCTTCCGGAAGCAGGCAGTGTTCCCTGCTCCCGGGAGCGTATACCCTTTTTTTATTTTTTTTGAAATTTTTTTATAAAACTGTTAATCTATGTGTATTTAACATGTGTATAAGTTTTTACTATTTTTGGAGTATTTTAGATATTTATTTTTTATTTTTGAAAATCAGTGGCACTGATTTTCAAAAATAAAAAATAAATATCTAAAATACTCCAAAAATGACAAAAACTTATACTCATTTTAAATACACATAGATTAATACTGTTTAGGAGAAATTTTTTTAAAAAATAAAAATAAATAGGTATACGCTCCCAGGAGCAGGCGATCACGTTCCCAAATTAACAGGGTTATTTTAAAATTTTTGAAATTATGTGAGTATATTAGTAGTTATGGTCAAATTTCCATACATCTATCTTATTTTTCAATCATTTCTCAATAATTATCTTATCTATTTTAACTTTATTTTCTTTACTCACTATTACTCATGTTATATCACATTTTTTTCTCATTTTAAAAATTTTATAATGAAAATTTCAAAATTTTCATCCGTTCCAAACACACCTAAAGTTGTAAGTAATCCGTTTCAAAATTTTAATTTTTTTGTCTGGTGCTAAGCACTCTTTGAGAGCATCTCGTTGGATGGAATGGAATGATAATAAGATTATTTTTTTAATATTATTTTTTCTGTTTCTTATATAATTTTTATTTTTTAAAATCACAACGATTTTACTTTTTATGTTTAATAATCTTTTTATCATCTTTAATACAAAATTTCATTTCTTACTGTACAATAATCCCTCTTTATCACATCTCCTCCTGTAAATCTCATCACATTGGATGCTTTTCAATTGGCTCTCACCTGTTCAGGATTGGAATGAAAATGGAATAATTAAGAAACTAGATGAAAAAAATATTATTGTGTACTAAAATTTTAAAAAGTGTATTAAGGATTAAAAAAGTTGTATAAGGAATGAAAAATAAAAAGAATTAGTTGCTATGCATCCTTAATGAGAAATATCTTTTTTTGAAAATAAAAATTTCATGCCATCCCATCTCACCCACTTTAAACTTTCGAAAAAAATAAATTCGTTTTATTGAATGTTTGATGATTAAAATCAACTTTGTTACTTTAACGCATGCATCCGACTAGAAAAGCATTCAAACGGTTCTTCTGTTTTTTGTGACCCTTCATGAAATGCGCAGCTTTGGGGCTTGTGTGGCAGCAAACTTTTGGAATGAGACAATTGCAAAAGCCGGAGAATAAGAGAATGGAGGATGCTTTCAATCTCCATTTGCTTTAAATAAATAATATCTAATTACGTCCTCACTTCACATTCTATTTTCTTTTAGTCTTGGTCAAATCCGAATCTAATTAATAAGTCTGGTAACTGGATTTTGGTCTGCACCCAATTTGATTTTTTCTTTATTGTTACAAATACAACTCGTTCGAAAGTACTTTTTTTCAAAAAAAAAAAAAAAAAAAAAAAGATTCTTGCGTACTGCTTTTTATCTTATTCAACGAATTTTTATTCTAAATTGTAGGAGACGATGCTTTTAATATAAATAGAAGACGTAAGCTCTTCCTCCCGATTAGAGACCAAGTTAACTGGTACAAGAGCTAAGTGCTAGAGCCGCCTAATTTGATTCCCCAAACTCCAAGTCTTTTCAATTAAGTTAGAATTTCAAGTAAATTTAAAAGGCAAAAAACCTGACAATCACAACGAAATTCTCGGTGAACAACATCAATAGCGAAGAAATTACCTATAGCTTATGTATAATTCTTTGTAAAAAAAAATAATAATAAAAAATCCAAAATTGCTTGTGTGGGAGGGCATCGGTTAAGCAAAGAAACGGATGACCATGATCCTACGTTGTTGAGAGTAAGTAACTTCTACGGAGACTGGTAGCTGTTGGTGACTTTATGTCATTGGTGACTTCACACGCGGGCCAGATCAATTAGTTATTTCCATCGACATGGATGATTAAGTTTCCTCCATTGAAAGATATCTCTCGACTAGGGGTGGGAATCGGGGCGGGTCGGGACGGGTCAGGGTTTGCCCAACCCTGATCATACGTTTCAAAAATCTTGTTTGACCCTTTTTTTATACCGGGTCGGGACAAGGTTTGTTTGACCCTTACTTTTTTCTACTAGGTCTCAGAACAAAATTCGAGTCGGTATCGGACCGGCTTCGGGATAGCGGGTTGAGTAAAAAATACGGGTCAAATAAGATAATTTTCAGAATTTATATACCTATCAAACATAAGTATATATCTATACTAAATTTAAATATTATATGTTTCAATATTTCACTAATTATTAAAAACACATAATTAAGAAAACAAAACATTTGAAAATATAGTATACATTTATTAAAATAGGTTAATATACAATTACACATAAGGGTTATATACTTATATATGTACAAATTTTTTTTTATTGATTCTTATATTGTTTTTTGAATAAATTAATTTTTCTATTGTTGATAGGGTTGATAACAAAAAAGTGAGAAATTTGAAAGAAAATAATAATAATATTTAAATATAGGCTAATTATTTTTAATAAATTAGTATATGCGCCGCAAGTTGGACTCTTCGGGTCGGTATATGGTCGGCCCACCCCGACCCTATTTTTGAATTCGGGTCAAAATTTGTAACTCATCCCTATACCGGGTTGGTTTTACCCGGCTAAAAACGAATCGGGTCAAAGTCGGGTCACGGGTCGACTCGCCCCAATTTCCACCCCTACTCTTGACAAGACAAATGTATAAGATGTCATGCTTTTTATCATGAATATTTAAAACATCTTCTTTCTCTGTGGTCTCCTAGATTAGATCGCTAATTTGGATTTTTGCCGAATTTAAAGAAGTCATGTTTGAAATATATATATTATTATGTACGTTAGAACAACATTAAGTGATATTTTGTGTCGTAATCAGGCAACAGAAGTTTTTTTTTTCTTAATTAGCCTCATCATCATGTCATCTTATTCCTTAACTAGGCATATATCCCTAGCTACAGCAGCTGTCAATAAATAAGGTTATAATTTTGGCTACGGATAAAGTAAAATTGGGTAAACATGAGCTATGATAGATATTGTTAGCCCAAGCTAACAAAACTAGTTGTTTACCTTATTTTTTCTTTTTTGTAAAATTATTAATCTAAGTTATTTAATTAATTTATAAATTTACTATTATTGGAGATATATATTGTGAATTTCTAAACACAGTGGTATTTTAGCTATTTTCAGCAGTTGAAAATTACTACAATACACATATATTTTAAAATATATATACATATCTTCAAAAATTATATTTTTATTGGTATTATATACACCATGACTTCTAATTTGCAAATCAGACACTTTCACAACCGTCACCATAGAAGGACATCTTGTAAATATCCTCATTCTTAGGGAAGACAGATGTAAATACTCTCATTACCAAAGGGACACCATGCACCTACAGCTTATGGGAATCGAATCCTTGTGCGCACCATAAGTGCCACAGCGAGTTACCACCAGGGCACGGCCCTCGTGGCAAAAAAATAAATTAAATTTAATTATATCAACAACTTTATAAAGAACTAATTTTTTTTAAAAAATAGGGTATATTGCTAGCTAATAACCGATTTTATTAGCCTAAGCTAACTAGATAACCTTTGAAAAGTATATATCAATTTGGGTAGTTACATACGTTGAAATAAATTATTTTTTATATCATACTTGCAAACGAATTACACATTATTTATAGCCTGTTTCATTTGGCTCAAATAATTATAGTTATTTGACTATAAGCAGTATTAAAATTTTGTTGCTTACATAGTCAAATATAAGTAAGATTAAAAAGTAGTTGGATAAAATAACATTGTGCATTCGATACAAACATAAGTATTGAACTTCAATGCTCATGCCTGTATTACGCATTTTTTTATTTTTATATCGTATGTAAGTCTAAGTAAAATTTTAATGTTTTTCATGCACTGGTGGACAAAAAATTTTAATTTTTTTCATTTTGGAAATAAAAATAAAAAAATTATATGTAAAACGACTGTTGACTGGTTACGTATTCATAAAAGATAACTAATAAAGTATAAGCATTCAATGCTTATATTGGCGTTGACAAGCACCAATAATTATTGCTATAGTGTATAATAAAGAGCGGAACAAACTGTTGACTGGTTGATAAAAATCTTAGCTTATTTTCAAGAGGTGGCTGGTGCCACTATTCAATTACTGTACATGAAAAATACTGGTGACTAACCTTTTCGCAACTCAGGTATATATGCATATAATTTTTGGTTTGGTTTTTACTAACCGTAGCCCGAAAGTGATTTTTTGGTGGCACATGATCAAGATGACAGGAAGATAAAACCCAATCAATACAATTACAACGTTCTTGGACTGTTTATCCGAAATCCAAATCAAGGAATATTACCCACCTTGGACTTGGAGCACTGATATGGGCAATCAGATTATTGGCTACATATATGGTTTTTCGACACAAATAAGACGTTGGCTGTGTGACGATCGGGCATGGAATGACCTGGTCCAGTAGACAAATAAAGTATTTACGAATCCCTACATATGTACGTTTGCTAATTTATGTCCTAAATAATATTGGCCATGCGGCCATTTTATAGTAGCTTATAAGAAGCGAACTGCTACTAATTAATAAGGTGGATCTATTTCTAATTTGGTGGATGCATGCCAATAACACTTAGGAAAAAGAAAATTTCTTCCAATCCAAACGTGGGCTGCTATACATGCATACATGGTTCGGGCAGTGGCCATGTATCAAACCTCTTCACGGCTCTGCTTTAGCTAGTTCGGTTAGATCCACCCAATGCATTTCGCATTTGGAATTGTTTCTTTTCTTTTCCTTCTTTTTTATCTCTCCCAAACCTTAAAATTCTGGCAGCTATATGCTCAATGACATCAGAGATGACGGATCCACTATTTCTAGAAGCAAATGTTAAAAAGCTATGGGGAATGAAGGGGTTATTTTCAATGCATTACAAGAAGACGGGAAGCAGTGTCGTCCTATTAGTCTGGAACTGACTCTTAAGAAGATAAAAGGATTGCAAATTGAAGTTTAACCAAGTGGATTTTCTCCATGTGTGTAGGAGTAAGAACACCCCTGCACACCATTTGGCAGCGCATGCACTTGTACTCAAGACCGAGTCCTCTTGGATTGAAGTCTCTCAGAGATGTTATAAGTGTTTCTAATGATCTCTTCTCTATTACTAATGACAGTTGAATGTACTCTTTCCACTTCCACCTTTTTAGGGGTGAAAAGTGGTTTTTTAATCAGATGCTAGAATTGATTTTTTTAGGGGAAAAAAAAAACCTTAGTTTGCCTATAATGATCATGATCTATACTCTTTTTTTGGATAAAAGATCATGTTCTATTCTGGTAACCTCAGCTTGGCTATAATTATCATGTTCTATACCTGGAATAAGGATTATTTGCAAATGATTCCGCATAGGTGGAACATAATCGCAAATTTACTTTCATATTTTTCGAAAATGGCAAATTACCCCCTAAATTTATAACCACTTGCAAGTGTATCCACTGAAATTTAAAAATCCCCAATTTGTCCCATCTTCCAAAAAAAAGTTTCTAATTGACTAATCATAGACTTTTCAACAAAATATATTATGTTATCTTGAAATTTTATTGAAATAAATGTCTTAAGAAATAATCTTTACCATCAATAACAAATGCAAATAAGTGAAAAAATTCACTAAACAATACTTAAAAGGATTTCACTATCAATACAAGACATTTTGTTTTAAAGAATATTGAAAAGTAGTTTAAATAATTTGATTTTCTGGTATTTGAAAAAGAAACAACTTAATGAAGAGGATTAGTGAATTAACAATATGAAAGATCTAGTTAAAGTGTTAAATGGGAGGAAGAATTGGCAATTTCAATATTTTGAAATTCTTTCTAATAATTTCTCTATAAAATCTGATGTTTTTAATATATGTGGGTACATTTACAATTATGATTAAACAATATAAATGTATTTGCAAATTGTCCAAAAAATAAAACTAATTAAAATTTTAAGCCATTAAGCTAAGTCTTTAGAGTTTTAGCGTCTGTTGGGTAACATCTAAAAGAAAAAACTTTTCTACTCTTTCCTATACATATTTTAATATGATTAATATCTTAACTACTTAATTTTTCTACTTTTTACTTTGAGCTATGTACTATAATAATTGTTTACATTTTTATGTAACTATCCTATTTATAAGAATTTTACTTTTACATCTTTTTAATCGTGCCCCTTTACTTAAAGGACTTTTTTTGTTGTTAGCGTAGAATGCGCGCTCTTAGTAGATTTATAATTATATAAAAAATGAGTCTGTTTGGGAACAAGTAAAATGAGAAAAAAATTCCTACTTTTTAAATCCCTTCCTGAGTTACTTGATATTTTAACTACCAATTTTATCGCATTTTTCTCTTATTATTTCAACATTTTTTTTATATCTTTTCATGCAACTATTTGTTATATTTATTTTTATTATCTTTACTCCTAAATATTATTTTTACCGTAAAACATCACCTCATACTCTCGATTTTTCAAAAATTTTATTATAATTTTCTTTTTTTTTTCCATCTTACCAAATAAATCCTGATTTTTTCAAGAAATTCTAATGAGAAATAGAAAGAGGAGAAAAGAAAAGCGATTCGATGCATGAAAAGAATACCTCGAAGGCAATTTAATGATGGGACCCGCATGCATTTATTCACACACGACTACAGGTGCTTGCAAGATTTTATCGGCCCCGCTTAATTATCGGTGGGTTTTGCTTATACGAAATCTTGTTGGATGTAACCTTTTCTATTTTTAATATTTTAAAATTTTATTTTATATATTATATTTAGCATCATTTATATTATTATATCAATTCTTTTTATTCATTTAGGAACAACTGTGCAGTGCCCATAAGTTGTTGATGAAATCAAAATTTATTCAACCCATTATATTAGCATACATCTAACTGCCATACTAAGTGTCATCAAAACCAAATAATTGCACGGGCCTCTACTAAAAAATTGTAAAATCAACATAATATAATTATTTGATCTACGTATTAATTTTAAAGCTATTAATACAAAATTTAAACCATCTAAAGCATCACGGCTACGGAGATCAATTATTCCGTAAAGTTATTATAACACTTTAATTAATCTATGAATGATCCAAATATTTTTCATAATTAATTGTACCTGATGATATATATTTAAGTAAATTTGGCTCATCAAAGATTTCTGATTGAGCCGATTTTTATATCATAACAAAATAAATTATTTTAGACCATTCAACCAGCTGTTTGAATTTAATTTCACATCCATGTAGACCCTATTTCATTAATTATTCACCTTAACTAGGCACCTACATATCCCTAACTTAATATAGCTAAGTACCTCTTTAATATAAAAAAAAAGAAAGCATACAGTTAGATGAGTATCTAATTTATTCTTTCATTTTGATGGCGAGTGGGTTTTTCAGCTTAATACAACGGTTTTGGGTGGGGTTGGCCTAAGCCAATAAATTAAGTTTCACCACTCTTGGTTAGTTTCATTTCCACGTGGAACAGCCGAATGCTTAGCATGCTTCTAAAAGGCCTTTGCATCAGCTTATCACGTGTTCTGGTTGCATTTCATTTTCACCAGGTTGACCTCACCAAAGCCGTCTCCTATTAAAAATAAAAATAAAACTAAAAAATTGATTTACTAGTCTAAGTTTGAATGGATGGATGAAGTCTTAGAATCAAAATCTAAATCATTAATGAAAGGCTATAATACTAGCTAGTTGCATAAAATAACATCCTAACTTGAGATTGACGACTAAATTAAACAGTAAGTCTATTTTTTTGTCATATAAATCACGTAGTTTTGTATATATCTAATCCAACCACTATTTTTGAATTGAATTATTTATTGAAAACTTAGATGAGCCTCCGCTGCCAGGCATTAAAAAAAAAAAAAATCAATAAACAAACATGAAATATGAATTGGACTTAATAAAAATAGTCGGGTTGTAGGATAATGGCGGAGGTTTTATGCCATGCAACCGAATTTGTGCTACTGAATGGACTTAAAATTTTGTGAATTAGTGCTTAGAAACATAACATTGGAGGATATTCATCTGAGGAATCAAAATTTAACTCACCCACGTGTGGGGCACCGGAAAGGATTTTGGTAATTTTTAAAATTTTTAAACTTATTTAATATTTTATTTTGAATTTTAGATTTTAATAAAATGGGTATGGGTATATTTCTGCCGGCATTAACATGGGTATAAATTTGGTAATATGGATAAAAATCTCATATTTTGATACCTTCTACATGATCTACCTTCATTCTCAAAATTTCGAAAAATTCTATAATTATATATTCACTCTTAAAAAAATTTATAAAATATCTGTATTTAATTAAAGTGATTTTTTATATAATAAATATATACAAATAATAAATATTATGCATAGTTTAGACTTTTAAAATTAAAAAATATGGCGTCCATCCTCACTCGAACTCGGTTTGTGGGCCATCAGTTTGTCGCGCAGGTTTTCTGTGTACCCAAGCGAGTTGGTCTCATTTAACGGGCCAAATAACAGGCCCGTTATTTGCAGTGTGGGTCGTTGATTACCATAACCGATTAAGCATTTCTTGAAATCTATTGGATAATTTTTTTTGCAACAACAAGGGATAAAAACAAAGATTATGAATACACCCCACTTCTGTACATAGCCTTTCGTTAGTTCACTTCCTTACACGCCCCTCACGAATTAAGAGAAAGAAAGGGCATGCAAAATACAAAGCAAAACGCATATGTAAATCCTCAATAAACGTACATCGAGCAATTAAGCCGAGTGACCTCTTGCAAGACTTTTTATCAGTGACTTAGAAGATGAAATCGTTCCCGACAGTCCCAACAAGCATCCCAACACTATGAGGACTACGTCGAGAAACACGACGGGCTTGGAGAGCTGTTGCCAACAAATCTTCAAGTGAAATGCACAAGGGAGAATGACTGAGATGGTGACGCTGACGAGAGAGCCGGTGAGTCCAAGAACGTGCTCGAAGTAGGGGATGGAGAGAGCGAGGACGAGAATGAGGAGGAGGGCAAGAGAACCGAAGCAGCCTCTGATGACCATCTTGGTGTTGGAGGTGAACGTGGGCGGGAGCTTCTGCTGGAGTTGCATGGCGATGGGGGCGAACTCGAGAGCGTATTTGGTCATGGGCGTCAGTACGGTGGCCCATAGAGCAATCTTCGTGGCGAGGAGATGGCGGGGCATGCTGAGAGTGATCTGGGAGTTCACTTGAGGGCCGAAGAGTTCGGCACCCATGAATGCAAGAGCAGTGTAGAGGGCAGTGACCAGAGTAAAACTGGTGATTGATACCTGATCAAAATTCATATTTAAGAAAGA
This sequence comes from Annona cherimola, assembly GCA_030490835.1. Classification (NCBI taxonomy): domain Eukaryota; kingdom Viridiplantae; phylum Streptophyta; class Magnoliopsida; order Magnoliales; family Annonaceae; genus Annona; species Annona cherimola. The sequence goes on from CM059971.1 coordinate 113,525,162, forward strand.
AACGTTCAAGTTAATTGATATGTTAGGAATCGGCATACGTACGCAATATATTCAAGAATACAGGTTTTTTTTTTTTTTTTTTTTGATGAAACAAGAATATAGTTTTTAACTACTGTCTACAGTAAAATTTATTATATGCGGCACTGGGTACCTAATTAAATGCTAGGCACCAAGGCTTTTTTATCATTTGCAGTTAAATTTTAATAGCTACACTAAATATTAATTTTAGCTACATTTGACGTAAAAAATATGTATTTTGGACTAATGTTATAACTCAAAAGCAATTAAATGATTGCGTTATCTCCTCCCCGGTGGGTCATATTATTTCGGAGATCAGAACAAGTTTTGAGGCTAATCCAAGTCTCTCCATCCACCATGTGCTAAGACAGGGAAATAGAGTTGCGCATGCCTTAGCTGATCTAGTCGCTGTTTCTGGGTTGGATAATGTTTCTTTGTGGGGAAATCCCCCACAGTGTATTGTAGAGAAAATATGTATAGACAATTTTTTGGCAATGAATTGCTCGGATTACTCCACCCCGAACCTGGTCAAATGATGAGGGGGTCGGGGTTGAGTAATTCTCTTCATCAAAAAAAAAAAAAGCAATTAAACATTTATAGTTAAATAATGAATTATAACCAAAATATATCTAATGCAACTAAATATATGTGATGTGCTGCTAAAATATTAGCTACATGAAACAAAATTTATCCTAATTTCTATACATAATATAACTAGAGGCAATTTTTTTTTTAAAGAAAGATATCTGCGTATTTGAGGTTGACGAAAGGCAAGGGTCTTTTTTATATAAATTCTTTATTCAAGGTTCTTTGTCTAAGTTCATGCATGCATGATGCACCTATTTAGTTTTTTTTTTTTTCCTTTTTTTTCATATCAGTTGAAAGTAGCCAGCTACAAGTATCAAATAAAAAAGAAACCAAAATTAATAATACATAAGGAATTAATTATGTAAGTTTACCTTTGTGAACTTGGATGGATCCCTCATGGCTTTATAAATATTTGGAAAAACAATGTGGCCTGCGTAGCCAAAGATGCAGAGGCCTGATACTGCGGGGATTTTATGCAACCGAATGAAAGGTATCTGGTGGTTGGCTTTGATGCCGCTGAATATAGCGGTCCACGCGACTGTTGTAAATATAAGAATGGACAAGAGAATGCCTACAAAAGAGAGGAAGGAGATGGAGGAGAGGTCTCGGAGCCAAAGGCTGGGCAACGCCACCAAAACAGCCACTACTGTTAGAAGCTGTTTGGTTGATAGGGGGAGCCATGGCACGTCGATACGGGTGCCAAAAAATGCCATGCCTAGATTGTCACTCAAAGAGATTGTGTAGGACACCAAAGCCAAGAAGACCTCCAGGTATATGACAGTGGATGATATGATTCTTCCTTTAGCTCCGAATGCATGTTGGCCGATGTCCTTGTAGTCTTTTGATTTGGGATTTTCTTTCATGCATTTTCCCATGAGATGGGATGAGTATGCACAGGCCACTCCCAGACCTACAAGGAGGAAAGCTGAGGCCCATCCACCAGTCTCCAATGCATAGGGAGTAGAGAGCTGTCCAAGTCCTGCATCGCAAAGCCCACCACGGTTGAAATCACTGAATCAGCTCACTCGCCACATTCTCGGAAAATATTCATCCGCGCGGTTCTTAATTAAAAGGCTGCAGAGCACAATTAGGCATCCAAACAGTCACTTTAGAATATTTCCCTCTTTTTATAAATGGAATCTGGAATATTTCTTGCTGTCGTTTCCTGATGTTGGGAGAGATTCGAGGACGATATGGCTCAATATTCCCCTCTGCACAGCATTCTGCGGATCTAATTAATTCTGCTAGCTAAAAATATGTAAATATTTAATAACTTCAATCTGCGAGTTTGTATAAAGGGTTATAAATTTATAATCTTTTGTACAAATAAACTTTCAAACCTCGTTTAATTGCAAATTAAATTCTGTGATTTTGGCATGTGCAAAATAAGCTCTTTTTTTTTGTGGAGCAAAAAACTCTTCATGTAACATAACGTTGTAAAAAGAAGCCTGATTTATATCAGTGTTTGCAAGTCAATTTTAGATATAGAGTGAATTAAATATAGATTTCTAATATATGTGCGAGCAATGGAGGAGAAATTCTTACCAATGAGCATTCCAACCGTGTTGATGACGGAGTGAACAAAAGAACTATCGGCCTTGACTTGGTGGTCATGACTAGTATCCGTGCCATGCTGGAGATTGGTGTCCAGTTTGCCAGTATTTTCTGAGCATTTGCACGCTCTGACGTTCTCCTCCACACATGATTCGCACTTAAACCATTCCACTGCAAACTGAGCTGCATGCACTGACTCGCTTACCACCTGATTTGCATGAAGCACCTGGTGATCATGTGGAGGAGGAGGACCACCACAGAACAATAGCCTTTTCATTGCACCCCAGATGTACTTTCTGACAAACATCATGAACAACTTTGGTGAAAGCTAATTAATTGGGTTACAAGAGGAACCTCGATTGATAATGGAAATATATATACATATTTATTGAAGTGGATGGGTACGTTGATCTTGAGTCGTCAGGAAGGGATGGATGATGCGGACTTTAGCGGTGGCCTTGGCTATTTATAGGAAAGGAGAGCCAAAAGAGGAGCAGTAACTTGTGAGAGACGAGGTAGATGCATGTAAAACAACAATCGGAAATCCGCCTGTTTTGGGGATATAAATGAATTTGAATCTTTCCGAATGTGTTTGAGAAGATGTAAAAGTAAAAGTGTATAAAGTAAGAATAAAGAAAATTAAAAAATGAAAGAGAATATACCATAATAGGAGAATGATTAATAGAAAAGTTAATAAAGTTAAAATAGACATGGTATTTATATCCGAAGATAATTAAAAAGACTGAAACAAAGAGCTAACAATAAAAAAGGCGGTTACTGAAGACGTTAAACTGTATAAAATGTATATGAGGAGAACTGGGCAAATTTTTTTTTTCCTTTTTATATAATAGGACCTCAAAATTTTCATATCTTATCTATGAAATTAGCTAGCCAGCCAGTGGATGCGGTATCTTTGCTTTAGTAGGGCTTCCTTTCTTTTCCAGCTTGCAAATGGGGAGGGCGGTTGTCAAATTGAGAAGGTTGGGATCAGTTGCAAGTGATGAAAAGACAACACTGGCACGAGGGAATTGAAGCAATGCATGTATTTATGTGCGCCTGCCATTCCTTTTCCTTCATTTCTGCGCCAGTTATGTTCAACTTGTTGCTTTTTCCGTCCCCCGTGGGATTTGCATGCATGTGCTTCAAGTTTTTCAAATTTACACTTATTCACCTTTAAGTTTCATATTTGTAGCAATGGCTTGGAATTTTGAAAATGAATAGCTTTGGCCATTCACTAACGTAAAATCCTAATACTATTAACTTTTTAATTTGGAATGAACAAAACGCTCTTTTCGTATTTTAATAAATATTTTATATAAATTTAAAATATTTATTCTAGCAACAAATATTCATAAGAAATGTCTAAAAATTTTCAATCGAATGGTCTAGTCCATTTAAGATTTGAATAAAATTAAATGAAGGACATTTTGATCATCTTAAGTAAGAAAAACCATGTTAAAATTTCACGATGGTGGAGAAATCAAAATTATATTTTCAAAACTTCAAGTCATCTGCCGCAAGTGGAACTTAAGGGTTAAAAATGCAGATTCAAAAATTTTGGGCGGTCCCCCAACTGTCTGTTTTTAGGAACCAGTTTGGTTAGCATATGCTCAGTTAGAATGCAAGCAGTCTATTTGCATGCGGTGTTCCAAGCTGAACGTGTATTTATATATGTGGCCCACGTATACACGATACTGTTAGTTAATTATGTTATACTAGTTTTTGTTCATCGGACAGTGCAATTAATAATATTTATTTCTGTCAACTAACTTGCTAAAATGTTATTGCCAAACGACGTGCAATCTAAACACCTTTTTATCTTTGTCGACCTTTTTAAGGTGAACTTAATTTTTTTTTTAAAGGAAAAAAAGGTGTATATCGGCAACGAAAGTGCTGAAAAATGGGACAAATGCAGCGACACTGTAGCAAAATTTGAGATTTGCAGCCACCTTTTCCATCAAAAATTGCACTCACCTACATTGGGTACTATATATTTTACTCGTCGTCAAATTTTGTTACTATTTACAACCAAAAATTGAAAGAGTTACATATAACAAACATTACTTTTTATATCATTTGAGGGTGTTTGTTTACACCAAAAACTTTTCAATCCAAAACATTTCATCCTCCACAACTATTTTATTTTTTAATTATTTCTTCATTTCTTCATACACAACTAACCTACTTTTCAATCATTTCTAAACAACTACCCATATATTTAACATATCTAATTTAATTTTATTCTTTTCATTTTTAATTATTACTCCTATCATAGCACATTATTTTCTCACATTTTAAAAACTTTTATACCAAAAAATTTTCATCAAAAGTTTTATCACTCTCTAAGCATAATCTTGATGTAAAAGGTAGCTACATTTAACCAAGAAGCATGATCTTGTTTTTTTTTTTTTTTTTGATATAATAAGCATGATCATGTTTGTTTGGCTAAGTAATGACTTATTTTTCTACTTCAAAAAAACATAATGACTTATTAAGACCACTCCAAAAAATCTACTTTAGAAGTTTTCTGTTTTTCTATAAACTTGTTAATCTAAGTATATATAATATATATAAACTAAGTTTTACCATTTTGAAGATATTTATATATTTTTTATTAGTATACATTGCATTTCAATTTATCTTACAATAAAGCCCTGAGACAATTCTTACAATTTTCAAAAGAGAGACCACAAGCTCCCTAATATTAAGAGGGCAGACCATAGACTTCCAAATACTAAAGGGGGACAAAGCTCTCATACCCTAAGAGATAGTCCTATTAAACAAGGAAGAAAACAACGCTATGGAGTTTCCATCCTTCGTCAGCCGAACGAAGTTGTTTTAAACCTTGAGTTATTTTAGAAATTTTTAACCATTAAAAATGGCTAAAGTACTCTTATATTTCAAATGTTAAAAATAATATATCCAAAAATAATAATAATTGATTTATACAATAAATATATTTAGATTAACAAGTGTATGAAAAAATAATTAACAAATAAGTTTATTAGCATATGCTAAGTAAGTCATTACTAAGACTGAGCTAATAAGATCACGCTTCTTTAATGATATGCCACCATTACAAGTAAGAAAGCAACTAAGTGTTTGCAGTTAAAAATGAATTATAACAAAATCCATTTACGTGTACCCGAAATTATGTTAGATGCTGCCGAAAACTAATTGCATTCAAAGACATTAGCAATAGCGCAACAATATAATATTGGGAACCATGATGAAAATGAAATCTATTGCAGTGAATATTGTAGCAAAAGAATTTTTGTTAAGGTATCCATGTCGGAGCCTTGGAGGGTGGTTAGAAGATTGATAATTAATTAATTAACTGAAGACAACTTCCATTGCATGTGAATGTGCAAATATGCTGACGGTAGCCTCTAAACTTACGTCGGCAAATCCACTGATATATTGAAAAATATATGCTACGAATCCGATCCATATTCGGCAATATGATTTTTAACGTGAAACATGAACTCTAAGTCGCATCTATTGGTCGGCAAAGTCATAATTCAGTCGTAATTAACAGCATTTCCAAATCAGAAAAAGAAAAAAAAAAATGCTTTTCAGAATGCTGTCGTGCGATTCTTTGTTCATGATGATCGAGAGACATCAGATGCTTGCACTACGAACTAAAGAAAAAAGAATCGCCAGATATAGTTACGGATGGGGAGAATTACGTCATGGTATCATTCATCACCTATTCACCGGTCTCATCGCTAGATACTTGTAAGGCACTATATAGAGTGAGAAATATTCAAGTGCACACACCAGCACTATAATTTACAGTGCAGTTGTCTCAAAATGAACCCTGCATGTCTATTTTTGAGATGTTGATGTTTGATAAAAAATCAAATCCATTCGTTATATTTAACATCATTTGTTTTGTTAGGAAACTAAGTTTCATCCAAATTTAATATATGCATAAACCGCATTTGCTCAAAAATAGATATATTCATGTGTAAATTATGAAAAATACTTATATACATTCATATATATATTAGAATATAGTCGTACTTTATAGACTCATTTGTTCACGTATTTATGATATTTTAGATGGTTTAGATGCTGAAAATATTACATGAAAATTATTAAATTATTTTATTATATTGATGTTACACGTTTATAAATAGGGCCCATATATAGCGATATTAGACAAATGAAAAAGTTTTCATGATAATATAAATGATGCTAAATACAATAGATGAAGTGAATTTTTTATCAGTCATCTAGATGTTAAAAATGGAGAAGGTTTTCCTATAAACACTCCAATATATATATTATATATACGGGCTCCGCTTTTATGTAACAAGGTTTAATAGAAGCGTTCTCATGTAGCCCCTTTAATTTTTAAGTTAGCAGTGATTGGTTTAAAATCTAATACATTTATTATATTTAATGTCATTTGTTTATCTAAGAAACCAAGTTTCACCCAAATCAAGTATGTTTATAGGTCACATTTACTCAAAAATGTATATATTCATGTGTAAATTATAAAAAATATTTAGATTCATTTACACATGTATTAGAATGTAATAATACTTTATAGAATCATTTATCCACGTAGTAGTGATATTTTAGATAGTTTAGATGTTAAAAAACTATTTTAAAATTGATATTTTAGGATTGAACCATTTTATTATGTTGATTTTACACATTTATAGATGATACCCAAATACATTAAAATTGAAAAAATAAAAAGATTTCCAATATACTATAAATAATGTTAAACATAATAGATGAAGTGAATTTTTTATCAACTATCAAGATTTTAAAAATGAAGAGGGTTGGTTATATAGAAAATTATTTCATACGAGCACCATATATATAGATATTCAGGTGCAGCGCACCTACACCATAATTTTGGTGCAGTTGCCTAAAATGGGACCACATGATTATAAAATTATAATTTACTTGTCTATTGTATTTAGAATAATATATTCTATTATCATACCAATTTTTATTTTAATTGAATATGTGTATAGACCCATCTGAAAATGAGACAAATTCAATGTAATAAAATAGTTTGATATAAATAACAACTTTAAAGTAATTTTTTCAACGTGTAAGTCATTAGCTATAAAATTTATATATAGATAAATGATTGTATAAAATATCAATACATGTAGTATATCTAAGGCCTATTTTTAGCCAAATGTACCGTTAATACAGTACAGGTGCACTCCACTAGATAGCTTCTCTCTCTATGCAGGTACATGAAGGTGCAATGTCATGAATATATGAGGAAAATGTCATGAATATATGAGGAAAAGAAGAACAAGAAAACAGTCTTCCCGATCCCAGTTTCTCTTATTAGCAGCCTGAAAATCTAGAAAGTTTAGATCACATATGATTTTTAATTCAATTCAATTAACATGGTAGCAGCCATAGGGAGGGAGCTAGGATTCCAAAGGAAGTGGATGCATGGTCCAAAGATGATTTGACGCCATGTCCTTAAGTGGATTATAGAATGCCGGAAAGGTAGGTTTAGTATTCGAATCTTGCACTACCACAGTGAGAAGAGTATATATAGGAAACAGAAGATATTCAAAGAGGGGGCATTTGGAATTTCAAAGTGTGTAAAGTTTAGGTCCTCCTACCTAACAGTTGCTCCAACCCTGTTTGTTTGTAACTCAAGATGCCAAGACGGTTTTGCTTCAACAAAGTTTAGAAGCTGTGATTTGCTACTATGGACGGAGACCAGTAACAAGATGGTTTTGCAGTTTTTGTAGATGCTTTGGGATGATGGAGATGCTCTAGCTTTTCTAATCGGAGATTCTCAAAATCTATGCTTCTAATGAAGCCAATCGTTTGTAGATTCCAAAGGCAAAATTAAGCTCTCATAGCTAGTAGGTTTTATGGAAAGGGACGGCACTGTTGAGATGCCAAATTTGGAACATGCGTCCCCGCTTGATGCCGGAGAAGATGCGGGTGGGTTCGGCTTTTGATTCGTGTCGCTTGCTAGCTGAAGAAGAGATCTCTTGCTGCCGCAGGTAGGCGAATCAAGAACTGGAATCCGTTGAAGATGGTGGAACACCATTCAACGTGCTCTTATGATGTATTCAAAATCATACATATGTCTATTTACATATTGTTAATTAGTTTTGTAATCTTACTCCAAATCTTTTAGGGTAGCTAGATAAAGGTCGGTGGGATTACCCTATTCATTTTTTATTATACTTTTATGGGTCTCATTTACATAAAATTATATAAATTTTTAAAGATTTTTGGAATATATTTAAATTTGGTTTCTTAGTTTTTTTAAAATAAAAAGGGAGAATTTTTTATTTTTATGTTTCAATACATGTTTATATATTGAATTATATTATAGATAAATCATATTATTTTTATATACATCTATGTTTATATTCATATTATTTACCTTTATATTTATTAGTTTTTTTATGTTAGTTTAAAATTTTAAGTTTCTTCTAAAAGTATATTATACATATTAGATATATTAAAAATTAAATAATATTAGCAAGATATATTTTAATAAATTTAAAACTTTGTTTAGAAAATAATCACAAAAAAGTTGGATATTAAACATAATTATAATAATAATATCGCATCATTTTTAAAAAAATTAAATATATATTAACAAAGTAATTACTCTCTAATTTTGTAATTTCTATATTATCTAATAAGTATCGATTTTGTAAAAAAAACCTTTAACTTATGAACTTTGTTTAAAAATATACCCTTATTGTAATATGGGGAATTCATCTATTCATAATATATCAAACTTAACAAGTTATTGATCAAAATAAATACGGCTCAAATTTATCCACGATAACTCTTGATCCCATTATTTAATGGAATAAGTAAAATTATTTATTTTCAAGTTAAAATAACAAAATAATTTTTTATATTTATTTAATTTAATTTTTAATTCTATTTAAATTAATATTTATTTTATGAATCTTTTTATTAGCTATATTAATATTTATTTTATGAATCTTTTTATTAGCTATATCTAGAATTTTAATATTGGGGCATTTTAAAATAAAAATCAAATGTTGTATAATTTTATCAGTAAAATAATTTAGATACTTCGCCAAGAATTAAAATGTTATGTATGATGATGGTGTGCCAAACAAAATTATAGATTTTGATTTGTTAATCTCCAATTTAGATCAAATTTTAAAATAAAAATTACAAACCAAATTTAAAGAATTTTGTTATAAAAATTTATATTTAATATAAGTATTTATTAACTTCATTAATCTATATTTAATTAATTCTAATTTCATTTAAATTATTATTTATTATTATTTATTATTATTTTAATTGTATTAATTTTAGTTTATCATACAGGCAATGGGGGAGTATTCTAACTATATGAATTGTTGCAGCGTAACCGCCAAGTTTGCAAAATGGCTCAAACTAATTGAGCTTATAATTTATTTCTGTACTTCATTAAAAAGATCATTATTTTTTGAAGAACTTCAATTTAAATTAAGTTGATTTATAAAAAATGGAGACAACGTTAAATTTTTTTATAAAATTTCTATTTAATACAAAAATTTATTAAAATAATAATTGTGTATTAATTTAATTTGATTTACATTAATATTTAAATTAACATTAGATTCAATTAGATACTTTAGAAGTCGTTAGACGCTGCTAAATTCTGTTATATACCGTTATATATCATTAGACACTGTTTGGAAATGGATAAAACTTTTGGAGAAAGGTTTTGGAGAGTAAAAGTTGTCAAATGATGTGATATGATAGGAGTAATGATGAGGAGTAAAGATAATAAAGTTAAAATAGATAGGTTAGTTGTATAGGTAATTGTGTAGAAATGATTGAAAAGTAGGGTAGTCGTATAGGAAAATATGAAAAAATAATTTGAAAATATAGCAGTTATAGAGAATGAAAAGTTTTAGATTGAAAAGTTTTAAGATGACATTTTATACTCATTGCCAAATACACCCTAACTAAGTTGTAAATGATCATTTCTAATTGTTCTAAAATTGACTCATTTTAGACCAGTTCAAAAACATTTTATATTTTTTAATTTTTTATAAAATTATTAATCTAAATTTATTTAATCCATGAACTAAGTTTTACCTTTTTAAAATATATATTTATTTCAAATTTTTAAATATAGGGCTATTTTAGTCGTATTCTAACAATTTTAAAAACCAAAATACTCCTATTTTTAACAATCAAAATTATATATATACATATATCCAGAAATGGTAAAACTTGGTTTACATGTTGAATATACATAAATTAACATTTTTATAAGAAAAATTTTTGAAAAAAATGAAAAAGTTATTTTTTAGGCTGATCTAAAATGAATCCATTTTAGACTGATCTAAAATGTTCAAATTCTAATTAATATATTTAATATATAAATGACCTTATAAGGAACTTAGGAATATATTACGATTATTAAATTAAAATGAAAATATTAATAATGAAAGTTAGATGTTATTAGTTTCCATTAGATACTGCTAGATATCTATTAGATGTTGTTGGATGTAATTAGATGTCGTTAGACTTAGGTAGATTTCATTAAATTCTATTAACTAAGGGAATGTTTGGTAACTTAAATTTTGTGGGGACGATGGAGTGGGAAATGGAAAATAAAATATTTTAAAAATTGCGTGATTAATAAGAAATAATAGTAGTAAAGTTGAAATAAATAGATTTGATAGAGATAGTTGGTAGGGAAAATAGTTGAAATATAGAAGTAAAAGTGAAAAATATAATTATTAATAGGAAGAATTATTAGCTTGAGGAAACTGTCCCCCCCATAGTTTCCCATCCCACCTCATACCACGCAATCTCCAAACAACTCCTAAGTTTTAATTAATATATTTAAGGTATAAATAATCTTATAAGAAGCCTAAAAACATGCTACATGTTTTAAACTATGATTAGTGTATTAATAATAATAAACATTAGATTATGTTAGATACTATTAGATATCATTAGCTGCGATTAGATATCTTAGGTATCGTTAGACTTCGGTAGATCAATTAAATCCTAATAACTAAGCTCTAGAATATCTAATAAAGGCATAAATAACCTTTTGAAGAATAAAAAATATATTATGTGTGTTAAATAATAATTAGCATATCTATAATGAAATTTAAATTGTATTAGATATTATTAGATTTCATTAGAGGTTGTTAGATGTTGAAAAATGTAGTTAGATGCTTTTAGATTTGGTTATATTCTAGAAATTTAAAAATAAGAAATTTTAAAATTTTAAAAAATAAATTTAGAAATTGTTATGCTCGAGGCTATCTTATTTGTGTGAAATTTAAATAACTTAATATATATTCGATGTGTAAAATATTTTCTTAACTTTACCCATTATAATGTAATCTTATCGAAAGATAATATTTTTAAAAAATATTAAAGAATGAAAAATTATATCTACATATGCTTTAATGGTTGATTCATCAAATGAATGGAATAAATTTAGATTTTGTGTATATCTAATATAAATTTCATCAAAAAATCAAAGATACTCACGTTTTAAAGCAAACATACTTATAATATAAAATGATTATAATACCCTTGCTTACATTTTTCTCGTTGAAAGAGCTGACCCGCGCCCCACCCCGCCCCAGTTTTATGAAGGATTGGGGCAAAGGTTTTGGCCTAGTAATGCAGGGTGACTTAGAATTTGAGGCTCATGTTTCAATTCTAGAGGCGAAGCAGGTCAATCATGTCCCGACCTATCTCCCCTTGTCTCGCAAGATGTAAATTATTTTTATAAAATATATGCCTTACATAAATGCAATTTCGTTGGATAAATAGTTTAACCTTATGACTTATTAATGTAAATATGGTTTATATTGATGTACATTTAATTATATAAATAAAAATTTTATAACTTGTTTATATGGATAAATTTTTATATCTTAATTGCATATATTTTATTATCTTTTACATGATTAATCAATGAAATAAAATATGTTATTTATTTTATTTATACCTTTTAAGAATGAATATTTTTATGTTGCGATTTAGTGATTTTAATTTTAATTCAAAATTTCCATCTATGTTATTTTTTTAATGTTGATATGCATGTTTCATCAAAGTGAAGTTGCAAATGAAATTATTTTATTAGAAAATTTTACTAACGCTTTATTATGATAGTTATGTTTTGCTCTATAAATAGTAAAATATGGAAGCATTTAACCTTTAAATTTATTTATCATAGATGTGAGTTTATGTTGATATATATATATGAATTCTTAAATTTTGACATACTTATTTAACCCCGCCTATTGTTCCAAAATCATCAACCAACTTTATGTCAACTCAGTATAAGAAAAAATATAAAATAGTATTTTTTAAATGTAAAATTAAAATTGGGCACGCCCTAACCTCCCGAAATTTCACCCCAAAATCGGGCCACTTCAGTTGCAATACTATTGGCGCGTAGTGTGGCCGCCTCGGCATCTGATACGGGTGCATGAAAACGATTTACGCATTGGCGTCACCCGTCGTACACGTGTGAATATCAACTGTATGTTGCCATTTGGAGTGTAATTTGCAGATTCGTACCTTAAATTTTCTAAATTTGCACCTTTGGAGCTGCAAGTTTTCTATTTGCGGAAAATGGCTACAAGTCACTCCCATTTGGAAGGGTTTGCAGGGCAGTCCCTTGATAGTTTTCAATTGACCTTGGAAACAAAACACGCATCAGCAGAAATGGTCTCCCCGAACTTGTGTCATTTTGCTCATATATATGATAATATATCTCATTTGAAGACGATGAAGACACCTCATATATAGATGCGTGCATGTAATAAGCTTACGTCGTCGTATCAGCAGGCCAACATGCATGGTATTATGCTTCTCTGCACTTGAGCTACAACACGGGCATCAGCATTTATAATACGTGGCGTGTTGCAAGATTTGTTTTGTGAATCGTCACAGTAATTATGCGTAGTCCACATCATGAGCTCCATTCCCCGATTATTTATTATATTCATGACGATAGCGATGTATCTTCTTAATTCTACATTTTCTTGGATGACTATTTCAGTCCCAATGTGCAATTGCCTCCTCAATTTTTATTTTTTTTTCAAAAATGTTTTGATCTCCTTTGATTTAACTCTCAAAAAAACATTCTGAGATATTAGTGATGTCCGAAACCATATGTAACATATTACCGAGAAGGTTTTTCAAAATGAAAATAAAGAAAAAGGATTAAAATACAATAAACATATTTTTTTATAAAAGAAAAGTGGAGTTATATACAAATAGACCCTTATTCACTTGAGTTAAGGTTGAACATTAGTATTTTTATATGTTCGTGCATGGCATCTTTTATTTTTATTCAATAGTTCAGTTCAATGTCTTTTCAATAAGTCACTGTCCTCGTTGTGCTCAAATAGAATATGTTTGGGAAGTAATAAAATTTTTAAGTAAAAATTTTGCGTAAAAGTTTTTGAAATATGAAAAAATTATGTGATATAATGAGGATAACGATGAGAACTAAATAGAATAAATTTAAAATAAATAGGTTAGATGTATCTGTAGTTATGTAAAAATAATTAAAATTAAGGTGGTTGTACAAGAAAAAGTAAAAAATAAATAAATAATATAATAGTTATAGAGATTGAAAAATTTTAGTGTAAAAAAACTCCGATATTAACAAACACTCCCATAGATATGTATACGTACACTTAAAAAGAGTTTTGTTTCAATGCATCCATGTGCAAAACTCATTTTTTAAATTTTTTTTAAATTTTAACTAAAACAGTTAATCTAAGTATATTTAACTTATTAAGTTGGGCTCCGCTTGATGGAAAATTCAATCTATTTATTATATTTAAGACCATTTGCTTATTTAAGAGACTAAGTTTTATATAAATCAAGTATATGCATGAGTCACATTTGCTCAAAAATATATATTCATGTGTAAATTATGAAAAATACTTAGATCAATTTATACATACATTAAAATATAATAATAATTTATAGAAATATTTATCTATATATAAATGATATTTTAGATAGTTTATATGTTAAAATACTGCTTTAAAATTGATATTTTAGTAATAAACCATTTTATTATGTTGATTTTATACATTTATATATGGGACCCAAATATAATGATATAAAACAAGTGAAAGGGTTTCCATAATAATAAAAATGATTCTAAATACAACAAATGTACTAGATTTTCCATTGCTTATCAAAATTTTAAAAAAGAAAAGAGTTACATAGAAAATGAGTTTCATAGAAGCAGAACCATATTAAGTTTTACCATTTTTAAATATATGTATATTTTTTTATTTTAAAAATAAATGTATTTTATTCATTTAAAATGACTAAAATCTTTTTATTTTAAAAATTAAAAATATATACTCAATATCACCAAAAATGATAAAATTTTATTTATTGAATAATTATACCTAGACTAAGAGTTCTATAAAAAAAATTTAAAAAAATTTTAAAAGTAGAAATAGATGCTGAAAGATTGCTCTCACAAAAGCCTATTCATGAAACAGAAAAATTACGCGGACAACCAATGGAAGTAGAATTTATGGAGCATAAGCGAAAAACAAATAAAAGTAGAATTTATAAAGCATAAGCGAAAAAACAATAAAAGTAAAGTTTATGGAGCATAAACATATATATTAATTGATTTTTGCTTAGCTTAATCTACGTTTGAGCTACAAAAACCTAGCGTATGATCCCCTGCAAATCTACAATTCAAGCTTAAACTCTAATTAAGCACGGCTAAATCTACGTACTGGGCTTTGATTGGCGTCGAGTCAAAGTGAGTTGTCCAGGTCGGCATCATGCTATAGCTCAGTAGCCCGTACTCAAGCTCGATTTCACAAGCCCAACCACAATCAAAGCTGTGGATGATTAGCCAAGCCTTGGGCTGATCAGAACCCAAGGATTGTTGGCACGAAGAACGGAAGGGGAATGGTTCTCTTCCTTTAATTAATCCTTGTTTCTGCAGGCCATGATTCTCTTCCTTTCTTTTCATCTCCTTTGCCTATTCAGCACGAAAAATTTATACAGTCCTGTAACAAGAACCACAGCTTTGAAAATTGTTTCATTTTGATTTCACATTTTTAAGTTAACAACCCTGAAAATCATTTTTTTCATAGAAACGTACCCACATCTAAAATCAACCAAAACATAGCCCAATGGTATGACATATGGATGCGTGATGGTGATCTGGACTTCTAGTGCCGGAAAAAGTGTAGTCTCCAATGTAATTAAAAAAAATGTACTTTTAATCAAAATACATTTTTATGAAATTATTTATTACACATTTGATTACGCAACATTAATTCTAAGGGTTTTTTACACACACTTACATAGTTTGGGTGAAATTGTAAGTGTATTACTAGTTTTCAAAAAATTGCGTCCGTGCCTACTACTTTATCTGAAATTTCAAGCATATCATTTTTGTTAAAAAAAATTTAAAATGAAAAAATGTCTCTGAAAATAATAAAAATTATAATGCAAGAAAATGCTTTTAAAATAAAAATTTTATTTTAAAAATATTTTCACATTAAATAGATCAATTTTTATAGTTCAGAAATATTTTCTTACATTTTATAGTTTTACTTGTTTACAATGGGTTTTTTGTCATTTTCAAAAAAATTTTAAAAATGAGATTTGGGTAGTTTTAGACAAACTATAGATGTGAAAATACAATTTTTTAAAAACTAGTGAGAAGTCTGCAATTTCAATTTTAATTCCACTGTATACTACTTCATGGTTCATAGTTCATACTACACTCAAACCAATTTAATTTTCCCAAGAGGATAGAATGAACTGATAGCTCTAGAGAAATAAATAATTATTACGTTACGCATCTACTTCTATACTTTCAACTGAGATTGGAGTTGTTTAGAGCTTGGATGGGAGTAGGATTTATGATGGAAGTGAATCAAGAATGAAAAAAGTGTATTGAGATTGGAAAATTTGTATAAAAATGAAAAAGATAATATATTATTTTTTTATAATGAGAAAAATGTTTTTGAAAAATGATAAATCACATTCAATTATCATTCCATCCTACTATAAACAACCCCTCCTGTTATGTAAGAGAATGGTAAACAATTCTTCAGAATGAAAAATGAGAAACATATATGTTTATTTTTACCGATCGTTTTAATTGTTCTTTTCGAGAAAACATAATTTTAATTCTCTCCTCAACTGGACTTATTTCAAAGGCATTTTTACATAAATCCTAATTTCTGGAGGTTTCTTTTACTTGTCAACAAATCATTGCATGCAATCATCTCCCCTTACCATTTCTATAGCATGTACCAAAGATATATAGTGCATGCGCTAGACTATGAATTTTGAGGCGGGTCCAGCTAAAACATCACCGGTTGGGATACATGAACGTTAGACATAGAGGGTATTTGCTGGGCCCCGCCGATGGCGTGCAATTACCGTGTAAGGCAGATATTTGAGGTAATTCCTAGCAGGAAGCTGACGCGGAGACCACCATTTATTTGGCTGTTAATGCCACTTACCAATATTATCATCCTATAAGATTCCACCTACGCAGTGTATAAAGAGCACTGAATGCTGTTAGAGCCAAAAAATCTTATTATATATATTTTTAAATTTTTTTATAAAATTATTAATCTTAGTGTATATAATTTATCAATCAAATTTTATCATTTTTGGATAAGTATGTATTTTTTGAAAAATTTTAAATGCAGGAATGTTTTATTCATTTCAATGGTGAAAATAATTAAAATGCTCTGGGTTTAAAAATTTTAAAATATATGTATACATCTCCAAAAAAGATATAACTTAATTATAAATTATCTACACTTAAATTAACTGTTTTATAAAAAAAATCAAAAAACATATGTATATATAATAGTCTTTCTAGCGGCTCCAAGTACCCATTACTCCAAATATACTGTAGCTCATGTATCCATCTAGCTATTCGGTGGACGCACCAAAACAAGTTTACAGCAGCTGGCCCAAAATATCCAATGGTCCAGTGATGGATGGTTAGATCTTCTTTGATGCTGGGCAGTCCAACTTTCCACCATGTTAGTGATATCGATCAGATAAGATTGATGATCGACGTTTTCGTTATTCATTATGTCAAAAAAAAAAAAAAACAGTTATAGCTATTTTCAAAAAAAAAAAAAACAGTTATACCTAATAATTTTTATGAAAGATAAAATCATTAACGTGGGGATAATTTTTAAAAGAAAAATGATACTTTTAGCCTAGCTTACTTAGTTCATCTCAAAAATCTATTTAAAAAACTTTTTTTCCTTTTTTCCATGACGTCGTTAATAAAGATGTATTTAATATATAAACTAAGTTTTACCTTTTTGAATAAGTGTATATATTTTTTTAGATTTTTAAGCATAAGGGTATTTTAGCCATTTCTAATGGTTGAAAATTATGGCTAATGTACCCCTATGTTTAAAAATTTTTAAAAATATATACATATATCCAAAAAATGATAAAAAAAATTAGTTTATATATTAAATATACTTAGTTAAATAAGTATAGGAAGAAAAAATAAAAAAATTAATCGTTTTCTTAGGCTAAGAGGATCGTTTTTCATTTTAAACCAGTAGTTTACAATATTATTATTATTATTATTATTATTTATTTTCAATTAGTGTTGATAATATTTATAAATTAATGTAAACAATGGGAAAATCACAACCTTTGATGAGGGAGAGCAACTTTTCATCGAGAAGGGAAAATATATTTTAAGGGGGACAAATATTTAAAATAAATTATGTTTTTCAAAATTTAAAATTTGTAAGGGAATATTCTAATTTGAAAAATTCGTGGGTGTAATTTCCATATATTCTCTTTGAAGAAAAATTATTTTCCTGTTACATTAACGATTTTCCTATTCTTTTGGTTAGAATATTTGGGGGCGTTTAAAAAAATGGAAGTAATTTCGTCTGACTATAATTAGACTATAATTAGACCATTTTAAAATGAGGGGTGATCCACTGCGGCCTATCTTATTTGGGCGTGCGCTTGGTTGTTTAACATTTTTTTACTTTTTAAGCTACTTAGGCCAATGGCATATAATCGGCCGTCTTTTAAAATATACTATTAAAATTTCGAGCATTACAAAATAACCTCCACATTAATATGTATGAGATAACATTAGATAAAGGATGTATTTAGGGGGTGATAAAACTTTTTTAAAAAAATTCAAATGTAAATTTTTTTAAAATGGGAAGAAATGATGTGATATAATAAGGATATTAATGGGAGTAAAGAGAATAAAGTTAAAATAAATAAGTTAGTTGTATGAGTAATTATGGAAAAATAATTAAAAATATGTAGTTATATAGGAATATATAAAGATATAAAATCATCAACCAACAGGGACAAATTTGAAACCAGTTATTAATAATATTCTGCCTTATTATTATTATTATTATTATTATTATTATTATTATTATTTTCAATTAGAGTCGATAATATTCATAAATTGATGTAAACAAGGGCAAAACCAGAACCTTTGATGAGGGAGAGCAATTTGTTAGTGAGCGGGGATAATATTTTTGGGAGGGGCCAACTATATAAAAATAAATTCTGTTTTCAAATTTTAAAATTTTTAAGGCAGTATTTTAATTTTAAAATTCAGGGGGGGCAATTTTCCTATATTCTTTGAAGAAAATATATTTTACTGTCACGTAAACGATTTTCCTATTCTTTTGGTTGGAATACTAAGGGGACGTTTTACAAAATGGAAGTAATTTTGTGTGCCTATAATTAGACCATTTGGTTTTAGGTATTTTACAATGATGAGTGATCGCCTGTGGCCAACCATATTTGTGCATGGGTTTGGTTGCTTAACAATTTATATTTTTTATTTTTTTATAAACATGTTAATTTATATGTATTTAATTTATAATCCAACTTTTACCATTTTTAATATATTGATATTTTTAAAAAACACATGGATACAATAGCCATTTTCATAGGTAAAAAATGACCAAAATACTCTTGTCTTTAAAAATAAAAATATATATTCTCTCAAAAATATATAAATATCTTCAAGAATGGTAAAACTTAATTTATAGATTAAATATATTTTTTGATAAAGTACATTAAATACACTTAGATTAACGTACTTGTAAAAAGCTAAAAAATAAAAAATATGATTTGTGGCCAACTACTTAGGCCAACCGGATATAATCAACCAATTTTTAAAATATAATGTTAAAATTTAGAACATTGCAAAATAACCTCAACATTAATTTGTGTAAAATTAATAGGATCAGGTAATGATGGAGAATAAAAATAAAAATAGATAGATTAGTTATACAATAAATTGTGTAAAAATAATTTAATATTAGAATAGTTGTATAGGAAGATATAAATAAATGATTGAAATTTAATATAGTTATGGAAAATAAAAAATTTTAAATTGAAAATTTTTAGTTTAAAAAAGTTTTAGGTGTAACCAAACATACCCATAAAATTTTTTAAATATAACTTAAAATGTTGTTAAAATTTACGTTGCACTCATTCATATCCAATATTGTGTAGCAAACATCAATTTTTTACAGTTTATTTTGCAACATTTTAAAATTCCTTTATCGGATTTATTTTGTAAATACTCAAAATACATGATATAATTTATAATTGAAAAAGACGAAAATTATATTTTACAAAAACCCTGAATTTTAATTAAGATTGGGATATTAATTAGATTAGATGCTATCCATCTTATGTTTGGCTTCAACTTTCATGAACCATTATCCTTTTTTTTTTTTTAATAACTTCATGAACAATTAGATAGCTACCTTTAGCAGTGCTCCCTCCATTGACGTCTCTTTATCTACATTCTACAAGGGGTTGCATGCGGGAACCTGATCTCAAATAAATGCCATCATTTCCGCAATCTCGCTTTAAATGAGGCATAATTACAATGAGATTACCGAGCACATTTATTTTTTACGGTAAGTGTGCAGTCTTTAAACACATAAAGAGCCTATGTTCCCCATGTGTTTTACCCTCTTTGATTCCATTGTTGACGGGGTCAAACTTACACGGTGAATGAATGAGTTTTTTAACTACTTATCTATGGATCTCCAAATCTCTCTCTCTTTTTCGTCGAAAATACAAAACAGAGAGAGAGGGAGGGAGAGGGGGAGAGGGAGAGGAAATATTGGTGAAATTCCTTTTCTGTGTACTTTCTGATATTGGATTTCGTTGCAATTTGTCTGCCAAACGTGCGCATGAAATAACAACTAAAGACCGGAAGACAAGGGCTCATGTCGTCCTCCAAGGGTGCAGTCGGCGAATCCTATTTGCCTCGCTTTCGTTTTCACCTCTCCCATCTTCTTATTTTCCTCCCTCTTGTCATCTCCTTTTCACGTTTTTAAGGAGGAAATGCCATGTGGTGGAGGGCGTTTCACATGCCTAATATATATGGTGGGGCATGTAAAGATATATACGAGGCGAAATTTGGACCGTCGAACCATAAAATTTTTAATACACCAATTTTTGGATTGGGACATGGTAACCAAAAAAAACGTGGGGGCCCACCTGATTTATAGGTGCATGTGGCACCTTGGCACTATGTGGAAATGGCAGCCACAACCAGCTTTCTCTTTTCAAACCCATGCATGCATGATGAGCATGGGCAAAGTAGGAGAGAGGGAGAGGCGCCCGGCTCCTGCGGGGGAGCAGGTCGATGATTAGGAGCAATAGATAATAGTAAAATAATGGGGAGGATAGATGGGGTGGAATGGAGGACAGTGATGGGTTTTAAGGGGTCTTAGAGAGAGAGAGAGAAGCAATGAAAGGGGGGTGTTGGTTAGGATGAGTGGCAGGGGCAGATTTCTGACATGAAATGACAGGTGCCCAACTGGGCTTGAATGAATGAGTGTGGCGGAGGGTGGGGGGCGCACTCTGGGATTCTTGTCACACCCTGTTATAAACCAGCATCTCCAAACATATGCACGTAAGAGAGAGACAGCTCTCCACATTGATACTTGCTCCAATCATGGATCGAATGCGGTTTTGATATATCATCTTCCATTCCAAGCCCCGATTATCTACATTTTTGGTTGTTGGAATGGTCCTAATACATGTATTTGTCCTGGCACCAACTAGGAATTAAGGGTTACATGTAGCTGAAAACCCTTTTAAAAAGTATAATAATATATTGAATCACCGTTCCAAAATCATAGCATGGGAAAAAAAGCATTATTAGGCATGTTGGACTGCAGACAGTGGGGATATATAAGAACTGGAGAGAGATTGCCGACTGAGACCAGCTAGCTGCGACGTGGGTCATGGTCCAAATCTTCTTTTCAGATGGTTCTGTCCTTTTAATTACCAAAAAGGGATTATCAAACCTAATTAAGATATGACACGCGTGTGAATTCGTGCAGGCATGTGGGCTCTAAAATGCAAATTCATGCATTAATTACTTTTTCCAACCCATTCAACTTACCGTGCTTAAAAAGACATCCAGACCTGCGAAGATATGTACACTATTTCCATATCATCACGAAGTTAAAGCACGGCTGTATTTATCAATCACAAACTAGATGGTAAGCCAGAATAATTTTAAAAAAAAAAGTAAGCCAGAATAATTAATTGCATAGAAGGGCTAAAAACATCGAAAATTGAAAAAAAGCGGGCAAATCTCTCCGGGAATCGGTTCAAATACGTTTAACTATTTTAAGACTCAACAAAATTTTATTTCTTTCATTTCTTCCTCATTTGCAAATATTCTTTGTTATTTTTAGGCTTGCAAAAATCTGTCACTGGTGGCCATTTTCATTGTACTGGAGATAGAAAGGAAAGGGTGTTTGCTTCTGTTAAAATACTACTCTCTCTTAACACATATCCAGCCGCGGCCATATTTATTCTCCCCTTCCCAAACCCAATGCATAGATTGATAGCTATCTGCTACTGCCATGTCCTTTTCTATACTCACATTCTTAGATTCTCTCCCTCTTTTTTTTTCTCTCACTACTCTCATGGATTCTCTCTCCCTCGCTCCCTCTTTAAGGAACTGACCCCACAGACCTCTCCCTATTCGCTGCTATAAAGGCCCAGAGCTTCGAGGACTAACCTCTTCTTTCTTAGCTCCCACATCCACCCCATGGCTTCAATGAACAATTGGTTGGCGTTTTCTCTAACTCCCCAAGAATTCCCTTCCCACTCTCAAGACCATCACGGCTCCCCCGCCGTCTCCCGATTCCTCTCCACCACCGACTCCACACCTCATTCTGCAGGCTTAGGCTTCAACTCCACCCAAGTATCTACCAGCAACGTCGCCCATGACGACTACTTGGATCTCTCCTCAGACCCATCTGCTCCTCTTGTCAACATCTCGAATCTGAGACAGGATACTTCTTTTGGTATTCTAGAAGCATTCAACAGAAGCAGCAATCAGCAACAAGGTCAGTAGAAGAAAAGACCTTCCTAGCACCTCTCGACATTTCTTTTTCTTTTGCATAATTTTTCTCTCGTCCACTGATATTGGTTTTCAGATTGGAATATGAACTGCAAAACAAGTTCAGAGCTTTCAATGCTAGTTGGGGGCAGTTCAAGCAGCAACCAGAAGTACCAAGTCAGCCAAGGGAAGCCAAAGCTGGAGGATTTCCTTGGAGGTAGCAGCCACTCCTTCAGTGACAACTCCTCGCAAAAGCTCGCGGCTGACGGCAGCGGGGGGATCTCAGCAGCATTCGAGAATTCGGGGAGTGACTACGTCTACACCGGCAACTCATTGCAGAATGCAGAAGCGAATTCAATAGCACCAACATCAACCACGACAACGAGACTGGTCGATGGCGGTAGTGGAAGCGGGATGAGCACCAACTCAATCGGACTGTCGATGATCAAGACGTGGTTGAGGAACCAGCCGGGCTTGCCGCAGAAGCAGCAGGCACAGAACAAGGACGAGGCAGCGGCGGTGGCAGCGCATGGAGGTGTGGCGGGGAGAACTATGGGAACAGCGACGAGCTCTCAGTCACTGTCTCTTTCAATGAGCACAGGGTCTCAGTCCAGCCCGCCCTTGTCTCTTCTGGGAGAGAATAATTCGGGCATTGGTGGTGGAAGCGGTGGTGCTGAGAATTCTTCTTCTGTGGAGACTCAACCCAAGACGATGGCGCTTGATGGCCAAACTGGGGCTATTGAGCCAGTAGCCAGGAAATCTATTGATACCTTTGGCCAGAGAACTTCGATCTACCGAGGTGTAACCAGGTAATTAATGTTAAAGATCCAAATATATACAATCATGTGATGCATTGGCCATCTTAAATAAATATCATATATTTTTCGCTCTTCTCGGATAGATGTATGTCCCTTGTTTGTTCAGAACCTATCGGAATTTCTTCCTAAAAAGACAGCGCATTGATACGTAGCAGAAAATTGCAATTGATACTTTTAGCAATTTTCTAGTGTCTATTATTCGTATCTTTGAAGAATCAAGCAGTTAATTTTACGTGCATTTGTGTGGTTTGTGCAGGCATAGATGGACTGGTAGATATGAAGCTCATCTATGGGACAATAGTTGTAGGCGGGAAGGCCAGACTCGCAAGGGTCGACAAGGTATTGTTTCTATTTTTCTCGTTTGAAGAAATTCTGCTATCGTGTTTGCCTTCCAGGCTTAAACATGGGATTCGTATTGACCCTCTTTTCTTTCTCTCTCTTTCATTGGGCGTTTCCCATTTTATGGACCTGGGTCTTACTCTCCTTGACTTCAGTCTACTTGGGTAAGCAAAAGATGCTGTTTATTTGCCCTTAGTATCTGCTTCTTTTTGAGCTTTCCTTTTTAGTGCAGTTTTAGGATATTGGATCTTTTAGCTTTTTCAACCTGTTTTTTTTTTTTTTTGCTTTCAAAATAGGGGGATATGACAAAGAAGAAAAGGCTGCTAGGGCTTACGATTTGGCAGCTCTTAAGTACTGGGGTCCATCTACAACAACAAATTTTCCGGTAAGATTCCTATTTTCATTAGTTTATGGGGACAAATTAAGTTTGTGTTGTTGATTTATTTCTTTGTTAGTTGGATAACCTTTCTTTTCGTTTGTTCCTTTCCAGATAAGCAATTATGAGAAAGAGTTGGAAGAAATGAAGCATATGACAAGACAGGAATATGTTGCATCACTTAGAAGGTACAATTATTTTCCATTACAAGATAGTGCTTTTCCGTGAACTATAATATTATCGGGAGGGCTCAACAGCAGTTCCAACATCTTTTAAATGCAGGAAAAGTAGTGGATTTTCCAGAGGTGCATCCATCTATCGTGGAGTTACAAGGTATCTTAATTCAGTTTCACTCTTCTAGTGATATTTGGAGAAGTTTCACATCAAACACTTATATTGTAATTTCTTTAATGGTTAGGAAAATAATAAAATGCTTGTATCCAGGTTGTTGATCAAGATTTAGAGAAAGGTCCTGTTCAAAAAGATAAAATGAGTATCAGTGTCAGATTTGTCTGGTATTTGGTGAAGTGTTAACTATTGCTAGTTTTTATGTAAATCATAAAATTAGTGCATCTAGGTTCTAGACCAATATTAAGAGAAAGGTCCGGTTTAAATAGGATGAAAAAAAGTATGAACTTTGATATATCATTAGGCTTAAAGATGGAGAGAAGCATTAAATTTAAGCTATTAAAAAAAACTAAAATTGAAAAAAAAGTCTGATATGTTATCAGTAATGTATCAACAAGATATTATCTGTATTTTGCACTGACATCTAATTGTGTTACTTCGATGTCATCATAAGGTGCGAGTGGGATGTATTCGCTACTTATGACGCATTTTTTTAATGCATCCATGTTAGGAGATTTCAAATTCAGAAAGCGTAGCTATTTCCATATCATAATCAGTAACAATATTTCTATGTTACAGACACCATCAACATGGAAGGTGGCAAGCTAGGATAGGAAGAGTGGCAGGGAACAAAGACCTTTACTTGGGTACTTTCAGTAAGTTCAGGAACAACCATTTCCAGTTAGGTTTTGATGAACGAATTTGGCATGCTTCTCACACACATGTATATTTCAATTTCAGGTACCCAAGAAGAAGCAGCCGAAGCCTATGACATCGCAGCTATAAAATTCCGTGGGCTAAGCGCAGTAACCAACTTTGACATGAGCCGATATGATGTAAACGGCATAATGCAGAGCAGTTCATTGCCGATTGGGGGTGGTGGAAAGCGTTTCAAAGACATGGAACCAAATGAAGCTAGCACTGACGGCCAAAGAACCGACTCAGACAATCTCACTTCACGTCCAGCGGATGGGATCAACAGCTATGGTTCCCAACACCATGGTTGGCAAACCATTGCTTTCCAACAAGCTCAGCCACTGACCGTGCACTATCCTTATGAACAACAGAGATCAGGATGGTGCAAGCAGGAAGAAGGATCCAGCACAGGCCAGGGTATCCATGATCTCCAGCAGCTGCAATTAGGAAACACCCACAATTTCTTCCATCCTCATCAGCAACCGTCTGTGATGCACAATCTCATGAGCTTGGACACATCTTCATTGGAACATAGTACTGGGTCAACTTCAGTTGTGTACAACAGCGGTACTGGTGAAAGCAGTGGAAACTTGCAAGGAGTTGTGGGTGGTGGGAATAATGGCTATATGGTGCCGATGAACGCATTGATCTCTAATCAAAGCAACGACAATCATTCAAGTTTTGGAGAGAATGAGGTCAAGCAGCTGGGGTATGAGAATATGATGGGATCCAGTGCAGATCCATACACAGGTAAAAGTTTGTACTATCTTCCACAGCAATCACCAGCTGGTCTTGTGAAGCCTTCTCCAAATGGCTACGGGCAGACTTCTCCTTGCAATAGCTGGATGCCAAACTCATCTCAAGCACTAGGATCGCGCTCCAACAATCTGACCCTTTGTCCTGGTGCTCCCATTTTCAGTGTTTGGAACGACTCATAAGAGTGTTAGAAGGACAGTAGAGACGTTAAGACTTGAGCTGCCTGTGACCTAATTAGTTCCTGATTTTGACAGATTTTTTGTTGTTCTCTAGTCTCAGGAAGCTAATTTTTTCTTTTCTCTTTTTCCTAGAGCTTTACATAAGGATTAAGCTGAAGTTCAATAGTGGCACGTGAGATTGATGAAGGGGAAGATCTTCAATCTCACAAGCCATTAATTTTGGAACATCAGATGCGATATATCTGCAGAGAACTTATGTAAATTTAAATGATAATAACAACAATATGTTCATTTCTTATAGAGAATGAGAATTATGTTCCGCTTGTACTGATCAGTGACAAGACATAGTAGTTTGTTTATGACACATATAGGTACACCTGTGATGTTTCCGCCATTGTTTTTATCTAATGGTTTTTTTTTTTTCCCACCTTGTTTGGTAGTGGAACAAAATATACCAGAAGTGCATTTGTGAATCTCTCCTCATTATACACGAAAGACTACCTACCCACTGGTTTTTAACATGCCTACCTAAACCATTAGAGATCTCATACACAACAGCAGAGAAACTAATCCATTCGAGGATTATACAATAGTACGAAATCTTTTTTTTTTTTTTTTTTTTGTTGCCTTAGGTCAGACGAAAGCATTTTTTTTTTTTTTGATAATGACGAAAGTCTTAGTTTTCGAGCCAAAAACAAAAAGGCTTAGAAATTCATAAACTATAAGGAAATGTACATGCCAAAGATGCAATACGGACTTTAAATTATCTAAAGAATATTGTAGTTGAACTTGTTCTACCTTTTTTCCATTTTTTTATTCCCCCCCTCGGTTGGAATGCCTTGGCCAGACATGTATGGGTTCAATAACTTGACTCAATCACTGGAGCCAAGAATTGTCTCCTATTTTAGTGAATTGACTCATGTTTATATACTAGTTTGGGTAGTAATTATATTATTTATTAATGATAATCGTTCAAATATTTATTAATCATACCCCTCGTGTGCACTTCCAGCTTGACCTCAGCAACTCAAGTGTCCGTGTGTGGAAGGGACACAATTCACAAGCCCCGAAAAAGAGAACATTTTTAATTATTTCTATCAGATCTTGTCTTCAAGCAATTTTCATTAGTATGTGTTTTGCTTTTTTGAAACTCATGTCTTATATAATCTTCTTTATTTTTACCATTTAGATAGTTAATAAAAAATTCACTTCATTTATTGTATTTAGCATTATTTATATTATCACGAAAGTTGTTTCATTTGTTTAATATCACTGTATAATTCTCATATATGAATATGTAAAATCAACATAATAAAATAATTTAATATTAAAATATTAATTTTAAAGTAGTATTTTCAACATCCAAACTATCTAAAATATTATTATATGTGAATAAATGATTTTATAAAATATTATTATATTCTAATACGTGTGAATTGCTCTAAGAATTTTTCATAATTTACACATTAATATATATATTTTTGAATAAATGTAGCCCATGCAAATATTTAATTTGGATGAAATTTGATTTCCTAACTAAAAAATAATTTTAAATATAATGAATGGACTAAAATTTACACCAACCATTAATATCTTAAATTTTGGTGAGCTACATGGGATCACTTCAATCCAGCGGAGCCTATGGGCAAAAAAATTAACTAGCAGCTTCCATACGATTAATTGTGTGAACATCAATTTATCAATGGCCTAAAGTGATAGCTGGAATTTTTTTTTTTAAAAGAAATATAGCAATATGAATCTTCAGAAATGTATAATATCTGTGGAGATTTAGTTGCGCCATGCATAATTAAAATAATTCGTTGGTCAATTTGAGACTCTATTAATGTTTTATATGTTCTAAGGAGCTTAGTATCTATTGATGCTCTAACATAACTAATTAATTATGCTCTAGTCAAGAGTCTAAACAATTTCACTTTATACTTCTTGGTGAGGTTTATTAGCTCCATTTTGCATCCATTCTTATACATTTTAATATAATTTGGCAACTTAACTTTCTAACCCTCCTTTTTTATTTTTATCTTTATATTCTAATTACATTTTCAGATATTTCAATACAATTTTCTTGTATATTTTGCATTTATTTTCTTTACGCTTAATCTTTACCATATCATATTTTATCGTTCTTTTGTTCAGAAAGAACACTTTTTGCTTGTTTTAATATTTTCAAAGTATCTTCAATATCAAAAGAATTTAAATTTCGTATTTGAGTAGGAAAGATTACAAATTGAAACTCTCAACTTCCAACCTCTATATATCCAGACAGATCAATATATATTTACATTAGTTAAGGTCAAAACTAAGTCTTTAAAACTAAGTCTTAGCAAATAATTAAACAATGAGTGATTTGTAAATAAACGCACTTAGTTTGATCACAATTGCAAATATACTCACGCCATTATGACACCGTTATTTCATCGTTATAACGTAGGTATATTTGCAAAGGTTTGCAAACTATGTAGGTATATTTGTAATTTCAAAAATTAAGTGGGTATATTTAATTTTTGCAATTATACCTAAATAGTTTATAAACCTTTGCAAATATACCCACACTGTGACGGTGCATCAACGGTGTTATAAAGGCGTGAGTATATTTGCAATTCTGGTCAAATTATGTGGAGGTAACTTGAAATTTTTTAAACCGTGTATATTTGCAATTATAGTTAAAATATGTGAGTAATTTGCAAATTGCCCAAATTAACAATTTGGAGAACCTCGTGATTAGTTTCCGAAAATAGTTGAACACGTTCGCCATATTAATAGCAGTAAGCGTGGTTCTCCAAAGTTCATCCATCATGAGCATCTTCATCATAATATATGCAAAAATCAACGTATATAAACCCGACTCGTTATTTGCAAGTATCACCTGATTATTGGCTTTCTATGCGTATTTTCAGTCCTTCCCAACACTGAGAACGACCTGCCGATCGCTCACAATCTGTGACAAAAAGCAGTCTCGAAAAGACCAATTAATTTTTTTTTTAAAAGAAAAATCTACTTTAACAGGAGGGACTGCCCATGGCAGCTGAGAGGGTTAGAAATTGTTCAGAAAACAGTAAAAGAAAGCATTTCAAAAACCTGTCGGAACAGTAGAAAATGAAAACAATGAGCCAAAAGTCCAATCCGAAACAGTCCACTGCACCGGCTCGGCACTGTTAGTTGCATAGTCCTGCCTTCATCGAATTAAACGGTTGAAACCTGAAAAAAAAAAGTCGGGGAAAATTTGGAAAATTTGTGACAATTTTTAAAATAACGTGATATGATAGAAGTAAAGTATAAATAAATATAGTAATTATGTAAGAAAATAATTAGAATATAAAAGTGAAAAATAAAAAAGTAGGATAATTAAAGTCCATAAAATGATTGATGACACTTTTGGTAATGTCCCTCCATGTTCTTCTATAATTTTTCTCTCTCTTAGCATTCTCTCATAAATAATTTAACCATCCAAGAAGTATGTTTTTTCTAACTGTTCCCTCATACCCCAATTATTTGTTCTTAAATTTTTCTTATTTATCTCAACTTTATCCTGTCATTTATATAATTTTCAACATATTCTCTTTCCCACTTTTAACATCAACCCAAAATATATGTTACCAAATTGCACCTAAAATAAATGAGTAAATGTCATTCCTACTTCCCCTCCTTTTTACATTGTCAAACAAACTTTCAACCTCCATCCAATCCCTCAATTTACTTCAAAAATATATGTCGGTTTGAAAGGATTAATTTTATTTGGTGGGTTATGAACGTAGGACATTTATTAGTATAATATTAATTCAAAATTTGAAAGTAATCCTTAAACATTTCTTAATTGTATTTTTATAGGTATACATATATTACAATTATCTCGATTGATATTATAATGAGGCCCTAAGGCATTTTTGCAAATTTCTAATAATAGTCTACAAATATCTACCAATATTTTAATTTTTCTAACTAGTGGACGCTCCTACATAACTAGGAAGACTAAACGCCACCACACAATAATACTATTACTTCAGACGTTGTTGTTGCGACAAAAACAATTACGGTGGTACCACCTGAGCAGTTGCTCCGGTGGTACGCACCACGGCCCGGGACCTCTGCGGGCGTGGTTCGAGTCCCGCTGTGTGCGGGTGATGATTTTCCGTCCCCCAACGAGGGGGTTTACTGATTCCCCCCTAATGTGGGGGTGATTATTTGAAAATTCTCTCCACAGTGTGGGTGCTGAACGTGCAAGATTTCTCATATCAGTTGTCAGTTGTAGTGTATATGTACCAATCAAAAAAAACAATTACGGTGGTTCATAACAAGATGCTCTGCGCGAGTGGCAGTTATTGTTACCATCAACCCAAAGGCGGTGGTTCTTAATTTCATTTGAGTAAAAGCAAATAATATTAATTCAAAACTTAGAAGTAATGCTTAAGCATTTCTTAATCGCATTCAAGTAAAAGTTAATGTTGTGGCATATAAATTATGTTCTAATTTTGATGGGGTTTTACAATGCTTTCCAAATCTAATTTTCTAACTTAATTCATCAAATTGGATTAGTTGAATTCTAATTTCCTAAAAAATTATAAAAATGAGAAGAGAAATGTTGCACATCTACATCTAAAAAGATATTGTTGTCATTTAGTATGGGGTGCGTTTGCAAAATAATAAAATATTTAGAAGAAAATTTTAATGTAAAAGTTTTGAAAATGGGAGAAAATTACATAATATGATATAAGTAATGATGAAGAGTAAAGATAATAAAGTTAAAATAAATAGATTAATTTTTTTAATAAAGAACGGATAGATTAGTTGTATAAGTAATGATTTAGAAATTAATAAAAAGTAGAAAGTTGTACAGAAAAATGTGAAAAAATTAAAAAATAGAATAATAATAATAGAAAGTAACAAGTTTTGATTTAAAAAGTTTTAGATGCAACTAACACACTCTAAATTTGGAATAGGCATTAGAATAATTAATGGAGCAGGTCACGGAAGATGCAATAGGAGCACTGGATGGTGTAGTCCTGCGGGATCGCAGAATGGCTAGGCTCGGAATTGACTGTGCGAGAATCGAGGGGAGAATGGAGGAGTAGACATGGGCGCATGATTGCTACCCACGAAGCTGATTCCATTCCCTTGGTGCTGACCGATGCATTGCTCCTCGGACGAGCCAGACGCTTCAACGGTCCACGCGCCTACTCGAAGTTGTAGTCCACTTCCATTTGATCTTTTGCGGTGAGTGGGGCACACCTCGAACGACGAAACACTGAGGCCCAGGCCCCCAATTATAAGTGCCCACAAAAAAGCCACAAAGATTTTAAACTCCAAGCCCTCACATATGATGCGATGTAAGATGCATTTCGCAGTTTTTGGGCCGATGAGTGGACAAGAAAGAATGATATGAGGGGGGAAAAAAAAAACAAAGATATTTTATTTGATCTTTAATATTACTATTCTTATTTTCAATATAATTTATAATACTCTAATGCACAGTACATCTTTATACAATGATGCTTTTTTCATCCATCACTTCATCTTATTATTGTCATTCCATCATCGTGGATTATTCAACTTGCGCAGCCAATTGGAGGAGTCATCGCTAGATAAAAATGCAATATTGAATATTAGCTTCAAACAAATTCCCGGACATTAGCTTCAAACAATTTTAATGGAACTGTTTATTTTATTCATGGGAGAACATAATTCTAAGTGAAATATTAACAGATCGAATCTTAATCGCTTTATGAAAATACATTTTTGGCAAATTTTATTAACAATAAAAATGCATATGAAAAATTTTTCTTCTATGATAGTGCTTTTATGTTTTATATACATGAAAATTTTCATCGCTCATGGCAATATTTTCGCAGCTAAATTAAAATCTAGTTGTCTAAACTCTAAATACAAAAAATGCATAAACTATTGACTATCAAATTTCTTCTTCACAATTGCTAGTTGATA
This sequence comes from Annona cherimola, assembly GCA_030490835.1. NCBI lineage: Eukaryota > Viridiplantae > Streptophyta > Magnoliopsida > Magnoliales > Annonaceae > Annona > Annona cherimola. Next base: position 113,557,175 of record CM059971.1, read on the forward strand.
TATATGTTGCAAATTACTGGCAACTAAGTTTTTCTTCATTAACCAAACTTTAAACTTTGATAAAAAAAATAAAAAATATAAAAACTTTACTTGTCAGAAATCAAAATTTTTGCAGTGAATTTATACTACATCAAAATTGTATCCATGTAAATCGAGTTCGATTCTTTCAGATTTTGTTAGTTGCACCTTTCAAGTCATCAACCAAATTGTTTCATATGAAAGAATAAAATTTAGAATAATTTATAAATATACCTACATAGTTGGAATATAATGCAAATATACCTGCATAATTTTAAAAATTGTAAATAGCCCTATATAGTTTGTCATTAATTGCAATCCAACCCATGATAATGCTTGCCACCCAATCCAAGACACTGAACCGTTAAGCCCTCTTTTTTTCCAAAATTATCATTAGATTCTAAGGATAGGGGCCAGTGGGTGCGACTCAAATAAAGGAGATGGATTTTGTACTTTTTTGCTTATCGACAGCGGGAGAAGATGAGGCTGCCTCTGTTGCCTGATTGGCAAGCAGTGTGGTAATTAATGATTGATGTCATTTCAAGTATAATTTGGAAAAGCATGGGAGAAGAAGTTGGTGTGTGATTCGAGGGGACTAATGTAGGCGTAATGACTTATTGGCAATCATGGAGATGAAGATGATAAGTAGCGGAGGTGATGTAGCGTTGCCTACAACAGAAATCTGAAATTTTTAGCTTTATTTGGGCGTGATGGATTTTGAAAATTTCTCCTCCTTTGGTTATTGTGGCCATAAAGAGAGCTGCTGATCGAACAACTATTTCCCAGATAAATTCTTCCCTATTGCTGATAAGTCTAAAACTAGTGGCGAAGAGATCAACGATGGTGGATTTGATGAAGACGTTGAGTGGAAATAAGAAACGACCATTGGGTTCTTCCATGCCAGTCGAAGTTCATTGCGGAAGATGAGCTTTTATTATAGCACTATGGCAATACACCCAGAAGCATGCTCATGTGGCCCCATTATGTGATCTCCATCCTTGAAGCTTCCAACATCACTGTAGATTTTGTAGTGTAATTAATATATACACTAATAATATAAATTGTTGTTATTTTCAAATCACTTCATTATGCGTAATAAACCCAAATATATTTTATTTGTGTTGAAATAGGACTCATTTTAATATAATTTTTAGTTGTATATTTTCATCAATAACAAAATATATAATAATAATGTCATAGTCTGCACACTCCGTGGTGACAAAAGAAAAGGAATTGCGGGTACACATGCAATTATTGACAAACAACGTGAGGATTATTCGCAAATTTTGAAATTATGTACAAAATTTTATTATGCCACTGCATGTATTTTAGTGCGTACATTAGAACAATAAATAATTTAATTATCGTTTATTTTGATAATTTTATATATTGAAAATGTAATGTTCTCAAAAATAGTAATAAATTAAGTAAAAATATACGGTTATATTCATTTACCCAATATTATGATCAGCGTCATGCAAACAACATTGGAATCTTCTTTTTCGATAACGAACCCTGAGATTAATTTCTCTACTCTAGATTATTAGCACTGAATCCACGAGGCACGCACTGCCATCGAATGCAAGAAATTTTTTTTTTGGCATGAAAATTGTGTTTCCGTTAAAAAAAAAAATTTGTGTTTTGCATTCACCCGTTGAAGGATATAATTTTAAATAAAATAGAAAAATAAACCCAGAAATTAAATGTCGGCTAACGTGTATAACAAGCTTAAATAATCTAAAATTTATTAGACTCCAAACTTAAATTTTAAAAAAATTAATTGAAAATTATTTCTGGTGTTTTTGGGAACCTGAGTAGGAAGTAAAGAAGTGAAAAAAATTTGGGAATTATAAGAGTGATTTGATACGAAGAGATATAGTGAAAAAAGATAATTATATAAAAATAATTAAAATATAAAAATTAATAATTAATAATTAAAGTAAATAAAATACATTAAAAATTAAGCTTCCCCTCTTCTCCTTTCCTTCCTTAGGATCTATTTAAAGTTATAAAAGATTTTAAAGGAAGGATATGTTTAGAAAGTGGTAAAATTTTTGATAAAAAATTTTTATTGTAAAATTTTTAAATTGGTAGAAAATGAGGTTCTATGACAGGGGTAACAACGAATGAGTAAAAATAATAAAGTTAAAATAAATAGATTAATTATATATAGTTGTGTAGAAATGATTAAAAAGTAGATTAGTTGTATGAAAAATATAAAAAATAATTAAAAATAAGATAATTATAAAGATTAAAAAATTTTAAATTGAAAAATTTTTCTTTTATCAAGCACTCGAAATATGTATTTAGAACGAGAATGTAATACTATATACTAGGAATAAAAAAAATATATTAAAAATATTAAAAATTATAAAAGCTACCTAAAAATTAAAAAATATATTAAAAATGAAAATAATGATAAATTTCAAAGAATGGCTTCAAACATCAACTCCCAAGTCCACTTCTGAATAAAGTCAAATTAATGATTAGAATAGAGCTCGCGGTGCGGGCCGTGTGGGAAAAGCACTGCGATCTGCACTGTTGCGCCCTGGAGAGGGGGTAAAATTACAGGAATGCCATTGGAAAATCTCGCGCACTTTCCTCGCGGCGCTCGCACACGCCCGATGCCGTCCCTCGCCCTCTTTCGGCCTCGGGACTCGGACAATGAATTAACCTCGAACGTAGTAACTCGCCCGGGCGTCTTTGCAGGAGTTCTCTGTTTGGACTCGCTGTACCGCAGCAGCAGGTGACGATGAGGCGGCCAACAAAATTTTAAAATATATTTAATAATAATAATACAAACAGACGACGAGAATTCATGGGCCGTGAAAATATGTCCACCCACTATCTGACATGTGGGCCCTGTTCCGAATGCTGCTGCCACAAAACAAAACAGCAACCGCACGGTTTCCTAGTGGCCTTGCAACGCCACCTCCAGCTCCACCTCCAGCTCCTCCTCCATATGTAGCAACCAGCAAGCATTCCGCTATTTTCTTTTTATTTCTTTCTAGGACTATTTCATTGCATGTGTGACAGGAGGAGAATGGTATCTTTCGCTTCTCGGTTTTCGTGAGGCTGGCAGCTAGCTGAGTCACCGCACACTCTTGTCAGACCCGGACAGAGAGCACACGTGCAGGTGTTGAAAATGCGGCTCGCTGACCCATTTCATAGATAACAATCAAGCTTAAAGAACACAAAAAGATCTCATCTGTCATTTGAGGGATAAACATACTTCTATTTATACAATTGAGGGAGACAATAAACTCCTGTCAAATGAATATGAAGAAACTTTCATCTTTTATTCACAAACACCCATGGGGAGCTCGGTTGCTGAGATTGGATTTGCTATTTTTTTTTTTTTTCCCAAACAAATGGATGTAGTAGCAGGTTAAGCCGAGCTTAGAGATTCTCCGCTTAAAATATTAGTACTACAGGGGGAGGATAAAGGAGTTTCGAAGAACGGAAGCATATAAAAGTTAATTGACTGACTGTCCACACTCCACTTCTAAAGTGGCGGATATTTTTGCTTTGGGTTGAGAATCTAGATAGACAGATATTGCCATTTTCGATAGCATCCCAACCTCATATAGATCATCGTTTGAACTTTGGTCCTTTCTCCAACTCACGACAATCTAATTAAAACTTTTGGATATACCAGGCCGAAATCAAAAAATGGATATTTTTGGGACAAATGTTACAACGGGACAACCTGGAAATATTACAAGAACGGCAGCATCAGCTTTGGGCCGAACAAGGACAGGGCTCCATGATTTCAAGCCCACAAAGTTTATCAACTGGACCCTATAAATTCCAATTCTCGACCTGTTCCCAAACGGCTTAGCAAAATTCAACCGATTGCTTCTGCAGATTGAGTTTGATTGTTTGTGGGTTTTTACATTTTAAATTCTCTAACTTTGACTACTTGCATTTTAAACCCTGAACTTTAGCAGTTTACATTTTAAATATTGTAGTTTTTATTTCTTTGCATTTTAAACCTTGACCAGTAAGGCTGTTTAAAAATACGGTTAACTTTTAATCAAAAAAAAATACGGTTAACTTACGTGAAATGTCATAAATACCTTTGCAAAAAACGCAAGAAGATACGAAAAAGCAACAATTGCTACATGCTACTGATGTAAGTGACACCTTGGGTGGCAGGAGGTAGAAGAAGACAATGACAAACGTCCTAGGACCACTATCTCGAACGGCTTGTCCGTGCTCACCAGCTCCTCGAACAGATTCGCCATCTTGATTTGGCTTCTCAGGAAATTACGCCCATTGGCGACGCCTTTCTTGCGGAGCACCATCCAGAGCGTCAAGGACCAGAAGCGGCGGCTTAGATTGATCTGCCAGTCCTCGTAGTCCACCATCTGCTTCTACTCTGTCGCCTTGTTCGTCAAATAATCAGGGTTGGTTGAGAGCGCCTTCACCAACGCACTCGGCTCATTCACCCACATGCAGCAGCAGTCCAAGGTGGTGAAGAATCACTTGTGAGCGTTGAGGCTAAACGAGACTGTGTTTGGCACTATACCGTGACCGTTAAGAAGTGTTTGATGCGTTCGGCAGCTATTTCCAACCACCCGGTGCTCAAGTTTGACAGTGGATACACCGTTGAGACGGTTTTCGATGGGAGCAAGCTTGGCATCGAGCCGTATGCAGTGGAGGTCTTGCCAACTGGAGAGCTTCTGATGCTGGACTCTGCAAATGGCGATCTTTATGGGAGCAAGCTCGGCATCGAGCCGTATGCAATAGACATTTGCAGAAGAATTTTACTCTCTTTTTTTTCCGAGTGAACGTTCTATATGGCCTTTGGATTTCTTACGTAGGCCATCCTCTATAATTTGGGAGAATTTCATATACATTTGGAATATTTCGACTGCTCCGCACTGGGTATTTCTCAATGTCACGGAAGTAGTCGACTAGGAAGTCAATTACCATGTGCCCCTACTTTCTGAATTCTTTCGTTTCCATGGGGTTCACTGTCCCCACTGCCGTGTTTTCAAGAACATCAGTGTGGAGGCTGCCCATTATTATAGAGATGGAGAAGAAAGGCAATGAGAGAGGAAGAGAGAACGAGAAGAGACGTTGGAGCACAGGAGGAAGAGGAGAGGGAGTTTAAATAATGGGTTAGGGGGTAAAGGGAGATCTAAAGGGTGCAGTGGGTCTAGTCGAAGTGGTAGACAACCAGCCGCCCAGTTTTCTTTCTCCTGATCTTAGTAAGCATGTAGTCCCGGGCGGTAGTCATGGTACAGAGGATGGCCTCGTAGATGGTGCCTTGGAGGACGCCCCCACCGGTGCCGGAGAAGAGGAACTGGTGGGGAGCTTGAGCATCTTCCTGAGCCAGTACATGACGATGTTCTTGAGCTCAGTTGGCCTTATGGTGCTCCCCCACGACCTCACACTAGGGTCGCATCGCCTTCTCATCCCCTGGCAGTATGCTGATCATACGAAGGTTATATGAGTCATTTAACAAAAATGAGCATGCGAGTGGCCTGTTTACATGTGTTTCTTAACGGTGCTGTGGCTTTGGGTTTAAAATGTAAAGTAGTCAAAATTTTGCAGGATTTAAAACGCAACCTATCAAAGTTCGGGGCTTAAAATGCAAATAGGTAAAATTATAGGGTTTAAAATGCAAAAAAAATCCATTGTTTGCCGGCTTGAGTTTGAAACGCCAGACAGATATCACCATCTGATGCGAGGGTGGCAGAGGGCTACAAACAAGCACTGAGATTTCTATTTTTTTAGCATAGCGATTGCCAGTCTTTTTTTTTCTTTTTTCTTTTTTGATAAGCGGTGATTTCCGGTCTTTGAGCATGCTGATTTTTCGCCCAAACGATTCTTCGTTCTACTCCTTATGACCTTTTTTTTTTTTGCGAAAACATCATATGCAAAGGAGTGAACTGTAAAATTTTCGATGGCCTTGGGCGCATATGATTACCGCCCATTATGTAAATTCTTTATTAACTTTTACAATGTTTAAAATAGAGCCCTCTCGATAATATTTCTACTTAATAGTTGCATTTGCTGTTAGCCAAAATTTGTCTTTTCTACTTAAAGCTTTTTCTACCGTAATGACCTTATTTTTCAATTATTTTCTACTTATTGCTATACTATTACTTTTTTTTAAATCATTTCTTTAAAACTTGTCATATAAGTTGTAGGGCTTGGCCCATATGAAAAAAAATTAATAACAACAGCTGCATGTGTATATTTTTTGTGTATATGCAGAGCACCGAAACAAAGATAAGAGAGGGGAGAGGTGTACGATCAGCCAAAGTTGCTGGAACGGCAAAAAAAAAAAAAAAACGAAGGAGAATGAAAAGAGGGGGAAAGGAAGAAAAGTAGGAGGGAGGACGGTCGTGTCACCGTTGCCGGTCACCGGTTGCTGTTGCCGGTCACCAATCGCTGGAGGTAAAGGGGAAATGAGTTTTTCTTATTGGGTTTTTCAACTCTTACCCAAATCGTGCTTGAAACGTGAAGATTTTGCTAAAATATCTTAAATAAATATGTTTGAAAGTAAAATACATAAATTTAAGCAGTAGATTTGGTTGTTTAGAAATTCAAGAATTGAAATGGGTAGGATTTTGATTTTTACTTCCAAATATAGGTGAAAAATCATAGAGCTTTTGATAGATTCGTGGATAAGATAATATTTGGAACCTAAATCAAGAAAATAGATGGCTAAAATCAAGCATAAGTATAAAATCAAAAATTCAAGAGTGGTATATTCGAATTTTTTGTTTCAAATCATGATATAATAGTCACAAATGCTATTAAGATGTGTTAGATATAGATTAATATGTCCAATTTGAGGTAGAAAGAGAAAAATTAAAATTTTTCACAACTCGTGAAAATTGAACAGCCCCAAAAGTGTGGGTTAAACATGAAGCTTTTAGACTATTTGGCCCAATTATTATTTAGGAATAAATTTAAGTAATTTGGAGAGTTAAAAATACAATAAAAAATTATGGAGGTATTCTGTTAAGTTGTATGTAAGATACGGGTGTCAGAATTTTATGTGAAATTGTTAAATAGTCAATTCACGCAGTATAAATAGGTTTTTAATATGCCTAATATATGTTTAAGTTTGGAATTTAATGGATGAAAAAAATGTAAGTGGAGTAGATGTCCTTAAATGGTCTATGTAATTTTAAATATAAGGTAAATAACATTATAATTAAAATAGAAGTTTAAATGAAAATATTTTTTCTTATCAAAAGAGTCTCAGGGACTCTCTTTGAAAAAGGAAAGCTAAAATTAGCTTTTGAATTAATGTATCCTTAATTATTAAAATTATGATGTAATACATAATGATTTAAGTGAATGCTTATTCAAAATTCTTAATTTTAATAAGAAAAGAAAAGGAGAAAGTGGAAGACACATCTTAAATTTTGAAGTAAGCAAGCTTTTCAAATTCAATGAATTGTCGTGATAAGAATTTTTATTTTGTCATTTACTTTGAGAAAGGATGTTTGCAACAAATGTTTGTGTTATGCTTTTATATGTTTCATTAAAAAGATGCGCAAATCAAGTCATTTTCCGTAAGTATTCTAATTAAATTTTATACAAATAATAACATTCTTTGGGAATAACCATTACCCTATTTTCATCATTTATGTATATATATTTATGCTGTTAAAACATGCTTTCGAACTTGATTTTTTAGAACAAATCTTTTCCTTATGATTAGCCGAGCAAACTCCTTTCATGACATAAATGCATTTGACCATTTGTGTGAATGAAATTTATGCATGAGAATAAATGTAAGGTTTCGCAAAGGTTGTAATTGGATAGGTAGTCTGTCCTTGACGTTACCTAGTCGGTGCGTCCAATATATGGGTGGGTGATCACTTGATAAATGTCATCTACTAGAAAGGAAATTATGTCATTGAATGATGTATGTTATGATTGCATTTTATCATCATGTATATATGATTTTTTTTTTGATGAAAAAGAAAACCTTATCCCCTCTCCCCACCGCTTTGGGAGGGAGATTGGATAAGGTGATCCGAGCTAATCATTGACAAAAAAATGTCTGTACAGATTTTCTCGTGTATTACATGAGGGGGGGTTGTCCCACCACACCTGTTGATCCAATACAGAAAAAGAAACAAAATCGGCCAACGCATGCGCCACAGAATTCTCCTGTCTTAGAACATGATGAACCGATATGAAATTTGAAGATTGAAGGATAGCCTTAATTTCATCAATGATCAAACCGGCTGGGGAAGAGATGGGTTCGTCCGAAGAGAGGAAATGAACAAGGAGGAGGGAGTCCGATTCAATCTGAAATCTTGTCAGGTTGAGCTGAAGACCCCAATGGACCCCCAAGAGGCAAGCACGTGCCTCCATGAGTAAAGGGTCCATCGAACCACTCTATTTCCATCCTTTAGCAGCAATGAAAGAGCCTCTGGAATCCCTGATAACCGCAGCAAAGCCCATGGACGAATTCCGATGAATAATCCGAGCATCGACATTCATTTTGAGATATCCAACCGGCGGTTTAGTCCATCTGGGGACCATGGTACGATCAATCGCACCCCCAAGAGTGAGAGGGGCGGCCCTGCGGTATTGCTCCATATACTCCTTGCACCAGTCCCAAATTTTGGAGAAGTCCGGTTTGGTTCCATCAGCCCTTAAAGAGTTTCGCATGTACCAGATCCTCCAGCAGCAAAGGATGAAGAATGCGAGGTCGTTTGGCCTATGTCGTTCCGCCAGGGAAGTTACGAGCTCCTCAACAGTGGCAGGCGACAAGGAGTGTCTGGCAGCCCTCAAACAGATCCCCCTGGTTAAAGCACATTGAGAGAACAGATGGTTAGTATCTTCGATCCCAGCCCTGCAAAAAAGACACACAGGATCAACATGAATGCCCCGGTTCCACAAATTGGACAGTGTCGGGAGTCTATCCAAAAGGAGTCTCCAGCCGAAAATGAGGATTTTGGATGGGAGCTTTGTGCGCCAGATTGCCTTGTATACTGAGGATTGGGGGAAGGGACCATATCCTGAGCGGAGCACCCTGTAAGCAGATTTAACTGTGAATCCACCATGAGGTTCGAACTTCCAGTATCTCTGGTCTTCATGTGCAGAGGAGGGGAGAGGAATTTGACATATTGCCCGCCACCCATTGTCTCCCGCAGCCGCCACGATGCGCTCCTTGTTCCATGACCGAGTGGCCCCATTGATAAAATAACTGACATTGACATGTATATATGATATTCCTATGGAGGTTTTCACGGCTTTCTTTTAAATGATGCTTGCTTACTAGGTTCTTTGAACTCACTATTTTCATTAAACAGTTGCAGTATATCATGATACCAAGAGCTATAGAGACTTCACAGAAAAGATGAGTAGTAAAGTTGAGAATTCTATGAACTCTTGTATGTTTGAAGTGTAATGTAATAAATTAAACCCTAGAAGTGGTAGAATTTTACTTAAAATATCTGAAGTATGGTTTTTTTTATAATGGTGTGGATTGTAGATATATATGTTTTGTGTATGACATGGAAGGTATTAGAAGTATTGTTTTTTTATATACTTATGATAGGTGCAAATTAATAACATATCCTGTGGACATTTTATACCAAATTGGTAGGTAATTAATTAAAATTAATATGAAATTTGGTTTAAAATGTGATTTTGCAACATTTTGGTATTAAATATTAATTTCAAGGAAGTTAAACAATTTTTATAATCTTTTGGCTTGAAATTACATTTTATTTGTTGCCATGAAATTTAATGGGTTTGGAATAATTTTTGAAAATAACCCACTAATGATTTTTACGAATTAATGATTTAAATATTTTTTTTATGCAGGGAAAACAAAGTGGGTCCCACATGGAAATCAAATCATGCAAAAATCCAAGCCATCCACCACGTCCATAAATCATCCAGCAGCTATTCACATGAATGCATTTCATCCATTTCTCAAATCACATTAATGCATTTCATCCATGGTTCAATTCACGTCAATGCTTCACCCATGCATGGACCCCACCAAAAATCATGCTGCCCATTTCAACCATAGCAACTTACGTGATGCAGCTGCCCATATTTTAATACCCATCACCATCAATGATCAAGCAAACCATTCATGAGCATCCAGCAACATTTATGCAAACATGCTCATTCACGTGAGTAGCCATTCAAATGCAGCAACCAAATGGACAACACTTTTTCCAGCCGTTGATCACGTTAAACAATCAGCCCATCATCACCTTCCAAATCCATTGTCTAAAATTCCAGCAATATAAATCCTAAACCATCCAAGATCTAAGGCAAGGCAAACCATGCAATTAACGTGAGAAGCAGCATTATCCATGCAATCAACGGTAAGTCCATGCCGTCCAGCCATCTGATTTAAAGCTGTCCATTCCAGTAGAAATATCTACCCATTAAATTGCCAAGTGCAATTCACGTGAGAAGCAGCATTATCCACTTAGAGTGGACCCCATCAAATCAATGCATCAGCATATCAACTCCCCATTCACGTGAAATGAATTTCATTCAGCAGCATTTCAGCAGCCCATTTCAATGCAATGGACCCCACGTCAAATCAAAAGCTGCTGCCCATTCACGTGAATACAATTTCAGCAGTTGATGAGTGGGGTCCGCAGCAATTGGAATATACACCTATAAAAGGATCGTGGATGGTAGCAGACGAGAAGAGGCATGAAAGAGAGAAGAATCGGCATAAAGAGTATTCCGCAGCAGATTTTTGGGAAGAGCACGGGCAAAAGCAGACCGGCGAGTTGCGTGGGCAAAAGCAGACCGGCGAGTTGAGTGGAGCAGCCGACACACCATCGGGGCTTCAAACTAATAAGCTTTTCTATCTTTTCCTTTATTTAATTTTTGTTATCTTGTTTAAGATGAATTGTAATTTTAATTTTGTTTTGAACTGAAACATGCTTGGCTAAATCCTAAATCTAGGGTTTAGGATGTAGCATGCGTACAATGCAATGTGGTGTGGATTTTTAATTTATTTATGATGGATATTTTTGTTAATTTAATATATTGTGACTTTTATGTTTGCTTTGTACACGGGCCCGTACTTTTGCATGATTCCATATATTAGGCGATGAAACCGAAAGGTAAAAATCTAATATACGAAAATCAAGATATTAAACCTGGAAATCTAAGCCCATGAAAATAGGCATGATAACCTTGATGAATTACATGAACAAACCACAGAACTTAATGGATTCTAATTAACTTAATCCCATGAGAATAGGTGGTTAAGAAAATTAGGGTACACCTTGTAGGTTTCGAGAGAAGGTGCAATGATAAATTAGGGTTTGTTCTCCTTTAACAAACAATATCCAAATTAAATAATTATACCACTACCCGTTGCAAAATACGCATGTGAAATCCTAGACCCTAGGTATTTGCATTTTCGCTTTCTCTCCTCATTTTTAATTTGCACTTCTTCCCATTTTATTTATTTTCTTTCCCTTTTATTTATTGCATTTTCTCCCCATTTTTCTGTTTTATTTGCTATATTCTCTCTATATCCGACATGAAAGCGTTTAAAAGTAAAATTTATAGTCCTGAATTCCCTGTGGATCGATAATTTAAATACTACAATCTACGACCCGTGCACTTGCGGTAAAATTTTGAACAACTTATATAAATTGTATGGAGATATATATATTGTGTATGATGGAGGAATGTTTGGAGTATGAGTGACATGCTGTAAATATGATGAATTGTGAAGAAGAGGAGGTGCTTGTGTTATAAAGAAGTGAAACAGATTATTTCTTGATGTAAAGAGTTATATGGTGAATGTTTGTATTTAAAGAATGTCCTAGTTATAAACGGGATGCTGCCGAAATTTTTACAGAAATTAAAAAAATTAAACCATTTTCTTTACCACTCATCCATTTTTATCATTATTTAGTGTATAAACGCAAGCTAGGTTATAGACTTCACTACTTTTCAAAAGATTCCTGGCATGAAATCCTATGACAAGCTCAACGTATAGAGTTGTCGTAGGTGGGGGCGCTACATAAGACTGTATTACTCTATCTATTTTAACTTTATTTTCATTGTCCATCACCATTACTCTTATTATATTACACCACTTTCTTCAATTTTAAAAACTTTTCCATTAATTTTTAAGTGTAGTTTGCAAATATACTCATTTACTTCCAATATAATTGTAAATATACTTATATAATTTGACCATAGTTACAAATATTACCCACGCTATTATAACGTCGTTACCGCATCGTTTATTTTGACCATAATTATAAATACTACCCACACTATTATGATGTTGTTATTGCATTGTTATGACATGCATATATTTGCAAAAGATATGTAAATTACGTTGGTATATTTGCGAAAATTAATAGAACTACTTAAGTTTTAAAATTGCAAATACAATAACATAGTTTACATATCTTTACAAATATATTCACGTCGTAACTGTGCAGTAATGGTGTTATAACGACATGGGTATATTTACAATTATAGTTAACCTACGTGGGGTTATTTTTGATTTTTAAAATTATGTTGGTGTATTTACAATTATGATTAAACTAATCGAGTGTATTTGCAAATCACCCATTTTTTAATAAAAGTTTTATCAACTACAAAATGCATCCAATTATCTTCACATCATAGTCATTTTTAATGCATTTCATATAGTATCTTATCTATTTTAATTTTATTTTTATTCCTAATTATTTTTCTATCATATCATATTATTTTTATATCTTTAAAAAATTTTCGTTCCTACTTTCCCACTTTTATATCTTCCCAAATGGGTACACCATGTTAAAGTTTTTATTATTTCTAAGTTAACCCATTATAATATTGAGTTGTGTTTTTGTGTACCCAATTACATTGAAATTTTAGTACGACAAGGTGCAAAAGTCATTTTTTTATTTTTAAAATTTTTATAAGAATGTTAATCTATATATATTTAATCTATAAATTAAGTTTTACCATTTTTGGAGATATGTATATTATTTTATTTAAAATAAGAGTATATATGCATACATGTTTTTACTTCTAAATGACTAAAATGTCCCTAGTTTTAAAAATAAAATATATTTTCAAAAAATAAAACTTAATACATAAGTTAAATACACTTAAATTGACAGTTTTATAAAAAAAATTCAAAAAAAAAATCAAAAACGTAGTTGTACTAAAATTTTAATGCAATGGGGTGCATTATTTACCAGATGAAATATTATTATTAATATTGCAAGACATGGCTCCCTACTGAGCGGTCTCGGTTTCGAATGGTCACAGCAGCAGTTAATAACCGCAGCAACATGGTTAGTTTAATTTGTTTGCATTGTTCTCCCCTATCATGTGGAAGTATCCACGGGTTAAAAAATTAGAAATATTATTAGGAAAAAGTAGATTATTATTAAAAAATTATAAGAATGTTTTAGGACTTAATTGTAATACCAGATGATTGTAATACATAAATACCTATGAAAACAATACTATTATTAATATTGAAAATTGTTAACGATTACAATTGAGATGATTGTAATACATGAATACCTATAAAAAAATATTATTGTTAATATTGAAAAATGTTAACGCGTCGGTATATTTTAAAAGAGGAGTGATTCTATTAGCCCGGGCTAAGTAAATGGCCCACTTAGCCCACCTCAAAAAACCTATTTAAAACAAATTTTTTTTTATTTTTTTCTTTATACACATGTTTATCTAAGTGTATTTAACATATAGACCAAGTTTTACCATTTTTTGAAATGTGTATATATATTTTTTAGATTTTTGAAAATAAGGGTATTTTAAATGCATATATACACATCGATGTTTGAAAATCTCAAAAAAATAGATAAACATATTCAAAAATGATAAAACTTGGTCTATATGTTAAATACACTTAGATAAACAAGTACATGAAAAAAAAAAAGTAAAAAAAAAAAATTATAAATAAATTTTTTGAGGTGCGCTAAGTAGGCCATCTACTTAGCCCGGCCTAATAGAATCACCCCTCATTTTAAAAATCTAGCCGTGTTGTTTTGAGATGAAGACCAAACCCTGATGCGAAAGCTGCTTCTTTCAGTACCAATCGCGCTTCCACCAAAAACGCAATTCTGCTACCTCCAATCTCTTTTTTCTCTCTCTTCTGCTCCTGGAACGAAACCGTCATGGAATTCAAACAGCAGTCTTATCATCACAAACCCAGTGCTCTCAATCATGGAGTGTTGCAATTCTATGTTCCAGTTGAAGCAAATCCAAGCCCACATGATCCGCACTGGCCTCATGGCCCACCGCTTCCCTGCAAGCCGTGTCATTGCTTTCTGCGCCTTATCAGAAACTGGCGATCTAAATCATGCTCGCCTTGTCTTTTCCGTGGTTGATGAACGCAACACCTATATGTGGAATACCATGATTCGGGGTTACATAAGATCCAAACGTCCCCATCTTGGGTTTTCCCTCTTCCGCCGTATGCTCCAAGAGCAGGTGGAAATGGATTGTCGAACTTTTGTGTTTGCACTCAAATCGTGTGAGGGGTTTCCAGAAATTGTTGAGGGAGAGACACTTCATTGCCTGGTTTTAAAACTGGGCTTTGATCAGCACTTGTTGGTGAGAAATGGGTTGATGCATTTCTACTTGAAACAGGGATCATTGGTTTGTGCACGCTATCTGTTTGATGGAAGCGTTGACAGAGATGTTGTTTCTTGGACTACTATGATCGATGGGTATGCTCAGAGTAGCCTTGCTGACGAAGCTTTTAAGTTGTTTTGTCGGATGGTTTTGGAAAGCATCAAACCGAATGAGGTTACGATGATTACAGTTCTTTCTGCTTGCTCTCAAATGGGCATGCCTTGGTTGGGGAGATCGATACATCAATACATAAATGCAAGTGGCATGAGTCAAGGAATGAATTTGTTGAATGCATTGTTGGATATGTACATTAAATGTGGTTGTTTAGATGTTGCTGAAGAGTTCTTCAAGAGGATGGAAGTTAAGGATGTATTTTCATGGACAAGCATGATAAATGGCTTTGCAAAATGTGGCGATCTTATTCTAGCTAGAGGATATTTTGATGAAATGGCTGAAAGGAATGTGGTATCTTGGAATACTATAATTGCTGGCTATTCACAGGGGAATCAACCTGAGGAAGCAATTTATCTGTTCCATAAGATGAAGGCAGCAGGTTTCATGCCGACGGAGGAAACTTTAGTTAGTGTGCTTTCAGCATGTGCAAATTTAGGTTACCTGGATTTTGGTTTATGGATTCATCACCATTATGCTAATGAGAAAAGAATCAAGAATACTAGAATCCTGACAAATGCGCTTATTGGCATGTATGCGAAATGTGGTAGCATAGAAAGAGCCACAAGCCTGTTTGAAAAGATGCCTCAAAGGGATTTGGTGTCTTGGAATTCAATAATTGCAGCATGTGCAGCTCATGGATATGGTGAGAAGGCCATTTTCCTCTTTGAGCAAATGAAAAAAGAGGGCATAGTGCCTGATGATATCACATTCATCGGTGTGTTGTCTGCTTGTAGCCATAGTGGACTTGTTGTCCAAGGCCGCGAGTTCTTCAGCAACATGATAAAGGTGTATCATATGAAGCCAAAGGCAGAACATTATGCATGCATGATTGACCTTCTCGGTCGAGTTGGGCTCCTAGATGAAGCCTATGACTTGGTTAGGAGTATGCCTGTTGCACCTGATGAAGCTGCCTGGGGTGCTCTCCTCAACGCATGCAGGATGCATGGGAATGTGGAGTTGGGGAAGCTAGCGGCTGATAAACTCTTAGATTTGGATCCAGAAGATAGTGGTATATATGCATTATTAGCTAGTATGTATGCTACTGGAAAGCAATGGGATGATGTGAAGATCGTGAGGCAGACGATGAGAGGCAGGGGAGTTAAGAAGAGCCCCGGATGCAGTTCAATCGAAGTAGATGGTAGGATCCATGAGTTCTTGGTTGCTGATGTGTCACACCCTTTATCCGGAGAAATATATGTGACATTGGACAGTATGCTGCTTTTGTTGGAGCTGGAAGGCTACATAAATAATACGTCTTAATCGATTGGTCTAAACTGACTTTTGTGAGGGCTGGGTGGTTCTGATGAGCACCCTTGGGTGGCATCTGTTTGCTATTGGAATGTGAGTTACTAGCTACCTTCGTTAAAAGCTTTCTGGTAGTTGTTTAACTCAAAAATTCAGCATTGTCTAATGCAGTTATTTGCTAGATTGATGTAGCACAAGTAGGGAGAAAATTTTAGAAGAAAGAGGAAGGATCCTGTCAAGGGGGCGAAAAGGAAAGAAAAGAATAGGGATAGATGAATTAGGGGTTTAGGCAGCTAGACAAGCAGTAATCAAGAGAACAGCACTGAATCAATCATCAAAGTATGTCTTAAACAAACAACATCTCTCTCTATTCATAACAGAATTTCTGTATAACTTAGCCTTCAACGAATCCTAGAGCAAAACAGATTGCTTACATTCCTAATGCTAAAACAGATCTAAAGAGATTTGGATCTCACTTCTAAGGGCTTTTCTCTTATGAAATCAGATGCAATTTGCCACCCATGAGTTTCTTTTTTCTTTTTTCTTTTTTTCCCTCTTTCAGATAACAAGTTCAAGTGGATGAGGTTCTTTTTAAATATATTTTTTTAGAATTACAATTTATAAAAAGTTTCCAATCAATTTGATTTTTATATTTAAGTTGAACAAATAATTTCAAACACAATGCATGGTCTGATCTATAAATAAATAAATAAATTGGGAAAACAAGTAATTGTAAATTACACAGATTTCGTAGAAGAAAAGCGCTGGATCTAGTACAAGTTGCAGAAGGCTGCCACTCGGGGAATTGACATAAAAGAAAACAACAAGGTACATTCAATTAACACACTTCTAAACATGGAGATTCAAAATACTAGTTGTTACCAGTCATCTCTAATGCTAGTTCACACGACTCTATATCCATGGTGATGCTAGGCAGAAAATATTTATCGCTGCCCAAGTTCATGAGAATATTAAAATCATCTTACCTAAAGGTTATGGATGGTAACATGCTGGACTTTCAGTGGGGCCTGCTGTCTATAAAACCTGCCATTATTATACCGTGGGTCCTAGCACTGGCCGTACATGAAGAGGAAAATTTCCCTTAACAAAATGCTTTAATGGATAAGGAAATTTTCCATCACAGTAATGCTTTCAGGCGGGAAAAAAAATCTTACCTATGTTATTGTTTTTACGACGAAATCTAAATTTGGTTACCCGTTAAAAAAATCTATAAATTATTCACAACCAAATTTCTTCTCATGGACGATGACTTTAATAAGATAATTTTTTGTTTTTAAAAAATATTTTTTATTTCTTATGTAATCTCTCATTTTATATATAACAACTTTACTTTTTTATTTTCAATACTAATTTTCTAGATCCCGATATAATTTTTCATTTTTCAATATATAACCATCCTTTCTCATTCAATCACTTGATCTGAATCACGTCTCATTTCATCCATTGATATACTTCCCAAAACTTCCTAGCTTGTTCAAGATGATCCAATTGGATGAGACGAGAATGAGATAAAGAGATTAAATAAGAAAGAGTTAGTATATTATGG
The DNA here is from genome assembly GCA_030490835.1 of Annona cherimola. NCBI lineage: Eukaryota > Viridiplantae > Streptophyta > Magnoliopsida > Magnoliales > Annonaceae > Annona > Annona cherimola. Next base: position 113,574,771 of record CM059971.1, read on the forward strand.
ATGAAAAAAATAATATTAAAAACGAAAAAAGTAAGGTTATTATGCATGCGAAAATGAAAAATAATACTAAGAGCGTGTTTGGCAAATGATAAAACTTTTAATGAAAATTTTTTGATATAAAAGTTTTTAAATTGAGAGAAAATGATGTAATATAATCGGGTTATTAATAAAAAGTACAGAGAATAAAGTTAAAATATATAGGTTAATTGTGTAAAAATGTTGAAAAATAAGAGATTGTATTGAAAGATGTAAAAAAATAATTAAAAAAGATAATTATAAAGAGGAAGAAGTTTTAAATTAAAAAGTTTTTGTGATATCTAAACATGCCTAAAAATTAAAAAACTGCTTTTGAGAATAAGGAATCCCATCTTATCCAATGACATCAAATGGGATGATTGAAAATTGATCCAAGCTCTAGTTGCTATATGGCATACTTATGTCAATATGTCACCACTATTGGTAACCAAAATTTTTTAACAAGTAAAGGAAAAAAATTTCTTGTACCCACATTATTTGGCCATTATTCATTTTATACTCATAATATTCTAGAAATTCTTCCGTCACACTAACATTTTACTCATAATTCCCCAAATGCCCATGTCGTCAATCTCAATCCAAACCCACGTCAAGTGCATGCAGAAATGTCGATTTTGCCTTCATACCATTTATAAACAAAGATTTCAAATAGAATTATATTTTTGTAAAACAAATCTAATGTATTTTTCGTTCAAATTATAATAAAGACAGTGCAACAATTTATTTCATCTTTATTTATATAATGGTGTGAGAGCGAAATCAACATTTCTACGCGCACTTAACTTCTGTTTAAACTGAGATTGACAGCACGGGCGTTTAGGAAATTAAGGGTGAAATGTTATAAGTGTCTGGGAAATTAATAGTGAAATGTTATAAGTGTCGGGAGAATTTTTAGAATGTTGTGTATAAAAAAGGAATAATAGCTAAATGTTACGGGGTACGAAGGGAAATTTCCCACAAGTAAATTTTAACTTTTTTGCAATAAAAGTTCGGTGGTTAAAAACCAAAACTATTTTGTACAGTCAATTATTATATCCGTATTTCAAACTTCTGGTCATCTGTCATAATTATCCATCTGTATTCCAAACTCCTGGTCATCCGAAACGCGGGTCTTTGGATTGATTTTCCAGCTGATTTTTCAGGCATGATCTTACGGGTCTGCCCACCAATGAATTCCCTGAATATCCGACTTGACCCTATTCGTACAGACTATGAACTGCAGAATTCGATGCAAATACCAGGGTAACGGATGATGAAGACCCTTCAAACTCATTTACGCGATGAAGCAGAGATTTCAAGTAGTAGGCAAGAAAATTTACATCGTGCTTCCAACCTTCTTCGGCTGCAATAAACTCCTTCTTAGGTACAGTATCTAAATCTAAGCACTGGTCTGGATACCTGTTTTGATATATAAGACTACACAACTCACGAACTGTCTACAAAATTCACAGATTAAAAGAAAACAAGCCATATATATATATATATATATATAATTGGAAGGCGCTTCTGTACTCCTGTAGTGGGTAAAACCGTCTTATTTTCCACTGAAGGCTTGCTGCTACCTCCATTGATTGCCTACATGTGGCAATTAAAGAAACTAGTTGAGGAGACTAAGTGTTTCTAAGGTTTTGGTAGTGTCGATCTTTGGAGTTTGGAGTTGTTGGGTTGGCAGCGAATGCAGGTACTTGCAATTGGGGCAAGATGGAGAGGACTTGCAAAGCATGACAAGGAGATGACACTTGAGACATGCTACAGCAACCATGTTGCTACTGGCGTTGTAGCTTTTCTGGGGGTCTTCTGTCACCGTGGAGCTCTTCTCATCGGAATAGGAAAGCGTCGAGATGTTGAGCTCCAGGTCTATCTTTCGATCTTCGGGCCAGTGCCAGCTCCTTTTCGAGGTTTTCCTATTCAAATAGTACATTCTCCCAGACTGCAAAGCAAATTGACACGAACGGGGGGTAAAAATACAAAAAACAAGAAAGAAAAAAGATCATTCATGCGTAACTAAAATCCATGTCAGAGAATTTTTACTGAAGGACTATCCATGTATGCCTAATATGAAACATAGCCATGCAGCTTTATGCATGCGCACTTGTTCAGGTGCATGCATACGTAGTCAACACTCAACACATGGAGAGAGAACAATCTCCAATAGAATAGAGTATTTCCAGAAACAAAGGGAAAAGAAACCTTGAATTCTCAAGACCCAAATATCAAGGGAGAGAACAAGAAAACCTTGAATTCTTAAGACCCAAATATCAAAGGAGAGAACAAGAAAACCTTGAATTCTTAAGACCTATATATCAAAAGAGAGTACACGCAATCAGATTGGAGACGTGGAATACTTCGACAAAATGGCCATAAAACATAAAACATCAGAAAGAATAAAAACTGGCTACTCTGTATGTGTGGGCGTGCTGGGGTGAGAGAGAGAGAGAGAGAGAGAGAGAGAGAGAGAGATTTTCACCTCTAAATCTAGGCACTGCTCCCAATCCAAAGGCAAAGGATCTTTGTGCTGAAGCTCAATGCTTGTTTGAATGGTGGGGTCGATGTTGGATTGATCATCGCATGCGTACTTCCTCTTCCGACGAGGATATACTTCGGACTCGGACGAGGAGCTGTTGGCAGACTCCAGGAGGCTGAATGGGGAAGGACCCAACGAAAGCTCAGGATGCTCTGCCTCCTGCATCCAATGCTTCATCTTCTTATTCTTCTCCTCTCCCTCCTTACCCACTAACGTCGCCTTTTGCTTCTTTTGTAGGAATTCCTTAATCATCATCCTCTCTTGCTACCTCTCCTATCCCTAGCTTCTATAATATATATGTTTCACAAACACCATCGAGCACAAGAAGATGTGAAAGGCGGGCAGGTGGGGGAGGTGGGGCAGATGCAGCAAAAGCACCAAGCTGTGTAGGCTCGAATTCTCTCATGCATCATCCTTCTTTTGATTGAAAGAGTCATGCAAGAGGAGCTTGGATACTTAAGAAGGGTTCTTAAATGGCCTTCATCGAACCCCATTAAAACGAGAGCAGGCCGGGCATTTAAGGTGACAAGTAGAAAGCACTTAAATGCCCCGAAATCCTATTTCCCGCAACATTCAATAAAAATCACTACATGACCCACTTCAATATGTTTCTCAAACTACCCAAAGATCTAACTCCCTTACTCACTAAAGTCGCTCCACATACATACCCACCACCACCAACCTTTGCCTCATATCCATTTCTAATTAATAACAGTGATTAATTCATATATAGTTTCGAGTTTGGTGATCTATCTGTATATATATTATATTACCAAGTTCACCAATTGAATTGCATATAGAAAGGATGTTATTTGCAAATTTGCGTGGAGCATTGATAAATTAATTACCAAATTCAATTCAATTAAGGAGTAAAAAATGGGATATCGGCTCTATATATGCGATGCTTCAATTCCCAATCTAAAAAACCGGGATATCAGCTCTATATATGCTATGCTTTAATTCCGAGTCTGCACCCCAGCTGGTGGCACCCGACTTCATGAGTTGCCGCTGCCAATTTGAATGCTGATCATCTCTTCCACACGCAAGCTGGTGCACGTAACTACTGTCTCTCTTCCTCAAGCAAACCGTCCGTAAATGAGGACCACTACAATAAGAGCGCTCTCTCTCTCTCTCTCTCTCCAAGACAATCATCTCGTGAGAAACGGGTTTATTTCTCACGTGACATGGATCCTTAATAAGTGTATATACCTACACTCATAAATAGCATGAAATCATGAATTGTATCTTGTGGGTGAGCATTCATGCGTCTTCTCTGAGCCCAAATTGCTGACGGAGGTGTAGCGAGAAATCAATAAATCATGGGACTCTCTTCAATGGATCACCATATAACCATTATCTCGCCATGCGGTAAAATCCCATAATATCTGAAACGCAGTAAATAACATGGTACATTGACTTTATAAAATGACAAAGCCTTCCACTCTTTTGCTTGCACCTGCCCATTTTCAAACACCCATGCATGCATATATAGCCAAATCCTTAATGGTCCCCCAGTAGAGTCATTCATTAATGAATTAGATTAGATAGAATAGCAACTTAATTTTCCGATCTTGTATAATCCGTCGACTTCTGATAACAAATTAATTGTTTTTTATTGCATATTTAGTACCGCAACCGATTGACTGTAAAATTCATAGATTTTAGTTAATGAAATGATACTGATGTGTTGGCCTCTGATTATAGTTTTTTTTCAAATATTTTTGCATGATGGAGACTTGGGTTTAATTTTCGTGCCTACCTCCTGGTCATGCGTATGAATGATGAGAGCACCGCAGAGTATGAGAGTTATGGTGGCAGTGCTTAGGGTTCTTTACCAGCGCCAACAACAACAATAAATAGTAGCGCCTCTCTTGGTTGTTGGGACATGAACCCATTTAATGATTTTAAATGTGTTTAGCTCCTTCAATAGCTACACCGACACCCGTCCCTTGCCATCCTCTTCCTTCTTTCAATTTCCTTCTTCAAATCTCCAAGCCTCGTCTCCGATTGCTGGCTTTGGAATCCACACGCGCACGTATTCATTGCAGTTCGATTATTGTAATAAACCTAGGTATAGTAAATATAAACCATGGACACAATTTATGCATTGAATGCAATCTTGGGCGGAAATTTGCATATATTATGGGATGCATCTTGCTGACTCGTAGCGTGAAATTCAAAGAACGTAAGCAGTTTTGAGGACATCTTCGTTTGAGCCTTTTAATTTCTCAGTAGTAAATCCAATATATAAAGATGGAATATATATATATATATATGTGTGAAGATGTTCATTTAATTACTGTACATATGAAGACTTCCCACATCATGTGTTTCTTTCTTTTATGGAAAGCTTGCAATTGTTCCCCTTAAACTTTATAAACTCATGCCAATACAAACTCAATATAGGATCGCACTTCAAGCGATCGAGGTTCCCACAAAAAAAATTTTGGGAACCTTTTAGATAGCCATACTTTGAACATAAAATCAAAATTTAACTGCTAACATTAATTTTTTAAAATTAATTTTTATTATAATACAAAAAATCATTTCAATAAAAAATTTGAGTGGCCCATACCTGCTAAAAATATGTAATTATATGTAAATTATGAAAAACATTTATAATTATTCATCTAGATAGTAAAATATTTTATAAATTTTGAATTAAGAATGTTTTAGACGGTGTTTTGCACATCTATCAACCGGAGTTTATCCATGTTTTTTATTTGGATTGAATTCAATTTCTTACTCAAACAAATAATTTTAAAGGCGATACGTGGAGTGAATTCCACAACTGCAACAGATTGAGCCATGTTTGAATGGCTTTTTTAAAAAAATTATGAAAATGAGTGTGGCTTAAGTGAAACCCACTTCAACGTATTCACTTAGGCTTGGAAAGAGAGTACACCGATCACAATAATTAAATAGTGAATATTATTTGCCTAAGAAACATATTGTTTATAAAATATTATTTCCCATCTCTTTTCAAAAAACAAAAACAAAAAAAAAAATTATATATGTCATATTTTGTTCTCATTTGCTTTAATTATGATTGGCATGGTCCTTCTGATCTAATATCATACCATCACTTTCTCTTTTCATCCCCTTGTACTTAGCTTCTGCCTCAAATTAAATACATCCCACAAGAGGAAATAGAAATAAATGGCCAACTTCGAGCTCAACTAGATCCACCTCCCATGTGAAGTTCATGTAAAGAAATAAATACGATTTACGATCAACTTTTCACGAATATGGGATAGTCAAGTGCCCCAAATGACTTTATTTTGGCATTTAGTTAACGTTGGCTGATGAATGCAGTTGAGTAGATTTAATATGACAGATATAGACACGAAATCTTAGATACTTAATTGGCCATAACATCCATCCCTTTCACACGCGTGAGACAATGACAATTTTTTGCTCCCGCATGTGTCTTGATTAGGCATGTTAATGGATCGTGTTAAACATGTTTGAGTCTAATCCTAATCCTAACCCGTTTAAAATATCTCAACCTTAATTCATTTATTAACTTATTTAAGAAACCTCAACCCTAACTCATTTACAACTCATTCAATAAATGGGTTGGCGGATTATTAACAGGTTGTATAACAGATTACCTGAAAGCCTAAACTTTAATAGACCATGATCTCGTAGGGAGAGATGAAAAAGTGTTTTCGGCGTATAAGAAATAAAAATAGGATAATAACGGAAAAATGGAATTAGGACAGCAATGAAAAAATGAAAATTAGGTGACGAGAAGAAGACTTAGAGATGAAAAATAACTAAGGGGTTTACACTTATATATATATATATATATATAACTTTAATGAGTTAAATAAGTTAAATGAGTTATATGGGTTAAACGGGTTACTAATGAGTTGACGGATTATAAAATCTCAATCCTAATCCATTTATTTAATTAAATAGTTGAACAAGTTGGCGGATCATAACTCATTTATTCAAAAATCCTAATCCAAACTCATTTATAAATGGGGTTGGACGAGCGGGTTGACAGGTTGACCATAACCGTTAACACCCTTGATCCAGATGTGAAAATTACACGCGTATCATGCACGCGCCCTACTTCACAATAATTTTGAGGTTAATTAGCCTAATATGACATATATATAGAAAAATTATCCAACAGATGCAACTGCAATGTGCAATCCACGCACTTTGATCATAAATAGGAAATTTACCTCACCCATTGCATTTAGAGTTACTTACTTTATTAGCATACTAATTTCCATTCAAATCAAACATGTGTATAACCTCCATCTTAAAATGGCACAAGATCAAAATAATAAAATAATTTAATGTAAATATTAATTTTAAAGTAAAGTAATATGTTTAAAATCTAAACCATCTAAAGTATGGTTTTCATATGAAAAATGATTTATAAAGTATCATAATATTTTAATATGTATGTGGATGCATTTTTGTAGCAAACTGTACCATAATTATATTGCAATCTATCTGCTCTGGATAGCTTTTCTATATTTGTATATGTAAGAAAATTATCCAACCTTGCCAGTAAGAGTTTCTATCTTACTGCCGGTCCCAAGCCCGGAAAAAAAAACTACGGTTGGCATGTCAAGCTGGCAGCCGGTGCTATTAAAAATCACCACCATATCTCCTATGGATTCTGAAAATATATTAAAAGCCGACCCCACCTAGGTAGGAAATGGCTTATGATGATGATAATGATGATGATGAAGAAAATTATCCAGTGCATACGACTGTACTATGCAATTCATGCACTCTGGGACCCACTTGATCATGAATAGGAGATCTACCCCACCCGTTGTATTTAGAATTATTTACTTTATTAGAATATCAATTTTCATCTAAACCAAACATATATATGGACCTCATCTTAAAATGGTGTAAAATTAACATAACAAATATTTTAATGTAAATATTAAGTTTAAAGTGATATTTTTAATATCTAAGCCATCTGACATATGTTTTTTCATGGATAAATGATTCTATAATGTATTATTGCATTTTAATATGCACGAAGCCCATTTACAGTAGACTGCCTCATAATTATATAGCACATTCCCTCTACACTAGATCATATCTCATATATATATATATGTATATATATATCTATATATGGAAATTAATATAATGGATATAACTGCCCTACGTTGTCTATGCAAAATGGGGCTTACTTATCATATATAAGACATCAAACTCACTCATTATATTTAGAATTATTCACTTTATTAGTATATCGGTTTTCGTCCAAATGAAACATGTGTACGGCCCATTTTTGAATAGTGCAAAATCATCATAATAAAATACTTTAACATAAATATCAATTTGAAAGTGGTATTTTCAACATCTAAATTATCTAAAATATGACTTTTATATAGATAAAGGATTGTATATTTATTATTACATTTTAATCCAAATGACGCACACTTCGCAACGGACTACGTTATAATTACGGCGCAATCTGTTTGCATAGGAACATATCTATATAAAAATATATATACACATATAGTGTGTATGTGTATGCCAATGCAAGTATAGTGTGTATGTATATACCGATACACTATTTCTAGACCCAAGTTACATAACTTGCGTCTAATCACATGAAACCTTTCTTTATAATTTTTAGAGCTTTTTCCAAAATACTCACTATGTTTGATCGTAATCTCAAATGTACCCACTATGTTGTCAAAATTCTAAATATAGTCATTACATTTGCAATTATTCACAAAAATACCGATTCAGTAAAAAATCATTAGCTAAATTTTTATAAATGCCCACAATATCTCTATTACAAAATAATAAAAAATAAAACAAAATTGAAAGAAATCGAAATTAGGTCTCTCCAAATTTAGAGCTCATGTGCAATTAGGACATTGATAAGTTATAGCATTCAATTTTTAAATTATGTACAAAATTTAATGGGAATATTAGTAATTTCACAAACTAACTAATGACGTAAACTCACGGCTTGGGTGTTTTTGGAATTAACTGCAAACATAGTAGATATATCTGGAATTTTAGAAACATAGTAGGTATATTTTGGAATTAGGGTCAAATGTAATGAGTATATTTGGAAAAAGTCCTGTTTTTTTATATAGAAAGGAAAATTCTCAAATTTTATATTTTTGATTTTTTTATGTTTTCTTATTTGAAGAATAAAAAATAATCAGAGATACCCACATTTCCACATCAACCTATCCACAGCTATGTTCACAGCAAGTTTTATGGTCCAAGCTAAAATTTATTGCAGCAAAAACAATTTATTTGTTGAAAATTTGGTTAACTTTGCTAACAGTTACAACCAAAACTTGATCACAAAGTAACTAATTGTCGGTATCTTTCTAAATTAGTGGTAAAAACTAGGGGTGCGAATAGAGGCAAGCCGTACCAGGTGAGGATTTGCCCAATCCTAATTCTACTTTTTCAAAATTAAGTTTGACTCTATTTTTATACTAAATTAGGACAAAGTCGGTTTGACTCTCATTTTTTTTAATAGGTCTCAAGACAAACATTAGGTTAGTATCGGACCGGTTTCGGGATAGCGGATTGGGTAAAAAATGCGAGTCAAATAAAATAATTTTAAGAATTTATATACCTATCAAATATAAAAATACATCTATACTAAATTTAAATGTTATGTGCTTCAATATTTCACTAATTATTAAAAATATATTATTAATAAAACAAAACATGATAAATTATAGTACAAATTTATTAAAATAGGTTAATATACAATTATGCGTAAGAGTTATATATATGCAAATTCTTTTTATTTATTCTTATATTATTTTTTGGATAAATTGATTTTTCTCTTGTTGAAAGCACATAATAATAAGATTTAAACATAATCTTATAATTTTTAATAAATTAATATATGCGGAGCGGGTTGGACTTTGGGTCAAGATATGGTTGACCATCTGAAACCTATCTTTAAATACGGGTTAACCCGCCCCAATTCCGAGACCTAGTAAAAACTCCTTATTGTTGTAGCAAATGTATTCATATCTTAATAATTAGGATTTTTAAATGTAAATAAAAATTCTCACCGTCTTTTTCCCAACCAACGATGCCCGTCCACACGATTTTCCACATTTCATCAAATTTTTTAATTTTTAAGTGATACAATTTTCTAGAATCCAACGGAGACAGCAATAATTCCTTAAGAAGGGGTTTTTAATCATGCCAACCTATGTATCGGATGATGTTGATCACCAAATAAAGAAGATGGAAGCAAATAAAAGAATAATAATATAAACACGATAATAATGAAATTTTTTGTTGTTATTGATAATTTACATTTCAAGGAAAAAGAATAATAATATAAACATGCTAATTACTAATTGGAGCCTGATAATATAAATCATGACGTTTGAGGCTAAAATACATCATTTATTTATTTTATTTTTAATTTTTCCACAAATATGTTTTCGTAAGTGTGTTCAATCTATATACCAAGTTTTAATATTTTAAGTAATTTTATATATTTATTTTTTATCTTTAAAATCATCGAGATATTTAAGTCATTTTCCATTCCTTAAAAAAATTAATTTTCAAAAAAATCAAAAAAATATATAAACTATTATAAAATGTCAAAACTTTGTATATACATTCAATAAGCTTAGTAAAATATATTTAAGTAACTAATTATAAAAATAAATGAATAATAAATTTTAGCCTAAAATATATCACGATGTATATAATGGTGCTCCTTCCTGATTTTGAGGAATGTGGGGCATTTTGCATGGATCTGATCAGATGCTTTTGGATCGTCACGGACGATGGTCGCCGAGCTTGTGTTGCTTGAATATTCTTCAATGCGCGTGCACGGATTGCTTCGTGCTCACGCAATTCATTGTACGAATCCCCATATCATGATTTCGCTTCGTGCAAGTGCAATTTAAATTCTACAAGGGGATTTTCCGTCTCACAGATCTCAATAAAAAAGAGATCAGATGGACGGTTAGGATTGAAGAATTTCAAGGTTTAGGATATGGGGGTGGGAAGCAGGAGTTAAAAGAGGAGTGGCTGTTGCATAGGATAGCAGTTTTGAATGCAGCATTTAAAGATCAGGGGCCTTGCATGCGGTTCAAATGGGGGGTGTGCGTGCGTGATGCATGCGCTGCGCGTTGCTCCCAGTAGTAGCAACTTGGGCGGGCTTGGGCTCGACCCGCCCGCCAACCTCAATTTCTAACAGCATTTGAACCAATGTTGTCAGAACCGAACCAGTAAAGGAACTGGTCTGGTTCGAACCGGTTTGACCGGTTAATCAAACCGGTTCGAACTAGTGACGTCAGCATGACATATTTATAACATCATAAATATTAATTTTTTTTAAATTTTAACTAAATATATTGATAAACTTATGTTTTTATAAATCCTAAATATATATGTTGGATTTTAAGGACCACAATATAAGAACAAAACATGCATGAAAAAATTAATAGCGAGTTTTAAAAAATTAAGTACATTAACTGAATTTATTTATAAAAGCTAAACCATAATTCTAATTCTATTTGTAAAATCTAAATTCTAAACCTTTTAGTAAAAATCAGTCTTAAATTGAATTCTGAGTTGAAATTCAGATTAACACTTTACATTTATCCTCTCAACAAATATTTGCAATTTATTTTTGATCATTTTATAATTATTAACTTCAAATTCATTACAAAAAAATATAAAATGAGTTACAGACTATTAAACATGTTAAATTTTATTAAATGAAGATTAAAGCATTGAAAATTTGAAATAATGAAATGTGAATATGCTGCGTTGCAGTTTCAGTTGCTGACCGGAGAGACGGGGACAGGGAGACAGCGACCGGAGCAAGCAGAGGCAGAGACGGCGGGCGGCAGTGCGTGCCTGACGAGTCGACGATGACAGAGACGATGGCACGGGCGAGGTAGAAACTGCGCAGCAGCACGGAGACGATGGCACAGGCGAGGGCCGCGAGACAGAAACAGTGCAGCAGCGCTGCGGATGCAAACGCCGACGAAGACGATGGCTGCGGACCCGAACGGCGACGAAGACGACACAGATGAGTGCAGCGGACGGCGACGAGGAAGATAAAGGCCTGGATGGCCGATGGTTGCGAGTGCAGCAGAAGGCGACGAGGAAGAAAGAGGGGCTAGGGTTTCCAGCAAGGGGATTTGCCGATCCGGGCGTCGGCTGATCGATCGATTCGATCCTTCCGTCGATTTTTTTTTTAATATATATATTTATTATTTGTTTATGCTACGACCGGTCGAACCCGGTTGAACCGGTAACTACGGTTCGACCGCCGGTTCACCGGTTCGGGCGTTTTTCTGCTTTTGAACCGAACCGTAGAGTTTTGAACCGGACTTGGGACCGGTCGGACCGGCCGGTCCGGTCCGGTTTTAATAACATTGATTTGAACTCGCTTTTTCGCAACCGGAGCTTGAAAGACTTAATTTGTAAATATGATAGGAATAAGATTTAAGTGAACCCGAGTCCAATTTTCCATTTTTTGTTTATTATAAAATGTATTATATACATAATATTCAAACAATATTTCTTTATATTTTACATATTTATGTTATCTATATTTATATTTAAATATATGTTTGACATATTGTAATTATATTATAAATAAAATTTATTATTTTTATTTTTATTTATCTTTCATTGTTATCATTTACTTTTACGATTATTAATTTTATTTCTTTATCTTAGTTTTTATGTTAAATTTTTTTCTAGAAATATTCTTTATATTGCTATTTTAAAAAAAATATATGTTGTTTTACTATATATTATTATTTTTACTTAAATAATTTTTTATTATTATATATTTATATAAAATTCTAAACTTATTACTCTTAAATAAAATGTAAATTCATCAATATAAATTTTAACTCGAAACTCAACCCAAACCTGATTTTCAAAAATAAAATCAAGTTTAAATTTTACAAATAGAGTTAGAATTATAGTTAAGGTTAATGTTTTATAAATAAAATTAAAGTTAAGATTTTTGTAAACCCAAATTTCGTGAGCCCAACCCCATAGTCAGTAATTGTTTATAAAAGATGGCTTGTGATTTGAGGATTTTTAGTTGGGTTGCTTGCTCAACCCTCGGCTGACTGCATTAAAGAGCCATCACCAATTGGCCAAACCCAGCAACATTTGCTCTGTTTCCTTCCACTTCCTACTCGGCCAAGCCACGAAGTGGGGCCCACCCCTCGCACTCGGCGCTGGATGCTCCTATGCCTGCATGATCTAAAAATCTAACACACTGACTCGCACGGAATCCGGATCTGCTGCGGAGATTGGACGACTTTTTTGGGATGTTGTCAGCATTTTTTTTACCTTCCTAGGAACGCCTTTTTGCACGTGACATTGGTTTCTTGGAGACTTCGCATTAGCAAATCCATGCGGGCAGCGACATCACGAGCAAGAACAGTTTTTGTTTTTTGTTTTTTTCTTTTTTTTTTCTTTTTTTTAGCTTTGTTCCGTTTTCCCCCCCTTAATTTTATCCTACTGTGGCATTTATAATTACTATAATAATTTTACTTTTACCATAATTTATTCAGGACTTCGCTACTATGAAACCGACTGCAATGTGCATCTAGGGTTTCTCGATTGATTTTCAATAAGATCTATTCATGCATGATTTTTTTTAACCACAATTTTTAATATTTTGGATTATAAAAGCTTTTAATTAAGTTGATTATATTTAAGATAAATGAATAATTTTAAACCTAATGTGTGGATTTTTTTTTAATAAAAAATCGAAAAAAGAAAAATCCAAAGAAGTACATATTGCAGCCTTTTCAGTTTTCATAGAAGAAAAATTCGTTTATTTATATTAATGTTATCAAAACTGAATCAGTGATCAAACCAATAGATTAACTTATTTGGTACAAACTGGTCTAACCGTTTCATTAAATTTATTATTATATAAAAGAATTTTACTTATATTTAAACTTATTATTATATAAAAGAATTTTACTTATATTTTCAAGTTGATTTAGTAATTTTAGTTTAAATTTTATATTTTAAAACAATTCTAAACTTCACAGATGGATTAGATCTTTTATTTTAGTTGAAATACCTCTTGATTATCTATGAAGATACATTATATCCTATCCGAATGTACATTTTTCTATCTTGCTCAGTGGATTTTTATCTCAAATAGTAAAGACCAGGCTCGTAATACAAATCGGAGACAGAAACTCTCTCCAATACGTATGAGACAAACACTTCCGCTCCCAGTTCAAACCATGAAGAGCATGCTTCTGCAAGTGCAAATACCCATTGAAGAAAACAAAGAAGTGTGCTTTGCCCAATGCATGGCTCTTTCCCCTGCTTCCAGATCATGTGCTGAACTAACTGGACCATCAAATGAAGAAATTGTTGAACCTGAAATTAAAAAATAAAAAAAGGACAAATCACTTCAACGAAAAACAAGAAAAAAAACACAATTGAGAGAGAGAGAGAGAGAGATCCCTACAACTACAAGGAATGAAGTGTGAATCCAGGCTTTGAATTTGCAAATATTGCAACCAATATCAACTGTATTGATGCACAATTGTGGTGTATAATCTTCAAAATCAATTGTATTTAAATTGTATTTTAACTTTGTGGGATTTTAATAATTTTGAAAATTCAAGGGAGGGCAATTGCAACTAAAGTCCGATCATCCTCATTCATTTACCCTCAAGTTTTCCAAGCAGGTCAGAAACATGGCTCAATTCTCTAGCACAAGGCATTTCAGCTGTCTTTGCCACTACCAGATAATTGCAAATCCTCCATTGATTACTAAAAAGTAAGAGTGAGTGAGAGAGAGTGTATGTGTGGGTGGGGTTATAAAACCTCCATAGATGACCAAAAGCAAATTCAAGCTGACATTTTTGCACAAAAGAAGATTAATACCTGTGTAGGAGGTAGGGATAAAGCTAATCCAATGGATGGGATGGTAGAACTCCAACTGAGCAATGAGTTACTGTCAACAACAGGCAGATTGTGATTTAAAACAGGGAAAAAGGCCACAGCATCAAAATCAGTTAAAATTTAAAAACGAAGAAAAAGGATTTCTGCCTACCTAAAAAGGAATTATCTCAATTCTATCCTTCGAAAAACAAATCACCTCCATGTTCAAAAAAATGAACAGAAATTTCAGTAGAAGGATATCTACCTTTGAATCCTTCTAAACCTCGAAAACTGTAATAAATTATGATAAGATGAATGAGCTAGACAGATTTCATCACAAGATCAAGGAATCCTAAAATTGTGTCAATATCAAGTTGGGTTTAAACACTGGAAGGGAGAAAATCAAGACCATCACCATCATGTATGCATAGGAAAACTAAGCTCACAATTCATATGTTAATATGGATAAGAATGTAACTGGCCATGGAGGTAAAAAAATTGGTGAGTTATGCAAATGATCACTAAATCAATCATCTAAAAACAACTAGAAAGATCACTTGTCTATACCAAGAGTACTGGATTAACAGGCACTATCATATGCCAACAGGTCAGAGACCCAATAGCACAAAGTCGCAATTGCTTTGTTAACTGACTCTTATCAGCTCTAAGTCAGGGTTCATAAACTTGGGTTGCAATGATACTAGTTGAATATAACCTAATTTAGGAGTGAAATTGGATTGGATTGAGACCTTAGGCAACTTGACTTGAACTTTAAATCAAGTCGCATGATATTAAGCACATAACAAATACCTAGACAATAGTACACAACCTTATTTCAATACTTGTACATTGATTTGTGCATGCTGGCAACAAAAAAAATATATATATATTGGGAAACTACTTCAATAGTACATGTAGTGAAATGAATGGGTACATTTTTCATGTTTGGACTCCATCTTGGTGATCATACAAAATCCCAAACATTGATTATATTAAATATCATTCATTCAAACAAGATAACTAAAATCATTAACTTTAAAAAAATGTATAAAAGTATGTTTAAATTTTGAAATTCAGTCAAATACATTGAGTAAAGTTTTAGAACATTGTAAAATTATACACAACATTATGTTAGGTGGGATGAACATTTTAGGATGTTTAAATGTTTAATTTATATTTGTGGGTTGCTTTAAACAAGAAAACAATTTCACTGGGTTAAGAACCACACTATTATTTTTATTTTTGTGGGTAACATGAAACCTTGATTGGGATAATTTTGGTTCCTAGTAACATACATGATAATAAAACTAATGAATGGAATGAATTTCTGATAATCACCTAGATCAGGCCCAACCATGACAAATGCACTGATTCACTTTGGTGCATCATGTACTATTCAAGTAATTCCTAATATGTTGAGACACAATAAACTTAAACCTATAAAGCTCCTCAAGCTGAAGAGCATAATAAAGATATGGCTAGCAACCACGGTTTTGAAATAGCCAAAATAATGCATATATTATGTAATTGCTCATTCGGATCAGGTTCTCTTCTCATCTCCCGTCAGTTTTTTACTTGGCCACTTTAAAAACTTCCACTTTGGTCCAAATTGCTATCACCATGTTCTAGTGATTCTTGTTTTAGGGTGTATTTGGGAAGTGACAAAACTTTTGGATGAAAAATTTTTGGTGTAAAAGTTTTTGAATTAGGAGAAAATAATATAATATGATAGGGGTAATGATGAAGAATAAAGAGAATAAAGATAAAATAAATAGGTTCATTATATGGTTAATTGTGTAGAAATGATTAAAAGGTAGGGTAGCTGTATAGGAAGATGTGAAAAAAGTAATTAAAAAATAGGGTAGTTGTAGAGAATGAAATATTTTTGTGATTAACAAACATGCCCTTAATTTCTTTAGCACCTTTTACTGTAACTCAAGTTATGGACTAAACAAACTGCTATTTCAATGCTTTCGCCTACGACAAGTCCTACTCTTATATCACATTAAAAAGCATATTAAAAAAAAAACAAAATGAGTTCTGTTAATATCTTAAACCTTGAATTGTAAACAAATCTCCAATAGATTCAGTCAAAACAATTTTTACAATATACATGGCATCCAAATTAAACCAAACCAAGGCATGATTTCTATGTAACCAGTTTTCATTAAGAACGACAATGCAACAGATATCATTTACACGTCACGACAGAAACCAAATGGTACAACTAATTGCAGTTGGATATAAGATGCAAAAATTGATAGAAAGACCTAAACTGCAGTTTCACCATGATCAACAGAATGAGAAGAAAAAGAAAATCAACCAACGTTCAGGGAATAAAAAAGTATGAACTTTGTGCTTACACTGCCTAGACTTTATATGGACCTTGGTAGCATGACTTTTGTCCAGATGCATGATTGATATCACTAAACAGCCTTGTGTCTCTATGTGCATCTTGGAGTTTATCAAAGTCAATACTCCAAACAATGCAAGTCAACCCACCATAGCAAATTAGACAACAACTAGAATATCTGCATTTTTATTTAACGAATTAACTTCTCTTGAACAGGGTAAACTCAAATCTGCATCACTCGCCAAGAGTTTTTTTACAATTTGATCAGCCTCATTTGGCATACCTGCCTTAAGAAGCATTGATATCAAAGAGCTAACTGTTATGTTATCTACTAGACAGCCAATTGTTAACATTCTATCAAAAAGGTCAATGGCATCTTGCATTCTCACTTTCATACAGGGTGTGTTTGTTTAGGGTAAGAAAGTGTCAACTAAAACTTTTCAATCTAAAACTTTTCACTCTCCATAATTATTCTATTTTTTAATTATTTTTTCATATTTTTCTATACAAACTACCCTACTTTTCAATCATTTCTACACAACTACCCATACAACTAACCTATCTATTTTAACTTTATTCTCTTTACTTCTCATCATTACTCCTATTATATCACATCATTTTATATTGATTTGACAACTTTTACTCCAAAAATTTTTCATCAAAAGTTTTACCTCCAACCAAACACACCCACAGTGTCCAATTATTAATATGGTAAATGTCAGCTTGTCAGGAAGGCAACCCTTTTCTTCCATTTCCTTCATTATCACATTTGCCTCATCCACATTTCCAGATTTGCAAAACCCATCAATGACAGGATTGTACATAAATGGTCAGGGTACAATGTCCCTCCTGCCCTTCAATTTTATCAGCAGATCTCATGCCTCACTCAATATGTTCTCCTTGCACAGACCATTGATAACTTTAGCATATGTATAAACATTTGGCAAGAGTTTTCTTTCTTTCATCTCATTCCAGAGCTTCATTGCATCATCCAATTGTCCATTTCTGCAATGCCCGTCAATAAGAGAGGTAAAAGTCACTACATCAGGACAACAATCATTCCTTGCCATCTTTTCCAATAACAACAAAGCCGAGGCAATATCACCCGCCTTACCATAGCCATTAATCATCACATTGTATGTAACTAATGTAGGTCTTATTCCAAACTTGCTAAACATTTCCTTGAAAACTGAAGATGCCTCTTCCATTTGGCCTGCCCTGCAATAACCTGCTATGATTGATGTGAATGTCACAACATCTGGAGCGCAAACACCATTCAAAAGCATCTCATTCAGCAATTCACGAGCTCTCCCCACCTTTTCACCCCAACACAATCCATTCACGAGTGTATTACATGTGACAGTATCGGGGGAGCAACCAGAACTCTCTATTTCCTTGAAAAACACAAATGTCTCATCAAGTTTTCCTAATCTGCACTATCCCTTTATCACAATATTGAAAGTGCAGGTATCTGGAACACAAAGTCCTGCTCTAAAGAATTGAACCGCATCTTCAATTCTTTCCTTCTTAACCATTAGATTCAGTAGATTATTATAAACTACAGAATTCACCTGGCATTTGCATTCCTGAGCTTTAACAAGCAGTCTTATGGCGGAATAAAAATTACCTACTTGTGCATGGGCAGATACCAAGAACCCAATAGCAGAGCCGTCAGCTGTGTGTCCGTCAATCCTCATGTACTCTAACACTAAGACTACTTCTGCTGCTCCAAGGAGACCCGTTCGACAGAGGACTTTTATCAAACACTTGTAAATTTCAGCAACATGGCTCAAACCGCAATCCGATTTTGTATATTCAAAGAAGTCAAGAGCAGCCTTGGGGCTCCAGCCGCTCAAGCGTTTGACAATGGTCCTGGCGATGGTAGACGACAGCACGTGGCTTAGGAAATCGGAGCGGGCGGGCGAATGCGGAGAATGAAGGAAAAGGGCAGAAACGAGCTTGACGATCCAAGATCAAGCAAGGTACGTTTGGAAATTAGTTCTTGATGGATAGCGGGATCGGGGCAGGCGCGATAGAGACGCACGAAGGGGAGATGGTGGCGATTGCTGGAATGTTGGAGTCGGTGGAGAAGCATTTTAGTTAGGAACGATGGAGATAGAAGAAGCGCTAGGGGCTTCTCATATTTGAAAGCAACAAGATCTGCTCTGCGGACTCCAGGTGCTGCTGCAACACGCAGGAAGGAAGCGAGGAGGTTCGATCAGCGGCCAAGAACAAGGGCCTGATAAAGAGAGCAGCGGCTTTGGCAATGTTGTACACTCCCAAGGGTTTGTGGTTATTTGCGTTGCATGGATAGACACCCCTTTACCTTTCACTACGTGCCAAGGGACGCCAAATTACCCTGCTGTTAACTAAATAAGCAATTTCTCGCACATGCACTGACATGGCAACCTATATATCAAATGACAGTAAGCTTGTAAACATCATCAAGCAATACGTAATAACTAGTAGAGGTTTTCAAAGTCTTTTTGGTTTACACACAATTTTATTTTATGATCAGGCGTCTGACGGTGGACAGCTGATGTAGATTTTCTACAAGTTATCTTGAAGATTTGCTATAGAGTTGTTGAAATAAAATGCTTATTCGCTTTAGAATATTTCCTACGGATTTAGAAAATTAAACTAATTAGAAGTAAAATAAAAATCCTGAGTAGATAAAAATAAGTTGTAAATAGTAGTGTTTAAGACTTTTCATCGAATTTTTCGGTTATCCTGACTATTAATTTAGAACACTAATAGTAGTTACATGTATCTCTTGAACATGTAACTTTAATTTTATAATCGAAATTCTCTTTATAACTAAAAACGAAAATAAAAAGAGAAAAAAAAAATCAAAGGTGGCTTTATTGAATCTACCTTTAATATCACTAACTTTTTTTATTGGTAATATATAATATAACATTTAACATTACATGTGAAGAAGCTGCACAGATTCTCTCATAAGAGGCAAAGCCTCGCAAATAATAAAAGAAATAAAAGTCTTTGGAGTTGGACCATATCACAAGGGTATTTTATTATGTGCACTCGGATGCATTTAGCTTTATCGCACTCAGGTGTATTTTTCTTTTCAAATTTTTTTTTGTATAAACTGTTCATATAAGTATTTTTAACATGTGTATTAATTTTTACTATTTTCAAAAATTTTAAATATTTTTTGAATTTTTAAAAATTATTGGCATTTTAATAATTTTAAATATACTTAGATTAATATTTATATAAAAAAATAAAAAAAATGAGTATTTGCACCAATACTACGTACCCCCGAATGCATATGATAACGGCCCTACGGCCGGAGGCAAAATCTAAACTTCTTGAGCCAAGAGATTCGAAACTGCGCGGGCAATATAGAAGTCGTTGCCCGTACACGTTCTGGAGTTGCCGTCTTGCCTTGCTGGAAACTGTCTAGTTGTTGGTCATGATTTGCTGTGAACGGATGGCCAGATTGTTGCAATTTGGAGCTGCCGCATACGCTGTTGCAATTTTGGGACGAGGCGGATTTAAAAAGATTGACGGTCCAGATAGCTCAATGATTTCCACCGCTTTCCACGTCAGCATGAAACCGCCCTGGATTAACTCACGATCCTCCCATGCTTGGTTGAATCTGCTCTTGCACTTGTCCTCGCATGATGCAATGGCTGGAATTAGTGGTGAGCTTTGGATGACGTGGCTGCCCGAATGCTTTTTGGACGGTTTTGACGAATGTATTGATGCTGCACGGCTGACCACAGATGGGCCACACCTTGCTTGGCTTGAGATGCAGAAATTGTGCCGTTAGATACCGCTGTTCGTTAATGGTGGAAAATTGCTGCTGTTTGTGCAATGCAGATGTTTGTCTAAGATGGGTGGCTGTTGATGTGCTGACCGTGAAGGATGATGATTGTGTTGGCTGCCTTGTTCGGATTCAAAAGGGGCTTGCAGTTGCTGCTCTGTGCTGCCAAGTCTCAAGATTTGAAACCGCAGGCAGAAAAACTCATGGGCAGACCGGCAGTCCTGTATCTGGATTTTTAGTAACGGTGGTCCGACGGTACCTGTGTACGTATGCAGTTGCAAAATACAGCCCGAACCCTTAGAAATCCCATGTGATTTATTCTAAAAATCTTCAAATTAATTAAATAAGAGGTTTTAAGAGAAAAATATATGCAAATTTTTAAATAAAAGGTGTGAAAATTAATATCATATATATGTGCAATTATCGACAACTCTGAGTAAAGAGATAATGAGGCAAATGACTTCATCTAATTTTGAACTGCGGACTTCTTACCCTGTATACTCTTAACTCACTCATAACCAAGTGCTAACGTTTGCATATCCTTTGTTTTCAATTGTTTATTTAGATTTGTAATTCTTATTTGTATTTTAGTCCTAATTTTTATTTTAAGAATGTTTTTGTTAATTCACAGCAACTCAAGCCCATAACTAATTAGTAAATACTAATGATCGAGATGGAATACGATGGAGTTTTTTTTTTCAGTTTTTTTTTTTTTTTTTACTTTTACATTATTTTTCTCATTTCTCATATAATTTTTCATTCCTCAATTTATAAAATTTCTTCCATTGAAAATATGATTTTCCAATATATAACTGCCTCGTCTCATGCAAATCTTCTTCAACTTCTAATCTCATCCAAATCTAATTTGATTAGATAATTCCGAACAAGAAAAAATACAAAGGCAAAGGACTATTTCGTGCAAATGCAATTTGTCCAAATTCTAAGACATCATGCTATAACTCGCACATGGTAATGTTGGTTCAAAAAGTCCATAAGCCTAAATTTTATGGTCCAACAATGCTTACTACATGGTTTCGCAAAACTAATCCACCATTTCCGTTTCAGATAATATGCAATAAAGTTATTGGAAGGCCCAGTTGATAAACGATCCTTTTTTCTGATAGTTATGATTATTAATCAGTAACCGTGGCCATCATCATTTTGAATGAAATAGGCCATCTTTGGAAGACCCATCTCGTGCGCCCCAGTGAAGCACAGGCCCAGCACAAGCCCATCCCTTGCGCCACTGCAATGGAATAGCGGTGGAGTTGCTCAAAAAATGAGCTTCACACATATTAAAATGCAATAAAATTTTATACAATCATTTATCAATATATAAATCATATTTTAGACAGTTTAGATTTTTAAAAAAATTATTTTAAAGTTGTTATTTATATCAAACTATTTTATTACGTTGAATTTGTACTATTTTCAGATAAAATCTATATACATATTTGATTGGCATGAAAATTAATATAATATAAAATACACTATTCTAAATATAATTGGTATAGTATATTATAATTTAATCATCACGTGAGGCACATTTCAATGCCACGGCACTTGAAAATATTTATATATATGTATTTTTTTTGCAACACTCAATTAGGGTCATTGCAATTTCACGCTTGCTGATCAACGGAGATGCGAAGAAACATGAAATGAAATTTCTTCTTTATTGGCTACCAGTGCACTTGCACGGCACTAGAATTCTTGGCAATAGATGCCCACAATTTTTAAATTAAAAAAAAAAAAAATCAAACACCACGGAAGCCTCTGAACAAATTGATCTCCTCCGATCCTGCTGAAATATATGGCTAAACCCACAGACTGGCACGTACGGGTAAGTTCCTTGGCCCAACTCGCTCTCTTTATATCCAAAGTGGCTACTTCTTTGGATTGTATATGCTCTATCAAGATTGAAAAAATCTGCATGATTAGCGCCTTTATTACTAAATGCTAAGAAAGCTAGAGCCGAGGACCTCCTCCTACTTTTCCTTATTTTGCTGACCCTCTAAAAGCCTGCAAGAAGCGTTCGTCAACATGATGTTTCACGTATGTCATTTGAGATGGAAATGACAAGAGAATTACTGAATAATACTACCTGTTGCTGTCTGTAGGCAAATAGATATGCTTGTTTGTGCTCACTCGTGATTAGAAGGTGGTGGGGATGGGAAGATCTATGGGTGGCCTGGTGGCCAAAATGGCGGCAGCTCTGGGGGCTTGTTGTAGGATGGAGGTGGCGAAAATGGATTCATGTATGGATGGGGTGGCAAAAAAGATGGCAGTCCTGGTGGTGGGAAAGATGATTCTGGTGGAGGCGGGGATTTGTAGTAGAAAGGAGGTGGAGATGCACTTGGTGGCGGTGGTGATTTATAGTAGTATGGGGGAGGAGATGCAGATGGCGGCGGCGGGGATTTGTAGTAGAATGGAGGAGGTGATGAAGATGGTGGGGGTGGTGATTTATAGTAGTGTGGAGGAGGTGTTGCTGATGGTGGGGGTGGGGATTTATAGTAGTATGGTTGAGGAGGAGAAGGAGATGGTGGGGGAGGAGATGCAGATGGCGGCGGCGGGGATTTGTAGTAGAATGGAGGAGGTGATGAAGATGGTGGGGGTGGTGATTTATAGTAGTGTGGAGGAGGTGTTGCTGATGGTGGGGGTGGGGATTTATAGTAGTATGGTTGAGGAGGAGAAGGAGATGGTGGGGGAGGAGATGCAGATGGCGGCGGCGGGGATTTGTAGTAGAATGGAGGAGGTGATGAAGATGGTGGGGGTGGTGATTTATAGTAGTGTGGAGGAGGTGTTGCGGATGGTGGGGGTGGGGATTTATAGTAGTATGGTTGAGGAGGAGATTGGAATGGAGGTGGAGGTGATTTGTAGTAGTAGGGAGATGTGGGAGAAGGTGATGGTGGTGGTGGAGAACCGTAGTAGTAGGGAGGAACCCATGGATGAAAAGGAGGAAGATGTGGGAAAGATGGCGGGGGCACCTCATGGTGGAATGGAGGAAGGGGAGCTTCTGATATAGGAGGTGGCGGTTTGGAGTAGTTTGGTGGAAGTGGTGGTGCGTATGTTGGCACTGGCGGTGCTGGGGATTTCGGGGGATATGTTGGGGTCGAAGGTGGTGGGGATTTGCATTGCTGGGGAGGAGGGCTTGGTTGAGGCCATAAACACTTCTCCGAGGGGAACTGGGGTGCATAGGCAAAGGCCTTTGCTTCAAGGACAACCTCTTCATTGGTCTTGGATTTCACTTTGAGGATGGCACCGTCCTTGCCGTTGTGTAGGTTTGTGGGAATGTTGCATGATGAGCCTTCCGGTGGCATATAAAGCATAGCCTTGCACCCACTGGCTCCCCATGTTATGTAATCGTAGCCCACAACGGGAATGCTGTATTTCCCATTTATCTTGGTCTTTCCATACGCTACAATCTCCTTGTCCCCGGCTTTGCATGTAATTTTCACGACTGCATCTGCATAATTCAAGGAAAAGCTTTGCCTTGTTAGGCCCCATTGTAACTATTTAAATTATTTTACTTTGTCATTATTATATTATTTTTCAGTCATCTTTTTTCAAAAAAAAAAATCATATAAAAGTCCATCTCTCATTATCATCCTCATCGTCATCTATAACATCACATCGTTTCTTTCTTTACATTTTCTCACTTTTTTTTATATATTTTTAATCCACCTCTTTTTCTCATTCAAACGATAATAAAGGAATAAATTACTATCTAATTGTTATATTCAATGAAACAATAATGGAATAAATTATGAAGATTTTACCTAAAAGATGTTTCTTGGCATGAGACATCGTGGGATTTTCCCAGTCATAGCATCTGTAGCAGTAGACCTTTCCCACCACTTTAACAATGGGCGAGTGAGTGTAAGGTGGCGTTGGCATTGGCGAGGCTGGTGGGGGTGGCGATTTGTAGCATGGAGGGGGAGGTGATGGTGAAGAAGCTGGTGGTCGTGGCGGATACTTGTAGTGGTAAGGCGGCGGCGGGGGCGATGAAGAAGGTGGCGAAGGTGATTTGTAGTAATTTGGTGGGGTTGGTGAGGACGACGGAGGCGGAGGAGACTTGTAGTAGTAAGGTGGCGGTTGAGACTGTGGCGGCGGTGGAGAAGATTCTGATGGTGGGGGCGGAAGTGTTGGAGAAGGCGGAGACGGTGGTGGAGATGATGATTGCAGCGGTGGTGGCTTGTAATGATAAAATGGGGGAGGCAACAGAAACGGTGGAAGTGGAGGCTCTTGGAAATCTGGTGGTGGCGGCGACGTAGATGACGATGGCGGGGATGGAGGCTTATACGGTGGCGAAGTGGGGGAAGTTGGAGGTGGGGGTGACACGAACTCAAACGGATGGCCGGAAACCAGGGGAGTAGTGTTGGACGTGAAATAGATGGCGAGCACTGCAAATAGAATTCGAGGCCATTGAAAGCCCCGAATTCCGCCAGACATGATCTGGAAATTCATCAGACCAAAAGCAAGCTCGCTGCCACTTAATTTGCTGGGGGAGATGAATACCCAAGTAGTGAGGACGGATGGTTCATACATGGCTGTCCCGGGCGTCTATTTATATCATTAATGCTGATAGGATGGAGCTATCGCATGTCAATATTTTAATGGGCTGTTTTTTAATTATTATTATTTTTTATTGCTGTGTGGATTGCATGCTTGGATATATCATTATCACTACGCACGTGTAACCTTTTATGCAATTATTTATTATAATCCATAACCAATGTAATTAACAACAATGATTATCAAAAATTGTTATCAACTACATTTCCATTTTAAGAAATTTATCAGAAATTTAAAAAATACGTTTTCTGCTACTTCCATTTCACATAATTTTGGCGTTTAAAATAGCTAACCAGAAACTTGAAAAAAAAACACACACACACACTAACCAGACACAATATCGTTTTACCCATTCGATTGTAATATTTTATTGTTTTCGTGGATTGTAGCATTTGGTTAAATGTAGTTATTATTTACAACTACCGAAGATAATTTTTATACTACTATTAAAATTTACCATAAATAGTAATGAAATCTTTTGGCTGTAATTAATCTAGGACTTAGTTGCATTGGGTTTCAAATGCAGCTAAACTGCAAAAGACAACCGCATTTAAAAAATAAACTTTGTTGTGATGATGTAATTAAATTTTGTTATTTTATTTTAATAAGATTCCTCGAAACTAAGAAATTAATTTATTTTATTTTACAGTCCATTTGGTAAGATGTTAAAAATTTATGAAAAGATGTGATAGAACAAAAGTAACACTTTGAAGTAAAAACGAATAAAAATAAAAAAGAAAAGTAATTGTATAGAAAGATCTAAAAATGATTGTATCAAGAAATAATAATAAAAAATTCATCAAAAAAGAAATAATAATAAAAAGTAGAATAATTATTGAATTGAAATGTAAAATTATATCAAAAGGTATATATAAGTTAGATAGAATTTTTTTTACCTCACCAAATTCTTCCTTAATTACTAAAAAAGTTTACTTTTATCAATGAACTTAAGAAATAATATAAAATATCAAAAAAAAGAAATAATATGGAATACGATTCCCAAGAGCGTGAGTTTTACTACAATCTTTTGTGATTGATTTATAACAACAAACTCGCAATCATATTTTTCGTTGTGAAATTTTTTACTGTGTATTACTTTTAAAAATAAAATTATTAATTTACAAAAAAAAAATACCCTTGAAACGATTACCATATGTTGTATCCCCAAGTGGCTGATAATTCAGTATTAAAGACCACGGCGATGGGAAAAATAATCACACAAACAGATGATGCTCAACTAAAAGTACGAGGCCCAACGATAATTAAGCACAAATCAATGTATCCAAATTAAGCAATTTTAATCTTGCAAATCATTGTGTGGAGTTGTGTTTGAATTTTCATGGCTGCTTCATTAACCGTTCAGAACGCAGTCAATTCTGTAATCCCAAACGCAATGGTAAATAGGCAATGGTCCAAAATCATGATCAGGTCCCCCATTCCATTTTGTAGAACACATGCCCGGCGAGTACTCTCTGATCACTGACAGCAGATGTAAGCAGTTGAGTCTGTCTGCAGGTAGTTATGAGTAGCTCACCCAATAAAGTGCAATAATTAGTTACCAGCTAAAAATTAAAATATATAAAATCGTAAGGCTATGTATAATGGATTGGGGTCGACAGATAACCCACTTCAATTTTCATTCCTCCCATCCAAAAAAGATAATCTGCTTCTAAATTTGGCGATTGGTTTTTGGTGCTTCTTAACTACTGTATTTGTTTTAATGTCAGCATTCTTCAGCAGCCAAATCAGCATACGTCACACTATATATTAATAAGGATCATACAAATCTATCAAATAGAGAAGAAGATCTTCATTCTAGTATCCATGGTTTGAGTTTAAATGAAAGAATTTTTAAAAAAAAATCAATTTCAGCCCCAACTATTTGCAACCAACCATCATCGTCAGCAATAAAGAATTATACCTTCATTATATGCGATAACTACGATGTTGCACACAGTAAATTTCATTGTTGTATCAAATAGTCATAAACTTAGCAAATTTTAAAATTTATTTGTATTTTATTTTTAAAAATTATATTCAAAATTTATTTTCATAAATAAAATAAAATATCAAATAAATTTTAAAAATTACTAAATTTCACAGATTAAAATATTTAAGTAAAATCTATATATAATAAAAAATAATATTCTCCGGTCGCGGTCACCCATAAATTCCCTCCTATAAAGAAATTATATTGTTGCATAAAATAAATTTTATTGTTTATGTCAAATATTTATTTATAAGAAACTTTTTTATTGCTAAATCACGGAAGTCACAGGAAGCACAGCACGATAAGGAAAAATTAATTGCAAAACATGAAAGTTCTTATAGTGAATTGAAGGTGGAAGGCGGATTTTACACTGTTCAAAAGTTCAAAAAATATTTTTTTAATCGATCTAGAGTATATTTGGAAAGTAATAAATTCTTTTAATATAAAATTTTCTAAAATATAAGAAAACGATGTGACGATGAGTAAAAAGAATAAAATTAAAATAGATAAATTAGATATAAAAATAATTGAAAAGTAGGATAATTGGATATGAAGATATGAAAAAATAATTAAAAATAGGATATTCACAAAGAGTTAAAAATTTTATATTAAAAGTTTTAATTTAAAGAAATTTATATACGCTATAAACTTCTCAAAAAAATTCGTTTGGGCCAATCTTACTTATTTGGGCTGGAAACAGACGCACAGGTCCAGACATTGCAATCCATCCACGAAGAATTGGCTTGAAACGATTCTGGATGATAGACTTAGTCCGGCCTCGTAGTTTATTTTATTTTATTTTTTTCATGAAATATAGTGCATAATTATATTTAATTTACACACAAAAATTTATAATTTGAGACATAGGTATATATTTTTTTTTACTAAATTCTAAATTTAACCGTTTTAGTGTTTTTAGGGTGAAAAATACTTAAATAGATCTGAAAACCAACCGCTTTGGAAAATTTGTGGATCAGTCATTCGTAATACGTAAGTGTTTACTGTTTCCTTGTAGTAGAAGGGTGTATTTAAATACATTTAAAACTTTTCATCATCATAGCTACCTTATTTTTAAATTATTTATTCATATAATTCTATTCAACTATTATACTTTTCAATCATTTTTACACAACTGTACGTACAACTGACCTATCTTTTTTTTAAAGAATACAACTGACTTATCATTACCTTTATTATATTACATCATTTTCTTCTATTTTAAAATTTATTTTCCAAAGTTTTATTACTTCTCAGACACATCCTAAAACAACTATTTCATCAAAACACCTTTTTTCAAAGCGGATAATCTTCCAAATCAAATAATTAATTGTTTTATGTGTTTGGGAAGTGATAAAATTTTTCATAAAAATTTTTTAGTATAAAAGTTTTTAAATTAGTAGAAAATGATCTAATATAAGTAATAATGAAGAGTAAAAAGAATAAAATTAAAATAAATAAGTTAATTGTATAAATAGTTGTGTAAAAATAATTTAAAAAGTAGGATAATTATATAGAAAGATATAAAGAAATGATTAAATAATATAATAATTATAAATAATGAAAAGTTTTAGTTTAAAAAATTTTAAAGTTTGCCATACATGTTGGCGCATTTGTCTACCCTAAAACTTTTCAAATCAAAACTTTTAAATATAAAATTTTTTATTATCTATAATTATCCTATTTTTAATTATTTTTTAGTATATTTTTATACAACTACTTGTTTTTAAATTATTTTTATATAACTGCCTATACAATTAAACTATCTATTTTAACTTGATTTTTTTTATTCAT
The DNA here is from genome assembly GCA_030490835.1 of Annona cherimola. Taxonomy (NCBI): domain Eukaryota; kingdom Viridiplantae; phylum Streptophyta; class Magnoliopsida; order Magnoliales; family Annonaceae; genus Annona; species Annona cherimola. The sequence continues at coordinate 113,603,710 of CM059971.1, forward strand.
CATCATTGCCCATATTATATCATATTATATCATTTCAGTCTATCTAAAAAATTTTCATTTAAAAATTTTATAACTTCCCAAACACACCTAAACCATTTGTGTTATATGCTACTGCTCGTATTGGGTACTGATTAATTAATTAGAAGTTGGAGGAAGATCGAAGATCGTATTCTAAATAGGCATTATATGCGTGACAACTGTAGCTTTGCTCAACATAAATGGTGGAAAAGAATTAACAACATAACTTCTATACTAACAATTAATTTTTTTATCAAACATCAAAATTTTAAAATCAGAAGAAATTACAACTTATATGTAACTTACTTACATGAAAACTGAGCCTTTTGTAGATAGTTTACAAATGTAATTTACATCGTAGCAGTCCGTGGCGCATATAACATACAATTGGCTGTGTTAAATGTATTTTTGCTACAATTCATTATTCAGTTGCAAGTAATCGGTACTTTTGGACAGTGGATAAATGGAGTCATTTTTCGCATCACATATAGTCAAAAGTAATATTTAACATAGGTATTAAAATTTGATTGTAAATTATCACAAAACTTTGGCCGCAAATTAAAATTTAGCTACAAAGAAGTGACCACATACCTGGTTATATTTGCGATTATTTCCATTCAAAGAAAACAAGAAACGCCACGTTAGTTATCTTACTCCTTTTTCATTATTGAATTTATTGGTTCGCATTTTCATTAATGCACGTCTCAAACTATAATGAAAAGAATACTCTTACATATGTATGCAATGGTACTCAATTGTTAGAAGACTAAGGGTGTGTTTGGTTGGAGGTAAAACTTTTGATGAAAAGTTTTTTGAGTAGAAGTTGTCAAATCAATAGAAAACGATGTGATATAATAGGAGTAATGATGATGAGTAACGAGAATAAAGTTAAAATAGATAGGTTAGTTGTATGGGTAGATGTGTAGAAATGATTAAAAAGTAGGGTAATTTGTATAGAAAAATGTGAAAAAATAATTAAAAAATAGAGTAGTTATGGAAAGTGAAAAGTTTTAGATTGAAAAGTTTTAGTTGACACTTTTTTGCCCTAAACAAACACACCCTAAATGCAACAATTCCTCAAACTGTTAGCGGGTAATTAGTGTTCAGTCGAAAGGAAAGATTTCGTGGATGGATTATCCAAAATTTGTTCCTGGCAGCTTAAAGTGCAATGGTGAAAGATGAGGTTCTCCTTGAGTCCATGGTTAAAAACCAAAAAGTTGTCCCGCGTCAAAGCACAATAAATGAAAGGTTCTCACTAGTTAAAAACGATACCTGTTACGGTAGAGTGCAACTACACCAGAATAATTGATGAAAAAATGAGCTCAACATATATTAAAATATAATAAAATATTATATAATTATTTATTCATATATAAATTTTATAATAAATAGTTTACATGTTGAAAAATTCACTTTGAAGTTGTTATTTACATCAAACTTTATTTTCAGACTGAGTATATACACATATCCGATTAGAATGAAAGTTAATATACCGATAGAATACATCATTTTAAATATAATTAGTGAAGTAGATTATAATTTGATGATTATGTAGGGCCTATTTTAATGCAACTATACTGTAATTATGGTGCGGTTGCATTGCACTTGAATATAACTTGTTAAAAACCATGTCCAATCCATTAATAATAATAATAATAATAATAATATTCATGTCTAATCAATAAGAAGAGGTTTCGGCTAGTGGGGTGCTAGGCCCACTGATAACACCTCCAGCAAACATAGTTCCCGTGTGTGTTCGAATTACGAGGGCTGCAACTCCGGAGTATTAATTGAGAGCTATCTATCTCTATATTTCTTAAAGTGGAGCTTCGTGGCTTTAAAATTTTGTAAAAATGTCTTAGCACTTAATTGTAATAGATATTAAGATGAATGCAAAATAGATACCACTAAAAAAATAAGAAAGTGCTCCTGAAAGTATCTAACTTTGGTAGCCTAGTGACTAATATATATTTTGATATTGTTATTTTTATAAAAATATTAATCAAATCTATTTAATTTACATACCGAATTTTATAAATTTTGAATGTGCGTATATTGTCCATACGATAACATGTGTGGGTGGGAAACCATTTTAACATTTTTTTTGCACATTTTTCAAAAAGCGATTTGACATTTAACTACCGAATGCCTAGCTTTTTTTTACCTCATGTTCTAATCATTTTATTACACAACTATCTATTTGTTTATACTTTTCCTCTGTCATATTACATAATTATTACACTGTTTCAAAAATATTTTTACACACTTCCCTACTGCGCTCCCTACGTACATTATCTAACTGTGTCATTTTAAATTTAAAAAATCCACAATTTTTAGGTATTTAAGTATTTTCACAGTAAAAACTGTTAGCTTTTAAATTCAGAAAAATACCTAAACATATCCAGACGCTATAAAATATTAATCCATGCACTTAGGTCAACATTTTCATGAAAAAATTATTTTAAAGTACACCAATTAGCCCATTAGCCTGGGCCCGGCTAACACAACCAAAACACTTCAATGAATATACTTTCAGTAAAACCAATCATTTATCAAAAGAGAATCATCCAATTATCGTGCATTATGGTGTATTAATAGTATGCCAATCATTTATCAAAAGATAAATATTATGTCAATCAAATATAAAGGGGAAAAAATTGGAAGCAAGTATTTTTTCCACCTATATTGGTAATATTATTGGGGTATCTCCATGAAGTTCTTTTTTATTTTAAATACTTTTCAAATCTTAACCATTTATTAAGTTTATCAATGGCATGCATTTACTTATTATCTAAATGTTGCATGTATTGAAAACTTAAATATCATACATTTTTTAGACCAATGTCTTATGGTAGTAGCAGGGGTTGATATCTCATCCCTAGTAGGTTATAGGGTTAAAGCCAGGTAGGTGCATTTTATCATCCATTTGTATAAAAGTCCTGATTTGGTATTGGGAGCATTGTCTTTCCACTTATATTTGAGAGCCTATGGTCTCCTCGCAGCTGACAAGAAATTTGCCTTAAAGTGCAGGAGCTCCGGACTTCAAGTTTCGATTTAACCAATTAAGATATCTAGTTATATTAAAATGTAAGAAGTGTTAGGATTTTTCTTGTTTTAAGGTGTGTTCGAAAAGTAATAAAAAAATTGGATAAATTTTTTTTAAATTGTGAGAAAATGATATAATTTGATAAAGGTAATCGTGAGAAGTAAATAAAATCAAGTTAAAATAAATAGGTTAGTTGTACGGGTAATTGTTTAAAAATAATTGAAATATAAGATAATTGTATACAAGATGTGAAAAAAGATGAAAAATAGTGCAGTTATGGAAAATGAAAATTTTTAAATTAAGAGTATGTTTGAGAATTGATAAAACTTTTGAGAAAAAATTTTAGTTTAAAAGTTTTAAAATGGAAGAAAATGATGTGATACAGTAGGAGTAATGATAAGGAGCAAAGAAAATAAAGTTAAAATAAATAAGTTAGTTATATGATTTGTTATGTAAAAATAATTCAAAATTTTTTTATATTAAATAAGGGCAATCGTGGGGAGTAAAAAAAATAAAGTTAAAATAAATAGATTAGTTGCACGAGTAATTATTTAAAAATAATTAAAATGTAAGAAAATTGTATAGAAGATGTGAAAAATGCTGAAAAAAATTGTACAGTTATGGAAAATGAAAATTTTTAAATTAAGAGTACATTTGATAAGTGATAAAACTTTTGAACGAAAAAGTTTTTAGTGTAAAAAGTTTGAAATGGAAGAAAATGACGTGATACAATAGGAGTAATGATAAGGAGCAAATAAAATAAAGTTAAAATAAATATGTTAGTTATATTGGTTGTTGTGTAGAAATAATTCGAAAATTTTTTATATTAAATAAATATGAACTTATTTTTAACTTAGAGGACATTTGGTATGTTGAAATTTGGTGGAATTTTGGAATTAGGTGAGAAGTGAAAAAATATTTTGAGAATTGTATAATAATAAGAAATGATAAGAGTAAAATTAGAATAAATAAGGTTAATAGAGGATAGTTGGTAAAGAAAATAATTAGAATACATGGATAAAGTTGAAAAAATATGATTGAAGAGTAGGTTAATTATTAAAACCGTGCTTCTGCATTAGCGCATCCCACCCACACTTGTATCAAAACAAATGTTAGTTATTTAACTATGCAAAATGATCATTTCATATCAGTCTAAAATGTCATCATTTTAAAGGAGTCCAAAAAAATAAATTTTTTATGGAATCTATAAATTAATTTTTACCAATTTTGAATATATATATATTTAATGTGGATATTTAAATATAGAGATATTTAATTAATATTTCAACAATTTAAAATGACTGAAATATTTTTACTTTTAAAAATTTAAAATAAAGGTATACAGATGTCCAAAATTGATAAAAATTGGTTTAAAGATTAAACATAATTAGAAAAATAATTTTGTAAAATTTTTTAAAAAAAAAAAAAAAAATTGTGTTTTAGACCTATCAGAAATGTCCCGACCAGTGTGAAATGATGAGCCCTCGTCTAATATTACCAGACCGGCTGCGGAGAAAATGTCAAATCGAAGTTAATGTCCCTTATTTAACTATTACCAGACAGGCCGCGGGGAGAATGTCAAATCAAAGTTCAAAAGCTTTTACCGAAGGTAAAGATGCGGAATCATGGGTTGATTTGGGCACGTCCGCGCGTTGTAAGAATTCCAAACAACATGCATGATAAAAAGAAAAGACAGCATGCAATGACGCAAATGTACACCTGTAATTAATAATGCGAACAAAAGACGTTATGCGTGGGAAGCACCAAAAAAAAAAACTAGTAGTCTGTTCATTTGTCATGTGATAACTAGAAAAGAATCCAACGGATGGGGCAGCCAAATTGATGCATCAAATCACACTGTGTGAAAGATAGAGCCATGCACAGTCCTTGTGCAATGCGTCATGCTTATTTGATGCCTACGCGTCAACCATGAACTTGAATATAATTACAATTTATGTGAACCAACACCAGGTTGGTAAAAATCAGGCTTGTGTTTAGAAAGTTGAAGTTTCGATCCTCTATGTCTACGCACAAATACGACTTCACTCATGGATAAAAAATGTGTAAGACTCGTACATCCGCAAATGAATTTATATTCATTTTATATATTATTTTAAAATTTGCTAAATTTCACCTGAAGAAAATATAAGTGAGACCTGCATAGGATAAAAAATTTCAGAAAAAAAAGTTTGATACCAGCAATTCCCGCCACAAGTGATCTAGCCCAATTGAAAGTTTGAAACTGGGTTGAAATTAATCCTTGGCAACAATTCCAAATGTAAATAGGATACACGACCTTGTAAAAATGTTCTTGTTAAAAGCAAAATGGAAATTGCGACCTGGGGGGCGTTGCCCGAATAATAAGCAGTTTTGGCATGTGCTGTTGGGAATGCGGGATCCAATCTCATCCTGTGTCTTGATATTAGTAGCATGTAATCTCACTCTTAGTAATTGTAAGAATTTATTGAGCTTTGATTTTGATATTAAAATAGAGATGGAATGTAAATGCACGAGTAACAAGTAAAATGGAGATTTTTACAACGAGTTCAGGGGGAAAAAAAAAACTCCAAAAGCCACACAGAAATACCAAGTGCTACAACCTAAAAAAGAGCAAATTTACTTAATAACTAAAAACTTATTTCTTCTTTCCGCATCCATATCTCTCCTTTGTTGCTTCTTTGACTTTTTGATCCGCTTTTCCATAGAATTTCTTCACCAGGAGTTGGGATTATGGGGATTCTTTTGATCTCACGACGTTCGTGGATTTCAATTTGCGAGCAAAATGTTAGATGTCATGATGTGGATTCAGAGTTATGGGGAATCAGAGAAGATGAATTTTTTGTTTTTTTTCCCTCAGTATTGTTTTTTTAGTATAATATTGGATTCGATTTTGAAAATTCGAATCCATGTAATCTCACATTTAGGACTCACCTGGATGCTAAATTAAAATATTAGTTATATTATTTAACACCATCTATTTTGTTATGATTTTCAAAAATCATTTCAATCCCCGATTTGAGCCTTTGTCCTCTATAACAATGTAAATTAATATAAAGAATTTATAAGGTTTTATCTTTCACACATAGTGAAGGAAAAATTTTCAATAACACTTCATATATGGGAGAACTTCAAATACCTTTACTAAAGAGAGGAAACAAAAAAAACTCTTACACCACCTAAATAGTTATTATCAAGGTACATCCGCAGTGGCAGGTATTTGAATCTTAAATGTGTTGTGATTTTGTCTGCATACCTTTACTAAAGAGAGGAAACAAAAAAAACTCTTACACCACCTAAATAGTTATCATCAAGGTACATCCGCAGTGGCAGGTATTTGAATCTTAAATGTGTTGTGATTTTGTCAAACCAGTCAGAAATTTGGTGATTTCAAACAGGTCCAAATTTTATTTTATTTTTGAATTTTTTTTATAAACATGTTAATCTATTTGTATTTAATCTCTAATTAAATTTTATCATTTTTAGATACATATATATTTTTATTTTGGATTTTTTAAAAAAAAGTACTAGATATGTGTACATATTTATTTTGAATTTTTAAAAACAAGGGTACTAAAGTCATTTTTAATTATTTAAAATGGCTTAAGTACTCCTATTTTTAAAAAATCTAAAATAAATATATACACATATCTAAAAATGGTAAAACTAATTTAAAAAATGTGAGAACTTGATTTATAAATTAAATACAACTGGATTAATATATTTATAAAAAAATTTCAAAAAAACAAAAAAAAAAAAATTTTGGCCGCAGATTTCAGGCCGGTCTCAAAAGATCATTTGGCATCTTAAATAGCTTAAAATATACAATTATATATGAATTATTCGAAATGCTAAGATTCATTCGATGTGATTATTTATAAAATATCCATCTGCATAAAAAACTAGTTAGATGATTTCGCTGAATGGCTGAAAATAAGATGAAAGATTCTATTTCCGAGAAAGCTTTACAATTTTCAAATTTCAATACAAATTATTTTTCAATATATAATTATCTTACCTTTCACATGTTACAATACTAATTTCTCACATGTCCGCTGCATAATAATCCGTTCTCATTCAAAGGTACCATTAAGCCGTAAACAGATCACTTCGGATAAAATAAAGTGGATTGGATTTACATAATCATCAAGTGGGCCCGATACGAGGTTCCGTATATGAAATCAACACGGAAATAGTAAGGGCAAAACGTACAACACGGTACATTATTTGCAATTATAAAATCCACGACGACCACTGCCAGCCGTGTTTGTCCACGTGTTACGTGCAGCTGCAGATGAAGTATTTCTAAAACAAAACGCAATACTAACATGATTACTATGAAAAGATCCGGGACTCGGGTCAGGACCGGCTAAAGTAACTTCTCCAAGATTATTACCCCTGCATCTTCACACTGTTTAATTATTGTCCGAGATATGGTATGACATTATTTGATGGTTTAATCGTATATATTTTATGGTTTAATTAATCTGTTTAAGTCGACATTTACGTGGAGCTCAATTTATAAATGCTCCCACTGAAATTTCAAAAAACTATATAATTTCACTTTAAAATATTGTGTAAAAGTTATTTTTTTCTTACTCATTCTCACACTTTTTATGTTTTACTAATTAATCACTCTACTTTTCCTATTATAGCCTTTACAGACTAATATTTGTTATATTTTATATATTATCTTTACTTTAATCATTTTCTTATTGTATCACCTCGCATTTTCAAAAAAAATTAGGTGTTATTTTTACAGTTTTTTTTTTCAGCTTCAAAGTTCAAATGCTTCCCTCACCCATGATTCAAGCATGTGGGTGTGTTGGGCACGGATCAAACTTTTATATGAAAGGTTTTTGGTATAAAAATTGTCAAATCGAGAAAAATAATGTAATATAACAAGGGTAATGATGACAAGTAAAGAGAATAAAGTTAAAATAAATAGGTTAATTGCGTAAGTAGTTGTGTAGAAATGATTAAAAAATAGTATAATTATATAAAAAGATGTGAATAAATAATTAAAAAATATAATAATTATAAAAAGTGAAAAATTTTAACTTGACATTGTTTATATCTTACCAAAAACACTCGCTAGTGAGTTAGGGCATCTTTTAAATAAAATAAAGAAAAATTTTCAAATGTACCCACATATTTTATCTTAAATTCCTTTTATACCCATGAATTTTCAAATATTCCTCTCATATCCACGAATTCTACGCATTATTCCTCTCATACCCATATTGTTAACGTATATTTGCTACCGTTTGGAATTTTCAATTTTTTATTATTTATATTAAATAAATACCAAAATTGCTCTTGTATTTGTATATACGTGAAGAGTTCCGATTTTCTCGGATCAGACCGGTTCAAAAATATATTTTTTATTTTTAAATTTTTTTTATAAACATTTTAATCTAATTATATTTAATATATAAATTAAATTTTACCATTTTTTGATATGTGTATATATTTATTTTATATTTTTAAAAATAGAGATATTTAAGCCATTTTAAAAATAAGGATATTTAGATTAAATATAACTTGTTTTATATTAGATAAATACAAAAACTGCCAATGTATTTGCATATAAATGAACTAATATTTTTTCATCTTCTTTCTATTTCTTCATTTGCTACCATGGAGAGAAATTATAGAAGCAACAACAACATCAGAAAAAATTTTGCTTACATTAAATGGTTGGACAACACAACCGTTGTAGGGATCAAGGTTGCAAGAATTGCAATTTTAGATTCTAATTTACCAGGGATGACAAGACAACAGGGGTTGAGAGTTTTAGAATTGGAATAATGGTTCATGTATATGCAAATACATGGGCAATTTTGGTATTTATTTAATATAAATAATAAAAACTAAAAATCCAAACAGTAGCAAACAGACATTAACGACATGGGTACGAGGGAAATAACGGGTAGAATTTGTAGGTACAAGAGTAATATTTGAAATCCGTGGATACGAAAGGAATTTCGGGTAAAATAAGTGAGTATATTTGAAAATTCACCTAAAATAAAATAAGTTAAAGTGTCTTTATGCCCGCCAAACATGATCCATGGGAATGGCTTGATAATAATTGCAATCCGTGCAACTGTCCTGTTAAGTTAAAAGCTAGGAAGACACAGGCACACTGCAAGTCATGCACGCTCACTTCTAAATTTTTGTAAAGAGCGCGTTTGAAAATTTGTGGACAATAACTTTTTAGTGTTAAAAAATTTTAAAATAAAGAAAAATAATGTGATATAATAAATAATAAAAAGAATAAAGAAAAAATAAATAAGTTACTTTACTAGCGGTTGTATAAAAATAATTAAAAAATAAAATTGAGATGTAAAAAATAATTCAAAAATAAGATAATTATAAAAAGTAAAACATTTTTGATTGAAAAGCTTCTGTTAAAAAGTTGTGAGACATCCTAAAAAAAATTTCCACAATATCAACAATGCATATGCACAACATGAGAGCAATCTTTTATACACGTGCATAATTTTTTTAATATATAAGAAAGTTTTTTGTAACACCCTTAGCATTGGGGCCTAACATGCTTACTAATGCGTTATAACATTAATAATTTGGTATAAAAAATTTTAAAATGAGAAAAATAATATAATATAATGAAAATATTAATAACAAATAAAGAAAATAAATTTAAAATAGATAAAATAATTGCCCACATACTCTCTAAAAATAATTTAAAAATAAAATAATTGTATAAAAAGATATGAAAAGCGATTAAAAATAGAATAAATTTTAAAAAATATGAAAATAACAAATACACGTGGAAACACACCCAGAGGATAAGGTGGTAAATACCAACGTCCGTGAGACTGTATAAGAGTTCTAGAGGCCTGATAACTAATTTTTACTAGAAGTTATATTTCATTTCTGATAACTTTTTTCGTACGTGACCACATGTTTACCATACTTCTTTAATTCTTTTATCCTCCGAAAGAGTCACGTTTTCCTCTGCCACAGGCCGTGGAGTCCATGGGCGCTCGGCTTGAATGGTCATCTTTGACTGTTGGGTGTGCATGAGGTTGGATGGATCGGCGCGAGAATTGGCTTGCGAGTTGCAATGTTCCAACCTTCTGGAGCTGTCGCCATTACTCACACAATTCCTTATTTATACAACCGGGAAATTTTCGAGGAATATGCTTAATATTCATCCTCCACTCCATTCCAGCAGCTTCTCTCCGCCCCGCCCACCTCCTTCGCAACTTCCTTCTCTTCTCCCTTCAAGCTCTAATCCTCTCCGCCGTCGTCTTTTCATTCTCCATCGCAGATGTTCGGCGGCGACTGCGGTCTCTTCCCCTGCTTCCGCCGCGGGAGGGTATGTGAGGGAGACGCCCTCGATCTCAATCCCGTCCTTCTTGTCTCCGGCATGGGCGGCTCCATCCTCAACGCGAGGAGCAAGAAGAGCATGTTCGAGTTGCGCGCCTGGGTGCGCATCTTCTTGGCCAATCTGGAATTCAAGAAGTATCTTTGGTCCGTCTACAATCCTAAAACAGGTGGCGTTTCTTCTCTTTCCGCATTCATCCGGGACTGGATCCCTGTGTCGGATATCGCTCGCAGAAGTTTGGCGGAGAATTTTAGGGGCCAAATGCTCTACTCGTTTAACTAGGAATTGGGTTGGAGTCGAGCCGTTCATTGTTTTAAGGTGAAGTGGATGTGTGTTGTGTTGGATCCTAGTGGCGAAGTTTGTCGTGGAAGGGACTTTAGTGTTTGGTTGTAGATGGACTAACATTTCCATGCTGGCTGATTGTTTGTTTGATATTTGATCAACCTGGGTCTTGGATTACTTGATTAGTTCTAGGTTTTGAGGTGCACCATATCCACAGTTCGCAGCCATTTGAAAGAGCGAGTTGGCTAAATGCAGACAGCTATAGGCTAATATTTGATGATATCGTGATTTCTCTTGCGCCTGTAATTAATGGCTTCTCTCCTCCATGTCTAGCTCGTTAATCTCTTCTCGATGGGAAACACCTTGTTATAGGCACTGCCGTGTTCAGCCTTTTATTATTACCAGTCTATGTTTTCACAGGTCGATTTACATATTTTATCATTCTTCAGGTTGTACGGAATCTTTGGATGAAGATATCGAAATTGTGGTCCCCAAGAATGATTATGGATTGTACGCAATAGATATTCTGGATCCATCCTGGGTGAGTTTTGCTGACCGCTGTGCCTTTCGGATGCTTGATTTTTGCCTGCTAATCACATGATACTTTTTGCGGCCCTATTTGCATACTTGAAGTGGTTGTAGGAGCTTCTACTGCTTTCTTTTATTTTCTTTTGTAATTCTTCTTCTTGTGGTTTTATGGATGGTAATCTTGCTGGCAGACCTGCACACATCAGTCCATTGCTCGAGCACATGTCCGTCGTTCTTGTGACGGCTGCCAGTTTGAATGGAAAAGCTTATCAATTTGCAATTTGTCCCTGAAATAGTTGCAGGTCCAAATCAAACTGTTTCAGCTAATGATCAAAGTAGTCTTCAGATCTTCAAATGGAAATTCTGATGCAAATGCTCCTACAAGTGGTTGTTGGAGCTTCTCTATTGCATTTCTTTTCTTTCGCAATTGTTCTTTTTGGGGTTTTGTGGATAGTAATTCTTGGTGGCATACCTTTATACATGAGTCCATGGCTCATGCATCTGTGCTCCTTGAGCCTGGAAAACTCTTACCCTTTTGAATGGGAAGAACAGTTATTTGCCCGTGGAAATAGTTATAATTCCAGGGGTATGATCTTGTTAACCCAAGCATGTGTATATATATGTTTATTTTTTAAATTTTTAGCATGAAAATGTTGGCCCAAGTATATTTATTTCACATGCCAAATTTTACAAATTTTGTATGAGAAGTAATCCTGTTAGCCGAGGCTAAGCAAATATCCTACTTAGGTTATCTCAAAAAACTCATTTACAAAAAAAATTTTTTGCTTTTTTCTTCGTACACTTTTTTTTCTAAATATATTTATGATATAAACTAAGTTTTAAGATTTTTGGCTATGTGTATATATTTTTTTAAGATTTTTAAACATAGTGATATTTTAGACGCATATATACACATAGATGTTTAAAAATCTTTAAAAAATATATACACATATCCAAAAATGGTAAAACTTGATTTATATATTAAATACACTTAGATAAACATGTATATGAAGAAAAACACAAAAAATTGTTGTAAACGGGTTTTTTAAGGTGGGTTAAGCAGGACATTTGCTTAGTCTGGGCTAATAGGATCATTCTTCATTTTGTATATGTGCTATATATTTTTTCTGAATTTCAAAAATCCATAGTTTTTGAGGTAAAAATTATTTTTTTTATGAATGAGGTAAAAATTACTTAATATCCCAAAAAACTGTTGATTTTTGAAATCAAGAAAAATATTTACACATATTCAAAAATTGTAAAATTTAGAGGTGAATTAAATACAGTTTGGCTAGCATTTTCATAAAAAAAAAAAAACACATCTGTAAATATTGTAAAAGTTGTTGGTGAATTAAATATACTTGAGCTAACATTTTTCATGAAAAAAAATCCAAAAAACACCTATGCTTCCGTGCTAACGGATCATAAGCCTAGTTCCACTTGTAAAGATAGTTTGTAATTTCCAACAAAATTGGCAATGCAAATGCTCATTCTTAAAAAAACTGTCTTGGTTAGCATGGTTATTCACTCTTCTTCCTTTCTTTTTTTCCCCCCTCTTTCCTTCTTGTCTTTGGGTGTTATCATGTTTTCCTGGTCCTGGACCATTATCGTGGAATCATGTAAGTCAAAAGACCAGTGCATTATTTGACCTTTGATCATATTATTTTTTACATATTGATGGTATTTCATATGCCACAGTATCATAATTCATATACCTTAGGAAGCGAAGCTGTCCGTTTCTGTACTGTGACCCCTTTTTTGTTGTTTTTGCAGTTCACAAAATGCCTGCATTTGACAAATGTATATCATTTTCATGAATTAATCAACGTGCTTATCAAATGTGGGTATGAGAAGGGAACAACACTATTTGGATATGGTTATGACTTCCGGCAGAGCAATAGGTAAAATATCATACATTTAAACTAGTTATTTTTTAATTATTAAAGAAAATCAAAAGATTCCATAACCCATCGTCTATCGTCAACAAGAAATCATTGTTGAGGTGGTTCATGACATAGTGCTCCAGAGTCTCCCATTTATTGGAAGTAACTTTTTTTTTTTTTTGTCCCCTGTGTTGGTTCTTGTTGGCAGAATTGATAAAACACTGGATGGCCTAAAAGAAAAATTGGCTACTGCTTATGAGGCTTCTGGAAAGAAAAAAGTCGATGTTATTTCACATTCAATGGGAGGATTGCTCATGCAGTGTTTTCTGTCGGTTCATCACGATGTACTCATCCTTTTGATGCTTTTCACATGTATCCCTTGCATAACTTTAGAGTCATGACCCATGGTTTTGCATGTCAGGTGTTTGAAAAGTATGTAAATAAGTGGATTTGCATTGCTTGCCCTTTTCAAGGTAATTTTTGAAATCATACTAAGTCCATATCTTCTTTAGTTATTCTGTTTTGGATATGCCTAAAAGAGTTTAAGTCTGTTCTTCAACAGAATTACAGCAGTAAAATCAGCAGTTTTAAGTCATTTTACATGTTTTACAGGTGCACCTGGATCTATTAATGATGCCATTTTAACTGGATTACAGTTTGTCTATGGATTTGAGAGCTACTTTTTTGTATCTAGGTGGACAATGCATCAGCTGGTAAACCTTGATCCTATGAATTCATATGCATGATGCGGGGCTAGTAATATATTATTTTCCCCCAATTTTGTTGGAGTTTGAGCAAAGCTCTGAATACTTTTGGTGTTCCTTTGTTTTCTACATTATATCTTAATTGATCTATCTTAGGAGTTCATTACATATATATGAAGCTGAGCTCATATTTCATGCTCCTTGAAAAACATTTGGCTTGGTTTCAGAACCAACTAGGCTATTATCAGGAGTATTTTTGCTACCATTCCACTGATCTTAAGGGTTAACTTTCTCAACGGTTAAACCCTGAGATTGCTGATATGATAGGATATATTCTGGAACATGTAGACGTATTATCTTTAGTGATGAATACTGACAGAACTTGTTACAATTCTGCCACCTATCATCCGCTCATATGGGGAAGCTAATATGGTGGTCCATATGAACTTGTGTTTTTGGCAGCCACCACCAAATCTAACACTTGAACCATTGATGTCCGAAATGAAAGGTGAGTTGAACCGTTTTTATCTCTGGTTCAGGTTCAACTGCTGGTCCAAACTGTTTTGCACCATGCTGTTGATATAATATAAGTATAATATGATAACGAAATTAATTATTTTAATTGATTGAAAATTTTAAAAATATTAATTATAATGCTTGAAATAAACTAATGAGAAATCAATTAATTGAATAAATTATGATGGATTGATTTTTAAACACATGATTTATTTAAATTACTTCGCTTCAACATGGCATGCCATATTTTTGGATTCCTTTCTTTGTCTAATTATATATTTATATTAGTATCCGTGAAAAGAGTGCACGCTCTTCAAAGTTCAAAAGGCATCTAATCAATTTCATATAAGCATGATTTGGAAGGAAAATAACACTGCATTGTTTTCTGTGAAAAAGCCATTTCGCCAGCATGTGTGTGTTACTGAGCCGAACTGTAGTTTTGCGGTTTTTGTGGTCAAACTGTATGGTTTTTCCGGTTTAAACGGTTTTTTGCTAAAGGGTATGTTTGACAAGAAAAAAGTGTCAAACTAAAACTATTAACCTTTTATAATTACCCTATTTTTTAATCATTTTTCTCATTTTCTTATACAACTACCTTACTTTCTAATCATTTCTACACAACGATCAATACAACTAATTTATTTATTTTAACTTTATTCTCTTCACTCTTTATCACTGCCCCCATTATATTACATCGTTCTCTTCAAATTCAAAACTTTTACACTAAAAACTTTTCATCTAAAAATTTTGTCACTTCCCAGACACACCCAAAGTAAAAAACCGCAGCTGAACCGAACCGTCTCTTTATCGGTTCACGGTCGAACCAGTCCAACCAGGCGGTTCGGTTCAGTTTTTAAAACACTGAATTTTGAACTCTATTACAAATATCTCTCCAAAGGAATGCAAGAGTCAACTATGTAAAACCCTTTTTTATTCTCTTGTCCTGACATACAGTTGGTTGAATGCCCATCAATCTATGAAATGTTGACAAATTCAGCATTCAAGTGGAAACAAACACCCTTGATCAAGGTATGGCGAAAAGAATCTGCTGGCTCAGATACAACTGTAAAGCTTGAAGAATATGGACCAGATGAAAGCATTAGCTTGTTTGAAGAAGCTCTTAGGAATAATGAGGTAATTCACCTTGAACTATTTGAAGAAGACACTGTTTCTTTCTTGTTTCTAGCAATGAGCATTTTTTTTTTATGAAATTAAGTTAATCATATTTGGCTGACGCTCAATAGGTGGTATGAGGCTGTAATTACCTCAAAGCTCATCAAGCACCTTTTTTAACTCAAGAAATATCACCTTGTTTTTATTTTCTTGAGTTGACACTGATGAAGTGACCAGTTTGAAATGGCAGTGAAATGAACCTTACCTCTCTCAGAATCTCAGCTTTTAGCTGGTACATTCGATAGATGGTAGTTCTGACTTTACTTGACAAGTTCTCATGACTATTTGACAGTTGAGATATAATGGGAAGCAAGTGCCTCTGCCCTTCAATTTCTCCATCCTCAAATGGGCAGCTGAGACCCGCCAGGTTCTTGACAAAGCTCAATTGCCCAAGAGTGTCAGCTTCTATAATATATATGGAACATCATTTGACACCCCTTTCGATGTGTGGTAAGTTATTTCCATCTATCAATTCAAACACGTATTTAGGGGATATACTTCAATGGTACCAATACCATTGAAGATTTTAGTGCACCATCCCATTTTGGACCCACTTTGATGATTAAACCAAAATCATATCCATTCATTTGTATTAACATGGTACTTAAATTCATTTCAATCAAATTCTTGGACGGGTCATACCTTCTTTAAAATGTGTATAATCATATGTAAATTATTAAAATAGCTTAGATCCATTTATAGATGCATTAAAATGTAATAATAATTTATGGAATCATTTATGCACTTAGGAATGATGTTTTAGATAGTTTAGGTGTTGAATATACAACTTTAAAATTGATATACAAATTAAACCATTTTATGTTGATTTTATACATTTTTCAGATGAGGTCCATGCACATTTTTTATTTGGATGAAACTAGGTTTCCTAGTTAAATAAATGATTCTAGATGGATTGAATTTTGATTCATCACCAAGTTGGGCCTAAAATAGGTGTGGCACACCGAAATCTTCAATGATGCCTACACCATCCAATTATTTCTCAATATTTAATGCCCATGTGGCCTTTTATTTTTTTTACAACAACAGCTCTTCTAAAAATTGCATTCTGGTGCATATGAATATTTGTGTATGGTTACAAGAAAAAAAAGGACAATAATAGTCAATTCAATGCATTAACTAGGTACAAATTTAATTGAATAACTGATTTTCTATGTGGTGATGACCTTTGGATTCAGAAATGACTTCCTTTTGTTGAAAGCTAACCCATCATCTTTTGTACTTTCTTCTCTTTGATGCAGCTATGGGTCAGAGACCTCCCCCATTGTTGAGTCATCTGAAATATGTCATTCAGAGGTAAACTCAAATTTCCCCTTTATTCAATTTTGTTCTACAAAATATTGGGTTTTCTAATCATATTCTTTCTTAAGGCCCATTCAGATGTAGATCATGAACATTTTCGGATAATCATCTTGTTCAGTCTGTCCAACTGATACCTTACATGAGCAGTCTACACTTCCACATGGACCATCCTGATTTGATATTCTATTCAAACATCAAATCTCTCTCTCTCTCTCTCTCTCTCTCTCTCTTTCAACATGCTTTAATCAATGTTTTACTGTTTGCCCCTTGTCCAAGAAGTCTCTACAGTTTCCTTTTTGATGCCCCTTTTTCCTTTCCAGCCTCAGTATTCCTATGTGGATGGAGATGGGACTGTTCCAGCAGAATCAGCTAAGGTAATTAAACTGAGCTGTTAATTGTAATTTTTTTGTATATATTATCATTCTGTGTGCAACAGAAGAAAAGTCGTAGCTACTTTAGTAGAAAAAAGAGGATCATATCTGCTGTGAATAGTAGACCTGTCATCAAAGGTAGCAAAGTTACTAAACTGGTAATATTTGTCAACTTATAAATCAGAATTTCTGTCATTTAGGTTGTGAGGTAACTGTAAAAGCTGTGCCCTTGAGTCAAAGTCTAACAGGGAGTTTTGCCCACATATTATATTAATTAAGCTGCAAATTTGCCTCCAGATACACATGGTGGTTATATTTTTCTATTTTCTCAATGCAGTGCGAGCACGACTTTGTTTTTGGTTTGTTTGGATCAAGGAAATTCTTTGAAATCTAGAACGGGGCTCGTAGGCTGTAGCAATCTAATTTGTGTTTTTAATCTAAATCATACATTAATTAAAAGATTTCTCGTTTATATTTCCATGAACTCAAACAGGGTTCTGAAGGCTTCCAATTAAAAACTGACTTATTGTATAAATGCATCGAATGCACATTTTCCTTGTTCATCCATTGATATGTGTGCGGTGTGCCAATGGGACCTTTTACATCTCTTTCGCCACACATTTTGATTTGTTTTCCATGACCGGGTTGTTTGGTCATGCTGTTATAAAATGAATTCACAATATTCAGGCTCCGGGTTCTTTGTTCCCTGCAGGCTGACAACTTTGCAGCAGCAGAAAGAGTTGGAATCTCTGCCAGTCACAGAGGGCTTCTGATCAATATAGAAGTGATCGGATACATTAAACAGTGGTTGGGAGTGAAAGAAAAACCACATCATTCTAGAAATTCTAGAGTAGCAGATGCGCCTATTTCGAATTATAATGCTGTTTGATTGCCTATTTGTTCAAATCCCATTGTGCATCTTGCCTGCAAACTCTGTGCCTTCAATTTGCTGCTCAAGTTGATTTAGATCCATCCTCCCACCAGCCGCTTTGAATGGGTGCCTGCCGTAAATACCCATTTTTTCTTCATCTGCCTTTAATTGTCCTAGCAGTGGGAGATCATTCATTCTGGCATTCGACTTGTATGTTACCATAGGCATCCTTATTAATTAGGCAGGCGTGTACTGTTGTTGGTATGTCCCCAACTCCCACGTCAGACTACGCATGAACTTCCCATCCCTAGAGAGCTCGGGAGTTTGGTAGGAAGCAGGAACGAATAAATTTCAAGGTGTTGCAATGTACTGATGTAGCATATTTTGAAATAAGTAAGGGTTGTGTTTCCTTACATGGTTGGTTTGACAATACTTGCAAAATAGCATGCGAATCGTACAAATTAATATGAAATTAGTCCCATATGGTTTTAAATGTACTCAAGAATACTTTAAAAAAATATTTAACCATTTTTAAACTTCGCTGTCAGGATTTATTATAATGCAAATATCTAAATGATAAGGATTAATTTATAATTAAACAAAATAACGAGGTCTACCTGCAAGTAAACTTAAAACGGGAGGATTGCAGTGACGAGGCGCCGCTTAGCCTTGGAGTGGAGAAGCGCCGAGACCGTCCGCTGGCAGATGCTATGTTAGATAAGAGGACATTAGGCGTTGGTTTTTGCTCAGCGTCCTGCGACGAATCGCACGGACCCTCTCTCGAGAGATGGAAGGCTGTGGCAGCGCGGGCTCTTTCTTCCTCATTCTCTCTCTAAAGCGGCCGCTGTCAATGTTGCTCCCTTTCCTCTCCCCCTCTTCATTTCTTCGGGTTGTGTTTCGCGGCTGAATTGAGTTCCTCACACCCCGATCTTTCTGGTCGGTACGCCTTCACCTCATTTCATGACTTTGCTCTTTTCAATCTTTGCATCACTTACACTGAGATTTCCATCATTCTCCACCAACCCACCCCCTCCCAAATGGAAAGCTTTGTCACCTAACATTCTGGCTGTTTTGTACGCGGAATCCAAATCCAAAACCCATTTTCTGTTCAACCTGAATTACACATGTTTTTTTCGATCCTAGATCAAAATTGTTTAAATTACTTATTTAAATGGCTCCTGCCCTTTTTCTATGCTTTCGTTTTTCAGAACGTCTTCTGGTCATCCCTCAAGCAAACATCTGTAGCATCTTCAATGGCATATGCTCAAGCTTTAGCTTCTCCAAATCTCATATATGTGCGGGTAGCTCCAGCAAAAATTTTCACCCCAAGGAGAAGCATTCAAATTGCTTCCGTGATACCCAAAAGAAGGTCGTTTATCATACGAGCCGTGCAAGAGAATGAGGGGCCTCGGAGGCTGGTTGACATAATCCGTTTCATCCCAGAGCTCTCGAGAAACTATTTCAGAAGCCCGTCTCGACGAGCTTTGTTTGGTGGGATCTCATTGCTGGGGGGATTCTATGTTGCTCAGACCATTTCTTTATCGTTCGGCGCATTAGGGGTGAATGATGTTATTGCGGCCGTAGTCTGTGTTCTCCTCACAGAGTATGTGACAAGATTCTATTACAGTCGCCCTAAGGTCACTTTCCCTCTTGCTCTTCTCAATAACTTTAAGATGGGATTTACATATGGCCTCTTCATTGATGCTTTCAAGCTTGCTAGTTGAGAAGCAAGTTATGTATGCATCGCCTTTTCTTACGCAAATTGTGTAGAATGGCTATGTTTAGTTGCTCTATTATTACCCATGTACATCTGCTGAAGTTTCAATGATGTCCAATTCCATCATCTGTGTAAATCTTCAATTTCAGTTAAATGTTTTCTTCTTGCTATTGTTTTGATGGTGTAATATCTTGACTCAAGCAGCAGCCAAATGAATATGTGTTTGTTTTTGATGATTCAAACATCAAACATCATTATTCAGGTTTTCTCCATTCTTTTCTTTGCTTCATGTAGATACTGTGGTGGTGCTGTGACCAGATTTGGTGGGGGACATTTTCTATTTTCCTTGAACTTTTTGTTGTTGCCACTTCGCATGCATTGTGAACTCTTTGGTTCAATACTTCTTCAAATGTGTGGGAAAACAAACATAACCATGGCAAGATATTCAAGTGATCCTTGACTCCGTACAAATTGATTACAGATGGGTAGTTATAGCTGCTTCAATGAAATCTAAGCATCCTATGACTATTATAGAAATATGATTGTAGACAGAATTATCAGATGTTTTGATGCCTTTGAATAGTTTTGGACAAATATGTGAGAGTAGACGGGTGTGTAGTGCTTGCCCAAGTGAGAATGTCTCTGTCCTGTTACTTGTGATTTGTGCACAGATCTCGTATGTTTCCTGAAGATATGATTGGCAGTTGCTTTGGCTTCTACTCATTGTGCATTATATATTTGCTAGTTTGAAATACCTTGGGAGTTGATTCCAGTACAACTAGCTGTATGTGGGGCTCACAGAAGCCCATGCAAAGTATAAAAACTGTTCAACTGGATCATCTTGCTATGAAAACTGATTGCCATCATGGTATGCAATCGTCTTTGGAGCCACAACATAGATAAAAGATGGACAGCAAACCCAAAAAATTCACATTCCAAACCCGATATGGATCACTGGATATGTATGTTGCTGAACAACCAACCTAACAAATCAAAAATTGTTTTGGCATTTAATGCATTGATATCAAATATTTCTGCCAATTAGCCAGCCCCACGGGTTTAGAACAAATGTCCAATCATTTGTATTGACAGATTTCTACTTTTTCCCGTAAATGATACGCAAATGAATTTTCTATCGGTAGTTACTTTTTAGTAGCTTTTTTAGCTAATAGAAGCATAGAGGTAACGGTTATCGACCATGTTGTTTAGTTCAAGTACTAGAATGTTGCAATTCTTCTCTCTTTTGGGATGGTTAAAATGATGGTACAAGGGTTAGGTATTAAGTGAAAAAATTTTAATTTAAAAAAAAGGACTAAAGGTGTGTTGGCATTAGGTAAAATAAAATTCTTCTTCCTACACATATTTTATACGATTTAACACCTTCATCTAGGCTTTCGGAAAATAGCTAAAAATACCCTCATTCCAGAAGTTTTGAAAAACAGGAAAAGAGCAGATGGGCCAGCAATGGAGGTCATTGAGGACCTTGGGAACGGGAAGCACTCGGTGTGGGATTGCTGCCGGGCTCCTTTCCCTCAAGATTATTGTTTGCTTACGCATTGAAACAAGATTATTCTGATTATTGATGACTTCATGGGTTCGTCCTCTGTCATTCGCCGAAGGCAAGCGAACTGGTTGAAGTTTGAAAAGAGCTCTTTCATGGTGTCACTGAAGTTTCAGGTATTCACTTGCATATAAAATCTTGGACTTGATCCAAAATGGAAACCCTAAGCCGCCAAGATCTCAATGACTGATAAAATCCTAATGCTTTAGAGAGTAGCAGATCAAGAGAGAATTTGAAATTTCAGTGGGTGCATCTACCGCCCCCACTGAGCTCCACGTAGATCGGCCAATGGCTGTAGTTATAGCTCCATAACTGTATGGCTAAGGATGTCAATGAATGATGAACAAAGGGACAAGTGTCTTCTGGAAACAACAGATTTGTATGGTTCTCACCTTTGATGAGGTGCATGCGCCCACTTGCACACTTCAAAATAATATTTTTGGCAAGAAGTAGATAAATACTAGTGGTATCAATGGTTTTACTCACTGATGAATGGAGAGAGCACCTCTTCAAGTGACCATGGATTTAGAGACTCTTGATTCTTTATCCACCTGCAGATGCCACAGAAGTGGCCAAGCATATAAGTAGTTCATTGGATTTCTCTACAGCTGAATGAATTAGTGTTCACTGTGAGCGAATCTGTAAACACTCCACACAATTCAGTCCGATTTGTCGATCATGGAGCTTGGCCTATACCAATTTATCTAAGGTTCCAATTTGATGGAACTCATTCCACCGAAGTGAATTGGAATGGATTCGTTTAAGCCATCTTGACCACTGAATAACAAATCCAACCTGTCCATCGTACTTAGCATCATTTGCTCAGTCAAGAATGTGATAAATCAAATATTTACATAAATTGTTGTCATTAAATAGTTAATATCTAGGTATGAAAATTGTTTTCTGGTGTACCAAGTTTTAAGACTTCTGCACATAAGATATACGGGGTGATCAAATGCACTTGGGTGTATTTCACCTTTTTATTTTTATTTTTTTTAAAAAAAAATTATACAATTGTTAATTTAGGTTCATTTAACATGTTTATCAATTTTTATCATTTTTGAAAATTTTTAGATATTTGTTTTTTATTTTTTAAAAACATTGGCATTTTTATAATTTATGAATTACGAAAAATGTCATTGATTTTAAAAAATCAAAAACAAATATCTGAAAATCTCCACAAAGGTAAAAATTGATATACATGTTAAATAAACCTAAATTAACAATTGTCTAAAAAAAATTTCAAATTTTTTTTTAAAAATGAGTTTTTGCACCAAGATGCACCTAAGTTAAGTGCACCCAGGTGTACTGTATCATGTCGACAGGATATATACCATGTAACCACGACGTAGGTGGCATTGTGGTCATGGATAAGGGCTTGCTGCCCAAATGTCCATGCTTCGAATCGCCTTCCATGCTGAGGGGTTTTTGCAAATAGTCCCCCTAATGTAGAGAGGGTCGTGAATGTGCCATAATGTGATACATGATGTCACAATGTAAAAATACCAATAAAATAGATATATACCTTGTAAAATATTAAAACTCAATAAATTATCATAATATTCTAATGATTGTGTGAATGGATCTATGTAATCTTCAATTTACATAATTTTATCTTTTTTAAAATACAACCTATACAAGACTTTGATTAAAATAGTTTTTCTTACCATAATTTAAAAAATAATACTAAATACAATAGTCAATAGATGATTGTATTTTGATTTCATTATCAAAATGACCCAACTAAGCAATTTCTCGAATTAACTTTGGAGGAATGCATTCGAACAAATAGAAGACATTTATCTCAATCCCCATGTTAGAAGTTGATGCCTTATCGATCAGAAAACATTCAAAGTACTCAACATGATACAATCCAACTCTATGATACAATATTGAAGTCTTGCACTGGCAATTCGTATTTTCATGCCAGCTTCAGTGCGGTATTGTTGGTGGGTTTGTTGTTTTAATTCGTTTGACCCAATAAGAGTCCAGCCTGCACAAAATTCTCCGTCTTCCGATTCCATATTTCATTCTGCTGTTACTTTTTGAGAATGCATCTAGCATGCCCGAATATTCAATACAACGATCTCGTATTTCGAACCTGCCATTTTTCTTTTTCTTTTTTTTCTTTTTTCTTTTTTTCTCATGTTACTGCGTTCCTCTTCTTAAAAGAATGGCTTTGTTTGGCCATAATCCAGCTCATGCAGCAGAATGTCCGTATAAAGCATGCGGGAACTGAGATCCCAATGCTTCCCAGCGAACGTGTTTTAAGCTCTGTGTAATTTGTACCAATGTCATAAACCTTACCACCTGTGTTCTTATGGCAACCACCAAACAAGTTGTTATGGCTGGCAGATTAAAATTCCTGTAGATAATGAATCAGAATGCAACAGATGCTGAAGTGGAAGAAGAAACTGCCTGCGAAGACTCCAGTCGACTCCAAGTACAAGGGAAACACAATTCAATGCCGATCTCAACAAACATCCATTTCAATGTGAACTACATACGAGTAAAGATAAGATCTCACAGAATCTCCCATCAGAAAAAAAAAAATAATAAAATTCTCACAGAATCAGTAGAAATTTCAGTAATGCAAACAAGATGAGAGCTTCGCCCATAAATTTTTTTGCTGCAGAGAATAACGAAATGGATACCACTGATAAACTCATGCTCTTACTTCCGTTGTTGAGTTAGATAAAACAGAATATCTAAAATTATTTTGAAATAGTGATTTCAAGTCATAATTCACAAGAAGACACTGGTTACTAGACAACGTCAATGATTCAATTTCAATTTCTCTTATTCATGCATTATTTTACAACACTGAACTGGTGTATAGAATTTCTACTTGTCAATACACATCTAAAATGTAACGAACATTCCAAGAGCATTTCAGCAAAGAGGAGAATTTCTACAACTTACAACAAATCTTTCTACATGAAGTGTGCCCCAGAGCTGCCATCTGCCTTTCCATTTTCACCCACCAAGCTCTCTGGATGCTGCTGTAGATTCTGCAGAGGCAATCCTCCACCTATAGCTGCCCCCAATCCATCACCCCCTGGCCCAAAATACTGTCCAACCAATCTCATCAGAATCCCCAAAACCTGCATCTGGTTATGGCAAGCTTCCGCATGCATCCCCATCATTTTCTTCTCATGCTCCAACTGCATTCCAACTATCCGCTCCCTCCACTCCATCTCCTCCTCCTCTCTCTTCTCCTCCAACTTCATCCTCCACCGCTTCTCTGCCTCAAGCTCCACCTCCACCCTCATTCGCCTCTCCGACTCCTTTCTCACCCACATCCTCTCCCGTTCCCACAGCTCAAACTCCCTGCTGCTCATCTGCTCCTCCTTCTCCCTCTCCTTCCCCCTCCTCATATCCTCTCTCACCGCCTCTTCCTCCTCTCTCCGGAACTCCCTCTCCCTCCTCCTCTCTTCCCTCCTCACCATCATCTCCCTCAATTCCAACACCCTCCCGCTGCAGCAATCCTCGCCGCGTTTCTTCGCTCTCTTCATTTCTCTCACAAAATCCAACTTTCCACGCTCCCCGTCCTCCCCTCCGTCCCGCTCCTCCCCATCGCTCACGGCAGGCTCCAATTCCTCGTCGTGATCCGCCTCGAACCCGTCTTCACAATCCAACCCCAAACCCATTCCAAGCACGTCAGGCCCATCCCCATCAACAAACCCATCATACCCAAAAACCGCAGCCGGCTCCTCATCATCCACCACCAACAAAGCCGATGCTGATGCGGACGCCTGATCTTTATCATCCTCACGCTCGCCATCATCATCATCATAATCCCCATCGCCGCCGTTGCTGCGATGGGCGTCGTTCGAAGTCGGCGGAAGCGGAAGCGGAAGCGGCAGCGCAGGGTCGGGATCGAGGTCGAGATCCCCGAAGACATCCTTGTACTTGGGGAAGTTGTGCCAGTGGTTTTGGCCTTCGGCCCAGTTGAAGGAGGTGGAATCGGAAGTGGGAGAAAGGATTCGGATCTTCTGCTTGACGTTGAGGAACTGATGGCGCATGTTCTGGACCTTGACGGAGACGTCGTGCCAGGTCCAACGGAAGGGGAAGGAGATGGGGTCAGACATGTGATGGACGGCGTTGAGGCGCTGCGCGATCGGCTCGAATTTCTTCTCCCGCTTCTTCAGCTTCGAGAGAGCACCCGACCGTTGCAGCTCCGCGTACGTGCTTATCAGCGTAGATTCCTCCTCCTCCGTCCATTTCTTCCTCTTCATTCACGCCTGCGATGGAATCAGATGACTCGGAGAGATATTGAGCAGCTCGATCTTCGGCTGCGTGTTTTTCTAGAGGCCCGTAGTACTGAAAAGAAAGAAGGCGGAGGAGCTAATGGTGAGTACGGTGCGGCTCGGGAGAACGTCGAATGGTGGTACGCAGCTTATCGGTCTTTGAGCACGTGGCAACGTTGCATCTGGTAATCTGAGCCGTCCATTTAGCGCGAATGGTAGAAAGAACGATTGGAGGATGAGAACTTACCTCACCCACTGGTGAGCTAAGAGCACGCCGGTTCATAGCCATTCACCCTAATGTTTCGTTGAGCAAGGGGGAAACTCACATGAGGGTTCATGGAAAAAAATAAATATTATTTAAAAGATAAATTATATTTTTAAAATATTATTTGAAAATTGTAAAAGCAGTTTTTGAATTGTCAAAAATTATTTCCAAATCCGCGATCTGCATATCTCCTTCCCATTCTTCCATTGTTGCCGCAGCAATAGCCTTCACTACGAAATTACCAAACGGACTAATCTTCCCTTCTGCACGCATCGGCTGCTCTGCTTTGCCGGCGGTGGTTAATTGCCTGCGAGTTAGGTGCCTCGCATGGGATTTGGGTCGATAAAACGGAACGGGATGAGCATATGATCGACTGCTACGCGGTCACGAGACAAGTAAGACTCTTAGACACAACTTGCAACAGAACACGTCGTCGGCAGATTTTGCAGTTGCCAGGATTTTAGGAAGACGTTTGATGGCTTCGATAGAGATGATTTGAAGTTCGGGGATTTGTTTGATTAATCAATGGGATATTACATCTATATCTAAAATTTATCAATGGAGGTAATTATATCATGTTTCATAGTCTTAGTATAATAGACGACGAAAATTATTTTCTGACGCATATCTAAAATTAATTTACGAATGTAAGAATCGGAACTCGAAATCTTAAATACTAAGTAATACTTTCAGACGCATAAGAAAGTAGCATCCCCCTACGCCGGATAACTTAGTTGGCTAGACACATGGCTAAAGTCTACTTTAGAGGAGGTCAGGGAGACCATTTGAACTTATGCCACTGCATACGCCCACACGGCGACAGTGAGTGAAATGCTGATAAACTCTGCTAAACAACAATTTCATCCGGAGTCCTTTGTGGGTGTGCGCGCGCGTGTGATTCTAAAATTTTGTTCGCAAAAGCACCTCAGCTTTCTGCTCTAGACTGATTTTCTAATACACCTTAAACATGAACAGTGTTGATATATAACCAAAAAAAAAAAAAAAAAATTGAACAGTGTCATGTACTAACAAACAATTCTCCCCGTTTGACTAATCACCTAACCTAAGAAATTACCAATCAAAAAAAAAAAAAAAACCTAAGAAATTATCAGTAATCTTCCTGATTATTATCCAAGATCTTCGAGCAAGAATAAAGTCCCTGCAGTCTGCATTCAGATTTCGGAACAGAGGGCACTGGAACTGCAACTAGAGGTTTACTTTTCTGATCATGCAATAAGAAACATAATGAAGTGTTGTTTCTCACTGGTTTCTTTTTTTTAATAATAAAAAAAAAGTGTTGGACTTCATGTTAACAATAAATCAAACTAAAGGCATGCAGAATCCTCCTCCATTGCAGTGGCTTTTGAGTTTTCCTGGAACTTCGCTTCACATGGATTTTTACAGTCCTAACATGATGTCATGGAACCAAACTTACATTAACTTTAAAAAACAACTTAATCACACTTTACAGAGACTGCTACTGACGAATAAATCTAGGAAATTGCAACTGGACTACAATGATTGAAAACAATTAGCCAATCTGCATTGCCGGTAACCCAAAAAAAAAAAAAACATATTTGACTTTTCATCTTGATTCTCTCCTATCTTCCAGCATCTACCACGATGCTACCCCATTGTAGACTCGCGAACAATGTTAAAAACAGAGATGAGAATCTCAACACTTATCAATATGATGATAAGCCATTCCAGAAAATCTGATTTCCTATTCTGGAGAATTTCTTGTAGAAATCGGATGTTGTGCTGTGAAATCATGTGAGAACATTTCAGAGGGAGGACAATAGGATTGATAAAGAAATTGTGGTAATCATGCAATCGCAATATACATGAAATGTGATATTACCTCCACGAACTTCAACTTAAAATCAAGGCTCCCAAATCTTTGAGTAAGTTCATATTCATCCCGAAGGTACTCCCATATTTGAGCATAGTTCGCATTTTTCCAAGCTATGTCTGATCTGAAATATGAAAAAGGAACATGAGAGAAAGCTACTTAAGGAAATATGTCATGCAATGGCAAACCTTGCAAGACTGTTTGTTCAAAAATTAACAAATACTATGCAGATAATGATTGGCCCAGAAAGCTTTCATTCCATGGATTATTTTCCTTTTTTTTTTTAAATATTATGAACCATGGTTCGGCATAACACATCGAAGTTGGAATCCTCAGGAATGTCAGACAACTGAAACGAACAAAATATTAATGAAGCAACAAAATGTCAAAACTCAGGCAGAAAACCTTAACTTTCAAAAGTTAACAGAAACAAAGGGAACAGCTAAAGTACTAGGCTAGAGATTATTTACCTCAGAACAGATAAAAAAATGATGTCTCACACCTAAACATTAGAACTAAAATATGGTTAAACATCACGGATGTCTCCCAAAGAGGTTAAGCTGCAACATTCAATGAAGGTAGCACTGAAGGTTTACAATCAAGGTGCAGTTTTATAATCAAGGTGGTAGCTGTCAATATAGTGCATAAAGACAAGATAGACAAATCTTCATAAAATAAAATAAAATAAAATAAAGAAAGACGAAGTAGATGGTGAAAGAATTAGTGTTGACTACCACCAAACGTAAGGTGATAATGCAGGAGCCTACAATCTCCAAGGAGGCATTCAAGCTTCAACTCAAAGAACCATCTGGATCACTTAACACCATGATGATATCCCACTGGGGAGCATCTCCAAATCCAACCAGCCATATGTCAAGGCACATAGACAAACAATCTTTACCCATAAAGCCACCACCCATGACAATGAGTTCTGGGAAAGCAATGATGATAACCATGCGTGTGTGCCCTCGGTCCAATGGCCTCAGGCAGAAATTGCATTCACAGACTCCATGGTTCATGGAATTTCATAAAATACTACATGTCCCATTTCACCACATTCTTTGAAAAGAAGGAAAGCGGTCAACTGTCCTATTCAAATGAAATAAAATGGTTTCAGAAATGTTAACTCCTTACCTCTAATTTCAAACCAAACACATCCTAATAAGTACACTTAGGATGTGAAGATTTTCCCTTTAAAAAATCCAATACATTTAATTTAGGAAAGTAGTCTAGAGAGCACTTGAGAAAATGTTCATGGCAAACTCTAGTTGTAGCTTTCGATGAAATTCTATTGAAATTTTTGAAAAGGTGGCCCAAAGAGACAAGGAAAACAACCTGATGATTTTTTACTAATGGGACATGGAAATCCTCATTAAAATGAAAATTACGATGTGAACACACATCCATGCCTTATTTGTAAAGAAATATTCTCAATAAGATCATGCATACTACTTTCATGAACATAAAGAGATGGAAGACAATTTTATGTACAAACAAGCATTTAAAGTTACAAAAGATAATTTGGACATTGTCTTAAAATTTGCCATCTCAGTGTCAATGTTCATGATGAAAACATAGTAGTAGAAATGAACACAAATAAAGAGAGATACTACATAACCTCATACTTGCTAGACTGCCAAAATATTTGTATGCATTGGTGATGTAATTTACCTTGCAGATAACACATGAAATTATCAAATTACTGTCAAATCTCCAAATATGATCACCATCTCACATGAATTTGCATAAACAATTCATAGGACATACATGGAAAAGTATACATACAAGGAATTCACCCATCTCAACAAGAATGAAATAAAAGTTGCAGATGTTGGTGAGTAAATTGGTGCTGGATGTAAAATTTCAGTGTGGACATATTCCAATACAACAATGCATGAAGAAATTGGTCCAACAATACATCACCATGAAATAATGGTGCAACTCAAAGTGCATTTTAGTAAAAACATTCAAAAGGATGAATTAAAACAATGACAAGATTTCTTCCTACCATTTATCTCTAGTGAAATAAAATTCATACCACCTCTCATTCCGCACCCACTTCTAGTAACTTATCACCCAATAATGGTTTTAGAAATAAAGTGAGTGCCTTAAACAGGACCAAACAGCAACATTACCTCTCAAAAAGTCCAAGCTTAAGAATCACATCAGCTAGATTAGAATTTGCTTTTCCGACTAGTTGGAACAGCTTTTTCCTCTTCATGGTAAAGGTCCCAGTTTTCTCCATACCACGATTTATGTCAGTAAATTCTGCAACCATACCATCGACCTAGAGTAGAAACAAGGCACTCTCGTTATATCTTTCACATTCCATGATTTCAGAAAAGGGCAAGTGAACGTACCTGGCGAATATAATAATCCAAGGCAATACTTTGACCAAGAACACTCCCAATAGTTCGTATGCCATCTATATTCAAGTTCTTAAGCATTATGTAGTCTGGCCCACCTTGCATCCATGTCTCAAGAGATGGCTTCTCCAATACAGTATAATCTAGATATAGAACTTTAATAGTCAGATTATGGGATAAGAACAATTATAGTGTATACGAAGCTGCGTAAAGTAGGAAGCATTGAACTTTTTGCTATCACATACAACAAGCCAGGTGAACATGTGGCTTACAGCCAAAGTTGGCAAGCTTAGATTAATGGCTAAAGTAAATATCGACCATGCACAAAAGCATAAATTGAACTATGAATTCGAATTACAAGTGACAAAGAAAAGAATCTATGAATGAAGAAGAAGTCAGCTCACATTAAAGGTGTGTAACAAAGAGATCATGAAAAGGCAAATTATTTTTCCAAGCAAGTTTGAATTTCTCTACAATCATGGTCCACCAGACTGGTTAGAACATCCTTCAGAAGGCTCTTCTCTCCCCAGTATTGGGTATCTGACAGATTTTTCAGGCTGGTTCATGTCATTTTTTATTTGAATGGCATCCAAATTCATGGCACTAGAAGTAAGCACAAGCCATAAAGATAAACCCAAGAATCTTGCAGTTTTACCAGGATCATATATAGCTGATTTTCCAAAACAAAATGTATCAGTACGCAGAGGCAAAAGGTAACTTATTTCACCAATTCCCCAACTTGTGTCAGAACATGCTAGGAATTTTCAAGAACTTGGTACATAAGATAGCATTCACAGATCATTTCATATTTTATTATCCAGGCATGTGAATTCATATAATTGTACTTTATTGATTGGAGTGACGACCTTCAATCAAACTACAGTGATCCAGAACAAGTTCAGGAAAAAGAAACTGAAATTTTAATAAACATATTTTTCCTTATTTCAAGGGGTTCTCTTAGAAAGCATTTTAAAGAAATTATACACTAGTTCAATATCAACACGAGTTTCATAGAGCATCATTGTGAGATCTTTCCCATTAATTGAATCCAGCAGCATGATTGCTTCATGTCCTCATTTACAAAACACCTTTGGTATATGAAACAATGAGATGAATATAAATATTACAAGAAAAGGAAGGGACTATTAACAATCCAGACCAACCTGCAATGAGAGCTTACCATCTTTTCTCTTTTCTGACAACAATCCCGATGCATGTTTTTCCACAATATCCAAATACCCATCAACTTCATGATCTGAAACATTGAATAACACAATAGATCCATACTGAAAGACCACCATGAAACAGCAGTTACTTCCACCACCAAAGCTGCCCTCCAGACCCTGTGATATAGATTCATTGTGGTCAAATATCTGCAGTCCTGAATATAATATAGAACTACAACCAGTAGTCACTACACATTAGAAAATCTCCAAGATATCAAGACCAATTTAATGGCAATATGTGTGAGGAAATGAAACAACAATTCTTCACACTCAAAATGACATCAAGTTTCAAGTACCAAGTCATAAACAAGAAAAAGATATCATCCGTATTCGATTAACAATCGGACCAAAAAACAAATAAAAAGGTATTACTGCAAGATATATTTAACTTTCTATTTGCAATTTTAGAATTAATTGATCAAACAAAATAACAGTCAAGAGCACAACATAATCACAAACCCACTAACTTTCAAAAATCAACACCAGAATAAGGATCAGCAACAATGTTATTGCACCGTCAAGACTTGTTCCATGAAAAAAGGAGTCTCTATATTATTCAAAATCGACAGAAGTCCAAACACCATACATTCTCCTCGTCCTGATGAAGGAGAATCCCATGGTAGAAAACCATCCTTTGTTGATGATTTTTGACCATCCTTAAGTGACAGATGAGCAAATCTTTGATACCCAGCAGTACACAACTAAGAATATGTGGCACCAAAAGTAAAGTAATTTTGCATATGTAGAAGTAAAGCCAAATTATCTGTGTAGGTGTTCTCAAATAAGGCTTTGTTATTCTGAATTTCTGACGTTAGCAAATGACAACATTACTTTGATGGTCAATCCCACGATCAAATGGGAGCATTGATGACCAAACTGAATCCGTATTATAGCAATTAACTGAATGATGCGCACAGATAATCGTATCAGGAATAATTTGTTTCAGTAATTGGTCATGGAATGAGCATTTTAATAATGGGCTAATAAAATATGGATAATTTTTCACCACAAAAACAGTTGGAGAAAACCACAACGTTGGATGATATCTCATATGTCAGGCAGGAGAGTCAATTGAGATTTTTAATGAAAAGCCAATATTAAAGTATACTGAAACATTTTTGAAAAATTGCCAGCATGTTCACTCTTCCAGTAATTTATTTTCATAATCAAATTTACATATTTCGTTAAGCTGGAAATTTGCGTTTTGCAAATTCCCAAGGACTACATCCGAGGTTGGTGAGAGAGAGGGAGAGGCCTTCCAGTAATATGATACAGCATGTATGCTACTGACCCACTTCCAGTCTTAGTTAGGCCCTCAGAATTGAAATTACAAACTTAAATTTCATGACGAACTAAAAAACTCACCTGGGGTTCAGAATTTGTGTCGCAGTATCTGAGGACAGTATAATTGGTGGTGGCACGAGAGTTGGGCGGAACGACATTGACACTGTTCTGATGCTGCAGACTCCTCAAGTCAATGCTGAAACCATAACAGCGAACTAAAACGAACTCAAAACCCCTTCCCAGAGTCCCAAAAAAAGGAAAAAAAAAAAAAAAAAAAAAAAAAGGAGGAAAGAAGGAAGCAAGAAGTAAAGATCAAAAGTAGAGATAGCGGCAGGAAAAACCTGGTGGAAATGAAGTAGGCCCTGACAGGTACCACTCGGGTCTGCTTTTCTTGCTGCAGTTCCAATAAATGCTCCTGGTAGCCATCCGACGGCTCCTGGATAAAGCTGGCGTCTTTCCATTCAAATTCTTGGCCGGGAGGCGGGGACACCGATGAAAACGAATCGACGGGAGTTCCAGCAAGGGGGTTGGTGTTGGGCTGCCTGGCAAAGCAGGCGGAGTAACTAAAGCGGCGGAGAGGAGGCGGGAAGTGTAAAGATGATGCAGCGGTGGGACTGTGAGAGCGTGAAAACAGGGCTCTTATCGAGAGGGCACGGGCGGATATGAAAGTAGGGCAAGAAGACGAAGAAGAAGAAAGGCAGATCATGGCCTTGAAGCAAGACTGTAGAGAGAATGCAGTCCTACACATCTCGAAAATCATCGAGAAAGCAGCGGCTGAAGGAAGACGGAGCGAAGTCAGGTTTCCAACTGGAGTTCCATCGCATTCCTTGGGAGGGAGGGAGGAAGGGAGGAATGAGGAGAGCAGAGAAAGGGTAGGAGATGCAGAGAAGAAAATCGGTTGCCCCGCGCCTCCTGCTGCCACCGGTAGCTCACAGCCACTTCAAATAACACCTCTTCCTCGTTTCTCGCCCATTTCAGGACCTCAATTCTCACCCTGAAATTTTCCAAATTAGCTGCGACTTCTCTTTCAAATGTCAAAACGACCCCAGTCTTTCTACCTTTCCGGCTGACCATAATCTTTTGATTATTTCTCTGAATTAAACCCGATACGGTGGCTCTCCCACACGAAATGAATAATTTCCGCAAATATTAACAGAATATCTCGTATAATGATATGATTGATCCATATGGCTTGACACTATGAGATATATGGATGTGCAATTATGTATTTGCCCACCATTTAGGAAATAATTTCCGGATTAATTCACGCGGCCTCTTGAATAATGCTAAATAGGATTGTTATTTAATACACCAAGTGCACTAAGCTTCAATGCACTCGGGTGCAACAATTTTTCTTTTATTTTTTGAAAATTTTTCATAAAATTGTTAATCTTAAGGTGTATTCAAAAAGTGATAAAACTTTTCATCAAAAAAAAAAAAGTGATAAAACTTTTGATGAAAATTTTTTTATATAAAAATTTTTGAAATGTAAGAAAATTATATAATATAACAGAAACAATGATGATAAGTAAATAAAATTAAATTAAAATAGATTACTTAAATGCATTGGTAGTTGGATAGAAAGGGTAATTTGCATATATACCCACATAATTTCATTGAAATTGCAGATGTACTCATGTAGTTTTACGAATTGCATATTACCTCATATAGTTTAACCGAAATTGTGTATTACTCCTTAATTGTCATTAATGTCTGCCATTATATTTTCAAAAAATGACAAAAATACCCTCGTCTTTACGGGGTAATATGCAATTTTGGTAAAAATATGTAGGGTGATATGCAATTCATGAAACTATAGATGAGGGTATTTTCGTCATTTTTGAAAATATAACGACAGATATTAACGGCAGTTAATGGCGTGAGGGTAATATACAATTTTGATGAAACTATGTGGGGGTAATATAAAATTCATGAAACTACGTGGATATATCTGTAATTAGCATCAAACTATGTGGGTATATATGCAAATTACCCGAATAGAAATAATTGAAAATTTTGATCATTGTATGACAAAAAATAAATAAGTAATTAAAAAAATATAATTGTAGAAAGTAAAAAGTTTTAGTTTCAAAATTTTAAACTGTTAACAAACACCCCAAGTATATTTAATAAATGTATGAAGTTTTACTATTTTGAGATTAATATATTTTTTATTTTATGGAGGCATTAGACATTTTAAATAACTAAAATATCATTATTTTTAAAAAATCAAAAAATATGTATAAATCTTTAAAAATGACAAAACTTAATATATATGTTAGATACGTTTAGATTAACAATTTCATAAAAACTTTTAAAAAATAAAAAAATGAATTTTTGCTTCTGGGTGCAACGAAGCTTAGCACACTCGGATGTATTGAATGGAATGACGTTAAAATATGAGGCTTGCATAAGTCTCGCATTGATTTCAATAAAAAAAAAAGTCTTGCATTACCACTAGGAGGTTGCCTTCGTTGCTATAGTAACATCGAAGATATCACTTATCGAGTGTTCTCAACAGTTTACCTAAGGGTGCGACTTGGGCTGGGTTGAGCTCAAACTCGCTGAACTGATTTTCAATGGTGTTTAAACTTATTTTTCGTCGATCCAAGCTCGAAGGACTTGAACCCAAAGAACTCAGGCCTGATTTTTCATTTTTTGTTTATTATAAAATGTGTTACATATATAATATTTAAACAAAATTTATTTATGTTTTGCAAATTTATTTTATTTATATTTATATTAGAATATATGTTTGACATATTGTAATTATATTATAAATGAAATTTATTATTTTTATTTATCTTTTATTTCTATCATTTACTTTTACATCCATTAATTTTATTCCTTTATTTTATTTTTTTATGTTACATTTTTCTAAAAATATTCTTTATATTGTTATTTTTAAAAAAATTTGTAGCTTCACTGTATATTATTATGTTTACTTACATGATTAGTTATTATTATATATTTATATGAAATTCTAAACTTATTACTCTTAAATAAAAATGTAAATTTATTAATATAAATTTCAACCCGAAACTTGATATGAATCCGATTTTCAAAAATAAAGTCAGGGTTTAAGTTTTACAAAAAAAGTTATGATTAGGATTAATTTTGTATAAATAGGATTATGATTAGAGTTAAGATTGAGGTAAACTCGAGTTTCTTGAGCTCGAGTTACACCCGTAATTTTACAGATCTTTCGGTATGGGGCATTTGCAGAAAAATTTCCTCTACATAATGTGACACTATAAGATGTATGGATGTTCAATTATATATTTTCCTCACAAGTAGGAAAAAAGTTCCGAATAAATTCATATGTCCTCTTGAATGATTTTAAAATATGAGGCTTGCTTAAGCCACACACATTTCAATTAAAAGAAGTTTCACATTAACAACACTTGTGGTATGAATGCCGCCATTCGGGTATTTGATTCCTTCGTAGTATGAGAGTATTTAACAAGTTTCCTCTCGACGTAGGAGAATCTAAGAAAAATTTACTCCATAGATTGAAGGCTATGAACGTACTTGATTTTAATATCAATTATCATGATGTACAAATACCAATCAAAAAGCATATTTGGATGCTATAAAAAATTTTCAGTCTAAAACTTTTTATCCTCCATAACTATTTTATTTTTCAATCATTTCTCACATCTTTCTGTATGACAACTCTACTTTTTAATTATTTCTATATAATTATACATGCAACTAACATATCTATTTTAAAGTTATTCTCTTTAACCTTCATCATTATTTATATCGTATTATATCATTTTCTCATATTTAAAAAATTTTTAATTGAAAAATTTATCACTTTCCAAACACAACAATGAAGGTGCATTTGGAAAAATGTAAAAAAAAAAGTAGGTAAAAGTAATTGATATTTAATAGTATTATATGAATAATGAGGAAAACGAGGGAAAAAATATTTTTTAAGCAATTATAAATAAAAATTTTAGTTAAAAGTATAATAATATTATATAAGTAAGTAATAAAATGTGCAAATTGTTAGTAATGGAATATTTAAACTGATTCTATGTCAGTACGCATAAGATAATGCACCCGCAATAGTAAATTTTAGGATTTAAAATGCAAATATATAATGTTAAAAAAGTTTAAAATATATAAAAGTTTTCAAAGCCGACAAGAGGATGTTTGGTTTCAGTCTTATGCACCCGAGTGCATTGAGAGGCTCAATGCACCTGAGTGTACTTCATCTATTTTTTTATTTTTTAAAATTTTTTTACACAATTGTTAATCTAAGTGTATTTAACATCTGTATTAATTTTTACCAATTTTGATATTTTTATGTATTTTTTCGGATTTTTAAAAATCAGCTGACATTAAGTTTTAAAAATTCGAAAAATATCTAAAAATCTAAAAAAATTGATACACATGTTAAATATACTTAGATTAACAATTATGTAAAAAAAAATTTAAAAATAAAAAAATAAATATATGCACCCGAGTGCATTGAGCCTCAATGCACCTGGGCGCATGGGACTGGCTCGATGCACCCTGGGACATAAGACTGAAGTTCGAGGATGTTGGAAGTTGTCATTTCATTTCGACTGCCGCATTCAAAATGCTAAGCTCTGTCTTCTCCTTAGCACACAGCCTAGGCCCATATTTGACTGCACCACCTGCATGCAAATTTCAAACCCAATCCATGCAGTGGTTTCCTGGTGTTTTTTTTTTTTCAATGGGGCGAGCATGGTTGCTCAAGGTCAAATTCAGGACGGGGCTATGAGGATTCGAATCCTTGACCAATGGGGCATCAGCCATGTGTGATGCCATCTGTGTTAGCAGGGATCACAACGGTTTCCAGTTGTTGGACAATCAATAAATGCACATCGCAGCCATGCGCGTTAATGAGCATCTACTGGTCCTATGCAGAGCACATAATTTTCGATCAACGTTACTCAATATAGACAGTTTTTTAACGGGGCAAAAATTGTCAACAAGTTCTTCATAATGCCAAACAGCTCCTTAAAATACAAAAGCAATCTAAATATTTTAGAAGATCTTCGCAGTGTTTTTCAATACTGTAAAGACTAAATTTAAATACAAAGAACTAAACTTCATAGAATTTTGGCATGCTAATAGCCAAACTTCAATGTTTAACTAGAAGATTTAAAATATAAATTCCACTAAAAAAACGCTTAATCTTCCCCGCAATGCCTTGTACTTTGTACATACGTGAGTTTTTCAGAAAGCTTGGTTGCCAATGTAATTTTTTTGATATTTTAGAAGATCTTCGCAGTGTTTTTCAATACTGTAAAGACTAAATTTAAATACAAAGAACTAAACTTCATAGAATTTTGGCATGCTAATAGCCAAACTTCAATGTTTAACTAGAAGATTTAAAATATAAATTCCACTAAAAAAACGCTTAATCTTCCCCGCAATGCCTTGTACTTTGTACATACGTGAGTTTTTCAGAAAGCTTGGTTGCCAATGTAATTTTTTTGATATTTTAGAAGATCTTAGCGGTGTTTTTTAATACTGTAAAGACTAAATTTAAATACAAAGAACTAAACTTCATAGAATTTTGGCATGCTAATAGCCAAACTACAATGTTTAATTAGAAGATTTAAAATATAAATTCCCCTAAAAAACGCTTAATCTTCCCCGCAGTGCATTGTACTTTGTACATACGTGAGTTTTTCAGAAACCTTGGTTGCCAATGTAATTTTTTTCAAAAAGCTTAGTTGCGAAGGTCTAAAAGTGGGGCCTAATGCTCAATAAAAGCGGTTAGTGCATTCTATTTCTAAAACATGCGCCTAACCAGACCTTAAGTCACCTTTTCTAAAAATTCTCGTGAAGAATATTTGTTGCGAAAATATCAGTTGGCGTATCTGAAATTCACCCGCGTTCGGTAAAAAAGATGCAATCTGACGGGTGTAATGATTGGAAGTAAAGTAAATAAAACTAAAATAAATAAGATAATTATATTAAAAGTTGCGAAGAATTGATGGTAGAGTTGTTCGGGTGTAATGATTGAAAGTAAAGTAAATAAAATTAAAATAAATAAGATAATTGCATAAAAAGTTGCGAAGAATTGAATGTAAAGTCGAGTAGTTGTATGGTAACAGTGGTTAAAAAAGGTTTTATCTGACCATTGTACAAAGTTCTGACAACGAGCTGTTTTCCTGAAAGCACGAGAAACATATTCTGGAGAAATTCCTGTTCTACGGTTGATGGGTCTCTGATTTCAGTGTGGATCGGCATCGCGGTTCCTTCCTTTTTAATTGATATACCTTCACAACGAAATGCCTGGCGCTGGGTGCCTAATTAATCCATCATAATCCAAAAAAACAATGGCAGTTGTTTCCAAAAGCATACCTCATATGATTGGTTTCTAAGCAACCCTCGCCGAGCTCATACACATTTTCATAGCCATAAAGCGCTTCGCCCGCGTCATTAGCAGCGCGAAACAGAGTCTAAATCTTGAGACAGCTAAATGTTAAATCTTTAGAGCTGCATACATCTTATCTTCCTCAGACACTCTCTTCCACCCCCTCAAATCCTGTGCGATCTCAGGGCACTCTTTAAGTGCTACCATTTACCTCACCAACTAGCCTGCTCCGCAATTGTGCTGCCAGTTCCACCCACGGGGTTAGCTCTCAGCTAAGCAATTGAAAATTCTTCTGCTCCTTCTGCTCCGCATTTCTGAACAAAGAGCAGTATTAAGAACAAAGCAAATTCTTCAATGGCATTGCATTCTAGCAATATCAAAAGAAGGTTGCACACTGATGCTTCTTATTAGAAGATACATGTCAGGAACGTGCAATCCCTTTGAAGCTTGCCAGCATAGCTGTTTCATGGTTGAATCCAGAAAATCTCAATCATTTTCAGTAAGGATCCTGATACGTTGATCGGTCATTCTACTATCACCTATTCAGCTAACGTCAAAATTCTACTTGCTAGTATCTAAGCAGTACAAGAAAACTAACGTTTGCTTACTGGTATTCTCATCCAAAACTATGCCCATTTGACCAGAAAATTACCGCTTCCAATGTTTTGCCAGGACTAATCGTCTAAACATTTTCTTACTGCAAATGATATCAAGCATACACTTTAATAGTTGACACTGTTCTCATACTTGGTGAATGGGCACCAAGCAATGTCTCTTTAAATCTCTCGTTGGCAGGAGCCTCATGCGGTGGGTACTTTTTCATATGTCAATACGCATGCCAAGGAATTCCCATGCTTGCCATGCAGCACAAATTGCGTGCCATGTCAGCGATGAATCTCCAAAGCACCTAGCAGAGCAATGCAGCTATGGAGGATAGACTTCTTGCCCAGCACGAAATTCATGAACACTACCGTCTACCTCAATCCAACTACAGCCTGGAGTCTTCTTTATTCCTTTCTCCTTCATCATCCTCCTCACACCAGATGCCTGGATCCAATCTCTCGAGAAAGCATATAAATTTGATAAGCTTACATACCTTCCATCATTATGTGGCTCCAACTCAATAAGGTGTTGCCATGCTACCTCTCCATAATTTACATTGTCATGGATATTACACGCACCTAGCAAAGCACCCCATACACTTGCACTTGGCTTCCTAGGCATGCTTATAATAAGCTCTTCAGCCTCCTTGAACATGCCTGCCCTACCAAAGAGGTCCACCATACATGCATAATGCTTATCTGTAGCCTCGATACTGTAGATCTGAGTCATGGAGTTGAAATTACTAAGACCTTCATCAACCAGTCCCGCATGGTTACAAGCACTAAGGACCCCAAGAAAAGTAACTGCGTTTGGAAAAATTCCTTTTGATTTCATCTCTTCAAACAGTGTAAGTGCTTCATCGCCAAGACCATGAATAGCAAGGGAGCCAATCATAGCATTCCAAGCCAAAACATCTTTACTGGGCATTTCATAGAAAATGTTTCGAGCACAGTCTATGAAACCAGTTTTCGAATACATATGTATCAGTGATGTCCCTAAGTGCATGTTAATATCAATTTCATTTTCTATGATATAATTATGCAACCATTTACCCATTTTTATAGCTCCTAACTCCCCGCAAGCAGAAATAACCAATGCCAAGGTCACCTTGTCAGGCTTAACACTATTCTGCAGCATCTCATGGAAAATTGATAATCCTCCCTTGAACTCCCCATGATTCACGAATCCACTGATCAATGTATTCCAAGATGCAATATTGGGGTCAGGTTTTCCATTAAACAGGTCCCGCGCAGCATCCAATGACCCACGCCTAGCATAAGCTCCTAAAACAGAATTCCAGGCAACCAACCCTCTGTTAGGCATTTTAACATACAAATGGTGAGCGAATTCAGCCTCACCGGCCTTTCCATATCCGTCGATCAGAATATTCCAAGCCACCTCGCTCGGTTCGTCCGGACTATGATCGAACACCTTGTGGGCAGACAGAAAGTCCCCAACACTCAGGTACAACCTCATAAGTGCGTTCTGAACAAAAGCATTCGAATCTAGCTCGAGCTTTAGAACCTGTCCGTGAACGATCCTCCCTTCTCTAACGCCCCCAAATTCAGCACAAGCATTCAATACAAAGGGGACTGAGAAATTATCCGGGACGGCTCCGCTCTCCAACATCTGCCAATACAACTCAAGACCCATCTGTGGGGCGGTACTCATAGAATAGGCCCGGATCATCGTGCTCCAGATGAAAGCATTTGGAGGGGCTTCGGAGTGGTCGAAGAGAAGGCGGGCATAGCGGAGGTCCCCATGGCAGGAGAGGGAGGCAAATGCAATGAAACGGCTGAGTGGGAGGGTTTGGCGAGCAGTGCCAGAGACGATGATGCGAGCGTGGAGCTGCCTAAGCTCTTGCATGGAAGAGCATAGGTCAATAAGAGAGAGGTTGGGGTCCTTGAAATGAAGGGGAGTGGCGGCGGGACTGTAGTGGGGCTTGTCGTGCAGTGGGCTAACGAGAGAGGCGTTGTGAAGCGAAGGAGACAGCATCATCTTCGTCGTTATGGCCATGCAAGTTGGGTGTTTAAATAATCAAATCCCTGCGTGCAGGGTACTTTGGGTGTGTTTGGTTACACACAAAATATATTAGTGAAAACTTTTCAATCAAAAATTTTTCACTCCTCGTAACTACCTTATTTTTTAATTATTTTTTCACATTTTTCTATATAAACAATTCTACTTTTCAATCATTTTTACACAAATACTCATACGACTACCCTATCTATTTTAACTTTATTCTCTTTACACCTCATTATTACCCCTATCATATCACATCATTTCCTATCAATTTGACAACTTCTACTCTGAAAAGTTTTTATCAAAAAATTTTACCTCCAACCAAACGCACCCTTTATATTCAACGTTTCGACTCACATCCGGCAGCCTATACCGACACGTGTCAATATCAAGAGTCACCACCCGCGTGGGGACTGGGGAAATGGTCGTGTTGTTTTTCTTTGAAATACTAAAATCAATATAGAATTTAACGAGACTCTGGAAACATGCTAATTTTTGACATCCTAGATTGGTTGAGGTAATCCACCTACCCGTATATGTCGTCTGATTAATATTATGCACGTTTCTTAAATTTATGCATGGAGTTGTCCGTGCACGCATTTGTTTTTTATATCTAAATCATTCACAACATCAAGGGTACGTTTGACAATTGATAAAAAATTTCAAGTTAAAATTTTTCACTCTCCATAACTATAATATTTTTTAATCATTTTTTTTATATTTTCTTATATAACTACCCTACTTTTCAATCATTTCTATACAACTATCCATACAACTAACCTATATATTTTAACTTTATCCTCTTTACTACTCATCATTACCCATATCATATCACATCATTTGATAACTTTTACTCTCCAAAACTTTTCACCAAAAGTTTTATTCATTATCAAACACACCCTAAATTGTACACATTTAGTTGTGAATTGGAAATGATATTTTTAGCAATAAATATTATATTTTAAAAAAGTATATGTCATATATTTGTTTTCCAAACTCGACATGGCGTGTTTGACATGGAGGAAATGGAAGAAAAGTTTGTCCCACGTTTCAAGTATTTTTTCATAAAATTTGTCCTAATTTATAATCAGTTTGTACATTTTTTTTTCATACAAACATGCTATTTATTTCAACTGCTCGTAATCGTTACTGTATCATTCATATCATTATCCTGTATATTTTAAAAACTTTCCGCCAACTCTTCCCAAGTACATCCTTAGTCCTTTTGTATAATTGATCACTCTTGAATAGTTTATATAATTGATCACTCTTGAACAGTAACGTCTATAATTTCAATCAAATTATTTATTAACATCATGAATATATATATATATATATTCAATCAAATTTTTAAGTCTATAATTATCATTTTTTAATCATTTTTTCACATTTTTCTATATAAATATCATACATTTTAATTATTTCTAAACAATTGCTCATACAATTAGCAAATCTATTTCTACTTTATTTTCTTTATTTTCATTATTTTCTTATCAAATTACATCATTTTCTCTAAACTCAAAATTTTTTTACGTCAATAAATTTTTATCTAAATATTTTATCACTTCCCAAATACACTTTTGGAATACATTTTCTTTTTTTGTTTTTGAGATGCATTTGCGAAGCCTAATTTTACATCATGGTATCACAAATCATGAATACAACCCTAAAAAGACATGAATAAATAGAAATTATATCCAATTGAGAAAGAGGATAACATAAATTGTTCCAAAGTCAATCCCCAACGGATCTTATAAAGAAGAGTTTTCGTTGATTATAGTAAGAGGACAAGAGAGAGAATTTTCTCGCCTTGTCTCACTTGTGGGAGTTTATATCCCTCTTATATTGGCCAATGTGCTCACTTTCCTTGATTATTATTTATCATTGGCATTCCCATAGTTTTGTTTGGCCATGATTTTAGTGGAGGTCTAATTAGAAACAATCATGCATCCCACCTTGAGTGATAGTTGCTAATTTCAATTGGTCAAACTCAAGAGCGATTGTTGACTTAGGACTTCAACCTACATTTAAAATGTCTGTTAGACCTTACTTTTTATACCGAGTTGAGATAATATCGGTTCAATACAACTCTCACATTTATTTAATAAGTATCGGAGCAATAGGTTGGGTTGAAAAATCGGGTTAAAGTTTAAAATTTTATATAAATATCGTTATAAACTCATATCTATGATAAATTTAAAGGTTAAACAATTCAACCTTTTTACTATTTAGTAAGTAAAACATAGTTATCATAACAAAACACTAATAAAAGAAGTTTTAATAATTTCGTTTACAACTTAACTTTGATAAATATGTACATCAACCTTAAAAAAGACACCGGTGTAAAATTTGAATTATAATTAAAACTGCTAAATAACAAAATACTAATATTTATTATTGTAAGATATAACAACATAGATAATATATTTTATTTTATTGATAAATATACAAATAGGATAACTTAAACAACATATATGCAATTAAGAAATAAA
The DNA here is from genome assembly GCA_030490835.1 of Annona cherimola. NCBI lineage: Eukaryota > Viridiplantae > Streptophyta > Magnoliopsida > Magnoliales > Annonaceae > Annona > Annona cherimola. The sequence goes on from CM059971.1 coordinate 113,647,775, forward strand.
AAATTATCAATATAAACAAGTTATCAAATTAAACATATATTAGCATAAATCATATTCACATTAATAAGTTATAAAACTAAATATATTTATTCAACAAAACAACATTCACATAAGTAATTCGTATAATTTATAAAAATAATTTATGCATTAAGGGTCGGGACAGGTTAAGGCGGGTTGGGACATAGTAGTCTCGCACCATTAGAGTTGAAACACGGATTCAAAATCCTGACCATTCTCACTCTACTGAGTCAAAATCTTTGCTTCAATCATCTATTAAATCAAAGTAAGGAAGGTCAGGAGTTGACCCAACCCTATTTTCACCCCTACCAAATACGCTTTGTAGGGTTCAAAAGGCCCCATCACTATTCTTCCAAAATATAATAAATGTGCTTTGCATCTTTTAGTACCTAAAGATTTTTTTTTTTTCATCAATCATTGTTACAAGTATCATGTTTTTCAATACGCGATGTTACGTGTAATTATCACAACCATTTTACTTTTTCGACTTTAAATTCCTTTCAATCTAATTGAATAGCCCCTAAATAGACTTTGATGGAAATTTTGAAATACACATTTTAGAATTTTAAAGATCGGTTTGATAACATGCAAAGGTATAAAAATATGTTCGTTGCATCTTCTCATGTACATTTAAGGGGAACGTTTTTATGTAACCGAGTTAAATAGAAGTGGTTCTATATAACCCCATCCATTTTCGAGATTTTGATATTTGATGAAAAATTTAATTCATTCATTGTATTTAACATAATTTGTTTAGTTAAAAAATCAAGTTTAATCCAAATTCAATATGTGCATAGGCTACATTCGCTTAAAAATAAGTACATTTATATGTAAATTAGGAAAAATGCTTAAATTCATTTACATATGTATTAGAATGTAGTAATATTTTAAAAAATCATTTATCCGCATATTATAATATTTTAGATGACTTAGATATTGAAAATACTACTTAAAAAGTGAAATTTAATATTAAATTATTTTATTATGTTGATTTTATATGTTTATAAATAGAACACGTATACAGTGACACTAGACAAATAAAAATATTTTCATGATAAAACAAATGATGGTAAATACAATGGATGGAATGAATTTTACATCAACTATCTAGATATTGAAAATAAGAATTACATGGAAGAGGAAATTCATAGAAGCACTCCGGTATGTTTAATATTATTTGAAAATTAAGTACTTAACTATCATATTTTTTATTATTACATATGTGTTTCATCAATACAAGTCTCCTATTATTTTAATTTTATTTGATTCACTCCTATATATTATTACACCTGTGTATCACTTTATTCTTATAATTTTTAAATATTTTTCTCTTTTACATTTTTATTTTTTGATGTAAATAAAAGATTGGCTTGAAAGTGGAAAATCACTAGTACTGGTGTCAAATCACTTGAAAGTGGAAAAAACTTCAGCTTTAAGCATTAAACGCAACCCATCCTAGGCGACGTTTTGTAAATATGCAAAATGAGAAACAACAAAAATATGTGGGAAGGCAGCGTGCGTACCTACGGCTTCCCACTTTTTAATATTTTATTTTTTCATTTTATCCTTGCACTCTAATTATTTTTCATACTTACTATTTTTAACAAACTTATTTATTTCAACTATAACCCTATCATTTCTTATCAATCATGTATTTATTAAAATATATTTTTTTCTTATTTTTTACCATTTTCCGTAATCCCACGAATTTTTACATTAGTAAACGTGCCCTGACCACCACCAAGTCGCGAACCGAGGAGCAGTTAATGGCTTCGCTTTCCCCGGCCCCGAAGGATATTATGGCAGTGCATAGACTATCGCGTGGGCAATTGCCCCCATATGTTCTAGTCCGGTTCCATTTATGTTTTATCCGAATCATCAGCTTTTTAAATTGAGTCCCGGGTTCCGACCGATCAAGTCTCACTTTTCCACAATTCTGCACATATAGCTAGTTACACGAATAATCATGCCCGATCGGACTCTTGAAATCCTGTTATACTACTGTTGCCGTTTACCACATTTTAGGTATATATTTTTATTTTTAAAATAGATAAATAGACCAATACATATAAACCAATGAGATGGACTACACTAAACATGTTTGTGGCACAAGTTGTTTTGCAAATGTGGGTAAATTTGAAATTTTACGATGTGAGATAAGTTACTTGGATTTCATCCATCCTAATGACACGTGACAATGACTCTTATGAATTTAATCAAGCTTGAGAGAAACTTGATAAAGACTCACTATATTTTAAATAATCTTGAAAGCCGTTGATAAATATAAATGAACTTTGCTGCTGCTAAGTAGACGCATGGATGAAAGAATGAGCTTTATGCAAATAAAAGACATTGATGATTTTCAACTTAACTCGAAATGGCTATTGCATGCGGGCCTATAGGTTTAATAAGACCTTTATAGTGTTATTGAATTTGGTTGATTGGGCTTAAACAAACTTGAATGATTACTAATATATTTGAAAATTTTAAAGGGTGCTGATCAATTTTAAAACTTTTACAGATGTAATTTACGATATTAACTAAAACGCGCCAGTTCGCTAAAAATTGTTTATTTCTTCCTAATCCACTCCACTTTAATATATTTTTTATCATGTTATTTCATTTAGTTATGGCAATTACTACGTAAACCTCTCTTGTTCTTGTCGCCTTTATAAGTTACAGGAGGAATAAAAAACTTCGTACTTTCCGGCCAAATCTGGTTTGCAGTTTGCACTAATATTTAGGTTTTCAACAATTATAATTATTTAATAGCCTTCCGTAGGCACCGCATTTCTGAGCCATTTTTGAGTCATATTAATTAATTTTAGGCCCACTTTATGAAATGACATTATTTGAAATTATATTTATAGTTTGTATTAATTTGCAATTAAAGGGGCATTATTAGGCTAGATTTACAGTTGTGGGATCACTGCAAAATTATTGGATTGCCAGCATATGAAAATCAATGGTCCAGATTGCTAGACAAGAGCCGCACGTGCATTATACACTACAACGGAGTACCAAAAGACGGGATTCAATTGCATGCGCCCGGTCCCGGACGCTTTTTTAAATTTTTAAATTTTTTTTTTTATAAAACTGTTAATATAAGTGTATTTAACATGTGTATAAAATGTTTACTAATTTTCAAATATTTTAGATATTTATTTTTTATTTTTTAAAATCAGTGAATTACCTAAAATTACCTAAATGCCACTGATTTCAAAAAATAAAAAATAAATATCTAAAATAACAAAAATTTATACACTTAGAGTGTGTTTGGTTGGAGGTAAAACTTTTGATGAAAAGTTTTAAAGGTAGAAGTTGTCGAATTGATATAAAATGATGTGATATAATAGGGGTAATGATGAAGAGTAAAGAGAATAAAGTTAAAATAGATAGACTAGTTGTATGGGTAGTTGTGTAGAAATGATTGAAAAGTATGGTAGTTTGTATAGAAAAATGTGAAAAAATAATTAAAAAATAGAGTAGTTATGAAGAGTGAAAAGTTTTGGATTGAAAAGTTTTAATTGACAAGTTTTAGCCCCAAATAAACATACCCTTATTAAATAGATATAGATTAATAATATTATAAATTTTTTAAAAAAATATATAAAAAAATAAATATATGCGCCCGAGAACAGGCTGCACCGGCGCATGCAATGGTTCCCAAAGACAACACCATCAACCCCAAACGAAGCTCTTCCCATGGCTGCCCTCCTACATCTCCACCGGCAACCACCGGGCGGCCGATCGGAGCCGTCCACAAGGCTGATGGCATGTGCAACACTGCCCATCTTCTCCGGCGCAGCCTCATCTCCACATCTCCGGCAGATCTACCTTCGTCGAGGTTGCATTGGAAACCCATCTCCTCCCATTGCTGCTGCTGTCGCGCCGCTCTCCTCTGCCTGACCTTGATTCCGACAGCAACCGCCTATTTCCCATTAGCAGTCTACGATTAAAAGCAGGTAACAGACCCTTTCTTCATCTCGCTGGTCACAGCAACTCTTCTCCAAAGCCGGCCATCCAAACTGCCGATCTAGCGCCATAAAAAACTCAGCTTCCGGCCAGCCATGATTCCGGCAGCGACCTCCGTGGCATTGTCTCCTCCGGCTTGTCTCCAACCGCACCCATCTCTCCTCTAGATCCCGCAGCCGCTGCACGCACCATCCACCAACGCCCGTATAGACGCCATTGCCACCGGATCTGCCAAGAATCTGAAAGGGCGTAGCAACGAAAGCCGTCTCCCGTCAAAAACCCAACGCCGACATCCATGGCAGCCTCTGCCAGATTTCTGACTCCGTCTAGAGAGCAACACTCTGCCCATCCATCACTACAACTGCTACAACACCATCCAGCAAACCATCAAGCCCTTCCCAACAACGATCCCCACGGTCCATCTCCATTGCTTGGGCACCAAGCAAGCGAACTTGACGAGGGACGTTTGGGAAGGTAAAAGTAGGAGGAGATGTTGTATTTAGTGGAAGTAGAAATTGTAATATTTTGAAAAATATGTTATTGATATGAAATAATTGGGAAAAAGTTAGAATAAATAAATTTGTTGAAATATAGTTGATAGGAAAAATAATTAGAATATAAAAATAAAATTGAAAAAATATGATGATTGGTTGATTAATGAGATGCCTTAAAATCCGTACCCCATCATTTTCCTCCAACGTTTCCAACTGTTTACTCCCAAAAGAGATTGAAGTAACGGAAGAGCCCAGCTGACCCATCGTGCATTTGACGGACGGAGAAATAAAAACAAAATTTGCAGCAGACATCCAAATATTCAAAGCGTGCCAAAGCTCTGCATGATTCAAAGCTAGTTGCTTGGCCTCCAAGGAATATTACTTAAGGGCGAAGCAACGAGACAGCAAGGACATACCAGGGCTGCCCTCCACGAACCGATGGATCGACAGCAGAAACGAAGAAGACGCCACTATGTCCAACACATGCGGAAGACCCACACTAGCAGCTAATTGCAGTGCGCCATGGCAGCAGCCCTTGCCAAACATCCAGACACACAATAAGCTCCCCGTCGAGAGGAGAGGAGACGCTGCAATGCTTGGCAGCATGCTAGCAGCTAGCTTAGCCTTCTTCGTCTCTGCCTTTTTCTTCCATTCTTTTATCTCCGTCTTTCCAACAATAAATTCTGCTGCATCTTTGTTTCGCTACAAAAGCAAGTCTCCACAACTGCGGGAGAAATAGTACTACCATCCCCACTACTGTTGCAATCCTCCGTTCTAAAAAAACCTCTCTATCTCGTAAACCCCAGTCCAACTACATGTCCCAGGCACCTCCTCAAAATGCTTTTTTTTATTTTTTATTATGGCAGCCATGCTAGTACCTAGCTTAGCCTCCTTTGTCTTTACCTATGTTCCAGTTTTTGTCCATGTAAATCAATCTAATATTTGGGTTCTAATCTTCCCAAAAGATTAGCAGCGAATCCTCTTTTTATATATTTTTAATTATTTTTATTTCGATATTTTAATATTTATTTATTGTAATAATATTTATCCATACATAAAAAGTGTTACATCTTCTTAAATAGGTAAGGGTGTGTTTGGTTGGAGATAAAACTTTTGATGAAAATTTTTTGGAGTAGAAGTTGTCAAATCAATAGAAAGTGATGTGATATAATAGGAGTAATGATGAGAAGTAAAGAGAATAAAGTTAAAATAGATAGGTTAGTTGTATGGGTAGTTGTGTAGAAATGATTGAAAAGTAGGGTAGTTTGTATAGAAAAATGTGAAAAAATAATTAAAAAATAAAGTAATTATAGAGAGTGAAAAGTTTTAAATTGAAAAGTTTTAGTTGATACTTTTTTGCTCTAAACAAACACACCCTAAATGAATAAGTTATATTTTCGTTAGCACGGAGACTCGTGAGTTGTTTCTCGTTGGAAGTGTGCGGCATGACAGTGTGGTCCAATCGGGTGCACGTTCACTGTTGCATTGCACCTACTCGCTTACTCCACTGTCTACGAGGCTGGTTGGTTGTGTGAAAAGTTAAAACACGTTGGATTTGCTGGCTCTTGGCGTGTAATGTGTACAATGGCAAAAACCTACCTTACACTGTCTCACGCATGAATAGCGAGGGAGAATGAACAAACTGCTGAACAAACCGCGTACATACTCAATTTTTAAAATTTTAAAATATTTTTACACAACTGTCCATCTAAGTATATTTAGGGCGTTTTTGGAAATGGATAAAACTTTTGACGAAAAGTTTTAGAGAGTAAAAGTTGTCAAATGATGTGATATGATAGGGGTAATGATGAGGAGTAAAGATGATAAAGTTAAAATAGATCGGTTAATTGTATGGGTAGTTGTGTAGAAATGATTGAAAAGTAAGATAGTTGTATGGGAAAATGTGAAAAAATGATTAAAAAATATAATAATTATAGAGAATGAAAAGTTTTAGATTGAAAAGTTTTAAGTTGACATTTTTTCCTTATTGTCAAACACACTCTTAATATGTGTATCAATTTTTACTATTTTTGTACATTTTTAGATATTTTTAAAAATAATAGTATTTTTAGTAATTATTAATTTTTAAAAATTAGAAAAAATCTAAAAATCTCAAAAAATGGGAAAAATTGATATAAATGTTAAATGCACTTAAGTTAACACTCTTATGAAAAAAATTTCAGAAAAATTTAAAAAATAAGTTAAATACCTCTGGGTGCACCGAGCTACTTAACTTCGGTGCACTAGGATGTAATACTAATTTTTTTATACAATTATTAATATAAGTGTATTTAAAATGTATATCAATTTTTACTATTTTTGAAAATTTTTGGATAATTTTTTAAATTTTAAAAATTAGTAGTATTTTATTAATTTTTATAAACAAAAAATTTAAAAATCTCTAAAAATAATAAAAATTGATACATATATTTATTATATTTAGATTAATACTCTTATGACAAATTTAATTTTTTTTTTTTTTTAAATGCACCCACTCGAATTGCATCCGCGTCCAACAAATCCCTGACCAAACATGCCCAAAGATCAAAGCGCGAGTGCTGCATTACCTGCTGTTCAATATCCGTGCAACTGTTTTTATTGTCCAGCTGGTTGCAATGCGGAGTGCGAACTGCGAACTGCGAAATGCGAAGTGCAGATCACCTCGGATCTCCATCGGGCATTCGGGCTTGGTCGCGGGCGCAAGTCACGAGGGGAGAACGTGCCGCTGGCCGCTAGGGGGCGGAAGACGCCAAAAGTCTGCGGCGGAGACGAGGAATTGGAGGGACATAAAAGCCCCTTCTCACTGACAGCGAGACTGAGATCATCAGATACGCAAGAAGAAAAAGAAGTCGACAAGGAAAGCGAGACATCCCGATGATGGCGATCGCTATCGGCACGGCGCTCGTATTCCCTCCTCCGATTCCCCTCGGTAGCTACCAAAATCGAATCTTTTTGTATACCTCCGATAATAAGCATGCGCATTAGTCTGATCTGCTGGAGTCCCAACCCAAGAAAGAGAAACTGAAATTGATATCTTGTGGGATACTGATAGCATGCATGCCTTCGTTTTTATGTTGGAAAGTGGTTTTCTTTTCTGCTGCGTAGAAAGGGAAGGGAAGACTTCTTCGTAGATTTCAGTGTCATTTGGTCTCACCTCCACTATCTCCAACAGAAGCAAAGCATGCGATCCAGCCTGCCTGCCTGTTTTTCTGTGAAAATCTGGTCCGACTTTTGATATACCTTCCGATTCATCTGCAAAAATTATATCTTGTGTTTGCTATTCTCGTGAAAAGAAAAATCAAAGCATGTATTCGTCGCGCTTATTGACCTTTATTTGACAGCTTGTGGATTTGCGATCTTCTGGTAAATGGCGGTTTCAGCACCTCCACACTGTCAGTACTGTCGCATGGAGGGGCTTTATGGCTCGATGTCATTCGGGATGGTAACGGGTTCTGTTCGATCACCTTTTGACGCTCGGGCAGCCCCTGATTTTTCCAGCATGAGGTTCTCTCTCTCTCTCTCTGCCCCCACAGAAAGTACCATCGTCGAGTTCAAACTTCTGTTTCCAAATTCCCACATGCCTTCGTAAATTATATGAGAAAGGAAGAAAAATTTCTTAATTCATTATGAACATTATGAAGAGGGTAGAACGGATACTTGGGTCAGCGGCGTTAGCCTGGTATGCGTCCAGCCATTTTGCCAGTTTTTGGGCTGCATCCACTGTTATGTCTGGACCCTTGCCCGACTGATTTTTTTTTTTTTTGGCCGGGGGTTCAATTGATGCTGCGCTGTGTTGGTCCTGGCCTCAGCCACCTCATTACCATAGGCTTGCCTATTACTCGCCTCTTTCTGGAACACCACTCTCCTCTTATCCATAAAATCATTGTAAATGCTATATGTTTCAATTTTGATAATGGAAACTTACAAATAACCAATTATACCAATGAATTTGGTAATGCTGCATTGGAACATTGCCTTTGATTGTTTTCAGGCACTCATTCGAGCATGGATGTTTGTTTTCTGTTTAGCTTTAAATGCAGGAATCCCCTTTTGGGGGTGCAGTCTCATTGGTTGTCCAAGGGGCAGGAGATCCCATCATCTAAAATTAGAGTGGCTTCAAATTATTCTGATCCTGTGCCTGAATCATCTAATTACATGGGAAATCGGGGATACCATCCACTCGAAGAACTGCAAGACTATGAGAGAAGCAGGGACAAGATGCCAACAGGAGCTGAAATAGCCAGGACAACTGTTGAGGTGATCAGCATGTAGAAATGGACACATCAATTATTTGTTTCAAATTTCAGTTGTTAATCAAACTGATTTGACCATTTCCTATTGTGGTGCCCCAAAATGCTACAGGGGCTACCGTGTAATCCCAAGCAACTCTTTGTATAGGAATTACTATCAACAATTTTAGTACTCATATATAAGGTAAATATCTGATTTGCACAACCACACTGAATGGAGTAACATAAGCAAAAGCATAAAGATCCCAACCATGCTACACGTCTATGCAAGATACACATGTCCAATAACAATAATCCACAACTAGCGCATATGACGGATTGTGTATATTACAACATCTGAAATAATATATGTATCTTAAAAATAAATAACTGAGTGCAAATAAAATACAATCCGCCTCACTACAATCTACTCCCACTCAGTAACTATATGTAACAAAACAAGATCACTTTAGGGCCTACTGATCACCATCATACCCATTTCGCTACATCCCACTTGAAGGATCATCTGGCCTCGCCTGTCTAGGGGTCTAAAACCACAAAAAAAACATGCTTATGAGCCGAAGCTTAGTAAGTAGTATAAAATAACGAAAGCATCAGAAAACACACAAACATCATGCTTATGTCATACTGCTGAGCACCATGCATCACACCCAATCACACCACACTGGTATACTGAAGTCTCATGCATGCACATAATTGTACACTTTATTCTACAACACCCAGTCATCTGCCTTATTGTATATTTCCCAGAAGAAAGACAGATGCTGCCATACCCTACTGAGAAGAAAGACACATGCTGCCATACACTACTACACACCGACTCACACTGCTCACAATGCCACACGTTGGCACATACTGCTCACACTGTTGAAGGACATGACAGAAGGGATCCCATGTGCTGGATTCAGGCTATAATTATCACATCACCTACACATCAAACACATATGAGATGTAGCATGCCATCACACTCGTTCATACACTGTCCACACAGCCAAGGACATTAAATTGTCGTGTTATTTCACATGGTGCGTGGCATACATACAATGGTGCAATATAAATAAACCACAGGGATCGCACAGAAGTAATATTGGGAAAAGCTGATACCATACAGCATACACTGCACACTCACGCAGGGGTCACACTCCCCATCACACACACCACATCTCGGGGCCCACACGTTCTATCACCCTTAGGCCCTATCCTAGTATTCAATTTACTATAATGTAGAATCAACTTTACACAGTTTTCACTTGTTGAATCACCCCTTTTCTCACTATAATTTCATCGTTTCTAACAACCCTAGAACTTGTGCTCCTCACCAAGTTACCCGGTCACACAAATTTTACAGCCAACATGTTTAACATCAGCACAACTTTCCCATCATCCAGGAAGGTTAAGTTATACCCCCTATTGTTTTATAATGAAAATCAACAACTAAGGCTTCATACCCTGAATTCTAAATTCTCATAAATCACATGGTATAATCACACCAACTACTCACAGAATCATACCAGGCGCATGATCATTTGTGGCCGGTCGCAAATGGTGGGTGCAAATGATCATGTCCTGTCATACCAAACCATAAATGACAAGAATCTCATCAAATAGTTGAAAGAAAACTATGTACTGTAAGGGATTCAGCGAGAATATGCATCTATTCCTCAAAATAACGTTGGCCACAAGTTTCGGGAAGATGCCTCCCCATGATTCGCATAAGAAATTTCCTTAAATCATCATCCTGAGCAAAACCCTCAACCTTTTCCCCCTTTCTACAGAGCTTAGAATAGGAAGAAAATGAAAAATGTAAAAGATCTGTGGCTCCACTTCACCCAACTTAAAATTTCCCCTATTTGATTTGTTGGTGTTTCTGTCTGTGGACATTCGTTCGGTGAACTTTCATCAATGTTGTTTTTGATGGGAAAAACCTCAGAACACGCTCAGTGTCACTGTCTCCTCTGTATGACATTTTTGTAGATGCTCCTTGGATTTTTGGTTAACAGAACTTCTATTATGTCAACAGAACTGTCAATGGATGGGGCAGATTTCCTGTCTTCAATTCCACCATGCTTACACATCACACTCTGTGCAGACATCTTAGTCATGACATAACATGACTCATGAAAGGTTTAACCTTTGGTTGGATTTTGACTATGCAACTCAACTGCTAAAATTAATGCATTCAACCTTCTAAAATTCAACCAATCACACACACATTACTAATGCATATAGAAACATGTTAGGCAGATCATATATAAGTTAAAGACATATCATATATAAGTGAAAGGCACATGGCCAATATCATCTACTCGCATTCTACTATCAAGAAGAAATCACAACTTTCTCATGCATTACACATTCAAGCCATCATATAATCATCCCACATCAACCAACCACATCTGTATATAACACACGCACTGTGGATCTTCCAAGCCAAGTGTAGCAATGCACATTCACTTGGCATCACAAATGCACGTGTCTCCCACCATGTGCTATAAACACACAACACATATCATACACGCCAGGTCAATTGAATTACATTGGTTCTCTGCATAAAAGCCGAGTAAGCTAACATTTCACATACCTGTGGGAAATTAAACACAGTTTGCAGAGACAACAATCACCATGACATACGCACGTACCACCAGCACACTTTTATCACATGCAACACGCACATGTGAAGATCCACAATGACTTGGGATCTGACACCTACCAGGCAGTACAGACATTTGGGCGTTACCAAGAATGATGGATCTTCTCATTTATATTTCCGAGTTGGTGTTGCTGTGATCTGGGGGGTGGTATTGTTGGTCTGTTCAACATAACTTCCAGATCGAAAAAATGTGTGTATGCTTCTCTGTCTCATGGATGCACATCAGCATCTGTGCATGAGCATGGTTTCATGTGTATTTGGCTATGTGTGTTTGCCATGTATGTTATACTAGATAGTTTATTACTGTCCTAGATCATGTTCATCTTTTTTATTCTCCCTTGTAGAAAAATTTATCAATCTCTTCTTACTGTCTTAGGCAAACAGCAGCGCATTGCTTTTATTCCCTGGGATGGTGCATACTGAACCTCATGAGCTTACCTCATGGGCGGAATTTCCCTATGTAATTGATGATTTTGGAGGTCAGACATCTCATAACCTGCAATTATTGAGTAGAGTTTCCACATAAAACTAACAATTTTTACGGTATTCTTTCTTGTTGTAGATATATTTTTTGAAATTTTCGATGATGAAAACATGTTGCTAGATCGTGGAGCCAGCAATCCTGTGGTAAGGACATGGTTAAAAGGTTAAACTAAGTAACACCAGAGTATATTTACTATCATAGTCATATTTATTCTGTTGCTTTCAGACTGTTTTGATTGGGATGGATTTTCAAAGACATAGCAATTATAATGACAGAGCAGATCGTCGAAGTCATGATGATGCATTTCATGATGATAATAAAGAGGTTATTTCAGTTTATTCCTCGAGTTATTCTTCCTTAGAACCTGTGGTTGGTGATCCTTTCTAAAATTGTTCATTCGCTTTTCTGATTATAACAGATTGGTGATACAGAAGTATCTAGTATGTTGATTGATTGGGGTATGCCTGATACATTACGTCAGATTCATCCTACATATTTTGCCAAATGCTTGACAAAGGTGATTATTGTTTACAGACAGCTTCTGAAATGCATTGAAATGATTTTTCTGTCTGCTTTATTATTCTATTTAAAACAGATCATAAAAATCATATTGACCTCGACTAGAGAAGTACACAACCTGAACGGATCAGGGAAAAGCAAATGTGCATTATTAATTTTACATTACCATTATCATAATAATTATCATCAATTGCTAATCTTTCCTCTAATTTGTTGGCGTCAGTTACATGAATCCTGCACTCTATATTTACTATATTTGGTCTTTACATTGCATAATGCCACCAATTAATTGTTAGAAATAGGGGTGAAAATCGGGCTAGGTCATACTAGTCACGGTTGACCTAGCCTTAACTCTATTTGAAAAACTTTGTGCTCAACCCTAAATATTATATTGGGCAATGTTGTTAATACTGAATTGGTTAATGAACTGGTCAAGCAACTGGTCTATTTCAAACTAATGTGACTGTTTACAAGAACCGGTTGGAACTGTTTACATTAGAAATTACATAAGATGCATAATAATTATAGATTGATAGTCTCAGCTAAAAAAACTAACCAACAATGTAATAATTAGAAGTTTGCTTTGTTGTGCATTTTTATTTCTTATGTGCATGATGATGAATGTTGGAAGGCGACATCAAAATTTTTTTTTTAATTAAAAAAACTCTGAATGACATGCATTGCTACTGAAATATGTGGTTTTATATGATGATTTTTTTTCTCACTTCGAGCGCTAGATGTGCATGAGAAGATGAAAAAAGTGGGAGGGAGGAAAAGCATTGAATGCCAATATGCCATCCTGCCACGTTAGTTTTCTGCACGTTGTTGTTATTATTGTAATTCTTATTTAGAATAATCAAATTGATTGGCCGGCTTCAAAAGCAGTTGAACCAATGGTTAGATCAGTTAGTTTGAAACACTCAATCGATAACCAAGGCAAATTGGATTGACAAGGTGATCAGTTCCCAGTTCAGCTGGTCTGATTGGCCAGTTCGATCCGGTTTTTACAACATTAGTATTAGATTAGGATATGGTCAATCCAACTCTAACCTTATGTTTTTAGAAATGAGGTTGGTCTCATATTAGCAATTTGGGTTGAAATTAAGGTTAATTTTGAAAATTTTGGTATTAAATCATTTTTTAGTCCGACATGTTATTAAATTAGTATAATGAAGTTAAACAATGTGAAAACTTTAAAAGAAAATGAGAATAAGATAAACATACGTGAGAATTTTTTAATAAATGAATATATGTGGGATAGGGCGGGACTATCTAGGTTGGGACGTGGTTGACCTACAGGACCCTATTTTTGAATTTGGATTAGGTTTGCGACCTGTCCCTTCCTGGATTCTGAAGTGCTGGTTTAATCGGTCAAAATGTGCCAGACCCAATCCAATTTGCATCCCTACTTAGGAACATGGTTCAAATACCTTTCCAGTCGTAGCGAGTCTTCAACTCATAACTGGAATGATTAAAAATTTGTCTGGAGTCGATTGTGCTGATATTTCTGATTTCAGTTGCAATTTATCCACATCCATTATATTTCTAGGATTCACAAAGACGATAAGCGGCGCCTACAATATGAAGATTGTAATGCGTTGATACTTTTATCTTTTTAAGTCAGGGACCATAGCGTAGGGTCCTCAGTTGATTGCCAGGCCTTTGAAAGGAGTCATCCTTTTCTGTGTTCTTGGTTTCTGAGATTAATTTAAAGGAAAGTAAGAACAATTATTCTTAACATACAGTATATCATCTTGTAAAGAATACAAGTTTTTTGTCTTGATGATGTATTCTCTCTACAGCTTTTGTTCTGACACTTGCAGTTTGTTTACATAGGCAGTTCATACAGAGTGTTTGAAAAAGATGGACCATCCGTCAAATGGCCTTTCTATTGTCGGATGCCTTAGACCAGCATTCATTGATGAAGAATCTTACTTGAGAAAGCTTTTTCGTGGAGATTATAATGATGGCTATGATGCTGAAATTGAAGGTAAATTTTGCTTGCCATTGAATGGTAGTTATTAGTGATTCATTATCAAATCAGGATTATTAACCCTACAATAGATCCATAGATTGCATGAGTCAGGAGTCTCGGTTTTATGTTTATAACATGTGGATGAACCTCAAAAGAAGATGACCACATAGTTGCAGCTTGAGATTTGACCTATGATTTGAATGTTATCTATAACTTCTACACATTCTTCTCAGTGAAACATCTTATGTCTTCAAACTAAACACTTTCATGTCTCTCTAAAAATTGTGCTAAGATGAAACTATTCTCGACTTCAATCCAAAAGATTATGGAGGCAGCTTAAGCTCAGCACTCTACAAATTGGAGCTTATGAAGATCGAGCTGTTTTCTGTATATGGTGATCAGGCAAGTGCCTCAAAGTCCTTATGGTTTGGAGGTATCATATGATTCTTGATACAAAGAAATTTCCCTCATTTATAATTTTTTATGAGCATAATAAATGTGCGTGCACCCTGTTTTTTTTAGTAGCCTAGCCATTGATTTAATGCATGGGGGTGAGGCAGTTGCTGTCCTTCTTGTTCCATTACCGGCTTTTGTATGTGTGCGCGTGTGTGCTTTCGGAGAAGAGGAAAGGGGGGGTAATAGGGGTAGTTTCTTTTGCATCATTCGTACGCATTGTGACCTACAGCATGTTCAACCAATTTGGATCACCAAAGGATGGTGGCCTCAGACATGTTTTTTCCTGGCATGAAAACTGGTCTGAGCATCTCAAATAAACATTTTACAGCCTAAATCTTGATTTTCTGTACTGATTTTTGTTCCCTCCATTCAACAGCAACTTCAAAGTTGTAATAGATTGATCAATATTTTCAGAGCAGAACAGTGAGTTGAGCAAGATGGTTAAGTGGTCTGGATTAACCCAGCTGAAATTACAGTCAAAACTGGGAAGTACCGGATAACTATCCCTTTTGAAAATATTCCATGTTAAAAATGTGCAATGTTTATAACTGGTACTTTTTTAGGCCATTTGAACCCTTGGCCTTTCCATTACATGTCATTCTTTTAATGCTATAATAGGTATTATGCATTATTGAACCTTTTTAAACCATCAATTTTCAAAGAAACTGGCAAGAGATTGATTCTTCTCAAACCAGTTTGAGCTGGCAGGCTGCAGGTCCAGAATGGTGTTTGGAACATTGCTGGTGCATATTCACTGATTATTAACTATAACATCACCAATCTGGTCCTTCAGAGAGGGGTGTGGATTTTAATACCATTCTAATAATCAAATTCAGGCAATTCTGGTTTGTGGTTCATCTGGTAGGATTTCATCTGTGTATGTCCAAGGGTTCTAAACCTGATCACATTGCTTAAACTGGATATGATAAGCAAAAATAGGGAGAAAACTGCTTCTATGCTAGCTGGGTGTTCTGTACTTACATTTCAAGGGAATGGGGCTTATGTATTTATGCAGGCTATGATTAGTTTGCAAGATTTTCAAGAAGCCGAATCTGATGTTCTTCTGCATTCTGCTTCGGATATCATTAGACGACTTAGTGAGAGTACCTTGGATTGTGACACGGCTCTCAGAACTCTCTGTCGAAAGAAAAAGGGTCTCATAGTTGAGGTAAAACCTGTGATTTTAATGATGGGTTGCAAATTTGAGGCCTTCGGACTCCTGGGAACTCTTTTCATTGCAACTTGTTTACAGTTACAAAGAATAGACCCACCCCCCATACTCTTTGAAGGGTGGTACTTATCTTCTCTCCCCTCTTTTTTTAGCATTCATTGTAGGCAATGAACAATGGTAGCACTTAAATGTCTAGGACATTAACATTTATGCTACCTTGGGTTGACAAGTCGTTCATTTATGGTACCAACCCTCACACAAACACCCCCCCTAAATGTCCAAGGTACCTTGGATTGATGAGTTAGGGTGGCCTGGAGATTGAGAATGATGTCGTGAAAAAACTTTGTTTCACTATGATGACCATTTGTAGGAGAATGAGAGGAAGATCTAAAAAAAAATGGATGTAAGTAATTAAACAAGATATACAATATCAAAGATTACTGAAAATTTAGTTTCAGATCATTAAGACTAGCACAACAGAATCCATTGAGCCGACCCCACCTAGGTAAGAAATGACTTACGATGATAATGATGATGATGACCATCTAGAGATTGAGAAAGATGCTGTACAACGAATTTGGTTGAGCCTGGTATGTTTTTTGGATGAAATCCAATCCATTCATTCATGTTATTTTTTTCTTGGTCATCTAATGAAAAGCTTGCACATAACTAGAGTAAAAATGAGCCGGTACACATTTTCCATATTGCTTGTGGCCATTTGTTGTTATTTAGACATCCATATCTTTAAAACATTTCTATCATATGTATGAATTATTCCATCAATTTTATTGAATTTTGGTTCTTGATTGGATCCATTTGTCATTCTCTGTACATAATTGTATGTTTTTTCAAATGATCTGGTTCACATAGGCCTTTGATCAAAACAATGAAGTATTTTGGTTAAAGTGTAATGTTTCAATGCATCCGGATGCAAAATCCATTTTTTAAAATTTTAAAGAATTTTTTAATTAAAATTGTTAATCTAGATGTATTTAATATATAAATTAAGTTTTGCCATTTCTGGATATGTATATATATTTTTTGATTTTTAAAAATAGGAGGATTTTCTTATTTTGAATGCATATAGATGTATTTAATATATAAATTAAGTTTCGCCATTTTTGGAAATGTATATATATATTTTTGATTTTTGGAAATTAAGTTTCGCCATTAAGTTTCCTCATTTTGAATGCATCTAGATGCACTGAAATTTCAATGCACTCGGGTGCAAAACCTATTTTTTAATGAGGAATCATCCCGTTAACTTGGGCTAAACAATTGCGTTGCTTAGCTCATCTAAAAAAATTCATGTACAATACTTTTTTTTAAATAAATTTTTTCTTTATACACTTAGTTATTTAAGTGCATTCAACTTATAAACTAAATTGTAGTATTTTGAAAAAAAATATATACGGATATCCAAAAATAGTAAAACTTAGTTTACATGTTAAATACACTTAAATAAATAAGTGTGTGAAGAAAAAAGCAAAAAAAATATTGTAAATGAGTTTTTTGAAGTGGGTCAAGTATGAAATTTGCTTAGCCCGGGCTAACAGGATTACTTTTCTTTTTAAATTTTTTTTATAAAATTGTTAATCTAGGTATATTTAATTTATGTATTAAGTTTTACTATTTTTGGGGATGCGTATATGTAATTTTTTGACTTTCAAAAAATAAATGATTAAAACCCCCTTATTTTTTAAAATTATATATACACATCTCAAAAATTGTAAAATTTGGTTTATATATTAAATAGTTTTATAAAAAAATTAAAAAAATTAAAAAAATGGGTTTCACACCTGAATGTGTTGAAATTTCAATGCATTCGAACACATTGAAACATTACACTTTTCTCTCTACATGTTGTAACAACAAAACAGTCCTTTGCATTGTTTAAGGTTTGTGTCATGTCAGCGAGGGCCTGCTTTATACTGGCCAGGCCTAGGCAACAGTTAAATCTAGAAGTAGGGAGATTTTCATGGGGTCTTCACCCACAACAGATGCAAACTTGGATGCTCAAGTAATGGCAGATGTTGCAACAATCACATATGGTCATTTCTTCTTTGTGTATCAAGTGTCGTCAGGCAATATTCTCTGTCACATGAAATCCAATTTTCTGTTTGGTTATTCGCCTTACTAGAGTTATGGCAACATTTAAAAGTGGTGATCATGAAATTTACTAAAAGTTGTCCCTTGTGTTGTGCAGGGAGCAAATCTGATTGGTGTGGACAGTCTTGGTCTGGATGTTAGAATTTTTACTGGATTGGAAGCTCGGACTATTCGTTTTTCTTTCAATGCCCGAGTAATTTCTTTGAAAGAATTCTGCATATTTTACATTGGCAACTGCAATGTGACTTATCTTGTTTGATTTTTGTGATCCTCTCTCTCTCTCTAGTCGGCAAAATCTTGCCTAGAAATTTAATGATTATAAGGAGTTTCAAGAAATAAAAATGGACATACATAAGATTTTTCTTTTGATATTATTTTGGAAATTCTGTCTTAAGATGTATATGAGTTTCATGATTCAAAACATGATATACTGAATTAAAATTCGAATTATTTATGAGTTTTGTGATTTGATATTTGACACATGATAAAGCTGAATTATTTGAAGGTGTTTATGATGTTGACGTATTTAAAATTTTAATTTCTGTAGTTGGAAAACCTTAAGATGTAATAGCTGTATCGTGACAATATAATTTTGGAACTTCTGTGGACAACTAGCGAAAACTAATTTGGATAAAAAAATGAGAACAAATATATTGACTTTTAAAATCATAATGCAGCTGGAAGTGTGACTACGATGTGAATGAAAAAAGCTGGAAAGGTTAATAGTCATTATCTGGGAAGTCTATCCACATGATCATATAATTTTATGATTTTTTTCTATGACAAATTCATTAGCATATATGTCTACCTCAGTTGTATATCTCTCATTTAGTAGGTTATATGACGTGCCATTTAGGCATTACAATTTTTGATTTCCAATCTTGTGCACCTGTGCATTCGACCATTCCTTCCTTTTTGCCCCCTAAAATTTATTTTTGGAAATTGATTTATGTGCAGGCAATGTCAGGGAGTGCTGCTGAGAAAAAGATCATGCGAATGCTGTTCCCTAAGAATTATCGTAAGAATTTCAGGATCCCAAGTGATAACTCTAGGGATTTTGATTCTTTTTGAACAGCTCTTGTAAAACACTAACAATCTTGAGAATAAAATGCGGTCTCGTTGCTATGTAATCGGGTTATACAGAAGTAGTTTTGTATAACCTCTTCAAATTTTACGATTTTGATACTTGATGGAAAATCTAATCCATTCATTATATTAATATTATTTGTTTAGTTAAGAAATTAAGTTTCATCCAAATATAATATGTGCACAAGCAACATTTGTTTAAAAATAAGTATATTTATGTGTAAATTAGAAAAAATGCTTAGATTCATTTACATATGTATTGAATACTTTATAGAATCATTTATTTTTGTAGTAGTGATATTTTAGATGGTTTAGATGTTGTAAATATTATTCAAAAATTGATATTTATTATTAAATTATTTTATTATATTGATTTTACACATTTATAGAAGAAGTTCATACATAGCGACATTAAACAAATGAAAGGGTTTTCATAATAATAAAAATGATGCTAAATATAATAGATGGAGCAAATTTTTTTATTAATAGGGAAGAGATCAAAAATGGAGGGAGTTATTAGCAGAATCCTCGAATAAAGTATTCCATGTTTCCGTTCTCGGCGTTATGAATTAAAGTCCATACCTGCCATGCAAGCGCAGGGTGAACATCGAGCAGTTTTCCTTTTTTTTTTTTTTTTTTTTGTTCCCTGGTCTAAACTGGCCCTTATGCAGACCTTAATTTAGGTATGGGTTAACTCCAGTACTAAATCTCTGTATAGTTAATTCCGATTTAGGTCAAGGTCAAAGTAGATGGGACCGGTTTCAAACGATAAAAGGAAATAAAAATATTTTGCAAAATAAAACTTGTACATAAAAAATGGGAATTCAAAAAAAAGAGTTTTGATTATAATTTACACAAAATAATTTTTAAATATATCATATTCAATCTTCAATGATAAATATCTAAAAAATTGAAATGATATTTACTCAGATAATAAAAAATTTTCTATCCGGAACTGTTACTAATGTCAGTGGTGTTTTTGTCCACGAGACAAACAAATAAAATCCAATGACGTGAGGACTTTAAATTTATTTTTATTATCTTAAATTCTCAACGTTGAATTGCTTCTAAATAATATCTGAACAATTAAAAATATCAAATTTTAATTTTGAAAAATCAAAATAAAATACTAAACAAATTAAACATTATCAAATTTAACATATAAAATATGAAAACATGTCCATATATAAAAAGTAAAAATAAAAGATATTTTTTAGTTGGTGACATTTCTATGGAATGTGAATGGGTGAACAAAATCAAATGAGAACTTAATGTATTAAAACGTAATAATATATTATAGAATTACTCATTCAATTACGTAAAAGTAATAATTTATACATTGAAAATATCACTTTTCAATTAATATATAAATGAAATTATTTTACTATATATTATTTTTAAGACGATGGGTCAACTTGTTTGGTACCTTGAAATGTGTATGATGGGTTTTTAATTTTCTACCAATAGGATGCGGTAGATTCAAGTAAAAAAAAAATATTCAGTTTAATTAAGGTAAGATAGGTTTTAATGTTCGGGTACCTAAAACTGCCGAATTACTAATATATATATATATATATATTAAATGCATCTTTTATTTAATATATAATTTTTTCTTAAAAAATTAGGAGCATCTATACTTCTACTTTTTTTTTTTTTTTTATCAAGAATTATCCTGACTAGGTAGTGTTTATTATCGAATTGCTTCAATTGTAACTTTCATGAATTTATAATTATGCCTTTTAAAAAAATTTAAAATCCAAGCAACCATTTCGATAAATTGTAGTTCAAAGAGAATATAAAAAATACAACACTCTTGATTTTTTAATGAAAATAAAGATTTTTCGCAAATGGAACTTACAAAGAATATAAAATATATTTTTTAAACATATAAAACTTATTTGATACGCAGGAATGCTTTTATGAAATCGAGTTTCAAGTGATTTCATGGAACTTTTTCATTTTGAGATATTAATAATTGATGCAAAAACCAATCTATTCATTAATTTAACATCATTTGTTTAGCGAAGCGAATAAGTTTCAATTGTGAAATCGATTAATGGAAATTGTAAATTAAGTTTTTAGTTTTGATGATTAACAACTAATTTGATATGTTTCAAGGATGCTAATCTTATTTGAGGTTTATGCATATAAGAAAGCAATTCAAAGGTAAAGTACAAACAATCGAAGTCGCATTCTAAGTTGACTTAAAATGCGACTTGAATAAAGTTGCAACATAAGTTAACTTCAAAACTAACCTCAAATGAAGTTTCTAAAGTAGTGACTTTTAGAAGCAAGATACATAGATGAAGTCACAACCAATTTAACCTTATTTGCGACTTGATTGAAGTTGTGCCACCTAATGTCCTAACCTAAGCCGACTTGAGATACAGGTGAAGTAGAAGATGAAGTTGACCTTAGCTAGTGACTTGGAGGAAGAAGTTAACACTTAAACTTTTTGTTAGAAAAAAAATAATTGAAGTTGCATCCCAAGTTGACTTCACCTGTGAGGAAGATGAAGTCTGACTCGAAATCGACTTGAAAGAAAGACCTCAATAAAGAAAAGGAAAGCAAAAGAGAAATGACTCTATTAGCTTAGGCTAAGAAATGATTTAGCTCATTTCAAAAAAATCATTTAAAATTTTTTACTTTTTTCTTAGTACACTTGTTTATCTAAGTGTATTTAATGTATAAACTAATACTCATATGTTTAAAATTTTTTAAAATATATATACGTATCTAAAAATGGTAAAATTTATTTTATATATTAAATGTATCTATATTAACAAGTTTGTGGGAAAAAAGTAAAAAAAAAAGTTTTTAAATTGTGTTTCATGAAGTGGACTAAATAAGTCATTACTTAACTTGGAATAATGGAATCATTTTTAGGCAAAAGAGCAAATGACTTAAAAACATACTGAAGTTGACTTTAGTTACGACTTAGGCAAAGTCCTACAAAAAGTCAATTCTCTATGGGACTTGGATGGCCAAAGACTTGAGCGCTAACTTAGTAGGAAGAAATGTCAAGTTAAAGTCAATACTCAAGTCAGTCTCACATGTGATTTGGATGAAGTCGCAAGTCAAGTTGACCTTATTTATGACTTCAATCATAATAGTTAATTTTTTTAAAAATGTTGGTACATTAAATTTGCTCCACCTACCTTGAAATTTTAAAAATCATTCAAATCTATAAATACCCTTTCAAATGGAGTTAATGGGATTAGTTAGAACAATAATTATGCTTTCACCTTTCTACTCTCAAGCATTCAAAGCTCCATTTAAGTGTTTTCAAGTCAAGCTCTCAAATTCACTACAAAAAGCTTTAAAGCTTAATTATTATTTTCATTCTTTTTCAAAGCTTGCTATGCTAAACAATCTACATAATGTAAAATGTAGTTTATTTCATTTGATATTTCTTAGTTATAATTTGACACTTTGCTTAATATTGGAGACCAAGGCCAAGATGTAAAAGCAAGCAACGTTTGATTAGAATGGTACTCACCAATTGCTTGTATGAGATTGTAAAAGATCATCTAGAACTATAATCTAGAAAAGAGTACAAGCTTTGAGTTGTAATCAATAAGCGATAATGAAATCCAAGATACAATGAAATTCAAGACACAAGAAGTATGTACTTGGAAGAGTAGAGTAGGGAGGTTGCTTGAACTACTATAAAAATCTTTACCATTTTGTACATTTATTTTATCTTCGTTTGCTCGCTTATTTTAGCGCTCTACGTTTCATTTAAAGAGAATAAATATCTAAGAAGTTCAGCTTAAATAGAAGAGAAAAATTTTAAATTACTAAAATCACCTTTTCTCTATTGGCTAAAATCACTCATTTGGGATGAACATCATTTAAATTTAATATCTGTCGTAGGCCATATTTGTTCAAAAATAAGTTCTTTCCTGTGTAAATTGGAAAAAAACTTAAATCTGTTTACATATGTATTAAAATGCAATAATATTTTATAGAATTATTTATCCACATAGTAATAATATTTTAGATAATTTAGATGTTAAAAATACAACTTAAAAATTAATATTTAACATTATATTATTTTATTATGTTAAGTTTACATATTTGTAAATGGGGCATACATACATTGATAATAGACAAATGAAACAGTTTCCATGGTAATATAAATTATAATAAATATAATAGATGAAATGGATTTTTCATCATCCATTTAGATATTAAAAATGGATAAGGTCCCATAGAAGAGAAGTTTCATAGAAGTATCACTGTTTAACTTATATATTATTTAGCATATTTAATCAATTCATGTTAAAAATATACTATTATTACTTTAATTATAATTTTTAAGTAGAATTTTGTAACACCCTATGTGAGTGCTACGACAGGTTAGAGTCTTCCTCCAAACTTCAAATCTGAATTCGAACGTTGAGCTAGGACCTGCAAATTCTTATCAGCAATAATGGTGATTAGTATAGTTTGCAAAAGAAAGAGTTAGTACAGAAAATGGGCCTGGAGTCCAGGACTTGGACTTGGACTTGGATTTCACATATTCAGTGTTATTGCAAGTCGGGTGCTGTATGTTGATATTCGGTTCTAGAACAGCAGCAGCCATTCATGGGAGTATAAATGAATCCTGCATTTCTGTAATGTAAGAAATGTCAGTAAATTATTCTTTAATTAACAATGGTTTGGGGCATGTCTATCACCCTTAAGTAGCACGTTTTCTTCACTGCAACTGATCACATAACCAGTTGAATTTCGCAGAACTAGCCGGTTCAACAGTTTATGCGTCACTCCAGAAATCCAAATATGTTAGTAATGAAAGATGAAAATTTTAGCGTACAGATTTCAGCACATCTGTAATAATAACAACAAAAATGAAATTCTAAAAGAAATGGAGTCCATTAATCTTTACAAGAGATTGGATCCCATTTCATTAAAAAAAGCTCTGGGTTGCAAAGTCTAAATTCTGGTCTCAAAATCAAGCATTACAACAGCAGTAATTTTGCTTGATTTCTGAACTGTTACATGGTTATGAAAATGAAAAACAAGGAAAATAAAATCTGGATGTAAAACTGGAATTAGTTGACTAGAAACTGGATGGCCGGAACTAGGCTGGGAAGCTTGAAGATGGAGGGTGGAAGGCCGGCGATGTGAACACTAGACTATCACACTTTCTTCTCCTTTTTTGGGGCCGTGTCTCTGTCTCTGAGATATTGGAGGTAGCCCCTCTTTATAGAGGTTGCTATCACTTTGCTAGACGTGTGGTGAGTTACACACGTTTTGGATTGTTGCATGTTGCTCCTGGTATTTTACATGGTTGCTGGTCTTTATCATGCTCTGGACGAGGCATGTTTGTCCATGTTTTTTCGGTGCCAAGTAGTCTGGGTTGCCGGTGTAATTCTCTTCTGGGTTATTGTTGTGTTGCTCTCTTACGGGCTGCTGCTGCTAATGGTCCTCTTTATGGGCGGTTGGGGGACTTCGTTCTACCTCAGCTTTTGTACCATCCATCCTTTTGTATTTTCGTGATTGCAATGTTCCCTCCATGATATCGTTTCATGTTTTTGAACTTTCTCAGTTACTATTGTCCTTCTGTTATTGAACGGAGGGGTGTTTACAAATTTATAGTAAACGTAGCAAACGAATTTTATACTGTAAAAATCTAGTCTTGAAACCTAGACCACCAAGACTATCCAGCACTCATAAGAGTGCTTTATGGGTAGGCTGGCCATTGCAGAAGCTTCAGATTCTGTCACTTGATGGTGAATATCTAGTGGGCGTGGGAAGAGGAATATCCAGCTGGACTTTTATGGCCTGCACTCATACGGGTCTTTTACTGGCAGGTTTTCCCTCCGGGGAGTTGAACCAGGTACTTACCTTTTTTCGAACCAGGTTAAACCCAGTACCAAAGCAGGTCAACATTTTCTGAATCGGGTTAAGTATAGGTTTTTTTTTTAGGGTGGACTGATCCAAATTAAGGGTGTTAACAAATCGGGTTCGATGGGCTGGAGTTTAATTCTAATCTTAACCTATTTAAAATATTTCAATCCTGATACGTTTATTAATCCACTTAAAAACTTTAATCCTAACCTATTTATAACTTATTTAATAAATGAGTTGGTAGGTTGTCAATGAATTATATAGTAGACGACTTGAAGATGAGTTGTATGTTAGACGACCTGAAGGCCTAAACGTTAGTGGACGATGATCTCGTAGTGAGAGATGAGAGGATGTTTTCAGCATAGGAAAAATGAAAATAAGGCAGTAACAGGAAAATAAAATTACGGCAGTAACCAAGAAATAAAAATTAGGTGATGGAAAGAAGACTTAGAGATGAAAAATAACTAAGGGATTTACATTTATGTATAAAATTTTAATGAGTTAAATGAGTTGAACGTGTTAAATGGGTTATATAGGTTACTAAATGACTTAACGGGTTATAAAATCTCAAATATAATTCGTTTATTTAATTAAATGGTTAAGCGAGTTGACAAATCATAATCCTTCTATTCAAAAATCTAATACTCAAACCCATTTACAAACCAATTGGACAAGCGGGGTTGATGGGTTGATCATGACCATTAACACCCCTAAATTTTAAGTTGGACAAACCGGCTTAGTGTGCACCCTTAGCATGCACACACTCGCAAGCACAAGTACATGCATAGGTAGAACAC
Organism: Annona cherimola; assembly: GCA_030490835.1. NCBI lineage: Eukaryota > Viridiplantae > Streptophyta > Magnoliopsida > Magnoliales > Annonaceae > Annona > Annona cherimola. The sequence goes on from CM059971.1 coordinate 113,673,615, forward strand.
GTGTAGCACACAAACATACTGGATAATAAGCATATTCTTTCAAGTACATGATTGAATGCACCCGAGCGTACTTAGCTTCAGTGCACCAGACACGGAAAATTTATTTTAAAATTTTTTTATAAAATTGTTAATCTAAGTATATTTAATCTAACCCATCAAAAAATCATATTTAATCTATAATCTAAATTTTATTATTTTTAAAAACTTGTGGATGTTTTTTTGATTTTTCAAAAACGGGGCTGTTTTAATCATTTAAAAATGACAAAAATACCACTTTTTAAAGTATAAATATCTAAAAATTTATAAAAATGGTAAAATTTAACACATGTGTTAAATATATTTAAATTAATAGATTTATAATTTTTTTTATAAAAATGATAAAATTTAATATATGTGTTAAATATATTTAAATTAATAGTTTTATAAAAAAAATTTAAAAATTATTAAAAATAGGTTATTACACTCAGATGCACCGAAACTAAGTACACCAAAAAAGTTGCACGGTTCTTAAGATCCATTTTTATACACGCGGTTTGACATGAAAGATGCAAGGATGGTTTCCTGTTTTTGTTTTTTTGAAGAACTAGATGCAAGGATGGTTGATTTGGCAAGGTCTTGAAGTGGGAGAACCAGGTTATTCATTCGAAAGGGCCCACGGGTTCTAACACGGTCGAGAAACAAAGCTCTTCACAAGGCATAAGAGAATGCCAAGGAAAGAAAATATCATTAGGGGACTATTTGGCTTTCATATTACATGCGGCCTGAAAATGTGCACTGACTACAATAAAAGGGTGTTTCACAATCGCATATAATTTTTTTTTTTTTTTTGCTATTTATTAGCCTAGAAAGTCAAACGTGAGTTTTTAGGGAAATTAATGAATTTTTTTTCCCGATTGGTAGGAATCTTAGCTTACTTTAAAACATACAACACTTATTTTTTAGTAAGAACAAACGGGCACAAAAAAGCACTCATTTGTGGCTTATGCGAATGCATACATATGTCAATTTTCCTGGAGGGGCTTCACAAGACTCAAATTCTAGATTTTACTTAAGGAGAGCTAAGCTCTTTACAACTTAAATCAATAGGCCGTTGGTAGGAGTTGGACTACTTCGGGTCCATAATAATACGTAAGGTTACACGCTGACAACTTTTACCATTGCACATAAACTCCCATTCTACAGCATTTTTATGCTGGGTCTGACTACTTTTGTCTACAATATAAGTCCACGACTCAAATCCAGGTCACATGTGTGTCAGAAAAAAAAAAAAAAAAAAATTCTAGGTCACATGGACAACTTTTATCGTTGTGCAAAGGATCCCCTTCTTTCCCAATATTTTTATGCTGCAGTGGAAATGTATGATGTGGTTGGAACTTCGACTCTATGATGCACATCAACCTGTAAACTAGATGGGTCTTCTGGGGTTTGAAGAAGTACTCTGTACACTGAGTCAAGTCTTATTGGATAGATTAGTGGATGGTGTTGCGCTAGTAGAGACGCAGTGCCAGTCTAATACAGAAGAAAGTGAAAGAAAAAAACAAGAGACGATGGTCCGTGCCAACTTGCATGACTGAGCACATGCTCTGGGGCCACAATGCAATTGATTGTGACAAGCTTGAATGAAATTTTAGTTGCTATCGGTCTATTTTGGAAGTAATAAAATCTTAGATGAAAAGCTTTGGTGCAAAAAATTTTAACCGAGAATAAAAAATGATATGATTGGGGTAACGATGAGAAATAAAGAAGATAGAGTTAAAATAATAAGTTAAGTTGTATAGTTAATTATATAAAAATGATTGAAAGATAAGTAATTGTATAGAAAAATGTAAAAAATGATTAAAAATAGAATAATTATAAAAGATAAAAAATTTCATTTTAAAAAGTTTTCATGTTAAACAAACAAACCGGGTATTCAAAATTTTGACGGGTATAGTATTGGATTGACCGGTACTCAACTTTTATAGGCTAATATTCATTTTCAAAATTAATTAATAGTTATATGCAAGTGCCTCGAACGATTTTCAATTTTTAAATATGTAATTTTTCAAAATCAATAACTTTTTGAATTTTAAATCAGTGCGCAGGGATGAATAGTGCTAGTGGTTTTGATTCTTTTTTTTTTTTAAATTAAAAAACTCAACGAGTAGAATTGCGGCACATGTCAATTTTATGGTTGGGTACTCATCTTACATGCACATGTGGATGGTGAAATGGGAAATGTACCGTAAGAAAAGGTAACGACAATAGAAATGAAATAGTTCTAAACCTAATAGAATTAATAAATAATAAAATGAGAAAGACTAGAATTAGGAGTTATGATTCAATGTAAACATATGCATTGAGCCTTAATGCATACACTTGCATGAACCGTGGTTAACACACATATGTGAGCCTAAGTATATATGTATTTTTCATGATAATTTTAAGTATTTCTTTCTAATTTGCAAAAAAAAAATCACCCTTTTTCATGTGAAAGACGTTTCGTAAGATGTAAAAGTAACAGTGGGAATAAGAATGAAAACTTTAAAAAAAGTTAGAGAATAATACGTTATGATAAGATAATAATTATAAGTAAAAAAGAATAAAGTTAAAATAGGCTAGTTATATAGAAAAATATGAAACAAATCAAATCAAAGTATAAAAGTTATAATAAAAAAAGTAAAGCATTAGGTAATTAAATTTCAAACCACAGCAAAACGGGTACAACAAGAAATAAGAAAAAAATTGTGTAAAGCGTATTTTGACATGTATGTATGTAGCTATCTGAAGGCTCTTGAAAGCTCTTGAAAGATTTATGTATCTCAAGCTCGCGAAAGAAACCTTCGATAATGCGTTGGATTGAAGAATTGAAACAGAGACTTGGATGGATTGGATTACTTCAGAAAGTGTTTGGAAATTGGACCTACAGCCTCTCAGAAGAGAAATCTACCCTCAGGCGTCATCATGTGGGTGCTACTGCAGTAAAAGGAGGTATTTTAGAATACCTCTGATCCCGCTATCATCGGTCTATTCAAGTCTAACCACCACTTTTGATACCTGGACCTCTTGCAACCATGTTATCATATCTCCACCAAATGAGATAAGCTTGTGGTGGTGACAATTTGCCTGCTTAAATGTATGTATATAGAGAGAGAGGACAAAATTCTTTACTCTTTCCTTTTCAAAGCGAGTCCAGACAAAGCATATAAGCAATGGCTTTTAGTGGGATTACAGCATATCGAACAGTGACAAAAAATCCATACCCCACTCTGTAGGTCATTGCCCAAAAGCCTACTAAAAGGAAGAGAAGCAAAAAAGACACAAGACTGGAATTATGCATTGAAATGCAGTAAAAGTTCGGAATTACGCACTTCATAGCTCACGTGATCTTCCATAGAATGGGATTTAGGGCCTGTTAGATTGAGCATTTTTGCCTGTCACCATTACTTTCAGAAATTATTTGGCCTTATCTAAAAGTGCTGCAACTTCTGAAAAATAGATTAATTTTAATAAAAATTAGTACAGTTGTGGGAAACTAGTAGTTGATGCTTCTGTCAAAAGTATCGGACATATAATTTTGCTATATCGATATGTTAAACAGATCCTTAGATTACGAAATTGAAAAAAGGGTTGTTGTGTATTCTGAAACGAGAGATTATATTGAAAATGAGAAAAGTAATATTATTATGTATTGAGATATGAAAGATTATAGGAGAAATGAAAAAATAATATAGAGAATGGAAAATATAATCCTACACTCATTTCTTCCATCCAACTACACGCTTGTGAACACGTCCGAACTCGACATTAAAATATCCATCAACAAGCCAAGCTCGAATCAGAAGGCCATGTGTGTATGTAGTAGAGAACGTAAGATTTTTATTTTTTCCCTTTATATTCCATTTCTGTGCATCAAAGCCACTTTGAGGATTAAAAAAAAAAAAGGATAAGGCTGAGATTCACCCCACGAAAGTTTTGCAGCCTCGTTTTAAATGCTTGTGGCTCTTTCTTAAAGAAGTTTTGAATTGTTAGTAACTATGAGAGTGTTTGTTTATTTCAAAACTTTTCAACTAAAAACTTCTTAAATAGGAGAATTGATATGATATGGTAAATGTAATGATAAGGAGCAGAGAAAATAAAGTTAAAATAAATAGGATAGTAGGATGTGTAGTTATGAAAAATAATTAAAAATTAAAGAATTGCATATGAAGATGTATATGAATGGTTAAAAAATAGAATAATTATGAATATTGTAAAATTTTAGATGAAGTGGTCTATAAAGAAGCTTTTTCTTTCAATCCTCCTAAAATAATTAATTGATGGAAGCATTTAATAGTTGTGAAATGTAAATCATTCCATGATTGTTAATTACTAATTATAGAATGAGTTGACGACGACAATGCGTCTTCAATAGTCAATACCAAAACTGAGAGTGTTTGTTTATACTCGAGACTTTTTAAATAAAAACTTTTCAATTTAAAACTTTTCACTCTCACAACTATCTTATTTTTAAATTATCTTTTATACTTTCATATACAACTATCATACTTTTTAATTATTTCTATACAACTATCTATATAATTAACTTATCTATTTTAATTATGTTATCTTTACTATTCATTATTACCCTTATTATGTCACATCATTTTTTCTTATTTAAAAAATTTTTACCCTAAAATTTTTTTATCGTATCACTTCCCGAACACACTTTTATCAACAAAGTCACACTCTTATACATCATGATGTATTTTAAGCTAAAATACAACATTCATTTATTTTTATTTTTATTTGATTTTTCTTCTTAAATATGTTTTCCTAATTGTATTTAATCAATATTTTTACATATTTATTTTTTATTTTTAAAAATCTCCAATTTCAAGGGCACTCAAGTAATTTTTCACTCCTTTCTATTAAAAAAATAATTGTTCACCCTTTAAAAAATTAAAAATAAATATATAAAATATTGTAAAATTACAAAACTTTGTATATAGATTGAATACACTTAGAAAAGTATGTTTATGAAGAAAAAATAAAAATATAACTAATTATAAAAGTAAATGAATGTTGTATTTTAATTTAAAATACATTATAATATACATAACCAAGCTCCCTTAACTTAAGCCTCACCAAGGTCTAACACAGCTTAGCTTGGTTTGTCTCATTCAGAATCTGGTTAGTGATCAAACATGCATCTAATATTTTCACACTAGCCTTAACAAAATATAGATCTTGATTAGCGGTGTGGATTTTCAAAGTGAGTGATCTATTAACAAATATGGCATGAGGGATATCAGCTTTCCAAGCGCGCGGCGCACATACGACGATTGTAATAAATCAAAGAAAGCGGGAAGTCGGAAACAATAGGAAATCCGAAAAAACAAGCGGATATCAACAGTCAACCAACCAACTGCCGCCTTTCCAGAACGTAAGATGATATTCTCGTTGCTTCACAGTCACAGACCGTTACTCTCGAGAGCATGCCCAGCCCTCCTCTCACTTCTACTATTCTACATGCACCACACGTGCCAACAGTGAAAGCGTGGTGGACATCTGAACCGTTCATAATGTGGACATCAAAATTGGTTGACATGGGACAAGGCTAAAATACAACCAAGCACAGCCGATTCATGCAAATGAATAAAGAATCATACAATCCCTTCTATATAAACAAAATCTTCAACCATATCAAGTTAAAATATCTCGTAAAATTATTTGATTGATGATTCTGTACGGTGCAGTCATGCGGTTGCCACTCGGTCATCCCTTTTCATTATCATTTTTTAAAACGTTTTGTTACCCATTTGCAGGCCCTACTTTAATAGGATTTTTTTTTTAAAAAAAAAAAATCTTTTACCTCTGTCACGTTTGAATTTATATAAAATTTTGGTGTAAAATTTTTTAAAATGAAAAAAATAATATAATATGATAGGAATAATAACTAAGAGTAAAGCGACTAAAGTTAAAATAAATAAGGTAGTTTTATAGATAGAATGAAAAATAATTAAAAATAAATCAGTTGTATAAGAAAATATAAAAATTCAAATAAAAAAGGCTAAAAGTAGAGTGATTGTGAAATAGAAAAATATTTTAAATTAAAAAATTTTATGTTGACAAGTTTCCACGAGTGCCAAACATACGTTGTGTTTGTTTACATTAACAAAATTTTCAGGATGTGTCGGTAAGTAATAAAACTTTTGGATCGAATGTTTTTGATATAAAAGATTTTGAATTAGGAGAAAATGATATGATATGATAGAAGTAATGATGAGAAGTAAAGAGAATAAAATTAAAATAGATATATTAGTTATATCAGTAGTTGTATAAAAATAATTGAAAAATAAAATTTGTATGGAAAAATATGAAAACTTGATTAAAAAAATAGAACAGTGAAATTTTTAGATTGAAAATTTTGGTTTTAAAAACTTTCAAATGTTAAATAAATATGCCCTCAAACAAAAACTTTTCCATTTAAATTTTTTTCAAATTATTTTATTTTTTAATTATTTCTTTAAATTTTCCTATACAACTACGTTACTTTTTAATCATTTCTATAGCACTGCTAACTCATCTATTTTATTTTTATTTTATTTAATACTCATCATGATTACTATTATATCATACATTTTATTTTATTTAAAAAAGTTTTACACAAAATTTTTTTAGGTCTCTCTCCTCACACACACCCCCGCTGTAATTATATGCATTGTGGGCCCCACTGTCATCTGGAGCTCTACTGGCGCTCGATGCTCTCGCAGCACAGTCGGTAGACTCTTTTTTTTTTTTTTTTTAATTAAAAAAAAATTAAAACCCAAGTGTCGTTGAAACGACCCAAGCACGAAGCTGCGCGTTTTCGACGGAAGGTTTCTACAATGGCGAAAGCTATTTTCCTCTCCCTCTCTCAATCTCTTACAAGAACAAAAACCTCCCTTTTCCTGCTGTTTGTCTCCCTCTGCTCTCTTTCTTACCTCTTGGCTTCTTACAAGAACTCAAAAATTTTCATCCAAACGCCCAAAATCTCCATACGCAACGGTCCGCTGCGCTTCAATCTCTCCAACTCTCAACACCCATCATCCCCGCAGTTAGATTCTGAGGCCCGCCGTGATCTCTCCCTCCCTCCATCGCCCACTGTCAATCTCCAGCCGCCTATCGAATTCTGCCCCGAAAACTTCACCGATTACTGCCCCTGCCAAGACCCCCGTCGCGAAAGGCTGTTCCACACCGGGAGATATCTGCACAGAGAACGGCATTGCCCCGGCGCCGGCGAGAGGGTGAGGTGCTTGATTCCGAGGCCGAAGGGGTACAGGACGCCGTTCCCATGGCCGAAGAGCAAGGATTATGCTTGGTTCGCGAATGCGCCGCACAAGAGGCTGACGGAGAGCAAGAAAAATCAGCACTGGGTGAGGTTGGTGAATAATCTTTTCGTGTTTCCTGGAGGCGGGACGTCGTTCCCAGATGGTGTTAAGGGATACGTGGATGACATTGCGAAGGTTGTGCCCCTGAGGACGGGTGAAGTGCGGACAGTGCTGGATGTTGGATGTGGGGTGAGTCAAATTTTCACGAATTGGAATAGAGCTGCCTTTGTTGGTATTGTTGGTTTGTTTAGCTTTTCGCTTGTCCTGGGTTTCTTGCTTCTTTTTAATATTTTTTAAAGTGTTTTATCCCTAGTTATTAGGCTGTGTGGCTTACGTTTTCGTTTATGACTTCTGTGGTAATGAACCTATTGTTAATATGCCAATTGTTTGATTTGTTCTGGAAGTTTAGTACTCGTTGATGCTTTTTTTTTTTTAATAGTAGTGTTAATCTGAGTATTTTCTCTCAATTTTGTTCCCGTTCATGTTTTTGAAGACAGATATTTGCAATTTGGAGCTAAGGATTGCATTTATTTATCTAATTTGTTGGTTGGTTGCTCTGAAGTCAAATTTGTGCATTAAGGAGAGAGTAGTTGGGCAACCGCATGTGATCTGCATTGTTTTTTCAATCAACGTATTCTGTTTCTTCTAGGATGTGACTGAAATGTGTTTGCTCTATTTTATAGTTGCTGATTGAGGTGGAGAGACCGATTTCATCCTTGACCGTGATAGAATTGAAAACCAAGCTGTTAAGATTTACAAGCAGGTCGAAAGGATCACTTGTGATAAGCCAATAGCTCGTTACATGTAGAATGAATCTAATTTTTGTTTGACTGTTAACATGGGTTTATTTGAACAATAATCTACCTGCCACAGTTCAATTAAAGAATATCTAGGAATTGCCGATAGTTATTTCTTTTTGTTGGTCATTAGAAGATGTTCTTCGTGCATGGGTAATTCAATGGATGCTAATATCTCCATCTAAATTGTATACATGCATCTAGTTCAGTATCCAAATTTAAATGGTGTATGTGTCAATCCGGTTTTATATACTCGTCTGCATTTTGTTTATTAATCTAGTTTTATATTTAGTCTGCCAAAAATATATATATTTCTTCAGTTCCTGAGGAAATTTTTTCTTCAGGTTGCGAGCTTTGGTGCATATCTAACAGATTTTGGCGTCTTGACAATGTCTCTTGCTCCCAGAGATGTCCATGAAGCTCAAGTACAATTTGCCTTGGAACGTGGTCTGCCTGCTATGTTGGGAGTGTTAAGTACTTATAGGCTACCATATCCTGCAAGGTCCTTCGATATGTCACATTGTTCACGATGCCTTGTCAAGTGGCCTAGTTATGGTATCTGCTTAAATTGGAACTTATTATTCATGCTGCCGCATCTAAATAGGCTAATTTTGATATTTACATGAAATTACTATTATTATTACTATTATTATTAACATTTAATGCCTGTCACATATGTTCCATAAAAAATATTTATCACATATGCGTATTGTGAATAGAGGAAGGAAATAATATGTTTATCAAGAAATCTTGGACGTGAACTGCTTTTCTTATGACATATGCCTTAATAACAAGAGAGATTATCTTTCTTACCGTGTTGCGGCCCCACAGGCACCTAAGCGATTTTGGGTATTTTAGTTGAATTGATAATATTAAATATGATAGTCGAATTGTATTTCTCTAAATAGTCATGATAAGATCAAACAACGAATATTTATGGAGAATTTCTATAAAATTGGCTTCAGGAATTGGTTCCCTTAGTGCTCAAATGTGCATATGAATGCAATCAATAATATGTATTCCATTTTCCAATAACTTCATGCAGGTTACAAATTCATGATATTTCTTACGCTACGCGAAAGTGAGAAACTTATAAGCATGAATATCAACTTTCTAAGCATAGTTTCTATTCAACCTGTATCCGTCTGCTAGCAATGGCAATCTAGGCTGCAAATGGATGTGTTTGTGATTCTTGTGGTCTAGAAAACAGAAATTGGGATTTTCTTGGATAGGATATGCTGTTTGAAATGTCATTACTATCCAGCATAACTTGGAATGCCCCTATTAGGGGGGGACTACATCACAGATCAGGATATCGGATAATTACATTCAGCTTTACATAGAAGGCAATTATTCAGTATAGTTGGGTGCATTGAGATGTCCATGCAGCTCTTTTTTAGAATTTCTTTCCCAAATCTAAGCCATTTATCGTGTTGATACATATGCATTTATTTATGATCCAAAAATCACAAGTGTTGAAAACTTTTATATACAATAATATACTATAAATTTTTGAAAAAATTAATAGTTGTATATTGACTCTCAAAAAGATGATAACTTTTATAAAATTTAAGTTTCTAATCAAAGTGATTTTCTAATGAAAGTGATTTTTGGTACATGATAAAACAAATGGTGTTAAATGAAATAAATGGTTCCGATTTGAAAAAAGGTTTAAAATAAAAAACCAAGCGGCTGCATGGACATCTCCGTGCACTCGGCTGTATTGAATTATTGCCCCCATATATAAATGAACATCACTATTGCAGTGGTTTGTCATTCCATATGCCAAATCTTGAGGTAAAATTTTTGAAGGATGTTCATTTATATACTAAACATAGATACTTTTAAATGTGTATAGCTACTCTAATTTTGGAGAATCTTGCTGCCTCATTAAAGAGGTTTTAGCATGGCTAATCTGTTTTGCTTTTATAGAGCTTGCAATTTATCATTTCTTTCTTCATGTAATCACTTTGGTTGAGGGTTATAGTTGAGCAGAGCTTACCTCTAAGGTCACTACCCCTGAGTTTATGTGGCATATGTGAAGCTTTCATGGCTGCAATAGGTTTCTTGTGCTATATAACCTCGGATGGAATTTCCATGCATTCCTTGAGTACTTCTTTTATGTCCATTCAATCATAAGCCATCACTACCAAGAATACAATGATATTTTCATGAGATTGATGTTTTGTTGCCATTCTTCACATTTTCACATTACGTCCTTGTTTCCTTTCCCAGATGGATTATTTCTTATTGAAATTGACCGGATTCTGCGGCCTGGTGGCTACTGGGTTTTGTCTGGTCCACCCATTAATTGGCGAAAGTCCTACAAGGGATGGGAAAGACAACCTAAGGATTTGGAACAAGAGCAGGCCAATATAGAGGATCTGGCTAGGAAGCTGTGCTGGAAGAAAATTGCAGAGAGGGGCCCATTTGCAATATGGCAAAAGCCCACAAATCATGTGCACTGTCACATGAAATCGAAGGTTTCACAAACTCTAACTTTTTGCATGGAACACGATCCTGATTCAGCTTGGTAAGCTTTGGTCTCTCTCTTGCCTCTTTTCTTGTAAGGCTTCTAACTGTTGATTGGCTCATACTATTATTCAAATAGTAGAGGCAAGATTTTTCCTCTGACATACATTTGCTCCAATCAAGGTATTAGGGGTTTTTTGGCTACAGCTGCAGTTGAAGTAAATGATTCCAAGACAACTGGAAGTGTAGTGTGTGTTCAGATTATTGATCAGACTGGACCCACCATGAAGACATGCCCAAGAATATGCAGATTCCAGCTATCCATTGCTTGAAATCTTGACAAAATTGTTTTTCTTCATTATTATTACTATCTATTTTGTTGATGCCTGGTTAAGTGCTAATGTTAAGTGAAGTCGGGAATCCAAAATCCAGAGAATCTGCAAAGTCAGTCATGAAAAGATAGACTTTGCAAAAACCAACCACAGTTCTACTTCTTTGATGCAGATTTAGACATATTCCAAGACAGTATGACTTTACTACACCTCACAACTGCAGTTTTGGTTATTTTAAGAAAAGAAGGCCAGGCAGTAACTGTCCTCATCACAAGCACTCTCTTAGTTCTTATTTGGTTTTCTTTTGTCAAATTCACCAAAGATGGAATATATTATGGTCCTCTTATTATCATCGTATATAAGTTGCTAATACAGTACAATTCCAAAACATTGCAGGTACAGGAATATGGAAGCTTGTATTACTTCTCTGCCTGAAGTGAAAGACAGATGGATGATTGCTGGAGGTGCCCTTGAGAAATGGCCTAAAAGATTAAATGCTGCTCCGCCAAGAATCACAAACGGTAACATAGAAGGGATCACAGTAAAGGTCTTCAATCAGGACAACCAGCTCTGGAGACAAAGGGTGGTGCACTATAGTGCTGCCCTGACTTTGCTCACTGCTGGCAGATACAGAAATATCATGGACATGAATGCTGGCCTAGGGGGTTTTGCTGCTGCACTGTCCAAATATCCTGTTTGGGTTATGAATGTGGTCCCTTCAGATGCAAAGAACAAGACTCTTGGAGCTATTTATGAGCGTGGACTCATTGGGACATACATGGACTGGTAAGATTTGCGCCGTGAATATGGAAAACACAATACCAAACTGTTTTCCCAACCCAACTCCTGAGTATCAGGTAATGGTACATGTATTCCTAGGATGGGCATTCCCAGCCCTTGCTAATGCATTGTGGACTGTGAAGAATAGTGTGACTCAAGTCATTCCAAAAAGAGATTCAGGTGATTTCTAAGAAGGGCAGATTCTTAACACAGTTGGAATCTGTCTTATTTTCTTAGGAACTGTGGACACTGGAACATAACTAGGGGTGGGAATCGGGGCGAGTCAGGGTGTGCCCCAACCCTGACCCTCCTTTTCAAAAATCTTGTTTGACCCTTATTTTTTACCGGGTCGGGACAAGGTTGGTTTGACCTTTACTTTTTTCTACTAGGTTTCGGGACAAAATTCGGATCGGTATCAGGTCAACGGGTCGGGTAAAAAATGCGGGTCAAGTAAGAAGTTTTAAAAAAATTATAAAACTATCAAGTATAAAAACAAATTTATATTAAATTTAACTACTATATGCTTAAATTTATTACTACTCAGTCAAAATAAAATATAAATAATTAAATAAAATATGAATATTAACATTGAATGAGGTTTTTCTTTTTAATGTGAAATATAAGAAAACGGGTCAGCAGGTAGGTCCGCCCCGACCCGCCCCACCATCCTTTTAAAAACCAAAATCTGACCTGACCCGCCTTTCTTTAAAAACATCAAAAACCGCCCCGCCCCGGTATTAAACAGGGTCAGGGCGGGGTGGGTCACGGGTCGACCCGCCCCGATTCCCACCCCTAAACATAACCATTTGTTGTCCATGAAATGTTGGTGAGCCTTTGCAGTCCTTTCCATGCTGATTGTAGTAACTAGTAAATAAGATGTATGAGAACAACTTGTGCAGGTAATTATTTGTTCTTCTTCTGCTCTGCCTAATTAAATGTGTTGGTAAATTCAAGTTTGCTGACCATGGCATAACTATCTTCCCACAGGTGTGAGGCCTTCTCCACATACCCACGGACTTATGATCTTATACATGCCAATGGGATATTGAGCATGTACATGGACAAGTAAGTTACTTTGCTTGTCCTGGGGCTACTAAATCTGTCAAATTTGGTTGCCTGTGAAGCTGAATCTGATCAATTGATTTTTATTTGTCAAAGCTAAAAACTGAGCTTTATAAGCTTGAATCAAATCACTTCTAGGAATGTTTTCTGGCCACTCAGAATGTGGCCTGTGAAGAGTTCCCGCGTAGTCTAGTCTTTGGTGGCAAGAACGCTCTGAAGAGAACTTCCTACTTTAGCGGCTATTGTATCTTCAGACATTGTCTTCTAACGTTAAGAAAGGGACGTTTTATTTGAATTCTGAAAGCTTGAATATCAAAATTAATGACAAGCTGGAAAAACTACAGTTTCTGGAAAGCTGAAAACAGGGAGGCATTTATTATGATGCGTGAAAAGTTTGAAACAGCGAGACATCTACAATATGAACATAGCCACAATTTGTCTCCTTTATTCATGAAGCAGCTGGTTATCACCAAGAAGCTTCATCGGATGAGCATAGACAAATCCAATAATATTAACTGATGAATGCACTTGGAGATCTGTTTGCAGTATCATTTTCATCACTGCTAATGCTTTTTTCTTTTGTCTCATGCAGGTGTGACATTCTTGACATTCTTCTTGAAATGGACCGAATTCTTCGTCCTGAAGGAGCTGTCATAATTCGTGACCATGTTGATGTTATCGTGAAAGTCAAGAGCATGGCTGACCGATTGAGATGGCACAGCTGGATTTCTCAAGCTGAAAATGGGGCTTTGTCCATGGAGAAGATCCTTTTTGTGGACAACTCTGTGTCCAAGACCAACACAAAGTAAAGTATGAAGAAACTTCATATTTATTGGGGACCATACTCTTCTAGGGAGCCTGAATTGGTGGGACTATCAGACTGATAGAGCAGATTTCAGAGGAGCATGTGGTACCCTCATTGCTGTTTTCATTATTCCCACATTTTGCATTACCTTGCTGCTCAAAATTCAGTTCCAAAGTTGAGTGAGTTTTCCTGCGGTTTCTTTGTTTTATTTATTTATATATCATTTCAATAGTGCTGTTTGCCGCTACCTACCATCTTTATCAAGTGGGGCCATGATCTGCTCGTGTATTATTGTCTACATTGGGCTGATTAGGATAAAAATGTGGAGTACTGCTGATGTGGATGGATACAAAGATGAAACTCATGATGACTTGTGCTCAATGCCAAAAGAAGCAAGCTGATCCTCAGACTTTGCATTCGTATGAAGCATTGATTAGAGCGACTGAGTTGGTAAATGTGAAGGGTCTTAGTGTATATCCTGTTTTAATTTAGGTATTTAACTACTTTGTGTATCTGGACTTCTGTTTTTTAGACCAGATTGTACTTGATTAATGCTACAAGTAGCACTACAGTTAAGAATATCAGAAGCATGATTGCTTGACATCTATAATTGGGCATAGAAACCTGAATGAAGAAACTTGGACAACAGACTTCAAGAAAGAGTTGATGACTTGTGCTCAATGCCAAAAGAGGCAAGCTGATCCTCAGACTTTGCATTTGTATGAAGCATTGATTAGAGCAACTAAGTTGGTAAATGTGAAGGGTCTTAGTGTATATCCTGTTTTAATTTAGGTATTTAACTACTTTGTGTATCTGGACTCGTGATTTTTAGACCAGATTGTACTTGATTAATGCTACAAGTAGCACTACAGTTAAGAATATCAGAAGCATGATTGCTCGACATCTATAATTGGGCATAGCAACCTGAATGAAGAAACTTGGACAACAGACTTCAAGAAAGAGTTGATTGGAAAAAATGATTAGGATCCTTGCTATGCTCTTGGATTACTTCACTTATGTTGAATAACTTGCGCAAAATTTTCTGTTTTAAGATCTGCAAATATTTGACTTGTGCACTTGGATACTTTTGTGTGAACATCTGGACATAAAATATAGACTTCTATGGTTTTCCACCTTTTCCCCATGTTCATGTAGATGTGTCTGGTTTTGGCCATTCTTTGATTTTGTAACGCCCCAGGCCTAACAGTAAGGTATTGTCCGCTTTGGGCCTCGGCCCGCACGGTTTTGCCCTTCTGGGTTCACGCGCATCCCGTCCTTCCCCAAAAGGCGCCTCACTGAGGTATCTGGCAGCCTCCACTTATAGCCCAGGCTCCCCCCCCATCCTAACCGATGTGGGATATCACATTCACCCTCCCCTTGGGGCTCCAGCGTCCCCGCTGGATACCATCGGCAGGAGGTCGGGAGTCGGCTCTAATACCATTTGTAACGCCCTAGGCCTAACAGTAAGGTATTGTCCGCTTTGGGCCTCGGCCCGCACGGTTTTGCCCTTCTAGGTTCACGCGCATCCCGTCCTTCCCCAAAAGGCGCCTCACTGAGGTACCTGACGGCCTACGCTTATAACCCAGGCTCCCCCCTCATCCTAACCAATGTGGGATATCACATTCACCCCCCCTTGGGGCTCCAGCGTCCCCGCTGGACACCACCGGCCGGAGGTCGGGAGTCGGCTCTGATACCATTTGTAACGCCCCAGGCCTAACAGTAAGGTATTGTCCGCTTTGGGACTCGGCCCGCACGGTTTTGCCCTTCTTGGTTCACGCGCATCCCGTCTTTCCCCAAAAGGCGCCTCACTGAGGTATCTGGCAGCCTCCACTTATAGCTCAGGCTCCCCCCCTCATCCTAACCGATGTGGGATATCACATTCACCCTCCCCTTGGGGCTCCAGCGTCCCCGCTGGATACCATCGGCAGGAGGTCGGGAGTCGGCTCTGATACCATTTGTAACGCCCCAGGCCTAACAGTAAGGTATTGTCCGCTTTGGGCCTCGGCCCGCATGGTTTTGCCCTTCTGGGTTCACGCGCATCCCGTCTTCCTCAAAAGGCGCCTCACCAAGGTACCTGACGGCCTCCGCTTATAACCTAGGCTCCCCCCTCATCCTAACAGATGTGGGATATCACAGATTTTGTTCACTGATTATCACGTAAAATTGGTGTTGCATGATTATCTAAGGGATGTTTTTAAGAGTTGTGATATAGTGCACCTGGGTGCAAAATCTCATATTTTAATATTTTTTTGAAATTTTTTTTATACAATTGTTAATCTAAGTGTATTTAACACGCGTATCAATTTTACCATTTTTGGAGACTTTTAGATATTTATTTTTGATTTTTTAAAATCAATGACATTTTCGTTAAATACATTTAGATTAATAGTTGTATAAAAAAATTTCAAAAAAAATAAAAACATAAGAGAAATGCACCGGGGTGCACCGAGGCACCGAGGCTAAATGCACTCGGGTGCATTCAGTCACATCCTTATTTTTAAATGCGTATTTTTAAGTGCTCACCCGGGTGTGCTTAGTTTCAGTGCACCGGGTGATTTAACACATTTTCTTTTATTTTTTTTGAATTTTTTTATACAATTGTTAATTTAGGTGTATTTAACATGTGTATAAATTTTTACTATTTTTTAATATTTTTAGATATTTGTTTTAGATTTTTTAAAATTAGTGTCAGTTTCGTAATTTGTATACAAATAAATTAATAGTTTTATAAAAA
Source organism: Annona cherimola (assembly GCA_030490835.1). Taxonomy (NCBI): domain Eukaryota; kingdom Viridiplantae; phylum Streptophyta; class Magnoliopsida; order Magnoliales; family Annonaceae; genus Annona; species Annona cherimola. The sequence goes on from CM059971.1 coordinate 113,689,928, forward strand.
AATTCAAAAAATATTAAAAATGAATTTTCTGCACTTATGTGCACCAAGGCTAAGTGCATTTGGGTGCACCGTATCACAACCCATTATCTAGATATGACCGCATGACAAAAGAGAATTAGCCATAGCAAAGTTTCTTAGCTTATCTAATTCGTGGGTTTACAGTTAAAATTTGATAATCATATTTATAAAATATATAACGTGATTAACGGTATCAATTTTTAAAATGCGTCATTTCTTAACAGTTACGGCCTGAGAGATATCAGTATCACCTTTCCTAGCGAGAGATGCGCTTGACACAGATGATCAAACTAATGAGTCCACTTGACTACTGTAAAGTAAGAAGCCGGAAGGAGCATTTGACTGAGATTCCCGCAATTAACGGTGAGTTTGCTTTTATCAAAGAAAAAAAAAAAACGGTGGATTTGCTCCAAAAACCGGTAGTCCTGCGAGCTTATCCATCCCTACGCTGCTTTTTGTGCATGCAGGACGCATGAAACATGTAAAGCCATAAGCATATGGACATGCCAGCTTAGGTGAAATCAGCAAAGAATTATACCATCCGCTCGAAACTTGGCTTCAAAATCTACGTAAATAGATTTATTTCATAAACTTCTCCCACAAAAATAGATTCTACGTAAATAGATTTTATAAACTATTTTCTTGATATTTTGGGAGGACATGTTTTTTTTTTTTCTTCCTTTCAAAAAGCTGCCCCCTGAAAAATATCAAGAAATCAGTTTATCCGGCCAATATAATGTGAAAATAACACTCGAATGCTTATATTTCAAAAAAAATAAAAAATAAAAAAAATCAAGTGCTTAAATTTCAGGACGTGTTTACTGTGATATGAGGGCATTGAATGAGATGGAAAAATGTAATTTTTCATTATAAAAATTATTTTAATTTCCAATATGATATCTCATTTTAATATATAACTACCTTATTTTTTATATTTTCAATATTACCTTTATCAATCACAACAACAAGACATTACAATCTTTTTCTCGCACAATGTCTTCATCTCATTCTCATTTCGTTTCATTTTTTAAATAATTCCTAATATCCTTTAAAATATTTATTATCTCATACTTAAAAGAACATAATAATAAAATTTGTTTTATAGAAATTTAAAGTTTATTTGTTTACACAAAAACTTTTCAAACTAAACTATTTTTTTATCATAATATTTTTTAATCATTTTATCGCATGTTTCTATGCGATTGTTATACTTTTTCATCATTTCTTCACAATTTTTTATAAAGTTATTTTATTTTTGAACCATTTTTCCTATCATACTATATTATTTTCTTTCATTTTAAAAACTTGTAGTCAAAAATTTCTCTCAAATATTGTTTTACTTCTGAAACACACCCTTAACTTTTAAATAAAAATTAAGGTTCAGCTCGGGGGAGATGTGGGTAGATTGTACATGTATTTCCGGCAGCCATCTAATCCGGCGGCACCACAAACACTCCATGCTCCATCAGTGCAGCTAACTGCTTCCACGTTCGAAAAGAATTTCAAAAAATAATAATAATAAAAAATCCACACGTTAAGAGGCAAAGAGTATAGTCGTTCCGCACTTTCCACATGCTGCCGCTGCAATGGCTCTGAGCCAGTGTCTCTCTCTATCCCTCCCAGCAAGAAAAATCTCTTGTTTTCTCCTGCTTTTCTCTCTCTGCTCTCTTTCTTATCTCTTAGCTTCTCTCCAAAACTCCAAATCTGTTACCCAAACGCCCAAGCTCTCCTCCATTTCCGAATGCCCACCTCTCAACCTCTCCAGCTCCCAACACCCATCGCATTCATCCCTCCCACTGGATTTCGAGGCCCACCATACTCTTTCCCTCCCTCCGACTCCGGCTGCTACGCTCCCGCTCATCGGATTCTGCCCTCAAAATTTCAGTGATTACTGCCCATGCCAAGACCTCGCTCGCCAATGGCTGTTCCCCACAGAGAAGAAGCAACACAAAGAGCGGCATTGCCCGCCCGGCACCAGCGAAAGGCAGAATTGCTTGATTCCAAGGCCTAAGGGGTACCGGACACCGTTCCCGTGGCCAAAGAGTAAGGATTTTGCTTGGTTTGCCAATGTGCCGTACAAGCAGCTGACAGAGACGAAGAAGAATCAGAATTGGGTGAGGTTGGTGAAGGATCGTTTCGAGTTTCCCGGAGGTGGGACATCGTTCCCGAAAGGTGTTAAGGGGTACGTGGATGAGATCGCGAGGGTCTTGCCGTTGAAGAGAGGGGAAGTGCGAACTGTACTGGACGTTGGATGTGGCGTGAGTCAAAATTTCATGACTTGGATTTCAGCTGCTCTCTGTGGGTTGTTGGAGTTTTGAATTCATTTGAGTTTCTTTGATTGTTGGTTGCTTTGGGCTTTCGCTGGCGTTCTTGATTATTTATCCGAAATTGATAGCCTACAAGTTCCAAATTCACGTATGGCCTTGTCTGATTATGACAATATGGTGGGAACAGACACACAAGTTTAAAGCCGCTAGAGGGATTTTAGCAAAGAAAACGAGTGAAAGGAAGGCAGAGATTGGTGAATGGGACAGTGACGCGTCCTTCTGTTTCAGTTGGGGAAGCTCGAACAGCTAACGTTGTTGGTAGTTGGTTAGGAAGTTAGCTTTGGAGAACTGGGGGTATGGGTATGGATCTTTTGTATAAAAGGGAAATGCACTGCATTTTTCGTCTGATTAATCAGAAAAATTCCCAAGTGAAAGAGCCTCATTATTTGAGTTGAGATCAGCGACCAAAATAGCCTAAAGAAAATGGTGCATGCGAGACAGCGTTTATTGTTTGGCCATATTATTTGAAACTTGCTTCAAGTATTATTTGTTTGCTTAACTGGAAAATGTGAAAGTGGTTTTGGTGTATTCAAGTATGGAAAAGATATGCAAAAATATTTCCAAGTAAAATCTGTTTGAATGTGTACCTTTTTTCTTAGTAAAGTAACAAACTTATGTAACATTAAAATCAACTGACATAAATAACCTAGGCGAAATACTGAATACCAATAATCAATTTGTATAATAATAAAAACCTAGGTGAAATACTGAATTTCCAATAATCAATTTATATAGTAAAATCTGTTTGAATGCGTACCTTTTTCTTTGTAAACAAACAAACTTATGTAACAGAAAAATCAATTGACATAAAAACCTAGGTGAAATACTGAATACCAATGATCAATTTATATAATAATAAAAACCTACGTGAAATACTGAATTTCCATAATCAATTTCTATAGTAATAAAAATTCGATTAATTACTTGGATTTTTTATTATACAAGTATGCACAAAGAAGAACTATAATTTTTACTATTTAGATATTATAGAATTTACATACTTTGAATAAATATATATTTTTTGATGGTATACTTTGAAATAAATATTATATACCAAATTTACCAGTGGAATATACAATGTTATGCATTTCTGTAAATTTTATCATCCCATTTTTTAATCTAATAATTTTTGTTACTTAAATATTAAACCCTTTAATATAATTTTAAATAAATATTGTATATTAAACTTTTTTAGTTGAACTTATTGTTTTACTTTTCTAGATTTTTTCTCATTATTTTTTATTTAATCGTTTTTCTTTCTTGAATTTATATACTCTCAAATTTGTATGCCTACATAAGCCATGACAATAATTGAGTCCCTGCCAGAAAATTGACTTTCTTAATGAGGAATTCAACAGAAAAAAAGACACTCTTGCGCGGATATTTGCAATTTGTCATAAAATATATCATCATTGACTTTTCACTCCTGTGTTTTATATTCAGTTATATTTGACTAAAAATGCATTACAAGTTCAAGCACTACACTGCATTAAAGGCTCGAAATGCAATTTGCGTATCTGTTGGTTGGTCTCCTTATGCCAAATCTGTCGATAAAAAAATTAGAGACTGGTTGAACTAATGCTTGTGGTCTGCCTTGCTTTTTCGATCAGCATATGCAGTTGCAGTTACGCTGTATTGGACTGCTCCATTAATGTGTTTTGCTTTATTATCTATTTGTCTATTGAAGTGGAAATGCCTTATCTCCTCAATCTTTATGGAATTTAAAACTGTTTTGTTGCTCTGCTGCTGCTGTTGTTTTTGCATTATTTAATCTGCTTTTGCTTTGATTTTTAAAATTAGTTGGTTTGAATAGAAATCTACCGGCCAGATTTCAACTTAAAGAGTATCTAAGCATTGCCAATTGTGTACTTTTGGTTGACTGTTAATGTTTTTCATGTCTGGTTTTATTCTATGAATGATAACATGTCAATCTTATAGTGCGCGTTAGTCCAGTTCAATATCCATATTTACATTGAGTGTTGCAATCAAGTTTGACATGTCAAATCTGCATTTGATTTATTATTCCATTTTTCTTTTTACCACCTTTGAAACAATGTCTAATTCTCCAGTTCACGGGGAAAATTTTTCTTCAGGTTGCAAGCTTTGGTGCATATCTGACAGATTTTGGCATCCTGACAATGTCCATTGCTCCCAGAGACAGTCATATAGCTCAAGTACAATTCGCCTTGGAACGTGGCCTGCCAGCTATGCTGGGAGTGCTAAGCACCCAGAGGCTACCATATCCGGCAAGGTCCTTTGATATGTCTCATTGTTCACGATGCCTTGTCCAGTGGACTGATGATGGTATGTGCATGCGGACTTCGTCAAATACTCATAACATTTGTGACTTGTGGACTTTAACTCATGCCTTGAAGGTTGAAAAGGCTAAATGTATAAATTACTGGATTTTCTTGCCTTCTTCTTTTCCTGCCACTATATTCACCACTGTCCACTGAGAACACAATGATATTTTGTTACATTAATGTTTTATAACTTTTATTGTTAATCTTCAAATTTTTGCATCCTGTTCTCATCTCTTTCCTAGATGGGTTATATCTGACTGAAATAGACCGAGTTCTGCGGCCGGGTGGCTACTGGGTTTTATCTGGCCCACCAATCAACTGGAGAACCAGCTACAAGGGCTGGCAAAGACAACCTAAAGATTTGGAACAAGAGCAGGCCAGCATAGAGGATCTTGCCAGGCGGCTTTGCTGGAAGAAAATTGCAGAGAGGGGCCAATTTGCTGTGTGGCAAAAGCCTACAAATCATGTTCATTGTCACATGAAATCAAAGGTTTTGCAGTCTAGATCTTTTTGCACAGTACCTGATCCTGATGTTGCTTGGTAAGCTTCTTTTGTTTAGGAATAAGTGAGAAAAATGTCGAAGGATGGTTGTTTTATTTGTAATGAACCCGAATAAGATAATAGAGGCTTTTGGCTGTAGCTGCAGAGGAAGTAAATAGTTTCGATAGATTTGGAAGTGCAGCTGGAAGCTTTGAGCATTGAATCAGATTGGATCCACCATGAGTACATGCCCTAAAAAATCTTTCTGCTTCAGAGATTCCTGCTATCCCGTGCTTGACTCTCTCAACAAATTATTATAACCAGGGAAATACTTCATTATTATAATCTTGGAATTCCTTGGTGCTATATCTTTAGTTTTATTAAGAAACTAAGGCAATTCAGCAACTATCCTCACTGAAAGTGCCTTCTTACTTCTTATTTTGTCTTATTTTATCAGACATACCAAAGAAAGAAGCTGGAATACTTCATGGTCCTCTTATAACCTTCTTAAGCAGGCTGCTAATTATAGGTACAATCCAAAAACCACCTCAGGTACAGGAAGATGGAAGCTTGCATTACTTCTCTGCCAGAGGTGAAAGACATAAAGATGTTTGCTGGTGGTTCCCTCCAGAAATGGCCTAAAAGATTGAATGCTGCTCCACCAAGAATAATCAATGGCAATGGCGAAGGGATCACAGTCAAGATATTCAATCAAGATAATCAGCTATGGAACAGAAGGGTGGTGCACTATGGCCATGTCCTGCGTTTTCTAGCTGCTGGCAAATACCGAAATATCATGGACATGAATGCTGGGCTAGGGGGCTTTGCTGCTGCACTGTCCAAATACCCTGTCTGGGTTATGAATGTGGTCCCTTCTGATGCAAAGAATAACACTCTTGGTGTTATCTATGATCGTGGACTCATTGGCACATACATGGATTGGTAAGATTTCCACCATGAACATTGAAAATCAAATCACTAAACTGTTTCCCAGGTCCCAAGATCAGCTATTAGGTAATGTTTGTGTACGTATAATCATTCCTAGAGTGATGAAAGTCAATAAATTCATTGCACTGCTTATTCTAAGATGTGACTCAGGCGATTTCTTGGGAAGCTGGATTCTTACTACAGTTGGAAACTGTCTCATTTTGTTTGCTTTGAGACCTGTGAGCAGGTCAACATAATATATTATCAAAGGTCAAAGGACTTTCTCTTGTGAGATTATCATTATTGATTCAAAACATTTTGTGAATTAGTAATCTTATGCAAGTAATTCTTTCTTTAATTAGTGTGTTCGGAAATTCAATTTCACAGAACTTCTTGTCCTGCAGGTGTGAGGCCTTCTCCACATATCCACGAACTTATGATCTCATACATGCTAATGGGGTACTGAGCATATACATGAACAAGTAAATTTCCTTGCTTTGGTGCTACTATCCTACAAATGTGGCTGCCTATGAAGTTAAATCTGATCAATTGATGGTTATTGGTCCATGCTTGATGTTCGGCTTTGTACACTTCTGGGAATATCTTGTATGTGAACTGTGAGGGGTTTCTCAGTAGTAGTATGTTGGCCTGGACATTCCAAGGAGGGCCTTCCTAAGTGCGGCAGATGTTTTATGGTCAGAAATTACCTGGTAGTCAACATTTTGAAGTGTGTTTTGGTAAAACTAAGAAAAGAAAAAGATGTTGTGCTTTAATTACCCATCCTCTGATCTTCTCAAAGGCTTCAATATCTAAGGTTCCTGAAGAGTGGGAATAGGGGAGGCATTTACTATGTGATGCACAATACGAAAAATTTGCTTCCTGCAATTATGAAGCAGCTACCTATCACCAAAAATTTTATGATGTTGGCTACTATTGCACTTGGGCATCCAACAGTATGTGCTTTTGCCATTTATGATCCTATGAGGATGGGATGCATGGTCCTGGTTCTCCAGCTGAATAGCTGCAGAGACCTCAGATGTGTGTGTTACTCCATGTTTTATTCAGGCAATGTTATAGTTTTCTTCAAGTATTGTTCACTTTATCTCCAACATCAGGCGAGAGATATATCTCCTCATGTTATCTATTTAGAGGCGATGTATTAGCAACAGATAAGCTGGTAGATTTCTGTGAATTATCAAATAAATGGTTGATTTCTCTCAATTCATGGGCAATTTAATTTTTAAAATATATTCAAAGATTGGAGAGAAAAAAGGGGTTCGTATGATTTCTGTTGTTTTTTGTTAAATGCTATATCAAAGGTTGGATTCTTCCATATAACGATTTAAGGTGCTGGCTTTCTAAAAGAATGGTTACAAACTGCCACGTAAACTCTCTTAATTCCCTGAACCAGCAAAACCCTTCTATGTTCCACAGACGAATGTGCCCTTTTGTTTCCTTGACCAGGATGATGCATTTCTGACTTAAAAAGGTCATATAGTTCTTCTACTGTATTTTTTAAAAAAAAACTTATATTAAGAAAAGAATAGCACCAAATTGGAAAAGTAAGAAAATAGAAACTTCTTGGGTTTCACTGCATACATTTTTTATTTCCAGGTCTTTTCTAGTTGTGCTTTGTGCAGCTATAACATTTTCATTACTGCTAATGCTCTTTTCTTTTATGTCAAACAGGTGTGATATTCTTGACATTCTCCTTGAAATGGACCGAATTCTTCGTCCAGAAGGGGCTGTTATAATACGTGATCACGTTGATGTCATCGTAAAAGTAAAGAGTATTGCTGAGCAATTGAGATGGAATAGCTGGATGTCTCACAATGAAAATGGGGCTCATGAAACTGAGAAGGTCCTTTTCGTGGATAACTCGGCATCAAAGTCCAGATGGAAAGCAAAATAGGAGTAAACAGCATATTTAAGGAGCCATATTTAGTGAAAGATTAGAAGTAGAGAGTGTTTAGTGAAAGATTAGAAGTAGAGAGTGTGGGTATCTGCAATGTTGTTCTGGATGCCTTCCGGATTGTGCACCATCTTGCTGCTGAAGATTCACTTCCAATGTTGAGTGAGTGTGTTCCTGCCATTTCTTTGTGGCAATTGTGCATTTTCGTGCCAGAAGTGCTGTTTACTAAAGCTAGGAATCTGGGCAAATGGAGCCATTGTCTCCTGATAGAAACTGTTGATATCGTAGGTTGACTAGGATGTAGATTTGGAGAATCGCTATCAATGTCGCTGGTCCATGCTCGGATACTATGGAGGCCAGATGTTTGCCCTGTGCCCAGGAACCCATTTCCTTGTGTAAATAGGTAGCTTGATATGAAATATTTTCTGAATTTGCTTTGGCTTTATTTCCATTGGCATATTGGGATCACTTGCTTTGGTAAATGGGAGCATTTGGTGAGAAGGAAATGAGTGGATAAGTAGTTCATTCTTCCCCCTTTCTATGTGACCTATATTTGTTAGGAGATAAAAATTCTATTTTTTTCTTTTTATTACTTACGTTTTCAATTAATATCCTTTATATTGCCATACAAAAACCTTACCTGTTTTTTTTTTATTCATCTGTCTCTGTTTACTAAATTCCAACATATTAGAACGCACTCTCCTTCGGCAACGTTTGGTTGTATCGCAAAATAAGGCAAAAATATTTTTTCGCTATTTGTACCACCTTTTTCTACACTTTTTGACACTTCAATTAATATCTTAATTAAGTAAAAATCCTAATAAGAATTGCCTTTTTTCATTGAGGGTTGGGGGAAAACGAAAGTAGAAATAAAAAAAGTGGGAATGAGGAATTTTTTTTTTAGAAATGATAGAATATTGTGATATGATAAGGACAATAAGCAGGAGTAAAGAAAATAAAATTAAATAAACAGGAAAAATATATGGAAAAATATAAAAAAGATCAAAATGTAATAAGAATAATAATGAAGTTAGGCAATTAAGATATTAAATTATATATCAAAAGAAGTGTAAGAAAGAATGAAAATTTTATTTTTTCCTTTTTTGTTTACTGTTGCGTATTACCAAGTACTAAGTAGGGGTGCAAGTTGATCCCATCGACCTCATCCTAATTTGGGTAAAGTATGGTACAAAATATTATTCATGGATATATGTAAGGTACAAATTATTATCCGCTCTCTCAAATAGGATATGGGTAGGATAAATACGTTAGGTACTTGAAACCGATCCATATAAATATAATTATATGTATATGATATATATTGTATAGTATATGTTGCATTTTGTCGACGATGTCTTGTGTGCATATCCATTTTAACAAATTTGAATTTAAAGGATATTGTGTCTTGTGGAGTTGTGTGCTGTGAAGTAACAAACTAATTTAGTTTTTATATATATATATATGTAATTGACTTATAAAAGCCTTTTATAAATAAGATTGTGAATATAATTAATATATTAATAGTTGTAATGATTGGGTTGTGACAATTTATATTTTATATTTTTAATAATAATAATAATAATATAAATAGTAACATATGTATCCGCGATTTTGAAATGTAAATGAGTATTGTTTTATATTTTTTAAAATTACATAGAAATATTTTTAAAAAAATATTATATTTGAGTATTAAAGGAACTGATTTGGAACCTAAACTGACTTGGGTAATGAATATGGTAGGGTATACTAGGAACTGAATAAACAAATGGGTAGACTAGTATAAATTTCTGTAAATAAAGTACGGATAAGACAGACCACTACCTTAATTGAACCGACTCGACTTCATCTAAACCGACTCGACTCCATCTAAGTTACACCTGATTACCAAAGTGACACTTCATTTCCAATTGTTGCCTCTTACTTCGTCCGGTTACCTTGCACTCTTTCTTCTTTAGGAAAATTCTTCTGGTGCCCGTAACATTTGATCATAATTCTTTTTATATTCACAACATGTTAATAATTCTCAAAACACAAATTTTATCCTTAATTCCTTGTACGCCCGTGCCGTCACTAACGGCCTAAACCACCGTTATCTCTATGGCCGAATGACCATTTTGCCCTTACGTCAAAACCCATCTGACGAGGATGATAGAGCACCGAATATGGCATGCATTGTTGCCAGTGGCATTGATGGGAAGATTCCCTGAAGAATGGGTTCTTAGAATCCGTCACCACCGCCGCTGACGCCGGCCGACTCTTGCAAGGCCGAAAACGGAGAGCGAGCTTACCCAAAACGAAGGAGCGACAGCGCCCGGTGCCTCCACCTCTCTAAACGAGACGTCACCCCCAGCCTTCGCCATCGCCTCCGCTCCCGATGTCATTGCTACTCCTTCGATGCACCAATCGCAGCATCCAATGCAGGTATCTGAGGCTCCGGAGCCGATTAAGGTGCTCGAGGCAGTGGTGGAGGCTCTAGCAGCATAGCCTCCTCTCCCAATGTCGTCGTCGCTCAACGGACCGCAACGATGCCTTTGGTCACAGCGTGACTCATGGCTCTGGGCAAGAGGGGCAGGCAGCTGCTTGTGAGGCTTGGTTGTCAGTCGCCATTGCCGGTGTAGGCATGGGCTATACTGGAGGAGATGGATTCCAAGACATGGAATTCCTGGGATTATTGTGAGGTTGACGGATTAGGCCGGCTATCATGAGAGAAACAGGGATGGTTCTGCTGTGCAGCATCAGTGTCTAGCTTGATGCATTCGATGGTTTTGGGGGAGAGAGGTGGCGAATTTTTATCATTAGCCATGAGAAGGAAAGTCGATTGGACTACTACGACACTGTAAGCTGGGCACGAGTGCAGGCGATTGGCAAGTTTGCTAGTCATCGTTGCTGCAAATAGGGAGCTGTTCATTAGGAATGATGGATGCTACGTGGAGAAGATGCGATTGGCGAACTTCATTGACGACAAAGAAGATGGTGGCGGGCACTTGGAGATGATCGGACGACAAAAACGACTAGAGCAGATGGAGGGATTACAGCCGCATAGCTTGGTGAGATTGTAGTGGAGACGCGATTGGCCGACGGACTTGCTCGCAGGGTCAAAAGGCAGTTTTGGACGTTTCTACTTCTCCGGTCTGGGTAATTTGATAACTTTATTCCTTCCCCCCTGCAACACCATTATACATAATTCTTAATATACTCATAATATTTCATAAATTCTTTTTATACCCATAACATTTCACCTTAAATTCCTCCCATATTCATGCCATTAAAACCACCGTTACCTATCCCATTGAAAAAATAATTTTGCCATTTTAATTTTTTTTTATTAAAATAAATCAACCTTAATATGTCTTTCAAATTATTTAATATTTTATATTAATGATTTACTACCATCAATTGAATCATGTTAAAGTCAAATTATCTCAATTAAAAAAGTTTAAATGGACAAAATCATCTTTTCAATAAGGTAGATAATCGTAGTTTTATCGGTATGAGTATGAAAGGAATTTATGGTGAAATGTTATGGGTATAAAAGGATTTTATGAAATGTTGTAAGTATATTATGAATTATGTACAATTGTTATGAGTATAAGAGAAATTATTTCAAATAAAAAATAACGATATTATATATCCCAACCACTGACTGACGTACAAGGAATCAATGGTTAAACGTTTTGGATATATAAGAAATTATTAAAATATTATGAATATAAAAAAATTATGGAAATCTTGTGGGTATAAGAAGCATTCTTCTTTCTTCTTTCTTTATTTCTTCGCATGTGTACGTGGGTCGTGCATAGCTAAAATATCATATTACTCTTTCATATTTTCAAAAAATTTTCCCGTTCTTATGACTTTTTGCTTTTACTTTGTATTTTCCCAAACACATTTATGAAGCTTTAGAAACTATTAAGGATGTCAAAAATAATTTGGACTAAAAAGTTCTGTTTCGTTGTAAAAATTTTAACATCATTTAAAAGTCAACATGTAATTATTAAACTTTGAAAAAATAAAATATTTAATGCAAAGGGTAGTGATCTTGTTAGCGTGGACATATTTATATTTTTTTCTAAATGTTTGCTGATAAAACTTTATTTACCATATTTTGCAGTTAAAATTGTTATAAAATAGTTAAAAACCGTTTGCATTTGAGTAGATGCCATCATCATTAATCAACCATATATGTGTAACCAAATACGTATGTGCAGCCAAACTAACATATATGTAGCCAAACAAACATTACATACAGCTGACAAAGTAGTTGCTTTTAAGGAAATTTTCTGTAGTAATCTATCATGACATAAATTTATGCCTAGTGGTCATTTTAAGCTTAAAAACTTATAGAGTAATGATCTTGTTAGCTCGAGCGAAGCAAATGATTCGCTTAGTCTATTTTGAAAAATTCGTTTAATTTTTTTTTTTACTTTTTTCTTCATATACTTGTTTATTTAAGTATATTTAACATATAAATTAAGTTTTATCATTTTTGAATATTTGTATATATTTTTTTAGATTTTTAAATATTTATATGCATATAAAAATCTCAAAAAAATATATACATATATCAAAAAATGGTAAATTTTAGTTTATATGTTAAATATACTTAGATAAATAAGTGTACAAAGAAAAAAAGTAAAAAGAAAATATTTTAAATCAAATTTTTGAGGTAGGCAAAGTGAACCATTTTCTTAGCCTGAGCTAACAGGATTGCTTCTCAAACTTGTATTATAAATTTTTTTATAAAATTAATTTCCTAAGAGTATGATTCACATATATGACAAGTTTTATTATCTTTGAATATGTATAAGTATTTCTTAATTTCAAAATTAAAAGTATTTTAGTCAATTTCAGTCATTAAAAATGATTTACCTAGACCTTGAAATTAAAGAAATACTTCACCAAAAAATAAAACTTAATATACGAATCAAATTCATTAAAGAAAATAATTTATAAAAAACTTTAAAAAATTTAGGTCAGCTTTTTTTTGATGAAGTAGGTAAGCCTATTGTAATCTAGCCTAAGAAGATCAGAACCCTTAAAAACATGTAAATAAATATTTTTCAGATCTTAAAAATATGTCGATAAAAACAAACCATTTTTATAAAAAGTTCGAAAAAATAAACTGTAACTAAAATAAAAAGTGCAAAATTTCCCAAAAAGCAATGGATCGTACTTTCTATATATGTACTTAAGTTGGAAATTTTAATTAAATGAAGAGGAAAATTACATATCGGCCTTCGAGAAGATCTCCCCGGGAAGATCTTCAAGATTTCTCAATCTCGTGGCTCATTAAAACATGATTTTTTTCTCAGATAACGACGCGAGCACTCCAAGCTGGCCACTGCACAGATATGGTCCAAAATGGAAAATAGAGGCAGTAGAGCAACATGTGTCTGATGGTTGGTGCACCGAGCATGCATTTCCAGAGGGGAGAGAGACGTTAAGTAGGTAAGATAAGCCATCTTCTCAACTATTTAAGCATGCATTCACCAACGATGAAAGCACTGAAGCAGCAGCAGAAGCAAAAGAGCAAGTTTTATTACTTCATTGAAGGGGTAATGAATATCACTTATTTCATGCTTACATATATCATTGAGATATCCACGTTGTTTACTTCAAGCTTTCATGAAAAATCGCCTGATTCAAACGTTTGCTTTTGTTACTAACTAGCTAGGCTAAGCCAGAATGGCAGAAACTTGGCATCATCTTTCTATACCTACCTTACTAAATTAAAGTTGTTGTCATCATCGTAAATTGTTTCTGCCTATGGGGAGTGAGTAGGCCTTGTATCTAGCTGAAGTACCTACAAGAGTTGCACAGATAATACTCTAATATTTACACATATATAGAAACAGTGTGTCCTTTCTTGCGTATAAGCATAACTCTACCTCCCTCCCTCCCTCCCTCCCATTTGAATGGATTTAAATTAAAATCTACCGGTCGATGGTGAAACTAAAAAGGCTTTTCATTAACCCATTACTTTAAAATGTAAAGTGAGCACATGCTTGCATTTTTCAGGTGATATGCTGAAAATACTTGATAATCCAAAGGATTGTCAGTATTTTAAAAAAAGAAAAAAGAATCGAGTTATGGTTCGAGAAATAAATTCATAATGAAAAAGAAGTCCCCACAACTTAGATATATGAGGTAGTTGGGTTTACTATTTTTGAATATCGATTGGATTAATTCTTAATCCTTTTCCTTTTTAGTCTTTTGCTCATCTTTTGGGCAAGCATGCTTGCGAAGTTTTTTTGAATCAAATGCCTTCTTTTTGTTTGATGCATGTTTGCAGGATCTTTACAATTTGATAAAATGGAGTTGAATGCAAGCACTAAGAAAATGAAATCCGCTATTGTTGACAATGACTTCCCTACGAAGGAAATGGATAACTTGAGTTTGAAGAAGAAAATATTTGTGCTGGTGGTAGACGATAATCGAGTGAATCGAAAAATTGTGGCAATGATGTTAACTAAGCTAGGAGTGGAAGTGCATGAGGCAGAACATGGTCAAGAAGCTGTTAATATCCATATTGCAGGCGCCCGTTACAACCTTATTCTCATGGACATGGAAATGCCCGTCATGGATGGCCCGGAGGTGTGCTTTGATATTCTTATTTACCTAATTTAATTATCTGAGCTTCATATATGTTCAAAGTTCTCGTCTTTGCTGACATGCATGCTTGTTATGTTACGAACATAACTAATTTCTTGTTGGATAAAACTTTTCAATATTTTTGCTCTATGTTTATTTGCAAACTACTCTCACATTTTTCTAACATCTTATTAGAGTCCCTGTATATCAATTGCAATAATTTTCAGATCATGAAACTTTTCAGTTTTTCTTCCTAATATTTTTTTACGATGCATTTGAGCTTTGCAGATGGCACTTGGTTTTGAAAATATATATTCTTTTATTTGTATTGACAGATATTTCAAAATAATCTGTATATGTTTTTTTAGTAATTGAAAGAAAATTTCTAACTTGTTTAATTGGGTCCGTAAAAGATTATGATTTTTGGCAACGAAAATATTAATGCAAAAGGTTTTTTTTGGGGGGGGGGGGTTAAGGAAGGAAATTTGCTTGTCAACCTCCGTGTTCCATATACCCACCATTATCTAGAAATTTCTTTACCAATAATTCTTTTTCTAGGAAATTACATTTCAATTGATTCAGAAAAAAATTATCATAATTAATAGAATTTTTACTTACGAAAGTTGCTAGTAGCTAAGGCAACCAGTTCTCGTCAACGATACTAAGTGGAAATCCAATATTTAGTTCCATATACATTTTCCTAAGAAGTTTTCTTGCATGGTCTATAATTTCAAACCCAATTAATATAATTATAAGTAAAATCAGCAATAGAAAAAAATTCAATTTTAACAAGCATCATTAACTTAGGATGTAAAATGTGGTCTAAGTTTTTTCAGCAAAAAAGTTGAGGTTGGTTGCATCCGTTAGCATTTGCAACCAAACGACAGTTGCAAATGATAATCTGAATCAAAGTTCTCCAACTAAAATTGTTCGTTGCAAAAAACTTAAACGTCTTATCTTGCATCTGTTGCGGCTGTATGAAATAAATTTTTTCCTCTTTTAGAGCTGATCTAGAAATCAATTTGTGTTTCTGAATTTGTTTAGGCTACTCGGATTCTCCGGAGAATGGGAATCCAATGTAAGATCGTTGGCGTGACTGCAAACTCACGCAGCAGCGACGAGCACGAGTTTATGGAAGCTGGCATTGACGAGTACTTTCCGAAGCCAATGACTCGAGCAAAGCTGGTTTCCCTCATCGAGGAGCTTGAAGCTGCACAAGCTGCCTGAATCAATGATGCATGCCTAGCGCTTGCTTTTTGAGTTTCCTTTTATGTCAGAACAGAATATAGAGCTTATCAGTTAATAAAAGAGCACAATAATAATTTCATAATTTATTAGTACTGATGTGGTTCTTCCATGCATTTTTCATTTTTCCATATCATCTCAAACTTAGAATATATCAACGGAAAAGATTCGGTGGCAAACTGCAACTCTCACTTTTTCCGGGCTTCAAACCGGCAGTAAGATGAAAACTGTCTTTCAATTCATGATCATGATCTCAAAGCTAGCACTAACTTCATGTCTTCGATTCATTGCAGCTCATTTAATTGGTACTTTTTCGTTTTTTTTTTTTTCTCCACAACATTAAAGAAACCGTGAAAGAAAACAAAGAAAAACTGAAAAGACGATGATTATAAATCCATTTTATCGCAGAGAAGTATTTGAAATAGGAAAATGTATACGTTTATCAATTGGCCAGTCGGAAGAACACGGAACACTTACAATTGAGCTTTTTTATGTTAAAAAGACAAGTCAGTTATGATAAAGAAATATAATAATTTTATTTTAAAAAATTCATAATCTAAATGCTTGCTTCGAAAAATTTTAATACGATTTTCATTTTCGGTCTCAAGCAAATGGATGGTTGGATGAATCTAACTTCACCATCGGATACCTGAAACCAGCTTAATGAGAGGCCTATTTTGTCTTAGACTACAGGTATTTAAAATATGTTATAGGGATATATACCATGATCATTTTGACGATGAAGTTAGAAATCCACTCAAGTCATGAGATTTATTATAAATTATTTAACATTGACGCTGAGCTTCGTAAAAATAAAGTATGTGCATCGTTACATTTTAAAAATATTATTAAATCAATACAATATTTTTGTTTGGTTTATATATTAGCTTTAAATTGTTAAATTATCTAAAACATTATTCTTATATGAATAAATGTTTCTATAAAACCTTATAATATTTTAATGGATCTGACTATTTTTATAATTTATACCTGACTATATTTAGTTTTGAGTAAATGTGGCTTACACAAAATTCTAACTTCGTTGAATTTTGAGCTGGGGGGAATATTAAATTAGAATTTCGACGTTGGGATAAAAGAAAATATAAAATTATGTAACTAGTTAAATTTTGATTTCATCATTAATATAAACCCATTCCATCAATAGCATAGCGTGAACTTATACTCGTCTCCAACATGTCCTTTCATTTAAATCAAACTACGTGTATTTTAGAAAAATAAGTTTTTAAAGTGAGTTGTGTTTTTTGTAACTCTACTTACCTTAGTAATTAATAAAATTTTACTTCATTTATTATATTTAGTATTATTTGTTTAACTAAGAAGTCAACTTTCACTTAAATCAAATATATGTATGGACATATTTTGCTTAAAGTGACATTTATGTATAAATTATTAAAATTGCTTAGTATCATTTATATATTCATGGATGAAGGCTTAAAGCCATCAATGAAATGACAGGAGCTCACTGTTTGAAATCAAAATAGAAAAAAGCATAAACTATTCCAAAGCTCTTGTTGATGCTACGTATTGAATTAATGCGAATTACAACGGTTCAAGAATGGTTGCTCGATAACAGTTTTCAGTATTAATGAACATGTTGATGTTCGCTAAGGTAACATGCTACGTTCATCAGATAATTATTGTCTTTGAAAAGTTCATGAACTATCCTAATGCATATTAACATGCTACCTTCGTAAAATGATTGTTGTCTTCCAAAAATTCATGAACTGTCGTAATGTGCTTTCATTCTTTTTCTTATAATCCCTTGTCTTGAGTCTGCATTGCAACCATCCATTGCGTGGTAAGCAACGTGAATTGGAACAGCGTGGACACTGTTCTCAGTCCAATGGTGTCTGCCCATCCATGTAGGGGTGTAAATAGGGTCGGGTTCAACCCGAGCCCGCATCAACCCGGACCGATTTATACCATGGTTGGGTTGATGTTTTGGAAATTTGGGTTCAACCCTACCCGATTTCATAAGATATGTATTTGGATATGTTTATGAGAGTGTATTTCATTCATGTTGTTTGGATATTTAAATAAAATTGTGTGGAGTTTGAAAATATGTTTGACAATTTGGTTGTGAAATGTTGTTTAAATTTATTTGGTTTGGAAATATATTTGGTTAATTAGTTGTGAAATTACGTTTGGATTATTTGGTTATGAGTGTGTTTGGTAATGAATAAAATTTTTGATGAAAAGTTTTGGAGAGTAAAAGTTATCAACTGATGTGATATGATAGGGGTAATGATGAGTAATAAAGAGAATAAAGTTAAAATAGATAGGTTAGTTGTGTGGATAGTTGTATATAAATGATTGAAAAGTAGGGTAGTTGTATAGGAAAATATGAAAAAATAATTAAAAAATATGATAGTTAAAAATATGATAATTGCAGAGAGCGAAAAGTTTTAGATTGAAAAGTTTTAATTGACTTTTTTTTTCAATTGCCAAACATACTCTATATTGCATTGTAAATAGGTTGTTTAGATGTTCGTTTGCATTGGTGATTTGAAATAACGAACAGGTCAATTGGTAATTTGAGATGTTTGTAGCTTTGATTGGAAGCCAATTAAGAATGTAAGTAAGACTATGATATTCATTTTTTCATTTTGCATAATTTACTGCAATACTTTTACTTGGCTTTCACTTTTTGACTTGCAGGGGACATCAATTGCTCAAAGAATACAAAAACAAAAAAATAAATCAATTATAAAACTTATCCTCCACTTTTGAGTTACGTAGAACTTTTTAGTATTTATTGTTTTTATAATTATCATTGCTTTTTTGTTATTTTAGAAATTTGGGTGAACAAAGGCTTAACTAACATTGATAATATGTGTAATCTATTAGCTCGATTTCTAACCCGAACCGAACCGATTTGAGGTGGGTTGAAATAGGGTTGGGTTAAAGTGTGAAAAGTAGGGTTGAAAGTAGGATTGGGTTGAGATTTTACAAGGTAGGTTAGGATTGTATTTATCCCAACCCGAGTCAACCCGACCCGATTTACACCCCGACATCCATGCCACAAAAACTATTCTCCTTTCACCACCCGTGGAGCAGCCACAACCCCACTCGCGCGTCAAAAATACACTGGCACTATTTTAATCTGCTTCCCGTGGCAAGATAACAGCCGCTAGTGGTTATGATCCACATTCCACCGGTGCTTCTGAGAACCCACAGTTTAAAGAACACCGTGCTCCTTTTCACTTGTAAAATTGACTTTTTTTTTTGTTGAATAAAATTGACTGTTTTTATGTTTGATGGAAAATGAGAACCATTTATTAGTCATAGTTTTTATATTGTATTTTCTTGTGTATAAAAATTAAATGTATTGAACATGTATGGAAAATTTTATTCAACCGATTGTGTACAGTGAGGTTTCTTTCGGCTCATTTCTGTTCTTCTCGTCTGCCTGTCAACATTTCCTGCGTGACGCGTGTGCGGCTCAAGCGGCTCCAAACGGCAAGAAGTGCAAACGTGCAACGCAAGCTAGAGTCCGCGCAAAAGATGTCCCTCCCGCATCTTTGCTAGCTCAACTCGAGGCACACGACTTCCCATTTTGGCAGCGTCCGTCGCACTCTCTGGAAATTCTCCGACGCCGACGAAACCCTAGTTGTTCTTCCTCTTTTACTGCGGTGGTCATCGGATTCCTTCTCGTTAAAACTCTTCATTTGCAATTGATGTCGTGATCATTGGTGCTGAGTCGATTCCGTTGTCTGTTCCTAGGATTTGGACTTTGAGGGATAGCAGTTGAAAAGTGGCGCTTATTTACTTTTGTCTCAGCTCTTTCGATCGGCTTCTTAGTAGACGTTGAGATTATGCCCTTTTTTAGGCATCCGCGATGGTCGATTCGATGAATTCGAGCATCTTTGATTGAGAATTACGGCGTCAGTCTTTTCTTTTCCAAAATTCTAAGCCACGGCATCAAATCTCGATTTCCGTTTGTTTCTTGAGTAATTGAATTTCAATCGTAGCGGTGGCGGGGCCCACAGTTTTGGCAACCCACTGGCCTTCTGCTTCCGCAACGAAACAAACGAAGCTTCCAATGGTTTTGTCCTCTGGTTTATATCCAGACTCTTTTATTTTTAGACATAATTATGGGAATTTATTTAAAATGAAGTTTTTGGATTCTTATGACAAGCTTTTTTCTTCCGTCTGGAAATGTTCCTTCTGAGGTTACGTTATTCCATTATGAAACAGATCCACATCTCATTCATTATATGAACACCTGCTGTGTTAGCCTGATTCTGCGATCTATTAATGAGCTGTAGACTTGTATATTTGAGAAAATTGTGAAGATTCAGCATCACAGATAATTTTTGTCAATAGAGGAAAATGCATTGCCACATAATGGGAATCCTGATGCAGTACAACATTTTAGACGAAACTCTAAACTCTGGGTTGTGCTAAAAGCCAGATGTCCACACATTTATGTGTTTCTATTTTTAGCTTCAGATGGGGATGGAAAACGATAGTGTGCATAATGTTCCTTATTAGTCAAGTACAAGGTTGCCAATTTGCTGTCTTCTTTCCATTTTCTTGTATCATGATGTCTTACTGGTGTTTCTATCAATTTTTGTCATTCAACATTGACATACAGAATTAATGCTAGAGATATTCAATTGATGTCTTCCGTTATTTCAAGCCTTGCTGTTGGATGTTTCAGTGAGATGGAAAGTTCCACTTCTTCATTAACATTCAAAGGTTCCATTCCTGAAGCTATCACTGAGGCACAAAAGAAGAAGAAGCTTTTTGTAGTGTATATTTCAGGTGAATGTGATCACTGCTGTTTATTTACCAGGCACCTATCTTAAGCTAATATTGAGCTTTCCGTTTTGGCTTTTCAGGTCAAGATGGGAATTCTGACCTTCTGGAGCAGACAACATTTATGAATTTGAATGTGTGTGATCTTTCACAATTTCTTATTTGTGTCGAACTGAGGGGGTGTTTGTCTACACAAAAAACATTTTAAACTAAAACTTTTTACTCTCCACAACTTCTTTATTTTTAATTATTTTTCCACTTCTTCCTATACAACTACCCTACTTTTCAATTATTTCTACACAACTACCCCTACATCTACACAACTACGCGTACATCTAACCTATTTATTTTAATTTTAGTTTCTTTACTCCTTATCATTACTCCTATCATATCACATTATTTCTTCCAATTTTAAAAAACCTTTACACAAAAAACTTTTTATCACTTCCCTAACACACCCTGAATGGAAATATTTTTTAATGCATATTCCCTGCCTTTAATGATGACATCTTTCATGTAGGTTCAAGAATCCCTTTCTAGGGACTGCGTCTTCTTGCATCTCTTGCATGGAAGTGTTGATGCATCACAATTTTCTGCCATCTGTATCCTATACTTGATATGATTATTGAATATATGCTATGTGATGAGATTAAGGTGTAAACAATGCATATCTGTTGCAGCCTTTGCGTTTATATGGTAGAAAAGTGTATATAACCTATTTGCAAAATCCCTATCAAGAGACAAAAAACAATTCCAAGCAGACTAACATTTATTTCTGTGATGGGCTTATATTTGTGGCGCATAGGCATTCTGGATACCCTTTTAACCTGTTTGTGCTTGTTTTAAATAAAATCTATGCTGTCAGTTATGCAGTTGATGCATATGTGTATAATGTTGGATTCTATCGAAAAAGTTTGTGGCCCATCATTTACTGGTGTTATGGATGGATGAGGTAGTCACTGCCATCATTATTTAAATAAGCATGTTGTGTCATCATTTCTTTCCATCATTGTATCCACCTTCCAACAATTTACTTAGCAGCAGAAGTTTCTTGTGTTTTATATTATTTTTCTTTTTCAATTGAATGTTAGATTAATGTAATTTGATATTTTCTTTATTCCTAATAACTATGATTTAGGAATACATTGAGTATTTCCTTTTAAATTATTATCATCATAAGCCATTTCTCATCTAGGTGGGGTCGGCTGCATGGATTTTGTTGCGCCTTTTAAATTATATATATTCTTAAATTTATTTTATCTTATATCATATGCGCCTTGCTTCATTTGGGCACACACACCTTGCTTGTATGCCTGTCGCCTAGGCTCCAAAGGTCCTTGGTGTAATGTTGTCTAAGTGCACCTTGTGCCTTTAACAACTATGGTTTTAGATTGATGTGACATCACAACCACTTTTAACAGCCCTACTTCTGTCAATGTTGCGTGTATTTGTAATAATTCTATCTTGCCTTTTCATTAAAAAACTTATTTTGCCAGCATAAGCACTCTTTTGAATTACATTTATCTGATATATCCTGTCCAAACAGATTATGGAATTAATTTGCGGTGGTTATTCACGGCTTACTCAATGGCTGGCCATCGCTTTGTGTTGTACTTTCTTTCTCAGTTTATTTTCGGTATTTTATCTCTCAAAAACAAAACAAGTTCTCCTTACATGAACTTGGCAGACCCCCAGAAATCTGTTCCCAGCATATCAGCGGTTGGATATAATGGTGGCAAATTGCTGTGGCAGCATGGTTTGTATTCATTTCTTCTTCTGATCTTTGAGTTCGCATACATGGTGTGCTTGGCCTGATGAATTTCAGTTATCTGCTTCTGACTGAACTGTCCAGAAGGGTATGTTAGTGCTGAAGACCTAGTGGCTGATATCGAAAAGGCACATGCAAGTCTCCATCTTCAGGTATGCACTTGCATTAAAATTTAGAAATTGATTTTGGCAACAATTTAGGAAGCATCACAAGTAGTTATATAACATTTATAATAACATATTTGAAAGTTGACCTTGTGCAATTGACAGGAAACGACTGCTACTGTCCTTATGGCAGCTGCACTTTCATCAACAAGGCCTGAACATCAGAGTTCTAATGCAATTAATGTTGTATCTCCTGAAGGAGGCAGTTCTTCAAGTAACCAAGTTCCCGATTCTTCAACGGAGACTTCTACTCAAACCTCAGAGGTCAAAATACCTGTTTCCTCTGCGCCAATAGAGGAAAATGCGTGCTCTAATGCAACTGCTGAGGTAAGCTCTCAGCCATATCATAGATTGTTACAAATGAACTTTTGCTGCCAGGGATTATGAGAATTTGTTTCTAGCAACATGCTTGTGCAATGTCCATATTTCACAGTTGGATTGCTGCTTCAGCAGGCTTCAATTCAAATATGTGTTATTAAGAAATTGTTTGTCTGCTCCCAGGCAAGCTGCGTGTGGAAATTTCATGTTGTTCGTTTTTATTATACATGTGGTGGCCTTTGACTGTAGGGACCTGATTTCATGCACCCGGGTGCACTTAGCTTCAGTGCAGCTGGGTGTATTTAACCTTTTTTTATTTTTTTTGAAAATATTTTTACATGACTGTTAATCTAAGTGTATTTAACATGTTTATCGATTTTAACCATTTTTGGAGATTTTTAGATATTTTTTAAAATTAGTGGCATTTTTAGTAATTTTAGATTTTCAAAAAAAAAAAAAATTTAAAAAGTGTATTTGCACCCAGGTGCACCGAAGCTAAATGCACCCGGGTGCATGAAATCAGCGCCCATGACTGTATTGATACTCTTGGCCCTTGGGTCAGGTTAAGTTCTAGCTTGTCCTTTATGAACACCTTGAATGTTGTATGTAGGCCATGAAATTGTTTCTCAAAAATCATCCATGATTGACTGAGCAGGGACACAGTAATTTCTTTCAGCTAACCATCTCATATTTTATTTTTTTACAGCAGAAATGTCCTTATCCTCATGAAGACACCACCTCCAAAGCAACTTACAGCAGTGGGGCTAAACATGAAAATGATGAAAGGCCAATTTCAACAAGCGAAACCTGTGAGATGCCAGTTAATCCTTCAGTAGATGTAGTGAGATCTGACATCGAGTTTGGAACTTCTGTGGATAGAGATGGTTCTCCTGGTGCAGCATCTGCAAATAATGGTCAAGAATTTTCTCAAGGAACATCAGAAAAGTCAGTTAATGAGCATGTAGGCAGCATTCATGAAAAGAAGTCTGATGGAATGATCAATAGTGGAGGTACTACTAAGCCTAGCGATGTTCTTCTCAATGTCCGCTTGCCAGACGGTGGTAGCCTCCAAGCAAAGTTTTCCATTACTGCTACACTCAACATGGTGAAGAACTACGTGGATGAGAATAAAATGAGTGGAAAGGGAGCATATGATCTAGCAATTCCTTATCCCAGAAAAGTATTTGATGATCAAGGTATGAGTTTTGATGTTCACCTATATTTTCTGCACCAATTAGGTATAGTGTCTCCAACTTCTCAAAACTTTCAGTATCTCTATGTGATTGGTTTTTCAATTCACACGTAATTAAATGTCATAAGCATGTTGCTGTTATCATTTTTAACCAGTTAGTCCTGGCATCATAGTGTCTCCAACTTCTCAAAACCGTCTGTAGCTTTCTTTGATTGGTTTTTCATTTCATACGCATCCAACTTCTCAAAACCTTCAGTAGTTCTATTTGATTGGCTTTTCAATTCATACATATCCAACTTCTCAAAACCTTCAGTAGTTCTATTTGATTGGTTTTTCAATTCATACATAACTACATGTCATGAGCATGTTGCTGTTATCATTTTTTACCAGTAAGTCCTGGCGTCATGTGATTCCTCTAAGATGCTTTTTTCCCCTAGCAGGATGTTGGAAATCTTAGTTTCTATTTTCTATGTTTAGGAGAACATGTTGAGCTGCTGGTTTGAACTGAACAGAACAGGAATAAATCTGGAAATTGAAAATTTTCGAATCATAAAAAAAGTCATTATTCTCATCCTTTCAGAACTTTTACGAGAATAGTGGTCACTGTTATTGTTTGTTTATGGTGTGTTTGGGAATGGATAAAACTTTTGATGAAAAGTTTTGGAGAGTAAAAGTTGTCAAATGATGTGATATGATAGAGGTAATGATGAGGAGAAAAGATGATAAAGTTAAAATAGATAGGTTAATTGTATGGGTAGTTATGAAGAAATGATTGAAAAGTAGGATAGTTGTATGGGAAAATGTAAAAAAATTATTAAAAAATATGATAATTATAGAGAGTGAAAAGTTTTAGATTGAAAAGTTTTAAGTTGACATTTTTTCCTCGTTGCCAAACACACCCTTAAAATACAGAACATGCTTTTGTTTGTTTGTTTGTTTGTTCTGTCGTTGTTAGTTATACATTTTCTTTCTGTGTAAGAGATGCTGTACTTATTCCTTCTTCGGTTCTTCCAACTTTTAACACGTAGATGCATAAGCTAAGCTACCAATATTCAATGTGGCCAAATGGTTCTCTCTCTTGTACTTCCCCCTTTGCACTTGTCTGTATTAATATGGAATTCCTTGCCTTCTTACTCAAGTGTGACTGCAACCCTTTCAGGGAATGTCTTAATGTGGACGCTCTGCATTTCTCTTTAGGAGTATGGGAGAAGTGCTGCTGCTACATTTCTTTATTGTGACTTAGCCAGCTCTGCACATTCCTCATTACAGTGTCTAGTATAGGATCTCATTTCGTGGCAATATCCTGGCCACATCCAGGCTCTTACATAGCACATCATTTTGAAGAGACACCATGGGAATGAAATGCTGTATGATTTATTTTTGGTGGAAGCGGTTCTGAATTTCAGACATTTGCTGCCAAATAAACTGACATACTCTCTTTTGCCTAGGCTTGGATTAGTAATGACAGTGCAAGACATACTTAGGATCAACATGCAGCTTAAAGTCCTTTTATTGTTTGCGAGCAGATTTTGCTGGAAAAAAATGTGCTAAACTTTTAACGGCGGTTTGAAGGCAAATTAGTGGAAGGTGTAAACTTTTGAAGTGACTAGTCACCAATATTTTGTTGCTGATATGGTTATGTGGAAAACGAACTCACTCCTTTTTTTTTTCTTCCTTCCGGAAAGAAAAAAGAAGGGAAAAAAAAGGCAAGCTATCAAGAGAGTCCAAACTTTTTGAACTGATTATTCACCAATGCACCATTGACGACATGGTTTGTCTGAAAAATTTCTTTATTCTGCGACTTAGTCCAATGAACATTTTTTTTTTTGACATAAAGTCCAATGAACATTTAGTGCTACTTTTTTGTGCATATTGCATGATGCATTCTGTATGGAGGTGCGTCATTTTGAATGCCAATCTAAACTGATTGTGGTGCATTGATATTTTACAGATATGAGCAAATCTCTTTCAGAACTGGGATTTTTCAACAGGGAGACATTAATAGTTGTTCCACATCGATCAGTCTCTGGGTCATCTAGAGGGCAATCCTCATTTTCTGGGAGCCCATCCTCTGTGAGCAATCGTGATTCTTCTGTGGACAATGGTGGGGGAAACTTTGCATACTTAAAGAGGCTCTTATCATACATGAATCCTTTATCCTATTTTGGTGGTAGTGCTAACTCATCGAGTTCAGAACCGGGTCCGAATAATGACATGTGGCAATATCGTGAGTTCACATTCATGACCTGATATACCCTTCTCCCATGCATTGCATACCCATTTCTGTTGGATTTCTGTTAAAACTGTCTGCTTTTGAATTTCATGTGAAGTGTTCTAACCTGCATTTTTTTTATAGGACAAATAGATATCACCAGATGTTAGGATCGATAGTTCAATGTATGTTACTGCATGGGTCCTACTTTTATGTAACTTACATAGAAGTGGTTCCACGTGCTTTCATGTAACCCCTTCTATTTTTAATACTTTGATGCTTGATGTTAATTCATCCGAATATCAAGCCTTGTAGTTAACATCATTTCTTCAATGTCATTTTATTTAGAGAATCATGTTTTACTTGTTTAACACTTTAATTGTTTTTCATAGGTCCAAATCCTGCCCTCAGGAGTGCTTTGTCAGGAACAAACGGATCCTACGATCAATACCCAGCAAATTCTGGTGCATCTCCAGTTTCTGATAATCCGAGCAACAGCAATAAAACAACGACCAGAAGATTTGAAAGCAACATCCACACACTGAATCACGATCGGGATGATGGCCCTTCTGGTGATAGGAATAATTTCTGGAACGGCAATTCCACCCAGTATGGTGGAGATGACAATAAAAAGTGATAAGTACCTTCCTTGGTCTAACCGGATGTTGAACTACCTGCTGGTTAGGGCTTTGTACAAATCTTATTCTCACTATATATGTGTATATGGTTATTTCTCTCTCGACTGGTGTTGCTGATGATTTCATCAGCGCTGCACTTTCTTTAATACAGCACGTTCATTGGCAGTGTGGACCTTTAGCAAGAAATCTGGTAGAATAGAAACCATTGTTCATCCTCCTAAGAAGTGCGGCCGCTGGTTTGTGAGTTAGGCCCCGGCGTAATTTCAGTGCTTTCCATGGACGTTAAGTGGGGCCAAATAGACCCGTATTCGGGGTTGGAGACCTGGCGGTAAGAACTAATTTCAGTGGATCAGAATTTGCCTTTGGTCTGGATAGCCTAATGAGTAATGAATCTGCCCCCACTCATAACTGAAGCGCATCTACTCGACTACCACGAAGATGTAAGAAAAGAAAATAGATGGTTGCTCCTCCTAAATATTATTGCTAATAAATTATTTTTGCTAGTCGATAATGTAGTTACTCTGTTTGCCCCTTCAAGATGAAAACTGGGTAGGAGCGAAGGGTGGGAGCCATGGTGTAGCTGGATTTGTTCTCTGCCGCTTTAGTTCCTTGATTAATTTGATAATGATGCGTACCAAGCTCACCATGCTCTTTAAACATTGAATGTTGTGGTTGACTTGTTTCCTTGGGGTGTAATGAGCTGAGTAAACTCTATTACATGCGATAACTTACAAGTAATGTCAAAGACGCGAAGACGCAAGCTACTTCCTTTTCACTAATTGAACTCATCTTAGGTGTCATAGCGTTAATGGGAGTCGCCATCTAAACCTCTGGTTTCTAGGCCGCTTCAACTCGATTAGTCTCATGTTAGAGACTTTAATTTGTTGTCTATTATTTTACGCATTCAGCAACGAAGTTGCTAATTGCATTAGCAAAAGAAGGTATAACTGCATTACAGGGAATACTTAGTGACGGAGAGATGACGCTTACTGCTCAAAACCTCTAATCTCTCTCACCTGCAAAGCTCCTTACCCCATGTGACGAGCTCAGGCGATGCTTATGCATGCAACGAAGTCCATTGCAAAACGCAAGAGACGGACTAGACACGGAATCGCGATTTAATGCACCCGGGTGCATTAAACTCATTTTAACTCATTTTTTTGAAACTTTTTTTATACAAGTGTTAATCTAAGTGTATTTAACATGTGTATCAATTTTTACCATTTTTGGAGTATTTTAGATATTGATTTTTAATTTTTGAAAATCAGCGGCATTTTTAGTAATTTATTACTAAAAATGCCACTGATTTTCAAAAATAAACACCTAAAATACTCCAAAAAGGTAAAAATTGATACACATATTAAATACACTTAGATTAATACTTATATAAAAAATAAAAATAATAATAAAAAATTAGTTAACGCACCCGGGTGCACTGAAGCTCAGTGCACCCGGGTGCATTAAATCGCGGTCCCTAGATAAGAAGTATAATAGCCTGCACCAATATTCCCTCCCGTGCAAGTCCCAGGCCCGTGACAACTTCTTTTGCTGCAAGTCTAACAAAATGCATTTTCATTCCATGGAGATGGCCGAGAGGATAAAATAGTGCAAAATAAAATAATAGTTCAAAAACTAACAACTCACCGAATTAGTCTCCCAGTCGGTTATGAATTCCTCTAATACAAAAGCACCCGAAAGAAACAAGAAGTCAACTGCAGCATTTAATCTTTAAAGAGCATGGTGCATATAGTTAGCAAATTAATCAAAGAAAGAACAAGAATATTCCGGGAGTGCCTAAGTGCACCTTGGTATTTAGAATCGAGATTTAATGCACCCGGGTGCACTGAACTTTAGTATATCCGGTGCATTAAACCCATTTTAACCCATTTTTTTATTTTTTTGAAACTTTTTTTTATATAAGTGTTAATCTATGTGTATTTAACATGTGTATTAATTTTTAATATTTTTGGAGTATTTTAGATATTTATTTTTTGTTCAAATACACTTAGATTAATATTTGTATAAAAAAAATTCAAAAAAAATTAAAAAATTGAGTTGATGCGGCAGGGTGCACTGAAGCATTAAATCGCGGTCCGGGTATTTAACCCGTTTTTTTATATTTTTTGAAACTTTTTCATAAATGTAATGGATAAAGTAGAACGAGGGTGTAAAAACTAAAAAACGCGTGCGATGGGCGGTCGGCTTATAGCTTACGCATTATAAATACTCTCCCGCTCCGAGCTCCCGCCGCAGCTTGTATACGAAGCAGCAGCAGCGCTTCTTCCCCATTAGCCACAGAGCAGTCAAAAACCTCCCTAAAACCCATTTCCTCGTACTCCGCGTCGTCTATGGCTTCGTCTTGTCTCTTCTTGAACCCTAAACTAGTCATCTCTCATCCCTTTCTCTTCCCAAAGCCTCACTCTCCGAAAGCCGCTACCATTCCCTTCTCCCTCAGAGCCAAATGCTCCCTCTCTCGCCACCCCGAATACATTCCCAACCACATCCCCGACCACTCCTACGTCCGCATCTTCGATACCACTCTCCGCGACGGAGAGCAATCGCCAGGCGCCACCATGACTTCCAAGGAGAAGATAGATGTCGCCCGCCAGCTCGCCCGCCTTGGCGTTGACATCATCGAGGCCGGATTCCCGGCTGCCTCCCACGATGACCTCGAGGCCGGATTCCCGGCTGCCTTCCACGATGACCTCGAGGCCGTCAAGATGATCGCCCGTTGGGAATGTTGTGCATGATGACTTCTACACCCTCGTCATTTGCGGCCTGGCCAGGTGTAATAAGGCTGATATAGATGCCTCGTGGGAGGCGGCGCAGTATGCAAAATTTCCGAGGATCCACACTTTTATCGCCACGAGTGAGATTCACATGGAGCATAAGCTTCGAAAGTCGAAGGAGGAGGTGATTGAGATTGCGAGGGATATGGTGACGTACGCGAGGGGCCTGGGCTGCAATGATGTCGACTTCAGTCCGGAAGATGCCGGAAGGTCCTATCTTTTACTTTCTTACTGTGGCTTGAATTTCTTGTAAATTTTGCATACTGCACCGCCTCCCACGAGGCATTTATATCGTCCTTATTACACCTGGCCAGGCCACAAATGACGGGGGTGTAGAAGTCATCATGCACAACATTCCCAACCTCGCGGGAGATCATCTTGACGGCCTCGAGGTCATCGTGAGAGGCAGCCGGGAATCCGGCCTCGATGATGTCAACGCCAAGGCGGGCGAGCTGGCAGGCGACATCTATCTTCTCCTTGGAAGTCATGGTGGCGCCTGGCGATTGCTCCGTCGCGGAGAGTGGTATCGAAGATGCGGACGTAGGAGTGGTCGGGGATGTGGTTGGGAATGTATTCGGGGTGGCGAGAGAGGGAGCATTTGGCTCTGAGGGAGAAGGGAATGGTAGCGGCTTTCGGAGAGTGAGGCTTTGGGAAGAGAGAGGGATGAGAGATGACCCGTTTAGGGTTCAATAGACAAGACGAAGCCATAGAGGACACGGAGTACGAGGAAATGGGTTTTAGGGAGTTTTTGACTGCTCTGTGGCTAATGGGGAAGAAGCGCTGCTGCTGCTTCGGATACACGCCCATCGCACGCGTTTTTTAGTTTTTACACCCTCGTTCTACTTTATCCATTACATTTATGAAAAAGTTTCAAAAAATATAAAAAGACGGGTTAAATACTCGGACCACGATTTAATGCTTCAGTGCAACATGCATTAACTCATTTTTTAATTTTTTTTGAATTTTTTTTATACAAATATTAATCTAAGTGTATTTAAACCAAAAATAAATATCTAAAAAACTCCAAAAATAGTAAAAATTAATACACATGTTAAATACACTTAGATTAATACTTATATAAAAAAAGTTTCAAAAAAATAAAAAAATGGGCTAAAATGAGTTTAATGCACTCGGTACACTAAAGTTCAGTGCACCCAGGTGCATTAAATCACGATCCTAAATATCGAGGTGCACTTAGGCACTCTCGAAATATTCTTGTTCTTTCTTTGATTAATTTGCTGACTACATACACCATGCTCTTTAAAGATTAAATGTTGCAATTGACTTCTTGCTTCTTTCGGGTGCTTTTGTGTTAGAAGAATTCATAACCGACTGAGAGACTAACTCAGTGAGTTGTTAGTGTTTGAAATATTGTTTTATTTTGCACCATTTTATCCTCTCGTCCATCTCCATGAAATGAAAATGCATTTTGTCTGACTTACAGCAAAAGAAGTTGTCACGGGCCTAGGACTTGTACGGGGAGGGAATATTGGTGTTGGTTATTATACTTCTTGTCTAGGGACCGTCATTTAATGCACCCGGGTGCACTGAGCTTCAGTGCACCTGGGTGCGTTAACCAATTTTTTTTATATAAGTGTTAATCTAAGTGTATTTAACATGTGTATCAATTTTTACTATTTTTGGATAAATTACTAAAACGCCACTGATTTTCAAAAATAAAAAATAAATATCTAAAATACTCCAAAAATAGTAAAAATTGATACACATGTTAAATACACTTAAATTAACACTCGTATAAAAAAGTTTCAAAAAAAATAAAAAATGGGTTAATGCACCCGGGTGCATTGAAGCTCAGTGCAACCAAGTGCATTGAATCGCGGTCCCTAGACAAGAAGTATAATAGCCAACACCAATATTCCCTCCCCGTACAAGTCCCAGGCCCGTGACAACTTCTTTTGCTGCAAGTCCGACAAAATGCATTTTCATTCCATGGAGATGGACGAGAGGATAAAATAGTGCAAAATACAACAATATTTCAAACACTAACAACTCACTGAGTTAGTCTCTCAATTGGTTATGAATTCCTCTAATACAAAAGCACCTGAAAGAAATAAGAAGTCAATTGCAACATTTAATGTTTAAAGAGCATGGTGCATGTAGTTAACAAATTAATCAAAGAAAGAACAAGAATATTCCGGGAGTGCCTAAGTGCACCTTGGTATTTAGGACTCGATTTAATACACCCGGGTGCACTCAGCTTCAGTGTACCCGGGTGTATTAAACTCATTTTAACTTATTTTTTATTTTTTTGAAACTTTTTTTATACAAGTGTTAATCTAATTGTATTTAACATATGCATCAATTTTTACCATTTTTCGAGTATTTTATATATTTATTTTTGAAAATCAGCGGCATTTTAGTAATTTAAAATTACCTAAAATGCCACTGATTTTCAAAAATTAAAAATAAATATCTAAAGTACTCCAAAAATGATAAAAATTGATATACATGTTAAATACACTTAGATTAACACTTATATAAAAAAAATTCAAAAAAAATGAAAAAATTGGTTAACGCACCCTAGTGCATTAAATCACGGTCCTTAGACAAGAAGTATAATAGTCGGCACTAATATTCCCTCCTCATACAAGTCCCAGGCCCGTGACAACTTCTTTTGCTGCAAGTCTGACAAAATGCATTTTCATTCCATGGAGATGAACGAGAGGATAAAATGGTGCAAAATAAAACAATATTTCAAACACTAGCATTTTCATTCCATGGAGATGAACGAGAGGATAAAATGGTGCAAAATAAAACAATATTTCAAACACTAGCAACTCACCGTGTTAGTCTCCCAATCGATTATGAATTCCTCTAACACAAAAGCACCCGAAAGAAACAAGAAGTCAACTGCAGCATTTAATCTTTAAAGAGCATTGTGCATGTAGTCAGCAAATTAAAGAAAGAACAAGAATATTTCGGGAGTGCCTAAGTGCACATCGATATTTAGGATCGTGATTTAATGCACCCGGGTGCACTGAACTTTAGTATACCCGGGTGCATTAAACCTATTTTAACTCATTTTTTTATTTTTTTGAAACTTTTTTTATACAAGTGTTAATCTAAGTGTGTTTAACATGTGTATTAATTTTTACTATTTTTAGAGTATTTTAAATATTTATTTTTGGCTTGAATACACTTAAATCAATATTTTTATAAAAAAATTTCAAAAAAAATAAAAAAAATGAGTTAATGCACTGAAGCATTAATTCGCGGTCTGGGTATTTAACTCGTCTTTTTATATTTTTAAAAACTTTTTCATAAATGTAGGGTGTGTTTGGCAAGAAGTAAAAAATATTAAGTTAAAATTTTTCAATCTAAAACTTTTCACTATTTATAATTATCATATTTTTTAATCAATTTTTTCACATTTTTCTATACAACTACCATACTTTTCAATAATTTCTACACAATTATCCATATAACTAACCTATATATTTTAACTTTATTCTCATTACTCATCATCATTACCTTTATCATATTATATCATTTAACAATTTTTATTTTTTAAAAATTTTTATCCGGTATTTTATCCATTTCCAAACCCACCGTAATAGATGAAAGTCACGGAACAAACGAGGGCGTAAAAACTAAAAAAACGCGTCCGATGGGCGGTCGGCTATAGCTTACGCGCTATAAATATTGTCCCGCTCCAAGCTCCCGCCGCAGCTTGTATCCGAAGCAGCAGCAGCACTTCTTCCCCATTAGCCACGGAGCAGTCAAAAACCTCCCTAAAACCCATTTCCTCGTACTCCGCGTCGTCTATGGCTTCGTCTTGTCTCTTCTTGAACCCTAAACCGGTCATCTCTCATCCCTCTCTCTTCCCAAAGCCTCACTCTTCGAAATCCGCTACCATTCCCTTCTCCCTCAGAGCCAAATGCTCCCTCTCTCGACGCCCCGAATACATTCCCAACCACATCCCCGACCACTCCTACGTCCGCATCTTCGATACCACTCTCCGCGACGGAGAGCAATCGCCAGGCGCCACCATGACTTCCAAGGAGAAGATAGATGTCGCCCGCCAGCTCGCCCGCCTTGGCGTTGACATCATCGAGGCCGGATTCCCGGCTGCCTCCCACGATGACCTCGAGGCCGTCAAGATGATCGCCCGCGAGGTTGGGAATGTTGTGCATGATGACTTCTACACCCCCGTCATTTGCGGCCTTGCCAGGTGTAATAAGGCCGATATAGATGCCTCGTGGGAGGCGGTGCAGTATGCGAAATTTCCGAGGATCCACACTTTTATCGCCACGAGTGAGATTCACATGAAGCATAAGCTTCGAAAGTCGAAGGAGGAGGTGATTGAGATTGCGAGGGATATGGTGACGTACGCGAGGGGCCTGGGCTGCAATGATGTCGAGTTCAGTCCGGAAGATGCCGGAAGGTCCTATCTTTTCCTTTCTTACTGTGGCTTGAATTTCTTGTCTTTGAAAATTTTTGACAATTTTGAGTTATCCCCCCTTCTTTCGCGCCATGAATTTAATTTTATCGCATTTTCTTGTTATGTTATGTAATTTATATGATGAATTTATGTTGGTCTTTTTAGCTAGGAAAATTTGAACGATTAATTTCGGAATTGCCGTTTAGGCGCATTTGGCATTTGAGGAGCCATTACAAAGAGTATATGCAAATGTTGATTTGCACGTTCTTCATACTGGTGAAGCAGTTACCTTAGTAGCTGTCTAGCCTAGGATAAAATCACCTGGGATCTGTTTAATAAATGTTAGGCCTCTTCCTTGTTGATTTGCAAGTATGCTCAAGAAATCTTTTTGGTTAGCTACTTTGAAATGGACCATCTCATTGGTAATGTCTAAAGCCAATGATTCAAAACAAAGATAAAGGATACAGGAACAAGTAAATGCCATTTTCCTTGTGCCACTGACATTAGCACATCATCGCTTCCCTGGTTACTGTGATTTCCGTTTCATGTATTGGGATTGGACATTGTTTCATCACTATTCCAATTGGGTCAAAGCTGAGGGGCCACCCTATTAGTGACATTTAGAAGTGGAATCGTGCCATATAGATTTCACACTGCTGAACATTAGAATTGGTGAAGATTTGCAGATAATGATATCCTACAACGTATTGATGTCATTATAATTACTTCTGCGGTGAGAATTGCTTTCTCTGTTTACTCGTCTTTTGGAGATAAACCTTCTAAATTGAATTTTCTAAAGTCCTTTCAATAACTCAAGGCATTTGGAACATTATTTAGAACTTTCTGTTATTTTCACTAAAGAGGCGGAGTTAATTTTTGTTGTCAATACAGGTCAGATAGAGAGTTCCTCTATCTTATTCTTGCAGAGGTGATTAAAGCTGGCGCTACAACTCTCAACATCCCTGATACTGTTGGTTACACTTTACCCCATGAGTTTGGGCAGTTGATTGCTGACATAAAAGCAAACACTCCTGGGATTGAAAACGTGATAATCTCAACGCACTGCCAGAATGATCTTGGCCTTTCAACTGCCAACACACTATCTGTATGCTTCTTTCCCTTTATCTACAACATGTTTTGAAAGTCTCCCTACTGCTGCTGCTTAAAATTCAAATAGATGTAGGCTGAGTTCTTGTGTGGTTTAATTCCAGGGTGCTTATGCAGGGGCAAGGCAACTGGAGGTTACAATCAATGGCATTGGTGAAAGAGCTGGCAATGCTTCCTTGGAAGAGGTAGACCTTTACATTAGACCAGATGAATATTTCAATGCTATGTAGCTGTGTCAAATTTGATGTTTGGAATGTGAGACCATGAAGATAACCTCTGTGTGTGTTGTCTGTGTTTGTGTTCATAATTCCGTTCATTTCTTATCAGACTTCTTTGCTGCTCAGTCCGTTCACATGCATTCATTTATATTTTATTCTGCAGTTCTACTTGTGGTTGATGTTTCTATGTCTGTACCAGCACCCAAAGCCCACTGCCTTATGTGAAATGACATTTTCCTATGCTTAATAATTGGAATTTCTTTCGATCAAAAAATAATAATAATTGGACTTTCTTCATATTATAGCTTATCTTCCATCATTAACATTGTCATTCTAAAAACAAATTTGTATTTCAGTTGTATTCACTCTATGGTTACAAAACCAGCCTTGATATCATGCTGACGTTACTATTTTCAAGTCTATAGCCTTGTCTTTCTAAAATGCTCCCTTTTCCATGCATAACCGACAGTACTTTTTCTTTTGATTGAAATTTTTAGTTCACGCATCTTATTGGTGCCATGTGTTCCCAATGATCTGCGATAGTACCTCGGCCATGTGCATGTTTTGGATTTGTTATTGGCCTTAAACAGGTTAAAAATTATGGGTACTTTGGTATTTGGATGCTCAGTTGCATTTGTCAGTCATCTACAGAGACAGGCATTACTCTTGGTGCTAATGTCCAGGACATGTTAATTTTCCACTCAAGCGGAAAACCATGACTGCAGTCATCTACAGAGACAGGCATTACTCTTGGCACTAAAGTCCAGGACATGTTAATTTTCCACTCAAGTGGAAAATCAAGCCGCGGTCATGGCTACTCTTTAAGCATTGTCCTCTTTATAATGGTAGTATGATATCTTTACAGGAAGCAGAATGAGTAACTCTACGTATTCATGTCTTGTCTGGATCTTGATACAGGTCTATATATCTGGTCAAGTCCAGGTCCCATAACACTTTTTTTTCCTGTTGCCAAATGAGTAGAAGCTTAGTAATGTGTGAATCAGAGCAGAAGTGGGAGCTCTGTCTCCCCTGTTGTGGTCCTGTGGGCTGTTGTATGAGGTGTTAAATTCTGTAAGTTTCACAATATCTCAGAACATCTGGACATCGTACTGGCATTTAATGCCGTCATGATGGATAATACATTTTGCATGATAAGAACCTTGAAACTCGGGCCATCAAAACCAGTGGAGTTGCTTAATGGCTGGCTTAGGTAATAATATGGGGCCCTTCCTTTGAAGATTGGCCCATCAGAGCTAGTGAAAGTTGGACAATGGCTTACACTGTAATACAAGGATTCTTACTGTGTATCAATGTTTGATTTTTATATTTTTTGCAGAATTTACCCTCAACTTTCCAAAATTGCGCCTTTATTTTGGATATTTGCAAAAAGAATGCTTCAAGTTTAGAGAATTTGCAAAAAAACTGTTTGTAATTTTTTGCCCTCATTTTCATTTAGATTTTTTTTGCGAACTTAACCCTAACTTTTCATTTTTTGCAAAATTAACCTTTGAACTTTACAAATTGCAAAATTATCCCTTTAAGGGTTAAATTTGGAATTTCACAAAGTTTGAGGATTAATCTGCAAAAATTCAAGTTAGAGGTTTCATTTTGTAAATGCCCCAAATGAAAGGAGAGGGCAGTTGTCTAAAAGAAAATTATAAATGACCATCTGTTACATAGGGTATATTTACAAAAGTGAGGGATTATTTTTTCGTATGTTCAAACTACAAGGTCAAATGCACAAATTTGCAATGTTTGAAGGTTAATGCTTCGAAACCCTGTTTTAATAGCTAAATTGAAGTTGTTGGATAATTTATTGGCCAATGATTACTGCATGGACAAGAGTCATAACTGTTGCTTTATGCTGTTCATAAATTTTGGAAAAGTCTGCAACTGTCTTCCCTTCCAGCCATAATTTTTCCAGGTTTAGTGTTGCAATGTTGACCTGTACCATGAAGACTAAGAGTTCAAGTAGAACTATAGATTGTTATTTAGAATATTCGGCACTCTAAAATATAGTTTGACAAGGATCGTCTTAATGGATCTTGACCTGCAGTGGTTAAAAGGGATAATTTGGAGCCTTTATGTTATAGAATTAGCAATTCCTTGAGCATAAAAGATGACTAATCTGGTAATGCGGTGGGAGGAGTTTTCCTCCAAACCATGGTTGCATAACTTACTAGATAACCACCATATTACTAGATAATCAGTAGTTTGGAGGTAAACCCTGCCACCCCATTACTAGGTAACCAACTTTTATGCATGAGGAATTGCTAGTCGTACAACAACAAGAACACACAAGGCACAGTTTGTAGGAAAGTTCTTACCACATTACTGGATAACCATCTTTTAACTTCTATGCACAATGAATTGCTAATCCTACCACAACAAGAACACTCAAGCCAGTAGGGAAACTCTTACCACATTATTAGATGACTGTCTTTTATGCGCAAGGAATTGCTAGTGCTACCACATAAACACTCCATACAACCTCTCTTTGACCAGCACAGGTCAAGACCCCAGTGAGAGTCTTGGCCAAACTATATTTTTGGTTATTGACCAATTGTAAACATAAGTGTAAATTGATAATCCTACATGAGACCACTTTCCAATTGTTTATTCTTTCTTCAAGTTCAAGGTTTAAAATTAGCTCTTTTGTTGGCATGTACTTTACAGTCTGCATCTTGATTAAAGAATGCAGGGTCGAACCTATATGTTGCACGATGACTTTCTGATTAATAATCCCCCTTTTTCAAAGATGAAAACAATGCATTGCAAGTGAAAGATGCTCACCGCAGACAAGGCCATGCCTGGTCATATAAATGTGCCCGGCTCATATCCCCTTCATGTTATCAGTGGTTTCTGATTGCAAATTCTCTCTTTCTATTTCCAAAATCTCAAGGGAAAGTGATTTGTTTGTTTGGTTATTATTATGGTTTTGGCTGTTGGTACTATGCCATGACATCATGTTAGTATCTGATTAGTTTGGATTTTACAGGGACTTGCAATTTGTTTGCTCAATCACAAATGGGAATCATATGGCAAATGATATTTCTTGAATTTGCAAAATCCTATCACTGGCATTCTATTTAAAATATCTTATAGAAAGGAAACCAGTCCAATGTCTAGCACAATGTATTTATCTACCCTCTTTACATCCTCCTGTTTGGTTTTAAGGCATGCTGATATTCTTTCCCATGATGATAGAACTTCTGTAAAACAAACTTGGAAGTCAAATGTCGATCTGAATTAATCAATTCCCTTGTGCCAGTAGTTCCTTGTGTTTTGCATGCTTATTTTTGTAATCCCCTAGCGTTGGAACACGTGAACTTTATTATTTTCGGGCCTATCTTAATACATCATAAGCTTTCTGTTAGCTAGGCTTTGTTTGTTTTGTTTTGGATTTCTAGGTAGTGATGGCCATAAAATGCCGAGGTAAAGAGCTAATGGGTGGTCTTCATACTGGCATCAATACCAAGCACATAGTTATGGCTAGCAAGATGGTATATTTTTAAACTCTAACTCAGTGTACTTAATTTAGTGTGTATTTGGATATATTTTCTACTGAAACGTAGTGTTTACAACCCTCTTTTCATCCTTTTCTACATGAGAAGATCCCAATATCCCACAACCTAACAACCAAGATAAAGATTGCTTCTTATTGTTTTCTTTTGTGTCAGTGTCTACTTTTTCAATTGTTTTACTTATATTTCCGTCCTGATGTATATTGCAGTTGTTACCTTACTTTTTATATTTATTATGCTATGATACTTTCTGTACTACAGTAACTTCTCTCATGTCTATTTTATTTCATCTTTTCTGTTATACAGCATCTTTACAGTGCAGTATATTTACACCCATGCAAACGTGCTACTCTTTTCCTTCAGTAAACTATTTTATGCCCTTGCTGTTCTAGTTTGTGTACTTTATCTTCTAGGTTGCTGAGTTTACTGGATTGCATGTACAACCGCATAAGGCTATAGTTGGAGCCAATGCTTTTGCTCATGAAAGTGGCATTCATCAGGTTAGTGTGATTAATCTCATGAACTTTCTGTTTGTCGATTTATTAAATCAGTGTGGATTCATGTGAAAAAGATATGCTTTACTTGTTACCACAAAGCTTATAAGGGATGACAAATATCAGTTTTGTGCTCTGGTTTGGAAGATTGGAAGAGTGTAACCAGTTAGTATTGAAATGGATCATTTTCTCTCTATATGAAGCATTTAATTGTGTTTGGTGAGGTTTTTTTCTATAATTATGATTTTTGACACTATTTTGATAAAATTTGACATGTTGTTTTTGGTAGGATGGAATGCTCAAGCATAAAGGTACATATGAGATTATATCCCCTGAGGATATTGGCTTGAATCGAATGAATGATGCTGGTATTGTGCTTGGAAAATTGAGGTATGGAAATTATATGTTGTTGCCTTTTTTCCTTCTTGATGTGGACTTTGGACCAAACTGAAATGTGGCTATCCTATAACCAATTTTCTGAAGATTTTCATTGTTTTGGTTGTTTCTCATAACATATATTTACAGAAAACTTTGGACCTCACAGGATAGTTTTTAGCAACTACAGAATGCAAGTGCATCACAGATTCACATGTGATGTGCGAACTAAGATTCGATCTAAGTGGCTAAGTAATGTATCTTTATGTACATTGAAGATTGGCTTTTGGATGACATTAATGCAATTAAATTTTTGTCGGCAGTTTAAACAACGCGTAACTTTAACATGATTAGCTTTTGTTTCTTTTTCATATAGCTCTTGAAGGCATGAGATGTTAAATTCAGTTGTGCCATTCTGTCTACCTCCATGTCTGTGTTTGTGACTTTCCTGTACTGTGAATCATAACTCATAAGGGAGTTCTATTTTTGTGAATTTGCAATTATTTTTGAGCCACGTATGTCGTTGATGATGTGGAACCCATTTCCACTGTCTGCTGTGACTGGGCACTATTTCAGCGAATGTTGCTCCTTGAAAAGGGTCTGGCATGAACTCCCAACTGTTAAATTTTTTAATTGATGGTAAAACTTGTGACAGAAGTATCTTCTGCGCTACCAACTAGACACAATTCTCATCCTTTTTTCTGGGCTTTTTACTGGTAATGGGAGCAACCTTCATTTGCTGTTTATACCTTCTACATTTCTGTAATTTGATTGCATTTTTATAGAACATGTTTTGCATGATGTTGTTGAAATTTACTCTTGAAAATACTATAGTAACGGCATGAAGTGGTATATCGAGATTAGAGATTGTCTAATTGGCGGTCTTTTGATGTGGTAGTTTGGTGAAGCTCTTTCTTGCATTTCTACACACAGAACAAAAAACAGAAATAAACAAATAATATGAGCGCCTTTTGCCAGTCTTTTCTTTTGGGGGGTTCCTTTGACATTTAATAGAAGCGGGCTCTTCTAATTTGTTTTTATAGTATGGAAGATTTTGTGGAAATGAGAGAAAATGAAGATTGACTTCAGAAATGTTTTAATGACATTTGTGCATTTGATATTGAGGAAAAGAAGTGAAGAAAAGGATTATGGAAAAGTTTGGAAAGAGGGAGGGTGATGAGATGTCATAGGGGTAAAGATTGGGAATAAAGAGGATATAGATAAAATAAATAGGGTAGCTACGTAAAAGGTGCAAAAGACCAATTGAAGATATAGCTATATAGGTAATAGTAAGAAAAAGTAGGATGGTAAGGTAGTTTGATGTCCAATCATCTCAACATGTGTGCAAAAGGGGTGGGAAATGGTGGAAAATTTTCCCCTGATTTTTTTAACATTACCAATCCAAATCTTCTTCAATTGGATGTGGCTTTTGATTACTTCTCTTGGGTTGTATTCCATTCAGTAATTTTGATTTTGATTTTAACGTTTGAGTATATTCTATGAAATCAATTGCTATCTCTTTTTATTCTTTTCCATTTAAATTCAAACTGTGATGTCATATGCAATGAACACAGTTTTAGTCTAATAGACAAATCATGGAGGTTCCATTGGTTATGTGATCTACTTGATACCATTGTGGCAATTGTGATTCCATTGTAATTGGTTCTTCCCAGACATCCATTACTCTGCTTCATTGCTTTTCATAATGTAAACAAGGATCTAATTAATTTTCATTTCAATGCAGTGGGCGCCATGCTGTGAAATCTAAACTTTTGGAGGTGGTATCTACTGTGATTTTGTTGTGGTCATGCACCAAGGATTTTCTGATTTTTTTTGCTATGTAGACCTAGGCTACTGACGAGTTATACTTTTTATTTGATAAGCATCTTTCAGCTTGGTTTTGAGCTAGATGGTAAGGAACTGGATGATGTCTTCTGGCGTTTCAAAACTGAAGCAGAGAAGAAAAAGGTAAGATGGAATATGATTTTCTTTGGCTCCCTTTTCTATACTTTATTTCTAGCTTGATTAGTGGATCTTTTTTATTACATATGTAGGCATACAAAATAAAATATCATTTGCATGGTAGGTGGTGCTATGTCTGAAATGTTCTCTAACTGCCCTGAAGACTGATTTGGCGAATGGCCATAATGACAAAGAATAAATTAATCTGGAACATTCTCATGCAATTCAGGTTACTGTTAAACTATAAGGATGAGGTAAATAGAAGAATAATGCATATCAAAATAACATAATCCGATCGGGAATGGGTACCGATACATACTTTATGTTTAGGGAGGTACAAAGACTTGAAATGAGAAACTGGGGATAAAATTGATGATATTAGCATAAGCAATCACTATTGTTTTTTCCTTTTTGCAAAGCTGAAAAAACCAAAAATGGAAAAGATGTCTGACAAACTATGAAGAAGCGAATATTTCATTGATCTCAGATTTATATTTGAAATCACATTCAATAGAAGTGTCTAGATGGTGCAGTTTATGTCAGACAGATCCACAGATGGTGCAGTGCATGATCAATATTTTATAAAAGGTGAGATGTCGGTGGGCCATAATGATTTTAACAGTTAAACATCTTTGCTATAATGTGTTTTTGAGGCCCACCCAAATGAATAAAGTTACAATTGAAAGATCAGGGCTTTGTATAATAAATTTTGAGCTTAAGCTAATTCAAGAAACCTATACATTAAGGGCTTTTTTATTTGATTTGGGGTGCATTTGTTTTTGGCCAAAACTAGAACCATTCCATCAAAAACTTTTTCACTCAACAACTATCTTATTTCTAATCATTTCTATACAGCTATTCTACTTTTCAATTATTTCTTTACAAAATTTCATACAACTAGTATATCTATTTTAACTTTATTTTCTTTTTACTCCTCATCATTACCCTTACCATATCACATCATTTTTTGTTACAACTGATATATCTATTTTAATTTTTTTTTTTTTTTTTGACTCATCATTACCCCTATCATATCACATCATTTTTTGTTATTTCAAAAACTTTTCTATCATTCCACACCGTTGAAATAAAGTTTAACAGAAATGGAAACATCAAAGTTCGTATTTTTTAGTACGTTAGGGCCTGTTCCAAATCATAAAATTCTTGGATCGAATCTGTATATGGGATAAGAATGTAATAATGTATGTTGAGAATGAGAAAAGTTGTATTAGAAATAGGTGAAACTGTGTTGTGAATTGAAAAAGGTTTTTCTTGGAAATTGAAAAATTATCTTGAGAATGGTGATGCAGATTCAATTCAAAAATCTTGTGTGTGTTGGAACAGACCCTTAATGAACTAGTCTTTTGACTTTAGGAAAAAAAAAAGTCTGTATTTTAGAGAAGCACAAAACTAGCCAGAAGATGTAGTGGAATGAAATAAAAAGAACATAAAATGATTACTGTGGAGAACAGATGTTAGTTGTAACTAATATAGTCATTGTTAATGGAAAGATTGGCATAATGATTAAATAAACAGATTTGCCTGTGGAAAAGGTTGAGTTTTCTGGAGTGTGTTTACCTTATTTGGATAGGAGGCAAAAACTCTAATGGTTTAACAGGAGTTTGAAGTGCTTTTCTGGTTCTTTTTATGAAAATAAACAGGTGCTGATTTTGTTGATAATGGTTTACTACTTTCAAGAAGGTATAGAATATATGATCAGTGTATAACCTAAAACAATCTTCTTAGACTGATGATTCCATACCTGAGAACCCATTATTACATGCG
Organism: Annona cherimola; assembly: GCA_030490835.1. Lineage (NCBI taxonomy): Eukaryota > Viridiplantae > Streptophyta > Magnoliopsida > Magnoliales > Annonaceae > Annona > Annona cherimola. Next base: position 113,733,461 of record CM059971.1, read on the forward strand.
GAAATTAAAAAAGAAAAGTTGTTATTTGGCAGAAAATGCACAAAAACAAAGGGAAAAATCTAGTTGCAGGCTTCTGTCAATGTGGGGTTTGGGAAGGATGAGATGCCCACCATCTTACTTCCATTTTCTGAGAGACTATTTCTGTGACTTGATCTTATTCCAACAAAGATGTTGGTAGTGAGCCTTATAGTCTATCTAGGCAGCACCCTCAGCAAACTAGGAATATAACGTAGAAATTTAAATCCATCACTGCTCATAAGCAATCAACCAACCAATCTTTGAGGAACAACTGAACAAGTATGTGGTTCCAATGACCTTCCTTTCTGTGCTGTCACTGAGGATTTTTAAATATATGGAGAAAATTGGAAATCTTATCCTTGGTTGCTGATTGTAAAATGATTCTGTTGGTCTCCACTCTGAATATTAATTGGTGCTGTGCAGTTACTGGTTGCAAAATTTTTATTCATTCCTTGCCTTGAGTCTGGACTCACTCTAAACATCAGTAGCTGCAGGTTGCCTGGTTGCAAAATCTCTGGTTGATCCTATTATTTGGATTCTGCTCTAAATAATGTAGGTCATGCACAGTTGCAAAATCTTCCATTTGTCCCCTACAAGGAAATGATGTACCTTGCAGAATCCCTGGTTCCAACCGTGAAATTTTTTGGATATATGGATTGTTCTGCTTCTTATTTTTCTATACTGATGTTTGATAATTATTTGACTTGGCAACTTGTGAATAAATTTGGTTGTGCATACATCTTAGCTATTATCTTTCTCTGGAGCTCGAGTGGTATTTTCATATGGAAGTTTAAACATCGCTGGAAAGAAATTACAATAATAGTGTAGTCATTGTCTGCTAGATGGGTTGTTAATACTCCTGTATAAAACCATGTGTATGACAGCATATGACTGATGCCGATCTGGAAGCTTTGGTCTCTGATGAAGTATTCCAGCCACAGGTTGTTTGGTCACTTGGTGATCTGCAGGTTAGCCTAGTTCTTTCCAGTTGACGTTTCAAAGTTTTATATTGCATGGTTTTTCATGTATTCCTGCATAGTATTATACTATGTAACTGCTCTCAAGTTTGCAAAAGGGCATGTCATTAATTCATAGTTATTTGCAAATACCACCTTCCGACTGTTTGGCAAACTATAGTAAAGATATTTTCGTGATGGTCAAAATACCTATACCATTTTTAAGTGACTACAAATCATACGACTGGATGATGGGTTCAAGGTTTCCAAGTATCATGTTTAACTTGTAAAGATTATTAGCCGTAAACACTCACCTATAGGGCAACAAAAATGCAATTGTGAACAGATCTAAGCCATCAGCATTTATTCCAATTTTGGATGTCACCTTTTTCAACATGTTCGTTATGAAAATATCTTAAACACTCGAGTTTTCCTTTTCTATTATTCGAACATCGATTGGACAGTTTTTTTTATTGGTTCGTATGCCCCATTTGAAGATTTCGTTTATTTCTTGGATCATTTAGATTTATACGTATTTCTGTTTCAGGTAAGCAGATTTCAGATCCTGATTCTTTAGGACCATTGATTTAAATGGCTTGTGTCATTATAGTTCCTGGACAAATGACACCTCGTAGAAACCCTTTTTTAGTGTCTTACTCCCATGAGATGGGTCTGTGTAAGGACAACAAAGTGTGCTCTACTATCTTTTTAAAAAATGAATGGAAATTCTAGAAGTCATCTTTAGGATACAGGATAGCACAGGGATAAATCTAGATCCGGGAATAATGAATGCAATCTTTGAAAAGGCATCCATGTTTGAGGGCATGGTGAGTATTAGCCAGGCATTTATGATGTCCCAATTAAAGAAGCTGAAACCTAGGTATTGGTGCTGTTGTTGGCCCTACAAGGTACCAACATATTTTCAGGGAACATGATCATTTTGGTCATTTAACATAAATGTTTCACAACTTTCAAATGCTGTGAGGGAGAACAAGTTTAAGATAATTTTTGCAGCTTCTAATGTTAGGAGAACATGAGACCCTGCAATGTGAGGGAGCTTTGTTCACCAGGTCAGCCCCCTCTTTTTTTTTTTTTTGTTTCCTCGTCCATGTCAGAGGGAGAATGAGACAAGCAGAATAGTATTAAATGTTGCACAGATTTTCCTAGATTGTCCTTGAATATTGGTATTTGTAACTACTACTTCATTAGTATGGTGGTGTGCAATAAACCCTTGGACGTTCTGTGCACTGGAATTAATAACTTCATATGAATGATTGACGTGCAGGTTACATGTGGAACTCTTGGTCTTTCCACTGCTACTGTCAAGCTAATTGGTGCTGATGGGGCAGAGCATGTTGAGTGTGCAGTTGGAACAGGTCCAGTTGATGCAGCTTACAAAGCCATTGATGGCATCGTGCAGGTAACTTCTTCAGAATTAAGTTTTCTTGACCATTGCTACCATTTGTTGAAATTTATGTTCTTTTTTGCAAAATTATTGAAATATATGGCTTTGCAGTCATTTCTCTCCTCTTTTGAAGCATTTTTCTTTTTTTCTTTTTTTTTTGTTACAAAAGGATGATAGTTAAGATTGTGGGATGACTAATGTGGGCCTTGCAATTATCTCCCCCATGTACACAGCTGTGCATGGTCTTCATTTATCCATGTGACAGTCATTTCCTGGCTTGGTTTTTAGGCTCCCCGAAATGATAAATTTTGGAAGAATGTTTACAGGATCTTACTACATGATGTCTGTTTTGAAATTTGTAATTGTGCAGCTTGCATGAGGTCTTGGCAAAATATATGATATATGCAGGCATATATGCAAAATATATCATCATCATCATAGGGTTCTGATCCTCTGCGGCCAGCTGCACTGCTTATACAATAAAATTTTTAAAAATAAATATGCGAGACCTGCTTGTATTTTCTTCCCTGTGAAATTTGGTAATTTTTTGAATTTGTTTGGTATTTTATTTTGATTTTTGAAAATGAATAAAATGGGCATGGGTACATTCGCCTGCAGGTAAACCATCAAATTCAACATCTAAACCATCTAAACATCATTCACATGTGAACGAATGGTTTTATGAAGTATTATAACAAAATGGATCTTAGCGTTTTTCATATTTGCACATGATTATATATGCTTTTAAGCAGGTACAACCACCCAACTCTTGAAATGATTTTCGTATCATGGAAAGCAAATGATTTTAGACGGTCTGACCGTTTAGGTTTTGCTTTAAGTGTCAATGTGGGCCCCATTTCATCGTGTTGCACCCTCATTTGAGCATGCTCTGCCCTTGTATATCCCATGTATATGTGTTGTTTGTAACTCATAAATATTATTAACAAAATCATGCTGAAAGTTTACTGGGATGAAACTTAGGTTTTGTCCAACCTCAAGTAGTCTTTCCAAAAGACTTCTTTAGGAAGGTGCACTCTACATAGCTATCATTAAAAAGCTTTTTCTTAGAAGTTGTTTGTTAACACTCAACTGACAAATATTCATCTCTTTTATCTGGTAGGGAATATTCTACAATAAAAAACATTGTGGATTAAACAATAGTTTAATACCTCCTCAGGCTTATGCAAAATCCATGCCAATATTACCTTGCTGCTAGTTGAACGCAACCCAAGATGCTTTCCCGGCGTTAAAGTGTAGTTCTCATAGGAAAGTGCACATTAAAAAATATTGTTTTTAAATAGCGTTAAATGATTCATTCAAGTACAAATCAACAACTTAAAATTTGGTGACAGAAACCAGTAATACTTCTTGAGTACACCCTCACCTCAGTAACTGAAGGCATAGATGCTATTGCCTCAACTCGAGTCGTGATACGGGGGAAAAACAGCCATACAACAACACATGCTCTGACAGGAAAAGCTGTTGAACGTACATTCAGGTTTGGAACACATTTCTCATGTGGATTCTTTACTATCTCCATCAGCAACATATCAATAACTTGGTCATTTTCAGTGGGGCTGGAGCTGGAATGGATATTGTAGTATCCAGTGTGAGGGCTTATGTCAGTGCGCTAAACAAGATGCTTGGCTTCAGGATTCCAACAGCAACAAGTGTGACTCCGAACAATTCTGAAGCTTCTTGAAGAAGGTAGATTTTTATGGAATCAGCTTGGTGCCCTTTCAGCACATATCTAAGCAGATTTGCAGCGTGTTTGGGTATGGCTTGAGAACAGGGGGAAAGCCTTCTGTTCTTGTAACGATAGTATCGGGTTACAGTGTGAAAAGTACTTTGGAACATTCTTTAATTTTTCTGTCTTTTCAGTTTGAGAGGTTGGCAAGTCTATTTATTCTTGAAGGATGACACATTTCTGTAGTCTTGTAAAAATGTTGTTTGAGTGAGGATGAAGATGGATTTTTCTTTTCTTTTCTTTTTTGGGTTATAGTCAGCTGTTACTGCATCTCACGTCTGCCGTCTTCTTTGTTTTGTCGAGGCTCAGAATGAGGACGTCTACATGTATTGGTGTGCGTCTATACAAATTGCTGGCCATAGTTTCCTCGGCTATGGTTGTGTTGGTCTGTGCCATCATCATATACCACAGGCGTGAAAGGAACGTGGTTTTGACACCTGATGATCGGCTTTAATTTAGCATGAATTTCTCTTGATAGATTAATTTCATGCCAGGGCCGACATAACGCATGGGTTGTGAGTGTTTCTACTGGAACAAATTCTTGTTTCCCCTATTTAGCCCGAACCGTTCAACGAAAGAAACGCTGGAACTCAGTTAACTTTGAGCTGGGATCCCAATTGTAAGTTCTGAGTAAACCATCATCATTCCTAGGTTATTTCGAAGTCTGAAATTTATGGATTCAATAATTCCCATGTCTCCAATTCCATATTTAGAATAACGAGTGCAACTTGGTACTACTAGGTTGATCGGGACCTGCGCGACCTGACTTGATTTCAAAATCAAAATTGGATTTTATCTTGGATTTTTTTTATAAAAAAAAATTAGGTCCTATTTCAACCTGACACGGGAGAATCTGAAATTAATGTTGGATTTATATCAAATTGGTATCAAAACTCAACCTAGTTCAAACCCAGTATTCTCTATAATTTATGAAAATAATTATATTTGTTTCTTCGAGAGTATAAACGTCATCTACGTTTATCTATAAAAGTAGAATGTATTGCATCTACATTAACTTTATTTGTAAATACTTACAAATATGCCAACTTTTTAAAATTATTACTTACACACTAATTAACTATGAGATATACAAGTTTTACTTTTATTAAACTTTTAATAATAAATTCATATAATCTCATTTATATTTCTTATTTTGATTGTTAATAGGTAAATTCATTACATGTATTGTACTTAGAATTATCTTTTAATTAGAAGATCAATTTTCATTAAAACCAAACATATCATAGATTATATCAATATATTCACATATAAATTATTCTATGTATGACTATGAATACAATAATATTCAAAAAAATTGTTATCTCTATTGATAATTTCAACTTCTATTGGTTTAAAAGTAACTTGAATTTCAACTCAAAATTAACATAGAAGCTAATGTCGACTTAGTCCAAACTTGACTCAAACCTAAATTCTAATTTGAGGGTTGGAGTTTGGATTAATCTAAATCAAGCAAAACTCGATCTAGATTGCACCCTTAATTTAGATGCACAAAACATTGATTTTGCCAAAAGTGTATACAAGAACATGGTAGACATTTTCTTTGAATGCCAATCAACTCTTTATTATTTGAAATACTGGTTGAATTAAGGGTTAATGACTAGGGTTGAAAAACAAGCTAAGAACAATATATAATTTAGCAAATAATTTGAAATCTTAGCAAAGCTAAATCATTGAACACAAAATTGTCATTATGTTTCAACGTAAAGTTTTTGAATGAATGAATACAAGCGAAAAATTACCAATGAAGCGGCTGGACTTTTATATAACTAAGTAAATTTGAAAAAAGACGAATGATTCTATTAGTCCGGATTAAAAAAATGTCTCACTTAGCCTACTTCAAAAAATCTATTTACAACAATTTTTTTTTTTTACTTTTTTTCTTCATATACTATTTATCTAAGTGTGTTTAACATATAAATCAAGTTTTACCATTTTTGGACATGTATATATATATATATTAGATTTTTAAAGATAAGGGTATTTTAAATAAGTATATACACATAGATATTTAAAAATCTCAAAAAATATATAAATATGTCCAAAAATAATAAAACTTAGTTTATATGTTAAATATATTTAGACAAACAAGTGTATGAAGAAAAAAAAATTATTGTAAATGAATTTTTTGATGTAGGCTAAGCGGAATATTTGCTTACCACGGGCTAATAAGATCACTTCTCTTTGAAAAATATCGATCGTAGATGTTTTTCAAATTATTCCTATCAAACTGCCCTTGTTCTAGCAGTCGGTCAAATTTTGACTTGCTCTAATTAACGCATCCTATGGTTTTGAATTTGGGTGGGAATCGGGGCGAGCCATACCGGGTCAAGGTTTGCCCAACCCTGACCCTACTTTTTAAAAATTGAGTTTGACCCCTTTTTTTATACCGGGTCGGGACAAGGTCAGTTTGACCCTCACTCTTTTTTAATAGGTCTCGGGACAAAATTCAGGTTGGTATCAGACCGGTTTCAGGATAGCAGGTCGGTTCAAAAATATGGGTCAAAAAAGATAATTTTAAGAATTTATTATACCTATCAAACATAAGTATACATTTATACTAAATTTAAATATTATATGCTTCAATATTTCACTAATTATTAAAAAACACATAATTAAGAAAACAGAACATTTGAAAATATAGTATAAGTTTATTAAAATAGGTTAATATACAATTACACATAAGGGTTATTTATGTACAAATAATTTTTATTGATTCTTATATTGCTTTTTGAATAAATTGATTATTCTATTGTTGATAGAGTTGAATATAAAAAAGTAAGAATTTTGAAAGAAAATAATAATAATATTTAAACATAGGCTTATAATTTTTAATAAATTAGTATATGCGGGGCGGGTTGGACTCTTCGGGTCAGGACATGGTCGACCCACCCTGACTCTATTTTTGAATTCGGGTGAAAATTGCTGACCCATCCCTAAACCGGGTCAAAAATATATTGGTTTTATCCAGCCAAAAACGGGTCGAGTCAAAGCTGAGTCATGAGTCGACCAGCCCCAATTCCCACCCCTAGTTTTAAAACCATCGGCGATGCAAAAAGTCACTGACATTTTGTTAGAAGGGCACTTATCCCGTGTGGTCGCATGCAGTGCTATGAAAATTATTATATTACATATATAGCAAATTTCACATATATTTATAAATTTGCAAAATTTAAAATTTCTTACATATTTTATCTAAAATTACACTCACAGCTATGCTATCAATTTAATAAGTAAAATATTCTTTTTGAAAATAATAAGTAAAATATTTTAAAATAACAAAAATGCCCTCATCTTTGCATGTGCACAACTTTGACTGCCGGTGCACCATATTCGGTGCTCCATCATCCCCACAAGCAGAGCTAAAGGGGTTTGACAGACGAAGTCAATGTTCGACTGGTGAATTTTCTGGCCCGCTTAGAAAAGATTGTGGCTCACAATTGCTGATCTTGTCACGTTGGTATGCTTCTCTTGAGCTTAAATGGACCCAACTTGACTGATTCATCACTACCAAATTAAGCCCAGCGACATCACTTCATGAAAGCGTGCTGTGCAAGGTTAAATCTGCTTCACTTGCTTTTGTATTCCTGCAAAGTGTACTACTTGGGAAAGCAGCCAACCATCTCCCCAACCTTATAAAAATGACCAACCAAATCCTCATTCGCAGGATTCTCCTTTCCATCTTGCTCAGTTTTGGTGAAGCATGATGTGGCAACGAAAATATTGAAAGAAGATTTAGTTGAAAAGTGAAATCTTTGGTCCTAACTAGTAGACATTGCTGTTCATTATGCCTAACAACAACCAAACTGAGGTGACTTTAGTAAAAGGCAATGTGCTGATCCATAGACAGAATCCATGGTTGGGTCGCATTCCCATGTCTTTTCATTTCGTTTCTAAGGAAAACACAACCCAATAAAGTAGACATGATCTTTCTATCTTGACCAAACTTAAGATAATGCTGCTGCAAATCTTTTATTTTGTCAAATCTATAATCGCAGGAAACGGGAAATTGTTATTATTATTTAATTACTGCTATTACACGCTCCTACTAAAACTAATCCTTCTAATCCAACATCCAACTAAAATACGAAGGTACATGCGTACAGCTAATCAAACAAAGATACTGTCAGGAGACGTAATTGGCTTTGACTCCATTACTTTATTGTAGAAACATCAAAATCAATCAGATCAAACAAACAATCCCAAGATTATTCACGTGAGATATAAAAATTTAGATGGAAAAAAAAAAAAAAAAATCTGCAATCAAAAAGAGAGAACCCAAAAACCTCTCCAATTAAAAAGAAAAAAAAAAAATCCACCGATCTACTACGGTAAACAGATTACAAAAATACAAAAATAATTATTTATAGTAACTCCCTCTCTTACAACCTGTTAAGATACTATAGGACTCAATGACAACTCTTGTGTCTCAGTTTAGGCTTCGGTTCAAGGCTTGACTGAATTCTTAGCTGATGCCCTGTAACCCCTGTTACATAAGAATTTTATTATGAGTCCTTCACAAAATCATTTGTCAACTCTCGAGCTGTCGAAATCGAATAAGAAAACCCACATTCAGCCATTCCACCACCACGTAGTCTCTTGAGCCTTCAAAATCAACCACCATATGATCTCTCTCTTTAATCCAACATCAACACGCATCCTCAATAATGATAACTCTAATATTAGTTGTTAGAGTTTGATACCATTACTTTTTCGCAGAAACAACAAAACTAATCAAAATCAAATAAATGATCACAAGATCATTCACATAAGATATAAAATAAAATAAAAAAAAATCCTCCGTGTGAGAACATAAATATACTTTATTGTAATATTAGGATGTCACATTATATAAATATATCAAAAAAATATAAAAATTTATGTGAAAACCCCTTTAGGAAAAAAGGAAAAAATAACGGGAAAGAAATAAAAATCACTGCAATAAATATGTTATAGATATGCAATTATTTTTTAGGTGTGTTCCCCTATTAAAACACCTTACAAACTATATGACAATTCTTATCTTTTTGTAGACTTATCTAAGGCTCTACTAAATTCTTAATTAATACCCTGTTGCATAGAACTCTTTTGGATGTTTAGGCAAAACCAATGAAAACTTTCATGCGTTGACTATTGTATTCTCATATGAATACCATTCTTCTAATCAAGTTGTGGGTAATTTAGTGCTTTAAATATCGATAAATAGGTATTTATGGGTGGCTTGAAAGAAAAAAGATATTATCAGATTTATCAAAGATAATATCTTTTTAGAAAGAATTTTATCGGTAAAATAAACATAGAAAAAATGAAGAATGGAAAGCATAAATTTTCGACTGAAGCTTTCTATAAGAGAATAAATAATACAAACACACAGACATAAAAAATCTATAATAAAAATTTATAGAATAAAGCATGCAAGAGTAAGAATAAAATATAATATGCATGTCTAAGCATATAAATAATACAATATTTTCAAGAAGAATATAATTTTTACGAATGTGAATTCATACTTCGATTTGATTCAGCATAACAAAGTTATTTTTAACATATAATTTTAGATTTTTCACAAATTCTCTGCTCATACGCCCATTTTAAGTTTGGACTAAAGTTTAATATGCGATATGTTATTTAAAAATATTTTTAAATAGGAAATATAAAAAAGACACCTTTTTTAAAGAGTAAAGAACACCAATGGAATTTGATATATTCTTTCATTTTTTTTTATAATACAAAAGAAAACTTCTAGTAATGAATTAGAATATATGAAAGATTTTAAGATTAAAAAAAATCTGATTTTGACCATTTTTAGCCAATCCGCATCTTATACCGAAAGGTATTGTTTTTAAAAAATTTTGAATAGATAAAATCGATATTGTCGATATTATCTACCATTATTTTTAAAATTTTCAAGATTTGCATATTGGTGCATACCTAGAAGGAGAAAGATCCGATACTGAGCACCGCGAACATTCATTTTTTAATTTTTTAAAATTTTTTTTTAGAAAACTTATTAATCTAAGTGTAACATATGCATCAAGTTACCATTTTTGAAAATCTGTAGATATTTTTAAAAAAAATTAAATAAAAATTTTAGTCACTTTTTAAAAAATGGAAAAACTTGATACACATATTAAATATACTTAGATTAATAATTTTATTAAAAAATAAAAAAATAAGTTAAATATACTTAGGCGCACCGTAGCTAACTGCATCTAGTGCATTTAATCACTTGCCAAAGGTAATTATCATCGTCGATAATATCAATTTTGGGAACACGGGGTTAATCCTCGATTATGTATCCACGCATCCCAATCAATTTCCCAATAAATCATAAATCAAAAAAAAAAATTTCCAAATCAGCCAGGCCCACATTCCCGCCACTCGATTCCAAAAAGGCCTGTTTCGCGTTGCCCAAGCTCTGACATATAAGCCTGTCCATAGCCTAGTATATACTGTTGGAAGTGGCTAATTGCATAAATGCTCATGATTTTTTTGGGGTTTTTTTTATATTACATCTCAATTGATTTTACAATCACACCTTAAGACAATTTTTACAAGTTTCAATAAAGAGACTATAAGCTCCAAATATCATTAAGGAAGACCACTCACTTCCAAATATTAAAAAGAAGACAGCTTCAGCACAGAGTTTCTTTTTTTTTTTTTTTTTTTTTTTTGATGAATAAAGGAAAACCTTATCCCGTCTCCCCAACGCATTGAGAGGGAGATTGGATAAGGTGATCCGAGGAATTCATTGTCAAAAAAATGTCTGTACAGATTTTTTCGTGAATAACATGAGGGGGGTGTCCCACCACTCCTGTTGATCCAATACAGAAAGAGAAACAAAATCGGCTAAAGCATGCGCCACCGTATTCCCCTGTCTAAGAACATGATGAACCGAAATAAGATTTGAGGATTGAAGGATAGCCCTGATTTCATCAATGATCACCCCAGCTGGGGAAGAGATAGGGGCCTCAGAAGAGAGGAACTGAACAAGGAGGAGGGAGTCCGTTTCAACTTGGAATCTGTGCAACTTGAGTTGAATGCCCCAGCGGGCCCCCAGAAGGCAAGCACGCGCCTCCAAAAGTAAAGGGTCCAACGAACCACACATTCTCCAACCTTTTGCCGCAATGAAAGCACCACGTGAGTCCCTGATAACCGCGCCAAAGCCCATAGACGAAGACCGATAGATAATCCTGGCATCGACGTTCATTTTGAGATATCCATCAGGGGGTGAATTCCATCTAGGGACCAAGGGACGATCGATGGCGCCAGAAAGTGTGAGAGGGGTGGCTCGTCGGTATTGCTCGAGATACGCCTTGCACCAGCCCCAGAGTTTCAATCCCAAGACTTTGCCAAAGAAGGACATCTTCATTATCACTTGAGCTAGTTGTCGGTGGTATATGCTCTTAAGTTGAACTTACACATTTATATTTGTCTAAACATATATATACCCTAAAGGCCTCAGATGTATTCCCTCTTGTATATATAAATGATACTCTTCATGTTACAATATGTGTCTTTAAGGTAACCAATATAAGTGTATTTAGGAAATAATAAAACTTTTAGATGAAAAAATTTTAGAGTGTATTTAAATAAAATAAAAAATTTTCAATCTAAAATTTTTTACTCTCCACAACTACCATATTTTTAATTGTTTATTAACATCTACCTATATAACTAGCTTACTTTTCAATCATTTTTACACAATTATCCATATAACTAACTTATTTTATTTTAACTTTATTCTGTTTACTTCTAATCATTGCTCATATCATATCATATTAATTTATATCTATCAAAAACATTTCACCTAAAAGTTTTATCATTTCCCAAAAGCACCCTTAATATAAAAGTTTTTAAAATGAAATAAAAAGATGTGATATAATATGGGTAATTATAATGAATAAAAAAAGTTAAAATATATAAGTTATATAAGTAGTGTAAAAATGATTAAAAAATAAGTTAGCTATGTAAAAAGATGTGAACAAATAATTAAAAAATATGATGGTTATAGAGTGTGAAATTTTTTTATTGGTATTGTATATTGTACATCATAACATCTAATATTACGTATCAAACACATTCGTTTTTAAGATAGCAAGCTCCATCTTTTTCCAATTAGAGATTATAAGCTCCACTCATATAAAGGGACACAACAAACTCTCATCAATATACTCGGAGATAAAGCTCCATCGGCCACTATATCGGGGGACCAATGCCCCTACCCTCACTCAATTACAAACGGGCTGCTTTCCAGCTGTACTCCTTGACAACAGGGCATTGTCTGTTCGTGAGATTGAAAAGTTTTAGATTGAAAATATTTTTTATTTTAACGAACATGCCCTGTGAGGCTTGTTTGGGCTGGTGTTTACAAACATCAAAATTTCAATGAACCCACACTCCTGCAAACGTAAAAAGTTCTTTAGTATTACCCTATTTTATAGACGGATTGATGTATCGGGATGCCAAACAAACCTTGCGTAGCTGTCATATTCTAGCCAGTGGGCCATAACCTTAGGGATATTGCTGTAATACAATTTGATAAAGGGTCCTGAACTAATGCAACCCATGTCATTTATCCCTTTGGCTTTTAATTTTAAAAAATCTATGCCATTTACTAACTTTATTAATAGTTATTTATTTATGATGTCAAAATCACTTTGAAAATCTACACGTTTCAAAAACTAACACATTTCGATAGTGAATATACAACCATTGAATTAAAAATAAAATAATTAATAATATAAGTACTTTTGGCATGAGAAACAAATACATGTGGATGAATGTTATCAATGGCTTGGATTTTTTTAAAAAAAATATTTATTAAAAAGCAAAGGGGTGCACGTACGCATGGATGGCATTAGATTATAACCCTTTGACAAAAGGAAACCAGAACCAATCCAAAACATTCGCCATCTAGATGAAAGATGAATATTTGAGCAGGTAGGATGATGATTCCCTTTCCTAGAGCCTTACTGGAGATTGAAAAAGCTAAAGAGGATTGACATAAAGAGGATAGCTGGAGAATATATACATACAGGGAATACATTATTTCAGTTGATACCAATAGCTTTGGAGTACTTTGTTGTGGCTTCCTATTTTGATTCATTTTTATGATTAAATCAAAATAAAATCCACTCATTTTGTTTAAAATTATTTATTTATTTATGGAACTAAAAATCATTTTGATGGAATTTTTGGTAAGTCACGCATATTTAAGAATACTTATAATTATATGTAAAATATAAAAATTACTTTTATCTATTCATAAATTTATTGAAATGATGTAATAATTTATAGATTGATATATATAGGAATAATGTTTTGGATGGTACAGATGTTAAGTCAACTGTCTAAAAATAGATATACAAATTAAATAATCTTATTATGTTGATTTACATTTTTATCATTTTTATCAAATGGGGCCCACATAATTATTTAATGGGATGAGTCCGTGTTGTAGTTAAACAAATAATTTTAAATGTTATCTGCAGAATGAATTTTAATTTGACCATTAAGGTGGGCCCAAATAAATCAACAACACTGAAATCTTTAGTGGTGAACACCATGAAGGTACGTATTTTCCATACATACACACGATTTTATAATATGGAAAGCGTTCCAATGATGGTATGTATGGGTGCAAGTTATTACATTTCACCGTTGTATTTAGAATTATTTATTTAATTGAAATTTTAAATTTCATCATAATCAAAAATATAATAATATATATTGGGCTTCACTTCTAAGCGATTCTATATAATCTACTTCATGGTTAAGATGTTGATGATTGGCATAAACTACCATTTATTCATTATATTAAACATCATTTGTTTAGCTCAAAAAACAAGTTTCATCCCAATCAAAAAACAAGTTTCATCTCAATCAAATACAGACATGAGTCATACTTACTCAAAAATAGATATATTAATGTGCAAAATTAAAAAAAATACTTAGATTTATTCCCACACACATATATTAGAATATAATAATATCGTATAGAATTATTTATCTCCAGTAATATTTTAGATGGCTTAGATACTGAAAATACTACTTAAAAAGTGATATTTAGTATTAAATTAATTTATTACATTAATTCACACATTTATAGATAGAGCTTATATGCAGTGATATTAAGTGATGAAAGAATTTTTATGAAAATATAAATAATGCTAAATATAATAGACGGATTGGATTTTCCATCAAACATTAAGATATTAAAAATAAAGAAAATTATATAGAAAAAGGGTTTCATTTAAGCATAGCCCATGTATATGAGTCTCTTATGTATAAAGTATAAAATTAATGGAATAAAATTGTTTGATTTAATATATCAATTTTAAGATTTTTAATTAACATCAGTACAATCAAAAACATTCTTCTTATATAGATTAACTTGTAAATTGATTGAGGTGAATATCATATTTCGATCATTATTATATACAAACAATTTATGACTTAACTAAGTAAAAAAAGCCCTAGGTTGTTATATTTAAAAATGTTTTTAGAATCTAAACAAATTACAATATTCTTCTATATGCATAGTTCAGTTTGATAGAAAAATTTTATATACTACAATTTTATTCTCAAATTTTAGCCGTTTCATATCCGGTCTTAAATGATATAAAATTTATGCCAGTAAGTTCCTAAAAAAAAAGTGAATTGTGGTATCATAAATATATGTATATAGAAAACTATCATAGATTAATTTAGGAATAAAAAATATTTTTAAATATAAAATAAGTGGTTATCACCCATTTAAGTAACAACTCGACAACAATCCATTGATATATGATCATTACCTTTCATAGTTTACACTTTATAAGCAAATAAACTCATTCGAAACTTTAATTGAAATGGCTTTTTGACACTATCATAAAATAAATAATATTAAACAAATAAGTTTGTTACATTTTTTATTTAAACATTGGCTTCATTTAACCAATAGGTCTTCGCTGTAGGTTGCGTTGGTACAAGCATTATGGAGGCAGGTTCGGGCCCATATGCTCATTATTTTGAGGGGTGAGAATCGAGGCGTGCCGTAACAAATTAAGGTTTGCACAATCCTGACCCTACTTTTTAAAATTTAAATTTGATCATATTTTTATACCGAATTAGGATAAGGTCAGTTTGACCTTCACTTTTTTTAATAAGTTTCGAAACAAACTGTATTAGACCGGTCTCAGGACAGCGGGTTGGGTAAAAAAAACGTGTCAAATAAGATGATTTTAAGAATTTATATACCTATCAAATATAAAAATATATTTATACTAAATTTAAATATTATATGCTTCAATATTTCACTAATTATTCAAAAATACATCATTAATAAAACAAAACATGAGAAAATATAGTATTAAAACAAGTTAATATATAATATATGTAAGAGTTATATATGTGCAAATTTCTCTTATTAATACTTATATTGTTTTATGAACAAATCGATTCTTCTATTGTTGATATAGCTAATTATAAAAATGCGATAATTTTAAAAAATAATAATAATATTTTAAATATAGGCTTATAATTTTTAATAAATTAATATAAGCAAGGCGAGTTGGGACACGATCAATCCACCCTGATCCTATTTTTTAATTCGGATCGAAATTTCTATCACATCCCTATACTGAATAAAAAAACACATTGGTTTTACCCAGTAAAAAGCAGGACGAGTCAAGGTCGGGTCACAGGTTGACCCACCCTAATTCTCATTCCTAATTTTAAAGAAACAGTGGACACTTTCTTTCTTATGATTAACAAACTGAGGGCACGATATACAAGAGGTAGGGTGTAGGGACACGTGGCATAAGGGGAACATTGCATCCTTGTTCTAATTTGCATTAATGCTTTATTATATCATTTCCACATGTATAAGAGCAGCTAATGACTGATCAGAAGTCACCGCTTAGATGTCTAAATGCTTGAAGTGGACGTGTACAAAGTAATATAAATGGAAGATTTAGAGTTCTAATATTGGATATAAGTAGTGGCTTCATTACCTTATCCCTAAAGTACACCTTTATCAAGTATCTAGTCATCCAAGGTGGACGATGCCATAAAAAAATGACCCATTAGAAACCTTTCCACTTTTATCAAATTGCATTTTTAGCAATTTAAGCTTGTTGCCTAATGATTATAAATTTATGGTACATTATGGTTGTTTTATAAATGGAATATTTATATTTTCTAACTAAAAATTATTAATATGAGCCGGGCTAAACTAAAATTTTATATTTTTAAGGAAAATAAAAACATTTTTATGAATAATTAGATATATTGGAAGTAAGAGTACTGCTTCTGTGAAACTCTTCTTTATATAATCTCATCCTCTTTTTCAATTTTCTCGTTGATGGAAAATTTAGTTTATTTATCGGATTTAGTATTATTTATTTATCTAGCATGATTATAGATAAGCCTCATGTATAAATGTATAAAACTAATGTAATTAATAAATTAATTTTAAATATCAATTTTAAAGACATATTTTCAATATCTAAATCATCTAAAATATCATTCCTATGTTGATAAATAATTTTATAAAATATTTTTACATTGTAACATATATATAAATGATCTAAACATTTTTCATAATTTACGTGTGCATATGTATTTTTAAACAAATATGACCTAAGCACATTTTTTATACAGATGAAACTTAATCTCTTAAATGAATTATGTTAAATATAATTAATTGAGTTCGGCCAATTATTAAAATGAAAAAAAGAAATGTGGTTATATCAAACCGCTTTTATGTAAAGCACGACTGAAGAAGTGAGTAAATAGGATAATGTAGCAGGTAGACAAGGACAAGCAAGCAGCACACGATGATGTGAATGTGCTCTGCGGCATTGGCATCCACTCACTGCACTCAATCTGTAGACGTGTAGGCAAGATGGGAGTGGCTTCCTTGTTTGGAAACTGCGTACGGGGGAAGCCATCCTCTCTCCATTTTTGGAATGGTTCAGCACCACGCCCGCACGCACGCACTGCTTCCGCACTCCACCCAGAAAAAAACACGTACGTTGCCCAGCCCACCCAAGATTCTTCTCTGTTTCGTCAGTTCTCCCCGCATTTTTTTTCCCTTAAAAATAAAAGATTATTTATAAATATATTCACAATGTTTGATCGTAATTACAAATTTTAAAACCATAATTACTCCCTATACTTTACAGCTATTTGCAAGCCTACTCATGGCATTAGATTCTATCATGAAATTTTCCAAAAAAAAAAAAAAAACTTAAATTGCACCCATCTTTTCTCCCAAATGCTTTTTAGTAATGTTTCAATGCATTGGTTGCAATTAAATTTTAGTACAATCGGGTGCAACATCTATTTTTTATTTTTTAAAATTTTTTAAAGACTATTAATATAAGTGTATTTAATATATAAATGAAGTTTTACCCTTTTTAGAAATATATATTATTTTTAAAAATAGAGGTGCATATACACATGTTTTCACTTTTAATGATTAAAATACTCCTATTTTTAAAAATTAAAAATATGCATACGCATTTTCAAAATAGTAAAACTTAATATATAAATTGTATATACTTAGATTAACAATTTTATAAAAAAAAATAAATTTTGCACCCAATTATACTAAAATTTCAGTACAACCAGGTGTATTAAATTGGGACCGGAAGCTTTCAATGTGCTAATAAAAAACATTCCAATTAGATATGTAATGTCATCTTGAATATTTTCTAAAATAAACGACTTAAGATATTATATATTTTCACCATCAACGAATAGTATTTTGTTTTAAATGGTAGAGAACGAAACGTGCGTAGCAAATGTTTGATTTTATGTTTTTCTGGATTAAGAAAAAACTGTTTAAATGAAGAGAATTAGTAGATTCTTGACGCAAAATATCAGGCTGAAACGTTACATAGAACCAAGATGAATATAATATCATGCATACCCTTGCAAATAGATCCCCACAACGCGTGCATATTTATAAACAAACTTTAAAAATAAAATTATTCCATCACTTTCCGTTCGTCTCTTTCTCACTTAAACTTTTCCTTGAGCAAACCCCAAAACACATTTGGAAACTCTGTGCTGGCTAACTTCTTCATCACTTGATAGTCGATGCCCTTTTTCCCTGAGATCCGATTGAGTAGCTAGAATCACCGCCATTCGATTGGATACTATGGACGATGGTGACAAAAGGTACATTTGAAAAGCATACAACCACGAATGGAGGGGGTAAACGACACATTTGAAAAAAAAAAAAAACAATAAAAGTAATAAAAACAAAACCTTGTTCAATTAATGACGAAAGGGTTCTAAATGAAGAAGCATCGGTTTTAGGAAAATGAGAAGCATCGGCATTTTGATAGCGTTAGTTAATAAGACATAAAATGTGTTTTTAAGGATACTTTAATATAAAAATAATAATCAATAGTATATATTATTAAATGCACCTAAGTGTATTTAATTTATTTTTTATTTTTTAAAATTTTTTCATAAAACTGTTAATCTAAGTATATTATATAGTAAAATTACTAAAATGTCATTGATTTTTAAAATACAAAAATATCAAAAATCTTCAAAATTTGTAAAAATTAATATACCTATTAAATACACTTAAATTAAAATGGATATTTGTAGGGTGTACCAAAGCTAAGTGCACCAGACTGGGGTCCTATACTATAAGAATATTAAGATTTAGTAATAGACTTCATTCGTTGCTAAATAGTTCTAGCAACCATACATGTTTATTACTGACAACTTGTAGAAAAAAAGAAATTTAGCAACTGAAAATATACTTCATTGCTATGAAATCTGAGCTTTTAACAGTAATATGAAAAATCCTTTCTTAAAACATTGGCAATAAAACTAGCATTGTTGCTAAATTTGTTGCTAATGTTCCAAGTTCTTGCCGTGATGGCAACACCTCCAATGCAAACGGGTTGATGACGGCCACCACATGTGCTCCTTTATTTATTTAGGAAGTTAAATTCCATCTAAATGAAAAGATATCCTAGGATCTCATTTCATCTTTTAAAAAACTTTCCATTGCTAAGAAGCAAGTTTTTTTCCTAAAAGTTAACTTTTAACCATGAATCTTGTTACTAAAAAGGTAAATTTTGTTTCATTTTCCAATAAGTTTTTTATTATAACTTTTTTGTAATAAACTTATAGCAATCAACCCTTATTCATGTACTTGTTACTAAATTTCTTTTTGCAATATTTATTTTTGAAGTTTCGAAGAGAAATTTTATAATATCCGTTCATCGTCTATCTTGAATAAGGAACTGTAAATTGTATTAAATGTTACAATCAAAATTTACCTAATTACGAGGAAGTTTATTATTTATTACAACAAAATTTATTAAAATTTATTTATTGCAATAAAATTCATTATTTATTGTAATGAATGTATTCAGGGCTTGATCATTTGTGCTGGTCGTAAATGGCCAAAATATTTTTTAAAGTTTTTTTTTTACAAAACTGCTAATTTAAGTATATTTAATCTATAAAAAATCTATGAACAAGTTTCACTATTTTTGAAAATACATATTTTTTAGATTTTTAAATACATGGGTATTTTAGTTATTTTCAACTATTGAAGATTATTAAACTATGATTGTGTTTCAAATACATAATATATACATTTCGAAAAATGCATTAGAATAGAATATAGTATATCTGACAAACTTTCTACAGCAAAATTTTCAATTTGGCTATATTTGATTAAATGCAGCCAAGTCCTATACTATTTGCTGACAAAATTTAATAACTACATTAAATGTTACTTTTGATTGCACTTGATATAAAAATGGCTATATAAACCAAATATAACTACTCAAAAAATCAATTATTTGTAATTTAATGTTTAATTATGGTTAAAATATATATGTTTAACCCAACCAAATACACATTATATGCATCTAAAAAGTTAAATACACTAAGTAAAATTTGTTATAGTTATGGTAAAACTTGATTTATAACTTAACGCCACTTAGATTAATAGTTTTATAAAATAGCCAAAACATTAAAAAGGCATGTGTTTATAGCTAATGGTTTATTCTACCAATTTCATCTACGTTGCAAATACCCATCTGTATACCAACTGAAATAATAGTTATGCAAATTTTAACTTAGTTTTAACTTATTGCAATGTGATCTTTTTTTTGCTAATAGAAATATTTGCAACCAAAACTTATTTTCATTGCGATAGATTTTTCATAGTTGTGTAAGGACCAAATTGCATGAAAATTTTCACGAGGGCACATTTGGTAATGTGATTTTTTGCGGAAAAATTGAATATTGTGTGATTGATATGAAATAATACGAGTAAAGTTTAAATAAATAGAGTCGTTAGAAAATAATTGTAAGGAAAAAATGATTGAAATATGGAGCTAAAATTGAAAAATAGAATTATTAAATAAATAAATGATTTGTGGGGAAATAGAAAAGATTGGACGTTTTCCATCCCCTCCCACCCCATCCAATTTTAATTGAATATCAAACGAGCCCTAAATATTTTTTGATAGAACCTTCTAAATATTCTTTGACAACGAATTTTCATCGATCGTACTGAAACG
This sequence comes from Annona cherimola, assembly GCA_030490835.1. NCBI lineage: Eukaryota > Viridiplantae > Streptophyta > Magnoliopsida > Magnoliales > Annonaceae > Annona > Annona cherimola. Next base: position 113,754,158 of record CM059971.1, read on the forward strand.
CAAAGTAAGGTGGGTCATGTGAACCCTCATCTATCTTGTCGTTCTTCGTTGCTTTTATTATTCCCAGACCCCCAGTACATAGACCGACGTGACCAAACCGGAGCAGTGGCCTGCCTTCGGATGGCGCTGGTATCCAGCTATATAGCTGGTGCTAGCTATAGTACCTGCTGCTAGATGGTACGAAGTTTATTTTATTTTATTTTATTTTATTTGAATTTAAGAATGAAGGAACATACATAGATGTTGTTCGCAATCATGTCTCAGGCTAATCGTAGCAAATTAATCAATCCATACGAAAAAACAAGGAGAGAGTAGCGATCCATATGGGGCATGCACTTGACTCGGCATTAGGCTAGAAAGGAATATGGATCCACGCCCTGTATTTACTTAGTAAGTACAAGCTGCATTGGAGAAGCAAAAAACAAAACACCTCAAGCGGAAAAAAAAAAAAAAAAAGCAGATTCCAGAGTCAGAAGCACCACAAAGATCAAAAGCAGATACCCACGAAAACTGGGTTGTACCCTCTGCAGCCATCCCACTTTCTAAACGTCTACCGAAAAATTCATTTGAAACCCCTCTCTGATACCTATAAAAGAGAAAGAAAAGGAAGAGCATCCCTCAAACCCATCACACCTCCTGATCATCATCACCTTCCCAGCTCCCTTTTCTTTTATTGGTATGCATACAGAGATAGATATACATATCTAGAGATAGCATACAGCATTATAAGAAGCATCTTTTGCAAATTTGATAGGAGGGGGATTTTGCGGTTTCGCTGATCATCATGCCTAGTAGGGAAAGAGATCCTTTGATTGTAGGCCGTGTTATTGGGGATGTTTTGGACCCATTCTACCGGACTGTATCTCTTAGAGTTGCCTACAACAACAATAGGGAAGTTACCAATGGGTGTGAGCTACGACCGTCAGCTGTGTTCAACCAACCCAGAGTAGAGATTGGTGGCAATGACCTGAGGACATTTTACACGCTGGTAAGTGCATGCATGCATTGTACACCTTGCCATCCCAATTTCCCATTTTCTTGTTTCAAGCGCCTGCCCGGACTGGCATTTGGCATAGAGTTCTGCTACCTGCGATGCGGATATGTCTCCATCGCCACTTTCATCACAAAAATGTCATCGATCTAGTAATTAATTAGCCTTTGGGGTTTCCACCTAGATAGTTCCCACATGTAAATCCATCCACATCTATAAATGCCACCTTAACTTTCCTGCCTGTTTTGTGGCTACCACGCACTTGCAACTGACCAAACTGACCATCAATATGATTGTTGCTGCGGACATGCACATACGTGATCGATGCAACCTTAACCCACATGTTGATGTAAAATACAGAGTGTGATATTTACGTTCTGGCTATGCTGCATATGTGCAGGTCATGGTCGATCCTGACGCTCCAAGTCCAAGTGACCCAACACTGAGGGAGTATCTGCATTGGTGTGTTGTACTTCATAGATATAATTAGAATGAGTATTAATGCACGTATGTTATTATTAATATTATTTTTTGATTTGGATGTATTATTTACTACTATCCGGGGCCCTATTCCATGCTGGACTCTTTTCTTTTAATTATTATAAGAGGTAATGATTCAATATATACGAATAGTTTGAGCCTTTATTGTTATTTATTTATATTTTTCCTTGCGTTTTTATGTGAGCCCTCATGTAATCTTTAAATCTATCAAAATTTATCAGTTTTGAATGTATATTTTTATAATTTCAAAAGTCAATCATTTTCGCCTCCGTTTATATTAAACATTTGATTTTTAAATTATGAAAAGTATAATAAAAATGATACATTTTTTCATATGAACAAAAGATAGTAGGAGCTTGATTATATACATCATGATGTATTTTAGTCTAAAATACAATATTCATTCATTTATATAATTAGTTATTTTTTGTTTTTCTCTTTATAAATATGTTTTCCTATGGGTATTCAATTTATATACGAAGTTTTGTCATTTTACAATACTTTTACGTATTTATTTTTTATTTTTAAGGGGTGAAAAATGACTTAAATGCCCCTGAATTGATGATTTTTAAATAAAAATAAATATGTAAAAGTATTATAAAATGAAAAAACTTGATCTATGGATTAAATACAACAAAGAAATTTATGAAGAAAAATAAATAAAAATAAAAAAAAAGTAAAATGCATGAATGTTGTATTTTAAGTAAAAATATATTATGGTATATATAATCATGCTACGTATATATAGGGTTATATCAAAATGAAAAGAAAAACAAAAAAGTTGAAAAAAGGCCGGAACCAAAAGTATATATTGAGTTTTCAATACTTATACACATATTGAACCATTATTCTTTTTATAAACATACACGCTCAAGTAAGATTTTTTTATTGCCCATATTTTATTTTTTAAAATATCTTTATTCAAAAGTAAAACTATTCATTATTTTTGAAATTTAAAAATATTTAAAAATAAAAATAAAAAAATTGAATTTTTCTTAGGCTTACATATTCATACAAAAATTTTAAAATTACAAAGATAGATAAAGCTTACATAAGCATTGGGTCTCAATGCATGTGCAAACATTGAGCTGCAATCATTATTCTTCATGGGTATACATACATAGTAATAGTCTCTTTAACTTGGGCTAAGTAAACTACTGTTAAATTAGATGCGATTTTATTTTTAAATATTTTTAAAAATATATATAAGAGTGTTGGTCTATATATATTTAATCTATAAACTAATTTTTTTCATTTTTTGAGATGTATATATATATATTATTTTTTAATTATAGAAGTATTTTAGTTATCTCTAAAAGTGGTAAAATTTAGTTATTAAATTAAGCACACATAAATTCACAATTTTATAGAAAATTCAGAAAATATTAAAAATAGGTTTTTTTTCCCGAGCTGAGGACCATTTTTGGCGTGAAACAAATTAAAGTACGTAAGCCTTATGTCATGAATGTTGTCATGACGAAATGATGTCGACCGTTGATTTACAACTGCCAAATGCTACTTTTATGATGGATGGGCCAGCAAGCAGCTAGCATTAATCAAAACGAACTAATAATTGGGTAAATTCGCGTTTTGCATTTAAGGTTTTTATCATTATTTTCTTTTTGTAGGTTGGTAACGGATATTCCGGGGACCACGAGTGCAACTTTCGGTGAGTGATTGTCATGTCTTTCTATTCACTTCTCCTCTTCTTCTCAATCTTAATTATGATTCTTACCCCATGACATCTTCTTGTGCTGCCCATCACATGCGCATGCAAACGCATTTGTCCTTTGAATCATTTGTACGAACGATGCGTGTGCATACACTGATCGAACTGAAAAGCAGATGTTGTCTTCTCTTGGAAATACGCGCAGCTTCTGCAGTTCACGGGATCGTTTACCCTAGTTTTCTCCTCTCACAGGCGTTCTTCTATAAATTACTTGATATTTTTTTTTCGATTTTTTTTATATTTTAACAATTTTTCATAACTATCCTTTTATTCCAACTTCACTCTAATTACATTATATTATTCACCTCCTTTTATAAATATTCTCTCTCCCAACTTTCATATTTTCTCGCTATAACCACTCTCCTGCTACTGGTTCCCATCAGCTCGCCAGTCACCACAGGTTGTAAACCGTGGATCTCCCGTGTTGGTAATAGAATAAAAATCGGCCGTTCACGTTATTAGACGTATTGATGTTATCGCATCTTGATCAGAATTGGGGTAGGTGACATTTGAACCTCTTTTTTCACGTGAATATGTAGCCCATTTGTATGCGTACATGAAACAGAAATTATTTCTTGTATTTTTAAGAATAAAAAATTTAAAATTATAAAATTAGCCAAGAGCATAATCAAAGGTGCCCCAACAATTCCATACGAAAAAAATCACAAAAACATTTTTTTTAAAGTTCTTTTCCCTAGATAAAATTTGTCCAAATTGTGTTGGAGGTAACTAATCATGACACTGTATATATATACATACATATATTTGAATGAGGCTTTCTAGACATGCTTGAGTGTAGCTGGTTGTATATATGGCTAGTATTTTTATTGGGGGCCTATCTGGCCTAATACACCTATTTCTAAAAAAACTTTAGTTTTCCATTTTAAGGTATTTGAATCATTTTTTACTCTCTCAAAAATGTTAGTCTTTGAAAATTAAATTACATATATCTAAAAATGGTAAATTTTAATATATATATTAAATACAAGAAAAACGATTTCAAGAAAAATATGTAAAGAAAAATTTTAAAATATGTATATTTTGCCAGACTAATGTACGCTACAATTGGCCGACCTGACAAGATATGAGATTATTATTATCGCTAATATTATATGTTTTTTGACGCTACCGTACCTCCGAATATTTTAGGATGAACGAGGAACCGTTCTCCTGCTGTAAGAACATGCAATGCAATGCAATGCATGCAGGAGCATCGTCTTTTCAGAGAAACCATTCTCCTTCTGTACGGCCGGCGTCGCCGGGATGCTTTGTGAGCACCACAATTCAATCAGCTCGTACGAATCCAGTTTGACTAGGCAGCCTGGCAAAGCATTCATTACATTCCAACTCTGCCCTTAAAAAGCAGAGAGGCCTTCAGCCTTCTTGCCGGGGGGAATGCGAATGAAAATTTGCAAAAATAATTTTAAGGTGCCACCTGAGAATATTGCTTGTAATAGGATTTTGGGATGAAATGGGAAGTTGAAAAGGTATTATTCTAAAGTTTGCATGAATGATATAAAATGATAGGATAAAATTAGAATAAATAAATTAGCCATAAGAAAAAGTAATTTGAGTAAAGGAGTAAAGTTGGAAAAGTAAGATTGTTAGACAGTTAATTCATTTAAGGGTAATACATAGGAGAAATAAAAATTATAATTTTTTATAGAAAACTACCCCCATGGATTACCAAACATATCCTAATTTTGTGATGGACGATCTTTAAAGTTGTCAATTTAAAACTTTTTAGTTAAGGATGTGTCTAAAAAGTTATAAAAAATTTTAGATGAAAAGTTTTTGGCTTAAAATTTATTAAATTGATAAAAAATAATGTGATAGTAGAGGTAATGATGAGGTGTAAATAATATAAAGTTAAAATATATAGGTTAATTGTATGAGTAGTTATATAAAAATGATTAAAAAATATGATATTTGTATAGTAAAATGTGAAAAAATAATTTTAAAATACAGTAGTTATGGAAAGTGAAAAGTTTTAGACTAAAAATATTTATGTTAATATTTTTTATACATTTCCAAACACGCTCTAAAAAATTTTCACTTTCTCAGTCCATTTTGTATCAATTAAAGAAGATGAAGAAAAAATTTGTAGGAAATTTTTTTGAAAGAAATTAGATAATGAAATGATATGTTATGAAAAGAATGATAATTAGTATAAGTGAGAAAGTGACGTAATATATAAGAAGTAAAAAATAAAAGTTAAAATTAATAGTATAATTATATGCAAATATATGAAAAGATTTTGAATGTACACATACTACAGAAAAAAGCATAATAGTTACGCAGTGACATATCAAATCATATAAAAAGATATGCAGAGAAAATAAAATCTTTTTTAACTTTTCTATTTGATATTATGTAAAAATTTTTGAAAAGTAAGAAAATAATATAATATGACAACGATAATTATTAAAAAGTACAATACAATTCATATTACATCGAGAAGGTAAAATACAAAAGGTGTGCCACCTCATTGTCCTGCTCGATTCCACCATTATCTTATGCGTTGTTTGGGTTCACATATGACAACTTAAAATTTAAGTATTTATATTTATGTTAATTCTTTTTATTTTTATTTATATTGGTTATTTTAAAAATATTTTGTATTTATGTCGACACCATTAGCCTTCATGTACCTGCAATCAGAAACTCAAACGTCACAGGTGAATGTAATCTTTATGGCTTCTTTTTAACATGTAATATTATAAATATATTAAATAAAAATCACTGCATAACATGCAATAGATCTTATAGTAGCATAGCATATATCATATCTTATAAGAAAATAATATATAAATAGGGACTAATTTGTGTAAATAAAATAATATTTATATAAATTAATCTATTTAAAAAATAATAAAAATGCAAGAAAATGACAAAAAATATTTTATTTTTGAAATACTTCTCACATTAAATAATAAATTTAGTATCTCTCATATTTTGTAAATTCTATCAATACTGTTAAAATCTAATTTTCTTAAATTATAATAGAAAAACTAAGAAAACACTTGAAAATAAATAATTAATTTACTTTCTTTATGCTATAGTTTTTATTTAAATATATTATATGTATTATGTAATGAATTTTATATACGAATTTTATATGTGAATTTTATTTAATATATTTATATTATTACATGTAAAAAGTCATGGAGAGTACTCTGGAGTCAATTACCCTATAGATCAGCATTTTTAACGGTTGTTAGATGAAAGTTGACCGGGTTAAAATAGGGGCAAATATTTTTAAAATTGCTAGTATAAGTAAAAAAATTTAAATGTTTTTCATAAGTATTTTGCTTTTTGAGTTGTTATTTTTTTTGAACTAACTAAAAAAAAATAACAACTCAAAAAGTAAAATACTTACGAAAAAGATTTTAAAGTTGTTATTGAAGCAAATGAGAGTTATTCCATTCGCAGCATTGGGCTTTTTCTTTGTCTCTCTCTCAAGCTAGGATCGCGATTTAATGCACCCGGGTGCACTGAGCTTCAGTGCACCCAGGTGCGTTAAACCCATTTTAACTTTTTTTTATTTTTTTGAAACTTTTTTATCTAATTGTATTTAACACGTGTATCAATTTTTACCATTTTTGGAGTATTTTAAATATTTATTTTTTATTTTTAAAATTACCTAAAATGCCACTGATTTTCAAAAATAACAAATAAATATCTAAAATACTCCAAAAATGATAAAATTTGAACGCATGTTCATGTACACTTAAATTAACACTTGTATAAAAAAATTTCAAAAAAAATAAAAGAAGGGGTTAATGCACCCGGGAGCTCAGTGCACCCGAGTGCATTAAATTGCGGTCCGGAAAGCTACGTCTTTGATCTTCTCCACACATGCAAAGCAGAGGCATCAGCACCTATATATTCTCCTCAGTGCTCATGTTCATGTGAGAATTTTTAGGATATTTTGTCCTTTTCCAATTGGGGTGGGGTTCTCAGCGCTACTGCTGTGGGCACTCAACCATTAACTAATCTTGGATACAGATCATAGAGCCATATATACTGAAGGTCTGATCGTTGACATGTATAGATTTGAAGAATTGCATCTAAATTAATATGATTTATTTAGTAATGTAAATAATAATCATTAATAATATTAATCTACGGTGGGTGAGTGAGTGACTGCAGGGCAAGAGATTGTGTGCTATGAGTGCCCAAGGCCTACGGTTGGGATTCATCGATTCGTGTTCGTGTTGTTCCAGCAGTTGGGGCGTCAGACTGTGTATGCTCCGGGTTGGCGCCAGAACTTCAACACCAGGGACTTTGCCGAGCTCTACAACCTTGGTTTGCCGGTCGCCGCTGCGTATTTTAACTGTCAAAGGGAGACAGGCACTGGCGGGAGAAGGAGATAGGAATTGAAGAAGAAGCACGGACCTGCTTAATTAATTAATCATCCAACTGCATGCACTAAAGAAAGACATGGCGTAGGGGCAAAAAAAAAAAAAAAAAAAGCATGTAAAAGAAAGAAAGAAATTAAGAGAGAGTATAGTAATTTCATATACTAGCTAATATCACATGTCCATCTACCTACATAGACAACTTGGGTACGGCAAGTATGGAGATGGAAAATGTCCACGCATCAAAATGGGGAAATTTAATAGAAAATCAAAGTGATTTGATGCGATTCTCAAAATTGTTTTCCATTTTTTTTTTTTTTATACCGAATGGTTCTGTTATGTCGGTGCTGTGAGTGGGGCGTCGATGCGTGCACGACAACGGAAGCTGCTCCCGATCGAATCGACATTCGAGAAACTCCGACGCTAGATGTATATTGTCCTACCCAACTCAAATAACAGGATTGATAAGATACGGGCTGTGGTGACGTAGAGTCGGTTGAATCCTCTTAGTAAGGGCAAATGCTTCCGCTGAAATTTCAAAAACTACAAAATTTTACTTAAAATTCTGCAAAATATTTTAAGAAACTATTTATTTTTATAGGATTATCCCCTCTCAAGTAGTAATATAATCTCTTAATGTTAAATTGTCACGGACCGGCCAAAAGCCCGAGATTCACCACTGAATCCACTTAAGTGGGCCCGATTTGTACTACTTTATAACATTTATTTTACTTATTTTCTTTATTATTATTTATTCAATAGTACATTTTCAATAATTTGAAACAAAATTTGTGTTGATCACATATAAGATCGGGACTTTGAGAGGTTTATATTTATTCTAAGACTACACTTATTTTGTAACCCCATCATTTGCACTTTTAAATTAAATTAATATATTCTTAATCAAAAAGAATATTTTGAATGTAATGGATGGAATGGAACCCAAATGGAGTAAATGGGACCCACTTGGCCGGTGCAACCGTATCCAGCTGTATGTGAACCATATTATAAGTCAGAATCAGTATCAGTTTGCTGCCAAATAATATTATAATACGAACATCGACCGACACTGACACGTGAAAATTGCCCATTTTATTTTTGAAATCAAAAAATACGCAACAACATGTAAACTAATTTTACTTGGGCTCACATTTTTATAGAAATAAAAGGGTACAGTAGCTAGCCTCAAAGTGGGTGCCACCAGGCTAGAGTCCTAGTGGAACGTTCAAGTGGAAGAAAAACACATGGGGCGTTTGGTCATGGGATCAATTCTTAGTACTCACATATGTTGGGGTTTTATTAATTCCTTCCGTGTGGGGTGTTTACAAGATTTTCTACCTATTATAAAGGTAATAAGATACTCCCTCTATTGTATTAGGATTAAATGTGTTTTATTGTAATATTAAATGTCATAATATATATATATATACACACACATAACAATCAAAGAAAAAATTTAAGGAAGCTGTGTAAGAGGCCATTAGCTGCATTCTAACACGGCCCTTATATATTACGTACAGGAATAATTTTATGAAAATTTCTCCATTTTTAATATGTTGATGGTTGGTAGAAAATTCATTCCATATATTGTATTTAACATAATTTATATTATTAGAAACTCTTTTATATGTAGTATTATTATATATGGGTTATATCTATAAATGTATAAAATCAACATAATAAAATATTGAATACTAAATATCAATTTCAAGTAGTTTTTAATATTTAAATCATATAAAATATTACTATTATATGGATAAATGATTTTATAAAGTCTTACTATATTTTAATATATATGTGAATAAATCTAAATATTTTTATAATTTACGTAAGAATAGACTGATTTTTGAGCAAATGTGGCTCATGCATTAACTTGGATAAAATTTAGTCTTCTAGCCAAATAAATGATATTAAATACAAAAAATAAAGTGAATTTTATATCAATCTTTAATTTCAAAAAAATAGAAGGATTATACAGAATCACTTTTATGTTACCTGGTTATATAGAAATAAAGCTCATATATGTAATGATTCAATCCTATGCAGTCCCTTAGTTCTTATATAAAATTTTTAAATTCAAATTATTTATTTCGTTTAACATAAGTTGTTTCAACATGCTATCAATATTTTCATGAGAAAAAGTATATTTTGAAAAACTAACATCTATTGGTCCTGGCTAATGGCTTAGACTAAAACTATTAAATAAATATGAAATTTATGTTTATAGAAAAATTCTTTTTATAGTGTGAAGGCTGTGAATATGCTGCGTTATAATATCTGATTATCGCATTATATAAATATCAATAAAAAATTAGTTAAACAGTTAAAATATAAAATCATTCTAAAATAAGTCGAAAGGAATCATAAAGTTTTTTTTTTTTGTCTCTCTCTTACCAAATAGATCCTATTTTGCAATGAAAACCGGTTTCCGTCATTATAACTTTTTCGACGCCATTGTCGGAATGGGCGTGCGAGCAAGTTTTTTCCTTCTAGATGGTCTTTTGCAACGAAAATCTAATAAATTAGAAAGAAATGTCATCATTGCAAATACAAGATTCTTTTATGGAGAGAGAGAAGCAAGATAGCGTGGTGGTGGGTGGGGCCTCTGCAGCAAGAAACATGCATTGTGTCAGGGATACTAGACCCAATGCTAGCTAAATAGCTAGCAGATTGTTCAATTTGAGCAGGCATAAGACATATAACCTTTAATTTGATGAGGCACCACAATATATGCTAATGCTTTTTCAAACCAGCAACATAGTACGTGGTCCATTAACAACAATTAGCATTGCGTGTTTAACACATCAGCCATGGCCCCCCACCCTCGCCGGTTAATACGACTTTTTACGGAAAAAAAAAAGAAAAAGAAAAACTAAATATAAAGTGAGATGACACAAGGATGGCATAAGAATGAAATGGAATATTACGTTTCATAAAACAATATTTTTTATTCTTAAAAAGAATAACATATTTTTCTTATTTATAGTATATTTTTTTTAATTCTAATACAATTTTTATCTTCGAGAGGCCATACTATTAGCCCGAATAAATGTCTCGTTTAGTTCACTTTAAAAAATTATTTTACGACATTTTATTTTTTATACACTTATTTATCTAAGTTTATTTAACATATAAACTAAGTTTTACCATTTTTTGATATGTGTATATAGTTTTTGAAATTTTTAGGATACGAGTGTTTTAAATATATATGTATATGTTTAAAAATCTAAAATATATATACATATAAAAAAAATAGTAAATTTTGATTTATATATTAAATATGCTTAGATAAACAAGTTTATGAAGAAAAATAAAAAGATTATAAATAAGCTTTTTAAGATAAACTAAATGATGCATTTATTTAATTTGGTCGAACAGGAAAATTCTCTTTTATTTTCCCCTTACATGACAGCTTTTTCTATCTATCTCAGGTCTCATTCCGTATCCTATAATTCTACGTCCCGTCCAACTGAAAATAGATACAACCGACGTGCACTGCCGACCGTTCCTGTAGAGTAAAGATTTTTTTTCAACGCAAATATGAAATTCTCGATTAAATTAATATGCTTTTGCAGTATATACTTTCAATAAATATCAAACGTGGTCATATATTTTGCGCTCTCAAACTTCTGCTTCGCTGAAACTTCTCCTTGTTCATTTCCTGGAACCGTCTTCGTTCCAACTGATCTGCCTGTAATATAAAAGAAGTCATGGATCAGTGCTCACATACTAATGCTTACGTGAGTACTCGTCATTATTTTTTAAAAACCAACTTGTTGGATAAACATGTGAGCTCGAATAAGAAATTGTCAACCAAGGCATAACTAAGTAGTTTTATATTTACGTATGCGTGAGTAAAATTTCCGATTTAGATAATTTCTATTCATATAAAAAAAAGAAATTTTTTGATAAAATAAAAAAGATATTTTTATATAATGAAATTTGATATTTAATATTTTATTTTGGATTTTAAAAAAATCAAACATTTCTCACGTTCTAGAATTTTTTTGCGCTTTCACGTTTTTTGTATTTTTGCACTTTCGCATCTTTGAATCATGGGTGCAAAGTCGCCTTGTCCATGGCAACACAAAAGCCCGGTAGGTGGCACTGTCAGCTTCTTGACGTCTGTGTAACAACCGCTACTTGAGCATGCTATCTTTCCATAATAGTCCCAAGAGCTGGGTGCATTCTTGCTGTAGTTGGCTAGGCTGCACATGAAAGAGATGGAGGCTGCTTACAGGTTACCGGGAGTGCGTTTGTTTACATAAAAAAAATAAAATTAATTTAAAAATTTTCATTCTTTGCTATTATTGTATTTTTAATTATTTCTTTACATCTTTTAATACAAATACCTTAATTTTCAATTATTTTTATAAAACTACTCATACAATTAATTTATCTATTTTAACTTTATTCTTTTTATTACTCATCATTAGTCCTGTTATATTACATTATTTTATCCTATTTCAAAAACTTTTACACTAAAAATTTTTATCTAAAAGTTTTATCATTTCTGAAACACATCTTAGATTATGAATTGGTGGACAGCTAAATTGGTTATTCGGGTGGCCTAAGACTAAAGAGTTGTTTGGAAATATGAAATGAGAAAAAATTGTGTGATATGGTGGACTGAGAAAAAGGACTATTTTAAGAGTTGTGTGATTGATAGAAAATGATAAAAGTAAAGTTGGAATAAATATGTATGATAGAGGGTAATTTGTAGGAAAATAATTAAAATATAGGATTAAAAATGAAAAAATATAATTATTATTTAATGAATAACTGTTTTTGAAATTCGTAATCCCGCATTATCATTTTCCATACTGCATTTACGAATTGCCAAACAACCCCTAAGAGTCAGGTTTCCCTAAATATTTATTGGGTTGACCACCTAATTCTCAAGTTTGTATATACAATTAGAAAGATTGTCCAATCCACTTGAAAGAGACTAAGTTGTTGAAGGCATGTCACCTGATCAATTGTCAGTTGCCTTGAACTGCGGGTGCATTCGACCCTTAGGTCGTTGAAGTGATCCAGCTACTTGTTCTAACTTGGTGGTATTCTATTCTTGAAAGATGAATTTTTCATCACAAAACAACTACTTCTCAATATTGTATGAAAAGTCAATAGTCCCAATCAATTCGAGAAACAAAAGTCTCACGGTCAGGCGGTTGAGAATAGGAAGTCGCAGCTGGGGATTTAAGGATATAAGTCGTCCATATATACTCCATTAATGTGAGGATATTATAGCGTATTTAATCTGACCTTTTTTCTAATTATAGCTAACAATGGAAAAGAAGGACAACGCCTAAAAAGTTTTGTTTCTAACAATGGATGAGAATGAGAAATGGAGAAAAAAGTTCGGGGATGATGAAATATTGAAATGAAAAAGAAACTTCATGGTTTGTTTCAAGGCATGTAAATTTCTTAAATTGATTTGGAATATCTTTATTTTCAAGATAGTTTTTCAATTTCAATACAATTTTTTATATTTCAAATATATTTTTTCTCATTCGCAATATACATTATTACATTTTGATTCCTTTTAAGAATCTTACATGGCTTAAAACAAGCCTTAGAGTTGCATTAAAGCAAACATTTCAGTCATTTTAGCTTGAGAAAAGAGCTATTATGTAGGTTTTTTCTACCTTATTAAACAAAGGCTGAAAAAAGTAAATATGCAAATAACAAGGTTTAAGAAATAAATACACAAGTTGAGAGGGTACAATATGCTAAAAATCCTTGCATAACCAAACCTCAATATATTCTTGGGCAAATTACGAATATACATGTATAATTTGATTATAAATATAAGTATACTTAGTTTCTAAATTATAAATATGTGCATACATTTGCAAATATATCTATAACCTCATAGTGTTGTCGGCATGGGTATATTTACAAATAGATGTAAACTATATGAGTATATTTATAATTTTAAAAACTAAGTGGGCAGATTTGTAATTATAGTCAAATTATATGAATATATTTGCAATTTTAGAAACCAAGTGGGTATATTTGCGACACACCACAACAATGTCCGGTTGTGGCGAGAAGTCGGCAAAGGTTTTCATGCCTTTATGGATATGGTTTAGGGAAGAAGGTGGTACCAAAACAAAAGATTCGTTTTGCTTAATGGAATGTTGGGACTCTTTCAGGAAAAAATTATGGAAGTAGTAGATGTTATGAGAAGTAGAAGAATTAATATAGCATGTCTGCAAGAGACTAGGCGGAAAAGAGAGAAGGCTAAAGAGATTAATGAATTCAAATTCTGATGTATAGGAAATGATGGTAATAGAAATGGTGTAAGGATAATAGTAGATGACAAATTCATAAATAAAGTTGTAGATGTCAATAGAGTAAATAATAGAATTATTCAAATAAAACTTGTATTAGGTGTAGAAGTCATAAATGTGATTAGTGCTTATGCACCACAAGTAGGATTAGATGATATAATCAAGAAATAATTTTGGGATGACTTAGATAGTGTAATACAAAAGATACCTAACTAGGAAAAGATTATGATATGTAGAAATTTAAATAGGCATGTAGGAAAGAAGAATGTAAGATATGAGAGAAGTCATAGAGGTTTCAGCTTTGGAATAAGGAATGAAATAAAGAATGTCATTTTGGACTTTGCTATAGCATACAATTCGGTTATAGCAAATATCTTATTTAAAAAACGAGATGAACACTTGATAACTTTCAAAAGTGTGACCAATTATAGCCAAATAGATTTCTTCCTTATAAGAAAATTGGATAGATCATTTTGTATCAATTGTAAGGTAATCCCACGTGAAAGCTTAGCTATGCAGCATAGATTATTAGTGATGAATATATATACACAAAAAGAGTCAACAAAAACTAAAGGCAATATAATTTTAAAAATTAAATGGTAAAATTTAAAGAAAAACAACATGAAACTTTTTAGTAAAAGAATGATAGAAGAAGAAAAATGGGCTACACAAGAAGATGGAGTAGAATCTATGTGGGATAAAATGACAACTAACATAAAAGAAGTAAGACAAAATATTGTAGGAATATATAAAAATTGTAGATCTTTACATAGGGAAACTTGGTGGTGGAATGAGGATGTTGAAAAAGCTATAAACGCTAAATAAGAAAAAGTTTAAAATATGGCAGAGAAATAAAAATAATACAAACTTACAACACTACAAATTATCAAAAAAATCTACTAAAAATATTATTATTGATATTAAATACAAAGCTTATGATAACTTATATGACAGATTAGGAACTAGACAAGGTAAAAAAATATTTTTAAGTTGGCTAGATTAAGAGAAAATAAAGGTAAAAATTTAACACATGTTAGATATATTAAAAATGATGACCAGAGAGTTCTAGTCAAATATGATAATATTAAAGAAAGATGGAAAACTTATTTTTATAGTTTACTAAATAATACCTCACACGGATATTTAACATTAGATGTTAGTTTAAATAAAGAAGAAAATAGAAATATCAGTTATTTCTTAAAAATTCGAATATCTGAAGTAAAAGAAGCTTTGAGGAAAATGAAAATAGGAAAAACTTTAGGCCCATATAATATACCAATTGAGGCATGGAAGTGCATGAGAAATGTAGGTGCAATATGGTTAAAAAATTTCTTTAATAAGATTATAAAAATAAAGTTAATGTTAAGTGAATAGAGGAAAAATATTATAGTTCTAATGTATAATAATAAGAGAGACATTCAAAATTGTACAAATTATCATGGAATAAAACTAATGAGTCATACTATGAAATTATGGGAAATAGTAATTGAACATAAACTATGACGAAAAACTAATGTATCTAAAAAATCATTTGGTTTTATGCCAGGAGGATCAACCACTGAAGCTATTTTCTTACCTAGACAACTATTTGAAAAGTATAAGGAGAAGAAAAAGAACTTATATATGATTTTTATTGATTTAGAAAAAACATATGATCGAGTACCGAGAAAGTTAATACAACAAATGATGAAAAGAAACGAATTAATAACAGATACATTGATATTATTAAAGATATATACGAGGGGACTGTTACAAATGTGAGAATCATTAGTGGAGATACTAATATTTTTCCAGTTAAAATACGTTTACATCAAGGCTTAGCCTTGAGTCCTTATCTTTTTAGCTTAGTAATAGATGAAATTAATAGACATTTCCAAGAAGAAGTACCTTGGTGTATGTTATTAGCAGATGACATTGTTCTAATAGATGAAACTAAAGAATAACTAAATTTAAATTTGAATAAGTGGGTAGATGCTTTAGAATCGAATGGTTTTAGAATTAGTCGCACAAAAACTGAATATATAAAATGCAATTTTAATAATAGCGATAACCTGGATGAGGAATCAATTAAGATTTTAGATTAAGTAGTAATAAGAGCTAATCATTTTCAGTACCTAGGATCAATAGTTCAAGAGAACAGGAAAATTGAGAAATATATAATACATAGAATTCAAGCAGGATGGAATAAATGACGAAGTGCGTCAGGAATTTTATGTGACCGTCTAGTTCCAATCAAACTAAAAGGAAAATTGTATAAGACTGCAATTAAACCTGTTATGCTTTATGAGGCAGAATATTGGGCAGTTAAAGAACAACATATACAAAAAACGAGCGTAGCAGATATGATAATATTAAGGTGGATGAGTGGTAAAATAAGAAAAGATAAAATTATGAATGGAATAATTCGAGAAAACTTAAAAGTATGACCAATTTGTGATAAAATGAGAGAAAATAGATTAAGATGGTTTGATCATGTTAAAAGGAGATCTGAAGTAGCACCGGTTAGGAGAACAAAGTCTATCCAAGTAGAATGTGGTAGGAGAATGAGAGGAAGACAAAAAAAAACATGGATGAAAATAATTAAACAAGATTTAAAAATATTACAAATTACAAAAAATTTAGTTTTAAATTGCCAAGAATGACGCAATAGAATCCATGCAGCTGACCCTACCTAGGTGGGAAATGACTTATAATGACGATGATGAAGTGGGTATATTTGCAATTATAGTAAAATTTTATGATATATTTGTAAATTATTCTTTCTGGATATACATATATATTTTCATGAATTTTAAAATATTTTATAATTATTTAAGAATTTTTAGAATGCAACTCAGATAAGATACTTATAAATACCTATTGAACTAATTCTAATTTAGATAGAATAAAGTAAGAATAAGAAAATTTACTTTATCTTTGTTTTCAAATTATTCTGTCTTTTTTGTTAAAAAGCAATGACAAAAAATCTAAAATACTAAAAAATAACTTAGATATCTAACATTATTAAATACGATCTTAAATATATATGGGTATCTATTCAGGTTAGTTTTAAATACTTATGGTGTCAAAAGCTATCTTGACTAAATTAGAGTCATCTTGGTGTGTTCATAAGTATTTTATTCAAGTCGCGTTTATGTAAATTACTCAAATAATTTGAATTTTTTAAAATTTATAAAAATATATGTATATTTGAAAATTATGAAAAGATAATTTTAAAAAAATTATAAAAATTACATGATGCCGCCGCAATGAAGTCAAAATATTTGTAAACATATGCAAATTATATAAGTATATTTACAATTATAAAAACTAAGTAATTATATTTATAAATATAATAAAGTCATATAAGTATATTTGCAATTTATCATACACTCTTTCAAGATTCAATGGCAAAGCATTCCAAAACATCCTATGAGCAATTCAACACCATAATTGTCTAGTTTGGTTGAAAGTGAAAATAGTCAAATTTTATTTTCTTGCATGTTTTAATCAAGGTATTAATTATTTTCTTAATCAATTTAATCCTTTTACACCTAGCTGATACTCTTCAGCCGTGTTTTAGCTTTTTATGCACTAGGCTAATATCCACACGGGTGCAATAGACAAAGGTTGCATTTAAAAGGACATGTGGGAATGTAAATTTTGGAATGGGACAAAAAAAGAGAAAGAGAATATTTTGAAAATTAAATGAATGACATTAAATAATGGGGACAAAACTGAAACAAATAAGGTAATTGTAAGAAAACGTGAGTAGGGTATAAAGATAAAATTTTAAAAAATAATATTATTGTACAGCTAAATTATTTATGAGATAAACTATAGAATAAAAAACCCATAGGAAATCATAGGATGAGATTACCCAGCGTCCCCTAAGACAAGTATATCATCGATTTCTTTCTTTCATGTGACATCATAATTAATATTATTATATTTTTAATCGTTATTTCTTATTTTCTTTAAAAATCTACCGACACCATCAATTCCCGGGCACTTGTGTACTTTACGTTTAAACATATGATGAATGTGCAAAAGTACACAATTCTACTGGTTTTGCTGGTTATCCTTATAACCATAGTTTAACACTAGTCCATCTTTCCAACTAGCTAGTTTAGTGCCTGTTTTAAGCTATATTGAAAATATAAAAAATTGTATTAAAAATTAGAAACTGTGGTGAAAATAAGAATACAGATTCGATTCGAATATGACAAAGCTTGAAGCAGCCCTTATTTTATCTTCCCTATGCTTCTGCTGAGGAATAAAACGAAATTGAGATCTTGCTCCTGGAAAATGCCGAAAAGTTACCGCTCATTTTCGCACGCCAACGTGCGGGCTTCGCTGGTCGCTGCCATAAAATTCGCAGGCAAGGGATGCAGCTTGGTCGGTTACAGCGCGTGGCAGAAAACCGCGTGGGCGCAGCGGAAATGCCCGCAATAGTCCGTATTCAGTTTTACATTGGCCCAATAATCCACCCTTTTTTACGCCACTACAGATCTTCGCCGCCACGTCAACCATCTTTTTCACGAGTGGAGCCTGCATTCAATGGCACACCACCCTTCACTATGTAGGCTCGTGCGAATATAAACATTCGACAAGGGAATCTAGGAGTTAATTTTTTTTAGATCCAAACTGTTCATTGTGTTCGTTGGAAGGTCTAGAGATAAAAAAATCAATCCGCTCGGAGATTGAACGGCTCGATTACTTCGAAAATATTCCTTCAGATCCGTTACGAAACCCACCCCCCCCCCCCCCCCCCCCAAAAAAAAAAAAAAAGGTCATTCAAAGACTTTCCTTTCGGGCGAAAAGAATGCCCGCATTTAAAAAAGATGCAAAAGCTAGCCAGCAGGGATGGGGCCTGATGTGCATCGCAAGCATCCATTGCCACCCCACCAAGCACTTCCAGTTATTTTGTGGCGTTTTAGTTCTCCTACACCAGTCGGACGGCATCTCTGGTGCGGTCCAATTACCCTTTGCTGACTGCGTGTGCTTGCAGTCCTCGTTTGGTAGTTGCAAAATCGCGATATTTTGTCCTGTTTTGTTCCGCCAACACGCAGTCACAGCACCCGCACCGCCCTTCCCTTGTAGTCGTAGAGCACTTTGAAGTACAGAGGATTTCCGAATCTACCCACCCGCCCCACTTTTTTTCTAGTTCCTCGAGCGAGAGAAAAAGAGGTAAATCTGGTCTCGAAGTCTCTCTTCCTCTTCGATCCTGGATAACCAGACCCTAGGACTCTCTGAGATCTCGATCGTCTTCGGCACGGAAATCCATCAGGCATGCCTCTTGACTTTGTTTTTGATTTCGTTTGTCTTCTTTTCTCCTGCTTTTCTCTATGTTCTTGGATTCGGGGAATCTCACTGGGATTGAGACCAGCGCTGGATCTGTTCTTTTCTTTCGAATCAAGGAGTGAAAGGCGAGCGAGCATCTTTCTGCGTTGCCTGTTAGTCTTGGACTGTGTTTGGATTTCTTGATCTGAGATTTGGGGATATTTCCTTATGTCGTCTCCTGTTTTGCTTATCGAACTGCCGCTTGGTTTCCTAGGGTGGACGACGACTCTTCAGTGAGGGCGTTTGTTGGTGAGATTTTTTCCTGTTGTTGTAGTAGGATAATTTGGTTTGCTTCCTGGATCTTGTTAGCTCGCTTTTTCATCGCACCGACATGAGCGGGAGCGCGAGCACGGGCTGAGAGAATGCAATGGCGTCGTGCCTCGTCTTCGGTAGCGCATGATGTTCCATTGCGTACCTTGTTGATTGGGCACTGTAATCGTCTGCACGCTCATGATGTTCCCTTGCATTCCTTGTTGATTGGACACACTGATTGGCTGCACACTCAGTCTCTCACTGATCAGGGTCCATCACTAATAATGCAGAGCTGTATTGGTGGTGTGTTTCTTTTGCTGTTGTTATAATAGTGGCAATTCTGTCATTTCGCTCTTTATGCTACAAGTCTCTGTAGATTAGTGGCATGGATGATTAATTTCTCAGGCAATTCCGGTTTCTTTTTTATTTGAGTTGAACAAAATTTTTATGCTAGATGACATTAACATGATGGGAGCGTGCATTTTCCTTATTGGACTTTGAATTTTACGTATAATTAGTATTCAGTGGCCAAGCCTCAAAGGAACTGGTGTTCTTTTGGATTTAACTTTTAGTCGTTGCATCCAAATATGCAGGAGATGGTTCGTTGATTGAGTTAGTGATTTTCTCTCCTGTACCATGTTTCATAGTATTGATTAATGAATTAGGTGTAATATGCTATATCGTATACCAGATGCAGTTCTTTATGTGAATTATTCTTGTTTATTATTATTTTACAAGAGTGAAGAAGCATCTTTTAGTGTGCTTTGTTGTTCTTTTTTATGAACTGAAGAAAATTTTATGGGACTGCGTAGCATCTTTGCATTTTTAATATTGCATAAGTATCATATTTAACATTCTTGCTGCAGTTGGAAAAGCACATGCACCTTCCCCTTGAAGTTCTGCATGCTTGGGAAACTCACAGTCCAAACGCAAGGGAGCTGTAAAGAGAAGCAGGATGAAGCGGTGGCTTTGTTGTCTCTGTGATGGTGGAGACTCGTACCAGGGACAGGACAATGACTTCCAGAAGAGCCCCAAGGATTTCACAGATGGTGTGACTTTGTTCTTAGCAATGCTGCTGTTATTATTATTATTATTATTATTTATTTGTTCATTTTTATTTTGGTTTTAATTAATGGAAAGCTGTATTGAAGGTGGGAATAAGTTAGGAAATTATGGTAAAAGAGGATAAGATCCAAAGAAGAGCAATGGGTGCCGACATGATGTAATGAAGATGGAACCAGAAGAAGAACAATTAGTGCCAACATGGGTTGATGCAGACACGAATGGACACTAGTATTAGTATGAAACATCATTTGTTCCAAACAAAGTGTTGATGTTTATAATTACAGGATCATATTTATTCTGCTGCAAAAAAAAGTCTATGGATGTTCGGCAGCAATTAATTTTTTGTATCTGAAAATATTTCGCATTTGAAGAGAAAAAAGAATGGTTTATCCTGTGCATATGGTGCATGCCGAATACCTCCTCTGTATTGGCTTTTGTCCAGGAGGTCAGAGATGCTGGGGAGCTGTCTCAGCAATATAGTATGGAAACTAGTTTCAAGAGAATTAATAGAGACTTCTGTTAAGTTGATCATCAAATCTAACCAAGCATGAGGGACTCTCACGATACAAACTTTCTTTAAACCCAAAAAAAAAAAAAAAAATGAAATGTCACTTTATTTGTTAAAAAAAATTAAAAAAATTATCATTGAACTCCTGATCATTGATGATAGGAATGGAACTGGTTTCTTACTTTCCTTTTGCACCAATAGTGTGTTAATGGGAAGTGCTGGGGTACATGCTTAAGGAAATGAAATATAGGTAGCAATGAAGAAAAAGTAGGACTGTTAGGAATATGTTGGCTACTGAGCCGTCATATTAATTTAAAGCTTTTATTTATATTAGCATTAACCTAAATCTTTGTATCTCTTTTACACTTTTTAAAAGCAATTTAAGGAAGCTCAAATGTTAGTGATCAGTGGATCTCATTCTGTTTGTTTGAGTGGCACACAATACTTGACAATTTCCAGTTTTCTCATTTTTTTTTTGAGGATGTTGTTGATGGCTTCTTGTCTTAGTATTTTAAACTCCTGTATTTTTAGGGAATCAAAAAGGTTCAAAGCAGTCTGCTCCAGCCAGAAGTGAAGCACAGAAAGAGCCACCACCTATTGAAGTACCTGCATTATCTTTGGATGAGCTGAAAGAGAAGACTGATAATTTTGGGTCAAAGTCGTTGATTGGTGAAGGGTCATATGGAAGAGTATATTTTGCTACCTTAAACAATGGAAAAGCTGTAGCAATTAAAAAGCTAGACGTCTCATCTGAGCCAGAGTCGAATGTTGAATTTTTGACCCAAGTAAGAATGAATTTCACACATATCATTTTGCTCAGTACTCTTGATCATTAAATGCTGAAGTGCTTCAGTTAGACGATGGTTGCAGATAATAGTGTAATTCCCTGTCATTATAACTGAACAAGTAGCCAGTCGTGAATCTGGATTAATAGCCATCATGTTGTTGTACGCTTCTGCTGTTGGAACTGAGATCTTACAATGAAATCTTTTCTGGCAACAGGTTTCAATGGTTTCAAGATTGAAGCATGACAATCTTGTTGAGTTGTTGGGTTACTGTGTCGAAGGAAATCTCCGAATTCTGTCATATGAATTTGCTACTATGGGTTCCCTACATGACATTTTGCACGGTATGTTTTGCATGGTTGGTCTGAGTTGGTTTTTGGGGTTATTAATCCAATTTTCATTTTCACTAATTGTGTGCAAGCTTCCAAAATAACTGTATGGAAAACTGGTATCCACAGGTAGGAAGGGAGTCCAAGGTGCACAACCAGGTCCTACTCTTGACTGGATGCAAAGAGTTAGAATTGCTGTTGATGCAGCAAAGGGCCTTGAATATCTTCATGAGAAAGTCCAGCCTTCTATTATACATAGGGATATTAGATCAAGCAATGTCCTTCTGTTTGAGGACTTCAAAGCCAAAATTGCAGATTTTAATCTCTCAAATCAGGCCCCTGACATGGCTGCCCGCCTTCACTCTACCCGGGTGTTGGGGACCTTTGGCTACCATGCACCAGAGTAATGCTCCGTTCTTTAAAATTTGTCTTTTTTTATTTTATTTTAACATGCTCTTTCTTGGTCGCTATAGTTTTCTGTTACTATTGATTTATGATAATTGAAATGTTTGCTGGAGGTAATGCGGGCTGGCTACAGGGATTCTCATCCATCATTGTTTTCTACCATGGCCTCATTGCCTCAGTCTGAGTCATGAGCTGTGGCTCTTTTGCTTTCTTCAGTTACAACTTTTAAGCAATTTGTTTGGTTTTCCAGGGCCTTTACATTCAAATTAGCTCCCTTTCCGGGGAACAGTTTTATCAATTTAAAGTTGACATGCATCAAGAAAATGAAGCAATTTATTCTACATGTTTGCTTTCTTTTTACACAGTAACGTACTATTTTGTTTTTTCCCATATTGCACATTTGTGCTTTCTTTTACAGCTATCTGAACGCCCTTACTGTTTTGATAGTTTGCTGTACAGTGTTTGGCAGGACAAGAAAGATAACCTTCAATTCATTGGATATAAATAAGTTTTGAATTTTTTACTTCCCTAAGAAACTTTTGAACTCATTGACTACAGAGTTTTTTTTTTATTTTTTATAGTTATTTAAAGTACTCCTACAAAACTTGAAAACTCGATAAAAAACGGAAAAAGAAATTGAAGGTATGTGTACTTCTTGAATAATGATGTACTTCAATTCTATAATGTTTTTGTTTACAGGTCTGGGACATTCCTGTTATTACAATCCAAAAAATTGAAGTTATTTACTCTATTCAAAGTTACATGTGTCAAAAATGGCCGTCATCAGTACTTTGTTGAAGATAGGTTTTTATTAGCTAATAAAATTCCTAATTTCGTTTGTCTATAAATGAGAATCAAATGTGAAGCTTTTGATTGTTTGTCCTTTCTTTTTAGTGGTTTTGGAACTTCAACAGAGGGTGTGGTAATGCAAAGTGCAAGCTACTATGTTGATCAACAAGTATTTTGCATGAAAAGGCAATTATAAGTACCTCCAGATAGCTTTATCCAAAAAAAAACAAAACAAAAAAACAAAAAAAGACAAGACAAAAAAGTAACTCCAGATCGCAATTTTTATATCAGTTGGTTATGATAAATTCCATTCATGAAACACACATGCTTTGGTAAGAAATACCCTAGTCTGATACAGTGTTGACATCTTGGACAAACATCTGACTGACAATGGTTTGAAATTTTGATCACTTGAAAGTTTCTTTGTATAAACCCAGTTCTTATTACTGCTCAATCCAGAGAAAAGTGCTTTGCTGTGTTGATTACATTTGCAACAAAATGTACAATGCAGGTATGCAATGACTGGCCAGTTGACTCAGAAAAGCGACGTGTATAGCTTTGGTGTCGTTCTTCTGGAGCTTTTGACCGGTAGGAAACCAGTGGATCATACCATGCCCCGTGGGCAGCAAAGTCTTGTAACTTGGGTGAGGGTTTAAGTGTCAATATGGTTTTTCAGTAACTGATTCATAAAAAGATGTCTTAGCAAAACTGGTCTGACATTGCTGGCACTTATTTTCTTCTCCAGGCTACACCAAGACTGAGTGAGGATAAGGTTAAACAATGCGTAGATCCAAAGTTGAAAGGCGAATATCCACCAAAAGGAGTTGCAAAGGTCTTTCTCTGCCTCCCTCCCTCTCCCTCTCTCTCTCATAGGCTGCTCATATTCATTCAATCCATTTGTTCTTTGGTATATAGTTTTTTAAACTTAGAGCTTGTTTAATTCCAAAACTTTTCAAACTAAAACTTTTCGTTCTTCACAACTATCTTATTTATTAATCATTTTTTTATATTTTCCTTTAAAACTATTCTACCTTTAAATCATTTTGACATAATTATTCATACAACTAATCTATTTATTTTAACTTTTGGAGTGTGTTTGGAAAGTGATAAAACTTCTGGATGTAAACATTTTTGAATTGCAAAAAAAATAATGTGATATGATATGGGTAATGATAAAGAGTAAAGAAAATAAAGTTAAAATTGATAGTTTAATTATATGGTTTGTAGTGTAAAAATGGTTAAAAGATAAGATAGTTATATAGGAAGATATGAAAATATAATTAAAAAATAGGGTAGCTGTGGAGAGTAAAAAGTTTTAGATTGAGAAGTTTTGGTGTGAAACAAACATTCCTTTATTCTCTTTACTCCTAATCGTTATCCCTATCATATTACATTATTTTCTCCCAATTAAAAAACTTTCACACTAAAAACTTTTCATCCAAAAGTTATATCACTCCCTAAACACACTTATATTCTAAGTTGTGTACTTGATGTAACTTGCATATATCTACTGTGATCCATGTTCCTTTGTTCATGCATGAGCAAATGGTACTTGTGTCTAGTAGACTAGATGCGCTTGTTTTAATTGGGGTCTGCTTTAGTATGCCTGTAGCATAACATTAGGCTATTGCATTTGAAAGGTTGTCTCAAGTCCTGAACTGAAATCGTTGCATAGATTCTTAATTCCAATTAAGCACTTTTAACATAAACTTCTTTCAAGTTTTTTAGAATAAATTTTGAACCTCCATATGATCAAAACTGTTGCATTGTTGTCATGGAAAGCATTAAAATTGAAATTGATGTCAATGTAAATCAGCTTTAATGGCATAAAATGGAAAGCATTGATTCTTAATTCCAATTAAGCACTTTTGACATAAACATCTTTCAAGTGTTTTAGAATAAACTTTGAACCTCCATATTATCAAAATTGTTGCACTGTTGTCATGGAAAGCATTAAAATTGAAATTGGCGTGAATGTTAAATCAGCTTTAATGGCATAAATTGTAAAGTTTTCTATGGGCTTGCTTGAGTCTTCAAATTCCTTTTTTTTTTTTTTTTTTTTTCTGATGGATCACTTAGATCTGTTCAATTTAGAAAATGAATAAACAACAACATGATTTAGTAGCATCTGCTACAAGGGTGCAGTTCCCAATTTCTGAAAAACTATCCTTCCACTTAAAAAAACCTGTCTGAATGATAGTAGAAGTTGTGTTTAGCTATTTTGTATTCTGAGGGAGAATCTCTGGACAAAGAAAAGATTAGGTCTCTGATGCCCAATCAATGGATCAAAGGGAACTCGAATATGACAATTGATGATGCTAATGGGTGTTAGAACTTCAGATGATGTGACTGGAAGTGGCAATTGTGAGATATAGCTTGCTGCTGTATATGTTGGCTTCAACTAATATGCTTCACATCTTCAGGAAGGATGCTTCATTCTGTAAGAGGCAACTGAAACTTTGATTTCATTGGTGTAAAACATCTCATTCTGCTAGTGACCTTATGCCTGTCATTTATGATGGAGAGCCTGCCTGGCCATGTGGTGCCATATGTGAACCGTGTGTTTGACATTCTTGTTTTTGCTCAGCCAGGGCACGAAAGCATAGTGGCTCCCTAAAAGGGGCAGGCAATATTTCCCATTTTGAAGCAGCAGTCTATTGATACTTCTCACAAACAGACGTGCTTGTTGCATTCCGTTTCAATGATGCGTGGCCAAACAGGCCCATGCCTTGTTCATGGTATCACTCAGATTGGTTTGGGGGTGGATACCACAAGGTGACCTTGGGTGTTGGTGAAATGCACTGGTTAGGATTATAAACCCAAGTAGATTTAGGGTGTGTTTGTTTGGGGGAAAAAAAAATGTCAACCAAAACTTCTCAATTCAAAACTTTTCACTCTACATAACTATTCTATTTTTTAATTATTTTTTCACATTTTTCTATACAAACTACCATATTTTTCAATCATTTCTACACAACTACCCATACAACTAACATATCTATTTTAATTTTATTCTGTTTACTTTTCATCATTACCCCTATTATATCATATAAATTTGACAACTTCTACTCCAAAAATTTTTCATCAAAAGTTTTTCCCCTGACCAAACACACCCTTAGGTAATTAACAAAAATATCGGCATTGCTTGTGTTTTTAGGTCAGGCCCTCAAATTTCATTTCTTTTGCATAACAGTTATAACGTTAGCAACTGATATTAGTTTGCTGACACGTATTGTAACACTACTTGGACAAGTTTATTTTGTCGTGTTATAATAGCACTGTAGACAACTTTATTTTGACTTGAACTGCAATAGCACCGTGGATTAACTTTATTAATACAGTGCTAATAAAAGAAAAAAGAAAATATAAAAAGGAAAGTGCGCAGTATGAAAAGAAAGCTAGACAGATGTCTGATGCTCATAAAGCGTGTGATTTGTTCCTGCAGCTTGCTGCTGTGGCTGCCCTGTGTGTACAGTATGAGTCTGAATTTCGGCCTAACATGAGCATTGTTGTTAAAGCACTCCAGCCGCTTCTCACACAGAAGGTTGCTGCTCCAGCTTCAAATTCTGTTCCCACTTCCGATGTCTAAAGGATCCAATCATCGAGCTCTTTGTCATGAATGTGTTGGAATTCAGTTGTCTGTGGTTTTGGTTTGGTTTTCTGGAATTTTTTTCAAATCAATTTATATTTTTGTCATTTGTTGACTATAAATTGGGAAAAAATTGCCTTGGGGAGGTACTCAGCAGGTCTGCACAATGTACGCTAGTCTCCGTCTGTATTGGTGGTAGGAGTAAGCACAATGCCTGGAGTTGTCGAAAGAGAGCTAGTCTCAAATTTCTCTTTAACATTTTTTTTTTGTTTGTTTGTGATAGACAAATTTCCAGTATATACTCGTTCGAGATTTTCAGTTCTCTCAGCCGAAAAACTTTATCTTGGACTAATGATGAAGCTTCAGATAATATTTGTTTGCGATTTTCAAAAATGACCTTGAGGTTGCAATGGTATGTGGATACTAGCTTGAAGAATAATTCGGTTATATTGAAGAGTTCGTTTTGACCCTATTTTGAAAATGTTTTGCCTCATTTAAAAAAAACACCAATGTCGGTTATTACGCCTTTTTTATATTTTCACGGGTGGGAGTAGGATTATGGAAGCGGATTGGGTGATCATTTGTAGGGTGAAGGGAAGGTAATGAAATTTGCCGACGACCCTAAGTCCTGTTTCCGCATTAGCGGAATTATCTTTTCTCCATGCATGTGACGTTATAGTTATTTTCAGAAATCTTGCTTAATATTTTTAATCAGGATTTTACTTTTTCTATGGAATAAGACTACTTGCATCCACTATTGAGCGCAGGTGGCAGGTAAATCGGGCACACCCTTGCCCATGTCCCAACCCCAGGAAACAAGAAGTTTGTCCCGGGTGTTGAACCGGGATCCATTCAGGAGAAAAAAAAAAAAAAAGACTATTCGTGTAATATGAAATTCTGTTCTGTGAGAAATTTTTGATGTACTTGGAATATTTATTAACGCATTTCTCATCAAACAAGGTCTATCCGAGTTATTATGTATTCGACTGATTTTTTGCGAGTGGAAAGTTAAAAGGAAATGATAATATGCATACGGTTGCTACTTAAGCAACAACCTTATACATTTCATATTTTTTAATATTTTTCTTTTGTTTCTTTATTTTTACGTAGACTTAAGTGTATTTAGTTCATATATCAATATTTATAAAATTTCAGAAATGAAAATTTTATTCATGTGCAGAAAGTGTTTACCTTGGATAGTCTTGGAAGCTTATGAATGATAGTTACGTTGGTATCTCTGATTGTGTTGCTGCCTTGCGCGCCTAAGAGAGTGCGGATGTAAGAAACGTACATGAGGTGGGTCCCATCGTTGGCCCAAATGTGAACCACATAATTTGTTCAATTGTGGCGAGGAATTTTCTTTTCGGCTGGGCTGCCGGGCCCAAATAATAATAATAAACGCATAATTTCGTTTAAGAAAAATTAGGAATCGTAATTTCCCGCAAAAGCCAATTGTGTAGAAAAGTTAGTCCAAATGGATTCTATGTAGCGTGTTGCCTGACATACATAGCTTTTGAAGAAGGGAAATACTGTGTGTGTGAAACGCAAGGCTAAACTGGCCCTTAACAGACAAAGCAATAGAATCTCCTACAACTTAACAATAATATATCTCTGTCCTTCGCTACAAAGTATTATATAATAATCTAATGCTCGCGTTGGGGAGTTACCCTGTTCTAGTTTTTGCAATTAAGAAATGAACGAAGAAGATATTAATATTCCAATTAATCAATATAAATGAGACTGTTGGAAGGTCGGCGAAGGGAGCACGTGCGCAGGAGGAGGGAGAAGGGGAAAAGAAAAATGCAGCGTGGACTACGGATGCCAGTTTGCCGCTCATTTCTTTGATTTGAGGGTTTTCCTGCTTGTGTGTGGCTGCGAATCCTGCCCAGTTGCTGCCATTTTCCTCCGTGGATCTCCGAGTTGAGGAGAAGGCAGAATTTGCTTCCGACGGGGATGTGAAGCAGCGGAGAGGAATGGTGGAAATGAGAGAATCGGTGGAAGTTTGTCTCGCTAGCTATGACGTCGAGCAAAACGAGCTGAATTTCGACTCCGAATTCCCAGCCGCTTTTGTCAAGGGGAATGGATTCAGGAGAAGGTACTCGAGGACTGAGCTGGAGGCGCTCAGGTTTGCGGACGTCGAAGAACAGCAGTTGAGGTGGACTGAGATGTATATAGCACTGGAACCTGCTGTTGCTCGGGAATTAAATGAAATCTCGTTGTCTAATCACAAGAGGAGCCAGAAGAAAGTTGATTGGCCGCAGTTCCTACGAAAGAAGGACGCTTCCGGGGTTCTTGGTACATATGTTTTCTTTTTTCTGATCAAGCTATACTTCCATGTTTTGAACTCGTTGGGATTGAAGGCATCCATTCATTATCCTTGCTTTTTGTTAATGAAATATTCAATATGAATCTTGTCGGGACAAACAGATGCACAACTTTTTTTCATTCCTGAATAGCTTCCAACGGAAAATTGAAGCATGCCGTGAAAATGCTTTGGAACTGTTTTGAACGCATGCCAGTTTAGTCATGCTCTTTGTTTGTTCGTTTTTTTTTTTTTTCCCCTGAGTTCTGTATACTGAACGCCTATGATACTGAACATTGTCTTATATTTGAGGCGGTTTTGTCTGTTGTAGAATAACATGTTTGGAAAACTATTAATGTGTGCTCACAAAAGTGCATTATTTTTTTCATCAAAAAAGTGCATTATTTTATTTATGAACTATCCATGTTCAAAATTTTTGTTTATGAACCTTTTGAATTTGTTCGTTGAGTCTTCAAATTTAATCAAGTCACTTCAGTGTCGTTTTATTTTAATTCTGGGGGCTCTTAATTTTTTTTATTACAGTGGATTACAATAGAGATCCATGCTTTCGCTGGCACTTGAAGTTGGAATCAACACTTACGCTCTCCTCATGTTATACCACTGGGCTATGTCCTGGTTGACCTGGGTGCCCTTAATTTGGTTTATGCATTTAACTGCCAATTTCGATAGATATGCATGAAAGAACCTATTGATGGGCAGGCAAGGGTAAGCTGAAAGCATAATTATTGATTGTATCAACACTCTACAAACTATACCAGAATAGACAACAATAGATAGTGTGTTAAGAACTTACAAAGCATAATAAAAAGATACTTCTGATTTGTAAAAAGCAAAAAAATTAGCAATCTAATTATCAATCTTTTGGTGGATGGAGCAGAATTAGATGATACAAATACCTAACTAGTGGTTCAGCTCCAAACTGGCTCATAGTAGTTTAATTCAAGCTGAGATATTTCTGTTCATAGATGATGTCCAAGACAAGGGTCATAGAGGGTTTGGCGTATGGTCCACATCACGTGCTGTCAAGTGGAAATTTTATATTGAGACCATATTGCCCCTCAATGAAGTTCCTTGACATATTGCCCTTGTGCCTCTCATACTGCCTTTTTTTTTTTTTTTGGGTCATTGTTCTGCACGCAACCTATGGGTGATTGATTTGATTCACTTTCCTGTTGCAAAACAATAATGCTCAAAACCCTGTTCCAATGTTCTTATTGGGAGGGAGTTCAGAACTTCATCTTTATTTTTTACATTACGCCCCTGGAAGCCACTTTTGATTCTCTCTAGTTGTCTAGTTGAATCACTTTATGTTATTTATATCTATGCTAACATCGTGCTTGGTTGCATGCCTATCTGCTTATTAAATTGGAGGAATATTTAATGGTTATTATTTTAACAAACGAATGTATGCAAATAAGATGTTAGGTTTGTTTAATTCTCTATTGGGTTTAATACTCATAGGTACCACATTTCAAGCGTTCTAAATTGAGTTAAAATAAACCAGAGGTGCTAATACTACTGGCCTTCTAATGCTTCCAAACACGCTTTGCCCAGACTATTTTTGTTAATTTTGAAATGTGCTCCTTCAGTATCATGTTATGAAATTTCTTGTTTTGATGTATGGAAGATTATCATCCAATGTGTGAGAGCTGGTATATATTGTGCTATCGAAACCTTTTTGCATGCAATCACATACTGCTTTGATGGTTCTAATCAGAATTCAGTGTTTATACATGTTACATGAGTTTTGCTCATTTTGTTAAAAGCAAAGAGCGAAGAAATAAATAAAAACAATTGGCAGGGTCTAGAAGCACACTTTGAGGGCTTAGCAACATTGACATTCAAGAATAGTAAATTCAGATGAAATTTACCTATCCCTCATCATATTGCAAACAACTCTCCCTCTTCTTCAGCATATCCTATTTTTCTCATCTTCACTTCCTATTTATTTTGCCTTTATTCACTTTATGATGATATCCATCTCCTCCTATCCTGCTGACAGCATTTGCGTTTCTCGCTATCCAAGCATGCAATGTAGGTGAACTCTCTGAATGGATCTCTCCGCAATACTCAGAGTGAGCCTTGCTACAAATTCAGGAGGTGGATTCATAGCCCTTTCCTCTAGAGTAAATAACATCTCTGCAAATAAGCGAATGTGTCTGCCAGTCTGCTGCACTACCATTTGCAGTTATACGAATTTGATGGGGTGATTTTGGGAATGTGTTACTGTTATCAAAGATTAGATATAACAAGGTCCTTCATTGCTAGCTGACTCCTAGAAGCTCTGGTTATAGATTCCTAGTTTTTGCACTGTTATGCATCTATTATGGAGGATGAGGGATACTTGTAGGAAATTTCCTTCAAAAGCTCATTTTACGCAGAAGATAATTCATCCCTAGAAACACACAATTAGTTAAGGTGATCTATTATATTGAACAAATAGTAAAATAATAACTGGTGCAAATCTTTGTGCTTTTCAACACTATGACAAGTATGAGGAGAATCCAGAAAGCAAGGCAGCTCACAGTGTATCATGGATTGAAAGTTTTAGATGTTGAAGAATGCATGAAGCCCATTTGTTTCTCAACAAAAGTGGAATCTTGCTGTTAGTGTAGGCTGAGTCAATTTGATGAGTTCTCAAGTTTGAGGCGGCTACAGAGTGAAAGAAGACCGGCATTTATTTGTGCAGTGAAGATGTATAAGTGAACCACAAAAGTCATATGTGCACATACTTGTTGGGAACCGGCAGGCTTTAATTGTAGTCTGACAATGGTCCAAGTGGTATTTACATGTGTGAAAAAAATCTGCAGAAGTGTGTGTTTTTTCTTTTCTGGGTGACACTTTTGGGTACTGTTTCTGACTAACACAATGATTTTGATACAGCATGTTCTAAATGTGCATGTGGAAGCTGATGATTTTCACTGATAACATTTTTTTGTTGAAATTAATAGTTCGTTTAAGGTACTTCAACTACATAACTTGAGGAAGTGAACATTTGTGCATTCCCATTGTTGTTTACTGGCCAATTTTTTCATGTTCTCCCTTAACGAAGAAATATGTTTTGTTGATTGATCTTTGGCTCTGCTTATGGATCTCAGAAGGGATATATCCCCAAAAAAGAACTGAGAAGTTCTTCCAGGGGGTGGATTTTGACGAGTTGCTGGATATTGATGAAAGGAGCTCCAGTTTTACTGAGCCATACGGCGGGGAGGATGACAGTGATAGCGAATATGAGAGCATTCAGAGACCTGCCTTTTTTGTTGAAGGAGAGCCTGACTTTGAGTCTGGCCCGCCCCAGGATGGTCTTGAATATCTTAGACGAGTGAGGTACCCCTATCACCTCTAAATATATTTTGTTTTCTTGTTCCTTCTTGAAAAATTAGTTTGATTGCTGCCAAAGTATATACATACACCACGGCAAGTCTGGATAGCAACCAGTTACAGTCATGCATATTGCTTCTTAAAAAGGCTCAACATTTCAACCAAAGGTCATGTCTGATTCAATTTTGCAATCTTCAGCATGACTTGCAATAGATGTCTTAATACCAACTGTTTGTGGAAGTAGGTTTTGTTAATTGTAGCCGTTTAGCATTGATGGTCACCTCTGCAGTTTGTCATCACATGGATCTGTGTAGAAGCTTACATTTTTAGTGAACTTCATTACAATCAAGCGTAAGCTACACATTAGAGGTCCAATCCGGTAAAAAGCTCATGTGCATTGCAGGATCTGAGAAGTAGAATCAGCATATGCCCTTAACCTTGCCTTGTTGCAGGCAGCAACTTCTACCATTGTACCAAGGCCTGCCTTTGAGTATAAGGAAAACATTTATCGTTTTAAATTTTTTTTGGTCAAAGATTAAGTTTTTGCTTCTAAACAGGTGGGAAGCTGCACATGTTCCTAAAGTGAAAGTGGCAAAACTTGATTGGCGTAAGGTCAACAGAGAACAGACTGTTTATATGCCCAGTATTGCAGACATAGCAAAGTGCCCAGAGCAACTGCTGCCTTCAAAGCAGTGGGAGGATGCTTTTCTTGCTGATTTCTCAGAGTTCAGACAGGTAATTTTGTTTCTTTTCTTATTTAGAATTGAGTTTTTGTATACTGCTTGATCTGACACATATCCATCCATACATCAGCAGGAGTGTCATCAATTCATTCCTCCATGTAGTTTGGCATTAGGCATAGATGACGACGACAACAATGATGATATGGTTGTTGGATTGGAAATGTTATTTGGACATTTTGTCCCAGGTGTTTTTCCTGCCAGCTTTTGGTAGACACTCAAGCAAGGCTTGGTATGATAAAGATCTGGAGGATTCCATAAGGACAAGTGCTTTCAATATCTTCACTTGAAAGTTTCTACCAATGGAACACAGTTCCCTCCCACTGAATGCGGGCTGTTTAGCTATGTTTCATGCCTGGGTTTGCATATGTTGTCTGTCAGTCAAAACAAATACAATCATGCCAAATTCTAGAAACTGAGTTACCGTGGGCTTTCGTTGGTTAGGTATCACCCGATCACTGCATATCAGTTGTGTCTGTATATTGCCATAACAATTCTTTGACAATGAATGGCAGGTGCTGTCAAGCCTTGAAAGTTTCAATATGGGAAGTTTTCAAGGCCAGCCATCCCCCTCAGGGGTTAATGCAGGTCTTGCAAAAATTCCTGGAGATCCCTGTGATGCAGAGAGGGGGCCAACATTATCGTTAATCCTTGGCATGGATGCTGTTACTCGAGCTTCAGTGTTGAGAGGACGGATAGATGCACTGGAGACTGCATCCAGGCTATCAAGGGATGAATGCTTGTGGATATTTGCTCTCTGTGCAGCTGTAGACGCTCCACTTGATGCAGAAATGAGCGCTTCTCTCAGGTCTTTGCTAAGGAAGTGTGCCAGCCTCCGAGCAGGGAAATCAGAACCTGATGATGAAGTTATGATGCTAAACATTTTAGTTACAGTCTCTGGAAAATTTTTTGGACAATCCGAGAATTAGGTACTCTTTGAGAAGATGAAAAGAGCGAATAGGAAGATCTGTCCTTGTTCAGAAGCAGATGTTTGATGGATCTGTAGATGGTATACAGCTTCCAAGTTCTACAGCAAAAATTGTATTTTGCTGATGGGAAAGACGAGAAAGAGTTAATGCTGATTAGAGCATTTTTGCTACCTTGGCATCCTCTCCACCCCAACCCGAACCCTGTGATTATCTATGGCTTGGTAAGGTTCAAGAAAACTGCGCAATATTGCAGCTAGTAGATCAATGCAGACACAAGTTAACTGCCTGATGATAAGCTATAATATTCTGTAGACTGATTTTCATCCAGGAGTGTCTTTGTTGATTTTAACTCTTTCCTTCCAACTTTCTAGGATTTCCATGTTGATCTGACGAGGCCATACTGCAGTAAGTAGGAAACACACTTTTTTCATGCCATTGTCTTGAGCTTTTCTTCCTAGCATGGAAGTG
This sequence comes from Annona cherimola, assembly GCA_030490835.1. Taxonomy (NCBI): domain Eukaryota; kingdom Viridiplantae; phylum Streptophyta; class Magnoliopsida; order Magnoliales; family Annonaceae; genus Annona; species Annona cherimola. The sequence goes on from CM059971.1 coordinate 113,788,861, forward strand.
CTTATCAAATTCATTTACATATATTTTTAGTTAGTCTGTGTTTTCTCTGTTACATCAATTTACTTTGGGGGTTGAGCGAATCGATGCATACATTGAGTATTTTTTTAAAAATCTTTTTCGCATCGTCTTTTGTTAATCCAGATACCATGTTTACGAACAGCTCTATAGTGAAGCAAACATCACCGTTAAGTGGTTATGATCGAATGCTGGTCCTTGTGCCCCCTACTGATTTTTAAGATTACGAGAGAAGGACTCTAACAGTGTGCGCTGGTGTACTTTGTTTTGGCGCACCTGGGTAATATAACGCTTAATCTAAATGCTTGAATAATAAGGTTAAAATATATGGGCGTCGATATAGTGCGCTCGGGTGCATTTAGCTTTGGTGCACTTGGTTGCTTTTAACTCTTTTTTATTTTTTTTGAAATTTTTTTATACAATTATTTATTTTATTTTATTTAACACGTATTAAATTTTATCACTTTTAGATATTTTTATTTTTGAAAATTAGTAGCATTTTAGTAATTTTAAACTACTAAAAATGCCATTGATTTTCAAAAATTAAAAAAATATTTAAAATTTTTAGAAAATGGTAAAACTTGATGCACATTTTAAATAACCTTCCAGATTAACAATTGTATAAAAATATTTTCAAAAAAAATTAAAATGAGTTGAATGCACCCATGTCTGTTGTGGCTAAAGTGTATTTGGGTGCGTTTAGCTTCTTTTCAAAAGTATACCGGGTAGTTGTGTAATAATGATTGAAGGAAAAAATAGTTATATAGGAAAATATAAAGAAATAATTATAAAATGAGATAGTTGTGAAGAATAAAAAATTTTAAATTGTAAGTTTATGATAATGCTAAACGCATGGGTGGACATTATAAATGGTTTAGATTTTTTAAGAAAAAACTTTTTAAATTTGAAAGAGGTAAACTAAAATGGAGGGATGCACTAAATCATAATCTTAGTAAAATATTATAATATATGTATTTTAAAATAAAATTCCTGCCATCCTGCTATACAAAGGTTCCATGGAATTGATTGTACGGGGTCCCCTTTTTCCACATTTTTTTAAGGACGAAAATCTTCAAGAATTTCTTTTCATCCAAATTCAACTCATGGCTAATATCTTATGTGAGATATGGCATTTTAAATTGCCTTACTCATTGCCAGTTTCAATATTTAATGAAAAAGTATAAAAGAGAATTAGTTGTAAAAGAATATATATTAGCTTAATCAATGCAAGAAAGAGAATAATATAAAATAATACAATAGAACAAAGAAATATGATTAAAAACAAAAACAATTATTCCGGAATAGCAGTATTAATAATAGAAAAGACATGATGATATTTAATAAAGAGGTAACGTGAGTAATTTTTTTTTTTTTTTGATATGTTAATGTGAGTCATTAAAAAGCAATGGAACGCGGCTATTTTCCATCTTACACCCAGTTGAAAATAGATTTATTATGCAGTCGACCCATTTACTTATTTTTTTGAAAATGGACTTACCATGCTAGTAAGATTTTAGGACATCAGCAAGCTGTAACATTATAAGAAAATTTACAGTACATAGACAGAGATTATAAAATTGTAATTGCTAAATTGCTAGCATCTTAAAAATAATGAAATTATATTTCTAAAAGAAGGAATGTGGTCGTTTGCACCCGAATGTATTTAGCTTTGGTACACTCTAGTGCAAATATTTATTTTTTAAAATTTTTTTTAAACTTTTTCCAAATATACCCTTTTATGTTTGACCATATTCTCAAATATACTTACTGCATTTCAAAAATCCTAAATGTACCTGTTACGTTTGCGTAAAATCCCCAAATATGCCACATCCGTCACCGACCGTTATATTAACAATAGAAGCGTCGGAAAAACATTGTTAATATTTTCAAAATGCCTAAAATACCCTGAGATAGGATTCTCTTCACAATGACAAAGATGCTATCTTGTTGGCGCGCATGGAGTAGGCGCCATTGACAGCAAGGAGCATATGCAGAATGGTGGTAGGAGACGAAGGAACAGCTACACTGTTGGGAAGCCAAAAAATTTCTTGTTCCTAAGTACGAATGAAAATTTGCCACTTAAGGCCACCGATTTTGAGCTGTGGGTTTTCTTCAAGCCAGAAGGAAAAAAAGAAGAAGAATAAAGGGATAGAAGGTGAGCGGGGTTGAGTCCCTGAAATGTATCAGCTGGCATAAGAGGGAGCATTCTTCGAGAGGTTGGAATGGGCCATGGCCACCTCGAGACTGTCAAATCGCCACCAGCAAAACTCAATGGCATTAGCTGAAAGCATCTCCTTCGGCTTCCTCTGCAACGGCGCCGCTAAATCAGAAACCCAAGCAAATCCAAAGAGATCTGCAAACTGTAAAGCCTATTTCGGCAGAGCACCTATTTTTGCCAATCTTCCATACAAACGACTGCAATCAAGCTGACAGCAGTGATAAAATTTCTTATACCCAAATGCCAATAGTCAACGACAGCAATGGCCTAGATTTGTCCAGCCATGTTTCAAAAAACTGCCAACTGAAGGGAGAACGCCAAAGCCCTGCAATAATGCGCCATACGACTCTAGTCCAATTTGCGTCTTGCTTCCAGTCAACCAGCTCTTTCTTAGACCGGCATCATCTTCGTTAGCGCTGGCATTGTTAGTTTGGGTAAAGCCTCCCCAATTCCATCGGATCTGTCATCGATAAGCTGCTGATCAGGGCCGCAAGATGGCGATCATGAGTAGAAGCGAAGATGAAATCCTCGCCGCGAAAGAGATCCCAATCATTAAATTGCTGCGGAATATGGGCTTCTCCGACTCGGTTACCTATAGATTTTTTCAACTATTTTTCAGAGGCATTTTCTTTGATCCTCGGCTTGAGACGATGTCTCTCGCCTATTCGAATTTTAGATTAACTTCAATAGATTTCGACAGTAATGTCAAAGAACAGCCGCCGAAAGGAAATTGATGAGCGGAGAAGTCTTAACAGGGGAATTTAGCGTCATTGTCGCGGTGGAAGAAGGATCAAGATTTAATGCACCCATTAAACCCATTTTAACCTTTTTTTAAAAAAAAAAATTTGAAACTTTTTTCATACAAGTGTTAATCTAAGTGTATTTAATATGTGTATTAATTTTTAACATTTTTGAAGTATTTTAAATATTTATTTTTGATTTTTGAAAATCAGTGAAATTACTTAAAATGCCACTGATTTTCAAAAATCATAAATAAATATCTAAAATACTCTAAAAATGGTAAAAATTGATACACATGTTAAATACACTTAGATTAACACATGTTTAAAAAAAATTTCAAAAAAAAAAAAAAAAAAAAAGGTTAAAGAACTGTTGTAGAAAAGCATCTAGAAGGATGGACGAAAAACCCAACAGTGAACCGTCATGCGGCACGACCTGCTTGTATTTCTCAGCCGACTATTCTCCAGTACGAAAGCCAATCCTGGTCTTGAACAGGTCTAGAACGGTGGCGCCAGCTAAGGAGGAAGGGTTGAAGGGTTGGAGACGGAGATGGGCTGTGCCACAGTCGACGCCGGATGCAGACTGAGAGTTTGCCTCCTTTCAGTTCAGCTCTAAGGGGTATCTAAGTAATTTCACTTATTTCTTGCCGCTGTTTCCTCACGTGACGTAGGCATATTTAGAATTTTTACGTTTCCAAACGTAAAGTATATATCTAAGATTTTTAAAACATAGTGAGTATATTTAAAAATATGATCAAACTAAATAAGCATATTTGGAAAAAACCCATAGTAACACAACTGTTAAAATGAATGTATTTAACACGTACATTAATTTTTGCTATTTTCGGATATTTGCAAATATTTTTTTGAATTTACTACAATCTGTGGCATTTTAATAATTTCAAATTACTAAAAATGGCATTGATTTTTAAAAAATAAAAAAACCTAAAAATCTTAAAAAACAATAAAAATTAATACATATATTAAATATACTTAGATTAACCTTTCTATAAAAATATTTCAAAAAATTAAAAAGAATAGATTAAATGTACCCAGGTGCATCCAAATTGAGTGCACCCGAGAGTGCACAAGATCATGCTCCCGAAAAGAATATGGTGAAGTGTCCCAAAACAAGCATAAATAGAAAATGATACCGTTCACAGAGGGCTTTGCTTTAAAAGCATCAGATAAAATGGCAAAGTATTTAAAAACCAGTCATAAAAAGGGCAAATCGACTCTAGTTCAATACAATCTACATCTATCTCTAATATAGACACACCCAAGAAAACGTGCCTCATCAGAGCACTGAAGAAACCAATTTTATCAAGAAAATGGGAGCAAATAGTATCACGGCCTACCAAAAAAAATAATAAATAATAATAAAATACCGAGCATGCATGTAGGTTGCAATTGTATTGCCGCAGCCACAAATTCTCTGTCACTGCTACTTCCATCAAGATGATTCTTCTGATTAATTGGTTGCAAGATTTATTTTGAATTCGAGTGATCACGACTTCCTGTAGACTGCCGTGTTGCCAGATGTGTACTAAAACAACAAAATGAAGGGAATAAACACCAGCATGTATCGGAAAATGGCAACTCAAAAATAGACCTCTTCAATAGAAACGAAAATGCAAGGACTGTCATATAATCAATAGCTAATCAGTCAAAAAGCATATTGTAAACACTGGGAAGGAATACTTCCCTTGCAACGTGTACTAGATGAATGACTACTCTCATGAAAGGTAATACAAATTACAAGATGATAAGCACTTGCTGCGTACCAGGCCTAGTGCTTCAGCAGCAATCCTTTGATCTCCAGACCCGCATACTCCCTCTAGCAGCTTTAGTAGGTGTTCTCTATGCTCTAATTTTAGATGTCTCCTAAGCCCATGAGCCACCATCTCCATTTCAGCCTGCAATTAGAAGTCAGGGAACCAGGAGTGGCTGAGTGCATGATGATATTGATATACAGTGACAGACCTGCAGAATGTGTACTCAAATGTAACTTTTGAAAAGAAATTAAACGTGAGTAATTTCAGTCTCAAGAAGGTCTATTCGACTTCTAAGATCATACTCTCTCTCTCTCTCTCCATATATTTAATCAAATAAATCATTTTTATTTCAAGAATGGAAAGATTCCACAGCTATAGGAAGAGAATTATGAAATTATCAGAACCAAATGTGGAAACATGTGGTAGCAGGAAATCCCATATCATATACAATGAAAGGAAGTGATCCAAAAAAAATGTTTGGACCACTTGATTTATACAAATGCTCGCTTTTAAAATTTTTTTTTTAAAAAATTCTTTGCATCTTAACCATTTAAAATATGAATTCATATGCATACATTTATGATACCAATTATTTTGATTGGAAACTTAATGTTTAAATATTTAACACCATTTGACAATGAATGTGAAACTGTTACACTTGGAAAAATAAATGTATAGTATGTAAAAGTTTCCAGAATAGATTTTTTTGCACCATAACTGAATATATATGGATGAATATTATTAATGATTTTAGACATTAAAAAACCAAATGAGAAGTGATTAAAGAAGTGTTTGTACAAGCGTTTGTTTTGAATCACTGCCCTACAATGAAATAGCAATTTAAGGAAAAAAAAATACCTCTACATCGCCAAATGAAGCATATGGTTACACACATATTGAAGGACAAAGTGATAACAGTAACAATATAAAAGAAACCATTTATACTGATAAAATGGGAGACCAGAAAACAACCCCAATGTTCCTTAAATTATAATTGAACCATCATAAATAGGATCCACAAGGAACAAGTCAGAATATTAAAAAACGTTTATGACAATGATGCTAACCATTAAACATGGAGGTGAACTGGTTAAGGCTGCTACCAGTGGGCCAGGAGAGGGCATCACATTAAAATTTATAATATAATCACATTCCAGAGAGAATTGACAAAGCAAAAGTCGGAAATCGATTATGACCACAACAGAAGTCCTAAGTGTTATTGGACCACTTTTGCAGTATCAAAAAGTTTATGCAGGTAAGGATGAAAAATTCTTACAGAATTTTCTTCAGGAGGAAATATCTGATGCATGGAACATATCTTTTTTAGTTCATTCAAAGCTTCTGCCCTTTTCCCTTGAATCTCCAATGCCTACAATACAATCCTCGGATTATCTCAACATATTCAGTAACTTCAAAAGGAAATCAGCATCATCGCCATAATATTACATTTTCTAGGAGATTGAGATTTCAACATTGAAAGAAAGTACAGTTGGCTGAAACTGCAGAGCAACTTTCACACTAGAGGTTCTAAAACAAAAGACACAGAAGTACATCAATAGCTAGATGGATCCTTCCTCCATTTGACATCGTAAGTATAGTTGTGGCAGATACTTGTTAGAAACGGTCCTCTCTAGCTGGGCACCCATGAGGAAATTTCCAAACTGATAATCAGGAAATAGAATTTTTTAGGTTCATCAGCTATATGGTGTAAGCCAGAATTGATGGTTTTCAATTTGAATGGAAAGCTCGGAAAAGGACAATAAATCCCATAACAAAATCAATCTGGAATTTCAATTCTCTAATTTGGGAACCCTTTGTTAATGATTCTTTATGCTACAAAAAATGTAGATCTTTAGAGTATAATTAACTTTATATATATATGATTTCAATTGCTAATAAGATTCATTTCATAACTTTCTGAGTACATGAAATTATGTTTTGTGCTCCATTAACCATTATACTGACTTTCATGACTGTGATTCACGAATTGTAATTGACTGAAATTTGAGCGCTGGTTTACAGATCGAGAAATGAAACCTAATAATCAAAGTCTTTTGGAGATGGTAATGGTTCTGAAGAACTCAGATTTCATTAAGACCTACAACAAAATTTGTCAAATGAAAAAAGAAGAGTATTAAAATAAAAAAAACAACAAGCTTCAGAAAATGCACCTCCCACAAGGGGTTCTATGAACTTCCAAATGGCCGCGTCCTAGAAATAGTATATTAAACACAGTGATCAGGTGACTAGCAGAATTGTGCAAAAGGTTGTTGGATTATGATTCAATGCAACTGGCTGTTTTGAATCATAACCCTTTAAATATTATAGGAACAGCAAACAAATACCCATTACAGGCTCCATCACCCATATCAGAAAATTTTATCACATTCTGGTATAAATTAAAGAGAGACATCAAATGTTTACCAACAATTGAATAAATGCAAGGAAAAGTAGGAAATTGTATTTGAATATTATTGATTTGAAGATGATGATGATAAGTAGGGAATCGTCTTCAAGCTGTTTCCCACCCATATGAAGTCAGCTACATGGATCTTGTTGCACCATTTTTTACAATCATGATCCATGCTCTCAGTATTCTCTTGTCATCATATCTTTCTTAGTTGATCCAAGGATAGCAATATAATCACCAACATAATTTTTTTAAGAAAATCATGGATAACAACAATGCTGGGGAGAAGCTTAGATGATGATGATGGCAATGGCAGAGGTCTGGTAAAGTTCTAGGCATTAAAGGAATAGGCATGGTAACAAAAATTGAGGAGAACCATATAAGTACTTTCTGCAACAGAAACCCCAGCAACCTGGAAATAGTAATTTAAAAGCTCACCCAAGTCTGCAGAAAACATGCACGCGTTCGTGCAGCGACAGTTGCACACACGATTTTTGCAGCATGAGTATGCTCAAGCCCAATGCTATCTGCAAAGCCTGCAACAAAATGGCGGGGATCCTCACCATTAATTCGAAAAAAGTTGGGTTGGCACGTTGCACTGCAAAAGCAGGGTACTCATTTCAGAAGAAAGTTTAAGGAGGAAACATAAATTAAACAAAATATAGCAAGCACACCATAAATCTGATAAATGCCAAAATTCATCGTTAAAGAAATGGAAAGAGATAATACTTTCTGCAAGAGTTGAGAATAAAATCAACTGCCGCGCGAAACAATGAATCACGTACATTGGCTGCCCCAATTGAGACCTTTACTCCAGAAGTCTTGCATAATCGACGCAGCTGCTCCAATGAAACAAATAAAATCAAGTTCATTAATAACCAAAGAATTTATCATTTAATTCTATGTTTCTAAGATCAAAGCACAACTACTTGTTGCCTTTCTCTTTGCAGGGAAACACTTTTGTGGTGGTTGTTTGGAGGGGTAAAGGCAAAATGCATGCCTGAATAAGAAATAAAAGAGCTGAACACTGAATAATCTGCTCAGGGTACAATGCTAATGTTTTCATCAGAACAATCAACTGTATGCAGCAATACTTGAAACTCTACTCATGGTAGGATATTCTAGTTTCATCAGACCAAACTTCAGAATAAAGAAAAGAGAGAACAAATAGCAAATCTCAAGATTCACTAAAGAACCATTCATCTAATGCATGTTCATATGCAGTGTTGATGTTACAAAATTTTTGCATGATATGCAGATATGGTCAGGCATTATCCATGCACATTTATCTATCCTCTTTTCTCTATCTCCACTTGTTCTATTTTTTGGGGAGATTCTTCATAGGTTTTTCAAATTTCTGAATCATAACCTCAGGGACACAGGAGAATCAATCACATTTCCCCAAAAATATTTTGGAAAAAAAAAAACCTATAAATTCTGGTCTCCATCAGGATGGAGTGTCCTTCTTCTAGGGAGCATTTTGATTCTTGTAAAGAAGTGGAAGGGGAAGACCTGCAATTTATCCACTCTCATTTAGGGTAATTTGGCCCATTCATACCATTAATGTGCCTTATAATTTTCTATTTTTGCTTTGATATTACCTGTAACATACTAACATTCCATCACTGAGTATCTTGTCCACCAATTCTTTCAAAATTTTGCTCCCATCCTTTTCATCTTTTCAGGAAAGGACCATAACTCAAATCACTTACCAACAACGATACAAATACAAAAACTTGTCTAGAAAATTCTTAGGTTTTAGTCGTCAGAAACAATATTGATTGATGTTCAGTAAAAATTATATAATTGGCTTATATCATAAATATGCTGAAATCGATAATGCATAGAGGAGATATAAACTAGATATCTGATAATTGTTTTATTAATTGTTGACATCACTCAACCCATTCGCAAAACGCTCTATCAAAATTATGGCTGATGTGCAGAAAATTGCTCCAAAGACATCATTCATGAAAGAAGATGTGTTGACAATGAATGCATTTTGGAATAAACACTTGCGCACTAATGATAATCGGAAATTCTTTTTTAGAATGTCATTATAGACATTAATTCAACATTTTCATTTTCTGACAGCACATGTATATTGTAGAGGAAGTGTCCGTGAGAATACTACCAATTAAATTTACAAATCATAAATAGCAATTGCAACATAATGAGCAGCAATTTTTTTACAAAAAAACAAAATAAACATGTTTTTATGTTTTCATAGAGAATATATTCTGATGGACAATAAACACTGAATATTCATAAACATTATTCATATAAATAGGCTATTAGGAGCACATCCTCTCTGAAAACGAGAAAGGGAAAAAAATACAAAAAAGCGAAAAAAAAAAACATGATTGGTGTCCTGTGGCATTTGACAACTGGATAACTGCTAAATAATTTGCTATATGATAGGTAGCTTATGCTCACAGAACGTTATTAAATCTACTGATCAAAGCACAACTTTGGATGCCAACTACAGAAGGACATAAGACATGAAATGGGTCACAAAACACTGACTTCAAAAATATCATCCTCTGTAACATCTTTTCCGCCCATTCTATCATCCATGATTGCTGGAAACCAAGTCAGTTAAGTAGCAAGCTGAAGGAGAAAAACACCAATGATAGAATTCTTGAAGTTGTTCCCAGTTCAAGGGGAGATTGTACTTTACCTGCAAAATGTAATTCAACTACTATTAAATGTTTTTCTTTCTTCTCCCTTCCCCTCCCCTCTTATCTTACTTCACAAAAAATTCATGTATTTGGTTTTCTTACTATTATGGGATTGACCATTTCCACTGGTCAGCTACCAGTTTTCTGCACTTGACAACAAAGGTGCATAGGACAAGAGTTATAGATACAAATGCACATTTATTCAAGAAAAAAAAAGTTTCACAGAATAAAATTCAGAATAAAACTCACTGAGTGAATTTTACTCAGTGATTAAGGACTAGTTATGATTCAGATCTTGGTCACCTAGTAAATATGCAATGAGAATGGTACCTATCTTTTCTCATAGAGTTGCCATCCGGATGGAAACTAGCTTTTCTTACCTATCCTGTTATTTGAGGAGCTAACTTAATAGCATGTGAATAATTATATGCATATATTCAATTACAAATATAAAAAACAATATTAGATAACAACAAGGAGTGATTAGAATACTTGATGCTGATGCAAGGAAACTCATGAAAGACATGAATGCACAACTGAAGGTGCACATGAAAAATTCAATGATGCCTGTAAACTGATGGAATACATGCATGTAAAGCAATGCATTAAGTTTTGTATCTTATACATGTTAATAAATGGAGTTTGCATAAATCAACTAAAAAATGTTTGATGCCCACAAATGCTTCTCCGAATAACTTGGTTCCATACCATTCATTTTATGAAATGGGGATCCATATCAAATTGAATGGTTTCAGTGATGGATCACGTATTCCAACTTTTCAGATTACCTTTCTATGCATCTGATGGATGACAAATATTCAATTCATTCATGCGTCTACCAAAATTTTGCTAGCCGACTTCTAACCATCAAGAAGTATTTTCCATTGAATGAGTTGCTTCCCATATGAAACGAATTGATTCGGCATTCAAAATATAAGACAGTAGCAATCTCGCATATAACACATCAATTACTATTGAAGAGACTCAAGATTCAACATATAAACCATTTAAATTCTGAAAATGAACAAAATTTATATTAAGAATTGAAAGCTCAAATTATCAAGAACGTACCTTGAATGAGTGTACGGGCCTCCCTCTGGAACTCCTTTTCTGCTGTTCCAACAGGCATTGCTACCAAACTCGGCCACCATGACGGCAGTGTCTCCCGCTTAGAAACCTTACGTTCTCCACTTCTCCTCCCCAAATCCTTAACACGAGAAAGAGGATTAACCGATGCCCCAAAACTACTATTCCTCTTGAATCTTCTACCAACGACAACCTCCTTCCCTGCAAGACTTCTATCCCTCCTCCAAACCAAATCCCAATTACCAAGCCTAGACCGCTGCACCAGCTTCACCAAAAACCGAACAGCGAAAACAGCGAGGAAGCTCAAAATGGCAAGATTCGCGAAGAATTCGAGAGAAGAACGGCGACAGGCAACGACCATTCGTCCTTTCCTATCAAACGTGACTAGAGTCTGCAAGTCAGTAACCGCTTCGGCACCAGAAGACAGGAATTCACGGAATCTCTTACGGGATGATCTAAAGAACCTCTGCAGCGATGCTGAGGCGCGGTTGGGGATGTCTTCGAGATCGATTACCATCTCAATCCTTCGATCGAGAGGGGAGGATTTGGGAGGAGATTTCGGAGATTTCTTGGAGCTGCGACGGAGAAGGGAGGAGATTTGAACATGCTGGCGAAATCTAGGGCATGAACTACGGCATGGCGGAAAAAGGGGATGATTTTGTGGGAGGCATTGGTGGTAAGGGGAAGGCGAAGGAGATGAGAGAGAGAAGTACATCGGATGGCGTGGAGACGATGCAAAGCTGGGAAGGCCGTATCAGTCAATCTTTATATAGGTTTCCGTTGACGTACGTATTCGGGAGGCGGGACGGGATCGAGAAGAACAAGGGGAACACGAAAAGCCAAACAACCGGCAGCAGTCGGACTTTTCACTGGCCAGTCTACAGTATTTTCGATCAACTCCATTACAAAATTTTATTTGTTTTTAATTATTATTTGTTTAACTTATCTGGCTTGGTTGAGAAGCCCGGCTAAATGCACCTCTACCAGACGCAAACGAAATTGAGAATGCTTATACATCCTGGAAATATGCATCGGAGTTTATGCATTTTCTTCTTAGGGAATGCTTGGAAAGTGAAAAAAATTTTGATGAAAAATTTATTAGGTAAGTTTTTTAATTAAAATAAATGATGTGATATGATAGAAGTAATGATGATAAATAAAAAAAATAAAGTTGAAATAGAAAGATTGGTTGTATAGATAATTGTATAGAAATGAATGAAAAGTAGCATAATTGTATAAAAATATGAGAAGAAACGATTAAAAATAAAATAATTGTTGAGAGCGAAAAGTTTTAGATTGAAAAATTTTAGTTGAAAAGTATTATGCTTTGTTAAACATACCTTTAATCTCCGGAAATTGTAAAGGATAAGCTAACATTGTGAAAGTTACACTCAAATGACATTGGTGAAGATTACTATCCCCGTCCAGCGATGATAAACTCAAATTGAACCCTCAAGACCCTTTCTCAACGAGGATCTGACGAACTTGACACAAGAATACTAAACAGAACTACCTTTATCGCTATGCTACAATTCTAACAGAATGAATCCCACCCCCAACCTCCATTGCTAATTCTTCATATAATACTCTTTAGGTGCTTGGGCTGACCCATCATGCACCTCCTTACTCGCTAATCTCTAATACCTATCACTCTCAACCCCCCTTAAAATTTACCCTGTCAACAAAGTGGGATAATCACACTGCTCGCAAATACATAATAGAGTGACAAATAGCCATTTGCCATTTGCCCTTTAGTAACATGTACGAGTGCCATGTTAGAAAAGAACAGGTGCATGGAACGTAATTATGTAACTAGTGAACACGTAGAGGGAACAGGTTGGAGTGCAAAGCATGCGGCATCAAAGGTGTCAGTGAAGTCCTTCACTGTAAGGTAGAGACCGTAAGAGTAATCTCCAAAGGAATCTCGACAACGCATCCCTTCATTAGCTTGTCATTCTTTCTCTTGAAATTCGAGAGAAAACCAACACAATCCAAGATCCAAGACCTCTGAATTTTGGCAGCAGCTCCAGACATCAGAGCAGCCTCACCCTCACTTTCTTCAAGACGCTCGCTAAGCCTTGGGGTAGACCACAAAGGAGGCAACCTGATTTGCAAATCTTCTAGCCATGATATTTTTTGTGTCTTGTAAGCTCATTGTCTGCCAGACAACACAAGACGCATCAGTTAAGAAATTAGGTCTGACCATTGCTCCTTTAAGTCGTTTGCACCACAAGCAAGAAGCTTTTTGATCATTCCAAAACACCCTTCAGTTCATGCTCTTTACATGGTGTAACGCCCCACCTTTTGGGGAAGGACAGGATGCGCGTGAACCCAGAGGGGCAAAACCGTGCGGGCCAAGGCCCAAAGCGGACAATACCTTACTGTTAGGCCTGGGGCGTTAAAAATGGTATCAGAGCCGACTCCCGACCTCCGGCCGATGGTGTCCAGCGGGGACGCTGGAGCCCCAAGGGGGGGTGGATGTGGAATCCCACATCGGTTAGGACGAGGGAGAGAGTCTGGACTATAAGTGGAGGCACTGGTTGTCCTGTCGAGGCGCCTTTTGGGGAAGGACGGGATGCGCGTGAACCCAGAGGGGCAAAACTGTGCGGGCCAAGGCCCAAAGCGGACAATACCTTACTGTTAGGCCTGGGGCGTTACACATGGACGCCAAACGGCATCCAAAGCAACACCAAAAAGCCATTTAGACTTTGCATTTCTGTTGTTGTGACAACCATCTGCATTTTTATTTTTTTATTTTTTTATTTTTTTTTAACTACTGACAGCAAGAACACTAGAACTTCAGCAACCTTACATAAAGAAGACATTTTTGTTGCGCTCGTGTGACAACTGGATTCACCCATTTCCAACAATTCAAGGGTGCTCAGTGCTGAGACAGGCAGAGATCCAGCAAGCTGCGTGCCATGTGGGAGTATTTGGCGATGAGAGCTCCATACAATCCAAGCATACTCGTTTACTTAGAGGGAAAACAAAATGTGGAATTTGTTGAGAGAACAGCTCTAGGCTACTGAATGCTCACAAGTCAACCTCCTGGATCCCAAAACCCCCTCATGTTACTCCCCCAACTTCTCCTCGTGTTCTATAATTGAGATGTAAAGATGCAATGCTGTTGGAGTCGATCCAAAATTGAGATCAACCTGTTTCTCCACTTCCTTGAAACTGACGAGCAGCTGCATTGGATCATCCTGACGTAAAGGCAGCTGCAACCAATCCTAACACTCAATTTTGCCCCCTTTATCCTGGATCGGTAACCTTCGCCCACCCACCATGAGGGTGAGCTCCGACAACCTCGGAAAGGAGTTTTCAGTGATTGAGGGTTCAACGCGGGATTTCCATCGGACACCCTGTCCCTGGCTGGTAAACCATCACAGGTCTCCAAGATGAAAATGTCGTCGCCGGAGTCAAAGAATCTACACCACCCATCCACTTGTCCCATGCAACTGATCTTTTCCAAAATTTTGGCTTCTGCCCGGCTAACCTATCATTGAGCGAGCTGCCCCTGCTTTCACTCATGGCTGACCGACAATCGCTGACTGCTCTGGCTGTCCAAGAACTACATTTGCAGGAATAGAAACAGGTGAAGTCGAGCTTATCGTGGCCGAATTGGTGATTGCTGTAATTGCTGCAACTCCACTGCTTTCGTCATTTTGAACACCAATGGCGCTGCTGGAGATGATCACTCTGCCCGAAATGGCTCGATCTTGGTGAGGTTCAGCTACATGCCCTCCCACGTGTACCAAGAATGGTTGGTCGAGGCCATCCAGCTGGTGATTCCAAACCGCCGCCCTATTTAGCACTTCTCTCTTCAAGCGTCCGCATCACTTATGCTTGCCATTGCTGGTTGTCCCACAGAATGGCATGCCTACAATCTGCTCCACCCTGGAAAGCCGATCTTTGAAATCCGCAATTTATGGTCATGACTTGGGATTGGAGACGGCACTGATACCAGTTGACATGAACCAGACTGGATTATTGAAGATTCTTATTACCTGCAAGCAACTCCAATCGAACTCTCAAGACCCCTTCTCAACGAGGATCTGACAAGCTCCGATACAAGAACACTACACCACTATCGCTACACCACAATTCTAACAGTCAAAACACTATGCCTCAATTGCTAAGCCACAATTCTATTACCTATCACAGAATCATATCCATCACTTCAGAGTTGTGCTGCCATGCATCGTAATTTCTTAAGGATCAATTTTTGGGAATTGAGAGAAGTATGGAAGAGAAGCAAAGCACATATAAATGAAAACAAAGAATAGAAAAATAAACAGCCTTATGATTGCATTTATGGTAGGTAACTATTCTTCTAATCATCTCCACATCAGATGTTTTTGTAGCCACTTATTATTGCTTGAAATGTGCATCCCTTGATGCAAAGATGAAGATGCGAAACATTTCCATTGATGATCTTGGAGGGAAGAGTGGAATTTCAACCCTTCAGAGTATACACTTTCTGCCAAAAAATAAAAACATAGGGGAAAATGCCGGCATGATAGTGTATGTATAAGAATGATGTAGAGCACTTGAAATGTTTAAACAGCTGCAGCTTTGAGTGATAGAAGATCTGAAATCTTGTTGGTGTAGAAATCTGGTTGTATGGAATTGTTGGGACTTTGAAGCATGGGGAGGGTGGTTACACCTAGAAAAGCAGAAAAGGCTCTCTCAATCCTTAATCACATGCTACAGAAAATGTCAAGACAAAGAGAAGAGGTGGTGGGTGTTCCAATTACCAGAGAGAACCAGAAGGGTTTTGCAGCCTCCATTTTGACCAAATAAAATGTCGGTATCCAGTCTATCTCCCACCATGCATATTTGTGACTTGAGAATGCCGAATCTGTTGTAAGGTATGAGCAAAAAACTGGCATTAGATAATGTTGCCAAACCGCCTACCCTTTTGCATTAGTACGTAGCTGTTGCCATCAGATTAGCCTCCCAAGTTGCAACAATATGGGGTTTGCTGGAAGAGTGGCAAAAAATTTGGATGCAGGATGCACAACACCAATCAGATAAAGATGCATACGTGAAAGGATCCATGGCCTGCACAAACTTCTTCTGGACTGCAAGCTTACCAACAATTGGAATTTCTGCAGGAATTCTAAAGGATCTTCATGGAACTTTTTCTCCCATCCATCCCTCAAGATGCCACAATGATTGGAATTTTTGTAACAATGCCATTCTAATACTGGATGACAATCTTTGCAAGCAACCCAAAGACTGCCACTCCTTGGAATTGGATTACTCTCAGATGGACATAATTTCAGTTCTTCTGCGCGCCATGCTTTTCTGAAATGATTTACACTCAGAGCAACCAAACACACTTGGCTTTCCTCAACACATTTCTTTTAAACCTGAATCCATGTGATTGAGGAACCTGATCTACAAAAGAGCATGAATATTGGCACCAGAAGCATAAATCACTGTCTCAATGATTTTGACAATCAGCCACAACCTTATAGTCTAATTATAACATCCTCTACTTTTTAAAAAACTAATTACCTGTTTGAAGCTTCATTTTTTCAATTAGGTTATGTTTGGAAAGTGATAAAACCTTTGGATGAAAAGTTTTTAATGTAAAAGTTTTCTAAATAAAAGAAAATGACATAATATGATATGATAATGATGAGGAGTAAAAAGAATAAAATTATAATAGATAGGTTAATTATGCGGGTAATTGTGTAGAAATCATTGAAAAGAAGAGTAATTATACTGGTAATTATATAGAAATGATTGAAAAGCAAAATAGTTATATGAGTAATTGTGTAAAAATAATTGAAAAATACAGTAGTTGTACAAGAAAATGTGAAAAAATAATTAAAAATAGGATGATGAAAAGTTTCAAAGGTAGCCAAACATGGGCGCTGGTTCAATGCACCCGGGTGTACTTCACTCATTTTTTAAATTTTTTTTTGAAAATTTTTTTACGCAACTGTTAATCTAAGTGTATTTAACATGTGTATAAATTTTTATCATTTTTGGAGATTTTTAAATACTTTTTTTGAATTTTTTAAAATCAATAGCAAATTACTAAAAATGCCACTGATTTTAAAAAATCCAAAAAAAAATCTAAAAATCTTCAAAAATAGTAAAAATTTATACATATATTAAATACACTTAAATTAACATTTTCATGAAAAAAGTTTCAAAAAAAAAATTTTAATGGGTGAAGTACACCCGGGTGCATTAAACCAGCGTCCGCCAAACACACCCTTAATCATTATCTTAAAAAAATCCAGGTTTCAAGTGACCTAGTCAATTTTTTGACTGAGATACTTTCTGATTTCAACTGAAGGTCTGTTTGGTGATGTAAAGAAAATAAAAATAAACTTCCCCACTCCTTCCTACAGACATTTTGATATGATTTGACATTTTAAATATCTAATTAATCTACTTTTTCTATTATTACCTCTGCATCCAAAACATTCTTTTACATATTTTTATACACGTATCCAATCTATTTTATCTTTATTTTCTTTACTCCTAATCATTATCCCTACCATATCATATCACTTTCTCACTTTTTCAAAATTTTTGCTCATTTCTTTTCCTCTTCCCAAACAGACCCTAAATCTGATTTTCCAAGAGAATTTTTGCAGAATAACTTTACATACTGTACTAGGAATGATAAAAGCTCATTTAGGCTGTGTTTTGATTCAAAAAAGAGTGTCATAGAAATACATCTTACTCATTTTAGACTGATGCAACACCTTAGCTAACAGACACAACCTAACATTTTCTCATTATTATTTATATTTCGAATTGCCTCTCCTTCTTCCCAATAAAAATCCTTCTTTTTCCGATGTCATCACCTATTATGCTTTTTTATTATCCTCTCTTTCTAATGCACCCTATCTAAATAGGCTACTAGCTTCTAAAATTCAAATAATCACCATATTTAGCTCCATAAAATGTGAAACACATTGAAAAAGAAAAAAAACCAGGTACTTAGCCATACTTATTTGATAGGTAGTCCATCATAAAAGTGGAAGGCTTTCCCACGACAAGAGGTTCTTTTTTAGTAGAACCCAAAATTGCACCAACCATGGAACCACCCCCTGCAATTGAGCTTGAAAATTCCAAAAATCAAAGTTGCTATAGCAAAATAATGAAGAAGAAAATAATGAAAACCAGATACAGAGGAATGAGAAGAGAGAGATCCAAAGTCTACAAAATCTAGATAGATCAAAATCATCAAAAGTTGTTTCCGCCTATGTTATGTCAACTAAATAGATTAAACTATGAAAGTGAAATGAACTATGAAGGGAGTGTGATGCCTTCCTACAATTGTACATTACAGAAATGTGCCACTTGCCAACCAAAGAGAAATGTGATTTGAAATGATAGATGGATCGAATTCATATAAAGACACCACCTCTAATTCACCAATGAATTTCACAAGCAATATGAGGACAATGGAGAGCATGTGCATGTAGAACAAGATTGTAAGTAGTGGTTCTTCATGAAGTGCCTAATTTCATGTTCAAATAATAAACACAGCCAAGGAAAAAAAAAAAAAAACCGACCCAGCCACAAGACTCTCACCAATGTGGGGTATAGGCAGGGTAAGATGTACGGAGCCTTACATAAAATTTTGGAGAGATTTTTCTGTTTTTCCAACCCATGCCTGAATAAATAACTAGAATATTATAGTCGTGTTACTTCTAGTATCTAGAATACTATAACCTTTCGTATCCAGAATATTCCAGCAGGCTCGAAGCTTTAAAAAAGAAAGTTTAACATCTTTAACAAGATACTAAAATGAGGCACCCTAGTTTTAAGACACATAATTGGTGACCGGAAGAAAATTAACCTCTGTCAGAGTGAAATCTACCAGTCTATAAAAATTTCAAGGAGTCAATATCATAAAATACAATGTGTGTAAAGGATTACTTGGCCATTAAAGGAGCAGCCATAGTGGCTAGCATGTCGCCCATTATGAATGTTTGACCATATGTGAGAGGATATGGTGTGATATGATCTCAACCACAAACCGAGAATATCCATACTCCAATTTGAGTGTTACATACAAAACATTAAACTTGGCTTCTTCTATTAACTCAGCAGTTTCATGTTCTAGAATAATCTCTTCAACACACTATCTTGTCATGCTCAAAAAAGGATAGTTATCCTTTGTATCCTTGTGTTAATGTGGGTTAATTATTTTGTTTAAGAAAGAAAAAACAATAAAGATCATTGAAGTTAACCTGCCCATTCCTGTGCATCTGTAAGATGAGTGACTGCATCTCGATTAGTAGCAAGGAAAATGCACCCAGGATTTTCTCGTATACAAAGAGTGGCGAACCTAACATTGGAAGGTAAAAATTTTGATATCAGAAATGACAAAACTATCATTTATTTCAAAGCATTCTGATTTTACATTTTAGCCATCTATCATTGATCATCAATAGAAAATATATTGGGCAAACTTGATGGAAGCTTGATAGCTTCAAAGGAAAATGGATTACCATATAGGAGACATTGAAAGACTTCATGAAGCAGTTCAAAGCAATGACATTAAATTGATATTCACATAATGCTGTATGCAAGTGAGAGAGTTTCGTATGAAAAATATTTCTACCACTGTCACTGTAACAAGGCATGGAAACATACAGATAACCAATAGAATCAATAAGGTGGAAAGAAAAATTAAAACTTAACTGGATTTTGTAATAATTGAAATAGCGATCAAATCCAACCACAACAGCACCAACCTAAAGAACAAAATACAAAGTTCTTGAATATACAATTTGTGAAATTTTCGGATTTTTTTTTTAAAAAAAAACCTCTTTCTAAGCAGCAAAAAGGTATAGGAAAATTAAAGGTGCAATAAAGAACACAGAAGCAAGAAAAGGGCGGAAGAATACATTCTTGTCATGCTCCATTAGGAATCCTGGCTTTAGCTCTATCTTTTTGTTACCATCTTCCTGAAAAACCAATGGATGTATAGGGTAAGTTGTTCCACATTCTCCATGCTATAAAAATCATATCTCTGCACATTTTTGCAGATTCAAAGTTATACTTGAAACATTTGGTTCACTAACGCAGATGAAGTATGAGAAAAACATGGCAGAAAGATACATTTTAGATATGAAAAACCAATGCTAATGTTTCGTATACATACTGGACCACCGAGATACTGAAATCCAGCAAGCTCAAGTTCCTTCAGAATGCCATCCTCACCAATTACATAAACCTGAATCCAAGTAAATAAAAGTTGAAGCCGGCACGATCATTGACTCTTTTTATGATTAGAATAAGTTCCTCAATCTGAAAGTACATAAATCAGTAAGAGATGCACCTATTTGGCTATTTATCTTTTATTGGACGTACAGAAAAATGGATGTGTAGGATCGTTTTTCTTTATGGAAATGTAGGATCTTATTGAATGCTCAAAAGTGTACAAGTTACACATGTTAACTCAATAAATAAGTATTTTAGAGATGAAAGTAAAATGGCTGAGACAGACAGACAGAGAGAGAGAGAGAAAGAGAGAGAGAGAGAGATCCGATTTTCACAAGAAGTGTGATTGAGCTAGCAAGAGGTGACATCCATGAAACATTAATAATTTCACACATCTGATAACTGATACATCATATTTTCTGGGAAAATGAACAGTGAAAATATCTTTATTGAGAGTTCACATATCCAATAGAATGTCCAACATGTTACATATATTCAACAACTGAGACACCATATCCAATCTGATCAATCTGTACCCAGATCCTAATCTGAGGCCTGAAAATTGTCTGAAACACCAAGTTGGGTATACTGTAAAACCAAATAGCTACAGCTTTACTTTATTGTTATCCTTCAATAAGTTAATATCCAAAAATGAAACATAAGACACAGTTCTGTCATGGATTCCAGATGCAGTTACATATCAAATCTTTAACTATAGATGCTAGTTCATGACTGCAATCGACGTATCATAAAAACTGAGAATCTTATAAATGGATCTGCTAATGGTATTTGAATCATTACTACCAAAGCCAGAGTTTGGCCTATTAATCATTTCTGAGAATCAATGCTTGTCATCAAACCAAAGCATCAGCCATAAAGTATCCACAGAGATTCCTAATAAAGCACCTTTGCTGAAGTACTAAGCCTGATAATCAGCCTCAAAGGTAGCATACAGGATGCTTGAAGAACAGAAAGAACGTGCAAATAATCAAAATGAGGAAATTGTTAAGTTGAATAACCAAAATTACAAGAATCTTGAGTTGAGTAACCAAAATGATGAGAATCTAAAGTTTCAAACTGACAATTAACTGGAGCTAGGATCTCTGATCTCTGAAACATTACTGCAACTTACCTTTTTATCTTTTGGGAAATTAATGGACTTCAAATAGGCAGCCGCAGCAAATGACGATGCAAAAATTTCCTCCTGACATAGGCCCATCAAGATTAAGTGACAAAGAAAGACAATTGATCCTGAAAATTAATCACTATAAATCTAACCTCATTCACACTAAGACCAAGAGACTCAAACTTCTTGCCATATTGTTTCCTGGACTTTGTTGAGTTGTTTGTAACAAAGACTAGTCTCTTTCCCTGAAAGAAAACAAGATGAGAAACATAAGAACCTACATTCCATAATCTGTTAACGAGGTATCCTTGAGATAAATGTTTGCTTTCCTTATATTCATAGCCATCTCAAACAAACTTTGGTAAGACGAGCTGTAAGTAAGAGATCTATATGTCTTTAGTGGGTCATGATTTCTTGCACCCTGGTGCACTGAGCTTCAGTACACCCGGGTGCATTAAACCCATTTTTTTTATTTTTTTTATAAAAGTGTTAATCTAAGTGCATTTAATATGTGTATCAATTTCTACCATTTTTGGAGTATTTTAGATATTTATTTTTTATTTTTGAAAATCAGTGGCATTTTAGGTAATTTTAAATTACCTAAAATGCCACTGATTTTCAAAAATCAAAAATAAATATCTAAAATACTCCAAAATGGTAAAAATTGATACACATGTTAAATACACTTAGATTAACACTTTTATTAAAAAAAAATTCAAAAAAATAAATAAATAAATGGGTTAATGCACCCGGGTGCACTGAGCTTCAGTGCACCCAAGTGCAGGAGATCGCGGTCCGTCTTTAATTCTTAAGAAATGACATAATGACATGGGATCTGTAATGAAGGTGAGGTAACAAGCTCAGAATTGAATATCTGATCAACTTGTCATAATGTGTAAATGTTTGCCATGGTTGGTATAGCTTGGAACCTTTTTATTTTTAATTTTCTTTATATAAATTAGTATCCCAAATTAGAGTTTCAATTTTGAGGATATGGCTGAGCTAGGGCTATCAATGATTTGAGATCCGATTGCATTTGAGCTGCATAATGGGGACTTGGTCACTAAAAGATTTTCAATAGAATTCATAATCACTCGATGAGGGATAGCAGAGTTTTCTTCTTTTCAGCAGAAGATTTTATCAGGTTTTGGTGATCTACCTAGCAGCTACTGAGTTTTTGGTATTCTTCCCTCCAATTTTCTCCTGATTCATAGGGCCAAAAGCATCTGAGGTTCTATCAAATTAATTTGTTGTTGGCTGTTGCCAATTAAGTTAATTTGCACCGGACCATGGACCAGTTTGGGTAATTAGCACGTAAATGAGCCCAAATAATCATTAATCCATCAAAGCCCAACCTATTCACAGCCACAAAGAGGAAGTTAGCCCGCCATAACGGATGAAATGGTGAATTCGTAATAGCAGTGTCTTTTATTAGGTGAACCTTACCAGGTTGATGGTCTCTTCCAAAATTTGGACCCAGACAATCGTCTGGCAGTTATTGGATATTACAACACTCAGGGTGTGTTTGGGAATGGACAACTTTTTGTTGTTAACAAACACACCCTCAATAAGTATTAAAAAGTCACAGTATCAAATCAAACATCCACGTGGATGTTCCAATCAAGACTAACCCTTGAACGAAGCATATCCAATGTTTCAGGAACCCCGTCGATCAGGCTGTCTCCTTTCCATATAACTCCTGTAGATGGTCGGATAAACCAAAATGATAGCATTAAATTCATCAGAGAAAAATATCTATCTGAAAGAGCTTACTCACTTCAGATTAATAAAACAATAAAACACTACAATTGTATGGTGATCAAGCAACCAAAGATGATCATGGAAGTGCTCAAAGAAATTGTTTTAAAATGCTGCAAATCATTTGATCAAGCACTTCGAAAAAAAATCGGACTTCACTCTGTGGTGAACTCAACCACTGAAATGGCATGCAAAAAGAGCACGAGATTTCTCCTCATCAAGGGATGCAAGCTATCATAAGGGACCAGTGACTGCAAAATATTAACAATAATTTCCCATTTGCAAAGCCACCATCTGGATGCCTATAATGGGCAGAAACAGAAGGTATTGGAGCATGTCTGGTGTGGTCGTGCGGCGGGGGAAAAAAACGTCTTGAATTCAACTCGAAATGTCACACTGCGATTGTCTCGCGCTCTCCACTATGACAAGCCTACCTCGCAAAATCTCATCTGGTTAAAAACAGGAAATTTCAACAAGCACAGAGACTGCAACAATGAGAAAGAATTATTCGAGACCGGACAAAAAAGGGGACTCAGGCCACCCTCTCTGCTCACCGTCACAGTCGAAGATGAAGGTCTCAACGGAATCGATGAGCTCATCAGCGTTCTTGAGCTGTTGTGTTGAGGCTCTAACGATAAAATTTTCCGCGGCTGAGCTCGTCATTCTAGAACTCCATGGTTTTTTAGAAGACGAGAAAGAGAAAGGATTTTCGACTCGAAAGAAGGAGATTTTCCTACTCCGCCAGAGAAATGCAGAAGAAGAGGAGTGCGGGAGAATTGGAGGAGAGAAAGAAGACAGGATGGAACGAGAGATTCTGCTGCTGCAGCTGTTCAGCATCTCTCTCTCCTCTTCCTTCCCCTAGATTTCCGGAATTTCTGTTAGCCAGCGGTCCGGAGGCGTTGTGGTTGCTTTTTGATGACGTGGATTTTTTTTTTTTAGTCGTTTTGGATTTTGGAAATTTCAATGGATGTGGTGGCTCTATCCGAGTATGAGCTTGGGTCCGCCGCGATTAACGATTTAGAGAACGGAAGGTCCATTACGCTTCTGGAAGGAACGCAGCGTTGCGCATACTTCGCCTCCGCAAGGACAGCAACCCAACCGCCGCCCTTTTCTCTCTGCTTCTACCTGAGAAGGAACCTGCGAAGGAATGGCGGCAGCAATAGGCAATAGGCAAGAGAAATGAGCGGCGGCGGCGGCGGCAACAGCAACGTGAATTCGGTGTTCTACGCAGAGTCGTATCATCCGATTCAAACAGGGAGCATTGATGGAACAGACATCCTCCCTCACGACAATGCTGTCTACAGAGCTCTCCTCTGCTCTTCTGCTGGCCTATGTCTCTCTCTCTCTCTCTCTCTCTCTCTCTCTCTATATATATATATATATATATATATATATACCCTTTGTATTTCTGTTTGTGCCTTCATTTTTCACTCAGAGATTCCATTTTTTTTAGATGATCCTTTCGGAGATCCCAAGGTCATCGGAGATCCTTACTGCACTCTCTTCGTTGGCCGCCTTTCGCATCTCACAGATGAAGAATCTCTTCGGAAGGTGTTTTCTCTTTGCCGTTTCTTTTCGTAGGTTTTTCTTTTATTTGATTCCACAATAGCATCTAAAAATTATGTATTTCTGTGATGATTAGGCAATGAGTAGGTATGGAAGAGTGAAGAACATGCGATTGGTGAGGGATATTGGTAAGTCCTTCACTTTTTTCTTTTTCGCATTTCTCCCTTCTTTTGCCACGAGCTTTGAAGAAAGGACAAAATTGGCTATCCATCCATTCGAGAACCCCACCTAGAGTAGCTCATAGATAGCCCAAAATCATGATAAAGTTTTATTATTCATGATTTAGAATGATCCTCAAAACACACCGAATTGGCATTGGTGGGCATTTCAATTTCGCTTTTTGTCTCCCTCCTAGTACACTTCTAAAATGATTGAAAGAGCGGATATCCAAAAAAAAAAAAAATTGAAAGTGTTTCATTTGAGTTGAAAACAAAATCCGGTACAAATGTTTGTGGGATTGGTCAGCTAACTTGGATATAATAATGTTTGTTAGTCACCAATCAAAAAAAATAAATAAATAAATAATGTTTGTTAGTCTGCATACTTATTTTATTCTGTTAGGCTGTCTTTTCCAATTTTTCTGAGTTGTCCTCTCCAGTTGGATGTGTTCACGCTCAAACCCAACGTACCCCACCAATCTCTCGGGAAGATTTTTGTTAGAGTGCTTGTGAAAAATTTGTATTTCTTTGACTCAGTTCTTTGTTGCTTATTCCAGTAACTGGTGCTTCACGTGGCTATGCTTTCATTGAGTATGAAACTGAAAGGGAGATGAGGCATGCATACGAGGTATCACCTTCCTCTATACCAATTTGATCCCCTGTCACATTAATTTTTCAGTCTCTTTACCTGTTTTCTCGAATCCATAAATTTGTAACCATCAGAATGAATTTTAGATAAAGTGGGTGTGCTTTCTTTCTAACTGAGCGCCGGAGCCCATATTTGATGTGCTTCGTTGGTTCTTAAATTTGTTTGTTCTTTAAGCAGTAAATGTTGGACTTGAATACTGTTGGACCTTGATAGGTCTGGATGGAATTTAACTTGCTGACTTGATTATTGCTTTTTTTTTCACATAGTTCTTAGATATAGAGTTTTTATATATATATATAATATGATACGGGTTTCTTCATATTAATGGATCTTCTCTTTGCCGGTGGAATGTGGATGGCAAATTTGGATATCAAAACTCACCATCTGGAGCACAGTTCCTATGAATATGTTCCTCGGCCACCAGAGTCCGGACATCCCACTTTGTAAAATAGACTGTCAGCATGAGTTCAGGACAGACTAACCACCTTTTGCCAGTTTTAAAATTCGTGAGAAGATCTTTTATTGACGAATTAACATTCGGCATTCGCATCAAAGTATCATCTATTTGATAAGATGAGAGTAGGGAAAAATTGGATTTTGGAACTGATCTGGAATGACAATTGCTGGTTCTTGGAAAGATAACTTTAAACTAGTAGGATTTTCTGATCCAAGTTCTGTATGTTCGTTCTGCAGGAAATTGCCATACCTTCATTTGTTTTAGGTGCAAACAGGATGATGTCATATTAGGACATCATTTGTTTCAGCACGAACTATTTTTCCCATGCAGTACAGACAACTTTGTCATTTTCATGACTTATTCTATGGGAACTATGCGCAGGATGCTCACCATTCAGTCATCGAAAACAGCGAAATAATTGTAGATTATAATAGGCAGCAACTGATGCCTGGATGGATACCTCGACGGCTTGGTAAGTTGCTTCCAGATTACCTTTGTTATTTGGGCAGGAGCATGTAACCAATTGTAACCTTGATGAGAGTAGATTGCTTTTATTATTTGGGTGGAAGCATGTAACTTTTGTTTCTTTACCAGGAGGGGGCCTTGGTGGTAAGAAAGAATCTGGTCAGCTTCGTTTTGGAGGGCGTGAAAGGCCATTTCGAGCTCCACTGTATGAACACTCACTTATCAAGTTTTTATAGAATAACAAGTACCATCCATGTTATTATGGCCTTGGAATAATTTCCACGGATAGGATCATATGCAATCACTTTTAGTTCATTTCCAGAAAATTTGTCAATTGCGTGATTTTCTAAAGATTGCAGTGTGCTTGTATTTGTCTTATTCAAATTCAGTAACTGATCTAGCACACATTGTTCACCCTCTACTGTCGCCATTGGACTGCCTGCAATATATGAAATTCCATTTTGTATTTACTTGTAGCTTGTCCTGCAAAAGAACTCAAGTGGAAATGGTAGTTGTTTAGGGGAACCAAATAGTTGAAATTTACTGGTTATTTGGTTTTTGGTTTTTAAAGTTGAATGTTGGCTCAAGATGTCTAGTAAGTAATGTACTCACAAGGTTTTTTTGGTTTGATCCACCACAAACATAAAAGAGAATAATGTACAACAGGTGACAATGATGTCAACAGGGTGCAGGGTATGGCCAGCTACAAAGTGAATAAAGAAAATGTAGGTTTTTAAAAAAACAAAAAGACAAAACGCAGGTAATGACGCAAAAAGTTGTTATCTTTATGAGGAAGTAGGGATAGTCCTAAGTGGACTTCCATGTCAAAGCAAAGCGAGTAGAGAAGAACACTCCCGTTACATTTTTAGGGGCTTTTACACTTCTTTTACTGTAAATCAAATGCATCCGTAGTAAATTTGGATTTGAGTTACACGTGAACAATATTGGAAATGCTAATTTCATTTTTTGCAACCAGGCGCCCTATTCCTCATGATGGTTTGAAAAGGCTGGGTATTCCGCCACCCCCAGAAGGTCGATATATGTCACGTTTTCAGGTAATATTTCTTTCTTATTATCATCATCCTGGCACCCACTTGCTGACTTTTTAGTTGGTGCCATCACTTTATTCCCACTGATGATCTGGTTAGTCAATTGCTTGAATCAATTGCAGTCCAATGTTTGGTCACTCTGGAAGCTGCCTGGGGAAGAGGTGGGGGGGGTTGATATGATTATAGACTGCATTTCATTCCCTGCTAAAATTTGACAGATTGAGCAGGCTATGTTTACACAAACGCTGGGGAACCACCTTATTTCAACCCTTTCAGGTCTTTTGAACAAATTAGTCTATTGCCTTGTCATCTGAGTTTCATATTATTCTTAGTCAATGATTTGAAATCGCATTTCTGCTTAATCTTGAAAAAGGAAGAAATAGATAAAATCCATCACTTTAGAATCAAAAAGGATGTTCCTTATTTTGACTGTTGGTACAAACGGCGTTTATAGAACGAAGGCTCCACTTGCTAAATGCGTTGAGGCTCTTGGTCTGTGGCAAATGATTGTTTCATGTTTACATTTATCGTATATGAGAATAGCATTACTGATGCACCACCACCACTAATTCCTCAACATGAACATGAAATCATTATCCCATGCAATTTCGCAGATTTATGATGGAAAAAAAAATCTTGTACTTGGAATACCGCATGCTTTGAACTTATTCGGAATTTGTTGCATCGGGATTGCTTTGCCAACTGCCAACGACCCGTAATACTCTCTTCCCTGACTATGATCCACTTGCAAACGGTGTAGTCTGTTATTGGATAAACTTTCCTCATGAATGAATAGCACAGGTCTTTGTGGATAGATTGCAAAAGTAGCTTGTTCATCATCTAGTCCGACCGTACTGAGATTGATTGATACAGGTTCCTTCCCCTCCAAGACGAAAAAGAAGCCCGGAGGAAGAAAGGGAAGAGCGCCCCCACAAGCACCATAGACGCCACAGCAGGCGTTCTAATCGGCATGACAGGAGGCGGTCTTCCAGTAGAGAACATAGTTCTGACTGAACGGTTACCACGTGATTATCTAGCACTGAAGGTTTCTCGCCTGTCTGACACCAGATTTGACCTGTAGTGGCTGTCAACATATACGATACTGCGTCCTTGAGGGCTCAGTTCTGTGGTTTCCCCTTGGGCAGATAGCGGGATCACGTGTGAGTTGCAAATAACCATGAATTGAATGGGGGACATAGCTGGCCCATTTAAGGTCTTCACTCTTTACAAGTGCCAATTCCCCGCTGGCCCCAGCCGCTTTTCACATCTATAGGCAGCAACCCTCAGGATCCCAGATTCCTCACAATCTTAATGAAATTTAATCAGCATCGAAGTCCCAGCTATCCTAATTTTTTCTGCAATTATATTTTATTCTGTGAACAGTAATGTATGGATCTGCTTCGGAAAAACAAGTAACTAACTTTATAAAAAGTAATACGCGTGCATTTAAAAGTTTTAAACCTTATTTCTGGGTGCTAATTGCAACGGATTGTACACATCCAATACTTCTAATTTTTTATATAGGTGTTTTAATATGAGAAACATAGAACGGTTTGAATGTTTAAATAGACATCACAAAATGTAGATTTTGAAAGTGCTTCATCCTCGGGGAAGAGCCAGTAGTACTTAAAATTCCTGTTCCGTGAAAACTTATGCCAGCACATGTGAAGGCTTACCAAACCAAACATATCAAACCATTAATGTTATACGTACAAAGCCAAAGGAAAAGACAAAGTGTATAGATATGAAAATAGTTCATGGTAGAGAAACGGGTGAAGGCAGATTTACACCAGCCGAATAACTTTTTTTTTATTATTATTACCAACCAAATAATTATACAACGGAACGAAGCAAAATTTTAAAAAAAGTTTATGATAGAGAAACGGGTGAAGGTAGATTCATACCAACCAAATAATTATACAATGGAATGAAAGTGACTGCAGAAGCTTAGCTGGAGAATTGCAGGACCAGTTTACATGGATAAGGAACCAACTTCTACTAGTGCATAGAACGATCAAGGGGGGAAAAAGAAAGAAAAGAACCAGCTTCCACAACTCCCATCCCTGTCCAAAGCTGAACCACCAGCAAAAAAGCAGCAAGTTTCTGGTTTCAATAATCCAAAGCAACTCCCATCCCTGTGCATCAGAAAAATCTGTGCTTCCTGAAGGGAATTCTTCCTCAAATCAACTCTTGAACCCCAAAATATGTACACATGTTACAAGAAAAGGTCATTTTAAAAAAAATAAGAATAAGATCCATGGGCACATCTTCAAAAGCATTAAGATCTCCAGAGACAATACCAAGATTTAGCCACCTGAGATACACCTAGATATTCATGCAGTCCCCTAATAATCCTCTCTTCATACTGCTTATACTGTAGCAATGAGAATTATGCACAAAACATTCATAAAATTAGATTACATGGCCCCCTCAATTGAATACTAAGTCTCAAAAAAGGACCCAAAATGAGCTCAAGACGACTTGAGAAAGGCAGAATAGTTCATCCTAGATGGTATATTGCAGGATTACTGACAGGCATGGTACGTGTGCCCCTTCATTATAAAGAGAGGCTAGAATTAGGAACACCTAAGTAAGGAGATTTCTTAAGCAAGGGTGGCAACTTTAAGGACAATACTGTGACAGGCCACAGAAGAAGGACACTAAGAAATTGGTTGAGTCTTAAGATTAATAATATAGACTAACCCATGATCCGAGAATTATTTAACCTCACTGTAAAATTATTCTTTTTTAACATGTCCTTTCAACAAGCAATCCACGCACACATAAAAAAACATATATTTGAGAAAGGAAAAAACACTGAACCACACTGATGGTAAGGGTCAAAAAATTAATTGGCAAGAATATCATAATTGTAGGATATAGAAAAGTTGCAATGGTCAAGTAGGATAAAATTGCAAGGAGTAGAGAAGCAAACCATCAATCAAGTGCCAAATCATCTACTAGTCTGCGTAAGGCAGGCTCTAGGAAAGGTCTCAACTCATACGCAGGTGTAGGATCCTGAAAACAGTTTGAGCATCCAACTAACCCATGTAATAATTGAAATCAAAACCAAGCCATGGCAATACCATGTGGCCCAAAGGCAAGGATGTTTAGTTAGAAACTTATTAGGGGAGAATTCTTAGTAGCATATATTGACTATAACTACTCACTAAAACTGAAAAAATAAAATAAAAAATAAAAAAGAACCCACAATCATTACCAAATTTAAATGATTGATGACACTTTTTTTTTATCATGTCAAGCTCAAAACAGCTTTTTTTATTGTCAATCAAAAGATAACATTATAACAATTACTGGGGCATTGCCTTGGTGGTACGCGTTGTAGCACCAGCGTGGTATCTAATTAGGAGCATCGCAACTGCTGGTGCTTTGGTGAGACTGGTCTCTGCCACTCAATATTTGCATTTTTTCTATCATCATTTTGAGTTTTGTTCTAACTTCTATTTATAGAAAGACGATTTTCAATTTACTGTTGTTTATATTATTCTCTTTTGATCTTGTTTCTAGAAGGATACTCCAATTGTCAAAATCAGTGTGCGGATCCATCCCCCAAATTATGCATCTTTGTCAGGTTAGTTACCATGTCCAATAGCATTACATATCCAATATAACATGTAACAGATCTATAAATTTGAAATCAGGTGATCAGACTCTAAACGCTAGATTATATAAAATTAAAAATTTTAAAAAAAATCTGGTAGTACCTAACTTATGTTGAAATACTTCTTAGCCCATCCATGCTATAGTGCTAAAGTATGCCTGCCTGCCTGCCAGCCAGAACGAATGACAAGTTCCATCAAAGGTATTGCTGATGGCGAATTGAATATTTTTCAAGATGATGCATGCCGACCCATTTTAAGAAATGATGCAAAGACCAATAATTAACTGATAAATGTAGCACACTTGCCAGTAAAACAAAGAATTCCCATCCACATCCACCCAGATTATCTTAAAACATTTTTCACTATAATTTGAAGCACAGGTTAATTCACTTCCAAGTATTGAAAATACAGTACATACACAGAGCAAAAGAAATCATATGACAGGCCACTGAAACTTACGAGTTGATAGAAAAGCTCCTGACAAATGATGCAGGTAAATTACTACACAATCACAAAATCATCATGTTAGCCGTTGCCCTGTATGAAGATAAGACCAAATATTGCTCCTCGGAAGTAACGAAGATTAGCAGAGTCTGGAACATGAATAAATTTGGAACAACAACTATCAAAAGAACTGTTATCTAATAGTAATTTCATGTTCAATAACTACGAAATATTGACACGACCACTATAAATAACCACCCACCTGTCTAAAGACCTCTATTGATCCACTCATGTAGGTACCAAGTCCATGATGTCCAATAATGTTATCAATTTAGAACCAACCCAGAGGATGAATGAATCAAGCAACTAGACTTATTTGACCAGCTCACCTATTTCTACTGTCTAGTCCAACAAATTTGAACTATTTCAAAAAGAGATCAAAAACAGCTTAGAACGCCAAACAGTTTCCAGGAAGTTTAAACCAAAGTGTGAATCATATTTCCCTGTCAAATCCAAGCATGAAAAATAATGCATCGGTTCAAGTAGACTAGAAAAAAGTAGGTATGATCCCGCTTTCCAAGGAATGGGTCGTGTTATGCACAATGCGCTTTTCAAGTAAGATGGAAATACACTGATGAGTATGATCCTGCTAATGGCAAGGTTTTCCTTCTAAATCTAAATATCCAGTTGGACTGCCACCAGATGCTCAAATTAAGGAGGCCAAGACGACAGAAGTAAATAAAGAGAAGATTTTCTTTAAAGTTCAACAATTAAGGATCATTGATATTGAAGACAATATAGATAAATACAACCATAGAATCTCAAAGTGCTATCAACACAAGAATCAAATTCTCTATCATGTAATACATACAGAACAAACCTTTACATCTCTGCATTCAAATGATGGTAATGACCATTTCGAAAACAATCAGCCCTGTAAAGAATGTAGTCGAATATACAATTTTGAATTCACACAATGGCACAATAGCCTCTGTATTTGCTATTCACATCAGCGACACTCTGCATGTAAGCTGTCATTGCCGCAGAAAACATTAAAACTGAACCACCACTTGAACAGCAGACTGATCACACGCCAAAAATGTTTCTGATTCCTTGTTCATGTCATAGTCTGCAACAATTATATAGTTGCATGCCAATATTTAGGACATCTTCAGTTTATACAATCTGCAACGACTAAAGGAAAAATAAAAGAAAACATCAGTTGTTTAATCCACAATATGAGAAGATGTTGATACAAACAAGAGCTTGATGCCATATCTAAAATTATAACATAAATAAAAAATGAGATTTGAGCAAGGAGATCACCAAATTGTGGATGGAAATTCAAACCTTGTAGCTAGCTATAAGAACTGGATCTCTTTAAAATGGGACAGCCTTGTAGAAAACTGTAGGAATCTCACAGAAGGAGAAGGCCTCCTTGGCATCCAAGTCAGACACGACTGAAATTTTGCATCTAAGGACATGCACTATTCTAGTGAATCAATAAAAACCAGATATAATAGTGGCCAGAAGCCTGAAATAGGTCAACCAACATTCTCGTCTTCAATAATATCATTCACTATAGCAGAATTCTGTGCTTCTATTCTTTTATTTTGGATCTGGTGTATAAATTCCGCAATTATAACATGAAATTTCGGAGCCAGCTTGCTTGACGAGGAACAATTAAGACCTGCCTTCTTCAAAGCCTGTGAGACATGCCGTTGAGCCTTTTGGAAGTGAATGGTACAAAGAGATGGTACAGCAGCTCTAAGTACAGGCTTCCCACAAGTAACACGCCCAGTTTGCACACTGAAAGAATGAACATCATTGTGCATTAGAATATATACTTATAACATGAAAGACAGCACAATGTTAGTTTTCAGTACTTGTAAAGCAACTAATGCTTTGGGTTAGTAGAATGCAAGTAACTAAAAAACAACAAAGGACAAGTAGATTAAAAGCTGCCAAATTATGCATATAACAGCAACCAAGGAACTAAAGATAATATATACATATACATACCGATAAGTATATACCCATTCCTAAATATATACTCTTTTCCAGTAAGTCTCCAAGGAAAATGCTTCCTTTTTTCAAGATTTAGCGCGTGAAAAATTAAAGGATGAGAAATTGGAAGTAAATCCACAACCAATCAGCAAAGACAGTGCAAGATCGAAAAAATTTGCATACCTCTTAATTTTTCTAATCATGGGACTCTTAGTCCCCCACTATTTTAAAAATCTATTTCAACTAAAGGAGCACAGTAACAAGACCGCAGGCTTCCCAGCCGCGAATTGCAAAAACAAGTTACAGACGAACATCCTAGATGAAAATGCACCAATATCCAGACCTTTTTGGGTAGCATATTTATAGTATCCCGTGTTATATATATATATATAAGAGCTGTTCCAGTGCAGCGCAACTGCAGTGGTACATTTGCCCCAAAAATGGGCCCTATATATATTAGAATGCAATGAAACTTTATACAATTATTTATCTATGTATAAATTGTATAGCAAATGGTTTACATGTTGAAAAAACCACTTTAAAGTTGTTATTTACATCAAACTATTTTATTACGCTGAATTCATACCATTTTCAGATGAGGTTCATACACATATCCATTTGGGATGAAAATTAATATGATAATAAAATACATTATTGTAAATACAATGAGTGGAATAAATTACAATTTTATAATCATATGGGGCCCATTTTGACGCAATGTAGTTGTGCTGCACCAAATCTCTGTGTATATATATATATAATATCGACATTCAGGTGCAGTGGCATCAAAATGCGCTCCACATGATCATAAAATTGTAATTCACTCCACCTATTGTATTTAGAATGATATATTTTATTACTATACCAATTTTCATCCCAATTCGATATGTGGATGAACCCCATCTGAAAATAGTACAAATTCAATGTAATAAAATAGTTTGATGTAAATAACAACTTGAAAGTGATTTTTTCAACATGTAAACATGCCCAGAAATGGACCCCACACATATTTTATATAATCATTTATCCATATATAAATTTTAAAACAAATGGTTTACATGTTTAAAAAAACCACTTTAAAATTGGTATTTACATCAAACTATTTTATTACGTTGAATTTGTACTATTTTCAAATGGGGACCGTACACAAATCCGATTGGGATGAAAATTGTATTTCAATAGAATACATCATTCTAAATACAATGGGCAAAGTAGACTATAATTTTATCATCATGTAAAACCCATTTTATTACGATGCAGTGGCGCTGCACTATATGTATATATATACATATATTGGTCTTTTTTTTTTGGTCCTCATATCTCATGTTATATTAATACATAGCAGAATTGAGAATATTAAAAATAGTTATCTGCATCTATACTGGGGTCAATAAAAAATCTCCCAAAATCATCTATGCATGACACTTGCAATATACGAAATAAATCCATGTCCACCAAGAGAAACAACAGTACAACATGGCAAAACTCGAGGCGTCCGTTCGGGATAAGGCTTAAATGAACAAACTAGAAATCAAATAGATTTTCAATCTAGTTACATCTCAAGAATCTCAGAAAAAGCCTCCATTGAGACCATCTTTATAATATTATCAAATTTTCTTTATTTTTCAAATTTCCATTCATAATAAATCATCCCAATGAAGTAACCAACCATACCAACTCCAGTTTGGCAACCTCACAGCGCTGGTGGGACTTTCTACTCCAAGAAAGACTATATTTGACAACTACAGAATCCAAGTGAATACAATTCGGACATGTCAGATTCCTTACAACACCATAACCAGGTGATGACGTTGACCCATCCAATTCGTTTCAGTAAGAAGACACTAGTTGCAACCAAATGCACATTGAACAATATAAAAATTAGACACAGTAGGTGAACCTGTCAGAGCTAAGAGGCGAGTCACATGATTCTAGCATAAAAATTCAACCAGACAAGATGCTAAACTAAATAAACAATACATTAATGGATACTAAAGAATTCTACTTATTACACGCAAAGCGACAGGACCGCTGCCCACCCCCCCCCCCCCCCCAAAACCAACAAATACGACCATCCAATTCAGGCATCCTCTTCGTTCGTTGCAGTAACCAATGTTATTTCTGGCTGCAAATTCATATTGTAAGATACTGGATTGTCCCAAAAGAGCATGGATTCCATCGATGCACTAACCACATGGAAATGGAATACACGACCTCTGAATACCGAGCCCCGCAGTAACAAAGTTTGTTGGGTCACTTTCTTCCTACGCCACGCGCTATTAGCGGACAATCTGCATTGCCGACACCCTGACTTCCCAAACACACGGTGGCAGCCAAATATCAGCGGGTTTAAATCAACAGCATCTCCGTCCACCGAACTTCACCAAGTTCTTCTAAGGTCTATCCATACTATTGCCATGTCATACAAAGAATGGGGGCAGAGGCACCATCGGAAAATCCAAAATGACAAACAATGAAATAAAACATATATTGAACGATAGTAAAAACACATCCTTAGAAATCCAAGAAACCATTGAATCAAATAAATAAAAACCCTAGAATAATCGTAGCGACAAGAAATCAAATCAAAGAATGTTGAAATCTTTCCAACCTCTTGATGACGTAACTGCACGGCTTGTACAACTTTTGGCTGCTATCGGAAAGTATGTGATTATGGCAATAAATCGTCAACGCCATCGCCTTCGACTTACATCCCACAGATGCGCACTTCCTCATTCCGCCGCCGCTGCCGTTGCTCCTGAAATCACTGTGATTCTCGCCGCTTCCTTCGGCATCGAAGCCGGCAGCGTCTTCTCCTTCCCTGAAAGGGCTTTTCCCATACTTCCAGTAAAACTCCCGGTACTGGGCCTTGAGCTCGTCCATGAGAGCCCAGTACTGGCTCTTGTAGTATCTGCCGAGCTGCTTGATGCGGCGGGAGCGGCGGCGGAGGACTTCCTCTCGTGTCAGCGAGAGTGAGAGGCGGAGCGACGAGTCCTCTTCGGCCCCTTCGACGACGAGGGCGGATTTGGCAGAGGAATATAGGCTGAGGGGTTTAACATCGTTTTCTACAACGGAAGTGTTGGGAGGGTTAGGATTCTGAGATGGCGGTTGGGGCGGCGGACGGAGGAGATGGAAGTTCTTGTCACCGGGAACCATGGCGGAGGGAGAGTATGACCGTGGAGTAGGAGGAGGGAAGAGAATCAAGAGATGCGCAGGTTTGTTGTATTTTCTTTATTTATTTACGGCGAGTCGATTTTCCGGAAGGTGGGAATTATCAGATTCTTCGTCCCTAGCATATAGTGGTGTGCGCGAATTTTATGTATCCTATTTCGCCCCACAAATCACTAATCCGCACCATTGAAGTTTTTCGTAACTATATTTTTCTATTTTATATTCAATAAATTGTTAAAAGAAATAAAATTAGTGTATTAGTAATAGTTTTGATAATGAATTTCAAAATACATTGTTACATAAATAAATTAAATGATGGATACACCTCAACGATGTCAATAAAATCAATAAAAAATTTCTATTTCTGAACTAAAATTTTTTGATTTAGAATCCTAACGGTTCTGATCTACAAGTATTCTCATTTTTACATCCGTAACTTGGTGAGATGCAGGGTAGGTGCTCTTCGAAGACCCCGTGAACGGCAATTCTGTAGTTAGGAGCTGGAGTCATATGCGCACTTTCAGAAGCTGCGTACATGCGCTTGGGGAAATCGCATTTGACTATTATATGGGACACAGTGGGCAGCTTAATGAGTCTCAGATACTTTATATTAACAATCGAATTTCTAGTATAAATTAATAAAAAAAAATTGTAAACTACTAAAATATTTGAAAAATATTTTCGGAGTAAATTTTAGTATTTTGTATTCATAATTCTATTTTTCGGTTTTAATATATGTAAAAAAATCATATGTTCCACGTACTTGAACGGCTTAGGGTGTGTTTGTTTGGAGCTAAAATATGTCAACTAAAACTTTTCAACCCAAAACTTTTCACTCTCCATAACTACTCTATTTTTTAATTATTTTTTCACATTTTTCTATACAAATTACCCTACTTTTCAATCATTTCTACGCAACTACTCATACAACAACCTATCTATTTTAACTTTATTCTCTTTACTCCTCATCATTATCCCTGTTATATCACATCATTTTCTATCAATTTAACAACTTCTATCTCCAAAACTTTTCATCAAAAGTTTTAACTCCAACCAAACACACGTTAGAGTTCTAAAAAAATATTATTTAGGCTCCTACGAGGAGCTCATAAGATGCTGCGAATGCGCGTTAGTTTAGGCGGGGCGTGTGGTTTCCTAGTAAAGGCGGATTATTTTAGTGTCGGTTGTTCCGGTGTCATGCGCCACTGCGCCAGCGCTTCCTCCTCCTGCCCGCTGCTAGAATGCGCCGGAGGTCGGAGTAGATGACAGAGACAGGAAAAATGCACTAGAGCGTGCGCGTGGCGCAAATCGGCTTGCATTTTGGACTGTCCAATTTGCGATCCCCGCCGCTAGATGATCTGGACCGTTGGATGCTTCCATTGCTAACGAGCCCCTTGATCGTCCTGATTCGGGTGGCCACGATCTTGGGCTCCGAGTATCGTTCATGCCGAGGGTCCCATGATTGGATGGATCATCACGAATTCTGATATGCAATCATGTCGAATTAGACCGTCCCAAGTCCAAATCATGGATGGATACGGCTTATCCAACATGATCTACATAGCGGAGTGAAATCATGCTTTTTTTGGATCCTGCTCATAGGATTGATGGATGTGGTACAGACTACTGAGTTGTCAATAAAAAAATGGGTTCCGTTAAAACTTAGAACTCTATCAAACGACTTTGTACCGTGCATGGAGTCTTACCGTTAGCCCGAGTAGCATTCTCCCCCGTTTTGGAAAGAAAAGCTGCCGCCAACTTTGACCGGTGAGCATAATTCAACCGACCGTGCGGATTTTTTTGGAGCGCAATCCAATACACCCTGGTGCATTGAGGCGCCTCAATGCATCCGGGTGTACTGTATCTATTTTTTTATTTTTTAAAAAAAAAAAATTTATACAACGGTTAATCTAGGTTTATTTAACATATGTATCAATTTTTACTATTTTTAGAGATTTTTAGATATTTTTTTTAGATTTTTACTGAAAATAACACTGATTTTTAAAAATCTAAAAAAAATATCTAAAAATATCTAAAAATAGTAAAAATTAATACATATGTTAAATAAATATATATTAATAGCTTCATGAAAAAATTTCAGAAAAACATAAAAAAAAATAGGTGTAGTATACCCGGGTGCATCGAGGCTCAATGCGCCCAGGTGTATAGGATTGCACTCCGATTTTTTTTTTCCTGATGAATTCTGGGGACTATTTATTATCATGGAGTATTTTGAAATGTCCTGAATTCCTTTATATACTGGGTAATTTGTAAATATATTCACATCACTTGATCATAATTGCAAATACAATTATATAGTTTCAAAATTACAAATTATTTCTACATAATTTGACTATACTTACAAATATACACACACGTTATGATGTCATTAATGCACTGTCATAGTGTGTATATTTGCAAAAGGTTATAAATTATGTGGATATATTTGTAAAAACTAAATATATATACTTAATTTTTAAAATTGCAAGTATCTTCACATGGTTTACATATATTAGTGAAGATATTCATGCTGTGATTGTTCAGTAACGAAGTCGTAACAGTGTGGGTATATTTGAAATTATTGTGTAATTTACAATTTCTAAAATGATACTGATATATTTGCAATTATAATTAGACTAAGTGAATGTATTTACAAATCACCATATATTTCACTTTTCCAAGTTTAGAACATTTTTTTTCTTAATTACAAATCATCTCTAACTTACGATTCAAACTCAAGAGTTTGTATATTATTGTCTTTTATTTTATCTGGCAAGTTCACCTTCTTACGAATTAACCTCTTAGACATACTACGGCGGTTCTTCTTACAAAGGAAAAGATTAAATGCTTTTCACAGGTCTACTCCACATGTGGGCGAATTCCCACTTGTTATGTTTGAATCTCCACCACTATACTCATAAGTCATTTATAGGTGTAATTTGGATAGAATATCTGTAGAACACTTCTT
Source organism: Annona cherimola (assembly GCA_030490835.1). NCBI lineage: Eukaryota > Viridiplantae > Streptophyta > Magnoliopsida > Magnoliales > Annonaceae > Annona > Annona cherimola. The sequence goes on from CM059971.1 coordinate 113,828,431, forward strand.
GGGTATCCTAAATGAGTGAAGTATGTTTTTATTTTTATTCCTTGTATTCTAAGTAAAAGAGTACTTGTTTCAATTAGAATACAGTAGGTTTCAATATTTAGATACTCATAACCAACTAAAATTACTAATATATATTTAATATATATTGAAAAACCTTTTATTGTAAAAGACAAAATATATTCTTTAAATATATAAAAATTTGTTTAATTTATCTATTATTTAGTAATCTTAATCAATGTATTTTAAAAGTTACATTATTATCAACTTGTATGTTTTTAAGAGAGACTTGTATTAAAATTATAATTTTCAAATATAATATAAAGACTATTTAAAAAAATCAATTTAAAACCCAAACAACCCAACCTTTAAAAAAAGAACATGACTGACTTAGAATTAACTTAATCTAAAATAAGGTATAATAGGGGTTTTTAAGAATACAATAAAGATAGGATTAACCTTGAAATAGAATTACTTGACTCGAGTTATACCTCTACAGCTGCTTGGCGTGCAAGTTGTATGCACCAAGGTGCTTGAAACTCAATGCGCATAGGTGTACTTCATTTTTAAAAAAAAAATTCTAAAACTTTTTTCATGAAACTGTTAATACAAATATATTTAACATACATATCATTGTTTACCATTTTTTGAAAATTTTAGATTTTTTCAGCTTTTTAAAAAATCAATGGAATTTTAATAATTTTAAATTACTAAAAATGCCACTAATTTTTAAAAATCTAAAAAATTCTAAAAGTCTCCAAAAATAATAAAAATTGGTACATATGATAAATACACTTATATTAATAGTTTCATAAAAAAGTTCTAAATTTTTTTAAAAATATGTGAAGTACGCCCAGGTGCACTGAGCTTCAATGCACGCGGGTGCACACCATGGAAACCCAAAATCTTGTGCTAAGTTAATGTTAACTAGTTGAATTGATGTTGAGTGAATTTCATTATTTGTCAAATATGATAATAGGTATACAAACTTGTTTTTAGGCTATGCGTTGTTTAATTTTGATACTCATGGTTGAGTTAGAAAAATAGATATCACTTGTATTAGATATTTAATAAAATTAATATTTTTCAATAAATCTTTAATTTTAAGATATTTATTCCCTATTTAACTCATTGTCATCAAATTAGTGCAGGCCTGACTTAAGAGTATAACTCTATTCAACCCATATAATTTGACTTATATTTTGGCATTTTATAAAAGAGGCCTGGTCCCATGTGGTAGGCCATATGGGGTGCCCCATGCGTTTGGGCATGGGATCTTTTTTTAAAAAAAATTCCATTTTTTATAAATATATAAAGTTATGTATATTCAATCTATAAATCAAATTTTATTATTTTTAGATAGTTTTTAGTATTTTTATTTTTAAACCTATTGCCATTTTCATAAGTTAGCCGTGCATTCGGATTGGTGGAAAATGAGGTAGAGAAAAATAAATTCCTAAAAAGAGAAAAATGAGGCAATTATATAAGATAAAAGTCATGACTAATTAGAAAAATGTCTAAAATAAATCAGATAGACTAAACAGAATTTTCTGATAAAATTGGGATAGCTATTAACTTAAATATCTAATATAAGTAAAATGGTTGAATAAATAAGATATTTATCATTTTTCAAACTCGCCAAAATTCAACTTTTTTTATAAGGAAATTTCAGCTCTTGATTGAGTGATTGACCATCACGGTGTGTCCGCGCTTCCAGGAGTCCTTTTTCTCACGGTGTATTGAAATGCATGAGCGTGAAAATAGCATTAATTAATAATTAAGAAATATATAATATAAAAAACCAAGTGGCAAAAAATATACAACGAAAGGGGAAGGAAATTCATTTGTAATATGACATTTATTTACTTTTAACTATCTAAAACATTTTATTTGATTCTAACTTTTAAATAATTAGAAATCTAATTTATATTTAGATAATTGTTCCTAAAATAATAGTATTATCATTTCCTGTTAAGCTGTTCTTTTCTTGTCAAAATTTCACACCTTGTTTGATATTTGATACCATCGTAACGTATTTAATTCATATTTCATATCTTAAATTTTAAATTTGGGTGACATGTTGAAAGATGAATTGTTTAAGGTACATTTTCGAAAAATATTTCAAATGCTCGTGATAGTTGAAGCTAAAAGCCTAAAATATTCTGGCTGATCATTTCTTTCATTTTTAGCTGGTTAGAGGGCAAGTTGTAGATATACCACGAACTTTCACCTACATTGCACTTATGTCTCTAAGTTTTCAAAAATTATAAATATGCTTGCATAGTTTACAAAATCTTACAAGCGTGTCCTTTTTTTACCATCGCCGTAAAAAGACAATAATAACCTTTAATGAAGCGAGATTTCAAAATTCCAATTTTCCGACATCCGCAAAATTTCTAAATCCTTACGCACATAAATCTCATAAACCCTTAAACGAATTCGCCATCAATAGGAGAAAAGAAGAAGCATCGAGATTTCCAAGTCTATACTGCATCAAGTTTCTAGCAACATGGATTGAGATTCTTTGGTGCTGATCAGTAGCGAAATTTCAACACATCAGTTCTAGATTTGGCTGCAGCATGTGAGCAATTCCTCGGGTCGTTCTGCATCTACCCTGACTATAGTGGATGACGAGTAGGTACAAGTCCACATGAACCAGCCCATACAAAGGTCGGTAATATGGCAGCAAACTGGAGAGCAATATTTGGACGAACATGATTAATGCATTTTGACTAAAATATAATATTTATTTATTTTTACAATTAATTGTATTTTTAATTTTTTTCAGAAACATGTTTTCTTAAGTATATTTAATATATATACAAAATTTTATCATTTTACAATACTTTTATATATTTATTCTATAGCATGATTATATACATGATGATGTATTTTATGATAAAATATAACATTCATTTATTTTACAATTAGAAATATTTTTTTATTTTTTATTCATAAATATATTTTTCTAAGTGTACTTAGTTTATATATAAATTTTTGTCATTTTACAGTACTTTTATATATTTGCTTTTATATATGGTAGAACTTTGTATATAAATTGAATACACTTAGGTGAACATGTTTATGAAGAAAAATAAAAAATATAAATAATTATAAAAATAAATTAATATTGTATTTTAGCCTAACATACATCATATATATAATCGAACTCCATTTGTTTTTAATTTTTTAAAATTATTAATTTTGAGGGTATTTAAGTCATTTTCCACTCCTTAAAAATTTGATTTTTAAAAAATAAAAAAATGTAACATTATTGTAAATTGGAAAACTTTGCGCATAGGTTGAATACACCCAGATAAGCATGCTTATGAAGAAAAAATAACTAAGTACAATAATAAATAAATATTGTATTTTAACTTAAAATACATCATGTTGTACATGATCTAACTCCACATCGGAATGACTGGAAAATAGAAATTCTGGAGGATAAAATTTATGATTTGTTGACATTCTAGGGCCATTGCAATTTAGGATTTTTTAAGGCATATTGGAAAATAGATTTTTAGAAATCTTTCTTACTTGAAGGACACCGTTGCCTTTGGATTAGATCATCCGTCCAAAAAGGGTTACCGCTTGCAATGTTTATTAAACATTCTGGGCTTATTTATATTTTTTGTAAACTTAGGATAGTAATTGAAATATAGGTAAAACTTTGTATCATATATCTTCAAATTGCCATTGGTCGGGCATTATGAATATATTTTACAATTTCTAAAATTGATTGACATACTGAAGTTCGCACTATGACACTATTAAGACAAATGCATGGAAGCAGTTATGCATCCAATCCGAAAATGTATTTGTTTTATTTTTCTTTTCATAAATCTATTATTCTATATAAATTTAATTCATATAACGTTTTTTTACTATTTTTGGAATTATTTATACATAATTTTTTAAATATAGGAATATTTAAATTACTAAAACACATCTGTGTTTAAAATTCAAAACATATATACATATTTTAAAAATGGTAAAACTTATTATAAAAATTAAACATATGTATAATAATATTTTATTAAAAGAAAAACAAAAAATTTTAAAATAAATATATTTTGAGAACATGCATTTGGATGTACAAAATCATTTCTCTTTAAGTTTTGTAATGATAAAACTTTCACATGAAAATTTTTTAGTGTAAAAGTTATTAAATTAAGAAAGAATGATGTGATAGGGTAATGATGGAGAGAGAAAATAAAGTTAAAATATATAGGTTAGTTGTATAGATAGTTATGTAAAACTGAGTAAAAAGTATTATGGTCATGTGAAAAATATAAAAAATAATTAAAAAATGTTAGTCATATAGAATGAAAAGTTTTAATGATTAACAAATATGCTCGTAACTTATATATTTCAATTATCTCTTTAAGGTCATGATCCCATACACCTTCTTCTAAATTTTATTTTTTTATTTTTAGAGGGCCCCACTACATTTAATTTATGTATTAAAATTTAATATTTTTGGATTTTTATGTATTTAAAAATTTTTAATATTTAAAATTTTTACTTTTTTCATGTGAGGCGGATAATCAAATCGGTGAAATTGTTTGAAACTATATATGAGGATAAAAAAGAATAACTTTCGATATATAAATTAAGTTATTTGTGCCCGCATAAAAATATGAAAAAACAAAAATACATCTGACATATAAAACAATCAAGGTTTACGTGATCATCGAACCATCTTTTTATACTCTCCACTGGTGAAATGCCTTCTACAAGGGCGACAGTAGCTTTCATCCTGCTAGCCAATTATAAAAAAAGACAGAAAAACACGGGGTCCACATGATCGTGGTTCGTAAACCATCTTTTTTATACCTTCCGTCCGTGAAGTGTCTTCCACACGCGTGACACTAGCTTTCATCGTATTTAGCCAATCCTACTCCCTAACCATAAAATAGACAGCATGGTACGTGTATCTCACTCCTATTGCGCGTACGAAGCTAGAAAATGCAGAATTAACATCTGGATCTAGTTATAAAATACGTAAGACTTCTTTTGATAACGAAGATAATGAAGGAATAAGAAGTTAGATTTTTGAAAATGCAGTAATCGTATAATATGCAGAGTAATTGTCTGATGAATAGTTAAAATATGAAAGTAAAAATAAAGGGAATAAGAAATTAGATTTTTGAAAATGCAGTAATCATATAATAAATTAATAATAGTTAAAATCTTAAATTATTTATTGAAAAATATAATTTTTCCAAAAGGTGAGAAAGATGGGTGTACTTCACCCATTTTTTTTATTTTTTTTTAAAACTTGTTTTACAAGAATGTTAATATAAGTCTATTTAATATGTGTATAAATTTTTATAATTTTTGGAGATTTTTAGATTTTTTTTTGAATTTTTTAAAATCAGTGGCATTTTTAGTAATTTAAAATTACTAATAATGCCACTGATTTTAAAAAAATCCGAAAAAATATCTAAAAATATTTAAAAATAGTAAAAATTTATACACATGTTAAATAGACTTAGATTAGCATTTTCATAAAAAAAAGTTTCAAAAAAAATAAAAAAAATGAGTGAAGTACACCCAGGTGCATTGAGGTTCAATGCACCCGGGTGCATTGAACCACGGTCCGAGAAAGATTGCCCCCTTTTAACAAAAAGACGGAAGTCATAGATTGACTGAAATGCACGGTGCCCGCGCCGTGAGAGGAAATTTGAAAAGCTGAGAAGCGTGGAGGGTGCGACACGTGGAGTTAAGTATGGGAATTTGCAACTCACCAAAAAAGTGCATGATCACGTGCTCCAAGCCATTAATGGTGGGGAGTGGGGAGTGGGAACTGGGAAGCACAATGTTTTATCTTCCCGACGCGGCTGACTTGAGGACGATACTCTGGCAGGACTGGATGGTCGATGTGCAGGCCCGAGAAAGCTGCAGGAGGCATATTAGTGCAGCTGTCTGATTTGTGCCCCCAGACCTAAGTTGTCTCCTGGTCGAAAATTGAGGTGGTATGCATTATTTCTTTGTCGGCCTGTCAGTGGGAATACAAATTTTCTGCATTAATAAAAGCACGCTTCGTGCATTCATTTGATCAATCCTAAATCACCCCGAACTGCTTGGCTTAAAAATTTTGACAATTAAATTTAATTGCCCCGCATATGTTTTTAGCTTTTTAATTGTCATGTATAACTCATTTGACACCACAATCAAGCTTAATAACCCTACAGAGGAGATAGCAATAAACTCACCCAATTTGTAAGGGGACAACAAACTCGCTGTTCTCGAAAAAAGGGGTGTGTTTGGAAAATTGTAACACTTTTGATGAAATTTTTTTTATGTAAAAGTTGTTAAATAAGTAGAAAATGATGTGATATTGTAGGGGTAATGATGAGGAGTAAAAAGAATAAATTTAAAATAAATAGGTTAGTTGTATTGGTAGTTGTGTAAAAATGGTTGAAAAGTATGGTTATTGTATACAAAGATGTGTACAAAATATTTTTAAAAAAATAGTTATGAAAAGTGAAAAATTTTAGATTAAAAAGTTTTAACTTGACAATTTTTTCAATTTGGCAAACAAACCAAAGATATCACTACTGCGCGATGGCGTTCGAATCCATGTCTCAGACAACGCAACCCATGCGTTTTCCACTCCAGTGCTATAGTGCCATTATGTTGATTCCTCTCTCAATTACCCATCTTTTTATTTTATGCATCCAGACATATCCTGATAAAAAAAAAAAATTTTTACGAAACATATTCTGATAAATTTAAGCCAAAGCTTTCTAATTCGTGATCCATGAATTTAGGGGTAATTATCTAATTGTGATTTTTTTTGGTTTATTTATTTATTTATTTTTTGCGTGAGTCCATATAAAATTCTTTTTTTTTTTTGGAAAGGGAGTCCATATAAAATCTCGATACATACCAAAATGTATCATTTCTAAAATTTTGAATGTATTTTTTATAATTTCGAAAATTAATGGTTTTCATTCCCATTTTATGAGGACAAAACTATTAATTTTAACACTATGAAAAAGATATAAAAATTCCAAAATAACATAATTCTGTGTATAGGTTAAATATATGTGGGGTCACATAAAAATAAAAAAGAAAAAGTTGAAAAAAAAAAAACTAAACTACAGGTATGAATTGATGTTTCAATATATGTGTGTTGGATTAATTTAAGTATCTCTAAACATCGTATCCATCCGCCCAATACTCTGTTTTCGAATTTGTTTTAGTATTTGGCTTGCTTGTACCTAATTTAGCGTAACACGGATTATCTAATTTATGCCATCATTTGCTATAGAGTCTACCAAAAAGCTATCCTGATAAAGCTACCCTTATGAAGCGGTTTTGCTCCAAGAACGGTGGGAGCTACTAATGCTGAAAATGTTGTAAACTGTACAGTTATTAGTACAGTTATTAGCGTTAGTTTAATGGAAAATCCAATTGATTTATTGTGTTTAATATCATTTGTTTATCTAAGTAAATAAGTTTAATCTAAATCAAATTTGTACATAAGTTGCATTTACTTAAAAATAGGCATGTTTATGTGTAAATTAGAAAAATTATTAGATTCATTCACATATATATTAGAATATAATAATACTTTATAAGAATTTTTATCCGCATAGAAATGATATTTTGGTCAATGAAGATGTTGAAGATATAATTTTAAAATTGATATTTAGTATTAAATCATTTTATTACATTAATTTTACACATTTGTAAATTCCCTGTACACTAATATTGGACAAGTGAAGGACTTTCTAATATATTATAAAAAACGCTAAATACAATTGATAAAGTAGATTTTTCATTATCTATCAAAATACTTAAAAATGGAAGAGATTACATATAAAAGGATTTTTCATAGAAGCATTTTCCATAGTTATTTTACCCTGAAGGTATTTAGGAATTTTTTTTTTAAAAAACAAGCGATGTATTTGGACTTTGGCATGCTGAAATTATTGGAAAAGTGTATTTGAATTTTGAAATTAAGCACACGCTACTTCTGGGCTCAAGGTAGAGTTGCAGGTCGGCAGGCTGAAAAGCCGATATTTAGCTCGCAGTAAAACGGGCCGGCGGAAATGAATTGACGAACCGAGTTCCTCGAAAATCTATCACGTTTTCTTATGACTCAATCTTCACCCTCTCTTCAAAAAAAATTCGGAAGCTCCATCTCGCTGTATAGTCCACGCACGCGTCCCTTGATGCTTACTTTCAAGTTATATGCCCGGACTTGGCCTTCTTTATTTTGAAAAATCAGAAAATTTTATCTATATATGTTCAAACATGTTCAAAAAAATTTATGGCTTTTCTCAAATATATTTAGTACATTTGGCCCTGATCTCAAATATATTCACAATATTTTAAAAATGTTATACATACCTACTACATTCGTAATTAATCTAAAAATATTAATTGAGTAAAATATAATTAGTTAAAATTTTATAAATGTCCAAAGTACTCTTATTTTAAAATAATAAAAGATAAATGAAATAGAAAGAAGATGAAATTAGAGTTTTTAGAAGTCAAATCTCATGTGCAATAAGGTTTTATTGAGTTGTGACATTTAATTTTTTTCAATGTTGTCGTAAGCATATTAATAATTTTACATATTAACTAACGACATTAATTGAATGATCATTTTTTGGATTATATACAAATGTAATGGGTGTATTTTGTATTTTTGAAATATTATAGGTATATGCATCGGTGAAAAAACTCAAAAATTCATGTAAGGGAACATTTGGCAATGTTGCTACATGAGATTTGATGGATTTTATCGGGATAAACATGTTCCTACTAATAATTTAACAACTCAGCAATTCTATTTGTCTAATTTTACTATACACTCAAATTATTTTTCCTTCTAACTACTATATTTATTTCAACTTTACATATATCATTTCATATCAATTACATAATTTTTGAAATATTTCTCTCCCACTACTCATCTCATTCCAAAATTTCATCAAATTTTATAATACCAAACGTCCCATAAGCTTATCATGCTCATAAAATTTAGGAAAAATTTTATTTATACCTATAATATTTGACAATTATTCTTTTTGTATCCACAACATTTAAAAAAATTCCTTTGATATATTGTCCATAATTCTCCAGATGTACAAGTTGTTAATCTCAGCCCAAACGGATGTTAACTATATGCAGAAATGTCTATTTTGCTCTCTTACCATTTGTAAATAAAGATTTCAAACAGAATTTGTATCATATTTTTTTGTAAAATAGATTTGATGTATTTTTGTTCAAATTATAATGAAAAAGGAGCATCAATTTAATTCATTTTTGTCTACATATAGTGCTGGGCAAAATTAACATTTCTGTATATATGCACCTGACATTCATTTGAGTTGAGATTGACGGCATGAGCGTGTGGAGAATTAAGGGCCAAATTTTGTGAGTGTCGGGTGAATTTTCGGAATGTCGTGCGTATAAAAATTAATATTTTAAATATTATATGTACGCGAGGAGTTTTCCATATATTTTTTGAAAAAATACATGGGGATGGACTACACGGAGACCGCAGAGTTTCCGGTGCCTCTGTTGATCCGTGCGGTCGTGTGGTGTCAGCGCAGGTGCGTTGGAAGAAAAAGTGGGTGGGTGGGCGGAGATCAGATGTAGCAAGCAGCCAAGTGCCAACAGGCAACAGCTCAGCATCGCAGCCAACCAAACCGGCCCGCGAACGCTGAACGCATGCGCTTCGAAGCGGAACCGACGTTACTTGGGCGGTTCGTCGTCCACTAGTCGCTCGTCAGTCGTCGCATGCTAAGAAGCAATTCACGCAAGTTCCTAATTAGCCCTTAAAGCAAGCTCGCATGGCTGCAAAACACAGCTCGATTGTGGATTAAACAGCAGTGGCCACTGGCCAGCATCACACATACGTCCTCAAACATTAACAATATTGGTCCAGGAAACCTTATATATGCGGTGAGTCCTCAAAATGCCTAGTTGACGTTATTACTCGATGACAAAGTGACTGCAATAAGTTTATCAAGAATGTGTAAAGTGATTGATTTAGAGTCTGAAATCGGGTAAAAACATTCGTCTCTTTCACTTTTTTCTCCGTCAATTCTCAATATATAAAACAGTGATAAGAGTAAAAAAATGACTCTTTGCTAAAAAATAAAATATTTTTTTTGAATTCTCTTATATACATTCATCTCATATGTGTATTACAATTAAACCCTCTTGAGACAATCTTACAATAAACTTACAACAACTTATCAATTATCTAATAATATATTTATTTTTTTCATTCTATTTTTCGCACATAAACCAACGGTGAACACTTCTGTTGTCATTCGACACTGCCTCCACAAATTCCCTTTGCTGCCGTCGAGCACGTCACAAAAAAAAAAAAAAAAAAAAAAAAAGCTTTTATAATGAGCTGCCCAGAGTTGTCAGTAAAGGAAGCAATAAAGTGCTGCATTTCGTCCGATATACTGTCAATTCATGGTCGCTAGCAGTGACCGACATACTCTTAAAAATCGGATGCTTTACAGGCAGGTGAATCTTCCTTTCGGATCTATCCAGCTCTTTCTTACAAGGCTGTCCGTGACTGTGAATGACGCAAGGAAATCCATTACGATTGGAGTTTCTTGGATTCTATCCATTGCCGATATTTTAATTTTTAAATGGCCGGAATGTCTTTTTTGGTGATTTAATTTCTTGACTCATTAAAATATTTCTTAAGTAAACAAATAATTTCTGATACCTATAATAAATAGGGTTGAATTTTGCCAAATCATTCACTAAAAAGCCTACGCATATAGTTGAAGTTTTAGAAGTTAAATCGCATTCAGCTATGATTGCAGGTGAAGCGAGTTTCAGATTAGTTATGGAAACTAGACTTGAATTTTCACCAGATCCACGGATCTACGTTCATGGGGCTAATTGCAACCATCAAAATCTGAAAATTCTCTCGTTTTCCTTATAAATAAAATGTACTTAATTTTCCATCCGCCAGTACTGGCCAAGTTATGCATGCGCGTGCCAGAGAAAAATTACAAAAGAGCTACTGGCCTAGAAATTTTTAATTTTTAATTTTTAATTTTTTTTTACAGAAAAAGGTACTATCCATTAACAAATAAGGGAATGGAGCTACAAGCCTAGAATTATATGCCTACGCATGGGGTCAAACTTAGGAATATGCCTGGGTTAGGGCGAGAAGACCCACCCCGACCCCACTGCTTTTTTACGGATAAAATTTATATATATATATATATTTAACCAAGCACGGAGATAAGTCATAAATTTTAATTCAAATTTAAAAATAAAGTCAGATGAATCAATCATGTCTCACACTGAAGAATCCTAAATCACCCCACATATATTTATTTATTGTAAATTATAAATATATTTTGAATCTTATTTTCATTTTTTTTTAAATCTTACATTACTTATTAATGAGAATTAATGAGAGACATTTGCATATATGCATATAACTCTAATATATAATTTTAGTTTTTTGATTATTTTGGAAACTCTTGCAAAAATATTATTATTTTAGGAAAATATTTTTATAAATGTCAAAATTTATTTTGAATAGAATATATTTTATTAAATTATTTTAATAAAAAAACATTATATTATTTTTGTTTTATTTAGTACTAATGTTTACTTTTTTAACTTGTAAAATAATGAAGTATACAATATTTAAATTTTGCATAAATGTGTTTTTATGTTTAATATGTCTATAAATTCTTAAAATTATTCTCCTTAACCTGCATTTTTTAACAGACTTTTCGTTCAATACCAACTCAAGACCTACCTGAAGTTTGTCTCAAGACCTATTGAAAAAATATAAAGGTAAAACTGACGTTGTTCCAAGTCGATATAAAAATAATGTCAAATAATGCTTATTGTAAGAAGTATTTTCATGTGATTTCATCCATTTTGGCCTACTTTGATGATTACTTACATACCTCTTCACTCATTGCATTTGAGTTGTTTATTTACCTACAAAATTATAATTTATCCAAACAAAGACGTACACAATCTCATTTAACAAAACATGTAAAATGAATATAATAAATTATTTAACTTAAATATCAAATTTAAAGTTATATAAAACATGGCAATAAGATTATTTTTGTGGATAGATAAATTTACAAAGTATTATTATATTTCAATGAGATGTGAATGAATTTGAGCTTTTTTATAATTTACACATAAATATAGATTAATCAAATGAGGTCAATGCACATTTCTCTCGGGATAAAAATTTTAAGATTTTGATCTTTAATAGAAAATTCAATCTATTCATTTTATTTAACATCATTTGTTTAGTTAAAAGACAAAGTTTCATCCAAATCAAATACGTGCATGAACCACATTTGCTTGAATATATATATATATATTAATGCTAAATTATAAAAAAACGATTAGATCCATATGCACATGTATTGGAATATAATAATATTTTATGAAATCATTTATTCATGTAAAAATGATATTTTAAATGGTTTAGAGGTTGAAAATGCTATTTTAAAATTAATATTTTAGTATTAAATCATTTTATTATGTCGATTTTACTATCTATTGATAGGATTTGTATACCGTGATGCAAGATAAATGAAAGATTTTTCTACCAAAATATAAATGATAATAAATACAATGAAAGAGTGTAGTTTTAATCATCTATCAAAATTTTAAATATGTAGAAAGTTATATAAAAAAATGATTTCATCCAAAACTTAATTACCTAACTATACAAATAATGATAAACGTAATTGTCAAAATAAATTTCACATCATAATCAAGACAAGCCAAAATGGATAATGGAACCGTTGTATTTATTTCAGATTAATCATGGCCAGAATTTTCATATTCCAATCCACCGGGGAATAACTAGTCACGGCAAGGCCTCTAAAGTTGAACTTCAATAATGTCCCAAATCTTTTCACTCCAAAGCTGTGATATGAAGGAAATAACCAGGCATGGCAAGGCCTCTAAAATTTGAACCTTCTTGCTCGTCAATTGGATTATTTGCATTTTAAACCTTGCTAGTCTATATATTTACATTTTAAATTTTAAATTATATTATAGATCGTATAACATTTTATTGCTGAATTTAGACATCACCGTTAACAACCACTAGCATTAGGGTTTAAAATGCAATAATAAAAGCTTTAATTGTCTAATATGCAAATATAAAATTTCAAAATTTCTTTTATAATTATAAGGGTTTTGTTTTAAGTGATACAAGATTCTTGAATTGAATCTATATTTCTATTCTCAATATAATTTTTCAATTTTCAAGACAACTTTTTCAATTCTAATATAACTTCTTATATTGAAAATAAAACTCATTACATCAACATTTCAGATACAAATTTCATCCAAGAATCTTGCATTATTTGAAATAGGGTCTAAAACTTAAACAGTTTAAAATAAAAAAAACTCAATTTAACATTAGAATAGCCACAACTCAAATGTATAGTGACTAACAAGAGTACGTGCGAGAGTGTATAATATGGAAGGTCCAGTATTTGAAGTTGAGTAGAGATATTTATTTTATTTACCCCTCTTATAGAGTTATACTCCGTTAGTCGTTTAATCATTTAAGGTCGCGACAAAATAAAAAGTATTCAATTAAGATATCAAAATTTTAACTTTTCAATTTTTAGAATATTGCATAAATCAATTTGATGTTGTTCAAAATTTTGCAAATTCTTGTAATACATTATATAAAAAATTAATTTTCTCATATTATAAAAATACAAAATTAATTTTCTCATATGATAAAAAGAGATCTACATCAAGACTCGGCCTTAAGTCCTTACATTTTTACCTTAGTAATAAATGAAAATTACTAGACATCTCCAAGAAGAAGTACTTTTGTGTATGTTATTTGCAGATGACATTGTTCTAATAGATGAAACTAAAGAATGACTAAATTTAAAATTGAATAGGTAGGTAGATGCTTTATAATCTAATGGATTTAGAATTAGTCGCACTAAAACTGAATATATGAAATGCAATTTTAATAACAATGAGAACCCGGATGAGGAACCAATTAAGATTTTAGATCAAGTAGTAACAAGAACTAATCATTTTAGGTACTTAGGATAAATAGTTCAAGAGAACAGGAAAATTGAGAAATATATAATACATAGAATTTAAGCAGGATGAAAGAAATGGAGAAGCGTGTCAGGAATTTTATGTGGCCGTCGAGTTCCAATCAAATTAAAAGAAAAAATTTATAAGACTGCGATTAGACCTGCTATGCTTTATGGGGCAGAATGTTAGGCAACTAAAGAATAACATATATAAAAAATAAGCGTAGCGAAAATGAGAATGTTAAGGTGGATGAGTGATAAAATAAGAAAAGATAAAATTAAGAATGAAATAATTCGAGAAAACTTAAAAGTGAGACTAATTTGTGATAAAATGAGAGAAAATAGATTAAGATGGTTTAATCATGTTAAAAGGATACCTGAAGTAGCACCGGTTAGGAAAACAGAGTTTATCAAAGTAGAAGGTGGTAGGAGAACGAGAGGAATACCAAACAAAATATGGATAGAAGTAATTAAACAAGATTTAAAAATATTACAAATTACAAAAAATTTAGTCTTAAATCACCAAGAATGGCGTAACAGAATCTATGCAGCTGACCCCACTTAGGTGAGAAATGATTTATGATGACGATGACGATGATAAAAATACAAAATTTACCATGTCCTATGTGAAACGACAAATATGTCAACAACAATTATGGATTTATAAATAAAAAATTTACATTCAAATGATATAAGATTGTATAGTGGTAAAAGTATGATTTTATAACTATAAAGTATTAAAACTTCATTCAAAGTGATTTTAGCTTAGAATTATAATTAAAATTTGAATATATTTGTTATTTTATAAAGGCTGGTAGGTATGAATGAAATTTTGGAAAAAATATATTTTATATTTGTAATTATTGAAATTTTGCATGTATAGGTAAAATCCTTAAGCGTATGTAAAAATTTTCCTAAAATTTTTTCACATTGAATAAATCATTTGGAGTCTCTCGAAGTTTGCAAATTTCTAAAATAAACAATTAAAATTTAATTTTCTTATTTATCAAAGAAAAATACAAAAATATTGTTAAAATATCAACAATATTTATTATTACAATATTCCTTGCATTAAAGGAATCAATAATAAAACTTTTTAAAAATAACTTTAAAATATTAAAAATTCATTTATCGAGACTATTTCGTGCATTCCATACATGAATTGGTTCTATCATATTTTAGTAAATCATTGTATAAATAATATGATATATTTTTATAAAATACATAAGAAAAGTTTTTAAAATAGAAAATTATTCCTGAGATTACAGAAATCAATCTAGTGTCCATTAGATTTCGTAAAATTTCATTATAAATAATACTAAATTTAATTTTCTTGTATTGAAAATAACTTCAAAATATAAAAATTACCTAAACTATTCCTCTAATTAAATAAACTAGTTTCTATCTTTAAGTTTAACTTATAAAGAAAATTTAGAATATTTTATTTTATTTTAAATTTCCTCACATTAAATTAATAAATTTTCATTTTAATTTTAACTTATAAACTTTGAGTTTTTGAATTTTAGACCATGGAAGTTTGTTATTGTAAATTAGACTTCTGAGATTTTTATATTTGCATTTTAGGCCATGCTGTTAATAGCTGTTAACGGCAAGGTCTAAAATGCATATATAAAAATCTTATGATAGAAATATAAATATGCAAACCTACAGGATTCAAAAGTGCAAACAACCCTCATCAGCGGCGGTCACAGATAGCTATAAGCTATAGCTAGCTCCGTTCAGAATCATGGCGGACAGAAATTGTAAATTTGTAATTAAGCACTGTTGGCCTTCAAATTTTGAGCTGCATATGGAAATCATTTGTCTTCCATCGGATGTGTTCTGCCTAGGGGTACGACTTAGCCGAGTTCAGCATCAATCTAGATTCTAGCCCACCAAACTCGATTTTTAAGGGTTTTAGAATTTATTTTTTTACAGCTCGAGTTCGAAAAATCCGAACTTAAAGAATTTAATTTATAAATATGATAGGATTAGGAACTCGAACCCGAAAAATCCAAGCTTGATTTTTCATTTATTATTTATTATAAATATATTACATACATAATATTTAAACAATATTTTTTTTATATTTTGTGTATTTTATGTCATTTATGTTTATATTTCAATACATATTTGACATATTGTAATTATATTATAAATAAACTATATCATTTTAATTTATATTTATGTTTTATTTTCATATTTTATCTTTACATCCATTAATTTTCTTCTTTTATCTTGTTTTCGATGTTCAATTTTTTATAGAAATATTCTTTATATTATCATATTTTTAAAAATTTATAGTTTAACTACATATTATTATTTTTACTTACATGATTTATTAGTTTTATATATTTATATGAAATTCTAAACTTATTACTCTTAAGTAAAACGTAAATTCATCAATATAAATTTTAACTTGAAACTCAATTTGAACTCAATTTTTAAAAAGAGAATTAGGATTTAACTTTTACAAATAGAACTAGGATTAAAGTTATGATTGATGTTTTATAAATAAAATTAAAATTATGGTTAAGGTAAATTCGAATTTTATGAGAATGAGTTGCACCTTCTTGTGTAATTTGGGCCCATGAAACTCGGGTTCACCTCTACCCTACCCCCTAACCCTATTTATAAAACATTAACCTTAACCCTATTCGTAAAACCTAAACCCTAACTCTATTTTTAAAAATTGAATTCGAGTCAAGTTTCGGGTTGAAATTTATATTGATGAATTTACATTTTATTTAAGAGTAATAAGTTTAGAATTTCATATAAATATACAATAATAATAAATCATGTAAGTAAACATAATAATATATAGTGAAACTACATATTTTTTAAAAATAGCAATACAAAGAATATTTCTAGAAAAAATTTGACATGAAAAATAAAATAAATGAATAAAATTTCTGGATGTAAAAGTAAATAATAGAAATAAAAGATAAATATAAGTAAAAATAATAGATTTTATTTATAATATAATTACAATATATCAAACATGTATTCAAATATAAATATAAATAACATAAATATGCAAAATACAAAAATATTATTTAAATATTTTATATACAATATATTTTATAATAAATATAAAATGTAAAATCGGGCTTGAGTTCTTCAGAAATTTTCCTATCATATTTACAAATTAGGCTCATCGGGTTAGGGTTCTTTAGGCTCAGATTGGAAAAAAAGCAAGTTCAAACTAGAGGTGAGAATTGAGGCGGGTCGACTCGTGACTTGGCCTTGACAGACCCATTTTTGATCGGCGTAAAACCAATGTTCTGTTGATCCGGTATAGGGATAAGTTAGAAATTTTGATCCGAATTCAAAAATAGTGTTGAGTAAGTCAACTATGTCCCGACCCGCTCCACGTATATTAATTGATTAAAAATTATAAGCTTATATTTAAATCTTATTATTATTTTCTTTCAAAATTTTATATTTTATATTATTAAATATATCAACAATAGAAGAATCAATTTATCCAGAAAACAATATAAGAATTAATAAGAGAAATTTGTATATATATAATTGTATATAAACCTATTTTAATAAATTTATACTATATCTTCTCATGTTTTATTTTAATAATGATGTGTTTTTTAATAATTAGTAAAATATTGAAACATATGATATTTAAATGTAGGGTGCGTTTGTTTGGGGTAAAAAAATGTCAATCAAAACTTTTCAATCCAAAACTTTTCACTCTCCATAACTACTATATTTTTTAATTATTTTTTCACATTTTCCTATACAAACTACCCTACTTTTCAATCATTTCTACACAACTACTCATACAACTAACCTATCTATTTTAACTTTATTCTCTTTACTCCTCATCATTACTCCTATTATATCACATCATTTTCTATCGATTTGACAACTTCTACTTTAAAAACTTTTCATCAAAAGTTTTACCCATAACCAAACACACCCGTAGTATAGATGTATTTTTATATTTGATAGGTATATAAATTCTTAAAATTATCTTATTCGACATGCAATTTTTACCCAACTTGGTGTCCCAAAACCAGTTTGATACCAAACTGAAGTTCGTCTCGGGATCTATTAGAAAAAAATAAGAGTCAAACCGACCTTGTTCCGACCTGATATAAAAAAATAAATTCAAATTTATTTTTTAAAAAATAAGGACAGGGTTGTGTATACCCAGACCGGTACGGCCCGACCCGTTCTTACCTTAGTTCAAAGTTCAAACACGTTTCGAAATCATGTTCAACGGGCTGGGTTCGGGCCCAACCGGCCCGAAGTTGCACCTACTTCAGTTGCATGCATCCTCCGTGGGGTACGCGCGCGATGTTGTTGGGAAAATGGCCAGGTACCCGATTGGGAAACTAGGTGTCAGGGTAAAACCTAGCTAGCAGGATGTGTCAGTATATATAAATGGCCGACTGATCATTTACGACCGGTCGGAAATCCGGTGATTTCCGACCGGTCAAAAATGATATTTTTTTTATTTTTTTTTGAAAAATAATTTTATAAACATGTTAATCTAGTTATATTTAATTTATAAACCAAATTTTACCATTTTTGGATATGTATATATATTTATTTTGAATTTTTAAATACAGGGGTATTTAAGTCATTTTAAATATTCTTAAAATGACTTAAATACCCCTGTATTTAAAAATCCAAAATAAATATATATACATATCGAAAAATGATAAAATTTGGTTTATAGATTAAATATAACTAGATTAACATGTTTATAAAATTATTTTTCAAAAAAAAAACAAAAAAAAATATTTTTTGACCGGTCGGAAATCACCGGATTTCCGACCGGTCGTAGAAGATCAGGTCTCATATAAATGTCTGTAGCCTCCAAAATGAAGGGACGTGATTTCCTGCGCCCGGGAGCAGGCAGCGCTCCCTGCTCCCGGGCGCATATACTTATTTTTTTTTATTTTTTTTAAAATTTTTTTTCATAGAACTGTTAATCTAGGTGTAGTTAACATGTGTATAAATTTTTACCATTTTTGGAATATTTTATATATTTATTTTTTATTTTTGAAAATAAGTGACATTTTAGGTAATTTAAAATTACTAAAATGCCACTGATTTTCAAAAATAAAAAATAAATATCTAAAATATTCCAAAAATAGTAAAAATTTATACACATGTTAGGTACACCTAGATTAAGAATGTTATAAAATTTTTTTTAAAAAAATATAAAAAAAAATAAGTATATGCACCCGGGAGCAGGGAGCGCTGCCTGCTCCCGGGCGCAAGAAATCACGTCCCCAAAATGAATGCCAGAAGCCCAGAACCATTAATGCTAGCTACCCCTGTTGGTGTCAATCTGCAGTCTATGGGCCCTACCAAATTGATGGTGTGGATCACCAACCCCTACACAGCAATGCTAATTAACGCTCTTAAAATTTCAATATTTATAGCTAAATTTATGTACATAGTCAAATTTATATGAATACAATGCTTCAATATAGCCGTTTTCTTATAATCTAAACCACTAATCTATATGCATTTTTAATTTTAAAATTACTTGCAGTGAAAACTTTTTAAAATTTGATAATTTTACATTCACTCTAAAAAATATGCTTTTTTTTTAACATAAAATAAGTTTTCAATGAAATTTTTTGTTTAAAACAACAAAAAAAAGAGACTATGGAGACCAGCTTGTTTTTAATAGGCTGTGCTTAGAGGGTGCCCCAATATGCCAATCGTCGGGATCTGCAATCATAATAATAAGCCGTCCATGCAAGCCTTTGTATTTTAATTTTAAAATTTAAACTTTTTATTGTAATTGTTAATAATAGTTAACTATATCTACAATGTTCAAAGGGCTATGATTAAACGGTCAGTACTTTTTTATTTCAATTTTTTTTTATAACTTTACGAGCTACACTTAGAACTTCCATTAGGTTATTTTTGAATTTATTTGATGTTTTATTTTAATTTTTAAAAATAAAAAGAGCATAAGTGCTTGTATCCATACAAAAATAATTTCAAATAAAACAAGTGGAAATTCTAGGTAGGGCATGCATAAAGTAAGATAACTTCTAAATAAAAATATTTTAAAAATTTTAAAAATAAAAATAAAATATTAAATAAATTTTAAAAATTACTAAATTTCACAGCTTAAAATATCTAGTTGGGGCACCCATGGGTATAACAATAAAAAAAATAGAAAAAATATTCTGCTTTAAAAGCATGCAATCGAAACCCATGTGAATTCACTTTAATTTTCAAAATTACTTTTAAGATGAATACATAAATGTTAAAAAATATAAATGAGACATATTAATAAAATTTAAAAAGCAAAGGGTTGCAGGCAGAGAATGTTTATATTAGATCATATCACATGTTCTAATGCACTAAGGTTGCATGGACATGTACATGCAACCCTTTATATTCTTATTTAGAATTTTTTTCGAATTAAGAATATTTATTATCAATGTCAATATTTAATTACTGATGATCCCAAGGATCAGTTTGTCTGGAAAGTTATATAAACCACATATTATTTTCAAATTTTAATTACATATTTACTTTTAGAAAATGTTAAATTCTTGAAAATAAAAGTTTTCAATCTTAATAATTTTTGGAATCATGAATAAATATATTTTGATAAATATAATAAATGGTTTGTATTTGAAAAATCTTTTTAGAATAACAAATGAAGGGGGAGGGGCATGGACATGTCCATGCCTTAGATAATTACCTTAATAAAAATTTATACACTTTTTAGATTTGCCAGTACATATTCAAAACTTGATTTTTCAATTTATATTAAAATTATTGATTTTAAAAATAGCTCTTACTATAAACTAATATTTCTTTTTATCGAATCTCATTGACAATTGTTAGTAGCATATATCATATACCAGCCATTAAAAAGAAACTCTTCTGTCACTAATTCATATTTTTATAGATAGGCAACCAAATCTTGCTATGGTTGTAAAAGCAAAGATCATAAACAAAAAAAATATTCTACCGTAAGAAATTTTTTTCTTGTTTATAAAAGTATTATTAAAAGCAAACAAAATCTTTACATATGCATTTTTTACTCATAAAGACTTTTGGATTAGCTAGGGTTGCCAAAAACAAACTTTCTTGTGGTGCTGTTGTAAGCTGATCATTAAAATTCGCTTATAGTTTATCTGGATGGCGCAAATCATAAAATAAACAGGGATTAGGATGATACTAATTATGTCACTGGCGATCAATCATAAAATGAATGAAATCAAAAACATATTTTTAGATAAAACAAAATAATAATATGAGAGATGCATGAACTAAAATATAAGCATTACATTAATTAATTAAAAAGACAAAAATAAGTCTTTAATTAACTTTTTTTTTTTTTTTTTTTTTGACTAGAGAGTGGTTTTATGTTTTTCACCAACCTCACCCACTCGAAGTAAAATCTGTACAAGAAGGGATAGAGATGGAGAGAAATTATTACGACGCACCTAAAAGTCCACTATTGAATGGTGGTGTGCGTGATTGCCAATCCTGACACATTTAATTTCTTTTACATTTGCACGGGGGCTTTTCATTGCTTTAATTTTCTCCCTCAGTTTTAATTTCTTTTTCGGGCCTTAACATCCAACGGTCTGTCACAGGTACGGCTGCATTAGCATCGCCTTTTATTTCTTTTTTTATTATTATTATTTATTGGTATGTAATTACATATATCTCAACACATTTCATACTTTTGAAAATCTAAGACATTTTTACAAATTTGGAGACATACATAACATCCCAAAGAAATCCGGAGACACAACTCGAAAAGAAAGAATCTGGAAGACACAGCTTCCAACAGGCCACCGAGAGACTACTTGCTCTCACATCCCCTTCACCCGGGAAACTATTTGCTCCCACATTATTTTTTTATGGGCCGAAAATTCCTTCCGGGATTCAAACCCGCACCGACAGCGCGGCGCAGTATTTGCGTCGCTGTCGTCGGTGACCAACCGAGGTAGCCTCGGTTGGTACCTTTTATTTCTTCTTCAATCCCTATCTTAATTATCCAATTTTGGTCGCTACACAGGCAAAGGTCTCGCATACAACCAAGTTTTTTAGCAAAATAGCAGAGGCATGTCAAGTATGTCACTAATGCCAACATTATCATGTCATATGCAGTGTATGTAGCAAATTTGCTGCAAATGATTACATTTCTTCATATGTCGCCATCCGTAAACAGCAAATTAGGCAACTACTGCATATGGCGCCTCACCAAAATTAAGGTAGATTTAGTCAAATTTATATTTCATGCGAACCAAATGACGGGTGTATTTAATGTTATAAAATAAATTGTGAAACTGATTGAAAATGCATGTTATGATGGAAAAAGGGATGCCTACTTAATTCAATTAAATTTAGGGTCTCCAACAAAAGTAGGAAATTGAATTTGAAGAAAGGAGGATTAATTGGATACATATACACCTTGAGCTAAAATGTTCTCATTTTCGTCACCACTTGTATGACTAAGTAACTAACACGAGTGTGTATAAAGTATTGGAGGAGAGAGATCTAGGGTGGGGTGGGGTGCGTTTGAAATTGAGTACATCTCTGTATATATAATATTCTTAGGTGGGTAATCTGATAAAAAATGACGTTCCCTTTGTCAGCCATGCACTATTGTTATTATCTTTTTTTACAGGCGGTGTTCTAAAGAATTGAAGAAAGTTAAATGGAATTTGTATTCTCATTTTTAAGACAAAATTTTAAATTTATGCTGCAATTTTTTAGATTTTCTATATAATTTTGCCCCATCTTAATATACCTCATTACATTTTCATCTTTTCAAGCTCACGAATCCTTTTGAATAGGCTACAAGATTGATTTAAGGAGCAGAACATATTACTTGAAAATTTCGAGCATGCCTAGTGGACATTATTTATTTTAGATGTGCTTGAGGAGTGATAAAAATTTTGATTAAAAATTTTTTAAAATAAGAGAAAAAGATGTTATATGATAAGAGTAATAATGAGAAGTAACAATAATAAAGTTAAAATAAATTGGTTAAATATATAAATAATTGTGCAAAAATAATTGAAAAATAGAATAATTGTATAAAAAAAGTAAAGCAATAATATAAAAATAGAATAAATGTAGAGATTGAATTTTTTTTTGGATAAACAAACACAACTCCTTTAAGTATAATGTTCCATCTATTAATTAGCAATGCAAATTAAAGGACTCAAGACCGATCATGGTGATGGGCAATGAGCATTTTCTGATGCGAGCATCCGGCAACTTGTGCCTGATATGCAGATGAATTGTGCATTTCCTTTGCATGCCAAAGTTGGGCAGGGTTCACATGTGACTAATCAATAACAGCCAGAAAAACGTACGGAGTCTCAGACGATGCATTGAATGTAATTGAAAGCGTCTAAAAAAGGACAAGCGGATCGAACGAGTGAAGCAGAAGCGTGCTGCGAAAGTGGGAGCCCAAGCTGATACTTCGTAACTCCAAATATTTGCCAGCTACCTTTCTCCGGATGATGTGTGCGTGTCACTAACTGTTCCAGTAAAATAGCAAACATCCCAGCCATTTTAGAATTCATTCGAACATTATATTTTGGTTGCTTGCTTCGAATGACGTGCTACGTTAATCTAGAAATTAATCAATTAATCTCTGTGAATTATTTCTTCTGAACAGATATGTTATGTATGCAAGTAGATACATAGGAGAGAGACATATATATGTTATGTATATTATTTTATTTTGACTTTTGAAATGAGTGAAAAGAATCAGAGGGTTTTTTTATGTGATGTGAAAAGAATTACATGGAATGAGATGCTTCTTAAGAGGCCATCAACTCACCTTTCGCCCCACGCCTTTAGGAAGTGAATTAACACTTAAATGATCAAGACCTATTTACATCTTGAATTTTGATAAAATTTAGAATCGAATTGGATTTCAATTCATTTATGATAAGGAGGCTATAGGAACTCGCTTCTATGGGACTAGAATCCTGCCTACATTTGATCATATCTGTTCCTTCATCTGTTGTTCTTATCCATCACATCTGTTCCCTGACATTTGTAGACCTGGAATCAGACGCTTTCATTCATTACTCTGTGCCAGTATATATACACGATGAGGTTGAGGATCTCTGACTGTATCTTCTGTTTTTATGTTCTCTCACGTGAATGTGTTGTATTTATTGTGCAACTGTTCACGATAGAGATTAATATGTCCACGGTTTTTGGAGGACGATAACCACAGGTGGAGTAAACTCGATGGAATTCGAGGGCTACCTGCTTATCTCTTTGACAGGAAAAGTAGTTATTTTCTCCTTAATTCCGTCCACCTCCTTTTTTTTTTTTTTTCCCTATTGTTCCGTTCTTAGAATTGTACTTTATAATTTCTCATTTTCTCAGTCTATCATTTCATATTAACTTCATGAGAATTTTTATAAATTTTCTTACAAAGTAACTCCATAAATTCCTATAAATTTTTTAAACAATATTTAAAAGTTGAATAAAGCTCCTAATATAAGAGACCGCAACTCCCACGTCACATGAGCCATGGGTTCAAACCCATGTGGGGAGGCATGACACTGCATACCCATTGCTGTTTGTCTACCTCAGCTTCTGTTCCTAAAAGTAGTTTGTATTGCTATCTTACAACATGCGGCCGAAAATTTTATATATATATATATATATATTTATAAATATTTGAGTCTCGCTTATCTTTTACTCTCAACCAAATTTGACAAATTTTAAATTTATTTTAATTTTTAAAATGAATAAAAATGGGCATGTAGACTTTACCTATTATTCATGCTCATTTGGTAAAATCAAAATAAAATATCAAATAAATTAAAAATATCTAATTTATAAAGAGGAAAATATAAATAGAACCAAAAAAATAAAAATAAATAATTTTTAACTTTCCATATACAAAAATTAATAAATTTTATTTTAAGGCGTATCTAGAAGGATCCAAGAAGCTTGAATAAGAGGGAGAAATGAGACAAGAACGTAAAGATGCATATTGAAATAAAAAATTTGCGTTAGAAATAAGAAAATTATATGAAAATGAAAAAAATTGCCTTAAAAATGAAAAATGCATATTTCATTCCAAGATATTGAACTCTTTAAAATAAGCTAGTGGCCGAATAGAATAAGGGCCTAATTAGTCTATGATAATCATATTTTAGGGTTGTTCGTGTACGACATTGTTTTCTCAGGACATGATCACATGACGAGGAGAGTGATTACATGATGTTTTGAAAAAAAATCATGGTTATGTTTAACCATAATTTCAAATATAACAATGAGGAGAAATTTTTCAAAATCACCAAAATGCCCTTAACATTTCTTACGAAAGGGGTGTTGTGTGCCTATTCGATATAATTTGTGCTCATATTTGAAATTAATCCCTGTAAATATCATTTATAATTTCTAACTACTCCCGGCCCAACACTTTTGGAAACTCCCACTCCTATAAGATCCTCTCAGCACCAAATTCCTAACGATGCAGTGTTCTCCATCACTGGAAAAAACAGTCCCATGGGAAGTCTTGGCTTTGAACAAGCTCCTACTAGTCTTGTCAATGACCTCAAGGTCTCCCTCCACCGTTCATCCACCCTCACCCCAATCGAGAAAACAGAAAGGAGGACCATGTTCCTATCCAACATAGAGCAGCCCCTCAACTTCGATGTAGAAACAATCCACTTCTTCAAAGCAAGTCCTAATTTCACCCCAGACAATGTGGCTGATCAGCTGGAGGTGGCCTTAACAAAACTGCTTGTTCCTTACGATTTCCTGGCCGGACGCTTGAGGTTTAACCCTCAGGTGGGAAGGCTAGAAATCGAGTGCAATGGTGCTGGGGTGGCCTTCGCCGTTGCATCGTCCGCACTCACGTTGGAGGAGATTGGCGACGTGGCTTATCCAAACCCCGCATTTCGCCAGCTGACCTTCTGCAAAGAGCCCATGTTGGGCCTAGAAGATCGGCCCTTGGTGAGACTCCAGGTAATTCTTCTTCCCTTTTGTCTATTTCGAACTCGATTATTTTTAATTTATTGGTCATTGACTCATTTATATATGCTCATGCACACCTTTATATTATATTATTTAATGCCTTTGTTTAATATTCAACCTATTTCTTGCACTATTTAGCTTTTGAAATTTACCCCGAAATATTGTTATAGTCGGCTAAACGTCTATTCTCTTCAAATAAAAGTACATTATCAAAGCATATATCATCTTCAATATTTTTAGCTAAATTTATTTGGTTATATGGTTGTGACAGTGCATGTGCACTTCCACGAAATATATTCTTTGTAATAATATTGGCAGCAAATATTTTCTATTATAGTTGCTGATGCCTCATTGTTCATGGACATTGCCAGCAATTTTCAGCAGTTTCATTTCATCGCTGATATTCATTAGCAGCAATTTCATTTCATCGCCGACGCTTATTAGAAGAAACTTCAGTAGTTTCGTTTCATCGCTGATGTTTATTCGCAGCAACAAGGCATAGGCTTGCCAAAAGTACATCCATTGCATTTCTGTAGTTATTATTATTATTTTTTTTCTATATGGCATTGCTGTAGTTATTAAGCATCAGCATTTGCAACAAATTTCTTCTTTAACAAATGAATTTTCATCTTTCAAAAAAATTATTGTGGTTGCCGAAATTAAACTTTTTTTCCGTGACGCTGACAACCAAAAAGTATAAAATGGGGGAAAAAAGTATAAAATGAAGATAATGAATGAAGCTCCGACGCGTGTATACGGATGCTGGGGAAGTTAGAAAACTCGCGTTTGGCTTCAGCTCTAACGTTGTATATAATGGATGTGTGTGGTAACGAGTAAAATTGTCGGTTAAAATTTTTCAATCTAATTTTTATTATTATTCATAATTATTTTATTATTTAATTATTTCTTTATATTTTTCTGTACAATTATCATACTTTTGAATTATTTCTACACAATTATCCATATAACTAATCTTATTTACTCCTCATTATTATCCCTATCATATCATATCATTTGACAACTTCTACTCTCTACGACTTTTTATCAAAAGTTTTATCCATTCCCAAACACACCCGATATTTAGAGTGTGTTTGGCAATTGATAGAAAATGTCAAGTTAAAACTTTTCCATTTAAAATTTGTCACTCTCCACAATTATCATATTTTTAAATTATTTTTCGCATTTTCTTATACAATTACCTTACTTTTCAATCATTTCTACACAACTATCCATACAATTAACCTATTTATCTTAACTTTATACTATTTACTACTCATTATTATCCTTATCATATCACATCATTTGACAATTTTTACTTTCCAAAACTTTTCATCAAAAGTTTTATTCATTACCAAACACACCCTTAAATTTTGATTTTGATATTTAACTTTATTCATAAAATTTAAATCCTAAAGCTATTTATATGACTCTAAAAGTGATTTTGTGCAATTTTCTATTTTTAAGATGTTGTTGATTGATCCAAAATTTAATCTGGTCACGGAATTTAACTTTATCTTTTAACTATGGAATCAAATTTCATCTAAATTAAATATCTGCAGAGACTATATTTATTCAAAAATAAATATTTATCTACGTAGTAGTGATATTTTAGATAGTTTAAATATCGAAAATAATATTTAAAAATTGACACTTAGTATTAAATCAGTTTATTATATTAATTTTACACATTTATAAATAGAGTCATGTACAGTGATATTAAACAGATAAAGGATCTAAATGATAATATAAATATACTAAGTATAATAAATGAATTAATTTTTTCGTCAACTATTAATATAAAAAATAAAAAGGATTACGTATAAGAGGGATTTCATAAAAGTAGAGTAATTTATATAAATCGGATTTAGGTTGAGATTTGGGTTAATAATTTTTTTAAATTTAAGTTGAGATTTTATAAAACTTTTCACTCTCTATAACTACTATATTCTGTAATTATTTTTCATATTGTTATATAAAATTATTTTACTTTTTAATCATTTTTACATAACTATTAGCATAACTAAGATATCTATTTTATATCTTAGTACGGACCTTTTGTATTCTTGTATTGATAGCTAATACATTAACCTTTTCAACAACAAAAATAAGATATCTATTTCAATTTTATTTTTTTTACTCTTTATCATTGCTTTTATCATATTATGTTATTTTATATTATTTTAAGAACGGTTACCCAAAAAATTTTCATCTAAAGGTTTTATCAATTTTTAAGCACACCTAAGTTAAATGACAAGTTTAAAATTCCACGTGGAAATAAATTAATGAGTCATCTAAATAATAATAATAATGCATAGCTCAACTAAAATTTAAGAAAACTATAGTGATACAATATATATTTTAAAAATTATCTTTTTCAAAAAAGATAAAAAAGAAAATCAAAAAATGTAAAGGTAAATGATATCAAGATAGATATAAATATAAATATAAATAATATGATTTATAATATAGTTTTCACATGATAAACATCAATACAAATATAAATATAAATAATATTAAATACACATATAAAAAATATCATTTATAATTTTATATAAATAATAAGAAAATTAATTTTGGGTCCTTCGGTTCAGATTAACTTGAAACTTAACTGTGGCTAGATTTTTCAGGTTCGATGAGTAGGGTTAGAGCTCAACTTAGCATTAGTTTCACTTTTGGGCTTGACCGAAAGACACTGTTGGATAGGATGAGATGTACATGCGATAATTTTTTTATTTTTCAAAAAGAATTACGATTTCTTGTGTAATATGTCATTTTTCAATTAACAACAATTATATAATATCTCCTAGAACAGCATTAAATGATGCGTCCATATATGTAAGCCTTTGGAGTCTGGACGAGAGAATTAGTACTTTCACTACAATAAAATTTATTTTCACAAGAAATAAATTGTCCCCACTGTTGTGTCGCATTCCCTTATGCAATAAAAAAGTTGCAATTTTTGTTGTCCAAAGAAATAAGCATGGCACAATAACATCGAAAATGGAGATTTTCTTTCTCCAAGGTAAAATGCTTTGATGCAACTGTGACAAAATTTGTACGTTACTAAATTAAAATATTTGTGTAGATAATACAAAAAATCTTTGAAGCACTAGTTCCCTGGAAAATAATGTGTTTTAGAACTTTTAAGTGCATTAATTTGAATAAGCGAATCTGAAAATTCATAGTAATTAAGTTTGGATAAAAATCAATACGATTGCAACTTTAAAAAAAAAACGAATAAGATTGCCTGTATACCCGGCGATTTATGGGTGGCCTAAAAATTTATTTATTTAAAAATATTTAGGCTACCATGTCTATGGGCTGGACGGTCCAATTCATGTAATCTTTATGAAAGGATAGTAATTATTTTGATGATTTTCTAATTATTCATTAAAATGGTAATTTTAGGTGACATCATTCAAATGCGGAGGCTTTGCGATGGGCTTTGCCAACAACCACACACTGTTTGATGGCTTGGCCTTTAAGCTCTTCCTTGAAAACCTTGCCTCCGTCGCCTGGGACAAACCTCTCGCGCTGGCCCCCAACAACGACCGACACCTTCTCGGCGCCCGATCTCCTCCCCGCGTAGCCTTCTCCCACCCGGAGCTCACGGAGTTCCCGCCTGTTCCCCCGGGTCAGGAATGCCAGCTCAACATCTTCGAGCCGACGCCGGATAACCTCCGATTCAAGGTTTTCAAGGTGAGCAGCGACGACCTCGCCGGCCTGAAGGAGAAGGCCAAGGACGGAGGTGCGAGCGGGCCTTCCATCACAGGCTTTAACGTCCTCACGGCGCACATCTGGCGGTGCTGGGTGTTGGCAAAAGCCACGGATGGGGACTGGGACCCGGAGAAGACCCACACCGTCCTCTACGCTGTGGACATCCGGTCGCGGCTGCAGCCGCCCCTCCCGCAGTCGTACACGGGCAACGCGGTGGTGACCGGGTATGGCGCGACGACGCGGCGGGAGCTGGAGGGAGGATCCTTCTCCAGGCTGGTGGAGGCGGTGAGGGAGGGGAAAACAAGGGTGAGCGATGAGTACGCGAGGTCCATCATCGACTGGGGGCAGCTGCACAGGGGCTACCCACGTGGGGACGTGATAATCTCGTCGTGGTGGAGGCTGGGGTTAGGGGACGTAGACTTCCCCTGGGGAAAGCCCATCTACTTTTGTCCTGTCATGATCCCCACCATGGATATCGTCATATTCTACCCGGACGTGGAGTCCGCTGATCATCGTAGCAGTGCTGTCAACGTCTGCGTTGCGCTGCCTCCGGAGAACATTAACAAGTTCGAAAGCCTCTTTTACAAATATCTTGCTTAGCTAGAAAAAGAGTACGGTTGTTGTTACTAATATGTCCACGGCCTCAGCCGATGTATCATTTACGGCTGAGCTAGCAGTGTATGGGATGCAAACATAGAAGCGCTATGATGCAGCAGTATATGGATTGTGTTCTGTGTAATTTAATTTCTCTGTTTCGAGCTCTCTTTTCTCCAAATTTATCAGGTGTTAGGGTTCAGCCAAACTTAGCTGAGGACAGACTGAAGGTCACCAATCGCATTGCGTCTTTGACTCGTCAGATAATTCGCTGCATAAACCCATTTTTATTTTAGGGCTGGTTGAACTACCGTTTATCTAGAAAAACTTCGGGACCTCAGGCAACCAGTTAGACCCAGTCAGGCTTTGAAAAGTAAAGCCGCTGTTCCTGATTTTGACAAAAATTAAACCAAAATATATGGATGATATGCCAGGTGCAGCCAACTTCACATGGGGCCTACATTTATGATAATATCGAAATCTAATTTGTCATTTCATTTGTTATTATTTTTTTTGAAAGATATTTCGTTTGGTATTATTGGTTCTAATGTGATACCAAAAACATTTCAATTGGATCTTTAGGCGGGCCATGCCTACTTAAAAATATGTGTAATCTTGTATAAGTTAAGAAAAACACTTAAATTGATCTGCATGTTCGCAAATTAAATACGTAGTCTTCAGTTAGGTATATAAATTAAATAATTTTATACATTGATTTTACCTTTTTTAGATGCGACCATGTATTTCTTTTGATTTGAATAAAATTTCTTCCCACTTAAAGAAAAAATTCCAAATGCTTAAGCGTGTTGGATCTTGATTCATCATCATAGTACAGCCCATCGTCGTATTAGAGCCCATATGCAGCCAATTGGTGCAGTTGATTGCGCTGTAGCAAATCCAATGTAAGTGCAACGCAGTTAGTCCAAAGTGAATATATAATTGATCCAGAGTTTAGTAATATTGTGGTCAAAATGGAATTGCGCTGGTGGTAAATATTTTTTTGGGTTAATGGTGGTAAAATAATTAATTACGCCCAGCTCCAACCCACGGATACATTTTTTTTCAAAAAAAAATTCGGCTACAAAGAAAAAGCAATGAAAAGCAAAAGTTCCATATAAATTATAAATAAAACTAACATTTTACAACATATATTTGGCAATCCTTAGCGCTTTTTGTTACAGCACATACTATTCAGTAACATAAATAATTATCATCACGATGATAATTAGGAGATATTAAAAAAAATAGTCTTTTAGCGACTCATTGATAAATCATTACAAATAACACGGGTATATCACCAATGTTATGAAAACCCAACTGTGAATTAAATCATTTTTATATCGGTTTGATCAAGTTGAATTGATTCAACCGTTGGTTCATCAAGTTGTTTTGAACCATGATATTAATATAAAATAAATTTTATGTATATAAAATTCAATATTTAATTTGATTCTTAAAATAAAGAATATTTTTATCTCATAATTATGATAAGCTACACGTATATAATTTAAGGGGCGCACTGGATAAGGTAGAAAATAAAAATACTGCATCTTACTTTTCCTTTTAATATTATAATAGTGAAAATCTAAACCGTATGCACACCAAACTGTTAAATTTCTGCCATCTCATTTGGACACCATAGGTTCGAATGTCCACGGCGTTATTTTCTCCCTCTTTTGATGGGAGCGTCTCCTGAGCATGGGGAGCTTTCTTTTCTTCTGATATTTAATTTCTTGTGGTTTTTCTTTTGAAAATTATAAACTTGACTCAGAACTTTATTGTAAAATAAATTCAGATTATTATATACCAATAAAAATATTAAATTTCTAGTTCATGTCTGGTCGATTTTCAAAACAATGTATATCACACATATATACTTTATTAGTAAAATCATTGAATCTT
Source organism: Annona cherimola (assembly GCA_030490835.1). Lineage (NCBI taxonomy): Eukaryota > Viridiplantae > Streptophyta > Magnoliopsida > Magnoliales > Annonaceae > Annona > Annona cherimola. The sequence continues at coordinate 113,860,680 of CM059971.1, forward strand.
GTAACAAGAGGTTGCCATTAACGAAAAACTCTTCGAAAAACAGTTGCAGTGTGATTTGGTCTTCATTTGGCCTAGCTTATAAGTTTCGTTTCTCTTTTTTTTTGAAAAGTCCGGTTATAAATGAGAATTTTATTAAAAAGTGCTGTGGTAAAAAGACATGAAGTATTTAACTTTATAACTAGAAAAACATTTTTAACAGTATTTCTAGTGTTTGGCCAAAAAGATAGAAGTGCTTTTATAGATGTAAAATAACTAAAAAAGGCAAAGAAAGTATTTCTACACTTAAATTATTTTATTAATGAAAGTTATTTCTTTTATATCATTAAATTCAATACATTGCTATTGAAAAAGATTTTTTTATAAACGTGAATCCCACTTTAAATTTTCCTTTTAAAATTTTTACAATTTTAAATTTATTTAGTATTTTGTTTAAATTTTTAAAAATAGATAAAATGGGCATGGGGCATATTTTTATATCCGTCTTATCCATTTTCAAAAATCAAAATCAGATATAATTCAAGTTTAAAATTTTCATAAGTTTTAAAAATAAGAAAAATCTAAGTAGGCCATACATATTTCTAAAAAAAATTATAAAGTTAAAAAATATATTCGAGGGCTATTGGTACCACATAGAAAATTGACTCTTAAACCAATTGCTTATTTTATCATGATATATGTATTTTTAAAATTTTAAAATGTGATATAAAGTCTTTTTTATTTTTGTTGAATTTAATCTTTATTGTTTATAATAATTAATTTGTTATTTTTATGATTGAATTTCTATTATAACTAGTATAATGCTTCATTTTAACAAAATTAGGTTGGTTAATATTTTCTAGATTTTCCAAATTTCCTAGCAAAATATGTTTAGAACTTATTTAATTTAAATTTTAACTTACTATATATATATATCCATCAATCCCGCTTATATGAAATCTCTTTTCTATTTAATTGCCTTCATTTTTAAATATTGATAGGTGTTGAAAAATTCATTCTATCAATTATATTTAGCATCATCTATAGTATCTTGAAAACTCTTTTATTTTTTTAATTTCACTATGTATGATCTCATCTATAAATGTGTGAAATTAATATAATAAAATAATTTAATGCTAAAATATTAATTTTAAAATAGTTTTTCAACATCTAAACTATATAAAAATCAATATTATGTGGATAAATGATTCTATAAAGTATTATTACATTCTAATATGTATGTGTATGGATCTAAGTATTTTTAATAATTTACACACACATATTTTTGAACAAATATCACCCATACACATACTTGATTTGGATAAAACTTGGTCAAATGGATAAACAAGTAATGTTAATTATAATGAATGAATTAAATTTTAAATCAATCATCAATATCTTAAAAATTAAAAGAGTTACTATTTTAGCATGTTGAATTATTTGACAAGAAGTTAAAATTAGATTGAGTGAATGACTAAAATTAGACCTTATGAATTAATATTAAAACATTTTTAACAATATTAACATTAAAAATGATATAGGATTAATTTTATATTTATAAATTATGCAAGTAAAATGATTTTAACAACAAATAAAATAAAATCAACATATAAAGTTTCATAGATTATATACTTCTTTGCAAGGCAATAATTAGAATAAAATCTTTGATGAAAAGAACTGAAGATGATAATAAAAATTGGAGATCATTATAAATCTATGCCAAAACCGATTATACTTAGTAATAGAAATCAATACGTAAATCTGACTTATGAGATTTGTATAATCATTTTAGCTTTTTTATCATCGTAATTTTCTGCTATTGTTATCTTAATGGTTTGTTAGGTTTTTTTGCAAAACGCTTGTTCCATCCAACCAAACCACTTTTAAATCCGATTGAGTGATTCATAAGCTCGGCCAACCATAACCATGTAGTGGATAACTATTAAAAAAATGGAGTGGATAAGAAAAAACCAAAAATTTGCATTGAAGATAGTTCCGTCTTCTATACTACCGTATGTCCACCCTTTCAAATTAAGTTTGGACGACGACTAAGTAGCTATGTAATTTTTTTTTTCCAGACATTAACCTTATACACCCCCAACAAATTTTATTTTGGGCCACAATATTAGTTGCCAATGTGGACATTAGCAATGAAACATGAGGAATTATATTTTGCAAAATTGTTGCTGATGTTCCTGACGGTTTTTTTTCGGATCGGCATGACACTATTACAGATTATTAATTGCAGTGAAATTGATCATAATAAAACGATATTTGAATGATTGATTGCAAGCTTGGTATCAAATCCAGGTTACCTTCTTTAAACGTATCTACTATACAACATTGACCCATTAATGTGGTATGGCCTAAACAGATTTGCTTATCAGATTAAATGATGAACCTTAATTACCTAATGTCTTAAATCATTCCATATCCATAATCGAGCTTGGAATCTCACGAGCACCAGAGCACAGAAACTAATAAGAGACGTCGAAGACTCGAAATTATACAGATCAACCATACGGTATATATGAATGTGATCCATTCCCAAGAATTATATACATAGACGATCAGCGACAATCGAGAAATAAATAAATAAAAAAAAACAGAAAAAAAGGAAGAAAAGAAATCCCAACAGTCTGCAGCCTCCATGACCCAAAAGCAAATATGAAGAAATCGAGAAAATATCCCGAACTGACCCAATTATATACATCGAGCTCAACGCGATTTGACCATCAAAACCATCCCCGGCCACACATCATCGGTATCCATGACTTGAGGATTGTCCGGCAAAATGAACCTGGCATTGCATTTGGCGCTGATGGTCTGGATCGTCTCTCCCTCCTTCACAACGTACAGCTCGTCGCAGGGGCCGTTTCGCAGCTCCCCCGCCGCCTCCGGAGCCCCTGCAAAGGCCTGGAGAACGACCAGAATCGCCAGCAAACCCGCCGCAGCCTTCTTCATGTCTTTGGGGCGCAACGCAAGTGAGACGCTTTGGACGCTCCGCCTGCTATTTATAAATCTCTCTCTCTCTCTCTCTCTCTCTCTGCGCCAGCGGCAATAGAATAGAAGAGCCGCCATTGAAAGACCGTTATGTCCTGTTAGCTGCGTCGCTGGTCTAGCGCCACACGGAAGTCCAACTACACAATAACCAAAATGCCATCCAACCCACGGGGGGAATCGGGATAGTGGGAGTTGTTCGTTGGTCTACCATCTAGGCGTCTACCCCACGACTGCGAATATTTGCACATCCACGCGGCCCGAAATAATGATAACGTCCATTTCATTGAAGATTTAATTACCTGATTTCGTTAACCCGGGCAGCCCCCCAGTGTTATGTTTTGGCTTATATGTTAGTGTTCTAAGGTTCGAACGTTGCCAAGAGTTTCGTCCTCCCTCCTTTATCAATAAATAATTACCTGATTTAGTAGGGACATAAATGTAAAGATGGTCCGATATTCATGCAGCCAATCTATGGAGGGCCCGATTCACGCGCCGGTAAAATCCGGGCTCGTATACGTGTATGCGTATGTGTCACGAGTGAAGCGACGCAGGGAAGGAAGGAGGGGAGCAGTTGCGTGGCAGACCCGTCCGGTCAAGGTCGTTGCCGCCGTCGGCGAACCGCGACCGCCAAAAGAGCCGTGCATCTGGGTTTTGGCTACGTGGCATATGGGCTGCGGCAACTAGAAATGTGTGTTTTTTTTTTCTTAAAAATAAAACTCTCAAAAAATTAAATATATAAGTTGATTAGACGTGGCCAAAGCATGCATGGACAGCACGGTTCCGGTCGGCTGTGGGCCAATTGCTGGGGGCCATTGCTTTAATGGATGAGATGAATTCTCCTTTCGCGACACGTCTGCAGCAGCGGAAGCACTTTTTTTGTGAGCGACGATCTAGGCAGGCTTCGTAAGCAAGAGCAATAAGATCAATGGCCGGCCTGCTCCACCCGGCCTAGATGGTACCAAATTCTGCTCCGTGATACACCTGCTCACCTGCTCCAACATCCGCTCCAGTATTGTGTATAAACTTAGCTTTTAAGTCTTCGTAAAGATTTTTATCAAAAAAAAAAAGTCTTCGTAAAGATTTTCCTCGGCAGAAAAAAAAAACTTCGTAAAGATACATACACTTCATTATTTGGGGGAAAAAAGGGATTTAAATAAGGGATCTTTGAATATGCCCTCATGTTTGTATGATATCGACAGCTTTGTGTATAATCTCAGGATAATCACGTAGTTTTGCGTAAATTGTAAATACACCCATGGTATCTAGATTTTAGTATAATATGGACTAGAAAAACTTATGAATCCTTAAATTACAAGCATACCCACTTTGGTTATGGTTTATTTGTGGAAAAATGTGGTTCACAAGGCTGCAAAATTATGAAGATAGGTGCTCGTCACGATTGCCCTGTAGCCTATGTTAATCACAGAATACATGTGATTAGCGTGAGTATTGTTATGGTTTTGGAAGCCCCGGTGGTTTGGGCATATGTGTAATTTTGGTATTTACAAATATTTTTTTAAAATAGGATGTAATGAAATAGGCATTTTTATAATTTGTAAATTAAAGTCGAATCTTCCAAGAAACTTGATGTTGATACTTGATCTAAGGCCTTGGTGGGCAACCACTGGAATTTTATTATTAGGAAATATTGAAATAAAGAAAGTTGGGTCTTTCGTATACACTATATATTCCTCATCTTCCCTGCAAGAAAAACCAGCTAACATAAGCGTCATTCTGAAACTAATTTATTATCTTGCATTTTCATAACTAATCATCAGATAGCTATTGACCCTGTTGTCAATATTTCTTTTACTTCGCCTGTCAACCTCCTCTTTCATATGCGACAATCAACAACTTTGGAATAAAAGTCTTCAATTGAGTATGCAACTTTTCCTCAACTAATTAACAATAAATTAACATCAATAAATGAAAATTATGATGCTTAGTGTATGTAAAAAAGAAGTTATTAGAGAAGTGTTCGCCAGGAGAAAATAATAGTTCAATACTCTTAAAGTTGTATAATTAATATAATAAGTCCGTAATTTATTATTTAAGAATACATTACGAAAATTGGAAAATAATGATAGTAGATTAGATTTCAGATTTTCGCTTCAAATTTAGGTGAGATGAATCCGTGACAAGAAATGAAAGTTCAGCGCCTCAGCAGCGACGACGGGCAATCAGGCAATCACCCGCCACGTCAGTCGTGTGCGTGTTGGGCTTCGATGAGGCTTCCGTATGGGTTTGGATTCCGCCTCTTTTTAAGTTCCGAGTCTGAGTAAAGTTTCTATTTTGGGCCTCACTAGTTTTAAGCCCATAATTACTTGCTGAGTGGCTTCTCTCCCATTGTTTATTAGAGAAGTGTTCCCTCAGTAAATTTTTGGGCCTCAGACCGGAAAGGCGGGGACTAGTCTGTCCTGCACATCCATCCTCAGTTTTCCGGGCTAATAAACCGCAACCACAGTGTAACCAGTTAAACCACTGCACTGTTTTGTCCAACTTCGAGCTAAACCATTGAATCGGGACTAGTCCAGCTGCCCGGTCCAGTTTGTTTTTCTAAAAACTGTTCGTTCTTTTTAAACTTCTTTCTATTCTTTGTTCTGACATTTCTCTTCCAACAAGATATTCCTCCTTTGTTCAATTATTATTTTTATCTTTTTATTAAATAAAATTTGCATTTTGTTCTTGATGACTTTGGATTTTACAATTGACTCTAGAATTCTTAATTTTGCAGTAAGACCCTCATTTATGAATCTTTTGCAAAAATACCAAGTAAACAATCGAAAAATTTTATGACACACCTATGCATAATTATGACACCCTACTATATCTTGATGGCCAGCGGGGCTAGATGATAGATATTAACCCTAAAGATTGGTTGTTTAGTAGATTTTTTTTTTTTTTAGGAAAAAAATAGTTTAACAGCCTTCACAGCTTCACTTATCCGGGATCTCTTGGGCTTTAGCGGCTCCAAGTTTCGGTGTATTTGGGCCTTATTAGAAGCTCATAATTGATAGCTTTGTTCGGTTTTAATTCTCAAGTCCTGATCAACGAGGCTAGCTCGGTTGGTCGACCCTGCTATTGGTGGAGTGTCCGGAGCAGAGGTCTAGAGTTCGAATCCCACCTTGGGATTTCGAGGAAAAAAATTATTGTGGGAGCGTTGGTCTCCCTTTCGATTGGTGGAAGCTGTGTCTTCCTAATTCTTTGGTGGAGTTGTGTCTCCGGATTTCTTTGGGGAGCTGTGTGTCTTCCGATTTGTATGAATGTCTCATAGCTTCGGTGTAATATGTGTTAAGATGTATGTAAATATACCCATAAAAAAATTCCCAAGTCCTGCTTATATAGATTTGTAGAACTTTTCTTCCATATAACGGAATCTATTTTTCTCCACTTTGATGATTGATGAAAATTTTAATTTGTTTAAGGTGTGTTTGAAAAGTGATAAAATTTTTAATGAAAAATTAAAATTGTTGAAATGAAAGAAAACAATATTATATGATAAGGAGTAAAGAAAATAAAGTTAAGATAAATAGCTTAGTTGTGTAGAAATGATTGAAAAATAGAATAGTTATATAGAAAAATATGAATAAATAAATAAAAAAGTAGTTATGGAGAGTAAAAAGTTTTAATGGTAAACAAATAACCATTATTTTTTTATTGATATATATTACGTCTCAACTTATCTTACAATTAAACTATGATAGAATTCTTACAATTTGAAGAGGAAGACCACAAGCTTTGAAATATTAACAGAAAAGACTATTAACTCTAAAATTTCAATGGTCTCACTCCAAATATTAACCCCAGGACCACCTACCTAAGAGGCAAAGCCTCTGCCACTTACATTAGTCGCAGGTAGTAGAAACACACCCTTATTATGTTTCGTGTTAGTTGACAAAGAAGAAGAAATAGGGTCTGGCACGCCTTACAATTGATGAAATATATGAAGAATGAAGCTGTTGGAGTTATTGGTTTCTAGGGTTCAAATGAAGAAGATAAGAAGAGAGGGAAACAGAGGCTGTTGGTAATGAGGTCGACTGCTAAAGGTGTTGCAACTGATAGTGATGGATTCAAAGAATAATGGGAGAGTTGCCGGAGGTGGATGGTTTGAATGGAGAAGATAAATAGAGATGATGAATTTGGTTGAGAATCAGGGTTGGCCAACCTAGGGTTTCTGATCTACAGAGGGAGAACATTTTGGTTTTGTACCAAGGTATTAAATTATTAATATAACTTATAAAATCGATATCAGGTTCGGTCTCAGATTAACTCGAAACCGAATACGATTTCAATTCGGACCGGGTTCGGATTCTAAAGTATACAATTTCAACATTATAAAATTCCGAGTTTGGGCCGAACCCGGACGAGTTGCACCCCTACTTGAATCAGGACTACTCTAGCCGCCCGATCCGATTTGTTTTTCCAACATTGTTCGTTCTTTTAAAACCTCTTTCTCTTATTTGTTTTGAAATTTCTCTTCCAAGAAGATATTCCTTCCTTGTTCAATTATTATTTTTATATTTTTAGGAAGGAGAATTTGCATTTTATTCTTGATAAGTTTTTATTTTACAATCGACTCTAGAATTCTTAATTTTGTAGTAAGACCCTCATTTATGAATCTTTTGCAAAAATACCAAGTAAACAATTGAAATATTTTATGAACATGTGCATAATTATGATACCCTACTATATCTTGATGGGTGGCGGGCTAGATGATAGATATGAACCCTAAAGATTGGTTGTTTGGTATAATTTTTTCTTTTTAGAAAAAAATAGTTTAACAGTCTTCACAGCTTCACTTATCGGGGATCTGTAAGGCTTTAGCTGCTCCAATTTTTTTTTCTTTTTTTAAAAAAAGTTTTGGTCTATTTGGGCCTTGCGTAAAAGCTCATATTGATAGCTTTGCTCATATTTAATTCCGATTTCTGCTTACATAGATTATGGTTGTCTTTGGAAAATAATAAAATTTTTAATGAAAAGTTGTTAGTATAAAATTTTAAAATGGAAGAAAATAATATAATATAATAAGGTTAATGATAAGTAATAAAGAGAATACTATTAAAATATAAAGGTTAGTTACATGAGTATATGTGTAGAAATGATTGAAAAGTAAGATAATTATATCGAAAGATGTGAAAAAATAATTAAAAAATAAGGTAGTTTGGAGAATAAAAAGTTTTTGATTAAAAGCTTTAGTTAAAAAATTTTAACCTTCGCCAAACATCCCCCATAAAGTTTCTTTTCCATATAATGTCATCTATTTTATCCACTTTGATAATTGACGAAAATTTTAATTTATTTAAGATATATTTGGAAAGTGATAAAACTTTTGATGGAAAGTTAAAGTTTTTAAAATGAAAGAAAATAATATTATATAATAGGATATTGGTAAAGAGTAAATAAAATAAATTTAAAATAAATAAGTTAGTTGTATTCATAGTTGCGTAAAAAAGATTGAAAAGTAGAATAGTCATATAGGAAGATATGAAAAAATAATTAAAAAAATAATTATGGAGACTGAAAAATTTTAGATTGAAAAGTTTTTGTGGGAAATAAATACATTATTATTATTTTTTGATTGGTATGCATCATGTCTCAACTTATTTTACAATCAAGCTTTGAGAGAATTCTTTTAGTTCGAAGAGAGAGACCACAAGCTACCGAAAATCAACAGGAAAGACCACTAACTTCCAAATATTAATGAGGATACTATAATATAATATAATTATTTGATTTTTATATTAATTTCAGAGTTTTTAATTCAACATTTAAATTGTCTTATTTTGTGGATGAATAATTTTGTAAAATATTATAATATTTCAATAGGTTATAATATTTCAATAGGCATAAGTACAAGTAAGTTTTTTTTATAATTTACATATAATTATATATTTTAAAGCAGCCTACATAATTATATAGCAGCCTAGAAAAACTTGGATTAAAATGAATTGTTGATACTATGTTAAAAACTAATTATTTCAAATAACATGAGCAGTAATATTTAATCTAATTGTTCCAGCGGGCTTCATCTAGGAGGTTTTCACAAAACCTCTGAGGTAGACCCATAATGGAAACGAGAGTGCTTTTGTGAAACTTACTTTTTATCTAATCCTTTTTATTTTTAAAATCTTGATGGTCGAATTCACTTCATTAATTGTGTTTAACATAATTTATAGTATTATTAAAAACTTTTTATTTTTTAAATTTATATAGGTCTCATCTATAAAAGTGTTAAATTAACATAACAAAAATAGTTTGATATTAAAATATTAATTTTAAAGTAGTTTTTTTTCAACATTTAAAATATCAATAATATGTGGATAAATGATTTTATAAAATATTGTTACATTCTAATACATATGTGAATGGATTTAAACATTTTTATTAATTTACATATGGATGTACCTATTTTTGAACAAATGTGGCCTATGCATATATTAGATTTGGATGAAACTTAGTCTCCCAGCTAAATAAATGATGTTAAGTACAATAAATTGATTAGATTTTTCATTATATATCAAAATCTAAAAATTAAAAGGGTTACACGACCATAGTGGAAATACATCCCGTGTGATCATAGGATACAAGAAACGAGAGATGCATTTCAGAATTCAAATTTCAAACGCATAGACTTAGGGGTGCAACTCGGGTCGGGTTATACCGGGTTGGAGTGAACCCAAACCCTAAGTCAATCGGGTTGGAGTAAACCCAAATCCAAACCATAAGAATTTAATCCGGGGTTCGGACCGGGTTCGCATCGGTTTTGATTTGGTTTCGGGTTAGAATTCGGGTTACTAACAAACTGTTTTTTCCAAATTTAATTGTAATCTAAAAGAAAATTATTGGAATATACATACCTGTGTTTATGAAGTCAAGCCTCACGCTGAATTCTGCAACATCCTTTCAAAGAATTCTGCAATATCGTGCTGAATTCTACAATATTCTTTGAATGAACTCTGCAAGCAAATTTTCAGCACCCTATAGACATAAATAAATGACAAATTAGTTAGTTTTATGACTAGTTAGTCATTTCTATTTAATAGTTAATGGAAATGACTCAAGTGTAGCAAATAAAAAATGAACATATCATACCTGTAGTTGAAACTAAACATTATCATACAAATTGCTGAAATTGAATTCAAACTGAATATTTATCATACAAATTGCTAAAATAGAAATTGACCACTTGTCATACCAATAAACTTAAAATATGAATCAAATTTATACTACAATCTGAAATTCAAACTAACAGATTTCTCATACTAACCAATGTTGTCAGAACCGAACCGGTGATTGAACCGGTAAAGGAACTGGTCTGGTTCGAACCGGTTTGACCGGTTAATCAAACCGGTGACGTCAGCATGACATATTTATGACATCATAAATATTAATTTTTTTTAAATTTTAACTAAATATAATAATATATTGATAAACTATTAAACTTATGTTTTTATAAATCCTAAATATATATGTTGGATTTTAAGGACCACAATATAAGAACAAAACATGCAGGAAAAAATTAATAGTGAGTTTTAAAAAATTAAGTACATCTTATTTTTCATTTTTAAATTTTAATACGACTTTTCTTAATTTCGATATATTTTATTTACCTTCTTGATACACTTTCATTCCAAATTTTCATTCAATCAACATTCCCATCATAAAGAATAAGTAAAAATAATTACAAAATAGGACACCTGTATAAAAAGGTCTAATTTCTAACCCTAAATTTATTTATAAAAGCTAAACCATAATTCTAATTCTATTTGTAAAATCTAAATTCTAAACATTTTAGTAAAAATCAGTCTTAAATTGAGTTCTGAGTTGAAATTCAGATTAACACTTTACATTTATCCTCTCAACAAATATTTGCAATTTATTTTTGATCATTTTATAATTATTAACTTCAAATTCATTACAAAAAAATATAAAATGAGTTACAGACTACTAAACAAGTAAACATGTTAAAATTTATTAAATGAAGATTAAAGCATTGAAAAATTTGAAATAATGAAATGTGAAATTGTTAATATGCTGCGTTGCAGTTTTACTGTTTTAGCCGCTGACCGGAGAGACGGCGACAGGGGGACGGCGACCGGAGCAAGCAGAGGCAGAGACGGCGACCGGAGCAAGCAGAGGCGATGAAGGAGACAATGGCGGACTGACGGAGACGACGATGACGGACTGACGGAGACGACGATGACGAGGCAGAAACTGCGCAGCAGCACGGAGACGAAGGAGACAATGGCACGGGCGAACGGCGACGGAGATGATGGCACGGGCAAGGGCCGCGAGGCAGAAACAGCGCAGCAGCGCTGCGGATGCAAACGTTGAAGAAGACGATGGTTGCGGACCCGAACGGCGACGAAGACGACACAGATGAGGCGCCTGGAATCTGGATGGCCGATGGCTGCGAGGGCAGCAGACGACGACGAGGAAGAAAGAGGGGCTAGGGTTTCCAGCAAAGGGATTCGCCAATTCGGGCGTCGGCTGAATCGCTGATCGATCGATTCGATTTCGATCCTTCCGTCGATTTTTTTTTAATATATAATTATTATTTGTTTATGCTACGACCGGTCGAACCCGGTTGAACCGGTAACTACGGTTCGACCGCCGGTTCACCGGTTCGTGCGGTTTTCTGCATTTGAACCGAACCGGGGGGTTTTGAACCGGACTAGGGACCGGTTCCCGGTCGGACCGGTCCGATTTTAATAACACTGATACTAACAGAAAGTATAATATGAAATAGATTTATCATGTCAACTCAAATTCAAACATAATCCACATAACAGTTATTCAAAGCAACTAAATCTAAATACACTAAGCATAATGGTTCAACATTCTAATCTAATTTAAGTGCAATCCAAATTTAAAATGACAATATAAACAAATCTCAAGTTTAAATAAGTTTATATCCACTTTTAAACAAATTCAAAATTCAAATGAGTTCATGTCTCCAAAGTTTCCAAAAAAACCAAAAAATATTCGAAGACTTCCAAGTAATTTCTCTCTCGATTTCCATCTGCATTTCTAATGTCAAGTTCTTCCTCCTCGATTTACATCTTCGAAAATAATATGCATCAACCTAGACAAAAAAATGCATGCAACTGTTAACAATAAGAAGATAATAATCATAAAAAATCATCATAGAAATTAAGTTACCTCAAGCATGCTTTGGTAATGGAGGAATAGGTGATTCGTCTGAACTAGAGTTAGTAATGCCTGAAATATGTATATATATTAATATTATAAAAAAAAACATGTATAATTTATGAAAAAATTATATAAATTATACCGGGTTCGGACAGGGTTGAATTTTGGTACCAGGTTGGTGTGAACCTAGTTTTGGTTTTGGGAATCGGGATCGCCACGTAAAAATAGGGGCAGCTACCACGCCACCTTAAAATATGAATCACGAGTTACTTATACGAGTCGTGTCCACCCGTCAAGTCCCCACAAATCGTCCACATAAACTCTTTTGATATTTGGACCCACAAGTTTTACGTATTATATATTCCTGGGCAATCCGATCATGATGCAGTCACATGACAGGCGTGTATATATAAATATTACGCATTCCCAAAATTCAGGACATCTGCAAGATAAACTTCATAATTTAACTTTCTGTAAAATGATTTTTTTTATGAGGCATGATATTATTGCTATTATTAAAAATGTTTTTGCATTCGTTTCAAAGATGTTAGGAAAAATTTATATGTATATTATAATTTTTCAAAACTTCAGCCTTACCTACTGTATAATTTTCTTTGAATTATCATTTTTGTTAAAATGACAAAAACGCTCATGCAAACAAATGAAATTCTAAAATGCAAACGGTTATATTTAAAATACAAAAAAATATTTTCTATAATAGATCAATAGATCTATTTAATTTGACTACTATTTTAAAAAATAATTTTGTTATATTTTAAATGTAATTTGTTTGCTGGGGTATTTTAATCATTTTAAAAATTTTAAAATCAAAGTGACACAGTGCAATTTCATGCAAACTGTATCGGTGTGAAAGAAATTTTTTGAAAACTGAATAACACAATTGCAATTTTGACCAAACTACTATACTGGTGCTGACGCAAAAATCGCTTGTTTATCTCTATGAATTAGCATGCACAATTGGATAATTTCCAGAATAAACTTTTCAAATGGACCCAAGTTCTCCTTACAAGCTTGCTTTGATTTTATTTATTTATTATTATTTTTTTGTGGGTCATTTTTTCCGTTTCAATCACTTATTTCGATGTGTAGCTTCACCTTCCAGTGAAAGCGAACACGTTCTAGCAACATGCATGCATGGTGGTCCCATATAGGAGTGCCAAATGCATACCTGAAATAGAAGGCGATCTAATTATTTCCTTTCGATTACTAGTAATAGATGAGTAAATGACTGATGATCGTATTTCGTTGGATGCCTTCAACTTCACAAATTTCCACAACTGCGTCCCAACTATTTAACATATCTTCTCTTGGTATCATAACTCTCGCACCAAACTCTCTTGCACTACTAATCATGGTATCATAACTTTCCCACCTGTCTACTGGCCTTTTCTGTGGGTTGAAAGAAAATCATTTAGAAGATAAGCATAATTTCGTCAGAGTTTTTACTCTCGTTTGCAATCGCATGGGTTAATTGTTCTTTCTGATCTAGGGTGTGTTTGACAATTGATAAAAAATGTCAAGTTAAAATTTTTCACTCTCCACAACTATTATATTTTTTAATTATTTTTTCATATTTTTCTATACAACTATCCTACTTTTCAATCATTTCTATACAACTATCTACACAACTAACCTATCTATTTTAACTCTATTATCTTTACTACTCATCATTATCCCTACCATATCACATCATTTGACAACTTTTACTCTTTAAAATTTTTCATCAAAAATTTTATTCATTACCAAACACGTCCCTAATCAATCAATTTGTTGTGATCTCAAGAGTTGAAACAATAGGCATACAAGCAGAATCCAATTATAGGGTGTGTTTATTTACATAAAAAACTTTTAAACTAAAACTTTTTAAGTGTTTGAGAGGTAATAAAACTTTTAAATAAAAGTTTTTGATATTTAAGTATTTAAAATTTTTGAATGGGAAAAATAATGTAATATGATCTATAAGATAAGAAGACTGAAATTTTAAGGTAAAATGGCAGCCCTAAAAATCAGAGCCCAGAATCATTTGGTTGGCAATTTCCTGGGGTTATCTTAATTAAATAATCAATTGCCGTCTCAAGACATATTTACAGGCAAGGATACGATCCAGGTGCTGCGCCGGCTCTTTAGCGGTCGAACCGTTGATCATATGGTTCGTCGTCCATTGAGACCACTTATTCCATGTATAAAGAGAAATTATTGTGCTATAAAAAAGAAATTATTATAATTAACACATGATTTTTGGATGGATATCATTAAGTGATTGATGAGGATTTGTATGCATAATATGAGAATTGGATATAATTTTTTGATTGATATTGTACACACAGCAAGCTCTGATCTATTCTTAAAGTAGATACTATGCTTGCATTTATTTTTCTCGGGAGACCAACTGTTTCCAATCATGTATTTTTGGGTTAAAAATTCCACAAGTGCATTATTTTTGGTCGCTGTGATCAATCAAGCAATGATGGGAATTGGAGATAATCACGCTGATACATTTCTTTGTAACTAGGTTACATATAAGTATAATACTTTTCTTTTCCTAACCTTCATAATTAATGGAAATTTCACTTCATCGGTTTTATTTTGTGTTTTATTTATGACAAATTCCATATATAGCTACGAAATTTATCTTTAATTTTCAAAAATTCTATATATATTCGCATATTTTGACTAAAATTTTACTTACACCTATACTTTTATGAATCCTTTAAAGGGGTCGTTAACAGCCCTGTCAAATTGCAAATATGCCTAGATCCTAATATGATTTAAAATTAGTTTGTTCAAAACTAAAAATTTATATTTAAATAATATGTGATTTTATAGCAATAAATTTAAAGATAAATTTTCACCAATAAAATCATAATCGAGGATGAGCATTTTCGTCATTTTACGTGACTACTAATGGCCCTTTTAACGGATTCTTAACTGTATGATTATAAGTGAAATTTTAAGCAAAATACGTAAGTATACTTGGAAAATTTTAAAATTTGTAGGTATAAAAGCACTTAAAGGTAAAATTGTTGGCATATATATAATTTGCCTTTTTATTTAAATTAATGATGTGCATGTACGCTTAATATATATATGTACATGTAAATTACTAAAAATATTCAGTTTTTTACGTTTATAAAGAAGAAACATGCCCTGTAATATTAGACAAATGATGGTGTTTCTGTGACTAAATAAATAATGCTAAAGTATAATATTTGAAGTGTATTTTACATCAAAATCATCATGAGCAAAAGCGGATAAAATTTCATCCAAGTGGGTTTCATAGAAGCCAAACTCTCTGAAGTAATTTAAATTTCTTCCCTAATCATTTGATTCATTTGGAGCCCAAAATTTAATTCACTCATGGTGATTAACCCCATATTTTTATCTAAGCTTTCAAAAATCCTTTCTCGAGATTTGGAGTTTCACAGGGAAAGTGACCTTTCTTGGAAACAAATCAAAACTATTTGGAAAGGAGGTGCGAAAACCTCGCGTTTTCACATCGATCCAAAAAGTCGGTAGGAAAGCCATGAGGTCGTGCCTTAGTGGTGCAGGACATGACCTCACAAGTGGGTGGTCCTGAGTTCGAATCTTCCCAGTAGCATTTCTGAAGTGGTGGCGTTGCAAGTCTCCCCAAGTTTGTGGGAGCCGTCCACCGATGGAAAAGTTTAGAAATAGTAGATAATTGTTAGCAAATTGTAAGAATGTCTCATAATTTAATTGTAATACTAGTTGAGATTATAATGTATGAATACTCATAAAAAAAAAAGTCGGCAGGAAAGATGACAGGTAGATGATCAAATGTATTTAAAATCATGCGTCACTGCTTAGTTCTTTTACCTCTCCCTTCAATTATCTTATGCCTTTTGTTTGGTCATCAAGGACGGAATAAGGTAAAAATAAAAATGCATATGTGCCGGCTCAGCTACTCCATCTAAGGGTGTAAATATGGTTGGTCGGTTTCAACTTCAACCCCCACTAACCCAATCCAATTTATAATAGGATTAGGTTAGGCATTTTTGAAAATAAATAAATTATATAACCTGATTTGAACCGACCCAAATTAGATTATTATTAACCTACCTTACTCAATTTCATATACTAGCGTATAATATAATAAATTATTAGTAAATAGTTTTACATTAATACATAATATATAAGAATTAACTAGATATTATTGTTTTGAAATAAAATTATTTAATAATTATATCATTATATAAGTCTTAAATTAAAAAGTACTACTGTAAAAATGATTAACTTTTATTCCTTTGCATAAATTTATATTTTGAAATAAATTTAATTAAGCAAAATATTTTTAAATATTATATTTATTTATCTGATTTTTAACCTAAAACCAATTTCTATAATATTAAAATAGAGTTGAAAATAGGATTAGATTAAAATTTTATAAGGTGAGTTAGTATTATATTTACCCCTTGACGCAATCCAATGCGATTTACACCCGTACCTCCGTTCCAATTGCTAAGACAGTTGGAACATCTACGCGCCTGATAAGTGACGAGCCCCTAAATTCAAATAAGAAATGGACGGCCACTCCAAGGCCCTGAAATGGGACCGAACAACGTAAAATATGCCAACTTGGTTTTGAGCAGTGCCAGATCCTATACATCTCCTCAAAAACTCCTCTTAATTGGTATGCACGTGGAAGTTCTTTTCACACTCAAAATTTCAAAATTTCCACAAATAGTGTAAATTTTAATGTTTAGATTATGGGCATGTTTGTTAACATGCAAGTGTGGGAAACCATGAGATTTGGCTTCCCAAGGCCAATCATTACTTTGTCAATCACACTATTTTTCCCACTTTTACTCCTGCATTCCAATCATTTTCCCAATCAACTACATACAACAATCATATTTATTGCAACTATATATCATATTATTTCTTTTCAATCACACATTTACCAAAATATTTTTTTTTTCATTTCCCATTATTTTCTGCAAACCCAAAAATTTTACACATTAACAAATGTCCTGTGTTTCCTCCGTAGCTATTGATCTAATGGAAGGACGGACGTGGGTTTTATTTCTTCCCCCTGCCGAAGCATGCACTTTTAATAATAATAATAATAATAATTTTTTATGCATATATAGGCTGGACGGGAGAGGCAGGCATGGGCAAGCATAGAGTCAATAGCTGGTTCTTCTCGCTCTTGTTTTTGGGGACTGCTGTGCTGATCTTCTTCCAGAGGAACAGCCCATCTCAATCTCAACAGAAAATGGCAGAAGACACGCCCAAGTCTGTCTATGATTTCGCCGTTAAGGTGTCCTGCTCTCTGCTTTTATTAGTTCTTGGGTCTGTTATTGTTTTTTTTTTTTTTTTCTTTTTCCTTGGTTTTCCGCATTTTCTGGCTTGACCGTTTTGTTTCCTATTGTGCTACAAGAATTCGGTAGCTGTTTTTGCGTTTTCCACCCTTCTTGCTCGGTGTTTTCTAGGTTTGTTGTTTTTAAATTTGATTTATGTTCTTATCATTTTTCTTTTGAAATTGTTTCTGGTATTTCTTGGATTATCGTGCTGGTTATGTGAGATAGTTGCGGAGAGGTTTCTGTTTTGATAATTGAATTGCAGGACATACGAGGCAACGATGTCAGCTTGAGTACTTACAGTGGGAAGGTTCTTCTGATAGTGAATGTTGCTTCAAAATGGTAGGTAATTCAGTCCCTGGGATTGGTTTACTTTATTTGAATTTCCTGTACTGTCGATTTTTTTATTTGATTATTCATATGGGGTTTCGTTTTGTTTGGATCCGTAGCAATAGAGGATCTATTTTCTACTGTTTAATGAATTTTTTGATGTGGAGGAATTTAATCTCTTTTTCTAAGGAGCTTTTTTTCTAATTTATTTTTGATTTTGTTTCTTTAGTTGCCATCTTAAAGGCAATAATATCTAAGCAAAGCCTGATTTATTTTATCGTATCATTTCTATCTACCGACCTAAATAAGGATGTTAAGAAGTAATTCGAAGGTGTGATTAGGCGATTTGTTGTCCCTAAGTCGTGAGAATCCACCAGAGTCTGTGCCATACTAGGTTGATTATTATGAAATTTGAAAAGAGGGGGTTCAGGCCATCATACCCACTACACATTCTTGTGACATTATTTGCATCATGATATATTGCCTCGGCTTGTCTTCTGTGCATCTGTATGTAAGGGAAGTTAACAGGATTGATAAAACTAACAAATTCTTCTGCTTTTTATTTGATTTTTTTTTTTTTTAATCCTTAAGCTCTGCAAGCTGTGGTGTGGAAGGCCTTTTCTGGCTCCTTTGGTATCTTATGTATTTCATATGCTCTTGGTCTGTCCACTGTGGAATTGGATGATTCACTAAAAAGGTCCAGTGATCCAGAAAGTAATTCTCCTGATTTGAAATCTAGGCTGGTGAACATCATCATACTGTCAGTTACAAACACATGATAGGCAGTAACCTCGTGCGCTACCAGCAGGCTTTTTTCCTGTAGATTTTAATTGCAGATGTTCTTGGTGATTCCTGATTAAGTGACCTGTGCAATTTGAACCGCATCCGACTCTGCTTGATCTTGAAGTTAAAAGCTTGGAGTTCGGAATGACAAATGTTGTAGTCAGTGATTCAGAGCTAACTAATTCATTGAGTTTCCATTACATGATGTTTTTCTTTCCTTTTCTTTGTCCCTTAGATTGAAGATTAAGAAATAAATAAATAAAATGGTATACCATTCCAGTATTTTATCTAAGATTACTTTTTGAGTTCTTTTTTACAATTGACTTGATACTTGTGAGACAATGAGCACATTTGAGTGTGTTTGGTAACATGGGTACGGTAGGAAAGGAAACGTTTTTGAAAAGTATGAAAGTGATGATATATGATGGGTAAAGTGAGAATAAATAGGATAGTAGTGTGAAAAATGATTAAAATATAGGGATGAAAATGGAAAAAGTAATGTATTTAGGTGGTTAAAATGTTATATAATTTTGATAAATGTGTGGAGAGAGGTGGGAACCACTTTCCCACCAAAGCATATTACCAAACAGAGCCTCAATTTCAGTATTAACTTCTTGGAGAGAGTATAAACAATAATCTGAAAAAGGGTTAGATGACACTTCAAGTTAAATGAAAATTTTTTAGGGAAGCTTTTTGTTTTAATGAGAATTCTGTTCAAGAATGAGTTTTATGTGTAGAAGTTTGTTAGTCAGCATGTTTGAATGTCTAATGTGGGTTTCTGTTTGCTATTTGGTTAAATTAAGTAAGAGAAATCGTCTTCTATAGGGGTGGGAATTGAGGCGGGCTATACTGGATCAGGGTTCTACTTTTTAAAAATTACGTTTGACCCTCTTTTTATACCAGGTCGGGACAAGGTCGGTTTGACCCTCAATTTTTTATAATAGATTTCAAGGCAAACTTCGGGTTGGTATCGAACCAATTTTGGGACAACGGGTCGGGTAAAAAATGCGGGTCAAATAAGATGATTTTAAGAATTTATATATCTATTAAATATAAAAATACATCTATACTAAATTTAAATATTATATGCTTCAATATTTCATTAATTATTAAAAAATACATAATTAAGAAAACAAAACATGAGAAAATATAGTATAAATTTATTAAAATAGGTTAATATACGATTATACATCAGAGCTATATATGCACAAAGTCTTCTTATTGATTTTTATATTGCTTTCTGAATAAATCGATTCTTCTTTTATTAATAGAGTTGATTGTGAAAAAGTGAGAATTTTGAAAGAAAATAATAATAATATTTAAACATAGGCTTATAATTTTTAATAAATTAATATATGCAGGGCGGGTCGGACTCTTTGGGTTAGGACATGGTCAACCCACCCGACCCTATTTTCGAATTCGGATTAAAACTTCTGACCCATCCCTATATCAGGTCGAAAATACGTTGGTTTTACCCGGTCAAAAATGGGTCGGGTCATGGGTCCACCTGCCCCAATTCCCATCCCTAGTCTTCTATAAGAAGTAAGTTCGAGGAAAATTAGATCATATTGGCAGGGAAACTGGTGAGGCTGCAATTATCCAACATATATCATTTGTGGCCTACTGGCAGGGTGTTTGCCCTTGGCATCTGGATTGTTGATCTTACAAACATAAGACTTGTGTAATCCACATAATCTGCAGTTGGATGAACTTAGAAATGAAATGAAGAGTAGAAAGAATAATAATTGGCTGGTGGGTATTGATGCCACTTTGTGTAGGTCTTTTGCTGATATCATAGACAGAATTGGTTTGGGATTCTTTCCTCATATTTGAGTTGGAGAAAATTGGATGTAGAGAATTAGAGATCCTATTAAAGATTGTCCACCTTCTTTCTGGCTACCTGCCTTGCAGCAGTCACACCCCCATCTACTGGTAGATTCGTAGATTAGGCTTGGGGACTTATTGAATTTGATTTATTTTTCTTTGAACTTTATTTATTTATTATTTATTGTAGTTTGAAATACAATTTCTTAGCTCAATCCATTTTATGTATGATGAAAAAAAAATCAGCATTGTGGAAAAATGCCTGTTGGAAAGTGGCTGCACATCTTCTAGACATTTTTTTATCAGCCAACTATTTGGTCTTTAAATTTCATATATTTCCAACACAAGACCAAAATACTTGGAAATTTCTTACATTTTAAAATCAAACACTTTTGGCAATCATTCATTGTAAAATTTACTTGATATCAACTTGCTTATTGATGACTCCATATCTAATGGAATGTTGGGATACTCATAAGATTTCAGCTTGGGTTACCAAGCTTTTGATTTCAAGTTGCCACAGTAAGTTTCAAACAGCAATACTCATTGTTTAATTCCTGTCTATGCAGTGGTTTAACACACTCAAATTACAAAGAACTGAATATTCTGTATGAAAAATACAAAGATCAAGGTCAGTTCTGATCTGTCAATGAATTTTTACCAGTCCAGTTTCTTTGCTTTGCTTTTGCGTCATAGATGATAGATTTTTTGTCCTGATGTTATGGTTGCTGGTGTTTTAATAGGATTCGAGATATTGGCATTTCCTTGTAACCAGTTCCTTGGCCAAGAGCCTGGAACTAATGATGAAATTCAGGAAACTGTCTGCACAATGTTCAAAGCTGAATTCCCCATCTTTGATAAGGTAAGCTGCCAGTGAATCAGGAACTGTCAAAGATAGCTTCTCTAGGCTAAAATGATCATCTTCTATTTTTGAAATTCATAGCTTGTCCTAGTTTGAAAATCAGTTTTGGGCCATGGTGATGCTACTTACACAACTTGTGTAGATTGCTGAGAAGTGAGTATAAGTACGTGGCAGATACAAACATTTGGCCTTGCATTACAAACTGATTCTCGGATCTTCATTACAAGTAGACGTTTAAAATGAGGCCTTGACCAATACACAGTATTCAGTTCAGCCAACATTTTTATTTTTTGTTTTTTTTTGGATCAGCCAACATTTAAAATCCTGGTGTTTTACTCAGGATATTTCTTTACTTGGTCTTGTAGATGAATGACTCAGATGCCAAACATCTGTGACTTGCATGGGAGGCTGTGTTTTAGCCTTAGGGTATGTTTAAGAAGTGATAAAACTTTTGAATGAAAAGTTTTTGGTGTAAAAGTTTTTGAATTAGGAGAAGATGATGTGATATGATAGGGTAATGATGAGGAATAAAGAGAATAAAGTTAAAATAAATAGTTTAGTTGTATGGGCAGTTGTATAGAAATGATTGAATGGTAGGGTAGTTATATAGGAAGATGTGGAAAAATGATTAAAAAATAGGATAGTCGTAGAGAGTGAAAAGTTTTAGTTTGAAAAGTTTTGTTGTGAAACAAACACACCCTAATTTTTGAGGATCAATTCGTCTTTTTGAGCCCCATTCGACTTAGTGTAAGTGCTGCAACTGTTTATTCACAGTATTCATCTGAGAGACCTGAATACTCTGTTGGGGCACAGGTTGCCTCAGAGAGCTTAGTTTCTTGTTCAAACTATATAAGATCTCATGTTTTTTCTTCTTGCTACCTTTAAGGGTCACTACTTCTGTTATACTCTGGAAACATTGATTTCCAATCCGATTGGATATTGTTTTCCTTCTTTGTTGCAATGATGTTGGTCTTCCTCCCTTTAAATACCTTCATTAGCAGAAGAAGGCTTGTATCTACATTTCACCCTTTTGCGCTTCTGTGTAGGTGGAAGTAAATGGAAAGAATGCTGCACCTCTTTACAATTTCTTAAAAACACAAAAAGGAGGGTTGTTCGGGGATGGCATCAAGTGGAATTTCACAAAGTTTCTGGTGGGCAAAGATGGGAAGGTGGTGGAGAGATATGCCCCCACTACATCCCCTTTGAAAATTGAGGTTTGAATCAATGCCCTACCATCCTCACCATCACATTTTACGTTTAAAGCAATTTCTGTGGTAGTGATTCATGTGCTGAATTAAGTCAAAGCCAGTAGCTCTTGCTACAAGTTAACCAAAGCATCATTAACTTTCACATTTGATAACTACAGTAAACTGAAAATTTCTTTTTTTTTTTTTTTTTTTTTTTATACTTCATTCATCCATATAAAGGTTTTTACTAATAGCAGCTACCCTTTGTTGCAGAAAGACATCCAAAATCTCTTGGGAGTTTCTTAAACTTGTTATACAGCTGCTTCACCATCCTGTTTACAGATAAACTAGCGTGACAATGAGTATGTCAAAATAAAGGGACGTCTGTGAATGAATCCTTTGGGTTTTTATTTTATTTTTGTGCAAGATAGAGGATTGATTTGTTTTTATTCTCTTCTAAACTGGGAGAAGAATTTGATTCTGATACAAGATATACTGCAGTGGATATCTGAGTCGAAGTTTTTAATGTTATTCTGTTGCCTATCGCCTGTAGCTGAATGTTTTGTGGTTTGTTGCTTAATTGAATTAGTCAATTGCAACATATTTGAATGGCCCTGAATTTTTCTGTCTAGTTTGCCAATGTGGCAAACTTTGATCAGTTGGGTCCAAAATTTTCAGCTCGAATTCAGGAATTCTGAATCCAACCCAAGAAATTTAGATTGAGGTAATGTGATCTTAGATTGAATCATCTGAAGCTGCAGGCTTGCAGCCCTAAGATATGATAGTAAAATATTTATGTAGATTGAATCATCGAAGAACGGATATTTTAGGGGTGGGAATCGGGGCGGGCCATACCGGGTCAAGGTTTGCTTAACCCTGACCTTACTTTTTAAAAATTAAGTTTGACTCTTACTTTTTTTTAATAGGTTTCGGAACAAACTTCAGGTTGGTATCGGTTCAGTTTTGGGATAGCTGGTCGGGTTAAAAACATGGGTCAAATAAGATAATTTTAGAAATTTATATGCCTATCAAACATAAGAATACATCTATACTAAATTTAAATATTATATGCTTCAATATTTCACTAATTATTAAAAAATACATAATTAAGAAAACAAAATATTTAAAAATATAGTATAAATTTATTAAAATAAGTTATTATAATCTACACACAAGAGTTATACATGTACAAATTTTTTTTATTGATTCTTATATTGCTTTATGAATAAATTGATTCTTCTATTGTTGATAGAGTTGATTATAAAAAAGTGAGAATTTTGAAAGAAAATAATAATAACATTTAAACATAGGTTTATAATTTTTAATAAATTAATATATGTGGGGCGGGTCGGAACATGGTCGACTCATTCCGATCTTATTTTTGAATTCGGGTCAAAATTTTTGACTCATCTCTGTACTGGGTAAAAAATATATTGATTTTACCTAACCAAAAACGGGTTGAGTCATGGGTCGACCCGCCTCAATTCCCACCCCTAAGATATTTTAACACTTTTCTTGTGATGATTAATGAATATAAATAATTAAAGTTATTTCTTTATAATATAAATTGCAATATACATTTTATGTACGTTTACCTTCTAGTCTTTTTATGATTTTGTAAATTTCATCGCTTCATTGTTGATTTTACAAAAATGACCTCCCTTGTGAATTTTTATTTTTTAAAGTTTTTTTTAAGGGGGTGTTTGTTAACGCTAAAAAAAGTTTCAAATTAAATTTTTTTCACTTTCTATAACTACTCTATTTTTAATTATTTTGTCATTTTTTAATGTACAACTATTCTACTTTTCAATTATTTCTATACAACTATGTATACATCTAATTTATTTATTTTAACTTTATTTTCTTAACTCTTCATGATTAACCCTATTATATCACAACATTTTTTATATTTTAAAAATTTTTATACAAAAAATTTTCATTAAAATTTTCATTACTTTCTAGACACATTTTTATTATTTTTTGTAAAAGCACTCTTGCTTTGGTCTAAAATTGTCACGCACAGACTCAGGAAAACGACCATTGGGCTTAATGCATAGAGCACACAGGCTCAGAAAATGTCTATTGGGCCTGTGAGCTATTATCCACTTTGGCCTAGCAATTTAGCCGCACGACATTAAAATGCGTTATACTATATTGAACTTGAAACACACTTATAAAATACTAGTAATTTTTTCTCATTTACGATGTAGGATTTAGTTCTTGGCAATTACAAGCTCATCAGCTTCCGCTTGGTTCGTCCTCAAGTTACAACCTAACTCTAGGCTTCTGCCTACAGCCCTGACTCGAACCACATTTACTAGAAGGGGAGCTACTCTAACACCACAATTTTAAAATACGTCACACTATATTGAACTTGAAACTCACTTATAAACTATTAGGAATTTTTTCTCCTTTTTGGTATGAGATTCGATTTTGGGCTATTACAAAGATCAAGGGAGGCATGTTCGAAGGATACCATTATATAGTTCTTATACTGTCTAAGTAAGTTACAAGTTCGGGCATAGTTAATGTCAAAGGCGTTTCTGCAAACGGAGTTGATAAGAAAAAGAATTTTCTGTAAAACAAATAGTTATGGGGCAAAATTACAAAATCTCAAAAGACGGGGAGGCAAATATGCAAATAGGCCTCTTATAAATAAAAACCTGGCCTGGTGCCTCGAAGCCTGCCAACAGTTTCATTCTTTTTTTTTCTTTTTTTTTTATTGGAAGATATTTACATACATCTCAACATGTATTACACTGAAAGCTCTGAGACATTCTTACAAAGCTGGAGATACAACTTCACCAAATAATCAGGAAGACACAGCTTCCAACAATCAAACGGGAGACCACTACTCCCACAATAACCGGACGGGAGACACAGCTCCCACTAGGCAAATATTGACATCCACAACCTACATGACCCCGCACCTGGCGGGGATCGAACACGCGACTGGACAGAAATGCTGCCCAAGCCGTGACCACCGAGACACAAGCCTCGGTGGTGACAACAGTTTCATTCTTTCTGCTGCTGACAATTGCAGTTTCCACATGCAGTGCTGTTGTCATTCTTCTATCCGGTGCTATTCCTCTCCGGCTGCTTATCATCATCCTCTAACCCCCTCTAATTCCAATTCCCATTGCAGAAGACCCATCAATCCGCTCTCCCTTCCAAGATTAAACCCCACCTCGGTTCCCAGAAAGTCAACGGATTTCAGCCCTCGGTTGGTACTGTCTGATGCCAGAAACGAAGCAAACAGCGGCAAGTCCGAATGGGTGTTTGATAAGAACGAAAACCTTTGTGGCAGTAGCATTTCTAATTCCTCAACATCCCAAAAACGCTATTCCCAAATCCTTCGACAGTGTGCTGAGCGGAACCATGTCAACGAAGCGAGGGATTTGTATTTTGTGATGAAAGGCAATGGATTAGAACCTGGTGTCGTTCTTGAAACGATTTTGATTGATCTTTTCATGAAATCTGGAGAGGTCCCCGCAGCGTTCCACGTGTTTGAGAGAATGGCTACGAGGAATGTCGTTACTTGGACGGCAATTATTTCCGGTTGCGTTAAAAATGATTTCCAGAAAATGGGGATCTCTCTCTTTATACAAATGCTCGAATCAGGTGTTTTTCCAAATGCTGTTACCTTTAACGTCGTGCTTCAGGCTTGCACTGATCTGGCAGCTATTGATACTGGGAAACAGGTGCATGGACTTGTTGTCAGAGCTGGGTTTGGTAAAGAATTTAGGACAGAGAATTGTTTGATTGCTTTTTATTCAAAATGTGAGTCGTTGGATGAGGCTCAGAAGGTTTTTGTTAGAATGGAAAGCGCTGATCTTGTTTCTTTTACCTCCATGATTGCTGGTTTCTCTAAGAATGGCTTACTTAAGCTGGCTGCAAGATTGTTTGATCAGATGCTACAGTCGGGGTTACAACCAAATGAATATACGGTTACCACCATCTTGGCTGCTTGTGACTTTGTTCTAGGTGAGCAGATGCATGCCTACATGATTAAAAACTTGCTCCATCAGAGTCTCTATTCAGCAAGTTCTTTGATAGATTTTTATTCAAAGAATGCTTTAGTTGAAGAAGCTGAATTAGTTTTTAGAGAGATAGAGGCTAGAAATGTTGTCATGTGGAGCACAATGATCTCCTGTTGTCTTAAAAATGGCTATGTGATTAAAGCCATGGATCTATTCTTCAGAATGGTTTATTCAGGAATCAAGCCAAATGAATTCACCCTTGCTGCTGCAATTCGAGCCTGTGGGTTCTCCACTGAATCTGTTTGCCTGGGACAGCAGCTACACTGCTTGATAATTAAGATGAATTTGGCTATGGAAAATCACATATTCAATGCTTTGCTCACCATGTATGCTAGAAATGGCAAGATCGTAGAGCTTGAAAGGGTGTTTGGGAAAATTCAAAATCCTGATATTGTTTCTTGGTCGGCGGTTGTATCCGGTTATTACCAAAATGAGCTTTGTGAAAAATCTGCCAGTATGCTTTGCTTCATGCACAGGACTGGAGCCAAACCCAATGAGCATGGGTTATCTAGCGCTCTAAGTGCTTGTGCTGGCCTTGCTTTATTAGAACAAGGTAGGCAGTTCCATGGTCTTGCATTGAAGTTGGGATGTGATTTTGATGTTTGTGTAGGCAATGCATTGGTTAATATGTATGCTAAGTGTGGGGATATTGATGCTACAACTTTGGCATTTAATGACATGCCTATGCATGATGTAATGTCTTGGAATACACTTATTCATGGGTATGCATATCATGGGCATGGGGTGATGGCACTTCAGGTCTTTGATGAGATGGTTGGCTTGGGGTTTATCTTGCCTAACCATTCAACATTTGTTGGGCTTTTGAATGCCTGTAGTCATGTGGGACTTGTGGATGAAGCTTTAAGGTACTTTAAAGCCATGGACAGCCACTATGGCATTGAGCCCTCCATATCACACTACGCATGTATGGTTGATGTGATGGGTCGAGCTGGAAGGTTTGATGAGGCAGTTGAAATCATCCATGAGATGCCATTCGAGCCAGATTCTTTGATATGGAAGACACTTTTAGGTTCCTGTAGAATGCATAAGAATTTAGGGCTTGGAAAGCTGGCAGCAAAGAAAGCTATAGAGTTGTCACCACAGGATGCTGCAAACTATGTGCTTCTTTCAAATTTGCATGCTACATGTGAAGCATGGGATGGTGTAGAAAGGACGAGAAAGATGATGCAGGAAAATGGAGTGAAGAAGGATGCTGGCTGGAGTTGGATTGAAATTAAAAATGAAGTGCATTGCTTTACTGCAATGGGTAGATATCACACAAGCACAGAAGCTATATATAAGAACTTGGAGGAACTCGTTCTAGCAATGAAAGAGGAAGGATATTTCCCAGACCAAAGCTGTACATTACTCGATTGATGACCTGTAGATATGTGATAAAGTGTACTTGAGCAGCTCAAGGTTCTTTCCTCAAGCCATGAGGGTGTCCAAAAGGGAAGACTAAACCAAATTAATTGGTTATTATCAGCTGCTACTCCATCGAAAGTTTCTCTAATGCATGCTAACAGTTCCACGTATCCAGTATCCTGTTCAGTTTCCATAATGTCTCTGTACAGAAGCAATTTGTATTCTAACTGATTTTATCATATGCTATTGAAATTCTTAACTCAATAATACTATCTTCATTATTGATTTCCGCTTGCTTATTGCTGTTTGGCCATGCTATTTTCTTGAAGCATCAACACCGATCTAATGATTTGTGGTTCAAATGCCTTTGGTAAAAACTGTGCTGTTAACAGGTGTATTGGGTTGTCATCAATGTTTTATGCAGTGATAACACGAGTGTTTATCCTCTTCATATTGTAAATTCACATTTTTGGGGTTACTTGTGCCTTCAAAATCTTGCTCCACATACATGTTTTTTCACCACCATCCTAAAATAGTCCTCCCCGATCAGTTCTGCCATCTGCTGAGGTTTTGAGAGGGGAGCACATGTGGGGAGAAAGAGATCCTAAACCCCTAACCTAGATAAAAGCTCCTTTTGCTTGTTTTCTACCTCTAAATCTTGGCCTTGAACCATGCCACATGGCATCCTGACTTTCCAATCTTAAGTTAGCCTTGGAAGTTTTCTCAACTATGATTGTGTAATTTTCAGATGGATGCTTGCCTGAATTTGTGGTTTGGTTATACTCAGGTGTTTACTTTCCACATTCCATTCGCAATATGGGTGGTTGAGTCCTCCAGCAGCCATTCTGCTTCACCAAAAGTAGAAAGGAAAGGAAGGAGATTGACAAAAGGTCCCAGCAAAGTAACAAGCAGCACAATCCTCTCAGTAACAGCAGATCTACATCAGAAGAGGCTTTAAATCAACAAATTGGTGATCGGGAAGGCCATGTATTTGGTTTCAGTAGAAACATTCATTGTTTGTGTTGGAAGGTCGTGTGTAGTAATTGATTGAAATTTATTGAATCTGGTGTTCTTGAACAGTTGCTTACTAATACTACCCCATCCAATATTTTATACTGCCTAGATCTTGAGGCCAGCTATACAATTTGAAGTATGATTTGGAATGTTTGAGCTAGTCAAGGATGGTTAAGATTCAAGAATAAGTGCTAATCATCTGAACCTAACCAACTTGATTAGCTGAAGCCATTTAGATTCATAAATTTGTTGAAATGCTGATTATGCAATCATAAGTCTCAGAACAATCGGATACTATGTTGAGGTTTGATATACGAATGCCTACAAGTAAAGGCATTCTTGAAACACCAAACTTTATTTGAGAGTTTTTCAATGTACATTTCAGTGTTTCTATTTACTTGGGCCTGAAACTCATTGTCGCTCCCTTCTCACAGGGTAAAGGTTTATCAACGAAAAGCAAATTCCAGGAACATTTTCCTGTGTCTGCTTCCATTATGTGCGATGGTTACCCATCTTTCCTTAGGAAGGATGCATATTAGCTTCGAATTTGGTTCAATCATTACTGAATACAAATTTTAAATTCACAAAAAGAACAACATATACGTTCCATGTAAACCGGTTGTATCATAAACTGGCTATAAGACAGGTTTTCACCCACTAGAGGGATGAGGAGGATGCCTGTAGATGTATCTCCTTGCCCAAAACAAATGATTGAGGAAGCCTAGCAAACCAAGGACCGCAATCAACCAGTAGAATCGATCAAGATAGCTCTTATTCAAGTTGTTCCCATCTAACCACCCTCTTCCTTGCTCTCCATGCCTGGTAACTTTATTAACTATGTCCACCAGAAATGAACCCAGCAAGGAAGACAAACCGACTACGCACCAGAAAATGGCAGTCCCAAGTGATTTCATCCCTTTGGAAGCCTCGCTATTGAAGAACTCCAGCAGGCCTACAAAAGAAAATGCATCGTTGATGGCCACAGCAACAAACTGTAGAAGCAGCCACGCCATAGTCATGGGAACACCAGTTCCTGACTCAGTTAGTCCGTGCTCTTCTGCAATCCTCTTCCTTTTCTTCTCTATAGTGGCAGCAATGATAAATGCTATTGGAGATGATAGGAAACCAATTCCAACACGTTGCAAAGTAGTGATGCCACTCCTATACCCTGTCATCCTTCGTGCAAATGGAACAAACAGCCTATCATAGATGACTATCATCACCATTTGAAGTGTTATGGGGATAATTAAAAGAGTTGCAGGGGAGATATTGATGCTGCCTATCTTGGTGTCCATGGTGCTGCCTTGTTCGACCGTGAATGTCAATAGTTGGGGTATGGGTAAGTAGCCCAACACTGCTGAGAAGACAACAGGAAGCATTCGAAGGACTATCTTTGTCTCTTCAACTTGGGTCACTGTACAAAGTGACCATTTGTCTGTTCTCCCATATGCAATTGAAGCTTTATCCAGGAACCTGATTAATTGAAAGCCACATGTTTAAGCAAAAACAGTCAGATATTCTTGCGTCTCTCTTCTTTTCAAGGGGATTTCTAATTCAGCTTAGACTCCCTTGGCTCACGGTATTGATTGTAAATCCTCTGCTATAAAGGCAACTTCTTTTCATTGACCTGTCATTTTTGTTTCAAAACAAGGTAGAAGCTTTCCTTCATGTTCGAAGCCAGACGGAGAATAAAATACATGTTGAACCAGGTGAGCTGAGCATCCTTTCTTGCTCCTTGTGGCTTATTTTATCACCTTCTATTCCTTTCTTTCATTTCTAAGCAAACATGTGGGATGATCTAAGCTCCTGTTGAAAAAGGCAAACATGTTTGAGGCTTACCTGAACCCTTTGGTGTGTGTTAGGAATTCTCCATCCACCATCTCATCCTTCGCACCTTGCTGCAAGTCTTCCTCTTTCTGGGGCAGGACCAGCTTTCTTTTTCTAAAAGCAGCTACGAAAACCTGAAATAGACATGCTTTTAGGCACCGGATCATCTTAATTTTCTTAAATTCCACTTGAAATTGAATTGGGAATTTTTCGCTGTCACAATATTTCCAGCCAAGTTCACAGAAAGAAAGGAAGAGGATGGAGAGTGCAAATGGAAGTAGTTTCTAGTCTACCTGCAATATTCTAGTTAGAGGACTGCCCTGTGGCCGCTGGTTGCGGTAGAAAGCAAACCCAGATACCACCACTACCCATCCTAAAAGAACAGAAAGAGCAGAAAGTGCAAAACCATAGTCCCAGCCTCTGTTGTTTTCTATCCAAACAACAACAATCAGACCTGTAAATGCTCCCACAGAGATACTCAATGTGAACCAGTTGAAGAAGCTAGACTTGTGCTGTGATTCTGCTGCATCATCATCGTCAAATTGATCTCCTCCAAGAGATGCAAGGTTAGCGCGCATGCAGCCTTCTGCTAATGCCACTATGTATATGGCAATGTAGAGTATGGCGGCCTTGTATCCATGAAGCCCCTCACAATTGCTTTGTGGAGAGGAGATGTCGCATTGAAGTGGCCTGAGCGATGGAAGATGTGCTTGAAGTGCCAGTAGACCAAACCCCTGCAACAATCAAGTCATGTATGGTCTAGGACGGAGAATTTAATACATTTTCTCTTAACAGTTTGCATTAGATGCATGGATCATCAGTAGGCTGAACAAAAATGAGGGATCGTCTGGTAAAACAGCTAAGGCCTTTCGTCGGAGTTCTCAATGGCACAGCTTCGTACAATTCGTCCTTTCCAAGTCCTGTATTCATGGAAGACTTGGGTAATGGGTACTGAATGCCTAAAATTTTCATTTGTTAGTACTTAATTAGATAAGCATGCCCAATGAAAGAAGCAACATGAGATGCAACTAATTGGAGAAAGAGATTGTCATTCCAACTAGGATGCAATTAAAGTGAATTCGTCTCTCCATTTGTTTCTGTTTGGTGTTCGTTATTTTTTCTTATTGTTAACCAGGTCTTTAGATCTGAGGGAATGATAAAACTGAAATTCTGGGAAGCGGTTTTTTCCTCCAATCATAGAAATCCTCGGTTCATGTATCTTGTAGAGGGTAAATTACGCATACAGCTGCTGAATATTATTATTTAAATGAGTCCCACGATCCATCTATATAAAAAATGTTCGGTCACGTCTGGGACCATGATGACCATAAAAATGACAAAGACCAGCCATCTTTTAAGGAAGAAAGTCACTTCTTTTCTTCTTCTTCCCTTTTTTCAAAAATTATTTAAAAGGCTCATGGATGTCACGTAGCTGCTCTGTACGAAAATAGACAAAATTAGATCAGTCAATGAGCGTAGGCATTCTTCAGGTTGGCCCACATAAGAAAACGCCATATGCCCTAGGTCATGTTTATGCATGCTTTCTTTGGTCTTCATATAATCGACATTATTTTATGTTATAAAAAATATGGGATCGAATATTAAATTATACAAGGCTTTATTATATATATATATATTTTAAAAAAGGAAGAAGATAAATCCTACATCATGGAATGCAGTTACATTCTATTACTTTCGGAGGCTATATATTTATTTTCTCCTGCATCATTTTGAAATTATCCCATACCGTTGCGTGGCCCTTTGCCCCTTTGTGAATGTATTGAAATTTCAATCCACTCATGTGCAACTTATTTTTTTATTTTTTGAAATTATAACAAAACTATTAATCTAAGAGTGTATTTGGCAAGTTATAAAACTTTTGGATGAATTTTTTGTGTGTGTAAAGTTGTTAAATTAAAAGAAAATGATATAATATAATACGAGTAATAATGATGAATAAAGAGAATAAAGGTAAAATAGATATGTTAGTTGTGTGAGTAATTGTGTAAAAATGATTAAAAAGTAGGGTAATTCTATAGGAAGATGTGAAGAAATGATTAAAAAATAAGATAATTATGGGAAGTGAAAAGTTTTACCTTAACATTTTTACTATTTTCCAAATAAACTCTAAGTATATTTAACTTATTTATTAAGTATTACTATTTTTGGATATATATATATATAGATATTTTATTTTTAAAAAAAGGGGCGTTTTTAGTCATTTAAAAAATCCATACTTTTGAAAATAAAAAATATATATCAGATTAAGTACGCTTAGATTAATCATTTTATAAAAAATTTAAAAATATTAATAAATTTGCAACCGTGTGGATTAAAATTCCTATGCATCTGGGGATGCATTGAAACATTACATCCTTTAAAATCATCTATTCCGAGCAAATTTAGATGCAGTCATCTAGTCATAAATCGGGTTCCAATCCGTTCCGAGTGTGAAAAGACATGGGTAAATTATATACACACTGCAGATCGATCGATCGATCAGGGGTCTGCTAGAAAATGGTAAACCCGTGTTTTCTACGAACCGCACCGATCACTCGAATTTTGAGTCGAGTCAGGTGTGTCTTTAAAACATACATGTTCCCAAGATATATAGCTTTTTATTTATCTTGTAAAAAAAAATTATTATTGCTCCCCACTCCCTACTAAAATATATCGGCTTTTTCTATTTCTTCATCAATTATTAATTTCATTGGTTGGGGGTGATGAAAGATACAAAATTATAGTTCGATGGGCAAAAATTAACTTGCTTGTGATTGCCTAAACCAGGAAGGACGGGAAAGATTCTTGAAAATATCGAGATATATAATTATAAATGTAAGTCAAAGCAATTAGCAAATCTATCATGGTATTTAATTTGTAATATTCTTGATTTCTTTATGTTCAGAAATGAGATAGGTTATGGGATGAGAGGAAAAAAGTGTCAGTATATGTTGGGAATGGAAAATTTTGAATGAAAATTGGGAAAAAGTTGTTTTGGAAATAATGGAAAGTATGTTGTTATTTTCGGGATGAGAAATGCATTTTTGAGAGTGAAAAATTTCATATTATCCTCGTCCCATCCAATTCATGCTAAGTTCAGGATAATTGGTTTTTCTAGCTCTTCTATTATGACAGTATCAACATCAACCTCATTTTTCAAGAAGAAGAATACAGTTGTTGTTCTTCCTCTTCTTCACATTGTACTGTCATCAATTGAGCTCGCAGGTTGATCTTTTCTTTCGCTGGTGGGCAATTCTGCTACGCAATGGGTTATATTATACAACTCCTTGTATTTGGAATATTGAGAAATAAACTGAGGGAAAGAGAAAGTACCAGAAATTCAAGAGGTCCAAAGATGAGAATAGTTGTGAATCTAGATATGTAGGAATCAGAAAGAAAGCCCCCAAACAAAGCAAAGGCGCATGAGGCGCCGACAAAGTTTGTAACAGTAGTGGAAGAAGAAGCCAGTCCCATGTGCATCACGCCATGAAAATATGTCACCAGGTTAATCATGTTCGATACGAAGGCTATGTTTGCCATCACCACCATAACTGCACGGGGGCAACACAACCATCCATCACTCATTTTTTCCAATTAAACAAAAGAAGAAGAAATAACAAAGTCATGAATAGGGACGAACAAAAATTCACTCCTGTTCTTAATTAATTTCCCATATATACTTACAGTAGATGAAGCTTGCAGCTCTATTTCCACCATGTTTTGCTTTATCGATCTGATCACCCTTCCAGTTCACCAGCCTCTCCACTCCCATGCTTTCTCTGTCTCTTTCTAGCTAGATATTGAGGACTTCCTTCAAATGATCACCTAAGCACTTGTGAGTGGTTCTAAGACAAATGGACCATCCTGTTAATATATCACTATGCACAGAACTTGTGCAGTCTTTTTTCTTTTCTTTTTTTTCCTGTTCTTTCTTACTTTATTGCTATTGCTGTTTGTTTTATTTAATGTTTCGGTTGACTTTCTGGGTGTGCACTCATCCAAGGTCTGGTTGAAGGAAACCTCGCAGATAGGATCCCAAAGCATCATGAGCTCAAGGCGTATTTTTGTTATTCTTCTCTTGCAGACTTTTTCTAATATTATCTTTTTTGGTAGAAATATACAAAGATTATTAAACGGTTATATAAATGGGGTGTCGATGATTATACTTGCTCAGTTTAGCTTTAAAAAGATGTCAATGAAACCCTTTTTCTATATAACAATCACCCTTCCTCTTCTCATTTTTAAAATCTTGATGGTTGATGAAAAATTCACTTCTTCCATCGTATTTAGTATTATTTATTTTTAAAATTTCGTTGTACATGGGTCTCATCTATAAATGTGTAAAATCAACCTAAGAAAATAGTTTAATGTTAAGATATTAATTTTAAAGTAGTTTTTTCAACATCTAAACTATCTAAAATATCACTATGAGATGGATAAATAATTCTATAAAGTATTTATTACATTTTAGTACATATGTGAATGTATCTATGCATTTTTCATAATTTACACATGAATATATATATATATATATATATATATTTGAGCAGATGTGGGCACATACTTAATTTCGATGAAACTCGGTCTCCTAAATAAACAAGTGATACTAAATACCATAAATAGATTTAACGTTAAATCAATCATCAATAACTTAAAATTTAAAAGGGTTATACAAGCCCCTTTAAAATATTCCTTTTAAAAGATGAAAGGCTGATTATGTTTTGGTAATGATTTAAAACAAACGTTTCTATAATAGAGTTGGTACAAATGGTTGCTTTTTTATATTTTTAAATTTTTTTACATTTAAACCTTTCCAAAAATATAAATTAATACGTATATATTTATGATACAAAAAAATAATTTGATTGGAAATTTACGTTTTAGAAGAGCGTTCTTCTGGGGACAAGCACAGCGTTCTCTCTGTAGGCATGTTTGTAAATGGTTGCTGAAATGGTGTATGCATCTATCGCAATTCCGAGGTATTACACAGTCTGGTTTCACAATTGAGCTGTAGCCCTTTGTCAGACCTTCAATTCTTAAATGGAAATTCTTTTTTTGCTTATACCGAGAGCTTAAAACGCTAATACTATTTTGCTCACTGAGATTTTTTTTTTTTATTGGCAATGAATAGTAAGACATTTAATATTACAGCCAAGCGCATTCATCCGGAAGGCCATGTGCTCTCACATTAGCTCACGGAAGACTAAGCTCCCATCTATATTTTTAGGAGAGATAAAACTCTTACAAAGCCAGAACTCTCCACCATGGGGGCTCGAACACGCATGAGTTACCACGCAGGCAAATGGGCAGTGGCGCTTCCTGTGATCCTTAAGACTAAGATTTTGAGGCATTCGTCTATTGTGGGTCCACAGAGAATGAGTACTCAAAATCTGCAGGTGGAAGGAATCATTTTCATTTCATATATCACCTGCCCTGCTGCATAACTGTATTATTCCACTTGACCTGTTTGCCATTACAATCTTTACTGTGTTGTACTTAGCTTCTGAACGCTATTTGTTGGATTATGCAGAACAGAGATATTAGTACTGACCAGGGGTGCAACTTGGGTCGGACTGTACTAAGTTTTAGTGAACTCAAACTCTAAGCTTATCGAGTTTATATGAACCCAAACCCAAACCCTAATATTAGAATCCGGGTTCGGGTCCGGTTGCTGTTGATTTCGGTATTGGTTTCAAGTTACTCTAAAACTAATCGAAGTTGAAATTACCAATGAAGATAACAATTTTTTAAATATTATTGCATTAATACATAAATGATTTACATGTGAATATATTTATGTGTCCTATGATATTTTTAGTTTTGATGAAAATTAGTCTTTTAATTAAAAGATAATTCTAAATATAATGAACATAATAAATTTACACATAAAAATCAAGTTAATATTATGAAAAAAATCAAGATAAGAAAAATAAATGAGATTACATGAAATCACTATCTAAAATTTTATAAAAGTGAGATATATATCTCATAATTAATTAGTATATATGAAATAATTTTAAAGAGTTGTCATATTTATAATTATTTATAAATAAAGTTAATTTAGATGTAATATATTCAACTTTTATTGGCAAATGTATACAACATTTAGGTTTTAGAATAAACATTTTATAATTTAATTAGATTATGATTATATGGAATAACTTTTATCTCAATTATAATTGAAATACTTAGTGTATAAATAAACATAATTATTTTAATAAATTAAGGAGAATACTAAATTTGGACCAGGTCGAGTTTTGGTACCGGGTTGATGCAAATCCGGTATTGGTTAGGGTTTTTCCGAGTTGGGTTGAATCGGGTTTAATTTGAAAAAAAATTCAACAAATAAAACCCAAACTTGGTTCTGAAACATAGTCGGGTCGGGCGGGTTTGGACCGACTCAGTACCAAGTTGACCCCTAGTACTAACCCAACCACTTAGTTTTGGTTAATCCTCAAATAAACAACATGTATTGGTTCTGTTTACAACTCAAATAATCTTTTATATAAATGATTGTTAATAATGATTTGGATTGATAAGATTTTGTGGATATACTCACTTAGTTTCTAGAATTACAAATAACCCATGTAGTTTAAACATAATTACAAATATATTCATGCCCTTATGGTGCTGTTACTGTACCATTATGACATGAGTATATTTGCAATTTCAAAAATTAAGTAATTATATTTAGTTTACTTCTTAGAATTAGGCCCAAAATGGTGAGTTAAAATTCAAATTACAATGGGAGAAATTTTGCATAGAATATCAGGTTCTATGCACATTGAACTTGAATCACAAAGAGAGAAATTTTACATTAAAAGTTAACAAATAATCACATACTAATTAATTATGAATATATAAGACAAAATTTTATTAAATTTGTTTAGATAATAATTTCATGTAAATTTATTTATTTTTCTCACCTTGATTATTGATTGAAAATTCATTACATTCATTGTACTTAGTATTGTCTTTTTAATTAGAAGACAATGTTTCATCAAAATCAAACATGTCAAGGTCATATATATTTTTTGGTTTAACACGTTTCCTTAGCGTATTCAATGTATCTACCAAGTTTTGTTATTTTATAATAATTTTATGTATTTATTTTTTATTTTTAAAATTAAGTTTTTAAGGGGTGAAAAATGACTTAAATGCCCCTAAAATTAATGATTTTCTAAAATAAAAATAAATATGTAAAAGTATTCTAATATGGAAAAAATTTAAAAATATATTTAAGAAGAAAAATCAAATAAAAATAAAAATAAATAAACGAATGCTATTTTTTAATATTTATATATACATTATGACATCCAGATATTATAATGCGGCACATTCATACTTCGTACCAAAGAAGAAAATTTTTCCTAAAGCTCCACTCCAAGAGCAAATTGTAAAACCCCTACAATGGGGGAAAAAATCATAAACCTTAGTTCAATGAGACTAAATTGTAAAACACCTCCTATTACCCACTCGCTCGCCCATAAATGGGCATGTGAAGTTACCACTACGTTATGACAATGAATGTTGTATTTTAGCTTAAATATATTATGATATATATATATATATACATACATACTCATGCTCCTTTATTCAATCAAATAATTTTTTTCTTAAAAATAGTCCGATGGAAGGGGTTTAAACTCTTAGCCAAATAAAAGATAAGATAAAATACCCCAATGTTTAATTTTTTTTTAAAATATGTACATGTATCCAAAAATGATAAAACTTTATTTGTATGTTAAATACATTTAGATAGATAAGTACACGAAAAAAAAAGAAAAAATATTTTAAATAAATTTTTTGAAATGAGCTAAGCAAGATATTTGCTTAGCTCGAACTAACAAATCACTTCTGTAAGATAAATTAGCTAGGTGCTTGTCCAAGAAGCAATTCTCTGAAGAAAATAGGTAAAAAGAAAAATCGAGGTTAATCAAGTGCATTCAGCCTCAGTACACCTGGGTGCATTTCACTCATTTTTTAAATTTTTTTATACAATTGTTAATCTATGTGGATTTAACCAGTGTATCAATTTTTATTATTTTTATATATTTATTTTTGATTTTTTAAAATCAGTTGCATTTTCGTAATTCATAAATTATAAAAATACCGCTGATTTTAAAAATAAAATATCTAAAAGTATTTAAAAATGGTAAAAAATTATTATATATGTTAAATACACCTATATTAACAGTTGTATAAAAAAATTCAAAAAAAGTTTTAAAAAAGTGGGTTTTCGCACTCAGGTGCACTTTATCACATTCCTAAAAAAAAAAAAAAATAGTCTAAAGGTAAGCTTCATCCAAAACACCTATCTAACTCAGCATGCGAGCCACCTCAAGAAATTTAAAACTCAATGACAAACAAAGCCTGGGATATTATTCAATACACTTGGGTTCACTTAGCTTCGGTACATTTGGATGCCAACACTCATTTTTTATTTTTTTAAAATTTTTTATGCAATTGTTAATCTAAGTGTATTTAACATGTATATCAATTTTTATCTTTTTTAGATATTTTTCCTATTTTTAGAAGTCAGTTACATTTTAGTAATTTTAATTTTAGATAATTCTAAATTACTGACTGACTTATCCAAAACACCTATCTGACTCATCATGCAAGTCACCTCAAGAAATTTAAAACTCAATGACAAACGAAGCATGGGACATTATTCAACGCACCTAGGTGCACTTAGCTTCGGTACACTTGGGTGCAAATACTTATTTTTATTTTTTTGAATTTTTTTTTACACAGTTGTTAATCTCAGTGTATGTAACATGTTTATCAATTTTTATCTTTTTTAGATATTTTTTTTATTTTTAAAATTCAGTGGCATTTTAGTAACTTTTTAAAAATAGAAAAATATCTAAAAATATTCAGAAATGGTAAAAATAGATATATATAATAGACTTAGATTAACAATTACGTGAAAATTTTTTCGAAAAAATAAGTACCTAGGATTACTGTACGTATAATATTTCGTTCATTGTTTACATGCAATAACAAAACGTGCAGTAATTGAAAAAGGGTGTGGCCAACGTAACGTGGTATATTCCTTTTCTCTTTCATGAATTTTTTCTGCAAGTTGCAGAGGTGTCCAATGATTTATGTTTGTTTTACGTTTGTGGGGATAAGTTCAGCTGTCATCTTCAAAAGCTGTTCAGTCGGCGCTTTTCTTATTTCTTTTATGTTCTGTGTTGTAATTGGACGACTGGCAGCAGTTAGTCAACAATTTCAAGTTGATGTCGTAACGAGATAGGACCTAAATATCAGCTATAAATCTCTATACATGTATATAAAAGAAAACATTTGCGACAAAATCCACTGAAGTGGATTAGATGTCATCCTCATGTCATGCTTAGAGTTGACGCCATCGACTCGGAGACACCGGAGGTTGAGTTGCAGTACTCTGGTAAATTATTATTATTATTATTATTATTATTATTATTATTATTATTATTGTATCTTATAACATAATCAATTGTTTCAGTTAATTTGTCCAAAATTTTCCTCGATAGATGATTAATATTCATATAAGTAACGGCAGGAGATAACACTCCTGAACGGAAGACAATAGCTACACCCAAAGTCAAATATAAGACCTCTAACACGGCATGAGCATCAACCGCACAATGACGAACTGTGTAGGTGAACTTGAAGCTTGTGGACCGTATTTCTTTTAGAATTTTATTTCGCAAAATTTTATTATTATTATTATTATCATTATTTTTACAAATCATATGCTTATACAAGTATGTTACTGGTTTTAATTTTTAATTTCAATTTAATATGTTGGTAAAAAAGATGTACTACTTTAGTCAATAATACACGATAAAATTTATTAAGATATTAAAATATATTGTGCGATATTTTGTTTAATTTGTAAAATAAATATATATTTTGCAAAATGTTTAAATCCAATTTAAATAATAAAAATAAAATGCATGTTGATTATAAATATTAATAATGTTAACTTCTCATTAATTTAATTTATACATACAATTAACTGTAACCCGTGCCTAGATATAAGAGTTGTTCCAGTGCAGTGTTACTGCACCAGAACAGCGGCGCAATTGCCCAAAAATGAGCTCCACACATATTAAAATGTAATGAAACTTTATAAAATCATTTATTCATATATAAATCATATTTTAGACGGTATAGATGTTGAAAAAAACCACTTTAAAATTGTTATTTACATCAAACTATTTTATTACATTGAATTTGTAATATTTTCAGATGGAGTTCATACACATATTCGATTAGGATGAAAATTGATATCATAATAGAATACATTATTCTAAATACAATTTGTAAAGTATATTATAATTTGATCATCATGTAGGGCCCATTTCAACGCCACTGTACTGTGATTATGGTGCAGTGGCGCTGCACTTAAAAATATCTATATATATAGATATATTTAAGTATAGCTTCACTGCACCACAATTACGGTGTAGTTACTTCAAAATAGATCTCATATGATTATAAAATTATAATCTACTATACCCATTATATTTAGAATTATATATTCTATTACCGTATCAATTTTCATCCCAATTGGATATGTGTATGGACTCATCTGAAAATGGTACAAATTCAACATAATAAAATATTTTGATGTAAATAACAACTTTAAAGTTGTATTTACAACATTTAAACCATGTGCTATAAAATTTATATGTAGATAAATAATTGTATAAAGTATCAATACATTTAAGTATATGTAGGATGCATTTTGAGTTAAATGCACCGTTAATTATGATACAGTTTCACTATATGGGAAATGTTATCACATATATATACACACACATTTGATGGGATAAGACGGATACTTGGATGAAAGAATCTGGAAAAATAAATTTTTTTTGTTTCATCTTTGAAATTCACTTGTAATATTTCTTGACTTTTTCTCTCTTACACTTTAAGCATGCTAAGTAATCTTTTTTCCATTTTTTTCTCAACTATGT
The DNA here is from genome assembly GCA_030490835.1 of Annona cherimola. Classification (NCBI taxonomy): domain Eukaryota; kingdom Viridiplantae; phylum Streptophyta; class Magnoliopsida; order Magnoliales; family Annonaceae; genus Annona; species Annona cherimola. The sequence goes on from CM059971.1 coordinate 113,902,356, forward strand.
ACTACCAACTTTATCATCCTCTGGCAAAAAAAACTTTATCATCCTCTGGCACACAGGCCTCGAATGTGAACCAATGGTTGCAAAAAGAAAAAGAAAAAAGAATTTGACGTAAACGTGGTAAAAAAAACAGTAACATAAATAGGATAATTAGCTAAGATAGGATGAAATGGAATTTTTTCCCCTTTTACCGAATGTAAAACCAACCCTCAAGTTGTATCTAATCTGCTTCACAAATTCATCTGCTAGCTAGGCCGCCGAGGCCTATTTTAATACCGGGGAAAGACAACAGGAAGCTATTGAAAATCTCCATGTCCAATCGATGCCCGGGATTCATTATTGGTTTTATTTGGAAAATAAATGAATTTCAAAATAAAATTTTAATGATTATATATTTTTCAGAAATGCATAATATAATGAAGAAGTGGTGGAATTTGTAGGAATAATAATTCAAGTTGGTATGAAGTTGTATCATTAACAAATAAACAAACAATACCACAAGCAATACTATACACTCATTGTACATCTTTGTTGTACTAGAAATAACAAGACAGATTATTCATTAGAAAAAATGTTACCTGCTATTCAACTGAAAAATGGATTGATTGATCAATCCGTGTAAGCTGGATTTTCCTTAGTTGTTGAGCAATTTAGCAGCGGAACTTGACTTTCTTGATACAGTTTTGTAGGAGCACCGACCCTTTCATACCGGTCAATAAATTTATTTTTTTATTTTTTTTGAAAATTATTTTTATAAACATGTTAATCTAGTTATATTTAATCTATAAACCAAGTTTTACCATTTTTGGATATTTATATATATTTATTTTGGATATATATACATATTCAAAAGTGGTAAATTTTGGTTTATAGATTAAATATAACTAAATTAACATGTTTATAAAAATATTTTTAAAAAAAAAAAACAAAAAAAATAATTTTTTTACCGGTCGGTACTCACCGGATTTACGACCGGTCGGTAATGATCATTCGCCGCTTTGTAGGGGCATCATAGGTTTGTCTCAAAAAACAAAAAGAGCATCATAGGCTGCGTCACCGTGATGTCTGCGTCTATTCCACCGCTGCTGGCGCTTTGTTTGTGGCTGGGCTTTTCTCTACCCAAATGACCCAAACAACCAAGCACCCAATCAAACGCACAAACAGATGCCCACCATTCTGCCCCTGGTATCAAATTCCAACCGAATGCATATTGGAAAGCCTTTCAAATCAACAACAGGTGATGAGCAGGAAGGCACTGTATTAGTACGGCGTCCAGGAAAAGGCAATCATGTGCAGCCCACTATGTGTTTGAAATTCGGTGTACTAGAACTGTTGCTGACCGTTGCTATTTTATTCAGTGTGTGTTTGGTTGGAGGTAAAACTTTTGATGAAAAGTTTTAGAAGTAGAAGTTGTCAAATTGATAGAAAATGATGTGATATAATAGGGGTAATGATGAGGAGTAAAGAGAATAAAGTTAAAATAGATAGGTTAGTTGTATGGGTAGTTGTGTAGAAATGATTGAAAAGTAGGGTAGTTTGTATAGAAAAATGTGAAAAAATAATTAAAAAATAGAGTAGTTATGAAGAGTGAAAAGTTTTGTGTTGAAAAGTTTTAATTGACAAGTTTTGGCCCCAAACAAACACACACTCAATTCGAAGTTATGATTTGGTATTTTTTTGAATTGTTAGTATTTCTGTTTGACAATGCAAAACGTTATCTGAGCCCATTTTAGATCCATTTGATTTGGTAAAAGACATATGCTTGCAATGTAAACAACTAATATGAAATTACTAGGGGGGACATTGGTTAATGTGTAAAATTGTGGGATCGTGGGAAATGGTGAGAATTGAAAAGGAGAATATTTTGAAAAATGTGTGATTGATAGAAAATGATAAGAGTATAGTTGGAATAAATAGGTTTGTTGTATATAGTTGGTAGGAAAAATGATTGAAATGTAGGAGGTAAAAGTGAAAAAAATAGTGTGATTGATGAAACAATAATTAGTCTAGGGAAACCAAATACCATGAGAAAATCATAATTCCCATGCTCGCATATTGCCAAACGTCCCCTAGGACTTATTTACCACTGTTCTGCAAAATGTTGATATTAAGACTCGTTATTTCAATCTCTAGATTCTCTCCCTAACCAGAACAAATGATTGAAGAAGCCTAGCAATCCGAGGGCGCCAAGCAACCAATAAAAGGCGGCTCTTGTTTAAGTTTGTTTTCATCCAAACACCCCCTTCCTTGCTCTCCATGCCTGGTCGCTTTGTTCACTAAATTCACTGGATACGGTCCCAGAAAGGAAGACAAACTGACTACACACAAGAAAATGGTAGTCCCCAGAGAGTTCATCTCTTTGGATGCCTCATCATTGAAGAACTCCAGCAAGCCAACAAACGAAAATGTATCATTGATGGCTGGCAACAAACTGCAGAAGCAGCCATGCAAACAGACATGGGGACACCAGCAGCTGACTCGGTTAGTCCATACTCTGCAATCCTGTTCCTTATCTTCTCAACCATTGCAGCAATGCAAAATGCTATTGGAGTTGACAAGAAACCAACTCCGGCTCCCTGTAGGTTGGTAATGCCATTCTTGTATCCAGGATCCTTCTTGCAACTGGAACAAACAGTCTATCATAGATGACTATCATCACTATGGGAAGCATCATGGAGAATGCAAGGACAGTTGCTAGGGAGACATGGATTTTCCGCGTCTTGACCTTCATGGTGCCTGCTCTGTTCCACGGTGAATGTGGGTTGTTGGGGTATCGGAAGTTGCCTGATACAGCTGACAAGGCGATGGAAAGCAATCGAAGGGCAATATTTGTCTTTTTTTACTTGAATCACTGCACAAAGAGACCGTCTGTCTGTTTGCCCACATAAAATCGAAACTTTATCTAGGAATCTGATGAAATCAACACCATATATGATTTAGAGACACGGATAATTAAGCAAACAAGCATGTTTTGGACTTGTCTGAACCCTTCTGTGTGTGTTTTAGGAGTTCTCCATCCACCATCTCTTCCGTAACTACTTAATGCAGGTCTTCCTTTCTATGCAGCAGATCCAGCTTTCTTTTTGGAAATACAGCTACAAAAACCTGAAATAGACGAATTTTTTGTCGCTTCCCGGCTAGCTTGCTGTGAAGGAATCATAAATTTCTTAAATTATGTTGATATGGAAACTACATTGAAAGCCTATTAGTAATAATTACTCAAGTCTATGAAAGCCTATACATTAAAAAAGGCCTACTTAACTTTAATAGACTTGCATAAATTCTAATAAACGTTAGTATAAACAATAGCAATGTTTGACATAACCACCATAACTGCAGCAACATCATCAAGTCATGACATTCATTATATATCTTAATCATTTCAGTCTAATTCCAAAAAAAGAAAGAAAGAAAGAAAAGACATTTGAACTCATATATACTTAACAGTAGATGAAGCTTCTATCTGGTCTTTATTATCTATCTGATCTCCCTTCCAATTCACAAACCCCTCCATTCCCATGCCTGCTCTATGCATTTTTTTTCTAGATATTTAGACCTTCTTTCATGTAATTTCAGCGCTAGATATTTCTATGCATGGACTACTGACTGGGTGTTAATATCTTACATCGGTATGCACCACCACCTTTCAATTTCTCTGCTTTATTCACTTTTTTACACTTTTTTTTTTTTTTTAAGATTTTGGTTGACTTGGTCATTCATACACATTTGCAATCGACATGGAGCTGCGTTGTGTCTGAGACTGAGAGCGGCCAACGTGACACGGGATCCTATGGATCCTGTGCGCAGCTGTACAGCAATATGACTGAACGGCCTCGACGGAAACTTTTCATTTCAGGCCCGCCAAGGATAGCTTTGTCAGATGATCAGAGCCAAACCGTCTTTCAATACGCCGAAATTATCTAAATCATTTCGATGGGGACTTCTGCGGCCCGCACCATTTCAAATGTACAAAAAACCAGGGGTAAAACCTAAACATTTAAATTTATTTGGATAAACATTTCGATGTAAACTTAGACAGTTGTTTACCCAAGTTAGAGAGATTTTCCTAGGTGTAATTTGGATACTTGAGATTTCCGTAAAATTACGTGAACATATTTGCTATTTTTATAAACTATAATAAACATAATTGCAACAAATTGAAGTAACAAACTGTTTTTATATTTAAATTTTTTAAATTTAAACCATTTATAATATTCTTCTTTGTACATATATTTATAATGTCAAATTTTACTTTGATTGGAAATTTTATATACTGGGTTGATTAGGAGGTGATAAAACTTTTGAATGAAAATTTTTTGATGTAAAAATTTTTGAATTAAAAGAAAATAATATGATATAATATGAGTAATAATAAGAAATAAAGGGAATAAAATTAAAATAAATATTTTAATTGTATGGGTAGTTGTATAAAAATGATTAAAAACTAGGGTAGTTGTATAGAAAGATGTGAAAATAATTAAAAAAATATAATTATGAAAGAGTGCAAAGTTTTTTTTGGAAAAGTTTTAGAGTGAAACAAACATGCACGGTATAAATTTATTTTCAAATTTCAGAAGTTTCATAACCACTCTTAAATGATATTAAAAAAAATTTTGGTTTCAGATCCACTCTCAAATAAAATTAAATATTTATATAAATTTCTAATCAAAGTACATTGTGATATAAATCCCCATTACAATATTTGTCAGACGATGCGCCAGACATTTGAAAAAAACCATTTGAAATTTATTAGCTGAGTTGGGGTTTTTTACTGATTTATCAATTTTTATGTACAATTTACTTTCAAAATAATTTCTTACTCAATTCGTTCTCTTGGTTGTGGGGCAATTAAGGAGCAACTTGTCCGGCTAAAGCAACAGTCATTATTTATCAAAGCAACTTTAAATTAGGGTAGATCAAGAAAACAACAATAGTTGTTGCAACAATAGTTGAATATACAACAACAATCCAAGATCCATACTCAAATAGAAATTAAATTTCCACCCATAATAAGTTATGCTAAGTAAGAAGTGTGGAACAATCTACTCGTAAGGATTACCATTGTATAATCATTCATCAATAGATTGATACAATTTACTATAATTTGTTTCTTCTTATGAAGAAATCGGCATTTTCACAAATTTTATAAATAGAGACACTTATTTTTATCTTCTTTATTCTCTTTCCTTGTCTTAATTCCGAATGTACTTGTTGTAATAAAATAAGCGTCTCATACAATTTTGAGCCTCAAATTGGATTTTCATAAATGAATGTTTAAAATGTCATTCACACCTTTTTGTCATTATCTTTTTTTGGTAATTGGTAAGTTATAAGTCACCTCTTTGCTCTAATTTTGTTTTTTACTCGATACTCTCACACACTTGGGAAACGCTGCTTTGAATGTGTAGTTGTGGAGATTCGAACCCGAGCGCCCATCCACAGGGGCAACTTGGGTTACCATTTACCACCACGCCAAAGGCGTAGTGGCTCTTGTCTCGTTTTAAGTCTTGCACATATACAACCTCGCACACACCTGTTACACATGTACATGCCCACAGCCATTGAACCATGACCACGCAAACTTACCTATTGGGTCAAACTTTTTACCCGAATTTAGAAATAAGGTTAAGATGAGTTGACATGTCCCAACCTGCATAATCCTAGCCCAACTTTAGTATATTCATTTATTAAAATTATAACTTTATATTTAAATCTTATTATTGTTTTCTTTTAAAATTCTCATATTTTTTACGATTAACTATATCAACAATATAATATCAATTCAATTCAAATAATTGAAGAATCAATAAGAGGAAGTTGCATGTATACAACTTTTATGTATAATTGTATTTTGCTCAATATTTGAAAAATACTTGTAGAAAATATTATTATTTAAAAATATTTTTAAAACTGCCTAAAGTTATTCTAAATGAGATATGTTTTATTAACCTATTTTACTAAATTTATATTATATTTACTCATGTTTTGTTTTAGTAATGATGTGTTTTTATTAATTTGCAAAATATCGAAACATACATCATTTAAATTTAACATATATATGTTTATTTTTAATAAGTGTATAAATTTTTAAAATCTTCTTATTCAACCTACATTTCTTACCTCGACTTACTGTTCTAAAAATTAATTTGATGCCAACACATGCCGGAGACTTATTTAAAAAAAGTTCTAAGTAAAATTAATCTTGTCTCAACTGGGTATAAAAATAACATCAAATAGAATATTTTAAAAGTAGTATCAGAGTTACCCACCCATTAGGGGTCAAGAAATGTTGATTTTATTTGGTAAATAATAAGTGATTGGTCAACCCGCCCGATTCACCCTCCTACGCACAATGAGGGGTTTTTGCATTTTGGACATTCTAAGTTTGCATATTTACGTTTTAAACCTCGAAGTTTGCAAATTTGCTTTTTAAACCCTGTAACTTTGAATCTATTGCTTTTTAGACTCTATTAAAAAACTCAAGTAATGTTTGTTTATATGAGGTGAAAATACTAAAATGCCCTTAAGCTAATGTCTCGCTTAGCTTACGTTAAAAAACTCATTTAAAATATTTTTTATTTTTTCTTATATTTTTTTAGCTAAGTATATTTAACATATAAACTAAATTTCATTATTTTTGGATATGTGCATATATTTTTTTAATATTTTTAAATATAGAAATATTTTAAATACGTATATACACAAAGATGTCTAAAAATCTCTAAAAAATATATGCACATATTCAAAAATAATGAAATTTAATTTATATGTCAAATACACTCAAATAAACAAGTGTACGAAGAAAAAATTTAAAAAAAAAATTAATTAATTTTTTATGTGAGTTAAGCGAGACATTAGTTTAAGGGCATTTTAGTATTTTCACCTCGCATAAACGGAAATTATTTGAATTTTTTTAACGTTGTGAAACAGCAGGGTCAAAAAGGCAATAGATTCAAAGTTATAAGGCTTAAAAAGTAAATATTCAAACTTCAAGATTTAAAACGCCAGTAGGCAAAGTTGTTGGGTCCAAAATGCCAAAAAAAGCCCGCACAGTGATGCGAGCCGCGACCAACTGATGACGCAACTTTCAAGTTTCATCGATGGATACAACTCTGGGAGAGCAGTAGAGCACACGAAATAGCCTTTGTAATTGTGTCATAAGATTCATCAGTCATGTGCTACGCGTCTAGTTCACGGTAGATGCCTGAGGCCTTGCTTTTTTATCTGCCCTTCCATTTCTCACATTTGTTTATTCTGGACTAACTAGAGACTCAGGGTTTTCTGCCAAGGCTTGCCATTTTATGCGGACCACTGCCAACTGCCGAGGAACAGAAATCCACCAGGAACCCACACACACGCAGTTGAATATGCCGTCGGTGTTTGAATTTTCCAGGTCTCCACAAGATCAATGTATAAACCTTCTTAATTAGCTGAGTTATCTGCACGATATATTAAAAAATGGTGGTGGTTGAACATTATTTGAAAAATAATGGCGGTGATGATTGATTATGAAACATCAACGAGTCACGCAATAACACCAGGCAGAAAAAAAAATAAACGGACAAAAAAGGAAATAACAATTAAAAAAACAACAGATTAGCAGTCATAGAAAACTTCAGTTTGACTCTCATAATCGAAGTTCTTTTTGGATTGTTCTTTGCTGACGCAAGGAATAGTATTTGAGAGCAACATCAAGAAGAAGAAGAAGAAGAAGAAGAAGATAAGCTTTTATTTCTGAACTCGAATTTTCCTGCTTCCATTGTATATGTACATATTGGGTGTAAAAAGGTCAAGACTCCCTTGAAGTCTTTGGCTCTTCCTTTACATCTTTTTCTTATCTTCTTTCCCTTTTTGGACGTGTCTCCCAACCTTCGCTCATCTCTTTCATCTCCAATCCTGGAACCATTTCCCAGCAGCTGTGGTAAAGACCATCAGATGCAGCAACACAGAACTCACGCCGGAAACCCGTTCAACCGTCAATTCCCAGTTGCCAATATGGACCAAAAGCTTCGTTAGCTGCACAATCTGACAGTACAAGCCACTGCCTGTGCCCAAAATTTCAGCCTTGCCTTGACCTCCTCTGGGTGGTCGCCTGCAAAAGAACAGACACAGAGGGAAGAAGGTTAGACAACCAGAGATAACCAACAAAACAGAGATCAGTTAATACAATGGAAACCCCCGATTTTGAAGAAAACAGATTGAGATTTACCCAGACGACAGAAATTGTGCTTCGAAAAAGACTGCTGAATTAAAGTAGACAGAATTTGAATTTGAATCGCTGGTTGTATACCAATCAAAGATCCTTTTTGAAAGAGGACAGCAGATTCAGTTTTCTCCTCTCCTAGATTCCATTTAAATAAATAAAAAAATCCAAAAAAGACGAACCAAACAGAGGAAAGTAGAGAGAAAACAGAATTCAGCATCAATCAACGCAACAAATTCTATACGGCGTATTCAGGGAGTTCATATTTCTGTCTGTGTTGTCCGAAGAGCCGTCTTCCATGGATTCCTAATGATCAGGCCATCATTTTTGGCTGTTCTACACGCAAGTCAAGCAGTAGATGAAACAGAGCCACCGAAAGATTTCTTTCGCAGGCCATACGCAGCTCTGCTCATCAACGATACTGTTACGGCTGTCCAACCCATAGTCCAACTCTGCAGATTTGCCTGCACTACATATCCCAATGTAGTAGTTCGCCAAACACACCCACAGACAGAATCTCGGTAATGGCATCAATCGAAAGCAGCCACTGCAGAAAACAAAGCCAAGTGTCTTCGACCAAGCAACCACTCGTGCAATTTCAGAAACAGATACCAACAGATACCACGCATGTACAACAAAATTTTTCAAAAGAAAGAATTCGAATTTTTCAAAGCACAGACTCATTCGCATACCAGGGCTAGAAATCTTCCAATTAGCGATCGGGATCGATGTCGCTCCGCATGCCTCCTCGGAAGCGACGGAAGCTGCTACCGGAGACCTTTGCTGCTGCTGGTCGTCCAAGAACCGCTGGCTCATGGAGTAGCACAGCTCGAGCGCGGGAAGAGTGTTGCGGAGCTCCGGAATCTCTTCGTAGTTGAAGCCGAATCCCAAATCCAAGCACCCCTTGAGCTCGTCGAGATCGTCATCCGTTAGGCTCCTCGTCCTCGGCACTCCCTGCGGCACCTCCTCTCCCTCGTCTGCAGCGACGTACCCTTCCAGCAGCACAGGGCTCGGCTTATTCTTTCTCGACCATTTCTTCCGTCGAGGTTTGCTGTCGTTCATCGCGACGGAGGGCTCCTCGATTTCTTCTTCCTCCGAAAAGACGGAGTTTGGAGTTTCGGTCGAACCCATTCCGCTCGCTCTTCCTTTGTTTTTCCGGCTACCGCCTGTTATCCTTCTGTTGTGAGTCCCAAGAGATAAGCCTGCGGCCTTTAAAGAGGAGATGATGTGGGCATGCGATGTATGTGAGGATGGTGCATCCCATTCATGCATGGCATGAAAAGAAACTGACAGCTGTACTGTGACGTGGACTGCCGCGACGGATGCTGCTGGTGCGGGGCCAACTGAGCAACGATGACGATTGAAAGCAGACAGAGAGAGATATATCCAGAAGGAAAGGCGGTCTTCTCATTCCATATGCATATGAACCAGATTTCATCCGACCTATCGAAAAAATATTGTATGGATAAACGAAGATGATTACTACTACATTGAGTTGCTGGTGAAGCCCAGTGCTACCGCATTCACTCGAGGACAGAATTCAGTACTCCTGCCCTTAACATGCCATACCATTAAGTCGGATGCCGGATAACGAAAATTAATATTTTTATTTTGATATCTACTTTATTTTTCTTAAATATTAAAATTCAAAAATGGATAAAATTAAAACTTATGACTAAAGTGGGAAACTCACAACCTGATTTTTTTATTGTGATTAGTTTTTAACCAATATTGTGATTAGTTAATTCTTACATATATTATAATTTACAATACAAATTATAGCCCTAATGAATTAATAAAGCTAGAAATGTTAAGTTGTAAAGAGTTGTAATTGAAATTTTGCAAAGATATAATAACAAGGATAATAAGATTAAGATTAAGATTATAGTAAAAATATATTCTATAATAATATTTTTCTAATTAAGGCTATTGGCCGAAAATTTTTATCGACAAGGAAGTCATAAATTGAGGTTAAAACAAATAGCAGATACTAAGCAAGTAGATTTAAAAAATATATTATGTTCAATATAGGAAGAAGTTATGAAAATGGCGAAAAAGTGGGGATGAAATTTTTTTAAAAAAAGTCGATAGAGTCACATGATATGATGTCAATCACGATTAAGATGAGTGAAAAAATAACACAGTACTTATAATGAAAATACGTGAAAAATAATTAAAATATAAAGGTAATAATAACAAAAAACTAAAAATTAATAATTAAAATGTTAAATCATATCAAAAGGTCTGTTAAAACAGATATAAAAATTCTTTTTTAAGCGCTTACCGATCGGCCTACATGTTATTGTGCAAAGAAAATGTCAACAGTTAACGTAATGAATGAAATTCCCTTAAAAATAATTTTCATTTCTTTCGAAAGTAGTTGGTGACATGAAATGATATTTTTATGAATATTTACACAATCATAATTCTCACAAAACAGAAAGAAATTTTTTTATATAACACTTTCCACATAGGAAAACATTTATAAATACCTTAACACAAATAGAGAAAATTAAAAATTCTATACTGTACAAGGAAGAAAATACTTAAATCCATAGAGGGCAGCACTTTGTTCACGTGACTTATCACCACGGTAGATACCCTGGTCGATACTCGATACAGCCAATTAGAAGGAAAGAATCTATTACCATGAAAGTGAGACAGACGACGATAATGTTGTCAAATATGCAGTCTAAAACATATATATTAAGAATCCAAGATTAATATAAATTTGACATGTACTGGCTGTTTGGATAGACTGGTACGGATACTACAGGATTTGCCGCATTAACAGTTTGTCAGCTACCAGCGCATCGAGCGACTCAAGATGGCGGAGTACATTCCATGGCGTGAAACTGGAAGGATGGTTTTAAGCTGGGCAATCTCGCAACCATCTAGAGTTAATTTACAATAATAGCCTCAGCACGTCAAAACAACGACAAAAATAAAAAGGGCAATTTCGGCTACTGAAGTAATGGTGGATAAGAAAGCAGCCATCTCCCTTTCAGGATGAGGACGAAAAAGAGATGGCCATAAGGCCCGTAACTGGGGACAACTTTAATTAATTAATTAATAAAAATAAAAAATTTGAAAAGGCCGTCGCTTTTTCATTCACCCGAAAATTGTTTTTTTTTTCTTTTTAATTATTATTTCCCAACTTTTCAAGGAAGCAATCATAAGGATCATATTCCGGCTTCAGTTGGAAACTTTTTGGTTCTTGCCTAGACATGACGATTATCAGTAGGAACGTATTTACAAATTTGATGGCTTGCTGATCATCTTGCCCCTTCTTCTGGCTTCTCATCCGTTCTCGGGCAGTGCCGTTTCCTGCTCGGAATCGTCACGTTGGGATTCAATATGGATGGGCAAATGGTACGAGACGAGGGACAAGAGAGCAAATATTAATAAATGCCCATGTTTTTATTTTTTAAGTGTATATAAATTAAAATTATTGGAAAGTAAGGAAAAAATAATGGAAAAAATCTTCTTTGAAAAGTTTTTTAAAATGAGGAAGACTGAGATGATATAAAGTAAAAATAAGAAATAATGAGAATAAAGTTAAAATAGACAGAATAGTTATATGTAAATATATAAAGAAATAATTAAAAAAATATATAATAATTGTATAAAAAGATATAAAATAGAATTGAAAGAAAACTTTTCAATGAATTTTTTAATTTTTGTTGTTATCAAACACACCCTTAGTAGTAGGGGGTGTAACTTGGGTCATATAAGTTTAGTCCAAATTAATCCCATTTTCACTTTATTCTCAAAAACTGTCATCATATTCTATTTTAGGTCAAGTGGATTCTAAGCTTACCTATCCTATATTTTAAGTTCCGATCAGTTTCAATTTCAATCCCAAATTAGTTCTTTAAAATAGTTTTTATATTATATTTGAAAACTATAATTTTATTACAAATCTTACTTAAAAACCTATAATCAATACAATAATAATAATAATATAAATTAAAAATACATTCATTAAATTTATTTAACAATAAATAAGTAAATTAAACTTTTATATATTAAAAAAATATTTATGCCTTCCAATATAAAAGATATTTCACAAAAAATATATAGTAATTCAAGTTGATTTTGAATACCTAGACCTTAGAACTTATACTACTTTGATTGAATCGTATATTTTTTTTACTTGGAACTTATCCTACTCTATAAATATAAAAATAAGCACCAACCCTACTTATTTTAAGATAGTTAATAAGTTAATACTCAAGTACCTTACCTAAGTTACACCCCTACTTAGTAGCAAACACTTCTTCTACAACAAATACTTAATTGCTTGAGGGTGATAACATGCATGTCAAATGCAGCCAAATTTTACATTATTTACAATCACATATCATGTCATCTCTAACCATTCATGTTTGACCACAAATAATGATTGTAATTATAATACAAGTAAAATTAAAATTTGTTTGCCAAAAAGTGACTACATGAATAACTTTTGTTGTATTAAAAAAAAGAGTATTTTAAAACTATCTTACTTTTCAATTATTTCTACATAAAATTGTTTACTCTCTCCAATTATCCTATTTTTAATTATTTCTTTATATTTTTATATACAAACTACTATATTTTTTAATTATTCTTATAATAATTATTTATACTACTAACTTATCCATTTTAATTTTATTATATTTATTCTTTATCATTATCCCAATCATACCACGTCACATTATTTTTTCTCATTTAAAAAATTTTTTATTTAAAAGTTTTATCACTCCTCAAACAAACTTAAAATGTAAAAAAAAATAAAATAAGATTATTATGCAATGAGACAATATCATATAAAAATTTATAAAATAATATTAAAATGAAAAAATTGCAAATAAAAATATTTTCAAATACAGTTGGCTGATGGCGAACACGCCGAAGTATTCGAAAAAGGTCGCATGAGACAGGGTTGTAGGCACGTTCATTCTTACGTGTTGTGGAAGCGAACAGTGGATGGGCCGCTCATCTCCATGGAGACGAGAGCCAGATCCGTGGACAGCCACTGTTCAGTGCCCACCAGTCGACGATCGACGACCACGCCATCACGACTGGTTGGGCTTCGCCGGCGGGTGCTTTTGCCTTTCACTTTTTACCACCGATCTCTCGACGCGTGTCTTCAGATCACGACGGGGAATCTTTTGGCCCCACAGATGGCGGGGCCCAGAAGAAATCCTCGGGGGTACCGACCGTGTGGGGCGGACGGCATCGCACGTGTCTGGGTGCCGCGTCGTTTAACCGTTTGTCGATTGCCACGCAAGCAGTGAGGACTGTGAGGATAAGGCCGACGGTGGAAGGACTAGTTCGTGGCTGGATTGGAGTAACGGTGGGTAAACCTCGCTGATGATGTGAGGATGGCGTGACTCCTGAGCATTAAAACATCATAATCTTGCTGACAAGATGGAATTTAGATTAGTAATTTTTTTTATTACAATCATCTCATGTGTCTTACAATAAAGCTCTTGAAGTATTCTACTAATTTTTCTTTATGTACATCTAACAATTTCTAATTTTACCTCTAATAAATCTGCCTAAACCATCATCTGTGGACACTCCCACACGCTGGGGACAAAAACGCCACAACTCATGCTCTTTTTCTTCTGCTGTTATTCAAATCGACCATTCCCAGCTCGGGGGCAGCTGCTTTAACCTTCTCAGCTTTAGATTAATAATTTAACTTGCACCGTTTGTCAAAAAAAATTGTACTATTTCAAGTAGTTTTGTTACGTTGATTATTCCACAACTGCATCTGCATGCCGATATCTTGTTGCAATATTATGCATATTATTTTTTTCGGCCGGAATTCTAATCATTCTATAAGATCGTTCGTTAAAAAATTTTCTTTGCATGAGCGGGCGCCCCTAATGACTTCCACTGTATGAAAATTTTTTAATTTATTCAGTATTTTTTATTTTTTAAAAACGAACCAAAAAAAGCTTTAAATATCATACCTACGTAGTCTGACTATATTGCAAATATGCCCATAAAATTTCAAAATTTACAAATTACCCTTGTATAGTTTGACCATAATTAAAAACATACAAATGCCATTATGACGTTGTTATTGTACCATCACCGTATAATATATTTGAAAAGACTTAATATAACAACTTAATTTTTGATGTTGCAAATATACTAGCATAGGTTGTATATCTTGGTAAATATACCCATGTTACGATGACGTCATTACTGCATCGTCATAACGTAGATATATTTGCAATTATAGCAAATTATGTGGAGTAATTTATAATTTTCGAAACTATGTGAATGTATTTACAATTATGTTCAAAATAAGAGAGTATATTTGCAAATCACCCTTTTTAAAAATTCATAAATACTAAAGAATTCACGAAATTTACAAAATAGATGATCTTGATGAAGCCCACATATATAGCAAAAATAAAAAAATGTGTTTTTATGATTGCTCATATATTACCTGAATTATTGACAACCATATAGTAACCAACACTTTTATTCATTCGCTAGCATTTTTGACTAGTGCTTAATTAACTCCAGGCAAGTTCAAACCTAAGCTCAACTTGAACCAATTTGAGATAGATGGGTCAAGTTGAGGTAAACCCATACCTGAAATATGTATATATATATATATATATTAAAATTGATTTTTGTATTCGGATATAATTTTTTTCATTTCATTTAAAAATTTTGTATTCTAAATACTTTTTGAATTTTCTTATTTTAAGACAAAAGGCATCATGTTATATTTCTTTTTTATGGTGAATTTTATGTTAAATAAGTATAAGATAAATAATGAAATAAAGTGCAACATCTATTGTTAAGAGAACGGAGATAAAAGTTTCAATTCGAAACTTAATCTGAACTCGATTATCACATATAGCATTAAAATTTAAGTTTTATAAATAGAATAAGTTTAAATTTTATAAAGTAAGATTAAAGTTAAAGTTAAAGTGAACTAAATTTCTATGAGCTTAAGTCGTACCCTAAAAAATGGTGCTAATCAAGTTAAGTTGACTTGGTTGAGGTCTTCTCAATTTGAACACTATTTGTGAAACCCCAACTAAATCTAATATTCGATTTTATTTTTTCAAACTTTAACTTAATTGTAAATTAAAATTATAAAAATTAATTTAACTAAAACTAAAAACAGTTAAGTTCGGGTTATGAATCGGCCGAATTAGCAATGAGAAGAAAACGAGTTGAGAAATCTAGAAGAAAAGAAAGTAAAAGAAGAAATGAGAAATATAGTTTTAAATTTTTTTATAGTATATATATTAAAATTTTAAATCTTTTTTGGAGCTCGATTTCTTCCGTATTTTTATCATCAAAATTTTTATGAAAATGTCTTTCATGTAAGCTACATGATTAGGGTGTATTTACAAGTGATAAAACTTTTAGATGAGCAGTTTTAGTATAAAAAATTTTAAATTAATAGAAAAGTAATGTAATATGATAAGGGCAATGATGAAAAGTAAAGAAAATAATGTTAAAATAGATATCTTAGTTATATGGGTAGTTGTATAGAAATAATTAAAAAATAAGGTAATTATATGAAAAAAAAATGAAGAAATAGTTAAACAATAAAATAGTTATGGAAAAACATAAAAATCTTAATTTTAATAATTTTTATATATTGTGCCCCACCTTCAATTGATTATGTATAATTTTTGCATTAAACCAATCTATAGTATTTACAAGATATTTATTTGATTAAATTAATCTTAAAACGTGAAATTTATAATTGAAAATTTTAACCTCTATCATCACGAGTGCTTCCAACTCGTGAGCATATATACATAA
This sequence comes from Annona cherimola, assembly GCA_030490835.1. Classification (NCBI taxonomy): domain Eukaryota; kingdom Viridiplantae; phylum Streptophyta; class Magnoliopsida; order Magnoliales; family Annonaceae; genus Annona; species Annona cherimola. The sequence continues at coordinate 113,918,350 of CM059971.1, forward strand.
CAACGTTACGAACTAAATCTATTTAAACAATAACAATATTTAATTAACGCCTATAGCGTATGATTGACCTTCATTAAAGAATTTTTAATATAATATTATTATTTAATATTCAAAACAGCATGGGTTAAAACGGAGGGACCCACAACCACCCACGTTTGGAGATCAGGTCAGGTTATACCCAAATTATGAAACCCATTTGTTAAAATCCTTAACCTAATATTATTATAAATCAGGTTAGGTCGGTGTGGGAATCAGGTCAGGTTGTGCATTTGTGCTTATGAATCCCGTTTTTCAAAATGCTTAACCGAATACGATTATAAATCAGGTTGGATAGGCGTGGGCTTTAGGTTAATCTCGGCAAAATTTACACTCATGCTGGCCTGGCCGGGTGCCAGTAACTGTCGTGAAAACGATTTTTTTTTTTTTTTTTTTAAAAAAAACGAAATTAACAAAGGGCAGTATTATTATGTCTTGCAAAATAAACGTGCATAAATTCAGGACTTGGTTGCTTGCAAGCAAAAACAAATTCTGAGTAATTCCAAAAACGAATTTGAGTGGTCCACATGTGATAAATAGACAGGATGAAGTTGGTGTGGTTGGATTATCTTCGTGGCCCGAATATATTAAGTTGGCATTTTTGCAACTGGGATCATTGCCATGCATCATGCGTGCCGTACGGAAAGCTGACAAAACAATCGATCGGTAGTAGTGGTCCATGCACCGATCGGTTGAAGTCGCAAAATAGCACAAATGTCATGTGCTTCAATTTCTTGAGTTTGTCGGCTACACAGCAAATATAAGAATTGGAGGACCAACTGCTTGACACCGCTAATTAAGTTAAAGGATACTTAGGGTGGAAGGTCTAGATTGAAGTTGGGAAACCTCTGTGTTTCATAGACCACTATATTTTTGTATTTAAAATTCAAAATATATTATTCGAAAATGATAAACTTGATTTCTAGATTATATATACTTAAATTAATAAGTTCATAAAAAAACAAAGTATAAATAAGAGTAGGAAAAAAGAAGAATCTATACTTTAAGAAGTATTAAAAATCCGATATGGTAACATAAGTTCAATGAGGCTTAATTTGTGCTATCATAAAGTTCATAAATATATATATATATATATTTAAATACAATAATAATAAGAAAGTAACATTATAGCAAAATCAAAGAAAATTTTTTGTCAATACACGGGTAAAATCTACTTAGGTATGGCTCCTGACCAAGTTTTACATGCCAATATTTGAAGGGTAGTGCTTCAATCGCCAATTTTGCCAGCTTGATGATTCGATCAAATATATGAATTATACATTTTGTTTAACGCTAGTTCTTTTTTCACGGTATCAAAAATTACTTTAATCAAAATTTTGAATCAGCCATTCTAATTAAATATATAATAATGTTAAATTATGAGTTACGTATTGAATTAACAACTTCAATATTAATATATGGATGAAATAATTCTATTTACATTGATTTCTATATTTGATTCATAGGAATTTTGGTTTCCTGGTTAATTAACCAATGATTTTACAAAATGGGGTGATAACACCATTAAAGAACTGCTCATGTTTAAAATAGTTGAGACCACGATTAGAAATGTGATAAATAGATCAATTTATTGGTAGATGAAGATAGAATAAACCGATTGATGAGTGTTTCCCAAAGGAAAAATTCGCATGAAATATTGAGATGTCGTCTGCGCCTAACACAGCTGTAATTAATAGGCCATGACTGTGATAACTCTGTAAAAGGTTCCTAAATTAAACCCACGCATATGACTTCAAAATCATCTAGAAAACTCCACCTAACCTGCATTAATTAAGTTGATGTAATTTGTAATTAAAGCGAAAACCGACACCCATGATTGATTGATTGCTCTTCAGTCATTTAGATATTTTTTATGTTGATGTAAACTTAATTGGCCGGTGACGCTTCCCGACCCCAGTAAGAGAAAACCATCAAACGGGGCTATTAATTTGCATTTAACTCTTCATTGTTTTGCGATTTTGCAATTTTGGTTTTATAGTTTTTTTTTTTTCAGATATATAATCTTATTCACGAATGCATGCAAAAAAGAGGCCTGACTTATACCCGTTATGAGAAGCTTTGTCCCCCATTTTACGTAATTATAAATATACTGATGTTGTTACTGCACCGTCACAACATAAGTATAAATATAATGTCAAGTTGGTCTATTTAGTTTTTGCAAATATACTTACGTAGTTTGCATATTTTGTAAATATACTCATGTCGTGATGGTGCAGTAACTGCGACATAATTGCATGAGTATATTTGTAATTATAGTCAAACTTCGTGAGTGTTAATTGCGATCTCTGAAACTATGTGTATATATTTGTAATTATGATCAAACTATATGTGTATATTTGTAAATTATCCAAATTTTAAATACAAAAGTATTTTAGTCATTTTAACAATTTAAAATGACAAATATTTTTATCTAAAATTTTAAAATAAATATATACACTTATCCAAAAATGATAAAACTTGGTTCATAAATTAAATATATTTAGGTTAACAATTTTATAAAAATAAAAAATAAAAAAAATTTTGGACCGGTCTAAAATAACGAGACCATTTTGTGAACAAAAATTACCCAATGAAATTAAGTGTCCGATTAGTTCATCTCAAAAAAAAGTCTGATTAGTTATATTTAGCCCACTTTCATTAAAATTAATCAAACGAGATGTGCTCTAATAACAACATTACACGACTGTGATCTTTCAACGAAGGGTATTTTTGCAAAATCACAAACAGGAACAATTTACAAAATCCCAAAGGAGGGGTTGGAAAATGCAAATATCCCTAATTAAAAAGGTCTGCATTTATTATAAGCAAACCCATCAAAAATACGAGCCGAAGGACATTATCTGTCGCATTTATGATGTGGGAATGTGATGGTGCTAAAGTTCATTCATGTGACGGGAAATTGATGCAAATGGTTGCGGAAGTACATTTTCAGTTTTAATTACAGGAAACCCTTCCTTATTTGTGGCGTTTTAAACAATTCCCCGTCCGACAATGACGGAGAAAAATCTTAAGGATGTTTGTTTACACAAAAACATTTAAAACTAAAACTTTTTTATAAAAAATTTTTCATTTTTCATAATTATCTTATTTTTAATTATTTTTTTACTTTTTCTATACAACTACCATACTTGTTAATTTTCTCTACATAACTGGATATACATCTAATTTATCCATTTTAACTTTACTTTTTTACTTCTCACCACTACTTATTTCACATCACATTATTTTCTTCTATTTCATATCACATAATTTTCTTTCATTTCAAAAACTTTCGTATTAAAAATTTTATCACTTTCCAAATACACCCTAATGTGTAGAAGATCATCTTGCTAGTGTTTTCCTTAGTATTAATTAAGAAAAGTACACAAGCCATGGCGGCAGAGTACCCTGGTGGTCCTGCTATTGGCCCACTTTGTGCTAATGAAGGATAAAACTTTGCTAAATGTGGATAAATATATTGGCATTTTTCCCTTAGTTATAAGGATATTACAAGATGTCCCCTCTGAGTGGGAGGTATTTACTGATGCCCCCTTAAAAGTGGGATATTTATAGAAAATTCCACCATGATGAGGATTGTGGAGTGGTCTGATTGTAATATCAGATGTCATTATATATATAATACTAATAAAAAAGAAAAATGTTCACTCATGAAATTTCAGCACATTGGAGAAATGGAATTAGAATTTTTTACTAATTATCTTTGATTATATTTTATTCATTGCTCGAGAAGAAAGAGGATTATGGAATTTCTAAAGATTGTTCAAAGCTTGAATGAGATGAAAATGAGATGAGAATTTAGGATGGAAATGTATTTTGGAATGGGTAAAGATGTAATGGGATTAGGTAAAAGTGTATTAGAAATAAAAAAAAATAAATTGTTGTCTTTTAAAAGGGAAAAGTGTTTTTGAAAAGTGTGGCATCCCATCCTTGGATGGGCATTTGATTCAACGCACTCGTGTATATTAAGCTTTAATGCACACAAGGTACAACAATTCATTTTCTATTTTTAAATTTTTTATAAAACTATTAATCTAAGTATATTTAACATAGATATTAAGTTTTACTATTTTTGAATATTTGTACATATTTTTTATTTTTAAAAAACAAGGATATTTTAATTATTTAAAATGAGTACAATACTCTTATTTTTAAAAATAAAAAAATGTGTACAAATCATTTAAAATACCTAAGCTTAATGCACCCAAGTGTACTAGATAACCATCACGTTAGATGAGAGTTTTTTTTTTTTTCATGTTTACACGTTGAAATCATACTTTATAAGATTTTTTTTCCCTTCAAATCTCAGAGACCAAGGTCACATGAATTCCAACTACACTATGCGCATTTGCTCATTTGGATGAAAGTATCTATTTCGGTTGGATGGCAATAAACTCAGGGTAGGGCCAAATACTAACTGGGGGTTTCTTTTTGTACAACTAATGATGACTTCGCAGTTTGCATAAAAGCTCACAAAATATCTAAGATCCACCCTAAAAAAAAAAATGAGATTTTTTTGGACTGGATCTTTAGATTAAGTCAACAGGTTTATCAATTTTCTACAAGCCTACTATTCAAATAGCTAAAATATTTAAATGGGAAAAGTTCCTATTTTTGTCATATCCATGGGTGCCAGGGTCCACTTGACAATCTAAAATAATTTGGATGCAAATCTTTCTGTTCTCACCATACTTTGATTTTATTTTTTTTATTGTTTCAACTATTATTATATCTGGATTTGAGTACCGGAGACTCAGGGTCTTCTGTTGTCCAGATTGAATTGTATTCGAAAAGTCGATGCAGCATCTTTGGGAATAATTCCATTTGGGCCCCAATCCATCCTTGAGTTTCGGATTAAAATATCATTACTTAGTGGATGGCAATCTATTATTATACTTTAGCTTTGGCCTAGTTTCACGTACACCTTAGCAAAATCAAGAATCGAAACAGGCCAAAAGTTTTTTTTTTTTTTTTTTTTTCCCTCCCCCTTCAGAAGGGCCATCACTGCCGTCACTTCGGATCACTCGGCCGAATGAAAAAAGAACACTTTAGTGGAAGAAGAACGAGATCATTGTCTCTGATCAAATTATCTCAAATCAATTTCAAACTCTAGACCTTTTTACTTTACTATTTTATACATATTTATGTTAGCCACTTAATCATAAGTAATCGTCAAGTCAAATATATTAATGTGGCAAGTAAGCAACCAAACCAATTTTCAAAAAGATTATGATTTTTAGTCCGAGATCTGCTAGCCCGATATATAAATGCTTGTTCCGTTTTTTAAATTTCTATGAAATTACGGACCCTAATTCACATATTAATTTTTCATAATTTTCAGATATATTTTTTAAATTTCCAAAAATCAAGAATTTTGGGGTATGTGTAAGTAATTTTTACCCCCAATCATCGAAGAAAATTCGGCCTTTGATTCACCATTATTGATACTGAACATTCTCAAACGTTTTCCGTTGGCTCAACGGTCATCATCGATAGATTGAGGGTGTTCCAAAGCATCCAAGGCCTTGAATGAGATAAGGTAAGATTTTCCATTCTCAAAATAATTTTTTATATTTTCAAGCCACTTCCGAACAGGCCACAGTGGCCGGGGGAAGGCGGGTGTGGGCCGTGTCATGAGATGAGCCGAGCCGCGGCAATCCACCATACAAAACTACGGATGGCCAGCGGATGGGATGTCCTCCATAGGACATGCATGCATGCATATCATCATATGCGTCGCATGACGGCATGAACATGCCATGTGACCCATGAGGGTGCCAAGTGGGTTATGTGGATCAAGAGCTTCCATCTACCCACGTGGCTGGTCATTATCGGCTGGTAATAGCGACAAAAAATCCAGTCAGCAATTAGTGCCCGGAGGGGTGGAAAAATAAAAATAAAAATAAAAAACCTTCTATTTCTTGGGTTACTTCTGCATGCGGACGGTCTGATCTGCTTTCCAAGGGGTCCCTCGACCCTCTTCAAGTCCCAAATCAGGCCTTCTAAACGAAATTTCACGACCCAGAGCTTAACCTGTCTGATTTATATCTTAGCATAAAATATAATATATTAAAAAAGTAATCATACAAGATCGACTATCTGAAATATTAGTATATGGTTAACACATGAAATCATTTTGAAATAATATTACATAGTAATCACGTTGCTATATAACTTATGAACTCGAAGATAGGGAGTATTTTTCATTTTTTTTCTTGATGAAAATGTTGAAATAAAAGTATTTGATTTACATATTAAATTTATAATTTTAAATTTTTGTATTTTTTCTAAATTTAACAAATAAACTGCTACTGGGCTAAAATTTTAATTAAAATAAAAAATTAACATGTGCTGACAAAGTCATTATCCTTTATAATAAAAATATCTAAGAAATCAAAGTGAATAAAATATTCTAAAATTTTAGTGAATGTTAAAAAAATATTTTAAATATGTTTTTTTTTTTTTATGAAGAAAACCTTCCTCTCCCTCCGCCCTGTCAGCATTGATAGGGGGGAGGGATAGGAGGGTCCGCAAATTGCATTGCCAAAAAAATGTCTGTACAGATGTTAGCAACAACGACCCGGGGTGGGGTCCCCCACCAATCATAACAATCCAAAAAATTAGCTGAGACAAAATCGGCTAGGGCATGTGCTACCCTATTTCCCTGCCTTAAGACATGACACACAGATAGATGGGGATAAGCATTCAATATAGCTTTGGTTTCCAATAATGGAAATCCCACTGGCGATAAAATGGTGGAGTCAGAAGTGAGGTAGTTGAAGAGGAGGAGAGAGTCCGTTTCGATCTGCATCCGGCCCACGCCACTCTCGAGGGCCCATTTAACACCCCAAAGGAGTGTCGTAGCCTCCATAAGTAACGACTCCATCTCCCCTCTCCGCCTCCAACCTTTCGCCGCTACGAAGTGGCCATAGGAGTCCCTAATGACCGCTGCGAAGCCCATAAAGCTTCTCCCACTGTGTTTCCTGGCATCCACATCCATTTTGACCGAACCCATCGGAGGCAAAGTCCACTGAGGCATACAAAAATAGAAAATTCTAACCTTTTACTATATGATTGAAATATATCAATAAAATAATATAAAATTGACCATAAAAATATCAGGAATTAAAGTTTTTATCTATTTTTTTAATTTTTTCCCTTTTTTTCTAACAGATATTTAAAGGTTTGATTTAGGATTGGGTGGGAGTATTTAAAATAGTGCTGAACATGAAGTTAGATTGAAGTTTAAAAGGTAACCATAGCCTCGAGTCAACCCTTGACTCGATTTACATACCAGCTTCAACTTTCTACAGTTCATCTGTGTATGATTAATTACTGAGATTTATTCGATCTTTACAAATATCCTTACATTACGGCACGTACGAAAATGATAGTTAAATCACTAAATAATAATTATTATAATTGAAATGAATTAAAGAAAATACTTCAAAAATCTCATAGTTCTAACATAAATATGTTTTTATATTTTTTGCAAAAAAATTTTTTGGTTTGCTGTCAATATTTTCTATTTATCTTTTTAATTTTTATTTACATTGTAAAATTATTTATTAATTGTGATTCGTGTCTTTTTTTTGAAGAGTGGTTTATGCCAATTTTGATTTGATCAAAACTAAGAAGCAATGATCACTCATGGCTAGTGTAGATGGCAGTAGCAATGAGCTTCTTAGCTTAGGCAGGTGGGTTGAGTCCGTCCTCTTCCCTTTTATATACGAATTTTCACAATACAGTGCTTTTGATATCAGTATTTTATATTTTTCCTCTTTCTAGTGGGGATTTTAGAGATTTTTCTCTTGTACGAGGGTATTTATAGAAAAAATTCTCTTTATGGCGCTGAGGATTGTAAATATGCCTCGTTATAATACTAGTTGTCACATTATATGAATACCAATAAAAAAAATTGAAAAGCAATGATGCAACTGATCTTATTTTTAACGCCAGAATCACATGAACATGGTGTGACTTTAGTAGTTTGAATGGGTACTCTGTGGAGAGAATGGCTTGGATTAATTTTTTTTTTTTTTTTTTTTTTTTATCGCCGGCTTGGATTAAAATTTAAATTACATTTTTCTTGAAAATATTCATGTTTTCTTTAACAGCCAATCTTAATGGAATAATGGAGGTGCCCACTGCCCAGAGCTCACCCCAGCACAATAATGGCTCATTTGTGAAGGACGCGGATCGTGACATCGTACAAATTGTCAACGGTCAACAATTTTTAGTTATGATTAACGAGCATGAGAATCATTACCGTTGATGGTTAGCATGTTAACCATCATCATCAAGGTAACATGCTAACCAACAGAGAGGATTATTGCCGCGTGACAATTTATGGACTGTCAGAAATCAGAATCAGCGCTCCATTTGCGAATCTTTTTTTTTTAATTCCCTCGATTTTTACAGCGACTGGACTGTCTGTTATGTACTCCGTAAATTTTATTTTTTTTGGATTGAAGTATATTTACATCATATTTTAATTCATATCACATTCGAAGCTACGAGACAATTCTAACAATATTTTCAAAGAAAGACAACAAGTTCTCAAATATCAACGGGGGAGACCACCAGCTCTCAACCAAATAAGTAGGACCACACATGCCTCCACAGCTATTTTTGGTTCGAAATTCCATTTGGGATTCAAACACGCGCCGGTGGGAACAAAAGTTTCGTTCCGCGCCCGGCGATCATTTGGTGTACTCTGTAATTAGTATTTAGGACACTTTTTTTTATTTTTCAAAATTTTAGACCGGACCCGCTCTTTTTCTCTCATTCCTCTGCCACCATATATTTTCATGCAAAATTGCAAAAGCAAGTAATTATTTTTTGGATCCAAGCATCGGCAATTATGCAGTATTATTTTTTTTTCGGGGTTCTCCTCCCTTCGCTTTCGGGACGGGACGGTCTCGAGTTCTGATTTTTATTTTATTTATTTTTGTTTCGTTTTTTGTTTTGGCATTTCGGATACATGTCTGTGTCAAATTTTGACAAAAAAAAAAAAAAAAAACTTGCAAATTGTTCGAGAATAAAAAGTTGTCAATTCTTGTATCCCCAAGCGGCAGATGTATGTGTGTAGAATAGTATTAGCAAGAAATTTAGGGTTTAAATGTTAAGTTTATGTACACCTCCTTAAGTACTTAATCATCTATAAATAAATAACGGAGAAAAAATAGTAGCCAAAATCTTTTAAGAACAGTTCCTTAGAATGTTATGCAATGCATCAAATGAAGGGAGGAGTTCACGTGTTTATTGTGTAGAGTAGGGACGAAATATGTGTTTTATAGGATGATCTAAATAATATACTTGGGGTGCTTTTTATATTTAAGGTGTGTTTTTGAAGTAATAAAATTTTTAGATTAAATTTTTTGTGTAAAATTTTTTGAATTGAAAAAAATAATATAACATGCAGGGATAATGATAAGGAATAAATAAAATAAAGTTAAAATAGATATATTAATTGTATGAGTAATTATGTAAATAATTAAAAAGTAGATTAATTGTAATATGGATATATGAAAAATTATTAAAAATATAATAGTTATGAAGAGTAAAAAATTTTATATTGAAAAGTTTTTATGGTATCTAAATTTGTTCTTAATAAAAATTTTAAAAGAAAATTTTAGTATAAAATTTTTTTAAATAAGAGAAATAATAAAATATAATAAGGTAATGATGAGAAATAAAACATAATAAAGTTATAATAGATATGATGGTTGTATGAATAGTTGTGGAGATTATGAAAATTTTAAATTAAAAAGTTTTATATTGATAATTGTTTATGATTAACAAATACGCTCTTAAAGTTGAATCCTGCAGCATACCAGTATAATCTGCGGCATTTTGCAAAGTAGTCCTCCTATTATGGGATTTTATAATTTTCCTCATATTGTAGAGGTTTGCAATTTCCCCCCATGGTGAAAGTTTAGGAAAAAAATTTCTTCATAGTATGAGAGTATGAGTGTGCTTTACAAGATGATCTAAATAATATACTTGGGGTGCTTTTTATATTTAAGATGTGTTTGAGAAGTAATAAAAATTTTACATAAAATTTTTTTGTGTAAAATTTTTTGAATTGAAAAAAATGATATAATATGTAGAGAAAATGATAAGGAATAAAAGAAATAAAATTAAAATAGATATATTAATTGTATGAATAATTGTGTAAAAATAATTAAAAAGTAGAATAATTGTCGTATGAGAGTATGAGTGTGCTTTATAGGATGATCTAAATAATATACTTGGGGTGCTTTTTATATTTAATGTGTGTTTGATAAGTAATAAAATTTTTAGATAATTTTTTTTTTGTGTAAAAGTTTTTGAATTAAAAAATGATATAATATGTAGAGAACATGATAAAAAATAAAAGAAATAAAATTAAAATAGATATATTAACTGTATGAGTAATTGTGTAAAAATAATTAAAAAATAATTAAAATTGAATCCTGCAGCATACCAGTATAATCTGCGGCATTTTGCAAAGTAGTCCTCCTATTATGCAATTTTACAATTTTCCTAATATTGTAGAGGTTTACAATTTCCCCCTATGGTGAAAGTTTAGGAAAAAAATTTCTTCATAGGATGAGAGTATGAGTGTGCTTTATTGTAATATCAGAGTATCATAATGTATATAAAAAATATCAATTTTTTTTTAAAAAAATGTGTTGATAGAATGAGAAATGGGCTTGGAAGATTGGATTTAATTGACGAGCTTCGCTCGGCGGGCTGTAATTAATAATGGGCCTCGGTGACGGTCCTCCTGCTTACTGATTCAAAGGCGGCATCTCTAGCTCTGGCTGGTCGGAATAAATAAGTTACTTGTATTTTAGATCTTGACGCATGATTTTGTTGGCGCGGGTTGAGTAATTGCTTATTTATTCTACTCTGAAAAATCTATTTAAATTTTTTTATCTTTGTTCATAACTTCGTTAATCTAAATATATTTAATATATATACTAAGTTTTACTATTTTTAAAAATATATATTTTTTAAAGATTTTCAAAGACAATGTTATTTTAGTAATTCTTAACCATTAACAATGGCTAAAGTAACCTTATGTTTAAAAATTTTAAATATATATACATATATACGAATACTTAATTTATACATTAAATACATCTATTTTAATAAGTTTATGGGAGAAAAGTGAAAAATAATTAACAAATCAGTTTATTAGCATAACTAAATTGGTCATTACTTGGCCACTCTAATAAGTTCATGCCTCTTAGAACTTTGCCCTTAAATGGAATTCATCAGCTGATTTAAGATTTAGATCGGATAACAATTAAATCTAAAAGTTTAACAAAAAATAAATTTTCTAGTAATAGAAGTTTAAAGTATTATAGTTTGTCAGCATATACATTGGGCTGGTTTCCGATATGATCGCCCATAAACCATGGGATCTTATACTTCGTGAATTTTGATAATTTTAAATTTTACGTAGGCTTTTATTTTAAAAAATTAACAAAATGCGCATAAATACATGCGCTGGCCGTTTTGCTAATTTTAAAAAATAAAAAATCAAACGAATTCAATAAATTACTACATTTTAGTTGATTTTACAGTAGAGGGATTATTGGCAACCATATTAATCGCGAGATATATATTCTTCAACAAATGTTACCCATAAATGTATTTGATCCGGATGAAATTTAGCTTCATATATAAACAAATGATGTTCAATACAATGAATGGATTCGATTTTCTGTCAATAATCAACACCTTAAAATTTGAGGGGGTTGAATAGTGCTTATATATATTATGATTGATCCATTCATTATACTTAACATCACTTATTTAGCTAAGAAGCCAAGTTTTATTGAAATCAAATACGTGCATGAGACACATTTGCTTAAATATATATGTATATTTATATTCATGTGTAAATTATGAAAAATGATTCGATCCATTCACGTATGATTAGAATATAATAATACTTTATAAAATCATTTATCTACATAATAGCAATATTTTCGATAGTTTAGATGTTGAAAAAATTACTTTAAAATTAAATTTTAGCATTAAACTATTTTATTACGTTGATTTTACACATGTATAGATGTGACTCATATACAATAAAATTAAACAAATGAAAGGATTTTCATGATAGTATAAATGATGTTAGTTATAATAGATGAAGTAGATTTTTTATCAACTATCAAGATTTTAAAAATATAGAAGATTATATAGAAAATAAGTTTTATAAAAGCAAAACCGTATATATATGAAAAATATTTCAGTACATATGAATGCACTGTAACTTATGGTATATTTACATCAAAATGAGCTCTACATGATCATAAAATGTACATCTACTCCACTTATTGTATTTAGAATTATTTTCTTTATTAACATACCAATTTTCAGCTAAATTAAATATGTATATGTGCGCAGTTTGAAAATGGTACAAAATTAACGTAATAAAATAGTTTGATGTCAATGACAATTTTAAAGTTTTTTTCAACATATATACTATCTAAGATATAATCCATGCATGGATAAATGATTGTATAAAGTATTAATATATTTAAATGCATGTAGGGCCTACTTTGAGTCAAATGCACAGTAACATCTCTCTATCCAGTTATTGTGCAGTCCGCTGCAAAAATGGGCTCCAAATATATCAAAATATTAAAATATTTCATACAATTATTTTCCATATAATGACATAATTATTTTCCATATAAATGACATACTTTAGACGGTATAGATTTTGAAAATACTATTTTCAAATTGATATTTAAGTTAAAATATTTTATTATGTTGATTTTATATCATTTTAAGATGGGATATATACATATACTAGATTTGGATAAAAATTGATATGTTACCAAAATAAATAATTCTAAATACAATGGGTGAGGTAGATATTAATTTAATACATATAGTCTTTTTTGGGCAGACCGCACACTAATTATATAGCAATTTGTATGCACTGAAATATTTTCCTATATATATATATATGGAGCCTTAAATATTTTCATATATATATATATACACACACACGGAGCCTTAAATATTTTCCAGTGTATAAATGGAGCTGATTATACACGATATGCTGTATATGCTGAGTTTCTATTGCATGTAATCTGCTCTGTCAGTCTCCATAAGAAGAAATGCAACGGTTGCTTGAAAACTTTTCAATACGCAGGGGTATTCGGGCAAAAACCTGTCTCATCACCCCTGCCGAACGTCTTTCATCCCTGCCCCCGTACGAAGAGTTGAAGAGTGCGTCGTTGAAGAGAAAAAAACGGCCGGAAACGAAGGGTGTGTTTGTTTTGGGCAAAAAAGTGTCAACTAAAATTTTTCAATCTAAAACTTTTCACTTTCTATAATTACTCTATTTTTTAATTATTTTTTCACATTTTTCTATACAAACTACCATACTTTTCAATCATTTCTACACAACTATCCATACAATTAACCTATCTATTTTAACTTTATTCTCTTTACTTCTCATCATTACTCCTATTATATCACATCATTTTTTATTAATTTGATAATTTCTACTCTAAAAACTTTTCATCATAAGTTTTACATCCAACCTAACACACCCGAAAAAAACAGAAGGGTTTCGAGTTGGGACGGAAGTTGCGACGCCGACTAACATGGACGATGCGACGCTGCAATTCATGCAGATGCTGCAGATGACAGTGTACCTGATTTAAAAATTGACAGTTTTCAAACACCAAAACCCGTCAAAAAGTTTTGCTGTTTCCCAATGCCGTAGGGAGAGAGCCGTCCGGACTGCTGATATGGCGTATGAAGAATCAATGCCCATTAATGCAAATAGGGAGGAGAGAGAAGACCATGCGAAGATCCTGGAGTGCTTAGAGCCTTCTCTCTCAGGCGTCTCCGAGTGGAGAATCCACGCGGCAGAAGCCTCGACAGAAGTTGAATGTTTCAATTGAAATTTTGAAATTTGATAGCGTTTGATGAATAGCGGATTGAGAGATTTTTTTTAAAAATGATTTTCCGAATTAGAGAACCGCTTTATTCGCTATGGTTGTTGTAGTATTTAGATGATTTGGAGCAAATTTTGTTTAAAAGATTTGCACGAGCTTTTCATATCAATGCCATGAATGGTTCTTTACTTCTTCTTTTCTAATGGAAATAAGATAGTTTTCGTTAGTTCAATCTCCATTTTCTTTTCGCTTACTGAGTTCTTACACCTTTCTTTGGATGAATACATGACTCACTATCCGTCGACTTCATTTGAAAGATTGATGAGCAAATTCTTATTTCTCTTCCCATTTTAACAGTAAATGCAATAAATTCCTATACTTTAAATTTGTTCGACAACAATTTCCCAAGATTCCCATCAAAATCTTCCGCTCCCAATTCCAATTCCAGTTGCAATTCATTTCTTTCCATCTAGACAACACTGGGCTTTCCAGTACACCCACACCATCCGAAGAAGTCCTCTCCGTTCTCCTCGTCAACGTCGCCCTCTCCATCACCATCTTCAAAGAGAGAGTTTGCTCGATCCTCCACGTGTCAACATCCTCCTCCTTCCATCCCCATCATCAGATCTGATTGAGAGCCCGTCATAGCAGCCCTTTAATTTCCACCGATTCACCAACGAGCTTCGTTGCGACTTCCCGTTTATCCACTTCGAATCCTTCTAAAAAATCCGAAAGAAAAACAAAAAAATGAACCATAAAAATTCATACCTTCATTGACGTCTCCCTGTCCGTCGGCGTCAGTTTTTTTGACTTCCCTTGAGGCTTACAGGGGGACGTTTCAGGAATGTAATAGCTGTGGGAAATGCGGTATCTGTGGGAATAGAAAATGGAATATTTTGAAAATTGTGTGATTGATATGAAATGATAGAGGTAAAGTTGGAATAAATAGGTTTATTGAAAGGTAGTCGATAGATAAAATGATTAAAATATAAGGATAAAAGTAAAAAAATATAATAATTAATTAATTAATGAGCTGCCTCGAAACCCGTGCTCCCACAATTTCCCACCCACATTTCCCGCACCCGAATACCAAACGTCTCCTAGGGCATGGATTCTCTGCTCAACGATAGAGTAGTAAAAAAAAAAATTCAAAGCAAAACAAAAAAATGAACCATAAAGTTCCTTACGTGAAAATCCAATCATATACATCCGAGAACGAAGTACAGAAGACTTCATCCGCCCACTGCTTGAATTTGTACTACTATTCGATTGCGTGCAATTTGCGCAGCGCCGCTGGACCGGAGTAGTTGACTATTTTTAAAAAAGTCCTTGGTAAAAACAAAAATTCACGTAGGTTTGATTATATACAATATATTGTATATTTACTAAACTTAAAATATTCAAATTTAATTTTTTTAAAAGTGTATTTAACCAATATATCAATTTTTTCCATTTTACAATACTTTTATATATTTATTTTTGAATTTTTTTTAAATATACCCACTACTTTTCACCTTAATCGCAGGTATATGCACTACGTTGTAGAAATCTCAGATACACTAACTACGTTTCATATATTTTCAAAATTTCTAAAAATGCCTACTCTGTTAAAGGTCGTTAAGTAAGTTAATGGTTATTTGTTTACATGTTGGTTATATTTTCCTAAAGACCAAAAATACCCCTAGTATAAAATAATAAAAGATAACATAAACTGAAATGAGAATAAAATTATAGCTCTCCATATTTAAAAGTTTTATGCAATTAGGGTAATGGTGAGTTATGATATTTAAAATTTTAAATCTAACCTTAAATTTGATGTACATATTGGTAATTTCACAAATGGACTAACGATGTTTATTAACGTATGTAACAGAGTGGGCATTTTTGAGATTATGTACAAACATAGTGAGTATGTTTGGAATTTTTGAAACATAATAGATATATTTGAGATTAAGGTCAAACGTAGTGGGTATATTTGGAAAACTTCTTTATTTTTTATTTTTAGAAATCATAAATTTTAATGGTATATAAGTCAATTTTCACCCTTTAAAAAACTTGATTTTCAAAAATAAAAAAATAACTATGTAAAAGTACTGTAAAATGACAAATTTTGGTATATGAATTAAATATACTTAGGAAAATATGTTTATAAAGAAAAATAAAAATAAAAATAAATTTTCAAATTTGAATATTGTAAGTTAAGTAAATTTACAATATATTATATATAATCATGCCTCATATCCATTTTAAAGGTTTATTTTCAATATTCAAACATTGTATTTAACATCATTTATATTATTTTAAAAATATTTTTATTTATCTAATATGACTCTGCACGGGTCCGATTCAAAATCAATGTAATAAAAAGGTTTAACTAAATATAATTTTGAAGTTGTATTTTTGATGTTCAAATAGTCTAAAATATCATTTCTACGAGAATAAATGATTTTATGAAGTATTATTCATTCTAACTCATGTATAAATGGTTCTAAGTATTTTTCATAATTTACACATATATGTATATTTTTCAATAAATGTAACCTATAAATATACTTGATCAAGATAAAGCTTGATCTTTTATATAATATAATGTTAAATGGAATGAATGGATTAGATTTTCTATTAATGATCAAAATCTTAAAAATTAAGGGTTATATAGCTCTACTTACAAGAGGAGCCTAATATGTACGTATATATACACACTTTATGGGTGCCTTGTGGGATTTCGAAAAAATTTTGAACCCATGAAGTAGTTTGTATAAGTTAAAACAGATAGAATAGTTGTATAAGTAATTATGGAAAGATAATTGAAAAATAAGGTAAAGTAGAAAAATATGAAGAAATGATAAAAATAAGATAATTATGGAAAATAAAAAGTTTTAAATTGATAAATTTTTATAATTACTAAACACATCCATAATAATAAGAGATTGTTTAATAAACTAAGTAGTAAATAAATGAAAAGTTAAGTTTTTGAAAAGCGAAAGAGCAACGTAATATGATAGGAGAAAAATGGAAATAAATAAAATAATTGTATGATAAAATGATTGAAATATAGGGGGCCAAAATGAAAAATAAGGCAGTTAAGTAGTCGAGATATTAAATCATTTTCTGAAAAATACATGAGAAAAAAGTGGAAAGTTTTCTTCTTTCTCCACCTCTCTTAACAAATGGTAATCAAGTCATTTACTAGAAGACATAGCTATTCCTTAAATCTAAATGAGATTAATTGCTTGAGGAAAAGTTGACTCAATTAAGAGAACTTTAAACAATCGTGACAACAAATTGGATGATTTGCAAATATACTCATAATTTGACTATTATTGCAAGTAAACCCATATTTTTTTAAAATTATAAATAACTCCTATATAATTTAACCATAATTGCAAATATACTCACACCGGTATGACACAGTTATTGCACCGTTACGATGTGAGTATACTTGCAAAGATATGCAAACTACATGAGTATACTTGCAATTTCAAAAATTAAGTAAATATATTTAGTTTTTGCAAATATTCCCACATAGTTTGCTTATCGTTTTAAATATACTCACGCCATAATAATGCAATAATGATATCATAACAACGTAATTATATTTGCAATTACAGTCAAATAATGTAGCAGTTATTTGCGATTTTTAAAATTATGTGAGTAATTTGTTATTATGGTCAAACTAAGTGGATATATTTGTAAATTACTCCAATTAATTTTGGTTTTCAAATAAATAAACTGAAAAATTATTTGCAAAATTAATAATTATTGGTTGTAAATTGCACAAATTAACTATAAAGTCCCTTTAACATTTGGTGAAAAAGAAAAATGTTCACCTTATTTTTCAAAATTTTAATATAATTTGACGTTTTAACTATTTAATTCTTCTATTATTTTTTATATCATAAAATTTTCACATTTTTCAAATCACTATCTTATTTATTTATTTTTTCTCTTAATCATTATCCTAGTTGTATGTATGGCAATTTCATTTTTCAAAATTTGTTCTACCAAAAGTTTCCTTTTTGTCATAAAAAAGAAAAACTTTTTACCAAATATGCCTAAATGACTTATATAGCATGCTTGTTACTTGAATTTTGAAACAAATATTCCTTGCTATACAAAGGAGATGTTTGTGAAACTATAAAATTTTTTCAACTAAAATTTTTCAATATAAAACTTTTTGCTCTCTTTGACTCCTCTATGAGTGTATTTGAGAAATGATAAAACTTTTGCGTGAAAAATTTTTGGTATAAAAGTTGTCAAAATGAAAGAAAATGATGTAATATGATAGGTGTAATAATGAAGAGTAGAGAGAATAAAGTTAAAATAAATAGGATAGTTGCATAGATTTTTGTATAAAAATGATTGAAAAGTAAGGTAGTTGTATAAGAATATATGAAGAAACGATTAACAATATCGTGTTTATAGAGAGTAAAAAGTTTTTTATTGAAAAGTTTTAGCTTGATTTTTTTATGTCTTATCAAACGCACCCTATTTTTAATTATTTTTCACATATTTATATACGAAGAATGATCCTGTTAGCCCGGGCTAAGTAAATGTCTCACTTAGCCCACCTCAAAAATCCTATTTAAAATAATTTTTTTATTTTTTTCTTCATACACTTGTTTATCTAAGTGTATTTAAGATTTAAATCAAGTTTTACCATTTTTGGATATGTGTATATATTTTTTTTAGATTTTTAAAAATAAGAGTATTTTAAATATACACATAGATGGTTAAAAATCTAAAAAAAAATAGATAAGCATATTCAAAAATGGTAAAACTTAGTTTATATGTTAAATACACTTGCACGAAGAAAAAAGTAAAAAAAAATTGTTGTAAATATGTATTTTAAGGTGGGCTAAGTGAGACATTTACTTAGCCGGGCTAACAAGATAACTCCTCTTTATGTATAACTACCTTACTTTCTAATTATTTTTACACAACTATCCATGTATTTAACATATTTATTTTAATTCTAATCTCTTTACTCTTCGTCATTACCCTTTTATATCATATTATTTTCTACCAATTCAAAAGCTTTTATGCCGAAAGTTTTTCATAAAATTTTTTACCATTTCTTAAACACACTAAAGACTAAAACAATGATATTATTTTTACAGGAAATGTTAACATATATTCATTAAGGCGACCAATTTAAAAGTAAACAACGAAGGATGAAATGAAAATAAAAGTAAGATTGCGTTGGAGACGCACTTGATAAAAAGAGAGGTGACAGTGTGACACACGTCACGCATGCGCTGGAAAAATACGAAGCCTCTCGTCTCGCCCTCCCTCCTGACCCGAGGAACGCCGTCGTCGTCTCTGTTTTTCGCCAGCAGCCGGAATTCCATTCCTAGTGAATGCGGTGCGTACTGCGTACTGCGTACTGCGTACTTGCGTAGTCTCCCTCGCAAGAAAATTGTAGTATAGACTGACGGGGTGCTTTTTACGGGCATTTCATAGAAATTCTTTTTTTTGATTTTTCAATATATGAAGAATTCTGATAAAAAGAAGTACCCCCGCACTGGGTGGCATTTTGGCACAAATCATACTAAGAATTCGCCACTGGAATCCTCATCTCTTGCCCTAGAACGCGATTCACTCGGTGGTTACCAAAGATATGTGAAGATCGAAATGAGAACCAAGTCAAACCCTAGTTCTGCATTCGCTGGTTTTGGTTTTAAAAATCGAGATAATGGTGGTAGGAAGAAGGTACGATTATTTGGTTTGTTAGATTGTCCTCTTCACCGGCCTTTATCTCTGTAAAGTGGATAGGTTTTTCTTCTTTTCTTATCTTGAGATTTTATCTGTCCGATACTTCGTCCAAAATTCGTGCAGTCATTTTCATGGAATGAATAATAATTACTGCCAATTTTCTAAAATTCATGCTATTGTTGCTCATACGGAGTCATCGTTCTCGTTGATTAATTGAGCTTTGCGGCCAACATAAATAATAGGAACCAACGTGGCCGAATCTTTGGACAGGGATGCTAGCTATTTGCATAAAATTATTTTGTACCTGTTTCATTTCTTGTTTGACGCTTGGGAGGGGCTCTATATCTCTTAAACTTGTAAGGCAGGCTTGAAGCATGGGTGGGTTGATAATGTTGTGGTTCGATCAGACTTCAGAGTTAGGTGCCACTAACACCTACTCCGCTACTTTTTGATTTCGGTAACGAATTTTCATTTCCTGTTTCTTCCTGCGCAAGTGAATATTCTGGTAACTCGCTAGGAAAACCAGGTGAGCGAACTTACTTTCTGGTGCATTGCAAACAACTGTACTTACAAATGGATTTTATATTCCTGCTTGCTTTTACAGAAAGAAGTTACTTGGTGGTTTAGACCATTGAATGTTTTCTCCTGGGACTTTGATGCAGTTTAAATATGTAGATAAGAATACTGCATTAATTTTTTTTTTTTTTGGGGTTCTCTTTTTTTGTCTTCAGCCGTGACAAGGCATGCAGAAATTAGTGATTGTTATATATTAGGGTCTGTTTGTATAGCATGCAATAGAAAGAGGGCATAATAAGGGATTACATAGTTACATGGGGAAAATATACTTCGTTAATAAAAAATATTAATAATTGAAAAAAGATAAAAAAAAGTAGACTTTGGTGGTTAAGATGTCACATAAGTAGGAAAAGGTGTGAAAAAGAGGTATGCTTATATTCCACCCCTTTCTGATAGCATCTGTTTTATTTACTCTTCTTATTGCATCATATCTATTTTTAGTTTTTTATGCATGGTTGGTATGGTTTATTCTCATGTATTCTTTGAACAGATTTAAGTGAAGGGCATGAACCCTTGGAATACATTACTTAAACATGACATAAATCATTGCTTCACCAACCTGGATAGCCCAAATCATTGTATGTTGGTTTCTTCTTCAATTTTTAGAAGACAACAATTCTTGATAAGGACTCTGAGCGGATACCACAACCGAATTAACATGTCTAAAGCACCTGAAGTGCCATATGCTAGTGGGATGCCTTTAGAAGCTGATGCTGAGAACATTTTGAAGGAAATTACTCCCTCCCTGGAGCCAGGTCGGCATAAGGGCCAGGCAGGTATGCTTTTACTTTGGTTTTAATTGATTTACTTTCAATTCTATTTATTAATTTATTTTTTTCACTTGGCATGATTTTCATTTTATAGTGTTTCCTATCCTTTTCATGAAAAGATGAATTTTCAATGTCCTTTATAAAATTGAAAAGATAAATTTCCAACAGCTGAAATTTTTATGTTCTAGTTGATTATTGGAAACCATGATCCTTTGTTTGTCTGAAAAAGTCATCGGAAACCATGATCCTTTGTTTGTCTGAAAAAGTCATCTGAAACTTGAATTACTTGTTGTTTTCCTATTTCAGGGAAGATAGCTGTTTTTGGAGGATGCCGTGAATACACTGGTGCTCCATATTTTGCTGCTATATCAGCCTTGAAAATTGTTTGTATTCTGGACTCGTAATTCTTCTATGATATCTGTCTTTGTGTTCACGATTTAGAACTCTAGATAAGTTCAATTGGGATGATTTTCCAGTGGTTGAACTGATGAAGAGCATCCTTTTGGCACAAAAACCAACTTTGTCTAGGTTTGCTCGCCTAATTATTGCATGGTGGACTATAGCCCAGCTTCTTCTTGGCATAATTCTTTAGCAGTTGAACTGTTGAGAGCAGCCTTTTGGTGGAACCGCTAACGCTTGCTTTCCCAATTTATTCATGGTGGACTTTAGATTGCCCATTGTCTTCATGATGTTTGTTTATTCCTATTGTCTTTCACTTCCCGGACCAAAACAGTCTCTTCCTCTTTCAGTAATGACCTGAACATTTCAAAATATTTTTCTTTTTTGTCTTTTGCTCTCTTTTGTGTGTGTTAGTGACTATAAGATGCTCCATAATACCAAAGATAGTCATCATTTTAATATAATTTTTGACACAGATTGTAATGCATTATTTAACGCACAAATTAAATTTAATTACCTATATGAGAAAAAGGTAATCTAAAAATCTTTGCGGAATGTCCATGATAAATGAGAGGAATCTGTGCGGGTGGCTTTTGTGACCATTTATTTGATGGTCCAAATGAGAAGATAGCTAAACTGCTAAACCATTGTTAGAACATCGTTCAAATGGTAGAAGGCTATAAGAGAGCAAGAGGAAGGCCAAACAGAGCATGGTTGGTTCAAATAGTTAGGATGCTATAAGGGAGCAAGAGGAAGCCAAACAGAGTATGGTTAGCGGTCTTTAAGAAGAATATTAGAATACTTGGGTTTGCTTAGAAGTTAGAACACAGCCCTAAATTGACAGGGATGGCACAAAAGGATCCATTTTTTTGACTCCACTGGAGTTGGAGATGGCATATGATGGTGATGATGATTTGATGATTCAACAGGATCCTCTGTTATGATCATTTTCAGCAATTATAGTTTTTGAGATTCACCAATGAAATCTTGGTCGAAATCTGATGTCTGGACTATTTTAGTCAGCATAATTTATTGGATCAGGATCTGTGGAATGCACTAGAACTAAAGGAAGATGAGAACAAAGGAGAGGTGTGTTTACCATCCTTTGTTTTGATATCCTCGAAAGTAGTCTCCTGCTTTTCTTCTTTACTGAATCTTGTAAATCATGCTGATATGAACATTGGAAATGAATATTGAATCCACATGGTAACCACCATTTGGCCTGTGAGCTCTCAGAATATGTCCCATGACTCAAGATGGTACCCTTCAGTCACTTCTTCTTCTTCTTCTTTTTTTTTTGGGTTGGGGGGGGGGGGGGGGGGGGGGGGGGAGGGGGGGGGGGAGAGGATAATAGGAAGGTACCTCATTAAAAAACCATCAATCACGTCTGCAAAACTTAAGACTTTAAGATGGTACCTTTCACTAACTTTAAGCTAAAGCCATTATGGCATTGTTATGAGTAACTTCGTACTTTCTGTTTCCTGACAGAGTTGTCATTTCCAACAAAAGGTTTTTATGGGCTATTGTGTCCAATGCAGGGTGCAGACTTGTCTCATGTTTTCTGTACAAAAGATGCTGGACCAGTTATAAAAAGTTATAGTCCTGAGTTGATTGTTCACCCTCTTTTAGAAGAATCTTACAGTGTAAGGTGAAGTCTGTAGATGAAAAGTTTTTCCACTATTGTGTGTTAACCTCCCTTAGGACAGTGAATCTTATGAAATAGTTGTTTCAGGGATGATGAAAAAGCTTCAATTGCTAACAAGGTTCTTGCTGAAGTTGCTAAATGGATGGAAAGGTTCGACTGTATCGTGATTGGTCCAGGCCTAGGGAGGGATCCTTTTCTTCTGGTGCGATGTCTTTACCTGATATTGAATTCAATTTCAGAGTCTTTCCTGTAATGGCCTATTGAATTGCAGTAAATGAAAATTAGAATGAGTTTGAGGGCTCACTTTACACCTTTACTAATATCATTTCTCACATTATCTCTAGTGATATCTTTTTGAGAAGTGGCTGGTATATTATCTTATAGGATACCAATGTTTTCATTTATTGGAGATAGGGTTATTTGCATTATGTTTTGCCAACTCAAAAATAAAATGTTTATATCCATGCCAATGATTTCAAATTTGTTGTATCTATGTCAATGATTTTAAAATGCTTTGCATCTATGCCAATATTGTGAGTTTCCATTATATTGTTTAGTATGAAATTAATTTTAATCATATTTATGGTGGGTATTTGCAAAATTACAAGAAACTGGATTAGTCTCTTTATTGCAAGGAAGTTCGAAATTAATTTTATAATACAAATTAATTTTGCAAATTCTCGCCATTATGGTGGAGAGTAGTGGTGTTGATGTAGATGCAAAACGTTTTAAAAATCATTCTTAGAAATACAAATATTTTAATTTTGAGTTGTCATGGATGGAGAAAATGGAATAACCCTTGCAAATATCATCAATTTTTCTCTAAACTCTAATTATTGATCTCATCTGTATCATCTAAGCAAAGAGATGATTTTGCACACGACTTATTCTAAATGTCCATTAAAATCAAGTGGTTATTTGAATGATAAAAACTAAATAATGAAAAGACCTGCTGTATCAGCATATGAGACATACCATTGACACAACGTTGGATGTAGCTGAGGGTTGGTTTTTCTGCAATAACATTTGCCTTTCCCAACAAAGTTTGAAATTTTATTTATTTATTATTTTTTTTTGTTCTTGGTTTGGTGTACTAGTTGTTTCCTGTGAACATAACTCCTAGTTGTAGTTGCTTTATCCCCACACTGCCTTAGAACACATGATGCTCAATCTCTGTGATGTGGTTCGTTGTATCAGTATAAATGATACTATTAACAGATTGACACTAAATCTACCTGTCATATGCTGATCATGGTCTTAATCTCTTGATTTTTCTAGTATAAATGGCTCACGCAATTTATACTAGATTATGCAGTTGGACTTTTGATAGTTACTGTCACGTCAACTTGATTTTAGCTAGGATGTTGCTTAACTATTTCCTTTGCTTGTGTGCATGTATGCCACTGCTACCACTATCATGGTAGCTTTTAGCCGAAGTAATGCATGTACCCTCATGTAGTTTACAGCAAAGTTCTTTTCTTTAATTTTTTTAGAAATGCGCATATCCTTTCAAACAGGGAAACTGGCAGCAGTTTGTGTTCTCTTTCGAGAGATATTACTATGAGAACGGATTATGAATTTTCAACATTCTTAGATTTCTTGCTTCAGCTTCAATGCAATTTGTGTTGATTATGTGGCACTGTGGCAGCTCATACAATTATTCTGTCTGTATTAATCTTCCATTTTTATATTTCTACTCAGTTGTTTTGCGCAGGGATTTTCTTCTAGAATGCTTGTCATGGCAGATTCTTTTTTATTTATTCCATTTATCTTAAAACTAAAATGATAGGTTGACGTCTCCAGGAATGTGTTAGTGAAATCATGAAGCTTGCAAGACAGTCAAGTACACCAATGGTCATTGATGGGGTATGTACTTCTCAAGAACTCTAATTAGGGAAATTTGCAAATATACCCATAAAATTTGACCATAATTTCTTATATACTCTTGTATTTTAAAAAATTCCATACTGTTAGAGTTTATCAGGAGCGTCTAAATTATGAATTTTTTATTTTTTAATATTTTTGAAATGACCGTAGTACCCATTCATTGGAACGAAGTCTATTCCAAGACGTCATGGTCATTTTCAATTATGAAAGCTAACAGCTGTGGAACTCAAGCAAGATGCCACCTCGTATTCCCTTGAATTTGAATTTGAATTTGAATTTTTTTTTTTTTTTAAGGATTTGGATTGTGAATCCTCTCTTGATGATGTTGGCCTTTGAAATGATTAATGGAAGGTTTTTTTTCAAACCAAGGGATGATTTGTGAATTGTGTGACGTTGTTTATCTATGAAGCTGTCCCCTATACTTTGTGGGTGTTCAGTAGGGCCACTGATTTGGGGTTTGAAGATGAGGAAGAGTGTTGCAACAGAATTTAGGAATCAGATGGATTAAAAAAAAAATAAATCTTCCAGCTAAAAAGTGAGTTTTTATAATGATTGCTGGTGGGTTTTCTTATTTCGCCATTTTGGGGTTGAAGATGATGGAGGGCTTTTTATTTACCTTCATCTGTTTCCGAAGAAGATGGTGTTCGCTGGTGACCAATCAAGAGGTGAGCAAATGTTTATTTGGCTTTGCCTGTTGCCACAGGAGATGATAGTTGCCGGTGATCGATCAAGAAGAAGATGGGTTGGAATGCATGTACGCACAATTTCAGGTTGCATTTCCAGAGCGTAGGAATCTGGTACCCCATCATCTCCAAACTAAGATGGATTCAAGCATTCATGGTTGCCCCATTGCTAGCCACTGGCCATTTGATGAAACCACCCAACTGCCAGCACCTTTCCCCTCTCATGTCAAGGGCCAGGTGGTCTTCTTCAACCGGTGGCCAAATAGCTTCTCCAGCAATAATGATCAGCAAGGAAAAGGGGAAAAACTCATAGGTGTATAAGGAATTACAACGAAGATTCGTGGGTATATTTGGGAATTCCTCCTAATGAATATCTAAATTATAAGCAGACTTTCCCATGAAATATGGGATTGTGGCAAGCTGCGCAGAATAGATGTGTTGTGATGGAAAGATAGATTCTGTCTTAGCGGCCCCAGTTTTTCACCAACCTGATTATCCCAGCCGTCTAAAAGATTGGGTTGTCCAGTGATTGGCCAGTACAAAGCATCTAGAAATTTCATATTTGGCTATCAAAATTAGATTCTTATGGTGTGCAATTGGTTTGGTTTTGAGAATAAAAGCCACTGCCAGCCGTACTGATGATTCTGGC
This sequence comes from Annona cherimola, assembly GCA_030490835.1. Taxonomy (NCBI): domain Eukaryota; kingdom Viridiplantae; phylum Streptophyta; class Magnoliopsida; order Magnoliales; family Annonaceae; genus Annona; species Annona cherimola. Next base: position 113,944,644 of record CM059971.1, read on the forward strand.
ATTATTTATCAGGATTTTCGCACCAGATTTGTTTACTGACTTGTTAAAAAGTGAGTCTTTATATAAAATGCTCACTCATTTCTAATCCCAAGTTTTTGAATGGCATGTCCAGGATGGTCTATTTCTTGTTACAGACAATATTGATCTGGTTAAAGGGTATCCTTTAGCTGTTCTGACTCCAAATGTGAATGAGTACAAACGCCTTGTCCAAAAAGTATTAGATTCTGAAGTGAATGATCAAGATGCAACTGAACAATTATTATCCCTTGCAAGAAGGTATCCATTTGCTGTTTATCTTGATGTTTTCTCTGTGTTTATGGAGTGAAACCAACATGATCACATCTTTGGTCAGGATTGGAGGTGCAACCATACTACAGAAAGGGAAACATGATCTTATCAGTGATGGTAAAACAGGTATGGAATTAGATGAATAATTCTGTCCTCCCAATTATGCTTATCGATGTTTCTTTTCTTATGTGTTCAATAATTTGACAAAGTGATGACTTCCAATAACATGGAACGTTTAGCAACTTGACATTATTACTCTCATTTGTACTAAATAGGGACAATATTATCACACACACACAAAACAGGGTAACAAAATCAATGATCACTTTGGATATGATTGGAACTTGTGCATCATTTGCCAATTTTGGGGGTGAAAACTGGATCATTTGTACGTTGGATGAGGTTGAGTTCAATTTAAACCCTGTTGAAACATCTAAAATTTGAGTTGTTTTGGGGTAAGTTTAAGTTGACAATTGGATTGATTTATCTCATACTTGTACATTTTTCGTATTTAACATAAAAGGGTCTTGACCTATCAATATTAAAAATAAGGGAGTTGTAGGATGCAGTTGGTTGCATATTGACCCTACCTTGATGATGAATCAAAGTCCAAACCATCCTATATATTTAGGTTCATTTATTTAAGTAGGAAACCATGTTTCATCCAAATCAGAGATATGCATGGCCTCATCTGAAAAATGGGTAAAAGTAATGTAATAAAATTGTTTGATTTATATATCAATTTGAAAGTTGTATGTTCGACATCTAAACCGTTTAAAACACCATTCCTATGTGGATAAATTATTCTATTGAGTATTGTTGCACTATAATGCATCTGCAAATCGATTTAAGTGTTTTTCTTGATTTACACATACTTACACATTTTTAAGCAGGTACAGCCACCTAAGAATCCGATTGAAATGTTTTTTTTTTGGTACCATGGTAGAACAAATGATGTTAAACCAAATGGCCGGTTGGATTTTGATATAATCATCAATCTATTTGCTGCTGACTCAGTTTGCATATCCCCAAAAATAAGTATGTAAGGGTCTGCATATTGGTATCAAAGGTTCTTCGGCTTTTGACGAGAGGATAAATGTTTTTAACAATAGGAGCCAATTCCTAATTGCATCATTTTTCATTCCAAATCGACACTAGATGTCCAAACAGGTGTTAGCCTGGTTGACCCTACTCAAGTTGCGCCCTGATGTGCTATGGGGCATCTTTGCAGTGACCGATGGGAAATTTTCCTGCTTTCTGCTGTGTTAATGTTGTATCCTTTTCCTCTTGGCTTATGCAGTTTCTAATGTTAGCATCTATGGATCTCCCCGTCGCTGTGGTGGCCAAGGTGATATCCTTGCTGGAAGGTTGGTTAGCACATTTTTTTCACCATATGACATCATCTCATCTCATCTATTTTTAATTTTTGTTAATGATTATCCATCTTGCATCAGTGTAGCATTCTTTTTCCTGACGTCTTCCAAAAAAGAATGATATATAGGTCTGGATTGCATTACATATTTCATATATCATGACTGCTAACCGTGGCCAAAAAGTGCAGTCATTATAGAAAGTATTCACAAAAATACTGGGAAGAAAAACACGTGCAGTATTATCACTCAAGTTGTTTTTATTCCTCATTTCACACACTCTTTCTAGGCTTCTTCATGATCTCTTGAAACGCTGTGGACTACTGTCTCGTGCTAAGTATGATAGAGTTCTTGCTTCCTAATAGTGTAGACATGGAAGTCTTGGTTCTTGTTATTTCCTATGTTATCTATTTGTGGTGGGATTATTTGTTACCAGAGCTAAGGATATCTTGCTTCTGCCTGGAGTTTGTGCATGTCTTGTTGAGTGTTTGACTTTTTATCCGATGGCGCACTTTGTGTGCCATGACCCGATGTATGCACCGTGCTAGAAGTCTAGATATTTGATTAGTGACCAGTTGTCAAATAGACAAGTTAAGTAGAAAGGTATAACAGTTTCAACTGATAAAATGGTCTGAATGGCTACTATATCTGGTATGTGGCTCCTAATTGTCCCAACTTAAGGCTGCACTTCTGCATGTTACTGTTGAGATGTTTTTTACTTTTATCTGTCTCTGGACCCTATACATATTGGAAAACCCCCTAATTGCTCATTGTTTAAATTAGTCCAAACTGTAAAACTCATCACTGGAAAACTGAGATTATCCATGGATCCTAGTGTTGCATTGTTCTCAGCTTGGGCACGACAGCAAACAGCCATCAGAGACAAGTCCGATATCAGGTTTGTATTTACTTTACCAACCATTCTATTATTCCCTAGAATATCCGCCTTCTACTTTGGTTCATATGCTTATGCTTTTCTGTTCATGCTTTGGTGTAATTTTGATGGTATTTTTTATTTCCTTGTGATGTCCAATTCCAAGAAATGCAATGCTTTTGGGCTCCATTGCTGGTTCTGTGCTTCTTAGGAAGGCAGCATCCCTTGCTTTTATGGATAAGAAACGGGCAACCCTCACAACGGATATCATCGAGCATTTGGGGAAAAGGTGCTATGCTTCAACGCAAGTTTAATTTCCCGAGGGAATTGATGTTTCTTCTAACAGTTACCGTCTCTGTGTCAGTTTGGAGGACATGTGCCCTGCCATCTGATACGTATCTTAGAGAAGGATCTAGAGATGGAAGAGTGTAGACCTATGTTAAGGTATACTGCTATATGAGTCTCATACCAGTTGTAGGCTAGCGGGGACGACTTTTTTTTTTTTTTTTTTAAGCATTATTGTTGAAAGGTTGTGTTGGAAAAATCTAAATGGATACTTGCGAAGTCTAGTATTAAATAAAAGGAATTGATTTTCTTCATGGGCAAAATTGGAAAGTGATATTCTATGCAAGAAGCATTTCGTGCTTCAACTGCTCATTTAATTATTTTCTATCTAGCCAACAGCGGTCTAATTGCTTTACTAATTGGACTCCATTTCTGTTCTATGTAGCTGATTGTTGACGGGGGCAAGCCCATAGAGTCATTATGGGTTGTTCCTTGCACGAACCCAGCCGATGGTGGCATAATTTTCATGGGGCTTGATCACGCAATGGAAAATTATTATTTTTGATTACATCAAGGGGAGGAAGGGAGATGACACTTCCAGCAGGGTTTGAACTCTAGATCTTTGGCATACATGCCAGGCTGTGAAACCAACTGGGCTATGCTCAGGTTCACAATCACACGATGGAATTGAAGCTAGGTTGAACATAGAGAAACTAAGATGTCAAATTCTAAGTAATGTTGAATAATCATCACAGATTCTAAGTAGTACATGAAATTTGTGCCCTAAATGACATAGGCCAACTCCTCGTCCCAGTCCTTATTTGGGCTGAGGCCGTCAACTTGTTTTGATATGACGGAGAAACTTAAATGGCTTTTAAAAAAATACATTTGATGGATTACATATAATTTATCTTACTACAGCAGGTGATATAAAAATTAAATTAAAAATAAAATTCAACCCCAACTATATTGATTTTTTCTACTTCGGAAATAAGCAGACATTGTGCTTTTTTATGAAACTACGACTGATTTTAAAAAATTCAAAAAAATATCTACAAATATCTAAAATTGGTAAAAATTGATATCATGTTAAATAAACTTACAACTGATCTTAAAAAATTCAAAAAATATCTACAAATATCTAAAATTGGTAAAAATTTAATATATATGCTAAATAAACCTAGATTAATACTTGTATAAAAAAAATTTCAAAAAAATATAAAAAATAGGTTTTTTCGCACTCGGGTGCACTAGATTGATACTTTTCTAAAATAAGGTTATCATGCAATACAAAGTGATTGGGGACACTCGTTGCATTGAAGCTTAAGTATATTTGGGTGAAAAATTTGTTTTAATTTTTTTTTATAAAATTATTACATATGTGTATTTAACGTATGTATGAAGTTTACTATTTTTGAAAATGTTTATATATTTATTTAATTTTTAAAAACGAGTGGGGTTCTTGTCATTTTTAAACAACTAAAATACTTCAATTTTTTTTTTAAATATACACGTATATAAAAATAATAAATTTAATTTATAAATTAAATACACATACGAAAAAGGAGCTCAGCTTCCCGAGTGAGGCAAGCATTGGCAAAATTCTTTGCTTGCGGTCACAGTGAAGGTGGAGTCCTCCATCCTCTTCCATATTTTCTCCTAATATTAATCCCTAGAACTGGGACACTGTGTGCAATCTTGGGATATACTTCCGGCGGGATTTGGGCTCTCTAATAATCCATCTGGTGGGGAAGCTATCCAACGTCAAATAGAAGGGGGTTCACACATGGCACAATGTGGAGGAATGACACTAAGAGAAGAAGATCTCTTGATAAAGGAAGTACAGACATAGCCATAGATTCAAACCAGCTCCTGAAGTAGGACCCCAAAGGTAAGCCATCTATAATATGCTCCGTGTGGACCATTTGACGCTACAATCGGGAACTATTTAGGGCCACACTCGTAGGTTGTGGAAAACAAGAGCAGATTATCTATTGAAGAGGTGGATGACAATCTTTACCAAATCTCCTTTGAAACATCGGAAGACAAGGAGAATGTCCTAAACGGAAGCGCATGGGAGTATGATAGGAAAATGATATTGATGGAAAAACTAGAAAAGCCAAAACAAAGGGAGGAAGTGAAGCTTTTCTCCGCTCAGATTTGGTTACTCATAAAAGAGAGGCTTTTCTAATTGATCGATCAGTCATGGGCTCGATGTTGGGTAATACCTTCAGCTACTACTATGAGGTGGTCCCAAATGACACTAATGTTCGAATCAAGGTGGAAGTAGATATTAGAGAACCACTCAGGAGAGGCAATTTTCTGCAATGTGGATATGCATCAAAACATTGGATTCCATTTCAGTATGAAAGACTTCCATTTTTATGTTACATTAGACATGCCTACAAGGATTGCCGAGGTTTCTAGCATGAAAAGAACAACACGAAGCAAATCTACCTTACGGATGCCAACTACAAGCAGGCTTCAAACAGTGGGGCTAAAAGGAGGCTATGGGCAGGGAATTTAGAGTTTGATAGGAGAGAAGAAGAGTTTGAGGTGGACACAGATCTTGAATTGGTGCTGTCGAAAAGGGGGCCAATAAGAGAAAGGGGAAAGGTAGAGGATGCTAAAAGATATTACAAACCAAAAAAGAAGTAAGGAGGAAAAGCAAAGGGCGAGGGCAGAAAAAGGTATACAATCGGAAAGGGCAGATTGGAGGAATATAGAGAGAAACACAGAAGGAAGGTAGAGTATCAGAGGACAGGGAGGAGGTCGTCTACTACAATCTTTAGAAGGAAGAAGACTGAGGACGTGGAAGGATTATTTGACGAAATAGAAGATAGTGTAACTGAACCTGTAGCTGAAGGCCAATCCATTATGAGTGAGACACACTATCAGCACCTACATCCCAAATCTGAAGCCGAAAACTTCTCAATAGGGGATGAAATCTTTCATCAAGATGAAACATTTAAGGCAGCTGAACTCAAAGAAAATGAACAGTTATGTTGGGGGAGTGTGGTAGTAGATGTGGAAATGGTGTGAAGAATAGAAGTAGGGCAGAGCAGCATGGGGAGTGAAAGGGGAAGCGAGGGAAAAGTTACGCATGATCAGAAAGGGGAAGGGAAGGAAAAGAAATGGTGTAGAAGAGAGAGGGAACAGGTAGAGGAAGGAGATAAGAGTTAGGGAGTGCAAGAGGGGGAGGTAGGCAGAAAGAGAGGGGTAGCAAGGGTGAATCTAGAAGAGAAGATCGAAGGAAAAAGGAGGATTGATGTGGAGGCTATAATGAAATGGAAGGACACAGTGGTGGAGGATGAGGACCCTTCTCAGCCCCACCGTCAGATATGAGTTTCCTCACATGGAATTGTCGTGGGCTTGGAAACCCATGAGCAATTCGGAACGCCCTTGACATTATTAGGCAAAAAGATCTCGATGTGGTTTTTCTCAGCGAAACTAAGAAAACCATAAAAGAAATGGAGTCTATAAAGAGGAAATTGGGATTCCATCATTGTCTTGTTATTTCCAATGAGAATAGAAGAGGTGGTCTGACGCTTTTTTGGAGAGAAGATTGAAATGTGAAGGTGGAAAGTTACTCAGAGAATCACATAGATGTTGAAGTTATTTCAAGCAATGAAGCGAATCCATGGTGTCTAATAGGGTTTTATCGCAATCCAGTGTGGTCTATAAGGGAAGAATCGTGGAACCTTATGTGTGTCTTATGCAATCAGAGGACAAGCTCTTGGGTAATCATGGGAGATTTCGACGAGGAAGTTGGTTTGTGTGAAGTAAAAAGTTATGGTATCATTCTTGAAAAGCAGATGGACAGGTTTAGAGAGGTGATTGACCAGTGTAATCTTCAAGACCTTGGTTTCGTTACCCCGCTAATGACATGGAGAAACAACAGGAGTAGGAGAGACAGGGTGGAATCTTGACTTGACAGAGGCTCGGAAAATGCTGATTGGTTAGTATAATTTCCTTTTGCGAAAGTTAAACACTTAATTGCGGCCTCATCAGACCATAGCCCACTTCTCCTCAGTCTGGATGCAAGGAAGAGTAAGAAGAGAACTCCAAGGGAGTGCGAGTATGAATTATATTGGGCAAAAGATGAAGAGGCTTATAAGTTAGTCCAAGAAGTTTGGGATAGAGATAATCAATGGGGAATCTCAATTTTCCAAAGTATCAGCAACAGAATCAAGTTCTGTGGGAAGAAACTCATGGAATGGAGTAAAAAGAGGAAAGACAACATCATCAAAATTCTAAGGGAAAAGCAGGTGGTGCTTCGGGCCCTAAAATACTACCAACCATCAAATGAAAGAGACAAAACAATTTGCGAATTAGAAAGGAGGGTGAATACACTCTTAGAAGACGAGGAACTCATTTAGAAGCAAAGATCAAAGATGCACTGGCTAAGTCAAGGAGACAGGAATGCAAATTATTTTCACAAAGTTTCATCCAATAAAAGGAGAAGAAACTTCATCAGTGGCCTAATGGATGGGGAAGGAAATTAGCTAACAAATCAGGACAAAATGGAGTTAGCCTTTCATGACTACTTCAAAAACCTCTTCACAAGCTCAAACCCTTGTAATTAGGAAGCAACTATAAAGGAGATTAAGGTCTGTATCTCAGACCTCGAGAGAGAGAATATGGTCAAACTGTTGGGAATGGAGGAGGTGGAGGAAGCAATAAAATTGATGAGCCTGTCAACAGCTTCGAGCCTAGAAGGTGTGTTTGCAGGGTTTTATCAAAATCATTGGAAAATTGTGGGTCGAGATGTTTTTAACATGTGCAAAGCGTTCATGGAGGCGAATGATGTTGGTGAGAGAGGATCCCACCTAAAATATTTTAATTCCACAACCATCGTCCTCATACCAAAGAAAAAGAGAGCATGTAATCCTTAGGATTTCAAACCTATAAGTTTATGCCATGTGATCTACTAGGTGCTTGCAAAAATCATGGCAAATAAACTAAAGACATGCCTCAAATCAATCATCTATTTTTTTTGCAGACGACACTTTTCTCTTTATCAAGGCATCCTTTCATGAAGTTGACAGTCTGAAATAGATATTGAAATCATATAGTGAAGGGTCGAGGCATATGCTAAACATTGGAAAAACTACTTTGTTCTTTAGTGCAAACACGGGGATGGAGATAAGGAAGCAAGTGCAGGAATGACTTGAAACTCCGGGAAAGGAAATTGATCAATATCTCGGTCTCCCGACATGGTTTGGTAGATCAAAACAGGCAACGTTTAAGGGGCTGAAGGAAAAGGTATGGAGAAAGTTACAAGGATAGAAGGAAAGACTACTCTTAGCAGGAGGGAAGGAAGTACTCATAAAGGCCATGGCTCTCTCAATCCTAACATAAGAGCTTCTACAAGGAACTAAATAGCATGTTAAGCAGGTTCTGGTGGAGGAGAAGAGAAAAGGAAAATTACCTAGGTTGCCTGGAATGACATGAGCAAATCAAAGACATATGGGAGTATGGGCTTTAGAGACCTTTTGACATTCAATTATGCCCTCATTGCAAAACAATTCTGGAGCTTAATCCAGAATCTAAATTCCTATTTTGTTGTTTTGAAAGTCAGATATTTTCCAAAGGGAACATTTGGGATGATAGGGTGAAAAGCAGGGACTCATACATGTGGAAAAGCAGAGACTCATACATGGCGTGTGCAGATGGTAACAACATCAAATTCTTTAAAGGCGGTTAGTTAGACTAAAAAATACATAAAGCTGGCCCCCTCCTAAAGCAAATATATGAAGATGCACTGGTTAGCCAATTTTTTAAAAGACAGAATTACTCTCAAGATAAAGACTTGATTTTGGCCGTGGCAGGGGAAAGTTTTGGGAGAAGGATAAATCTAATTCCTATTCATCCTAGGGGCACAAAGGACAGCTGGTTTTGGTCCCTTGAAGTAGATGACAGGTTCACAGTAAAGTCTAGCTACAAAATGATTATTGCTAACCCTCTTTGTTTTGCAGGACAACAAAGACAAAGGTGCAGAGGAGCCAGTTTCTAGCAAAGAAAACTCTTAAAGAAGTTCAGGAAGTCTAAACTGCCAAGCAGAATCAAAGAATTTGGCTAGAGGTTGATAATGGATGCTCTCTTGACGAGAACAAATCTAAAAAAACGGGGGCTAGGGATTGATCTAATTTATTTACTGTGCAGGAAGAAATTTGAGGACGTGCACCACCTATTTGGTTTCTGTGACTCAATCATTTCTGCCAGGAGAGAGATGATCAAGTATGGGAACATCTGGGTTCCTAGAAGAGATGTTATCTGTATTCTACTCTATCTTCGATCTTCTGAATTGGAAAATATGTTTGAATTCTACATCCACTTGGCGTGTTTGGTTTTTAAGGAACAAACGTAGAGAACGTGGGTCATAATTTGAACTTGAGGACATCATCGATTGGCGTTGGGCCTATTGGGAGTCAATCGAGAAGGCAAGACTGCTACCTAATAGCAGTTTATTGGATAAACCAATGGTTCCAAGATGGAGAAGGTCACCTAATGGTAAATACAAAATTAATGTGAATGAAAGGCGGTCATCAACAGGCAAGTATATGGGCTTTGGCGCTGTGCTAAGAAACGTAGATGGAAGGTTCTTGGTTGCACTAGGATGCATAGTTGAGGGGCTGCTAGATGCCATCAATATGAAAGCTAGAGCAGTCCTAGGAGGAATCAATTGGGCTGCTGAGATGGGGATACAACATCTTATGTTGGAGATTGACTCTCTTATTTTGAGGAATTTTTTGGAACAAGTTGGAGCAGTTCTAGGAAGAATCAATTGGGCTGCTGAAATGGGGATACAACATCTTGTGTTGGAGACTGACTCTCTTATTTTAAGGAACTTAGATGGAAGGTTCTTGGCTGCAATAGGATGGAAAGTTGAGGGGCTGTTGGGTGCCATCAATATGGAAGCTAGAGCAGCCTTAGGAGGAATCAATCGGGCTGCTGAGATGGGGATACAACATCTTGTACTGGAGACTTAACTCTTTTATTTTGAGGAACTTTTTGGAACAAGATAGCTGCATTTTGTTACCTGTAAGTGTGGTGATTCAGGAAATTAAGTTTTTAGCTGAAGCTTTTGGTTTAGTTAATTTTAAACATGTTCTTAGAGCTGAAAATATGTGTGCCCATGCTTTAGCCGATCATACTGAAAAATCTTGTAAGTCTAAGTGGCTATGGTGGGAAAGCCCACCAAATCCTTGTATATCCTATTTACTTGGATTTTTTGTATAGCTCTCCTTAAATGGATACTTACTTAAAAAAAAAAAACACTTAGATTAATAATTTTATAAAAAAATTTCAAAAAAAAATAAGTTTTACACTCAGTTACACTTAAGTTTCAATTGAATCACTTCCCACACTTTTCATGTAGTGCAATTGATGTAAAGGCGTGATTATATACAGTATCTTGTATATATGCTTAAGTTACAATATTTATTTTTTAATTTTAATTATTTTGATTTTTCTTCATAAATATATTTTCCTAAGTGTATTGATTAATTCATATGCCGAGTTTTGACATTTTACAATACTTTTACATATTTATTTTTAATTTTTAAAAATATCAACTTTAAGGGCATATAAGTCATTTTTCACCTCTTAAAAAACTTGATTTTTAAAAAATCAAAAATAAATATGTAAAGGTATCATAAAATAGTAAAACATGGTATATAGATTAAATATATATAGGAAAACATGTTTATGAAGAAAAATAATAAATAAATAAAATTAAAATTAAAAAACGAATATTGTAACTTAAGCATATATATAATATATTGTAATAATCATGCCTCGTTGTTGTAATGGAATTTATAATTTAGCCTTGACATGCCTCATTGTTCTTATACACTTGTATGCCTGTTTTTAATACAGTGGTCCATTTCGCATGTGTTGGCACATGCAATTTTTGCTCAGACACATTCTATATTGATGCCTACATAAAATAAATTTTCACATGAAAAATAAAATAACTTAAAAAGCTAAAGAAATAAAAGTATTTGAAAAGGATAATATTCACTTACACTAAAACCTACTACCCATGTCACCTAAGGCTGATAAGTAGTTTAATTATTTGATATTTGTGAGTGCATAAGTTCGTAATTATTTTCGAGTCCCCAGCTACCCATGTCACTTTATGCTTGTGTTACACTTTTACACAAGCCAAGAACGTGGCTGTCTATTAACCGAACTCCATACCTACTACACTTCTTTCATAAGGCTATTTTTTTTTTAAATTATAAGTATACGCAACAAATCATCTGATATCACAAATCAATACATGCAAATCTTTACAACACTGAACCAATATAATACCAACACCTACTACATGGAAAGAACGAATCTTCACAATACAAGAGAACACCACTTATTACTTATCAAAATACTACTTTCAAAGGTTGATTACATTATTATTATTATTATTATTATTAAGAAAAATCCTCAGTGGCCATAAGCTTGTATTTTGAGATTATTTCAAATTTAGCAAATTTATTTGTTGCTTTCTGATCTAAGCCATTCATATTAGAGAGCATATCTAATTAAGCTTACACATGAAATTTCATATGAAATTGATTTATATAAATTGATTAACAAACTTAAGTAATGCAATTTAATTACTTTAAATTATTTAACAATTTTTAAACTTGATTTTAATGATCTAATCTATTCACATGTTGTTGAATTAGGCTTAGATATATATATGAAATTATATATATTAAGATATAAGTATAATTTTAATAATATATTTTTTCATGCAACCCATGGACCGAATGTATTTGTTCCGAAAGCCAACCTTTTGGCACGCTTTTCAAAAGTATTTAAAATAATTTTAATAACTTTTTAAATATAATTTCTATCATCTAAACTATCCATATTTTAGAGAACATTAAATTAGACTTGCCTTTAAATTTTACTTCATATATATTAAGATATAAATATTAAAAATTGACAACTAAAATATTTTTTAATGTAACCTAATAACTCTGCCGACTTTAGACTTCCAAAATTTGGCACATTTTTCTACGTAGGTTCATTAATTAATTAAAAAATTTATGAAATTACTTTTCATAATCTAATTTTTTGATTAAAGAATACATTAATCTAAATATATATCATAAGATTTGGGCCTGATCGGGATTATAAAACGCTAGTTGGACTCCTAATTATTAAAGTTTTCTATTTTTTATGAAAATTCTGAATTTACGTTGTTTAATTCGGTACAATTCAGATTTTTCAATATTATCGTTATGTATTTTAACTTTTTTTTTTATTATACTTTACCCATGATTTTGGGTTACTACACCAGCCGATATGCAATTTCCACGCACAAGATACGAACGAGATGAACTTATATTTTGCTCAGCTCGAGAGCTGATCATCTACGACCAGTCGGTCGCGCCCAACCGCTCCGACCAGCCTTCGAGACAGTTGGATGGTGCGGGAGAATCGTCCACCGTTGGATGAAATGGGAGAAAAGCTGCGCCGCAGCAGTAGCATTAAATGCCGGAAGAAAGCAGCCCATCCCCTGTCAGTAGGTAATTTTTGCAAACGACCCCCCGACCTTTTCGCCTGCAGTCCGCTTGCCCGCCCGCCCGCCCTTTCCCGCTCTCCCTCTCTCGTCTCCCGCCACAAACATTTCTTTTTCTTTTTTCACGTACATCTCACCCAATGCAGCCTCGTGTAAGGCGGGAAGTAGCATAGCGCGAATATGATGTGGGAGCCGGTGGAATTTTTCGGCATGGGATGACGCAGCATGATGTGTTCTGCTGCGCTTGCATTCACGACTTATCAATTGACGGAGTTTGTATTGGAACGACTTTGAAATAATTCGAGATCAAAAAATTGGGCTTTCGAGTAATTCCATGTTAGATTCTAATGGTGTTGACACCTTACCTTTGGGCCCAAAAATGGATAAAATGGAAAAAGGTCCCAAGCCCAAACAAATTCAAGGTAAAAGGAGGTTCAAGCAAGCTAAGCAGGCCCTTCCAAACTCAGCCCACGGGAGCGAAGCTCCACCAAGCCTCGAAGCAGGCTTTTCAACAAACCAGATCCGGCCCACACGAGCGAAGATCCCACAAGCCACCTCAACGGGCTCCACAATGCAGCCCACTAAGCCTCAGAAGTAGGCTTCTCTACAATTTTGGGCCTCTACAACGGCCCACCCCAAAACAGCGGGCTTAGCCAAGCTCTAGCCCACCAAGTTCTAGCCCACTATGGAAGGAGCCCGCCAAGCTCAAGCTCATGGACCAAGTCCAACCGCTCAAGAGGGCCAAGGCCCATACTCTCACTCCAAGCTCAAGCTCATGGACCAAGTCCAACCACTCAAGAGGCCCAAAGCCCATGATCTCAACCCAAGCTCAAGTCTAAGCCCATGGACCAAGTCCATGACCCCAAGTGGCCCAAAAGCCCACTCCTACATCTATAAAAGGAGGAGCACCCCTCCTCATTGGAGACTTGAAGAGAGGCATCCCAAAGGGGGAGGACGGGAGTCTGCAGCAACGCCCCGGCATCCCGATTTTTCCCGCTGTACGAGCTCCGCGCTCTCTCTTCCACGCCCCCTTTCCATCTCTCCCATTCTCTTAAATCTTTCATTTCCCCCCTTTTACGCCATGTAAACCGCCTCGGGTTGGCAGATTTCTCCATATTTACTTCAACCCGAAGGCCGGAACCCGAGCTCTGTACAACTAGTGCCTTATTTCATCAAACAGGGGCTAATCTCCCTTTAAAGATCAGTGGTGACTCCGTTTTTCTTTATTTTTATGTGTGCGTGTTTAAGTCAACGCCCCGGCAAGGCGGGCGCACGCGGGTCTATGGATCCCAGCATAATACGCTGCCGTTATGCTGTCGGATTTGTGACTTGACCCGTGTATGGAAAGCCCCGTCTTAGCCGTTACGCTGCCGAAATCACGAGAAAATGCCCATACGCTAACTTTCCTGAAAGATGTGAAGCCTAATGCGTTTTACCCCATGTGAATGCAGGAAATCTACGCCCACATTGCTTTTCAACACGATCCACATTTTCAAGGCCCGGGAAACCATTCCGAGCCCATCGTAGCGCTCACGGCGGGTGCTACAGCTTGGCGACTCCGCTGGGGACGGCGTTGCAGGTCTACATCGGCGCAAGGGGGTCAGAAACTGGAAGATCGGAGCTCTTCTCTCGCTGGACAGCAAGTTGTAGAGGAAATTCCGTCTCCCGGCAGCGAGTTTCTAAAGTTTCTGCCCAAATCGCGCAGAAACCTAAAAAGTTTTTAGGTCCAGAGGCGTCCAGCTCACAAACTGAAAAGAACTCGTGAAGAAAGGGCACTATTGCACACCGCCTCGTCACCGTCCAGACACGTAAAATGAGCCTACAGCAAGGGCCTCCGGCAAATCCAAAATCAATTAACGTAAAAAAAAATCCGGCGTAAAAATCACTTCTTTTTCATAACCTGAGTGTTTTCTGGTCACACTTCCAGAAAACGCTTCAAGGGAACTGGTCTTCCTTCCAGACACTCTTCAAGCGAACTGATCATTCTTCCAGACACGCTTCAAGAGAACTGGTCCTTCTCCAGACACGCTTCAAGAGAACTGGTCCTCTAGATACGCTTCAAGCGAACTGGTCACTTTTCCAGAGACGCCTCAGGCAAACCCAAATCTGTGGACCTCGAACATTCTCACGCACAAAACTTAATATAAATAAAATCTGAAAAAAAAACGCACACAAAAGGACTCGGACTTGCAAGCATCTATCCAAAGGTTAATCTTTTTTTATTATCTGTTTACAAGTGCTAACCATTTTTCATTGATTGCTCAGGTTCTTCACCATATCTCGAAAGCAAAACAAGTCAATCACTGATGTGACAGGTGCTGATAAGACCACTGACATGACATAAAGGTGCTGACAAGACCATTGATATGACATAAAGCTTACATGACTTGGAAAAGTATTCTAGCCTAGAAGTCAACTGTTGACCCAAGAAGTATGCTGATAAGACCACTGACATGACATAAAGGTACTGATAAGACCACTGACATGACATAAAGGTGCTGACAAGACCATTGATGTGACATAAAGCTTACATGACTTGGAAAAGTATTCTAGCCTAAAAGTCAACTGTTAACCCAAGAAGTATGCTGGCAAGACAATTGACATGACATAAAGGTGCTGATAAGACCACTGACATGACATAAAGGTGTTGACAAGACCATTAATGTGACATAAAGCTGACATGACTTGGAAAAGCCTTCTAGTCCAGAAGTCAACTGTTGACGCAAGAAGTACGGAAAAGGCGCTGAAATGACCGTTGATGTGACAAAAGGCACTGACAAGACCAATACGGAAAAGGCACTGACATCGCATAAAGGTCCAGCAATGTCCAGAGGCATCACGACGACGCGGCAGTAAGCTAGCAATGACTTTTCAAGTTCGAAGATGATTAATCAACCTTTCTACCCTTGGTTCTGAAACTGGGGGGCATCATATCATGTTTCCATAATTTTACTTTGACTTCCTACTTTAAAAAAAAAGGGTTAAAAAAAAGAGTAAAAAAAAAGTTAAAAGAAAAAGCAAAAAAAAAAAAAAGTTAAAAAAAAAGAGAGTGAAGAAATTATATATCTTAAAGTTCTAGTTGCCTTCAAGCTGAAGATCGCATACATGGAGCCGACAAATCATCTTTCAAAGGAAAATACTGCATTCTCATTTGAAAAATGGGATCGGATGATGCAACGAATGCAACGGATGAAGGACATGCTCTACAAAATATTAGAGCAACGTCAATCAATGGCAAAACAACAACATCAAATGTCATCCTCTTCATCACAACATCAGCAAACGGCGAGTTCGAGCTCACAATCCATTCCAGCTCAAAGATCACGCGGCCTAGCGAATGTGCAAGGCCAAATAGAAGAGGTCAAGATACAGTTTCAAAGCCAACTCCAAGAGTTGCACAGAAAAATCAAGGACAGCAAGAGGAGGACCTTCATTTGGTAAAAATTGAAGACTTATGCCCATTTCCAAATGCACAACTACCTGAAAATTTCAAAATGCCAACCCTCCCCTATCTATGAAGGAAACTCATGCTCACATGCCCATATCAAGGCCTTTTGCAGTATTTTATACCCTTTGGTAAAAAAGGAGAAAATTTTGGTCATGCTATTCCAACATATCTTGAGAGAAGACGCCCTTGAATGATATACGTCGCTCGACTGCAAGCAAATCAAAACATGGGAACAACTCCTTAGCCTTCATGGACCGCTTTTCATATATGCTAAACACGGCTCCCAAAAGGGCCGATCTCGAAGCACTCAAGCAAGAAGAGGATGAAACGTTCTCAGAGTACGTGGCTAGATGGCGTGCCTTGGCGGCGAAGATGAAAAGCCCGTTGCCGTTGGACGAGCAAATCTCCATCATCATCAATTCAGCTCACCCCAGCATCTCAGGCTTCCTCATCTCACATCCGTTTGCCAGCTTTACACAATTATTGCAAGTGGCGGAGCAAGTTGAAGATGGCCTAAGGAAGGAAACGATTTCCCCATGGCCACAACAAGAAAATACTATTCATCTTGAACAGGCAAGCCACACACCTCGAGTGATGGACGTCGATGCGGAAGTCAATTTTGTTAAGGGTAACGCCAAAGATTTTGACCCTTCTATTTTCATAACAAAAGTCCAACCTCATGATGCTCCTATTGTTTTACAAGCCCGAAATGTCAACCCTATCACCCTTCAAAGAAAATGCGTCAAGCCTATCGTTTTATTGGGAAAACTTGCCAAGCCTATGCAAGAGAATCCTATTTTACATGAATCCCCTATTGTTCAAAGAACACCCTCCAATATTTTGCCTACAAACTCGGGAACTCCACCCAAAATAGCAAGTCAAACAATGTCGCCTCACTTCTCCCCACAAAATGTCTTTATTCCAGTCAACCAACCAACATGCCCGCAGTCTAGAAATGCAGAAGAGAACTTCAAAGTTCCTTACACCTCTACTCCTAGCATCCCCCCAAAGCAGTCATTGTCATCATCTTCTACACAACCATGCCCGGCCACGGAAGGTGAAATATTAATCTTATCAACAAAGCAGACAAACACCTCAGAAAAGGAAGTGCTAACCGAAGAGCACAAAGTTCGAGAAATTCTTGCACAAGAAAAGCTAAATGGAAGAGACCATCTACAAGTCACAAATGAAGTTATCCCTCACACAGACAATCAAACAGAGGCATTTAAACAGCTTCAACAAACCATCATCAACACAGGCAATGTCGACGAAGTCGAACGGCCAACAAGGTTAGCCCCGGAAGCCGCAGAACGCGCAGGGCACACAACCAATATTTATCAACCCATAGTCACAAATACATATTCATCAACACATCCACAAGGGACATTTCAAAATGGCTACCAGACGGTCTTTCCATTCAGCTTGGCAGGAAAAATGCCAACAACAAGTGAAGACAATATTTCATGGGGGGCAAAAAGTGCACAAAAAGCAAAAAACTGGGGGCATGCCAGAGAAGCATGGAGACAGCCTATCGAAGCAGCATGCCAGAGAAGCATTAAGTTCAAGCTACAAAAAAAAATTACAAACAAAGGCTGAAGAGCAAAAGGCGGAGAAAAATATATCTATATCATCCCGAAGCATGGGGGCAGACGGTTCTGAAGAAAAATGATACAAACTACTTTTATATCATGTTCAATCCTACACCAAACAAAGTTTGGGACCCGGGAGGCAAAGCTACATGAGGAAATGGTTCCACAGCGCCGCTCGCAAGGCTACCACGACAGCAAGCAAACCCCGAAGGCAACTAGCAACAACAGCGGCATCGCAACCCAAACAGGGGGGACGATAGCCAACGAACGACAGACGGCGCGAGCGAGCAGCAGTAGCAGCGAATGGACACCGGAAATAGGGAAGAAAACCCGGCGGTGGCAGCGGCACCAATCGCACCGGAGAAGGGAACGACCACAACCAGCAACAACAACAGTGAGGGTAGCCGACTTCAACCAGGCGGCCCCGGCAGCAACCATGGCCGGAGATGGGGAAGACGAACAGGTAGCAACCGCGGCCGAAAATGATAAAGGCAATCCACGTCCGGAAGACCAGCGAGTATGGAGGAGCCGCTTAATTGACAACCCACCGAAACAGGAGAAGAAAGCCAGTGACGTAACCCGAACGGCGACATCAAGCAACGGCAGCGGCGGCGATGAAAAGAGGAAAAGAGCAACCGAAAGAGGGAAACCCCCTATCGGAGACCCTAAAATTTGGTAAAATTGCAGAAAGCTCCTCGCCATCTACAGGAATTGCGAAATCGTCCGGATTCAAGACTAGTGCAAAACAAGCCAGCAAATCCATAAAAAAGACCACTCCCCAGAAGAAACTTCGTGAGTTTGCAGAGCTTACGAAGTGCCTCAAAAAAAAAACAAAAACAAAAACAAACAAAAAAAAACAAAAACAAAAGACAAAAAAAAACAAAAAAAGAGAGAGGAAAAGAAAGAAAAAAAAAGGAGAGAAAGAAAAAAGAGAGAAAAAAGAGTGTTCAGGTCAAAGCCAAAAGGGATGTCCAGTACTTTGTCATTCACCGTCAAGACGCCTCTGGCAAAGGGGGGCAACTGTTGACACCTTACCTTTGGGCCCAAAAATGGATAAAATGGAAAAAGGTCCCAAGCCCAAACAAATTCAAGGTAAAAGGAGGTTCAAGCAAGCTAAGCAGGCCCTTCCAAACTCAGCCCACGGGAGCGAAGCTCTACCAAGCCTCGAAGCAGGCTTTTCAACAAACCAGATCCGGCCCACACGAGCGAAGATCCCACAAGCCACCTCAACGGGCTCCACAATGCAGCCCACTAAGCCTCAGAAGTAGGCTTCTCTACAATTTTGGGCCTCTACAACGGCCCACCCCAAAACAGCGGGCTTAGCCAAGCTCTAGCCCACCAAGTTCTAGCCCACTATGGAAGGAGCCCGCCAAGCTCAAGCTCATGGACCAAGTCCAACCGCTCAAGAGGGCCAAGGCCCATACTCTCACTCCAAGCTCAAGCTCATGGACCAAGTCCAACCACTCAAGAGGCCCAAAGCCCATGATCTCAACCCAAGCTCAAGTCTAAGCCCATGGACCAAGTCCATGACCCCAAGTGGCCCAAAAGCCCACTCCTACATCTATAAAAGGAGGAGCACCCCTCCTCATTGGAGACTTGAAGAGAGGCATCCCAAAGGGGGAGGACGGGAGTCTGCAGCAACGCCCCGGCATCCCGATTTTTCCCGCTCTACGAGCTCCGCGCTCTCTCTTCCACGCCCCCTTTCCATCTCTCCCATTCTCTTAAATCTTTCATTTTTCCCCTTTTACGCCATGTAAATCGCCTCGGGTTGGCAGATTTCTCCATATTTGCTTCAACCCGAAGGCCGGAACCCGAGCTCTGTACAACTAGTGCCTTATTTCATCAAACAGGGGCTAATCTCCCTTTAAAGATCAGTGGTGACTCCGTTTTTCTTTATTTTTGTGTGTGCGTGTTTAAGTCAACGCCCCGGCAAGGCGGGCGCACGCGGGTCTATGGATCCCAGCATAATACGCTGCCGTTATGCTGTCGGATTTGTGACTTGACTCGTGTATGGAAAGCCCCGTCTTAGCCGTTACGCTGCCGAAATCACGAGAAAATGCCCATACGCTAACTTTCCTGAAAGATGTGAAGCCTAATGCGTTTTACCCCATGTGAATGCAGGAAATCTAAGCCCACATTGCTTTTCAACATGATCCACATTTTCAAGGTCCGGGAAACCATTCCGAGCCCATTGTAGCGCTCACGGCGGGTGTTACAGATGGATTATATGAAAGATATCGATAATATAATGAGAAAAAAATACAGATAATAATGACAGGTTGCAATGCATTTGAATATGAAAGGTAGGGTTATTACATACCATAACAGAAAAAATTGAAATTTTCCATATCCTAATTCTAGATTCAAAGTAACTGAACATCCCTGTACCTCCGCATTAGAAGAATTTCCGGTGATTCTCAGGGCGGAGGTTGCTGTTTTACACCCAAGTGGAGGTTTTTATAAAATGATATAAAAGTTAATTTTTTAGTTATCTGAAAAACTAATAAGCAACATTTTTCTCTAGTTGAGATATATTCCTCCATAGAAAAATTACTTTTAAATCAAGTAAATTAAAAAGATTAGAATTTGAATTTTCTTAGTTAAAAATGCTCTGCTGACCTAAGATCCACCACGGGCTATTGAGGATCTGAGGTGGGTAGGTACCAATTTGCCGTGTACTAGATCGACAATTCAACGATTAAGCGCCGGTTTTCCACTTACGACGCCGATTTATTGACCATGGAGAAAGCGCATTGATCATCAATCAACCAGTCAAGACAGAATGAAAGCCGGCCGCGACGGTGTCCCGCCACGCAGTTCAGCTTCCAGTTTTCGAACATAGTCATTACTCGTCGGCCGGATTTTCCCGACAGCATAATTTAATAAAATAATTTCAGCACAACAGAGGAGGTCTGTGGCCCAGCATAGCACGCCCGTGCAGACTACACACATCCCGTCCGTTCATACGAGCTAGAAAAAACAATACTCTTTTTTGCACGGATAGCCGCTTCCCTTTTCTTGTGACGGAGCTTGGTATGGGCGGTTTGGATTTTTCCTAGTCGAGTGGCAGGGCTGGAGGATGTGGGGAGAGTTTTCAGCGTCGAAATTTGCCTGCTGCTGCTTATTCGGGAAATAGCAGCAAATGCCAGCATCATTTTGGACGCCGCCGTCGCCATGTCTCTCTTGCTCTAAAATCGCCTATTGATCGGTTTGGTCGGTTGGCTGTGCCCACCACCGCCGAAAGACGCGGCCGGTAATTTTAATTACTGAAATGCCCTCATATTCCACTAGTTTTACGGAAGAACCCCTGGTTCACCGCAGATTGGTCCTGTACTCCTGTGCGGCTGCCGTGCTATCGATTGGCCAAGAAATGTTTGTGGGGGGAGACGAGAGAGGGCGATCGGGAGAGAGGGCCGAGGGAGAGAGCGAGCGAGCGAGCGGGAGAAGGAGAAAGAGACAGCGAGCGGGAGGGAAGAGAGAGTGGGGGCGAAAAGGTACGGGGGGTCGTTTTGCAAAAATTGACCACTGACAGGGGCTGGGCTGCTTTCTTCTGGCATTTAATGCTGCTGCTGCGGCGTAGCTTTCTCCCGTTTCATCCAACGGTGGACGATTCTCCCGCACCATCCAACTGCCTCAAAGGCTGGTCGGAGCGGTTGGGCGCTCAATTCCCTACTTTAACCAAAAACCTTTCCAAGATAAAACCGTACTCTTGTGATTCGCGCGGTTAGAAAGATAACAAAAAAAAAAAAAAGCCCCCATGGCCGGGATAGCACATATCTATATATAGTAGCATTGTAATTAGCATTGTAATTAGTATTGTAATTAGGCCAAAAACAGTGCCAGCTATTTGAGTGAAGATGGTGAATGTTGAAATCATCTCTAGAGAAATCATCAAACCATCCTCCGCTTGTCACGCCAGCAAACACAAAATCAACGTATTAGACCGAGCAATGCCTCCCATATACGTTCCTCTCATATACTTCTATCCCCCGCTTGCAAGTGCAATTAGTGGCTTCCAAGTTGGACAGCTGAAGGAATCTCTGTCGGAGGCTCTCACTCGCTTCTACCCATTGGCTGGGAGTGGGAGGCTCAAGAAAGAGAATAACGTCATGCAAGTGGAATGCAATGATGAGGGAGCGGAGTTTTTGGAAGCCCGGGTTGATCCCCACCTGTCGCTCGCCGACCTCCTCAGACACCCTGACGTCGACTTACTCAATCGCATGGCTCCCCGCCCCGTTTTCAACACCAAATCTGACGCGGACTTCTTTCTAAGCATTCAGGCCAATCACTTCTGTTGTGGGGGAATAGCAATCGGCGTCTCCATGTTCCATAAACTGGGCGACGGCCACTCGCTTGCATTCTTTATCAACGAGTGGGCCCGCATAGCACGTCGTGGCGCTGGCGCCCGCGAACAGATGACACTCCCCGATCTCCACTCCTCTGCTCTGTTCCCTGTCGACGGATTCTTGCCGGATTTGGAGTTTTTCCCACCGGATTGCAATGTCGTCACTAGAAGATTCGTATTCGACGCCTCCAAAATAGCAGCGCTGAGAAGCAGAGCAACCAAGCTAGAGCATCCCACGCGACACGAAGCACTGTCTGCCCTCATCTGGCGATGCCTGATGAAAGCAAGCGGCGGCCGAGAACAGGACTTCGTTGCGTTCCTTTCACTGCATCCAGTGAACTTGCGAGGTAGGATGGTACCGCCACTTGCTGATAATTCATTTGGAAATTTTGTCGCGGTCGCTTTGGCAACCGCAACAAGGGAAGAACTTCTGGAGGGACTGCAGGTGGGTCAAGTAGAAAGGAAGATAAGGGGTGCAATAAGGAAGATTGACGAGGACTACATAAAAGAACTGCAAAGGCCAGATGGGGTTTCGAAGCACATGAAAAGAGCCTCGCTAGGTGAGGAAGGGGCGGTTGAGAAAGATGGGAAAGGCGCCAGTGGCGGTGTATTGAGCTGTAAATTCAGCAATTGGACTAGATTTCCCTTTTATGAAGCTGATTTTGGTTGGGGTAAGCCCACATGGGTTAGTATCATCTCTTTTCCAATAAATTATATGACGATTTTCCTGAGAACCAGTTCGGGCGATGGCGTTGAAGCCTGGGTGAACTTGGAAGAAGAAAAGATGGCGAAATTTGCGCAAGACGAAGAGCTACTTTCCTTCGTTTCCCATCCTTCCGTTAATTAATTGAGTTTCACTTCGGAAACTCTTTAATTTGGTAATGAATTCTCATCTCTTTTGGCTCGCCAATTAAATTTTATTGTGTGGATCATTTGCTTGTATTCTATATATACATACGTTCTATTTTGTTATTTATGGTTTCTTCACTTTAATTTGCATATTACTGAAAGAGGGCAATTAAATGATGTCCATTCATAAGGTGTTAATTCATAAGGTTATTGAAGATGGGACGGCTGAGTTCCGCATGAGTTGCTCCCGATACATAACCCCAAATGAAAGCCTTAGTCATTGATGAAGTTCGACAAGTTATTAAAAATCCGTATTATATGAGTTTTATCACATCTTATTGGGCTTAACGGGCTTGATGGTGTGTTAGCATCCAGACATGGTAACGACGAATTAATCATTTTTTATTTTGACGGTCCATGTCATCTTGACTCGGTTTTCAGCAGCACTGATCAGGGAGTTTACGACATATGAATGCTGCAAATACTCGTGTGGAGTGGTGCTTACTGGGCGTGCTTGCCGAAAATGATATATAATCAGAGAAGTCGCTAAAATTGAAATTTGCCCTTCCTTTAACTCAAGCTATGTATGTGTGTGCCGACATTCAACCATTTTTACATTGCCAAGCATGCAATACCAGCATATCGAACCATATCTCGTGCATTTGCGTTGGTGGTTATCTGCCAGCCTCAGCCATATCGAAACCCAAGAGCTCCCATTCAAAGCTTCATTTCAACAGGAGAGATAACTGGCCGACTTCACTCTAACCATATTAGAGTTTTTAGAGTTCTAAAAAGTTGTGTTTTGTTTTGTTTTGTTTTGTTTTTTTTAGAATTGAATACTGGGTACAGATTAATAGGGTTGAGTTCAACCAAAATTGTAACCGAAAATTTCAATTCTTCAATTTTCATTTTTCAAAAGTTGTTTTTGTTTCAACTTAAAGGAACAGTCCTCTGCAGCCAGCTAGCACAATATTGTCACTGATAGATGTGTATGCGGGGAAGAATAGAAGAAATATGACTAGAGGATTCAAAAAGAAAAAAGCAAATACAAGGTGCCGTAAGATTTATTGACTTTTCTATCAAAGAAAAAGTTTAATCGACTTGACGGGGCTAGCTAGTTGTTGTTTGGAAATCTTCATGAATGCGAAATCATGGTGACTGATATCTTCACACGCTACTGTCTTGGGAGATGACCGAAGCAGCATAAATGGGTTCGTAGCTACATTGCCAAAAAATTCAATGTTGTGGTTAAGTTTTTGGAACCCAGGCCCAGATTCCCTGGAGGACTCTGATTTCTTAATGTAGTTAGGGTTTAATTTAATTGAATGTTGAATGCTGTGCTTAACTTAAGGACTTCAGTTGAATATTGTAATTTGGTTCTTTAAACTTGAGACTTGTGCTGTAAACTTAGATCTACGTTGGATTGGTTAAACTTGAAACTTGTGTTGTAGACTTAGAGCTAATTTTGATTTTGTAATTTGGAGTTGGATGCTTGAACTTGTCGTAATCTTATTTGTCTTTATATTATTGTGCATCTTGGATGATTTTCTTTTATTGTGATTGGCATAATAAGATTTCTGTTATAATTGGATGTTAATGTTTATGTATGTGGTTGTAATATTGATATTAAATTGCAAAACGAAAAAGGTTGTACATCTTTATCTTCCAAAACAAGGCTATTATTCTACTTAATGCCAAGAGATGATCTAAATCAACTTACTTTCTTTATCCTCTCAAGCTATCTCTCAAATTTTCTTACTTTCTTAAAATAAATTGTCAATTCAAAATATTTTTTAGCAATTGATATGTGATTAAATAAGTATAGGATATTCCATAAAAAAATAAGTGTAGAATGAATAATAAATATACATTAATAGGAGTAACTCATCCTGGAACTCAATCGGAAGCCGAATTTTAAAAAATAGGGATAAAATTTAAATTTACAAATAGTGTTAGATTAGAGTTGAAGTTTTGAATTAGGATTAAGATTATTATTCAGATAAATCCAAATTCATAAGTCGGAGTTGTACTCTTACTAGTCGTCCATGCTTCGCATGTTCGTAGCATGTGCTTCTAGGTAGAGTCTTCGGTCGGCTTGGTCGGCAGCGGCCACAGTCTCCACCGTTGGAGGCAGAGACCGGTCGTCGTGTAGAGGTTCCTGTCCAACTCCAGCAGACGGGTGACCCCTCGATCCTCTGCTCCACCGCTTGGGTTCCTAGGCCTGGCGGTTGGTTTCCCTTGCTGTGCAACCCCCGATCGGCAACGACAGAGATCGAGGCAGAAAGATTGAGGTCGTCTCCCGAAATATCGCAGCCGGCTGCTCTGGTATTCTTCGCCAACCCTGTTTGGCCCTAGCCGAATTTTCCAGCGGTAGCCTTGCGGATGAATGGTGTTCCACTTTGGATGAAGAGCTACTTTTCTTTGTTTCCTTCCCTCTCATTAATGAACGGTGTTCCACTTTGGAAACTCATTGATTTAGTAATGAATTCTCATGTCCGTTGGCTCTCTAATTGGATCGTATTATTTGAATCATGTACTTGTATGCTATATATATATATATATAGTCCAGTGATCATAAAACTTATTTTAAAATTTTTTTTTAGGTGTTTATAAACCTATTAATTCTTGTAGATGTGTAAATATTTTTTAATTTCTAAGTTAAGGGCATTTTGGTCTTTTTGGCAGCTGAAAATGACTAAAATGCTCGTCTTTAACATTAAAAATTAATTATATTTTTCAAAAATGATAAAACTTGATTTGTGAATTATGTACAACTAGATTAACAGATTTATAAAAAAAATCTTAAAAACTAAAAAATAAATTCTAGGGCCGAACTAAAGTTGGCTTAAGAAGATCATACCTCATCTGTATACGTATATTTTGTATTGTTATTTACAGTTTTTTCAATTGGCATGATACATAAAGAGGGCAGGCAATTAAAGGGGTTGGGTTTCGGTCAGTGCTGAGAGAGTTTTGTGTCTCACATTTGAATAATATTGGTCTCTTCCTTCGCTAATGTATATTGGTTATTCTTATTTGAGAAAACAGGTAGATGAATTAAGCATAGATTGTAAAAATATTATAAAAAAGAAGGGTGATTTTATGCGATACATTGCATATTATGTAAGGGTGCCACATGTGAATCCTCCCCTTCCATTTAAATGAAGTCATTTGAACAGTTAAATCACACATTTATAGCAAAAGAAACCTGCAATGCTCAACTTACCGTGAACATGCAGTAAGTGCACAGTAGCCTGTCAAGGGAGAGGGAGAGAATCCTGGGATCGAAAAAAAAATTACGACCTCAAAACCCGTGATCAAAAATGAAAATCTGCTTGTGAAAAAATTCACAAGTTGCTTGCTAAAATATATATATGTATATATTCGCAAGCTGCTGGCCAAAAAATCGGTTCAAAAATCCAGTAAAAGAGAGCTGCCTACTAGCGAAAAAAATCATGAGCTGCTAGCCAAAATATCTGTTTGAAATCCAGCAGAATTTCTACACTAGTGATTTTCCGGCACCTGATGTTTCTTCTGGATTTTCAAAGAGGTTTTTTCTGCTCAGCAGCCTCATGAATCTTTTCTTCCGGCTCGCATATGGCTTGGCTTCGCATTTCTCCCTCCTCACTTTGCTGGCGGCCTAGGCGGTTACCTGACTTTGGAACCTATCATATCCTAATTGAACCGAGTATTTTTTTACTTGAAACTTACAAAACCCTATGAGTATAAAAACAGAAACCTACTCTTCCCATTATTTTAGGGTGCAGAATGAGTCGACCTCCGGGTATCCTACCAAGTTGCACCCGTCGACACGATAGCGAGTAGCGTCTGCACTCATCTAGCGATGATTGGCAAAGGCACGTAGTGGCTAGAAACATAGGTTCACTGTGTCCTTTTCAATGCATGTGGTGAACTTGTGGGGCAAGATGGTTCCGTTGCTGAATATTCATTTGGGAATTTTATAATGATGGCCTCGGTAGCGACAACAAGGGAAGAACTAGTGGGGAGAGGAGAGATGCAGGCAGGTGGTCAAACTAGGAAAGAAGATGAGGGCTGTCACAAGGAAGATTTGATGGGGATTATATATTCGGGAGTCGCAAAGGGCATTTTGGGTTTTGAAGCACATGGAAGGCGGTGTGGGAGTTGATGGGGATCATGAGGGTGGCCTCATCTTTTCTTACTTTACCTCTTGTTGTAGATAATTTCTTTCTATGAAGCTGATTTTAGTTAGGGTTATTAGCCAGGTTGAGTTAGTATTGCCTCTCTTCTTGTAAGTAATGGGATAATTTTCCTAGACACTAGATCAGCTAGTGGAAGTGAAGCTCAGGTAAAGTTGAAAGAAGGAAAGATGGATAAATTTTAGCAAGATGAGAATAGCTGAAAAAAAAGATGGCGAAAAGATAGGATAAGTTCTACTTTGAAGCGATGTATATGAAACCTGCTCCAGTGCTCTTTGGCTCAAAATGTGCCTCACATGCGCTTACATATGAATACTTTGTGTGTATAATTTTATCCATGTATCTGTTTTAAATGAGTTACATGTTGAAAAAGCAACTCTAAAAATATTATTTATATTAAACTATTTTATTACATTAATTTTATATTAATTTTAAATATAACCCATGCACATATTTAATTGGGACAAAAATTAATAGACCAATAAAATAAATAATTTTAAATATAATGAGTAGAATAAATTATAATTTTATGATCATGTAGAGCTATTTTTAGCTAACTGCACTAAATCATTTCTCAAACAATTACGTGTCTATTTTCAAACAGAATTGCTAGAATTGTGAAAACGACTGTACATATTTATTTTCAAAATGAACCACCACTATCAACTAGACAAATATGCAAAACACAAAACAGAAAAAGACGGAATTTTATAAAAAACTTAGTAAGCGGAGAACAATAACATGCATAAATGACTTTTTTTTTTTTAAAAAAGTACGTTATATATTTAGCATATAAAAATGACAATAGCTACTGTTATTTAAATAAAAATATTTTTTAAACTCGTTTAGATAAAACAGATGTATGTAGTGTTCCATATTATATAAATTTTACTGTATATATTATCTATAATCTAAAAAATATATACTATTGATATTCTTATATACTACGTTTTTGATTAACACCATTTCGATTTGTATAATTTTCATTATGAAAAATTCAAATATATATATATATATATTATAAGTTTATGTGTGTTAAGATTACTGAAATAAGATAAAATTATAATTTTTTAGAACGATTCCATTGACACCCGCGGAAATTGGGTTTCCACTTTCCATCAAAGCCGATATCGTAGATTACTACAAGTACAAGCCCACCCTTTTACAGCCAAAATTTAAATTCGTTACTACGTTTGATCAAATGAAATCAAATTTGATTTGACTACATTTGATTAATTGCTGCCAAAATTTTATTACATTTATAACTAAAATTTTAATAGCTGCATGAAATTTTACAACTTTTAATTGTATTTAATGTAAATGACTTCATTAATTCAAATTTCACCACTTTAAAAGAACCTATAAATTAGGTAAATAATTAATTGTAGCCAAACATATATATATAACGCAACTAACTACATATATCATATGCAAATGAGAAATTAGCTACATTCACTTAAATTTGTTGTCTTAGACAACCGGCGTATAGCATAAAAGATTATAGCAATGTACGGCCAACGACCGCCGTTTGACAATTAACATTAAGCTTACAGTGAACATGGTCAACATCTCGGGTCGGGCAACGCTATTCCAAGCACATTGCAACAATCCTGCCTTGTCCGTTCGCCATTAGTTGAGATGAGTACGCTATAAAATACTAAAATAGACATGTAATGAATAAAGAAAACACGATGTCACCAACCTTACATTAAGATTATTAAAATGTAATAAATGAAGAAAACACGATGTTACCTACCTAGCATTAAAAAATGTGATTCATGCACTGGATGCTTCCGCTACTGAGATCTCTTTTTTTATTTTTTTGGTATATATAATTACATATGCGGGCCCAAGTATATCAATTCTAAACATGTATTTATTATTTTTTTTATATATTTACAGTATTTTTTTATTTTTAAAATCAGAAAAAACGGGCAATGTTGATGCATACACTAAGGGTATGTTTGTGTAATCTAAAATTTTTCAGTCTCTGTAACTAATATTTCTTCATATTTTTCTGTAAAACTATTCTAATTTTTAATTATTTCTATAGAACTACTCATACAACTAACTTAAGGGTGTGTTTGTTTGGGGTCAAAACTTGTCAATTAAAACTTTTCAACCCAAAACTTTTCACTCTTCATAACTACTCCATTTTTTAATTATTTTTTCACATTTTTCTATACAAACTACCCTACTTTTCAATCATTTCTACACAACTACTCATACACTTAACCTATCTATTTTAACTTTATTCTCTTTACTCATCATCATTACTCCTATTATATCACATCATTTTCTATCAATTTGACAACTTCTACCTCTAAAACTTTTCATCAAAAGTTTTACCTCCAACCAAACACACCCTAAATATTTTAATTTTATTATCTTTACTCTTCATCATTACTCCTATCGTGTCATATTATTTTCTTCAATTTCAAAAAATTTTATGCTAAAATGTGTTTGGAAAATGACAAAATTTTTGAATAAAAAACTTTTAGTGTAAAAAAATTTTAAATGAAAAAAAAGATGCGATATGATAGAAGTAATGATAAGAAGTAAATATAATAAAGTTAAAATAAATAGGTTAGTTGTGTAGAAATTATTAAAAAATAGGATAGATTATAAAAAAGCCTAAATAAATAATTAAAAAATTGGATAGTTGTGAAAAACAAAGAGTTTTGGTTTGAAAAATTTTAATGAGAACCAAACTTGCCTTAAAAAATTTTCTACCAAAAGTTATATCTTTTTTTAAATATGCCTAAAAAAATAAAAAATATAAAGGATACAAATCTTTATTAGAGTACTAAATGAGACTTCTCTCTCTATATGTATAAGGTTCACATAGAAGAGTTACAGAGAAGTGAAGCTATGTAACCCCCTTTAATTTTTAAGATTTTAATGTTTGATGAAAAATCTAATCTATTAATTATATTTAACATTATTTATTTATTTAAGAGACCAAGTTTTATCTCAATTAAGTATGTATATGAGTCACATTTGTTGAATAATATATATATATACATATATTCATGTATAAATTATGAAAAATGCTTAGATTCATTTACATATATATTAGAATTTAATACTACTTTATAGAATCATTTATTTAGATAGAAATAATATTTTAGATGGTTTAAATATTGAAAATATAATTTTAAATCGATATTTAACATTAAATTATTTTATTATATTAATTCTAATGGGGCTCATGTACAGTGATATTAGACAAATAAAGGATTTTCAAAATCCTATAAATGATGCTAAATATAATAGATGAGATGAATTTTCCATCAACCATTAAGATTTTACATATGGAGGGGAGAGGGGTGTTATATAGAAAAAAAAGTTTTATAGAAGTGGAACCAATATATATAGCTTTGTAATTAAAGCCAAAACTCAAGTACTAGTTATGAGTGAAGAAGGTGAATGGTCAAATCATTTCTAGAGAAATTATCAAACCATCCTTAGCTCATCACCCAACAACACAAAATCAATGTATTAGGCCGAGCACCACCAATGTGTTGCCCTGGTGGTAATGCTTGTGGAGTGCATGTGGATGACCAACATTTAATTCTCATTGGTGAGTGTGATTAGTTTTACAATTTTCCCCTAGTGCGGGGATATTTTATAAATTCTTTCCTTATGGGAAGGTGTTTATTAAAAAAAATTCTCTTTATGATACAAGAGTTGTGAATTTGCTTTATTATAATATCAATCGTCATAATATATAAATACCAATAGAAAAACGAATTAAATAAAGCAATGCCTCCTATATACATTCTTCTCATATAATTTTATCCTCGACCTATAGATGCAACTAGCAACTTCTATTGAACAATTGAAGAAATCTTTGTCGGAGAGGGAGTGGGAGGCTCGAGGAAGAAATAGTGTTGTAGAAGTGGAATTTTATGACGAGGGCATTGCGTTTTTGAAAGTTGGAGTAGATCCCTGCCCCTCGCTCGTTGACCTTCTCCAATCCCCTGTCGTTGACTTAGTCAGTTGCATGACTCCACACAGCTCTTTCCTCATCAAATCTAATGTTGACTTCATCCTCAATATTCAAGCCAATCACTTCTGTTGTGGGGGATTGACAATTAACATCTCCATGTTCCATAGGCTAGGAGATGTTGAATAACTTGCCACCTTCATCAATGAGTGGGCCCACACAGCATCTGGTGGTAAACAAAAGATGGCTCCTCATCTCCACTCCTCCAGTTTGTTCCTTGTTAGAGGATTATGCCCAAGTTAAAGGGGATGTTTTGTAATTTGAAAGTTGTGGGAATTGCGGGATAGAGTGAGAGTGAAAAATAGAATACCTTGAAAATTGCAAAATTGATATGAAATAATAGAGGTAAAGTTGAAATAAATAGGTTTATTAGATGGCAGTTGATATGAAAAATGATTGAAATATAAGAATAAAAGTGAAAAATATGATAATTAGTTGATTAAAGATGAGCCTTGAAATTCGTGCTCATACCATTTTCCACTCCATGTTTCCCACATCTATTGCCAAATGTGCCCAAAGATTGTTCTTACGAAAGGCAATGCCGTCCAGCAGAAGATTCGTATTCAACGCCTCCAAAATAGCAGAGCAACCGAAGCAGAGAATCTGACCTATGCTCATCTGGCGATGCCTAGTTAAAGTATGCAACGACTGAGAACAAGACTTCACACCATCCATTTCAAAGCATAAACTGAACTTGCAGAATAGGATAGTGCCACCACCACTTGTTGAAAATTCATTTGGAAATTTTATGGTGGCAACCTCAATGGTGCAACAAGGGAAGAACTACTAAAGAAACCACCAAAGCAAGTGGGTCAGTTAGAAATGGAGATAAGGGATGGAATAAGGAAGATGGATGGCGGGTACGTCCAGAAGTCTGATTTTATGCGATATATCATAGCCTAGG
Source organism: Annona cherimola (assembly GCA_030490835.1). Taxonomy (NCBI): domain Eukaryota; kingdom Viridiplantae; phylum Streptophyta; class Magnoliopsida; order Magnoliales; family Annonaceae; genus Annona; species Annona cherimola. The sequence goes on from CM059971.1 coordinate 113,976,318, forward strand.
TATGTATGTGCCGCCGATGCCTTTGCTGAAAATCAGGCTCTTGTTGCTGTGCATTTAATGTGTTCATCAACCAAGCTGGAAAGAAGCAAGACGAAGAAAATCATTACAACAAGTTGGCTGTGAGTTGAAGTAGAGAGAAGAAACCACCGATCTGAAATCACTAGTCTAAAATTACATCAGCTTGCTGTTAGCGAAAACAAATTCATTGCTGCCGGTCCAAAAATCACATTTGGTTGATATAGATTTTTAAATATTAAATATTTAATTTGCATATGTTAAATATTATAAAAAATGTCATATATTAAAGAACCGTAGGTGCAATTTACGTCGAATCCATAACTAGTTGTCGCCAACTTTAGATAATTAATTCAACAATAAAATCAGGTAATTCAAATGAGAAAGACCATTTCAATATTATTGGCACTTCTTGAATATTATGCTTTTTTTTTTGCCATAAGCATTAACTACCAGAGACTTTATCCTTATGTTGACCTGATTCAAATGGAAAATAAGGAAGATTAGTTTATTAATTATTAGAGGAGGATAATTAACTTAGAAATCATTGTTAATGAATTCTCATGAAGGCTTTCCTCCATCTCAGCCATTTTCAGAATTTCTGGAGGGTCGGCATTGAGTAGTTAAGCCTTCATGTTATTTTAATTTTGATAAAAAAAAAAAAGAAATCTTTGCAACCATATCTACATAATTTGAGCAAATTTGTAAGTATTTTACTACTTTTGATGAAATTACAAATATATCTACATAATTTCATTCAAACTGAAATTATATAGTCAATCGATTGTATCTTAGTTATACCAACAATCGACACGCATGTCTTTGATTATGGGATCAAGTTCCATATTAAGGTCGTTGTCAATAAGGTGAGAAGTATATAATCTCCTTCTTTGTTGACAATAGAAAAATTGCGAAGATAATAGTGTTGGATTTTTAAGATGAAATGAAATAAGATGTGTGGATTCTTGGAGCTCTCCACTGTTTATTAAACTTTGGTGTTAAACTCTTTTTTAATAATAAATGAATGAATAAATAGATAAGACTCATGTTGCACAAATTTGGCCGTTGATGTGAATTTAGTTTTAAGTTGCGTTTGAGATTGTAGTGGGGGAAGCAAAATTTGAATTTTTTTAAAGTTTTGTGGAAGTAATATAACATGAGAAGAGTAAAATATGAATAAATAAAATAATTATAGGAAAACTAATTTAAATATAATGTAAAAATAAAAAATACAGTAATTAAAATAGACAAATAGATTATGAACGGACTGATTTCTCGAGAGATTCTACTTAACCCAAATCAGAAATTCCACCAATAGTTATAGGATATCATTGGTTGCAGTAATAGCAAAATTTTATGCGGCTGCCACTTCTCCTGCAACACACGTATGCACGTGTGAATTATTTCTGGCCGGATCCATTTCAAATTGGACGACCTTGATTAGATCTCGTTGGATGGAAACAACATAGGAGAATTGCTAATTCGGAGTGCAGATCTGCTGATGATCAACGATGGTGATCTTCCGTGTCCAGTTCGATGAGATGCGAAAAGATAGGTGCCGGCGATTTTGGATGGATGCAGTTTCACCATGTCAGATCGAGCGATGGATGCTGGAGGGTTGCTGCTGCTGAATGGATTTTCACCGGGATGAGCTCGTCACGGGTTTTAATGGAGACGAAGGAGATGACTAAATGGGGTAGCGGTCATGGCGAAGATGACAAAGATCGGACCTATAGAGATGCATCTAGTGCTCTTTTCCCATTGCAAATTTATTAGCTGGCTTGGATTGAGGTTTCAACGGCTGTAGGTGGCGGATCTTAAAAGGTAGATGTGATGCCGTCGCTAATCTTTACGGAGAACAGTCGCCGCCGGCAAAGTGCAGATGAGATGCCGGTGATGGGTTTTCAAAACGGGCAGCCATAGTCGTTGGCCCCTTGAAGATGGTGGAGCACCAATAAACAGTTCCCTGGCAGTGCACCCTGCTGCTGTGTGCATGCGTTTTGTAAATTCTGCAAAATGCAACAACTTGTGTTTTGTGAATTGCCAGTTAATATACTAAAATAACATGAAGCCTATGTCATTCCATTGCACAAAAATATATATTTAATTCCATTGCACAAAAATATATATTTAATTTCAAGTTTGAATAGAAATTTTAATTATTTCATTCACTTGAATTAAATAGGTATTCAATGATATATATTGGGGACAAAAAGTAATAAATACTAGTTTTATTAAAATAAAATTTTTGAGAAATTTTAAATAAAAAACTCATTTAAATAACACTTATTATTATTAAAAGTATGATGATTCTTATAATATATAGATAATTGCAAATTATCAGTTTCATTTCCTTCCTCTAATGAATTGATTTCCACTCAGGGAACTCATTATTTTGGCGATGAATTCTGTAATAAATTGAAATGAAGTTCTATTTGAGTAGTCAAATGATGACGTAGGCGTAGTTATTGATCAGTCAAAGATGATGTGGCCAATGATCGCAAATAAATCTAAAATTTGAATTAAATGCAGATAATCTTGCATCTAACTCCCTATGATACATTGATAATATATATCTCTTCCTACCATAAATAACTCTTTTCTTAGACATCCCTATTCATGCAAGTTTCTAAGGTCAATTAAGTCTCTCCATTTATAACGTCAAATTTAGGGTGTGTTTGTTCGGGGAAAAAAAATATCGGTCAAAATTTTTCACTTCAAAACTTTTTACTCACCGTAATTACTTTATTTTTTAATTACTTTTCCGCATTTTTCTATACAAAGTACTCTACTTTTCAATCATTTCTACACTACCACCCATGCAACTAACATATCTATTTTAACTTTATTTTCTTTACTTCTCATCATTATCTCTATTGTATCACATTATTTTCTATCAATTTGATAATTTCTACCTTAAAAATTTTTCATCAAAAATTTTATCTATAACAAAACATACCCTTAAGAGGTATAAGTTCTGGTTCATTTCAATTGAACATAGGGAGTTCAAAATACATCAACTCAAAATAGGCCGGACGACTGTAGTGATGTCATGTATTCGCCGTACTCCGTCACAAGCAGCGATACTCAAACGGCCTATTGGTCCGGGACTTTGATGTATGGGCTAGCTGATCGACTGTTAGACTGTTAGTGTCCCTTTGCAAGGCCTCAATGGGGCCTTTGGCTCTCCAAGTCAGCATCCTGTCATCATGCCACTCAATCTCGATGACTGGCACTCCTCAGCGAGGCCCCACATGGGCTGCTCAGCTCATAGGCCGAGGCATTGGATCCAAAAGTCTATTTTCAGAATCCTTATTTTTGTATAATAAAACTTAGTTTGCAAATTAAATATGGGTAGATTAATAATTTAAAAATTATATATTTGTGGCTGTTATACGATCATTGGACTATACCAAAGAATTATGGATTAAGAATAAATCGACAGGACCTATCGCACTAATAATTATGCATTGAAACTAAATCGACGAGACCCACTTACGTCAAGAGTTTGAGAAAAATAATTAAAAAGTTATCCATTTTGTAGAGTTCCTCCCCAGGCGATCCGATAGGCGATGGTGGCCGCGCTCGGATCGGGGTGGAGGTGCGGAGTTCATCCCACGGTTTTCCCACTGTTTTTTTTTCCTTTCACCTATATCCGTTTGCATAAGCTATTCGGGGGTTGCCATCGCTGCTGTTTTCGTCGAGAACTGAGACCAGACTTAAACTGATACTGGTTTCTTCGCTTCTGGTGATGAACCCACGTGAGGAAGATCTTTTGGGAGCGGAGCTCCAAACGATGAAAATCTCTGCGACTGCTGTAAAGAAAATTGATCCGGGTGCAGCAGATGCGATTCTCTGTTCGGTATGGAGCTCAAAATCCTACAACAGGGAGCACTTCTTCTCCTCTATCAGAAGGTTATGGAGGACACGCGGAAGTTTTGTGTTTACGGAAATTGGTGAAAACTTGTATCGTATCTCCTTCACTGACCCATCAGATAAGACACGCATTCTGGCAGGCCGACCATGGCTCTTCGAGCGGAATTTGGTCTTGCTTGAGGACCTTCGGGAGGAATTGGCGGCTGCCCGCGTGGTACTCGACAAAACCCCTCTATGGGTACACGTCGAAGGCATTCCGTATCTGATTGATAAAAATTATCTGGGTCAATGCGTTGGCAATTCTTTTGAGAAGCTTCACGAAGTGGTAGCGAATGAGAAGGAATTGAAGCTGCTGGTCACTGTAAACTGCTCTGAGCCATTAAGGAGAGGACTTTTTATACAAGTTGCTTCACAGCAGAAACAGTGGGTGAGTTTCCAATACGAGAAACTTCCACTGTTCTGCTTCTATTGCGGGGTGATGGGCCACGCGCATAAGGATTGCCCCGAGCTTGAAAAGTTATATGAGAAGGTGTTCGAAGCAGACATGAAGTATGGAAACTGCCTGAAATTTGGAACTAAGCCGATGAAAGTACGAACTCAAACGAACCAAGGGAATAGGGTGGAACCGCGAAAATATATCGGAGACACGGGCAGCACCCATTTGGACATTGCTGGTTGCGGCAGGGACGATCCAAGGGAGATTCTGAATTCTGCCACGACCGGAGACCCGAACTGCCAATGCCAGCCCCAGAACACTGCTGCTTGCGGCATGGACGACACAAGGGAGGCACTGAATTCAGCTGCGGTTGAGGGCACGAACTGCCAAGGCCTGTTCCCGAATGATCAATGTCTGTTGAGGGGCATAAACCTAGTGACCGAAGACCATCAATGGATTGCATCGCCATCTGATTCGACGGGAAAGACCACTTCTTCTGAAGCTTTGCAGATTGCTCGCAGGCAGCGTCCGGGTGGAATTGATCGGGGAGTCTCCTGCTTGAATCCTGTGGTGCTGTCCATTGGCGATGAGGCAAACAGAGGTGCGGTTGCCTGGGCTGACAACCTCGAACAGAAGGATCTGTCAGACAATACTGTGAGAACAGATCTCAAGGAATGTTTAGTAGATGTGTACGTTGCTGGATCTGGCAGGGACGCGCACATGATGGGGTCCACATTGCAGGCTACCCACTCCAGCTTAAAGAATCACGACTTCAGGTATGGAAGCATGGGGTTACCAGCGGCTACTTCCAAGTATGAACAGGCAGATAGAATGGAAAGCGAGGACGGGTCATTGCAATCCTTCCGACACGGGAACCAGCTCGTTGAACCCATACAGAACTTCAATGAGCCCACACTGCCCAATAAGGACCTCATCCCTTCTGCCTCTGACGACCTGTATGGCCACATTGCTGAACACATGGAAGGTGTACTGCCTGCCAACTACGAGGGGATTGGATACAACACCAAAACACAGCATGAGCGGGTTCTATCAGCCATGGAGCATTGGGGAACTGACGAAGTGGACATCAAACCAAGAGCAAGGTGGAAAAGGATGGCTCGGGGAGTGATGGAGGGTTGTTCCTCAACTGGCCAATGCACAAGGGGGGCTCATGAAACTTTGAATTTGAACTGCAAAAGGGAACAGAGTAGGGATCCTGTGGAGGAGTTGCAAGGCACAAAGCGATCAAAACCATGCACTACTGTAGAGGTGGAGACTGAGGGACGACCTCAGTCCCACCTCAATTAAAGTGGCCATCCTAGCCTGGAATTGCCGTGGGCTTGGGAACCCACGTGCAATTCGGAGCCTCCTCGACTTGGTGAGGAAACAAGATCCCATTTTGGTATTCCTCAGCGAAACAAAGCGATCTGCAAAGGAAATGGATGGGATTAGACGAAAGCTGAGCTTTGAATGCTGTTTTGCTGTGGATTCGGCATCGAGATGTGGGGGTCTCGCTCTCTTATGGAACAACACTCACCCGGTAAACATCTCCAGTTTCTCTAGTAACCATATCCATGCCGACTTTTTGGGGTGGTCTTTTACCGGTTTCTATGGCCACCCGGAAACACATAATCGACATCTTAGCTGGAGTTTGCTGAAGCTTCTCTGTGGGGGCCCACACACGAGGTGGCTTGACTTCAATGAAGTCACGGGGCCTTCCGAATATCTCAGTCAGACGAGGCGACCCCAAGCTCAAATGGACATTTTTTGTGACGCTCTGGATTGCTGCAATCTGATGGATCTGGGATTCGTTGGACACCCCATGACGTGGACTAATAATCGTAGGGGCTCTCAACGCGTGGAAGCTCGGCTTGACAAGGGGCTTGCAACCACTCAGTGGATGTCACTTCACCCTTTTGCGAAATTACTCCATTTATCTTCGGCCACCTCTGATCATTGCCCTATACTGATATTGTTGGACTCGAAGAGGCGAAAACAAAGACCTCCGCGGGAATTCCGATACGAGCTTTTCTGGGCCAGGGACAAGGAAACCCATGACATTATAAATCAAATGTGGAACTCGGTTCCTTCTGATGATGATCCTATTGCTTCTCGGTTGGGGCGGAAGCTCATGAAATGTAGTAATGCACTAACAAAGTGGAACAGACTGAGAAGGGGCAATCTGCGCCAGTCTATTGCTCGAAACCAGTCGGTTTTGGACTCTCTTTTGACTCAGCGACCATCGGATTCGCGTGACGAGGCAATACACAGGACAAAGTTTAAAATCAATCGTCTGCTTCAAGATGAGGAACATGTTTGGCGTCAAAGTGCAAAAACACACTGGCTGCATGCTGGGGATCGCAATACGGTTTTTTTCCATCACATGGCATCTCACAGAAGGCGCTCTAATTTTATTGAGGCTCTCCAAGACTTGGACGGTAGGTGGGTCTATGATCAAGACCATTTGCAGGACCTTGCTCTGCACCATTTCCAGTCGGTCTTCTCTTCATCCAGACCTTCGGATGCCTCCTGGGTCCAAGGCTTGATCTCCCGAAGATTATCGGATCGGCAAAGACATCACCTAACTAGGCCGTTGGGCTTCCACGAGGTGGCTATGGTAGTGAAATCTATGTCTCCCACTAAGGCTCCTGGCCCGGACGGAATGTCAGCCGGATTTTTTCAGAAACACTGGAATACTGTGGGTCAGGATGTTTTTCTTTGGTGCAAGTGCTTTATGGATGAATCTAACTCTGCAAATCAGACTACTTACCTTCGGGATGCGAACTTAACTACTCTGGTATTGATCCCAAAGAAGTCTGGGGCCCATTCTTTGTCTCATTTTAGGCCGATTAGTCTCTGCAACGTCGTCTATAAGATCCTGGCAAAAGTCCTTGCAAACAGGCTCAAATTATGCCTTCATGACATTATCAGTGAGCAACAAAGTGCATTTGTTCCAGGCAGGCTTATCACGGATAATATGTTGGTAGCCTACGAAGCTTTTCACTATCTCCGGCACGGGCAAAGACGGAAAAGAACGGAGATGGCTATCAAGTTGGACATGTCTAAGGCGTACGATCGGGTTGAGTGGAATTTTCTCAAATCGACAATGGAAGCAATGAATTTCGGCCCGGTTTGGACTAATTGGATTATGGGTTGTGTCACCTCCGTTTCTTATCGGGTGAATGTCAATGACTTCAAATCAAGGTATTTCCAACCTCAACGGGGTTTACGGCAAGGGGATCCGCTATCCCCTTTTCTTTTCATCATGTGCGCCGAGGGGCTTTCTGCTCTGATAACAAATGCTGCAGCTAGATCTTCTATTCATGGAATCAAAATTAACCCTCATGGGCCCTCACTCACTCACCTTCTGTTCGCAGACGATGCCATCATCTTTATGCGAGCATCATGTCAGGATGTTAGCAATTGTCTTGCTGTCCTCCGCCAATATTCTGAGTCTTCGGGGCAGATTGTGAATGTTGATAAGACTTCTGTATTCTTCAGTACCAACACCAATCCGGACACCCGGCGGGACATCACTTCCCTTTTGGGCGGTACGGGCCAAAATCTCCAAAACTATCTGGGATTACCCGCTTGGCTGGGAAGGACAAAAAGGGATTTGTTTAAGGGTTTGAAGGAGCGGATTTGGAAGAAAATTCAGGGGTGGAAGGGAAAGCTCCTCTCCTGGGGAGGCAAAGAGATATTGATTAAGGCAGTTGCGCAGGCGATACCAACATACTCAATGAGCATCTTCCTTCTCCCCAAATCTCTCTGTTATGATATCAATGGGATGCTCAGCAAGTTTTGGTGGGGCGAACAAGGGGGCAAGCGCAAAATGAGCTGGGTGGCTTGGAATGAGATGTGCAAAACAAAGCTCTCGGGTGGGCTTGGTTTCAGGGATCTGAATCTTTTCAATTATGCCCTCCTCGCAAAGCAGGCATGGCGCTTGTCTACCATCACAAATTCACTGTGCTATAAACTTCTGAAAGCCAGATACTTCCCGAGGGGCGACATTTGGAGCTGCCACACAAAAATTTCTGACTCTTTCACTTGGAGGAGTATTCTTAAGGCAAGGGATGCGATCCGGTTCGGGTGTAGGTGGCGAATCGGAGATGGAAAGCGTGTTCGCTTTTTCATGGATGCTTGGCTTGACAACATGATTTCCAAAGCTGGACCTCTTCCGCTATCAATCCCGGATGACATAGATGTTTGTCATTTCATCAATGACACTTCAAACACATGGATCAAGGACCGAATTCTGGCAGCGGCTGGGGATGTGGGGTGGCAAGCAATCAATCAAATTCCTTTGGCCCCTGCTGGACATGTGGATACGATATTCTGGATTTTTGAGCCTCATGGAGCCTACTCTGTTAAGTCTGCATACAGGGTCCTTTCCTCGGGTCTTTGCCGCTCCCTTCATTCCTCCATCTACAAGGAAATCTGGCGGACCAAACTTCCCAGCAAAATTCTTATCTTTGGATGGAGACTGTTCAAAAATAGACTCCCGACCCTCCAAAACTTAAGGGCCAGGGGTATTGATGTGGATCCCTTTTGCTTTTTTTGCAGATCAGGTTTCGAGGACACAAATCATTTGTTTTCGGATTGCGAGCTCACAAAGACAATTGTATCGACGGCTGCCGGGAATATCACAATTTCGACCCCAATCCGGGATATCTTCAGTTCTCTAACATCTCGCCATGCATCGAAGGATCTTGTTCTTTTCCTTCTCTGCTGTTGGAGGATCTGGCACATGCGAAATGCGCTTAGAGTGGATGGAGCAAAACCGGACTTCGCCAACGCTCTCAAATGGTGCAACGACTACTTGGAGCAATACCGCAGGGCAACTCCCCTCACACTCGGCGGCGCGATTGATCGACCACTGAACCCGCGTTGGTCCAGTCCTCCGCAGGGGTTTCTCAAACTTAATGTGGACGCCCGTTCTCTCCACCACAATGCAGCTATTGGCTTTGCAGCTGTTCTCAGAGACTCGGGGGGCAATTTTGTCGCTGCAAAGGGTTGGCGAAGAGGTGGACTTATGGAGCCTTTGCTTATGGAGGCGCACGCTTTCCTCCTTGGGGCATCTTGGGGACAAGAACTGAACTTAGACAAACTTCAAATTGAGTCCGACTCGCTCCTTCTGATCAACTTTCTACAGTCTGATGAGCTCATCTCCTCTCCTCTTGGTTTTGTGATCGACCAAATCAAGTCCATTCTGGCTCTTTCCACTCAGGTCACAGTTCATCATGTACTTAGGCAAGGAAATGCTGTAGCTCATGCTTTAGCCGATTTCCTTGCTGTTTCTTCTGTGGATCAACAGGTTTGGTGGGGCATCTCCCCTCAAGCCATACAGCAAAAAATTTGTATAGACAATTTTTTGGAATGGAATCTCGGATCGTCCTATCCCTCCCCCCTAGACCAGTCCTAGGGTAGTGTGATAGGGTGTTTCCTTTCATCAAAAAAAAAAAAAAAAAAGAGTTTGAGAAAAATATATGTACAGTGGCTTGAATCCCTGGATCTCTTCCCCGTGGCTATGTTTTTTTCTTTTTTTACTGTGGCTCTATTCCAACTCCATAGAAGTTTATTGGAATGGCTAAATGTACAGTGTGACTAAGACAGTTAATTGGAAATAAATAAGTATACTGTTATTTTTTAAAGAGGAGTGATCCTATTAGTCTGGGCTAAGTAAATGCCCCACTTAACTCACCTTAAAAAATCTATTTACAATAAAAAAATTTATTTTTTTCTTCGTGCACTTGTTTATCTAAGTGTATTTAACATATATACCAAAATTTACCATTTTTGAATATGTTTATCTATTTTTTTGAGATTTTTAAACATCTACGTGTATATATGTATTAAGATACCCTTATTTTTAAAATTCTAAAAAAATATATAAACATATCAAAAAATGATAAAACTTGATTTATATATTAAATACACTTAGATAAACAAGTGTACGAAGAAAAAACAAAAAAAGTTATTTTAAATAGGATTTTTAAGGTGGGCTAAGTGAGACATTTACTTGGTCAAGGATAACTGGATCACTTTTTTTTTTTTTAAATTGGTAAAATATTTTTAGAAAATAGGAGATTCCATTCCATGATCATTCTCTCTTAGAATACTAAGGAGTGACGTTTCTGGATAGGACTTGTGTAGAATTCGAGTTTTGAGATATATGAGTTGGACGTAATTAAGAAGAAATTTACTAAATTATTAGTGCCATTACAATATAGTAACTATCTTAAGTTCTATTGAACTTATCATTTCTCTCTGATTTTTAGATAATATGGATTTAAAAGACTGATGATACGCATGTTGGCGTGCTGATTCTTATTCCCTTATATTTATGAAGCTTTATTTAATTATCCAAATTAAAGTTAAAATATAAATAATATGGATTTTATTTGTGGTAATAATTTGTGATTATGGACATTATTTGTTAGCGATAGTTTTATTCATGGTCTGAACTGATATTGAAGAAAAAATAACACATTCATAGAATTTTGGGCGTCAGCTCTGATTTTCACCACCTGTTACAAATTGCTGGCTCGCAATTGAATTGTATTATGTGAATCATGCACTTGTATGCTATATATATATATATATACAGAATCCTTTTTCTTGTTATCCCATCATTTTATTTTTCCTAACTTTTTTCATTTTTAATATCTTAATAATTGATAAAAATATATTTTATCTATTGTATTTAACATCATTTATATTATAATGAAAACTCTACCATTTTTTTATACCATTGTGTATGGGTTCCATCTATAAGTATGTGAAATCGACGTAATAAAATAATTTAATACTAAAAATTAATTTTAAGTAGTATTTTCAATATCTAAATTATTTAAAATATCACTGCTATATAGACAAATGATTCTATAAGATATTATTATATTCTAATACTTACATGAATAAATTTAGCATTTTCCTAATTTAGATATAAATATACCTATTTTTGAGCAAAGTAGCTCATACAAATATTTGGTTTACATGAAACTTTCCTTTTTAGCTAAATAAATAATATTAAATAGAACGAATGGATTAAATTTTTACATCAATCATTTTTTTTTGGGATCAAAATCAATCATTAATATCTTAAAAACAAAGGAAATTATTCAAAATCACTTCTATGTGAAATGCGGAAATAAATGGACTTGGTTATGCCGATGCATGGTTTTAGATAACTGGATACGAAGTAATGCTTAATATAACTTCACTTTGACCATATTAGAGTTGAGCTTCACTTTTATGTAATTAAGTTACATAGAAAACGGAGTCATGTGACTTTTTTAATTTTAAAAATCTTGTTCCTTGATGAAAATTTAATCAATTCATTATATTTAACCTTATTTGTTTATCCATAAAGTCAAGTTTTTTCTCGATCAAGTATGTTTAGAGGTCATATTTGTTAAAAATATATATTCACATGTAAATTATGAAAAATACTTAGATCTATTTATATATATATATATTAGAATGTAATAATATTTTATAGAGTCATTTATTCATGTAAAACTAATATTTTAGAATGTTTGGTTGTTGAAAATATAATTTTAAGATTAATATTTAACATTAAATCATTTTATTATATTGATTTTCAATAGGGCCCATGTACAGTGAGATTAGACAAATAAAAGCGTTTCTAAAATACTCTAAATGAAGCTAAACATAATAAATTGAGTGAATTTTCCATAAACTATTAGGATATTGAAAATAGAAAGGATTAAATAGAAAAGAAATTTCATAAAAATGGGTTCGATTAGAGTTTTTAGAGTTCCAAAAAAGTTTTGATTTTTCTTAGAAGTCGAAAATAGTGTCAAGATCTCAGATATAACCACCATCACCAAAACAACTAGATCTGCAAATTAATAGGGTTGAGTTGAACCCAAAATTTCAATTTCTTCAATTTTCATTTGTCAAAATTCCTTTTTTGTTCAAATTAGAGGAACAGCCTACTGGAGCTAGAATCTGTCAATGTTGTCACCGATAGACGCTTACAAGGGTCAGAATAGAAGAAATATGAGACGAGGAAAAGAAGCAAATACAAGATGCCCTTATGTGATATCATAAGATTGATTGACGCGATGGGGCTAGCTAACTGTTGTTTGGAAATCTTCATGAATACGAGATCATGGTGACTTGAATCTTCACACGCTATTGTCTTGAGAGGTAACCGAAGAAGAAGAAATGGGTTCATAGCCATCTTGCGTAGAGTGGTATTCTTCTTCCTTCGCTTTGGACCACAGATAAATGTACAGACCCACGACTATCATGATAGATCCAACAATGCTGCAATGCAACCATTGATATATCGATCAATAATTAAATTGGATTAGTTCACCTCCCATCCGGGCCTGCTAGTCTACATGTGCATCAATTAATCAAAGAACAAACCATTAGGAAGATATATGTAGCAGCTACCTAACTAATTAAGCTCTCTCTCCCTCTCTCTCCCTCTCTCTCGCTCTCTGTCTGTTTCTTTTTTACTTAAGCGATCAATGCACTGCTTATATCCAGGACCAATTAGGAAACAACAAGCATCATATATTTAATTCACAAGCGCGGGAAGCTTAATTTCTCTCTTCCGAAAAATGATCAGGACAGCTCTGATTGCTCCATCGATGCATAGAATTAGTAAGGAAGGCGTTAATTACCTTCCTAGGTGCAAGGTGTAGCCAAGAAATATTGTCTCCATTATAGCTGCGAATGCATAGGTGAGGGGAGAGAAGGTAGCAACGAAGATAGGGCCCTTCAAGTTGGCACACCATGTATATAACACATTGGACAGCCCGCTGTTCAGTGCTCCCTGCAGTTTTTTATATCCGCTTATCAACCATTTCTATCTCACAATTAGTTAATCTAAAAGTTAAGATTAATTGCATAGATGCATGCGGATGTACAAGGAAGGAGTTGGCTGCTGCTACTACTTACACCGAAGATGATTTCTACCAGCTCCAGGTCCCACTTGAGAGCCCATTGTGATGCTTTATGGCTTACAACAGCAGCAACCACGCATTGTTGCAGTGTTGCAAAGAAGAGCATGATCGAAATCAAGGAAAACTCAGCTGGGAACTTTCTGGCCATGGGCCTCTGCATTCAAATTTCAAACCACGAAACTAAACTCATGAGAGATGTGTGGTTTCCTTTTCCAATTCCAAGTTGGAATTGATGGGTCTTTCTAAAAGACTCCATAAATCAATGGAAGCACCCTAAGGCCTAAATGATGAAGAAATTAAAGAAAGCAAGTAATTACCAGCATCAAAATCCAAGCGCTAAATGCAATAGTCCCAGCAGCAACCATGACTAGGCCAAGAGCCCATTCACCCGAGCTTGTGGCGGCAAGGCCTACTGCTGAGCCTTTCCAAAAGACTAGTGTAAATGCACCAGCAACTGAAAAGATGGTTCCAAATAGCTTGCCTTTACCCCACCATGTATCCATCTCAAGCGCTTCTTGTCTCGATATGACTGATAGGATGTATGTAAAGATCGGAATCATGTTGAATACTGCAGTCTCTACCGTGCTGGTGATGTAGTACAAGCATGCAGCTAAAAGATTTTGCGATACTGTTATCCTGCATGTCATGCCAAGAAAAAAAAAATTGTGAATCGTATTATTTTGGAACTTTTTTTTTTTTAGTGGTGAAGTTAGCGGAGCGCAATTCAGTGCACCCGGGTGCATTCAGCCTCAACGCACCCGGGTGCACTGCACCTATTTTTTTTTTTATTTTTTTTTCAAAATTTTTGTATACAATGGTTAATCTAGGTTTATTTAACATATGTATCAATTTTTACTATTTTTGGAGACTTTTAGATATTTTTTTTAGATTTTTAAAAATCAGTGGCATTTTCGGTAATTTAAAATTACGAAAAATGCCACTGATTTTTAAAAATCTAAAAAAAATATCTAAAAATCTCCAAAAATAGTAAAAATTGATACATATGTTAAATAAACCTATATTAACAGCTTCATGAAAAAATTTTGAAAAAAAAATAAAAAAAAATAGGTGCAGTGCACCCGGGTGCGTTGAGGCTGAATGCACCCGGGTGCACTGAATTACGCTCCGAAGTTAGCTAGCCTTAAGCAAATTGTCATGTCTAGGTTGTGTTATGGAAATGATTTGATATTATAGAGGAATAAAAAGAACAAACTTAAAATAAATATGTTAAATATACGGGTTGTTGTATAGTAATAATTAAAAAGTATGATAGTTGTATATGAAAATGTGAAGAAATTATTAAAAAATAAGATAGTTATGAATAGTGAAATTTTTTTTTTTTTAGAATGAAAACTCCTAATTTGAAAAGTTTTAGAAAATGATCAACTTAGGCTAGTTACTAAGGTTGGCCTAAAAAAACATATTTTTTGTTATTTTTTTAGTTTTCTCTTTACGAACATGTAAAACTATGTGTATTAAATTTATAAACTAAATTTTACCATTTTTCGGATACTATTAAGTATTTTTTATAAAAATTTAAACATAGTGACATTGTCGTAATTTTCATAGAATGAAAAATTACAACAATGTCATTGTGTTTAAAAATCTTTAAAAAATACTCAAAATATCCAAAAATAATAAAACTTAATTTATAAATTCAATACACCCAGCTCAACAAGTTTGTAAAGAAAAATTGAAAAAATACCTAAAAAGGTAATTTTTTAAGCCTACCTAAAAAAATCAGCCTCCAAAGTTTTTTGTCTAAACAAACACACCCTAATTGTGAATCTATAATAGTAAAATGGGAATTGAATGCATGCGATGATTTAAACCAGCTTTTGGGAAGGAGTATTTGGCAAAGGAAAAAGAAAATTTTAATTTTTCCCGTACTCTTTTGTACACTTTTCCGTATACTCATTTTGTTTTATAATAATTTCTTTGTGCTTTTTCATACAATTATTTTTATTTATTTCAACTTTGTTTCTTTTATTTCTAATTGTTAAATTTATTATATCACATCTTTACCCTATTTATTTCAAAAAAATTTCCATGGAAATTGTCTAACCAAAGTTTTCCCTCTTCGTAAACCCGGTTTAAAAGTTTTAACTACTCTCCCCGCTCTGGACCCATCCCCCCTCCCTAACCGTCGGTCTACTGCCACCGGTCTACCTCTGATCAACTACTCATCACACCACCGCACAATATTGAATATGCGAGGAGATCACTTGTGAATTGACTTTTAAAAAAAATAAAATAAAATAAATTATCATGATATTTTGGCATGCTTTTCATGATCATGAACACACAGAACTGATCAATTAACCAAGTAATGGTAGTTGGAATTGTACGTACAGGCATAAAGATCGAGAGGTTTAACATACCCAACAAGAGCTAGAACAAAAATCCAACCTAAGATGGATAATGTGAGAGGCGGCCTATTCCTTCTGCAACCAAGAGAAAGTTAAGCGTGGAGAAATTAATTAGTGCATGTAATTAACGAAAAGGGAAATATTCTCTGAATCCAAACTTGGGAATTATTACCTTTCAAATAGAAATGCCATAACACCCATGAAGATTGTAGCTATGAGGAAGGAGTAGACAAGGAATACGGTGGAGCTCGTCCCGCTTACGAGTATGACCTTGCACAGCACGAAATAAGTGGCTGTGATGAGCTGAACAAAGACCATGCTTGCATGCGGTGCAACCTTCCTTGCCCTTGTCAGCAAAGCAGCCCCTGCTGCAGCCATGATCTTAATTTCCTTGTTTGATTTCTCTAGCTTGTTGAGTATAATAGCGACGGAGGGATACTCACTCCCCGGAAAATATTTCTCCCACTTGGAGATAATTGGATGTTCATCTTTTAAAAGGCACAAGAGGAAATATATAAAGTGGCTGGAGGAGTCGTGATTTGAATTGAATGGTAGATGGGTCTTCCTTTAGCCGGCTAGCCCTCCCTCCTACTGGCTGGTTGCACAGGTTCAATTTCCAGAGGGCGGCTGGTACTTCACAAACATGGGTCCCATCGATGCGACTTGGAAATGTTAGGCTCGCTCAAATCCCAGTAGTAATTAAGTTAAGCAACACAAAAGTTACCCATCTAATCCAATTAATTAATTATACCAGTGCCACACTGCTACTGAATCTTTCGGTTTATCAAAATTGGGCTTTCCATGGCCCAGATCAATTTTTATCATCCTCTGGGTCAAATCATTGCCTCGTAGCCTCAGTGTATGTTTCACGCATTGCGGTTTATTTATTTCATGCCTTTCTAAGTAGCCGAATGATCTTTTACGACCGGTCGGTGATTTCGGACCGGTCAAAAAATATATATTTTTTAATTTTTTTTGAAAAATAATTTTATAAACATGTCGATCTAGTTATATTTAATCTATAAATCAATTTTTACCATTTTTGGATATGTATATATATTTATTTTGGATTTTTAAATACAGGGGTATTTAAGTTATTTTAAGAATATTTAAAATGACTTAAATACCCCTGTATTTAAAAATCCAAAATAAATATATATACATATCTAAAAATGATAAAACTTGGTTTATAGATTAAATATAACTAGATTAACATGTTTATAAAATTATTTTTCAAAAAAAAAAACAAAAAAATATATTTTTTGACCGGTCGGAAATCACCGGTCGTAAAAGATCTGTACTCTTCTAAGTACTTGAGCCATCTTTGTACTTAAAAAAATTGAGTTATGACCCAGTGCACCTTGGTGCAAAAACTCAATTTTTATAATTTTTTTATACAACTGTTAATCTAGGTATATTTAACATGTGTGTCAACTTTTACTATTTTCGGATGCTTTTAAATTTTTTATTTTTTAAAATTAGTGGCATTTTTGTAATTTATGAATAACGAAAATGCCATTGAATTTAAAAAATTAAAAAATATTTAAAATTCTTTTAAAATGGTAAAAATTTATACACATGTTAAACACATCTAGATTAAAAATTTTGTAAAAAAAATTCAAAAAAAATAAAAATAGGTGAAATGCACCAGATGCACTGAGGCTGAATGCACCCGAGTGCATTTAGTTGGCGCCGAAAAATTTTAGCACACATATATGGGCAAAACATATATTTTTTTATATATAATTTTTCATTTTTTGATATTTGTGGGTATTTATTTTTATAATTACCAAAATAAAACATGTATCTTTCCCATGTGCCGTCAATGTAAAGGAACTTTTTTTATTTTGAAAATTCAAAAAATACTTTCAAACATTAAAAGTGAAAATTTTTAAATATGAAAAATACGTTGTTATTATATGCATTGCGATATCTAATATCAGTTACTTTTGCATCCCTTACCATGAAGAAACATTATGTAAATATCATCGTTCTCAAGGGGGACAATCGTAAATACTCATAAACTAGGAGACAAATTTTACACTCCCAAACAATGGGAGGATTCGAACATGCATTGTGGCATGCAACCATTATTCGTGACCAGCAAGGCAAAATACATGTTAATCAACCCTCACGTGTGCTAAAAAAATCATGGCACGTGCGTTTGAAACTCATATTTATTTCACTCTCCTAAGTTCTTTTTAAAGACTTATCTTAAAAGGAGCCGATTATATTTAAAGACTTATCTAACTCTTCTAAGTTCATTTGAATCCCATTATATTTAACTGTAACCTTAAATATACTCACTATATTTTTAAATTGTTAAGGGTTAATTTCAAATATACACACCATTTTTGTCCTTAATTATAAATATATTCACTAAGTTTGAAATTTTACATATATCCGCTAAGTACGGGTGAAATTTTATCCCAACCCATTCCATCAAGCACAATTTAAAATCTTCATTATTCATCGTAAAAAATGTTCAAAATGCTCTTTGTTATTAATAATAATGGTCATTCAATTATTTATCATAGGAAATGCTCAAAATGTCCTTTCTTATTTAATAATAATAGTGTGAGGACCAGGTATTTTTATTCTATTTTTATTATAACTGATTTCTATTTATGAGGTAACTTATGAACATGCTAGTAAGAATTTTACGATATTAATGGATACATAACATACATGGATACGACATTTAGGAGATGTATAGTGCATATGTGCATGTATGATTATCGTTCCATTGATGGGCTCTATGACTATTGTTTCCGTCGCAGAGTAGGTACGGGGTTCGACCTGACCGGTCAGGTCGCGGGGGTGAAGGGGGCAGCGCCCCTTGCGGGGGTGAAGGGGGCAGCGCCCCCGGAGAAAATTTAAATTATTAAGTTGTAGGAGAGGGGAATTAAATTACTAATTGCGACTGGACCCGACCCGAGCCCCGACCCGACTCAATGGATTCTATTAACATAAGCGGCCCGCGCTCTAGGGTTTCATTCCCATTTCGCGCCCGACGGCGTTCTCTTCTCCTTCTCTTCTGGTTCTTCGTTCCTCTTCCACTTTCTCTTCCACTCGGTTCGAACCACCCGTGATCGCTTGAGGGGAACTATATCAACTACCTTGAAGGTCATAGATCCGAGTTCAGGAAGCTCCAAAGCTCCGAATTTCTGCAGTCCACATCTAGGGTCGTTGTCTTGGGAGGGATCACGGTCAAGGTAAGTAGATGTCGCCCCTTCTCGATTTAGTGATGAAATTTTACGTTAAACGCGATACGAGGCTAGAGGGAATGTATAGCTTCTAACGACTCCATGATATTAGGCGTAGAGTTCGTAACAGTTAGGGTTCATGGTGAATTTACCTTGAATGCGTGATTTCTATGATGTAAAAGACTTCTTAGCAGTTGTTATATTGTTGAAATGTGACGTGAATTGATTTGCCCCAATCGAGAGTATGAATTGAAGGTTCTTTCATTTCGCACCTATCATGTGTTTGATAAAATGCTTGTGTGACAGATCTACGTGTTGTATCTGAATTGTGTTGATGTTGTATGCGTGGTTTGCGATGTGTTTCATTGTCTGTTATGTATGATGCGTTATCTCAAATAGTTGGTTGTAAGGGTTGTTCATGGCCCCTGATTGACATGAGTAGAGGGTTGTTCATGGCCCTTGATGGACATGAGTAGATGATTGGTTGTGTTGGTCAATTTGTGTGTATGGTTATATGTATACGATCTTGGGAGTGGGTATTGGACCCATGTGTATTAGCTTCATCACTGTATGAGTATCCATCATTATGCTTATTTGCACTTTGTGCTAACCACTATCTACTTACTGGGTCTATTTAGACTCATATCATTGTTATTGTGGTTTTAGATCGCAGGTCAGAAGGAGAACTTAAGGATGGGACAAGTTGAAGATCAAACATGAGAGACCCTAGCACAATATGTTGATTCCAGTTCTTTTAGACTTGTGCTCTTTTGATAATCATATATGTAGACAATTACTTAGGCGGATTCGTTTTGACAACTATAATGTATTTGGTATTTCAGATTGGATTATAATCCTTGTTGATGCACATATGCATGACTATTATATCTGTTTGTTGTGTAAGGAAAATATGTAATGATTTCCTTCTATATGAATGTTCTTATTATATGAAGATGCAAGTATATAAATAGGCTTGAATGTTACAGATGGAAATGTAATGAATATCAGGTCATGTATTCCATATTACCCCTTGTATGTTATGGGGAGATGCTGCCGAATTTTTCTATGATTGTGTAGCGCCGTTGATTAGTTATTGAGTATTTTTATGAATGGGGCGTTACAAATAGTCATTCAGTTATGACAGAAGTTAAATAATATAACGAAAACTCATCCAACTTAAGAGAGAAGTTAGGTAGAATGAGTTCTAACTGTCCGGATATGACACAAATGACAATGAATGCTAGATCAATTAAGGGTATTTTGAGATTTTAAAATTATTAAACTTTACTAAGTGTCATATTGAGTATATTTGAAATTAATAAAATACTTAATAGATATATATATGAAAATTTTCAAATTTAATAGGTATATTTGTAATTAAGGGCAAAGGTAGTAGCTATATTTAAAATTAACCCAAATTTTAAATATAGCTACTAAATAGGCATGTATTCCCAACTATACTCTTGTGTTGCGTCCTGTAATAAAATTGAAAATTGATCTCTCAGCTCAAAAAACTCATTTAAAAATTTTTTATTTTTTCATACACATATTTATCTAAGTGCATTTAATATATAAACTAAGTTTTTCCATTTTTAGATATGTATATATATTTTTTTAAAAAAATTTAATACATTGATTTTTTACCCATTTTAATGGTTGAAAATGACTAACAAACTTATATGTTTAAAAATCTTTAAAAAATATATACATATCCAAAAACGGTAAAATTTGAATTTAGATATTAAATATATTTATATTAATAAGTTTATGATAAAGATAATTAAAAATTTTTAAAATAAATTTTTTTTGTGGGCTAAGTGCCCGAGCTAATATGATTATTTCTCCGGAAAATCATCATACGTGCGGTGCATTCTGTGGTTAATTTTTTTAAATGCCTGAAATACCCCCAGAGCATGAATACACATACACCGTCGGAACACCAATGTATGGTGCTCCACCATCCCGAACCCAAAATGCCCAGCATTGTCATCACCTCCAAAAAAAGAAAGAAAAAGAAAAACCTCTCCTAATTCCTATTCAGCTGCCCGGCAACTCCTAAATGCCAGCGAGATCCGGCATTTGGTTGCCCCAACCATAGCAACAGTTGGCAAAAACTCATGATTTTCTTCTGTTCCGGCAAATCATTAAAATCGATGACAAGCCATTAATCCCAACGGATCCCAAAATTGGTGAAAGCAACCCGCAGATCTCTGCTTCGGAGCAGCAAGATATGCGTGAATCCGACCAGCCCCAAATGCACCAGCACCTATATGCTGGGCAGTGGAAAAAACCAATCGTTACTAATCTCCCAGATCAGTCGTGGTCCTCCATCCAATACTGATCGCAACAGATCCATCTCCAGCTCCTTCCGTCATTAATTTCGGCAGCTCATTCGATGACTGCAGCTTTCCACAAAACTCTGATAATCAAACACCGGCGGAGCTTCCTTTGCTTGCGTGCATTAGGGAAGATGGAACGAACAACCGAATGACCGATACAGCCGGAAATTGATATGGGTATTTCAGTAACTTTAATGTTTTGCGGGCTGGCCGTTCATGACGTCCGTGACGGAAAGTTTCATAGCTGTAAAATATTTGAATTTATTTATAAATATAGCAGGTATATTTTGATTAGGATTAGAATATATTTGGGATAAGCCCTTCTTTTAACGGTGAATATCTGCAAAATGAGGACTTCTTTTCAAACGTCAACTGCCTAGTTTAATCGAGAAAACAAAGAATTTTACGCAGGTTTCATTTTTATTTTATTTATTTATTGGTATTACTATCAACTTAATTTTCTGCGGGTCAATTTTTTTCTAACCTTATGTGCACCGGGGTGCAACTCAAGCTCATGAAGTTTGGAGTTTGGATTTATCTAATTCTAATTCTATTTATAAAATATTAATGTTAATCTTAACCATAACTTTATTGTAAAACTTAAACTTTAATTTTATTTTTAAAAATCAAATTTAAATTGAGTTTCAAGTTGAAATTTAAGTTTTATTTAAGAGTGGTAAGTTTAAAATTTCATACAAATACATAACAATAACAAACTATGTAAATAAACATAATAATATATAGTCGAACTATAGATTTTTAAAAAATATAACAATATAAAGACTATTTATAGAAGAAATTTAAACATAAAAAATAAGATAAATGAAGAAATTAATGGATGTAAAAGTAAATGATAGAAATAAAAGATAAATATAAATGAAAATAATAAACTTTATTTATAATATAATTACAATATGACAAACATATATTCAAATATAAATATAAATAACATAAAATACACAAAATATAAAAAATTGTTTAGACATTATGTATATAATATATTTTATAATAAATATAAAATGGGATATCATATTCTAATTTTTTCGGGTTCGAGTTCACTTGAATTCTAACCTTATTATATATATGAGGTGTCTCGGTTCTGATTATAAAGAAATTAAGATTTAACTACATTGAAATTTAAGTTCGGGCTCAACCCGGCCCAAACTGCACCATTGCCCGGGCCCAACCTGAACCCAATGAACTAGCTATTTCCACTCTCTCACTCTAATTAATCTGCTGCTGGCAACAAAATTTTCGTTAGCAACAAAATTTTCGTTTCTCAATGGATTATTTAATCTCTATTTATTATAATCATCATATTTTTTTCTAATGCTATATGCATTTCTAAACATTAAACGCTTTTTTATCACAAAAAAATTAGACACTCTTAATTATTTACAAAGGGAATCAATCAAAGGGTATATGTACCACCATAGTTACGGTGAAAATTAGTTATGAAGGCCCTAGTTATTGCTTAAATCAAAATTCAACCCATCCGTGGCGTTTATAATTATTTAATTAACTATAAAAACAAGTTTTATTCAAATTCACGATGTGCAAGAACCCATCTTATAAAGGTGTAAAACTCATTTGATAAAATTATTTATAAATCAAACTCAAAATTGTTAATTCAACATCTAAATTGTCATGTACATCACCCTAGTATAGTTGTAGTACATCATAGATCTAAATATTTTTTATGATTTACACATGTTGGATCTAAACTTTTATAATTTACTCATGTTTTTATACATTTTAATATAGGTATGGCCCACTCAACTCTCGATCCGAAATGATTTTTGGTATCAATGGTAAAAAATGATGTTAATTGATATAATGGTCAGGTTTTGGTACTCTCGTAAATTATGGTGGTAGATATACCACTAGATCCTTTTCCCACATATAAAATTTCGCAGGAGTTAATGTATAGAAATAATTAGAAGGTAAAGTAGTTATAATGAAGATGTATAAAAATAATTGGAAAATAGTATAGTTGTATGAAAAAAAAAATTCAAATTTTTTTCCACAGTATAGTTAACAAAAAAAAATTCTTTACTGGGATGGAACGTTTAATTTGGCAATGATGTCAGCTCACATTCGGATGCAGCACCGCTGAAATGGGCCCCACATGATGATCAAATCATAATTTACTCCATGCATTGTATTTAGAATAATGTATTCTATTACCATACCAATTTTCATCCCAATCGGATATGTGTATGGACCCCATCTGAAAATGGTACAAATTCAACGTAATAAAATAGTTTGATGTAAGTAACAACTTTAAAATGATTTTTTCAACATTTAAACCATTCGCTATAAAATTTATATATGGATAAATAATTGTATAAAGTTTTATTACATTCTAATATATGTGGGACCCACTTTTGGGCAAATGTACCATTATTCCGGTGCAGTTATGCTGCACCAGAACAGCTCCCTCTATATATATATATATGAGAGCTTACCCATTTTTGGGCCCCACACATATTAAAATGCAATGAAACTTTATACAATTATTTATCCATATATAAATTTTATAGCAAATAGTTTACATGTTGAAAAAACCACTTTAAAGTTTTTATTTACAATAAACTATTTTATTACGTTGAATTTGTCCCATTTTCAGATGAGGTCCATACACATATCATATTGGGATGAAAATTGATATGATAATAGAATACATTATTCTAATACAATGGGTGGAATAGATTTTAATTTGATAATCATGTGGTGCTCATTTCAGCGTCACTGTGACAGATGACGCTGCACCTGAATACTCCTCTCTCTCTATATATATATATAGACTGCTGCTTAACTTGATGATTTTGATATCTTGCTCATGGCTTCAATTTACCTGCAAACCTAATTTTCTGGTACAACGAATGTTGTTTATTAGTTTACACAAATCAGGAAGCAATATGGCTTGGGAGAAGAGCAGCTGCGAGGCCTGTAGTACTGTGGGCTTCTTCTTTGCTCTTGGACCATAGGTAAACATAGAGGCCTGAAACAACCATGATCGATCCCGCAATGCTACAAAAAAAAAAAAAAAAAGGCCTAATCTTCAAGTCAGAAGATATATCTGATGATGCCCAAAGACATTAATTAACAAAAGAAAAATAAAAAAAATTAATAACGAAAGAGAAATTAATTAGCGAGGCATCAATTATTTTATATTGAAAAGTTGTATTAATTGAAGTCATCTATGCTGTTCACAAAATTAAAATACGTACACTGAAAATGAATTAGCAATCTCATTAAGAGCTATATATATATATATACCTTGACAAGCGTAAAACTTGGCCGAGAAATGCAGTCTCGAAGATGGTGGTGAAGACCAAGCAAAGTAGGGAGAAGGAGGCAGTAAAGAGAGGTCCCTTCAAGCCCGCGCACCACGTAGCTATGAGGCAGGCTAACCCACAGTTAAATACGGCCTGCAATGCCAACACCGTTGGCCCGTTGCTATATAAATATTCTACACATTTTTAAGACGCTCTCATTTATTAATGGGTGGCTGTACATTCGACATATTTGTAAATAGTCTCTTTTGCATGGTTTCAGAATATTGCAAAATAGGTTCCGCCAACTGTGGAGTCTGAAGGGACCAACAGAGTCATAAAACTTGTAGGGTGCAAAAACAGGAAACTTAGATGGCTTATTTTTCAACATTCTGGAGCTCGGAGGTGTAATCTTCCATATTTGTAGAATCTAATTTGCAAATATTCCTTTGTGGATTTAAATAAATGGCTAATTAAGAGAGGAGATGTTAGGGCCTCCATCTTACGCACAAACGGATGAGATAGATCATGGATTATGACAAGGACCAACAATTCAACGAAAGATCCATTAGTTCTTAGCTTTTGGACTTACACCAAATGCGATGTTCAACAGCTCCAGGTCCCACTTGAGGGACCACTGCGACGCTTTTGGACTTGAGATTGCAGCTACAAGCACTGTTTGTAACGCGCCGAAGAACAGCATAAGAGCATTCAAGGACAGTGGAGCGGGGTATCTGGTGCAGATAGGCCTCTGCGGAATCAAACAAAAGCAATGGTAGTATAAAAATCCCCTTCCGAAAAAAAAATCCATCATCAAAACCTTATAAAATCCCTCTCTTTTTGTTTGTTTGTTTGGGCCTCGGTGCAACGCTCACTAAAGAATCGTCTGCGGTTTGGAGCATGTGCAGGATCAATAATTTCTGTGGTTTGGAGCATGTGCTGGATCAATTATTTTTCGGGATGCAACTTTCTTCCAATCTAATCTTTTCCGTTTTTAATATTTAGATGATTGATAAAAAATCTATTTCATCTATTATATTTACCATCACTTATACTAACATGGAAACTTTTTTTTGTCTAATATTACTATTTATGTGTCTTGTATACAAATATGTAAAATCAACGTAATAAAAATAATTTAATACTAAATATCAATTTTTAAGTAGTATTTTTAACATCTAAACAATTAAAAATATCATTACTACATAGATAAATGATTCTATAAAGTATTACTACATTTCAATACATATGTGAATGGATCTATGTATTTTTTTCTAATTTTACATATCAATGAACCTATTTTTTAGCAAATGTAGCTTATTCCCATATTGGATTATGATGAAACTTAATCTCATTATTAAACAAATGATGTTAAATACAATAAATAGATTGAATTTTTCATCGAATATCAAGATCTTAAAATTTGAAATGATTACATGAAACCACTTCTATATAACCTATTACATAAAAGTGAACCTAATTATTTTTTTGGACCACTTGCAAAGTGCAATATTTGCCTACTGATTCTTTTCTGGTTTGGCAAAGTTAGCCCCAAAAACCATCACCATCTTTAAATTTTATTGGTCAACTTGATGGGATTTTGTCATCCCACCTCGACACGATCATATCTGTGTAACGATACTCACATGACCACAACTATATAATGACACTCTTAGATAGTTATAGCTGACACTTTACTAGCCAAACTTTGACTTCTTTTCAAATTCCAAAGGTTATTAATTGCAAGTGTTTTCGCAAATGAAGTTCATAAGTGGTTTTTATTAGTATTTAAAAAGGAAAAAAATTGTAAAACAGTTAAAGGATGGGGAGTTCAATGTAAATGAACATGCACTTTATTCATCCATATTGAGGAACATCGGAGAGTATGAGAGGATGTTAGAAAATATGTAATACCTAAAGTTTTCATTTTGATAATGGAATCAAAATCAAACCCACCTAATATATTTAGGGTGTGTTTGGAAATGAATAAAACTTTTGATGAAAAGTTGTAGAGAGTAGAAGTTGTCAAATGATGTGGTATAATAGGGGTAATGATGAAGAGTAAATAGAATAAAGTTAAAATAGATAGGTTAGTTGTATGAATAGCTGTGAAGAAATTATTGAAAAGTAGGATAGTTGTATAGAAAAATGTAAAAAAATGATTAAAAAATAGGGTAGCTGTGGAAAGTGAAAAGTTTTAGATTGAAAAGTTTTAACTTGACATTTTTTACTCATTAACAAACACGCTCTTAGAATTGTTTATTTGATGGGGTAACCAAGTTTGATACAAATCAAAGATGCACATGGTCCTTATTTGCAAAATATACAAAATCAATATAATAAAATGATTTAATTTATATATCAATTTAAAAGCTGTATTTTTAAAATCTAAACTGTTTAGACATCATTCTTACATGTATGAATGATTTTATAAGACCTTATTACATTCTTTCTAGTGCATTTATAAATGGACAGAGGATCTTTCATAATTTTCACATAAACGTATATATCTTTAAGAGAATACGACCGACCATAAATATATTTTTAAGAAAATAGATCAAAGGACAACTCTGATATATAGAGATGATTTTAGGTGCCATGGTAAAACAAATGACGTTTAACAATAAGAATTGTTAGTTTTTAATCTCGTCATCAAAAACAGCCCTTCCACGGATTACACGAAAATGTTTACCCCCAAGCGGAACCTGACCGGTCGGAAATCCGGTGATTTCCGACCGGTCAAAAAAAAAAAAAATTTTATTTTTTTTGAAAAATAATTTTATAAACATGTTAATCTAGTTATATTTAATCTATAAACTAAATTTTACCATTTTTGGATATGTATATATATTTATTTTGGATTTTTAAATACAGGGGTATTTAAGTCATTTTAAGAATATTTAAAATGACTTAAATACCCCTGTATTTAAAAATTCAAAATAAATATATATACATATCCAAAAATGGTAAAATTTAGTTTATAGATTAAATATAACTAGATTAACATGTTTATAAAATTATTTTTCAAAAAAAATAAAAAAATAAATATTTTTTGACCGGTCGGAAATCACCGGATTTCCGACCGGTCGTAAATGATCAGTCGGCAACTTACAAAGATAGAATAGAAAGCTGACAAAATGGGAAGAGAGGCGGACCAAATAATTTCATGCCATTCCCCACAATGTCAAAAAAGTTGGCCTGCATCAACTAGTTTTCTACTTCTTAATGTTGGGATTTTAGCCTATCCCCTTCTTGTGTAGATTAAATAGGAATGATTAATCACAGACAATAAATATTGCAAATAATAAGCAATCAAACAACGGGAAAAACACACCACAATTTTACGTGGAAAACCCCTCTTTACCAAAGGGGAAAAACCACGGGACCCAGTCCAGGTAAATCTTCCACTATAGAATAATGAGATTACAACGCAATGTCTTCTCTAGTCAAAACTAGAGGATTTCATCATCACAATAAGGATGGATTTCAATACAGAAATTAATCAAGGGTAGATCTCACCAAATCTGAGATGACGGCATAATTTTCTCTCTTAATGGCCGGAAGAGATAACTGCCGTAGAAGCCTTGAGCATATGAGGATAAAATCCTCCTCCATGCGTCGGAGCTGCTGCTGCTGCTCTGGAAGCCGAGACGGGAAGAAAATGCGCTCTCTGACGAAAATGATCGTCGCTGCCGAGAGAGGAGTCGCTGAGAGGAGAGGAGAGAGAGATTTCGTAATCTCTCTCTCTCTCACGCGCCGAAAGGAAAAAAGGAACAAAACAAAATGGCAGGTGAGGATTTTTCAACGATGCCGAAATGGGTGGTCCCCACCCACTTTGACTTCACGTGGGAGGAACCACCTAACAAATCTCCCCCTTCCGACTACGTGGAGGGATTCGTCATCCCAACGATTAAACGACAAACTTCAAGCTTCTCCCTTGGTAGAGCCTTCGTCAACATATCAGAGCCATTATAATCGGTATGGATTTTCTCAAGTTCAAACAACTTGTCATTAATAGCTTCTCTTATCCAATGATACCTCACATCAATATGCTTTGATCTTGCATGAAAAGAAGAATTCTTACCAAGGTGAATTGCGCTTTGACTATCGCAAAATACTATGTATCTCTGTTGTTTGAAGCCAAGCTCATGTAAAAACCTCTTCATCCACAACATTTCTTTGCATGTTTCAGTTGCTGCAATGAATTCCGCTTCGGTTGTAGAAAGTGCAACGCATTTCTGTAGCCTTGATTGCCAAGCTACAGCTCCCCCTGCAAAAGTAATCAAGGAACCAGAGGTAGACTTTCGAGTGTCCACATCTCCTGCCATATCTGCATCTGTGTAGCCAATTAGTAAGGGTTTCTCATTGCCAAAACAAAGTCTCAAACTGGAAGTACCTCGTAGATATCTCATAATCCACTTAACTGCATTCCAATGCTCTCTCCCAGGATTGGACAAAAACCGGCTAACAATACCAACTGCATAAGCTATGTCTGGCCTTGTACATACCATTGCATACATCAAACTTCCCACAGCTGAAGCATATGGAACCCTTTCCATGTCTTTCTTCTCTACATCTGTAGAGGGACACTGCTCGATGTTTAGCTTAAAGTGAGTGGCAAGAGGAGAGTTAACCACTTTAGCTCTGTCCATGTTGAACCTCTGAAGTACTTTCTCAATGTACTTCTCTTGTGACAAATATAACTTCTTGGCATTCCTCTCACGATGAATGCTTATGCCAAGAATTTGCTTTGCTGGCCCTAAATCCTTCATAGCAAAAATTTGACTTAGTTGCGTCTTCAACCTGTCAATCCTCAAAGAATTTCTGCCAATAATCAACATATCATCGACATAAAGCAATAGTATAATAAAATCATCATCAGAGAATTTCTGCACAAAGACACAATGATCAGAAGTTGTTTTTCGATAGCCATGTTTCTCCACAACTGACTCAAACTTCTTATACCATTGTCTTGGTGCTTGCTTCAAGCCATAAAGGCTTTTTCTCAGCTTGCACACATGATCCTCTTTTCCTTTTACCACAAAACCCTCTGGCTGCTCCATATAAATTTCCTTGTCTAGTTCACCATGAAGAAAAGCAGTCTTTACATCCATTTGTTCAATCTCCAAATCAAGACTAGCTGCTAGACCCAAAACCACACGAATAGATGACATTTTAACAACTGGAGAAAAAATCTCATCAAAATCAATACCTTTCTTTTGATTGAATCCCTTGACGACCAATCTTGCTTTGTATCGAGGTTGTGTGGTATGTTGTTCTAGCTTCACTCTGTATACCCACTTGTTCTTCAAAGCTCTTTTGCCCATAGGCAACTTTACCAACTCAAATGTATGATTTTCATGCAGTGACTTCATCTCATCTCGCATGGCTTCAACCCACTCCTTCTTGTGTTCATCTTCCATGACTTCTGCATAACATTCGGGCTCTCCCCCGTCAGTCAGTAACACATATTCATCAACAGAATATCGTGTAGAAGGATGACGATCTCTAGTAGTCCTCCTGAGTGGAACATCTGGTGGAACTTCTGGTACTGGTGACTGCTCAACAATGCCATCATTAATCTCAACCTGTGTATGAGTATCAACATCAACTGTACCATCCTGGTCATCTTGAACTTCATCTCTAACCTGTACTGGCACATGTGTCAAAGGAACTGGATCCAAGTCTGTTAAATTATCATAATATTGAGAAACTGTTTTAACTGTTTTCTCAATATCTTGTATGGTTTGGTCTTCCATAAAGACAACATCTCGGCTTCTTACAAGCTTTTTCTGCACTGGATCATAAAACCTGTAGCCAAAATCATCTTGGTCATAGCCAATGAATACACACTGTCTTGTCTTGACATCAAGCTTAGACCTCTCATCTTTGGGAATATGCACAAAGGCCTTACATCCAAAGACACGCAAGTGATTATAGGATACATCTTTTCCCAACCAAACTCTGTTTGGAACATCAAAATTTAAAGAACACAAGGCGTGAGATTTAACACATGTACAACGGTACTCAAAGCCTCACCCCAAA
This sequence comes from Annona cherimola, assembly GCA_030490835.1. NCBI lineage: Eukaryota > Viridiplantae > Streptophyta > Magnoliopsida > Magnoliales > Annonaceae > Annona > Annona cherimola. The sequence continues at coordinate 114,006,824 of CM059971.1, forward strand.
AGGATCCTGGCAACTGTGCATGTGAAAGCAAACATCTCACCCTTTCAACTAGTGTTTTGTTCATCCTCTCAGCTAGCCCATTTAACTGAGGAGTCTTCGGAGGTGTCCTTTGATGCCTAATACCCAGCTGTTTGCAATATTCATCAAAAGGACCACAATACTCACCTCCATTATCAGTTCTGATACACTTTAACTTCTTCCCAGTCTGTCTCTCAACTGAGGTCTGAAACTGTTTAAACACATCTAACACTTGGTCTTTTGTCTTCAAGGTATAGACCCATAACTTCCTTGAATGATCATCTATAAAAGTCACAAAATAGAGAGCACCACCAAGTGTTTTTACTTTCATGGGACCACAAACATCAGAATATACTAAGTCAAGTATTTCTGGCTTCCTTGAAGGAGGGGATGTTTTAAAGGCAACTCTGTTTTGCTTCCCTGCCAAGCAATGAGCACATTTCTTCAATGCTGTATTCTTCAATCCAGAAAGAAGATTTTTCTTTGCCAAAACCATCAAACCCTTCTCACTCATGTGACATAGTCTTTTATGCCATAGCTCTGTTGTACTTTCATTCTCCATTGCATTGATAATACAAGAAGAAACCTTTGCCTGCATGAAGTACAATGAGGAGCACTTCTTGCCTCTAGCCACAATCATAGAACCTTTAGTAAGCTTCCAATGACCATCATTGAAGGTGTTGCAAAACCCCTCGTCATCAAGTTTACCTGCTGAAATCAAATTCATGAGAATATCAGGAATATGTTTAACATTTTTCAAAAGCAACATCGTACCATTGTTGGTCTCCAAGCACACATCTCCCATGCCTACGGCTTTAGCTACACCATTGTTACCCATCTTAACATTCCCAAAGTCTCCGGATGTATAAGATGTAAAGAAGTCTCTTCGTGATGTAGCATGAATGGAGGCACCGCTATCAATCACCCAACTGGTGTCATGGCATGCAAGGTTGACAACATCATCATCATACACAACAAGGAAGTCATCTGTGATGGCAGAAACTCTATCAACATCATTATTATCATCAGTTTCCTTTACTGTCCCTTTTTCATTTTTGTAGTCTCTTTTGAGTTGTCGACAATACTTCTTTATATGCCCCTTTTTACCACAGTGATAACATTCAACATTGGCAAACCTGTTTGACTTGCTTTTGCTTCTGTCTCTGTTCATCGGACCTTTACTCTTGCTCCTCCCCCTCTTTTCCATGACTAAGACATCTGACTGTGACGGACCCTGTGACTTTCTTCTCATCTCTTCATTTAAAACACTACTCTTAGCCAAGTCCATAGTGACTATGCCATTTGGAGCTGAGTTAGATACCGACATTCTAAACGTCTCCCACGAGTCCGGCAATGTGCCTAGAAGCTATAACCCCTGCACCTCATCTTCAAACTTGATATTCATCCCAGCCAACTGATTAAGAATTCCCTGGTAAGCATTCAAGTGATCTGATAAAGGAGTTCCATCCCTGTATTTCAAGCCCATCAACTTCTTTATTAGAAACAACTTGTTGTTCCCGGTTTTTCGAGCATACAGCTGTTCAAGCCTGTCCCATAAAGAACGTGCATTTGTTTCTTCACTGACATGGTTTAAAACATTATCATCCACCCACTGCCTGATATACCCACATACTTGACGATGAAGTAAAGTCCATTCAGCATCAGTTTTTTCTACGGGTTTTTGTTCCGCAAACACAGGCAAATAAAAATCTTTGACATATAGCAGGTCTTCCATTTTTCCCTTCCACACATGATAATTTGAACCATTCAAATTAATCATTCTACTTGTATTAACCTCCATCGTTCAACACAAGGCACAAGATTACTAAAACCTCGCTTTGATACCACTTGTTGGGATTTTAGCCTATCCCCTTCTTGTGTAGATTAAATAGGAATGATTAATCACAGACAATAAATATTGCAAATAATAAGCAATCAAACCACGGGAAAAACACACCACAATTTTACGTGGAAAACCCCTCTTTACCAAAGGGGAAAAACCACGGGACCCAGTCCAGGTAAATCTTCCACTATAGAATAATGGGATTACAACGCAATGTCTTCTCTAGTCAAAACTAGAGGATTTCATCATCACAATAAGGATGGATTTCAATACAGAAATTAATCAAGGGTAGATCTCACCAAATCTGAGATGACGGCATAATTTTCTCTCTTAATGGCCGGAAGAGATAACTGCCGTAGAAGCCTTGAGCATATGAGGATAAAATCCTCCTCCATGCGTCGGAGCTGCTGCTGCTGCTCTGGAAGCCGAGACGGGAAGAAAATGCGCTCTCTGACGAAAATGATCGTCGCTGCCGAGAGAGGAGTCGCTGAGAGGAGAGGAGAGAGAGATTTCGTAATCTCTCTCTCTCTCTCACGCGCCGAAAGGAAAAAAGGAACAAAACAAAATGGCAGGTGAGGATTTTTCAACGATGCCGAAATGGGTGGTCCCCACCCACTTTGACTTCACGTGGGAGGAACCACCTAACACTTAAAACCCCGATTGGAGGATATGATGCCCATACCAATTCTGAACTGGAGAGGAGAGAAAATATACGATCTCTCATGATTCCCATAAAATAATCGTGGGCATTAATATCATTCCAAAAAGGATATTTTCTTGAAAACACACATGTATTATTTCAAGAGGATAATTGACACAGTGGCCGGTACTGGAACTCGATTTTTAGGTACCATGATTAATGCAGACTTCATAATATATTGGTGATCAGGATACCAAGACAAGAAATCTGATCAGTTGAAAGGTTTGGCACACAGGAACAGTTTAAGGCTATTGTTTTGGTAATCCTCATGAAGGTTGTTCTAATCATCTCAAATGAATTTCACTGCAATACAAGATGATACAGGTTCTAGATGTTGAGGTTTGGGGGTGAAGCAATTAAGCGTAGATAGCACTTACCAACAACAAAATCCATGTGCTGAGAGACACGACTGCTCCAACAACCATGGCAAAGCCAAGCATCCATTGTTCAGAGCTTGCCGGAAGCAGAAGTAGTGTTACGGGCGAGCCACGCCACAAGACGAGAGCCAAGGCACCATACACGGAAACAAGGGTCCCCAAGAGCTTGCCCTTGCCCCATGTAGTTCTGATTTCAAGCTGCTCCTCCCTTACGATGATTGACAGCAAGTATGTAACTACAGGCACCATGTTCAGAACTGAAGCCTGTAGAGTGCTGGAGATGTGGTACAAGGATGCAGACAACAAGTTCTGTGTCAAAGTTACCCTGCAAATTAAGCAGTCAACCAAAAGAATGAAGAAAGGAAATTGCAGGGCTTAAAATTTGGACACGGTGTTTGTTGATAGAACCACATCTACATTAAATTTATATAGAATAGTAGACGGGAAAAATGCTTTTATTAAGTGAGAATAGAATTACACACCCAAAAAAAGCGGATACAAAGATCTAGCATAATATTGATCCTGTGAGAGGTGGTCTGTTTCTTCTGCAGTAGAGGATGCCAGGGGGAAATTGCTTCAAACAGATACAAGAAAAAGACTGAAATTACTGCATTTTTCTAAAAAATCTGTCTGCTCACCTTTCAAAAATCAGTGTCAATGGCCCAAGAACAAGTATAGCTAGTATGAACTGATAGAGTAGAAAGACGGTAGAACTTATTCCTTGGACGAGTATGACCTTGCTTAGTACAATGTATATCGCTACTATGAGCTGCATAAGAACCAAGCTTGCATGCGGTGCTATCGTTGCGGGGATAAACCACAAAGCTACCATTTTAAGGCCACCAAACCAAATGGAGAACCGCTCATTTACCCAACATAATCATTTTCGGCTCCTCCTACAGACCTTGGAAGGTTTTCAGTCATTAAGTTGGGTCGATGCTAGTTTTCTATCAACCCCCACAACCCAAAAACCCAAACACCAAAAAATAAAATAATAATAATAATTGCAGATATGTCTTCAAGTTCAAAAGTTTGATGATTTCTCTTAGATTGTTACGGTGTGGGCTAATTTTTAAAACTTAAGCCAATAACAAAAACAACGAACCTTAGGGGTAAAGCATTCGAATTTCTTAAACTTGAAGGACCTATATACAGCAACCCGATCACTAGCTCCAACTAATCTCATTATTCAATAAGGAATCTTCTTTCCCATTTCAAACTATTAAGCGTCGATCGCCAGTCACACGAATTTCATCTTCAATGATTCATACATGCTCTGGATTATTTCTTCCATCATATTCTGACTTAAAATAATTAATTAAGCTGACAAACTTCATACCGGCTTATTAAACCTATTTTATTTAATAAGTCATAGCATATTAGCATGGCAGATCTACACATGTATAGCTGGGGGAGGAAGCCCTCAAGTTTTGAAAAATAATTAAAACCCCTAAAATTTTACAAAAAAATTCAAGTATGATTAGTCTTCAAACTTATAAAATACATACGTAAGAGTACTAAAAATTTAAACCTTCGCATCTAACCAATGTTAGCCTAGCCCCAATTTTTTCGTAGTTAAAAAAACACTATTTAGACCGTTAATTTACCCAATTTAGGGAGATGAAGAGAGGCGGACCGGTGCATTGTCCCTAATTAATTAAATAGGTTTAAAAACTAATCGTAAAATTTCGCAATAAATTTTCATGGTTTATTTTAGTCAGGTTGTTTTGATGAAGAGTTTTGCTTCAATAAAACTCTATTAGACCTCGATTTAGTAATAGGTGCAACTTAAGTAGGGTACCCATAGGTTCTCACAAACCTGACCTTAAATTGAATAGGATATAGTAGAAAATTTTACACTTGAGTATGGATAGGGTAGAAATTATTATCTCACCCCCTAAATAGGAAAGGGTACGGTAGGATAGGTACGCTAGGTACCCAAAACGGATCCGGATGGATATCCGTATGGGTACTCTAATATGTAAATATTCGTATGAAATTTGGTTTCATAAATAAACAAATGATATTAAATACAATTAATAGATTGAATTTTCTATCGAACTTCAAAATCTTAAATTTTGAGGAGATTACATGGAACCATTTTATGTAACTCAGTTACATAGAAGTGAGCCCGTTTCGAGTATTAAACCCCTCATAACTACTTAGTATTATGAATACATTTGACTAAAAGTTAAAATCAAAAATAAAGAAATTCGTTACCTTTCAACTGACTTGGCATCTCTAAATCATTGTTTTAAGAACTGGGTGGCCGGACCGTGGACTGATCATGTCCTGGTTCACTAGTTTTTCCTATTTAACTCCGGTTCGACTATCGGTTTGCATTGGTTGAACCGAAAAAACTAGAAACTGGTCACAAAACCAGTTCATTGCTCCGTTCGGTTTTCAAAACATTGCTCTAAATAAAATTATTTTAAGCATGGTTGTAAAGACCAAGCTCAAAGGTGCGAATGAAGCCATAAAGATAGGCCACCTTTTGCTCACACACCAGCGCATGAAGCCACAAAGATAGGCCCCCTTTTGCTCACACACCAAACAGTTATCATGTTCGATATTCCATAATAAAACACTGCCTTCAATTATAACACCGTTAGTCCTTTATAGATTTTGATCGTATTAGCTTTGGTACACCTAAGTACAAATATCTATTTTTTATTATTTTTTTGAATTTTTTTTACAAAATTGTTAATCTAAGTGTATTTAACATAGTATTAATTTTTACTATCTTTGAATATTTGTAAATATTTTTTTGATTTTTAAAAATTAGTGACATTTTAGTAATTTTAAATTACTAAAAATGCCACTGCTTTTTAAAAATGCAAAAAATATCTACAAATATCTAAAAAGGTAAAAATTGATATACATGTTTTTTTTTATTTGTATTGATATACATGTTAAATACACTTAGATTAATAATTTTATGAAAAAGATAGAAAAAATTTAAAAAATAGGTTAAATGCACCTAGGTATACTGAAGCTAAATACACTTATGTGCATACAATCAAAAGTCAAAACCCATCCTTTATAGTGAAAAAGAAGAAAGTAAAAGAAAAGAAAAGAGGTGGTCTTTTGTATTAGTCTCTTCATTTGATGATATTTTGTAATTTTTACATGATTGAACTATGATCTGGATAACTTATGTCAACACTAGTCTGACATAGAAATTTTTATATATTTTATGAAACTATGAACTAAGCGTATTCAATTTATATACTAAATTCTATAATTTTTAGATATATTTTTAATTTCAAAAATGAATAGTTTGACATATTTAAGTAATTTTCAATCCCAAAAATTGATGATTTTTAAATAAAAATGTACATTTTTCCAAAACTTATAAAATTTGACATGCTAATTAAATACACTTAGCCCTTATCATGAAACGATTAAAAATAATAAAAATATGTGTCTCTCAAGTTCACTAAAAATTTGCATATTTTACTATTTAGTTTTTATATTTCTATGTCGGCTTATTTCTAAAACTTACGATGGCAAAAGCAATTTTTGATGATGTTCCTTTCAAAAAAAAATAATGACAATAAAATGTTTTGAGGAAGATAAAATGGGAGACAAAACATTTAGAGCCAATAAAGAGGCCTTTCACGCATCAAGAATTGATGTCTTATCATGTAGTCATTTTCTATTTTTTGGAATGTTTGTTTTTCTGTGGTCTAGTATTTTTCTGCTTCTTGTAATTTTTATTCTTATATGGAATTTCTATTTAAAATCATTCATAAAAATTTAAAAATCCACAATATTACGCTGCTTAAATCTTAAACTTAAGTAAAAGAACAACTTTGTCAAATAAAATTCGTCAGAAGGAGTTGCTTCTCTTTCTTCTTTTATTGTCGGAAAAATGGTATAAAATGACTTATAAATGAAACATGTCCAGCAATTTTCAAAATTCTATTTCCAATGAAATATAAACAAACAAAAGTTGCCAAGTGGGAATATGAAATCTCTGGTGCGGATAATATGATAGGCCTCTAGATTAAGCAACTGAGTCAAGCTCCTCATAATCAACAAGAACACACTATTAATGTTCATTTGTCTTACCTAAAAGACAAAACTGGGTTACAAAATGATGGGGCAAATTTAGAGGACGTTTAAGAACATGGGATAGGGTGGGATTGAAGAGAGAATATTATGAGAATTATGTGATTGATATGAAATAACATGGTAAAGTTGGAATAAAGGGTCATTGAAGATTAAAATATAAGAATAAAGTTGGAAAAATAGGATAATTTAATTGTAAAATTCGTTGTCAAAAAAGGTGTTTATCGTGTCATACAATCCTATCCCCAACTTGTTGATTGCCAAATGTCCTTTTGATTGGCCGCTTTAAAATGTGTTCACCAAAACCCATATTATTAAAGAATACTTGTATGCATTAGGGACAATTTCGATTTTATCAGAGATTTTGGAAACCCTAATTCTAAGATATTGAAAAAAATAATTTATTGTGTCTTATGGGAGGTAAGCAACGAATGCCCGGATTCTTTAGTCGTAATCTTGATGACTCCCTACTCCGTAGGGGAGGTGATCTCCCTGTTTTTTCTCTTTTTTCCTACACAACACCTGAAGCCTATGGCTTTACAACATATACAATATCCAGGGAAGAGAAGAGGAAAGAGAAGCATGAAGGGGAAAAAGGAAAAAACAAAAGTCATTTGAGTGAATGAATGAGAAGAGAAAAAGGTAATGCATTAACTAATCGACCGACACCTTGCAAAATGCAGGCATGTTGGACATCACGTCCGTATCTCTGAAGGAGGAAGAAGAAATTGAGAGAAGTGAAAAAGATCAGTGCTAGTTCTTGGCTGCTGCTGAAATGCACGCTTTGCGGTCGTGAGTCACAAGCTTACGTAAGATGCAGGTAGAAAATTTTGGAACATTGCGCCCTCCTGAACTTCACACCTTCCATTTCGACGAGAAGACGAAAACAACACGGTCGCTCTGGGTTTGGCTCTTTTTTAATTGCTCTAGGAAAATAATCACGCAAAAGTAGAAATGGATATTACTTTTTGGGGGCTAACTGAATGTACTTGGGTGTATTTAGCTTCAGTGTACCTAAGTGCATTTTGTTAGAAAACAACCATTGATTTAAATCCATAAATCAATGCAGGATCTATCTCATGCTAGAATTATCAAGAAATTAAAACCATAAACGGAAGCGTACCTGAATCCATGAATGCTAATAATCTTTGGCTTAGAGTCTTCCAAGTTAGTGCACCTAGGTTTTGGAGAGCGTAGCTCCTCTTCCTTTCTACTGATGGATGGCAGAGAAGAAACCTCACCGGTGCATAACTCGGGGACCACAACCCATTTTATAGGAAGCCTAGTTTCCTATTTCCAATTTAGTCCATCATAAAACTAGAAATTGGAATTTAGGCTATATGGTTTCTACGCATAGGAGATCAATGCTCTATTAAATGATTTAGGTCCATAAATCATTATAAGATTACTTTTATTATTTGGACCATTAATTTATAATAGCACATATATATAAATAATATATGTATGTCCAGAAATTCCAACAATCTCCCACTTGGACTACATGTATTTTATAATTATATATATGACCTTATGAGCTCAAAACCTTATGCTATCATACCAAAATCATTTCCAAACAATCTCGTCCATTAATTATGCCAACATAGAACCAAGGCGGCCTTTGTTACATTTATCGTAACTAGACCCATCCAAAATCACATATATCAAACATAACTAAACGACATAGATCAAGCATGGATGCGTAGCATGGAAATTACATGTAATGTGATCTAACATGCCTATTTCCAACTGGTCCACCTTATTTGGTGAGATCAAACCAATACCAAAAGTACTGAAAAACTAAAATTCTGAATGCTTTATTTCTGCAGAAAATATCCATAACTGTAATATACAAAAGTGTGTCTGCCAAATAAAAGCACAAAAATACAAACTCCCATTAAACCAGAGTATCATCAAGTGATACAACACCCATGTGAGCAGTATGCTCATGAAAGACCTTGGGTGGCAATCCCTTAGTCAGCGGATCCGCAATCATAGAGTTTGTTCCTATGTGCTCTATAGACACTTGACCTTCCTGAATTCTTTCCTTTACAATTAGGAACTTGAGATCAATAAATTTTGACTTCGTCGAGCTCCTGTTGTTGTTGGAATATAAGACTGCTGAGTTATTGTCACAATATAACTTGAGTGGTCTTTCAATTCCATTCAAAATTTGCAGCCCCGTGACAAAATTTCGCAGCCATATAGCCTGATTGGATGCCTCAAAACATGCTATAAATTCAGCTGCCATTGTGGAAGGAGCAACGAGTGTCTGCTTAGCACTTCTCCAAGAGATTGCTCCTCCAGCAAGCAGATAAATATAGCCCGAAGTGGATCTAAGACTGTCCTGGCATCCCTCATGGTCGGAGTCTGAATATCCAATGATCTCTATATTATCCGACCTCCTGTATGTGAGCATGTAGTGTTTTGTTCTCTGTAGATATCTAAAAACTCTTTTGGCTGCTTTCCAGTGATCCATTCCTGGATTACTTAAATATCCACCCAACATGTCAACAATGAATCCTATATCTGGACGTGTGCAAACTTGGGCATACATCAAACTTCCCACTGCTGAAGCATAAGGAACCTTTTGCATCTCCTTGGATTCAAAATCATTTTGAGGGCACTGTTGGAGACTGAATTTGTCTCCCTTGGCAACAGGGGTATCTGCTGGTTTATAATTCTGCATGCAAAATCTTTCTAGTACTTTTTCAATATAGGCCTTTTGTGATAATCCAAGAATACCTCGAGAGCGATCTCGATGTATCTGGATTCCTAATACAAAAGTTGCCTCACCAAGATCTTTCATTTCAAATTTTGTTGATAGAAATCTCTTAGTTTCATACAATAAACCTATATCATTGCTGGCAAGCAATATGTCATCGACATATAATACTAGAAAAATATGCTTACTCCCACAAAACTTATGGTATACACAATCATCAACCATATTCATCTCGAAACCGAATGAGATGACAACTTGATGAAATTTGTAATACCATTGACGGGAAGCCTGCTTGAGCCCATAGATGGATTTATTTAATTTACAAACCATTTGTTTTGCATCTCCAGACACAAAATTTTTTGGTTGTACCATATAGATTGTTTCATCAATGTCACCATTGAGAAACGCGGTCTTCACATTCATCTGATGTAGCTCAAGATCAAAATGTGCCACTAAAGCCATTATTACTCTAAAAGAGTCTTTCGATGAAACTGGAGAGAAAGTCTCTTTATAATCAATGCCTTCCTTTTGAGTAAATCCCTTTACGACAAGACGAGTCTTATACCTTTCCACGTTACCCTTTGAATCCCTTTTGGTTTTAAATATCCATTTACAACCAATGGGTTTTGCACCTTCGGGCAATAGGACAAGTTCCCAAACGTCATTGTCTTTCATGGACTTAATCTCTTCATCCATGGCATTAATCCACTCTTGAGAATTTTTACTTTGCATTACTTGACGGAAGTTGATAGGATCATTTTCCATCATCGTAATGTCATCCTGATGTTCTTGGAGAAAGATAATATAATCATTAGAGATTGCACTTCTCCTTTCTCTAGTGGATCTCCTTAATGGCATTAGTTCTTCAGGTTGTTGAGCTTGATCAGTAGGAATATCCTGTTGACCTTGATCAGGGAGGTTGATAACAATGTCTTGTGGTTCCGGTATTGTTGTTTGAACTGAGTCAGGAACAACAATCGAAGGAAAAGTTACCATTTCCTCTTCAAAGACATAGTCTCTAACCTTATCTTCCCCCCCAAGCTCAATATCCTCGAAGAACTGGGCATTTTCCTTTTCAAAAAAGGATATGGATGTGGGAACATAAAATTTATACCCCCGGGACCATTCAGAATATCCAACAAAATAGCTGCTAATAGTTCTTGAATCCAGTTTCTTTTCATTTGGCCTATAAGGCCTTGCCTCAGCTGGACAACCCCAAATGCGTAAATGCTTTATGACAGGCTTTTTGCCCGTCCATAATTCATAAGGGGTTTTAGCGGCTGCCTTAGTTGGTACTCTGTTAAGGATATAAGCTGCAGTTTTTAATGCCTCTCCCCAGAGTGAGTCTGGTAAAGTAGTACGACTAATCATACTCCTTACCATGTCCTTTAAAGTTCTGTTTCGTCTTTCAGCTACACCATTCATCGTAGGACTACCTGGCATGGTGTACTGTGGGACGATACCGCACTCTTCTAGGAATTTGGCAAAAAGCCCTGGACGTTGTTCACCTGATCCGTCATATCTACCGTAGTATTCGCCACCACGATCAGATCTAACGGCCTTAATTCTTTTGCCAAGTTGATTTTCAACTTCGGCCTTAAAAATTTTAAACACGTCCAGTGATTGAGACTTCTCATGGATGAGATATAGGTAGCCATAGCGAGAAAAATCGTCTATGAACGTAATAAAATATTGTTGACCATTCCAAGAAGCCGTAGGGAATGGCCCACAAATATCCGTATGTATTAGTTCTAAGACGTCCAAAGACCTATTGGCACCGAATCTCCTTATGTTTGTCTGTTTCCCCTTAACACAATTAACACAGACTTGAAAATCTGATAAATCAAGAGGACTGAGAATTCCATCTGACACAAGTCTTTCAATTCTTTGTTTAGAAATATGTCCTAAACGTTTGTGCCAGAGCGAAGCAGAATTCTCATCAGTTAATTTTCGTTTTGTACCATGTGAATTCACATGCAAGGATTCCATAAACAAGACAACTGTATCAAGCAAATAAAGGTTATCACAACTGGATAAAGAACCAGTACCCACAATATTTGAATTTAAAGAAAGATGAAACCGACTATTTCCAAATGAACAAGAATAACCAAATTTGTCCAAAACAGAAATAGAAACCAAATTCCGTCTGAAAGAAGATACAATATATGTTTCTTTTAAATCCAAATAATAACCAGTCTTTAATAATAACCGAAATGTGCCTATTGCCTCGACTTCAACTGATTTGTCATCGCCTACGTAGATGAATCTTTCAGCATCATTTGGCTTTCGGCAGCTCAGGCAACCCTGCATAGACATACTTATGTGAGTAGTAGCACCAGAATCTATCCACCAAGTATGTCCAGGTACAGAAGCTAAATTAACCTCAGAACAAACCAAAATGAGAAGCATACCCTTCTTTACACGCCAAGCGTGATATTTGGTATAATCCTTCTTTTGGTGTCCAGGAGTGTGACAGAAGTAACAGCCTGATTCCTTAGTTGATTTCTTTTGCTGTTTCTTATTTGCCACTCCTACCGCAGCTTCCTTATCCTTTTTCCTTTTCTTGGTCTTTTCCTTAAAAGTACTTGCCAAGTGTGCACTTTCGGGCTTATCTCGCTTCATTCTTTCTTCTTCTTCCACACAATGTGAAATGAGCTCATTAAGAGTCCATTTCTCTTTCTGGCAGTTATAACTGATCTTAAACTGGCTGAATTGTGGAGGAAGAGATATCAAAACTAAATGCACCAGCACATCATCAGACAGCTGTAACCCAAGTGTCTTTAGTTTCGAAGCAAGATTAGACATCTCAAGGATGTACTCCCTTATGTTTCCTTTGCCCTTATACCTCATTGAAACCAAGTTTGACAAAGTCGTACTTGTTTCAGTCTTATCGCTTTTTTCAAAGCATTTTTCAATTTCCTCAAGGAAATTCTTTGCAGTGATATCCTGGTCAGATACACCACCCCTGAAAGCATCTGGAATTGATTTGCGTATGATCATAAGACACATGCGATTTGAACGATCCCACCTCTCAAAGTCCCGTTTTTCCTCAATGGAACTTGCAACCGTAAGAGAGGCGGGTTGTTTAACCCTTAACGCAAGGTCGAGATCCATACAACCAAGAACGATCATCACATTCTCTTTCCATTGCTTGAAATTGGTTCCGTTCAGCATGAGAATTGAATTTATGTTGGCAGTTATGGTAGAAGCAGATGTGTTAACTGAAAATAGAACAAAACAACATATTCACATGAGATATATACATAAAACCATAGTTAAAATTCAAATAATGGCAAGACCCATCACAAGATACCTAGCACAACATTAATATCTAGTCTTTGGACAGAAATATTAACTTGTAAATGGTACTCTTGTTGTAGTAATCAAATATTGATAATAAAATCCTGTCAGATAATAAGCCTTTCTTTGGACCGACTTATTATTCACATGAAAAACCAAATAATTATCACATATTTATTACCACATGTGTGAATATAATTCGGCCAAAAATTAACCTTCCTTTGGGCCGATTAAAATTCGCATGAATTACATCACACAATCATCTTAATATTTCAAAAAATAAATTAATCTACACAATAGAGGCTACTTTGGCAGCATGTTGTTTCAATTAATTTATTTTAAAATATCAGACATTCATAAAGAATATTTATACCATTATTTGAAATTTTAATTCCAAAAGATCCAAAAATAAAATTTTGCATGACAATTGGTTAATTTAAAATCTTAATAGAAAGCAATAAATTATAAACATATGCATTTATACATAATTTGCTTTCTAAACATTCATAAACCAACCACATGAATTAATTGTAATTCAAACATTCGTATGCATATATGTTAATTTCACAAAAATAATATTTCTGGACCTATTTAGGTTAATCTGACCCTTCCATTCAATCCAGAATGTCCAAAAATATAGAAAACCACTATTGGATCGTCCAAATCGGATAAAGGGATCATAAGATATGTGCATTTTAATTTGGACGGTTATTGGGCTGCCACGTGTCCTTTTCTGGTGGGCTGTACTGTGGGTGGGCTGAAAACGGGCTTCACTGAATGGGCTGGGACTGTTTGGGCTTGAAAAACAAGCCCGTCCAGACACAAGTGGGCTAAGCTTGAGTAGGCCTAGCTTACTGGGCTGCTTCCACATGGGCCTGTTTCACAGGCCCGCCCAGGTAGAATGGATTCCCTTATGGGCTTGCTGGACTGGGCTTAAATTTGGCCCAAACCGAAAAATGCTAGGGCCGGTTTGCAAATGTCAAGCAAGGGATTAGTTTGCAAATTTCTGGAAGGAGTTTTATGCAATTTATCTAGCCAGGGGGTTTTCTGTAAAAGTTCATCTCTTCCCTTAAAAACAAAAAACCCTAACCCTAGCTACCATATCCCCATTGCCCCTAGCCGCCGCAGCCCACCCTGCTACCCATGTTGTCGTAGCCGAGCCTGCTGCTGTGTGGTTCGCCGCCGTCTTCTCCGGCAGCGCAGCACTCCGGCAGCTGGTCTGTCCGGAACGCAAGCCGCCCGCCCAAAGCAGCGTTGTCGTCCAGCCGCCGACCGCCTCCATCGCTGCCGCCCAGCAGAAGCATCCAGCGAGGCAAATCACAGCAGCTCGTCCAGCCGCCATCCACCAATTCTTTCGGTTTGATTTTATTATTGAACAAAAGACGGTTTTCGTCCCTTCTGGTTTTCGTCCCTTTTGTTTTGTTTTTTTTTTTTTTTATATATATCAATCAAAGGATGGCTTGAAAAGGAACGAGCTTTGCCTGTTTGCTCTTCCGTAAAAAATCCAAAGACGAAATAAAACAGAAGGAAAGCGACAAAAGCAACCATGATACAGGAACGGGATTTCGCCATTGGATTTCAATAAGTTAACAGCAATAGCATAAATTTTATTTTTCAGAATAAATCCGCAGGCACATAATCTGAATCCATAGATGAACAGTGGCAGCCGCAATCAGGTTTTCCAATTTTCAGTTCTGAATGATTAATAAATCCATAACACGAATCCAACAGCATACATGAATTCGTAAATCTGAATCTCAATAATCTAACATGAAGATTAGGCTCTGATACCACTTGTTAGAAAACAACCATTGATTTAAATCCATAAATCAATGCAGGATCTATCTCATGCTAGAATTATCAAGAAATTAAAACCATAAACGGAAGCGTACCTGAATCCATGAATGCTAATAATCTTTGGCTTAGAGTCTTCCAAGTTAGTGCACCCAGGTTTTGGAGAGCGTAGCTCCTCTTCCTTTCTACTGATGGATGGCAGAGAAGAAACCTCACCGGTGCATAACTCGGGGACCACAACCCATTTTATAGGAAGCCTAGTTTCCTATTTCCAATTTAGTCCATCATAAAACTAGAAATTGGAATTTAGGCTATATGGTTTCTACGCATAGGAGATCAATGCTCTATTAAATGATTTAGGTCCATAAATCCTTATAAGATTACTTTTATTATTTGGACCATTAATTTATGATAGCACATATATATAAATAATATATGTATGTCCAGAAATTCCAACACATTTCACTCATTTTTTATATTTTTTCAAATTTTTTTTATAGAATTGTTAATTTATGTGTATTTAACATGTGTATTAATTTTTACCATTTTTTAAAACTTTTAAATATTTTTAAATTTTTTAAAATCAGTGACATTTTCATAATTTATCTATACGTAAAACTAAATATTGTGAGAAAAAAGACTTACTAGTTGATCTTTTACTTTTTCAATCAAGATGCTAGCAAATGACTTTGAACCCACATTATGTGTGTATTCTGGCTTAACACCATTAGTCGAATTTGTAACAGACAGTTTCTAATTAAAAGAGTAAAATATAAGCGTTTAATTATATAACAAATATAAATCACACGCATGTACGGAAATTCAATAAATACATTTTTTTATTACCTTATAATCCTCAGAAGAAAACAATTGATAAAGATACTCTCATTCACCTTTCTCAAGATGCTGAACAGGGTTCTCTTTCGGATGAGCACCCTTCTTCACCAAATTCTTATAATGGCTATGACAGTATGCTCTAAAGCGGTTGTGCCCCATTGCAAAATATGTGTCAACACATTTTTCTAACATAAGCAGTGTCATAATCTGTAATATTAAAAAAGGTCGCAAACGAAATCAAGACTAAATGTCAAAAAAATTTCCATTTCAAGTATTCAAATGTGTGTATTAAACTAAGTAATATGTCTAAAGTTTGCAATTAAATATACTTTCTTTCACCTCACAATATAAAAAATAAGACACGAATGGAGCCTCTGCATACCTCAAGCTGTTTATAAAGTGGAGCTTTCTCAGCATCGTCGACATCTTTCCAACTTCTCTTATTCTTTATGGGAGTACGAGTCTTAGCTATTTTAGAGCACTGTCGAGGAAGCTTCTTGGCTGCATAAATCTCAGTGGGTTTGTCAGTGAATTGATCAAACTCACACTTGATTCTTTCATCCTTCCGTTCAATGGGAAGCATCTTCAACCCTTTATTAGGCTCTTGAACTTTCCAAACACATGCACTATCTTTTCATATAACAAGTGGCACTAGTCCTCAATTATTTGTTGAACGTTAAAGACACAAATTTAAAGTAATAATCAGGCCAGTTAAGCATACCTGAGTAGAAGTTATAGATACATGTGTACTATCATCTGCATGATCCATGTTCTCCACCATTGCCCCATGTGCCATGCTTGTTGAACCTTCGGCTATCCAACCGGCACTTGTATTGCTGCTCGGCCACATTACCAATCTGGAATGATCATATATAGATAAAACACTAAGAATTTAGATTGCAATGATTAGAATATATATCTCAAAAGTGACAAACGTGTCATCATTAGGTATTGATTCAAGACCATTATGGATTATATAACTTGTGAAAAGTAGAACTGCTTAATTCAAAGTTATAACAGGCTTTTAATCATACATTTTAACTACTACATACACTTGATACATGAAGGTGAATTATGCAGCCAACTAGGGCCAACTACAAATGAACCGACAATGCAAATCAGTTACAAGAAAGCATACAACCACCAAAAGTTACATATTAATACGTAATCATTCAAGGTCTAGTGCTTCGTCATTCTCAGCATAATTATCCAAGCTTTCTGTATCACTCTGTTCTTCACTATCTGTGCTTAAATCGCTATTTCCACTGCCTTGTAGATGAACATACTCAAGATCCATGGGAAGGTGCACAATGGTCTTAGACATTTCATCGAAAAAATCATCTCTAGTGTATGGTTAATTCAAAAAGAAAATGCTATTGGTTTTTTTAATTTATTAAAGTTATATATATATATATATGTAGACTCTTCGGTTATTTTTTCTTACTAAATTTTCCTCCCGTTATCTAATTTTCGTTTTTCCATTGCTACTCCAGTTCAATTACTATCATATTTCCATTTCACATGCGACCAAAATACTCTCTCGTTTCTACCTACAAGATCATCGTCTACTAGAGTTTAGGTTTTTAGATCGTTTACTATATAACCAGCCAACCCATTTATTAAATGGGTTAAGTAGAAATTTTTTAAATGGGTCAATAAACGGATTAGGATTAAAATATTTTAAATGGATTAAGATTATAATTAGGCTTCAACCCATCCAACCTAATCCGTTAACACACCTATTAAGATGTGGTGCCGTGGATAATAGTGCCCTTTAAGCAAGAGAAAAAAGAGAAAAATTGTGTATTTTTATATGCTTTGGCGTTTACTTAACTAAGTACCATGTCTTTTTTTATATTTCCATCATCTTTTTAATTTTTTCCATACGAGTACATATAGATTTTAAATTTATATTTTCTTTACTCCTACTCTTCAGTCTTCTACAGTTATGTTTCAATTCACCCTTGCATTGAAATTTTAGTGCAACCGGATGCAAAATTCATTTTTTAATTTTTTTGAAATTTTTTTTAGTAAGATTGTTCATGTAGGTATATTTAATATATAAATACTTATCAAAAAAATCTATATACCAAATTTTACTATTTTTATACATGCATATATTTTTATTTTTACAAATAAAAGTTTACAGAGAAAGGATCATGTTAGCCTAGGCTAAATAATTGTCTTACTTAGCACACCCCAAAAAGCCTATTTAACACACTTTTTTACTTTTTCCATAAACTCGCTATAATATAAATATATTTAACTTATAAATTAAGTTTTACAATTTTTCATTAAATTTTTTTACCATTTTTGGATATGTATATAAATTTTTTTAAAAAAATTTTAAATATAAAGGTATTTAAATACATATATACATATATGTTTAAAGAGAACCCATCATGTGCAAATGAACTGCATCATAATTACCGTCAGTCCGCTGCAAAATGGGCCTACACATATTAAAATGTAATAACACTTTATACAATCATATATATATATAAATCATACTTTAGACGGTTTAGATGTTAAAAATATTACTTTAAACTTAATATTTATATTAAACTATTTTATTATAGTGATTTTGTACCATTTTAAGATGTGGCACATACAAATGTTGGATTTAGATGAAAATTGATATGCTGATAAAGTAAATAATTCTAAATATAAATGGGTGAAGTAGATTTTTTATTAATAATCAAATGAAGATTTCTTATTGATGATCAAATGGGCCTTGCAGTGCATGGATTGTACCATGTAATCGCATACACTGTAATATTTTTCATGTTTAAAAATCTCAAATATATATATATATATATATCCAAAATGATAAACTTAATTTATATATTAAATACACTTAGATAAGAAAGTTTATGAAAAAATATATATTATAACTAAGTTTTTTAAGGTGGGCTAAGTATGTAGGGGTGAAAATTGAGGCGGATCGTACCGGGAAGGTTTACCCAACCTTGACTCTACTTTTTAAAAATTTTGTTGAACCCTATTTTTATACTGAGTCGGGACAAAATTGGTTTGACCCTCATTTTTTTAATAGGTCTCAGGATAAATTTCGGGTTGTTATCGAACCGGTTTCGGAATAGTAGGCTGAGTAAAAAATGCAGGTCAAATAAAATAATTTTAAGAATATATATACCTATCAAATATAAAGATACATCTATGCTAAATTTAAATATTGTATGCTTCGATATTTTTCTAATTATTGAAAAATACATCATTACTAAACAAAACATGAGAAAATATAGTATAACTTTATTAAAATAGGTTAATATATAATTATACATCAAAGTTATATATATGTGCAAATTCCTCTCATTGATTTTTATATTAATTTTTAGATAAATTGATTCTTCTACTGTTAATATAGTTAATTATAATAAATGTAGAAATTTTAAAAGAAAATAATAATAAGATTTAAATATATACTTATAATTTTTAATAAATCAATATATGCAGGGTGGGTGGAAATATGGTCGACCAAACTCGACCTTATGTTTGAATTTGGGTCCAAATTTCTAACTCGTCCCTATACTAGGTAAAAACAAAAAAGCATTGATTTTACCCAGTCAAAAATGGATCAGGTCACAGGTCGATCCGCCCCAATTCCCGCTCTTATAAGTAAGGCGTTTACTTAGTCTGAGTTAATAAGATCATTTCTGAAGTATATATACATATGCTTTAACTTTTAAATGACTAAAATACCCCTATCTAATTAAATATATATATACATCCCTAAATATCAAAAAATATATATATCTCTAGAAATAATAAATTTAGTATATATATAAGTTGAATGCACCTAGATTAACAATTTTATCAAAAAAAATTTAAAAAGAATTTTAAAATAAAATTTTCACCCAATTGCACTAAAATTTCAACTCTTTAACTAAATTCTTTCCCTAAACGGAGGTTAATGCCTTAATCTGAATTCGAACTCCAAAACTTACACAACACAAGCATACACTCAAATAATGTCAATCGCATGGTCATCCAAGTATTCACCATTGTCGTTTTCTCTACATATAAGGTGAATTTTAATTATCGACTCAAATTACTATTGAAGATGATCATCTTCTACTAGTAGATGCAATTCGTATTTGTTATTTCTTTTCTTTTTTTAAGTCAATCGTATATGTTATTGGCAGAAAAATTAACAGATCTACGGTGTAATATTTTCAATTAGTGAAGCGCATGTATCATTCTCTCTTTCCATCAGCCGGTGCATTTCTTCCTTCTTTTTGGACCATAGATAAATGTAAAGTCCTCCAATGATGATGATGGATCCAACAATGCTGCAAGAAGCAAACAAAACAGGACAAGCATTAATATTTAATCAGGATAGCATCTAAAACTTTCAGATTGGAAGTAATAATTACTAGCAAATATAGATAATTGTGCTAATTTGCAATGTCAAAATCTCAAATTGTCTATTTTGCAAAACTTCTTGGGTATATTTTTAATTAGAGAGCTAATCCCATGCGGCAAGCAACATGGGACCTTTTTAATTTTTTTATAAACATATAGAGCTAGATATATTTAATCTATAAATCAAGTTTTACCATTTTTTAATATTTTTTAATATTTTTATTTTTAAATATAGTAGCATCTTTTGTAAGTTCTGAGTCAAAAAATTACGAAAATGTCATTGTATTTAAAAATCAAATAAATACTTAAAAGCATCCAAAAATATTAAAACTTAATTATATGTTAAATATATCTAGCTCAATATATTTATAAAAAAATATTTTTGGGAGGATCTCATGTGACCAGACTCATGAAATCACCCCTCACCCTCATAAGTAGAGTAATGTTTCAATACGTGCATCAAAATGCAAAACCTCATTTTTAAAATTTTTTATAAAAATTGTTAACCTAGGTGTATTTACCTTATATATTAAGTTTTATTATTTTTGGAAATGTATAAATATATTTTCTGATTTTTTAAAAACAAGAGTATTTTATTCATTTAAAATTGACTAAAACCTCTCCTATTTTAAAAATCAAAAGAAATATATATATACATCTCCAAAAAGGTAAAATTAATTTAGAAATTAAATACAAATAAATTAACAGTTTTATTAAAAAAATTAAAATGAAGTTTTGCTCTCTGTTGCATTAAAAAGTTACTCTCATAAGTCATAACTACTTAGTATTAGGAAGGAATTTGACTAAAAGTTAAAGTTAGAAATAACAAAATTAATTACCTTCCAACTGAAATAGCATCTCCAAGTAAGGTTATTTCCAGCATGGATGTGAAGACCAAGCTCAGAGGTGTAAATGAAGCCACGAAGACAGGTCCCCTTTTGCTCGCACACCAAACTGTGATCATGTTTGATACTCCATAGTAAAACACTGCCTTCAATTATAATACCGTCAGTTTAAAAAAAGAAAAAAAGAAAAAAGAAGAAGGCCTTTTGTATTTTTCTCTTCATATGTATGATATTTTGTAATTTTTACCATATATTAATTAGGTTACGATCTTGTTAATCTGGGCCTGTCGATGGATCTTATAAATTTTTTAAAATTTTTTATGAATCTATGAACGAGGTGTATTTAATTTATATACTAAAATTTACAATTTTATCTATGCATATATTTTTAAATTTAAAAAATCATTGGCTTAGTAGTATTTAAGTAATTTAACCCCCAAAAAGTTTTTTAATATAAAAATGAATACATTTTAAAAAATTATAAAATCTCATATGTTAATTAAATACACTTGAGCCCTTAGTTTCATGAAAAAATTAAAATATATACGTTTAGACAAACAGTTCTTGTTAGCTCAGGCTAATAAGATGATAACCCTTATTGATTTTGCAAAGCTTTTGAACTTGGTTTGCAGAAACATACCGCTGCCAACCACAGAATCAGATGAGGCTTAATTTATAAATATTATAACTACATGGCTACGATTGTGTCAAATTAAGCCGACCAAGAAAAGCAAATCATGAGGTGTTTAAGTTTATCAATTTGGCCAATGAGGTCGTGCCTCATTGGTGCAGGACATGGCTCCACAAGTTGGATGGTCCTAAGTTCGAGTCTCTCTAGCAGCATTCTGAAGTGGTGGTGTTGCAAGTCTCTCCAAGTTTGTGAGAGCCGCCCGCCGGTGGAAAATATTAGAAATAGTAGATAATTATTATCAAATTGTAAAAATGTCTCATAAGTCAATTGTAATATCAGTTGAGATTATAATCTACGAATACTCATACAAAAAAAATTATCCATTTGAGTTATTTTCACAAAATCAATAGCTAGCAAGTAAATTTTGTAAAATCATAAATAGTAAAAAGGGTAATTTTAGAAGCCCAAAAATAAAAGAAAAAAGAAACAATTTATAAATCTATTCTAAGGATTTTGATCGAATAAGTTGCATCCCGCTGCTGTGGGCTCCCCTTTGTTGCAACGAAACTTTTCGCCTTGCTTAGAAACTTTTCGCCTTGCTTAGAAACTTTTCGCCTTGCTTATGGGACTCCGATTGTACGCGCTTGAGAGCATGCAGTGCCTATTTTTTTTTTTTTTTTTTGAAAATATTTTACAATATTGTTAATCTATGTGTATTTAAGATGTGTATAAATTTTTACTATTTTTGGAATATTTTATATATTTATTTTTTATTTTTGAAAATCAATGGCATTTTAGGTAATTTAAAATTAATAAAATACCACTGATTTTCAAAAATCAAAAATAAATATCTAAAATACTCCAAAAATAGTAAAAATTTATACAGAGGTGAAATACACCTAGATTAACAATCTTATAAAAAAAAATTTAAAAAAAAAATAAGTATATGCACTTCGCTGTATAAAATGCTCCAGGGAGCATAGTATCATGCTCCTTGCTTATGCGTACGAGAAAAAATGTCATTTCATCTACCAATCTTTCACTTCACTGTCATTTCATCTACCAATCTTTCACTTCGCTGTCGACTGCTGCATGTCCGCAGTCCACACAAATGCAACCATTGCAACCGTTCCGCATTCCATTGAAAATAGCTTCAGCCTTAATAAGAGCTCTTCCAAAAAAACTTATTTTTTTGATTTTGGGTGTGTTTGAGAATGGGTAAAACTTTCGATGAAAAATTTTTTAAAGTAAAAGTTACCAAATGATGTGATATGATAAGGGTAATGATGAGTAGTAAAGATAATAAAGTTAAAATAGATAGGTTAGTTGTGTAGGTAGTTGTATAGAAATAATTGAAAAGTAGGTAGTTGTATAGGAAAATATGAAAAAATAATTAAAAAATATAATAGTTGTGGAGAGTGAAAAGTTTTAGATCGAAAAGATTTAGGGTGTGTTTGGTTGGGGGTAAAACTTTTGATGAAAAGTTTTTGAGATAGAAGTTGTTACATTGATAGAAAATGATGTGATATAATAGGAGTAATGATGAGAAGTAAAGAGAATAAAGTTAAAATAGATAGGTTAGTTGTATAGATAGTTGTGTAGAAATGATTGAAAAGTATGGTAGTTTGTATAGGAAAATGTAAAAAAATAATTAAAAAATAGAGTAGTTATTGAGAGTGAAAAGTTTCAGATTGAAAAGTTTTGGTTGACATGTTTATATCCCAAACAAACATACCCTTAACTTGACATTTTTTAACTATTGCCAAACACACCTTTTATTTTAAAAATCTAACCGCACATATTATTTTAACTATGATTTTGACCGTTAATAATGAAAATTTAAAAAAATCAGTTGTTACTGTGACCTTAAATATGTAAAAATCATAAAATTTATTCATTTAGTAAATAAAAATTAATATACAATATTTTTCAGAATGAAAATATTTTTGTAGACTCATCTAAAGCAAATAAATGCATGTAATATTTCAGATCATACATATCTTAAAGATATATACGTCATTAATATCTTTATATCATAATTTTATAATTATAACCATATGATTTATATTATTTTCACTATGAATGGTTAAAAATATACTCGAAATAATATATGTGGTTAGATTTTTAAAATAAAATCAAAACATAAAATTTTCGGAGGAATTACATTGAGATGGCGGGAGCTCGTGCCTTTATCTACCAGAATTACGCCAACCTTAGCATAAGCATTCAATGTTTCCACTGAACATGCGCTGACAAGGGCAGCTGACAAGGGCAGCAGAACAGTCAACAGTCAGCCAAAAAATCGTCACTCGAGTTTTTAAGCTTCCCAAACTGCCCCTGTATGTCTACATTTACTGTTTTGAATTTACATATATTTTTTATAATGTTTTAAAAATCAAAATTTTTGTCATTTTTCATGTGAGTAGGAGAATGAGATGTGTGAAAATTTTTAATTCTCAAAATTTTATGAAAGATATTTACGAAAATCGAAAGAGGCAAACTGGTATGCACTTAGGCCTACATAAAATAAAATAAAATAAATTGAAAAGGAGACCATAACAACGCATATTGGATCAAAATCCCCATTCTATATATGTGAAGTACTTACTCCGTACACGGCGTTTACAAGCTCCAAATCCCACTTCAGTTGCCATTCAGATGTTTTGTGGCTCGAAATAGCTGCTACAACCATTGATTGCAATGCAGCGAAGAACAGCATAATGGCAGTCATGGATGATTCTGCTGGATATTTAGTTGTTACGGGTTTCTGCATTCAATTTGAGAAAGAGGAAATAGTATTATTTTATGTGTCAATAAACTGATTCCTTTTACAATCAAATTAACCAGTCTTGCCAACTGACGAGGGGTGTAAATCGGGTCGGGTTGACTCGAGTTTGCACAAATACAACCCTAACCCACCTTGTAAAATCACAATCCAACCCTACTTTCAACCCTACTTTTCACATCTTAACCCAACCCTATTTCAACCCACCTCAAATCGGTTCGGTTCGGGTTAGAAATCGGGCTAATAGATTACACATGTTATCAATGCTAGTTAAAGTTTTGTTCACCTGAATTTCTAAAATAATAAAAATAATGATAATTATAAAAACAATAAGTACTAATAAAAGTTCTACATAGCTCAAAAGTGGAGGATAAGTTTAGTAATTGATTCGTTTTTTTATTTTTGTATTTTTGAGCAATCGATGTCTTCTGCAAGTCAAAAAGTGAAAGCTAAGTAAAATTATTACAGTAAATTATGCAAAATAGAAAAATGAATATTATAGTCTTACTTACCTTCTTAGTTGGCTTCCAATCAAAACTACAAACATCTTAAGTTCTCAATTGACCTGTTATGTTATTCTAAATCACCAATGCGAGCAAATATCTAAACAACCTATTTACGATGCAATATAACCAAATAATCCAAACACAATTTCACAACTAATTAACCAAATATATTTCCAAACCAAATAAATTCAAACAACATTTGACAACCAAATAGTCAAACAAATTTCCAAACTCAACACAATTTTATTTAAATATCTAAGCAATATGAATGAAATTCACTTTTCATAAATATATGTAAATACATATCTTATGAAATCGGGTCGGGTCGGGTCGACCGACTCATAACCCAACCCATTTTTAAAATCGGGTCGGGTTGAACCCATTTTTTAAAAACCAAAATTTCCAAAACCTCAACCCAACTATGGTATAAATCGGTTCGGGTTGATGCGGGCTCGGGTTGAACCCAACCCTATTTACACCCCTACAACTGACACTGCTTTCTACCACACAGTCGGTAAGTGTTTGAATCTTGGCCTGTGCGTTTTCTTCCTTATTTTACTGCGTCTCGGGGATGAGAGCTTTATTCCTCCTTTGATTTTTGGGAGAAACACGCGCTTCTTAGCACGTGAATCTCGTGACGAGGGCTTGCCTATGGGAAGTGATTGGCTTGCGGTGGTTCCCACTATAAAAAGATGATTGATTAATTTTTTGATGAAAAAGCCACCCTATCCCCTCTCAAGATGATTGATTAATTAAGGTCTCAGTGCTAGCGTAAAAGTTTTATCCATTTATTTTATTTTTTTATTATTTTTCATGCATGTATAGGCTTGAGCAAGATTCTTTTATTACTCAAATTTTATATTTTTAATTTTTTAAATATAAAAAGTTCAGCATTTAAAATTATTTGTTAATTTAGAAAATACAACGTTTAGATTTTTCATATGAATTGCGATCTAACCTGAGTCCACCTGGTTATTAAAAAAAATTAAAAATTAAAAAAAGTATCCAGCTAACGCAAGCATGGAGTCCATATATACTTGCGCAAACATGGAATCCGAAATCATTAATTAATTGAATGCAACGCAAGAATTGGACCAGAAGAAATAGAATCAAGGATTATATGAAGAATTTTTATATATATTAAAGGCGTGTTTGAGAATGGATAAATTTTTTGATGAAAAATTTTGAAGGGTAAAAATTGTCAAATGATGTGATATGATATGGGTAATAATGAGAAGTAAAGAAGATAAAGTTAAAATAGATATGTTAGCTGTGTGGGTAGTTATATAGAAATGATTGAAAAGTACGATAGTTGTATAGTAAAATGTGAAAATATAATTAAAAAATATGATAATTATGGAAAATAAAAAATTTTAAATTGAAAAGTTTTAATATGACTTTTTCTCTTTATTACCAAAGACACACAATAAAAAAATATTGGAATGCCTGACGTGACTAGAAAAAAGAGATAAGAGAGAAGCTGTTTCAGCTTTCTATGTCACCCCACGTGCAGCATCAGTGTAGTGCGGTTTAAAGAACAATGAATTGACCACCTCCAGACAATTGTTGCCGTCAGAATAGTAAAAATTTTAGAAATATTTACAAGGCTAGCCATAGAAGTTAAAATATACAAAGCTAGCCACTTGGAATTCTGGCTTTACTTACCAGTAATAAAATCCATCAATAGAAAGTTTCCGTAGATAGAAATTAAATATTGTTATTAGCGTTAATCTCAAGACAAAATTAATTAATTAATTAATTAAGAGCTTTAACTTGTGGATGTACTTACCAGTAATAAAATCCATGCACTGAGCGCGAGGACTCCAACAACAACCAT
This sequence comes from Annona cherimola, assembly GCA_030490835.1. NCBI lineage: Eukaryota > Viridiplantae > Streptophyta > Magnoliopsida > Magnoliales > Annonaceae > Annona > Annona cherimola. The sequence continues at coordinate 114,033,476 of CM059971.1, forward strand.
GGCCAATCCAAGAAACCTTGTTGATTCCCATCCAGTACCACGAGCAGCAGCAGGAGCTGGCCCCTTGGATAGCATGATAATGAAAGCACCAGCGACGGACACAAGGGTCCCAAACAGCTTGCCTTTGCCCCATGAGACGTTGATTTCAAGCTTCTCTTGCCTTGAGATGATGGACAACATGTACGTAAAAACAGGCAACATATTTATAACCGCTGCCTCCAATGTACTTGAGATGTAGTAGAGACAGGCTGACAATAGGTTCTGGGATAAAGTTACTCTGCATAGGCGCAATCCATTAATTAACAAATGGATAAATTGACGGACATACACAGCCATTCGAATAATTAGATCATAGCTGATAAAGGATTATTTAAATTAAGTGGCCTTTTAATGTTCTTGGGGATCTAATTAATGTTTCATATGTAAATGAGACAGGTAAGGCTTGATGGGTGTGATTACAAGATGCAGTTTTTTCCACTAATCAACACACACAATGTCAGCATCTGAAAACCTTTGCATCAAGGCTTCTGTTACAGAGGCCATTTGTCGTATGTTTGGCCAATTATTGAGAGAGAGAGAGAGAGAGAGAGAGAGAGCGGGGGGCGGCTGGTGTTAGCAAGGCTGCTTGTCGTATGTTTGGCCAATTGTTGAGAGAGAGAGAGAAGGGGATGGGAGTCTGTGAGACACTTGGGGCAGAGCAGAGAGAGATGGCGGACATACCCGACTAGAGCAAGCAGAAAAATCCAGCATACTATGGATATTGAAAGAGGAGGCCAATTTCCCCTGCAATAGGAATTCAATCGAAGAAATTAATTATATACGTGCATGCAACAGGAGAATATACATGATTTATTCAAAGAAGTTGGGGGAGAAGGCATAGCAGGTGGGTGCACGGACTGACCTTTGAAAGATGAATGCTACTGCGGCTGCTACAAGCGTGGCCATGGCGAGTTGGTACGTGACAAAGACAGTAGAGCTTATCCCTTGAATGAGTATGATCTTGCTTACTACCACATACAGGGCTGAAATGAGCTGAACCATGATCATTCCTGCATATGGAGCCATTCCCACTACTGAAATATTCTCCATGTCTGCCTTTGATTTTCGCTGGAGAAACTCTCTCTCTCTCTCTCTCTCTCAAAATAACTACTACGCAAATGAAATGAAAAAGCTATATATAGTTATTTAGGTTTGATTTCCTGCTTGGGTTCTTTCCGCCTCTCCCTACCTCCTAGAATTTCTTTTTAAGGCAAAATTCCCTATGTATCCATGATATTTAACTATTATTCCTTATGTGCCTATAATATTTTAAAATTTTCTCCAACACATACGACATTTTATTACTAATTCCTCAAAAGCTCATGCCATTAATTTTAGCCCAAACGAACATCAAGCGCATGCATAAATGTTGATTTTGCCCATGTACCATTATATAAACAAATATGAAATAAATTGCTGCTCTGTTTCATTGTAATTTAAACAAAAAATATATCAAATTTGTTATGCAAAAAATATGATAGGGTTCCTGTTTGGAATCTTTGTTTACAAATAGTGTAAGGAAAATTTTGACATTTCTATACACACTGGACATTGATTTGGGCGGATTGACGACATGGGCATTTGGGGGAATTAGGGATGATATATTGTGCGCACCAGAAAATTTTTTAAAATACTAAGGGTACGAAATGAATAACAACAAAATGTTGTGAGTACAAGAGAATTTTTTTCTTTTTTAAAAAAAGATCCTATAAACTCGAAGGATCATGATTTTATTCGCAGGGCTAACATACAATAGCTCTAAAGGTACATTATTTTGTTTTATTTTATGAAATTATTTTTATATGTATTTAATTGATATACAAAATTTACATTATGTGGATATTTATTTTTTTTCAAAAATCAATATCTTAAGAGATATTTAAGTCATTTTCACTCTAAAAAATTATTGATAGCCTAATCAAAACCGCCTTTGGTTCATTTGAATATATAAAGGAATGTTTTTTAATTTTATGAAAAAAATGCACCTTGGAGCCCATCGGGCCATTCCACAAGGCTATGGTGAAAGTGGCCCAACCACCCGGCCTGTTAATTTAATCAAAAACCAATTGATCTCACGATAATGAAAGGAAGCTTACACAAATCTTCAATTATTATGATTTTTTTGATTGAAGTATATTTACAACATATCTTAACACATATCACATTTAAAGTTCTGAGATAATTCTAACAATATTTTCAAAGGAAGACCACCAGCTCCCAACCGAACAAGGGGGACCACACATGCCTCCACCGAAATTTTTTGGTTCGAAATCCCATGCAGGATTCGATAACGCGACGGGCGGAACGAAAGTTTTCGTTCCGCGCCCGTCCACTAAACGAGCGCGGCTCGTTTGGCACAAATATTCAATTATTGCATGGCCTTTTGTTGAGAAGTGGCGAACACTTTTTCTTTTTTAAGTGGGGAATTATTACTATAAATTATTCAACAACTAATATCCTAAATTAAAAGCTTAGCGTGCATCCAGAGATTTAGCAAATGAGAAAATCCATTTTCACCATGTGTCCATTAGACTCTTCATTAAGAATATCCACGTTAGCCACTGGGCAGTTGACCTAGTGGCAACTCAAAGGTTGTATACAGCCAACTGGGTTTCAACTATTTCCTCCTCCTCATGGATAGTTGTTTTACAATATAACTTCTCTAAAATGGAGGTTTTACAATTTCTTTCTAATAGTGAGATTTTAAAAAATTTTCCTTAAGAGTGTTTATAAGAAAATTTCTTTTCCTAGTACGAGGTTGTGAATTTACCTCATTCTCATATCAAAGATGTCACAATATATAAAATATCAAAAAAATTCCACATTAAAAAAAAAACAAAAAGAACAAAACACAAACCCGACTTGGATGCATCTATCCATTACGTTGTAACAGCAACCGGCCTTGCTTTAAAGAAGTATAATAATAGTGTAGGCACTCCATTTTATTTTATTTTATTTGGATACGTAGACACTCCGTTTTCAAACAACTGAAATAAATTTTAGACACCCTATATGTGATAATTAGTTTTGTGGAGGACGATGCACTACTGGGGCCTGATTTATGCGCATTGGACCCATTACTGAATTAATGGGCTATCATCTCCTGAGATTCGATAGGGGCCACATGTTCACAGAATTTAATACACCGCCGGAGCACCAACGCTGATACATCATCTTCGTCGTCGCAACCATGGCTGCCGTCTTCCTGCTGCACGCCGGCAATCATTCGAACAACCATCGGGTCTTTCCAACCCTGACTACTAGTGGCGGAAACAGCACTTCCCGCCGGCGAGATCAGCCGTCACCGGTGTCGTGGGAGAAGAAAACCACCTCCTACTAGCGAACACTTGGCCACCGTCGTCGATCGAAGCTAGCCGGAAGGTTGCGGTTGCCGAAGCCGCACAACCTTCGTCGTCTTTTTCGTCCCACCCGTTGACCAAGTGCGAAGTCGTACGCGGCCGCTGCTTCAAAGCTGGTTATCTCCCTCCGTGGCGAGCGTCAGCAACCCTCCGGTTATCTCCCTCGCGTCCGGCAAAAGACATCTGGCTGCCGTGCATGCACCGGCCATCTCCAGATGGGAAAACCCCGTTGCGCCGCTTGCCTTAGTCACGAGCGGCGAAGAATTGACCAACCCGCCTCCGTTCTCGATCCGCAAGCGGCTCTCAAGGCGGCAAAACAGATAGCCGCCGTTGTTGCAGTTCTCCGCAACAGATCTGGCACCTTCTCGCCACCGCCATGCTCGTCGCATCATTGTAAACCCATCTCCTCCATGGCGAATCAGCGGCAGTAACCTATCGTATTAGCCACGCACGCTGCTGGATTTGCTCTCAGCCGTTGATCATGATTGATAACTAATCAGGGCCGTCGATCATGGTACTGTTTCCGCTGCCCAGAAAATCCGAATAGCCATGTGCGACCCACCGCTGGAACCTTTTTCCAACACTTCAACGCCAGTGCAACCCACTTCATCCCATCCCGTTCAAACATCCTATTTTAATCAGGTTTAATCCGAGATCAAACCACACAGATGCATCATACGTGGCATCTCTATATCTTGATCACAGGTTCAAATCAAAATAACAGGGTTTTAATGCACCCATAAAAATTAATGAGGACTATCTATTCTGATAATCTTATTAGCTGTTAGTTGAATTCAAAGGAAATCCCTTCACATTTTTGGGATAGCTTTTTGATTTTTTAATATAATTAAATGTAACTTTTCCGTGGCAGCATGTATACTTTCAATATAACTTTTTCATTCTCATTACTCATCGTTGCATTCTCATCTGCAAGTCTTGCTTTGAAGATTCGTTTACATCTAAGATATGATAAAAATGAGATTACGATGGAATAAATTCTCACACTTTTTAAAAACGGATCCTTTACATAAAAGCGGTTTCCTATAACTTCTTATATTTGATGAAAAAATTCAATCAATTTATTATATTTAACATCATTTATTTAGCTTAGTGACCAAATTTTATCCAAATCCAATATATGTATAGTCCATATTTACTTAAAAATAGATACATTTATGTGTAAATTAATAAAAATGCTACGTGTATATTAGAATAAAAAATACTTTATAGAATCATTTATCCACGTATTTATGATATTTTAGAAAGTTTAGATGTTGAAAATACTATTTAAAACTTGATATTCAATACTAAATTATTTTTACATTTTATAGATAGAGCATATATATAGCGAAACTAGACAAATAAAAAGGTTTCTATGATAATATAAATGATGTTAAATACAATACACAAAATGAATTTTCTATAAGCCATTTAAATATTGAAAATGAATGGATTACATAGAAGGAGGTTTCATAAAAGTGCTCATTTTAAAAATATTTTTCCATTCCCAAGAATAATAATATATTTTTTTCATTTTCAATTTAACTATTTCTAACTTTGACATTCTCATATTATCCTTTATCTCATCTAATCTGTTAACAGAGCATTCCCTCTCCTCATACAAAAATACAGCAACATCACAAGAGCATCATTAATTCATCATTCGCATTCATTTCATAGGTTGATTGTTCAACCTATCGTGGCGCTCAGCACACGGCGCTGCAAACAGTGATACTTAAATATGGATGACACAAGAATCAATAATCCTGAGATGGATATGGATTAGACGAGGAGCGAAGAGGTAATTTCTCCATATCCTTCAATCGGATCGTAAGCAGCTTCTTCCTTCGCCTTTGACCACAGATATATGTAGAGGCCCACAACTACCATGATCGACCCAACAATGCTGCAGCCAGAAAGAAAAAGGGGTATATCAACTGATCAGAACTAATCCCCTAATTTTTATTTTATATCATCAAAAATAAAAGAAATTAAGGTGTTTAGCTAATTAATTTATGCAATTGAATTGAATTACCTTCCAACGTACAAGGAGTCGCCTAGAAAGGCCATTTCTAGAATGGTGGTGAAAACCAAGCCAAGAGGAGCAAACGACGCCACGAAGATGGGCCCCTTCACTCCAGCACACCATGTAGTGAAAAGGTTGGACACGCCGCAATAAAACAGCCCCTGCACGTTAATTAATTAATTGTTTATTTTTCCAAATTAGTAACGAGAATTTTTCTATTAATATGTTGAATGGAAAGCCAAGGAAATGCTCTAATTAGATTGGACTTCATGTACCAAAAAACTGAACTGACCCGTGCGTGCAAATCATCGTAATACGTACAGTTAGTTATTAGAGAGCGAAAGCGGGCCCAATTAATTAATTAAGGTATATATCTATACTCACTCCAAATAGCATATTTACAATCTCTAAGTCCAAGTTAAGCTTCCATTCCGAGTAGGGGTGTTAATGGTCATGGTCAACCCGTTAACCCACTCGTTCAACCCGTTAATAAATGGGTTTGGGTTGGGATTTTTGAATAAATGGGTTATGATCCGTCAACCCGTTCAACCATTTAATTAAATAAACGGATTAGGGTTGAGGCTTCGCAACCCGTCCAACCCGTTTATTTAACTCGTCCAACCCGTTCAACCCGTATAACTCATTTAATATAATATATTATAATATATATATATAATATTTATAACAGAAATTGACATTAAAGAGATGACTTGAGATTGGCGCTGATGTTTTCAAGCTAAAATAAATTAAATTCAGGTATGTTAACTTCGAATTATTTAATTTATTTAAATTTACAGATTTTATTGAAGATTTTTAGCATGAAAATTAGTAACAAACACAACCCGTTAACAACCCGTTAACCTGTTTATTAAATGGGTTGTAAATGGGTTAGGGTTGAAGTTTTTTAAATGGGTTAATAAAAGGATTAGGGTTGAGATATATTAAATGGGTTAGGATTAGGATTAGGCTCCAACCCGTTCAACCCGATCCGTTAACACCCCTAATTCCGAGGCTTCGTGGCTTGTTATTGCAGCAAGGACAGCTGTTTGCAACGTGCCGAAGAAGAACATGATTGCAGTCAATGAAATTTCTGCAGGATACCTTCTCGTCATTGGCCCCTGCATGCGTGTAACAAAATTAAAATCAGGAAATTTGAGAAATACTCCAATGTATGATTAATTAATGAAGTATTAATGTGTGCTGCAAACATGCTTCGATAGAAATTAAAGGCAACTGCATGTTACTTAATTAATTACCAGCAACAGGATCCATGTGCTGAGCGCAAGAACCCCAAGAAGCACCATGACCAAACCAAGCACCCATTCTAGCAAGCTGCTTGCGGTGAGCAAACTGGCCGAAGAAGCTGAATCTTTCCACAGCATAAGCGTCAGAGCACCAGAGACGGACAAAAGAGTGCCAAAAACTTTTCCCTTGCCCCAGGGTGTGTGGATGGCAAGTTGCTCTTGTCTTGAGATGATAGATAGTATGAAAGTAAATACTGGATTCAGGTTGACAACTGCAGCTTCCAATGAGCTTGATATGTAGTACAAACATGCTGATAATAGGTTCTGTGACACTGTTATCCTGCAGCGAAATGTTAGTTAATTGGATTAGCTCATTACGCTTAATTACATCTCTAACGTTGTCATAACAGAGAAAGGAAAAGATCGAAAGAAAAGCTAAAATTAATTAATCGGAAGTGAACGAAGCATATGCATGAAGTTCTTCCTTAGCTACCTAGGAAATTAATTACATACTCCCTTCCGACAAACCTACCAAATGATAGCGCAATAATTATATGGCAACAACGTAGGCTCCACCAAAGTGTGTGACGTCACATCCCAATTGTGTCAGTTACTTTTGGTCTTGAAAAAATCAGGGGAGTGAGAAAAACCACGCAGAATCATTAATTTTGGATAAGGTACTTGAAATTAATCCATCTAGCTAGCTCCAATTGATTTGACTCATTTCCATTCATCTGAATACCATCGGCAAGGCTCATCTAATAAATGGTAAATGCTGACGCGCATGGAAGTCTTTTACAAGGCAGGAGAAAGAATTGAATGACTGTCTTAGGTAACATACCCAATGAAGGCGAGTAGAAAAATCCAACATAAGATGGATTTGGTGAGCGGAGGCCTTGTTTTTCTGAAACAAAACAAGTACAATTAGCCAGAGACTACGTTAAATTAAGGGAACAAATCAGAAAGAAGAGAACATGTATATAGACAGAAATCACAGGGACGAGGGTTCGAAGGGGTTACACCAGTTACCTTTCAAAGATGAAAGCCAATACGGCCATGAAAATGGTAGCTACTGCAAACTGATAGACAAGAAAGACAGTGGAGCTTATCCCTTGCGTGAGTATGACCCTGCTCAGCACAACATACGCTGCTGAGCTGAGCTGCACAAAGATCATGCTCCCATGGGGAGCCATCTTTGATACTGCACCAACGCCACCCAAAGCTGAATCGAATACCATCCTGAACTCTCTCTCTCTCTCTCTCTCTCTCTCTCTCGCCGCCCAAATTTTGCAATTGCAAGTCAAGTACGTATATTCGTTTATCTACTTACATATATATAGCCAGATAGTCGAGACCTGATCTTCTACGACCGGTCGGAAATCCGGTGATTTCCGACCGGTCAAAAAATTTATTTTTTTATTTTTTTTTTGAAAAATAATTTTATAAACATGTTAATCTAGTTATATTTAATCTATAAACCAAATTTTATCATTTTTGGATATGTATATATATTTATTTTGGATTTTTAAATACAGGGGTATTTAAGTCATTTTAAGAATATTTAAAATGACTTAAATACCCCTGTATTTAAAAATTCAAAATAAATATATATACATATCCAAAAATGGTAAAATTTGGTTTATAGATTAAATATAACTAGATTAACATGTTTATAAAATTATTTTTCAAAAAAAATTAAAAAAAATATCATTTTTGACCGGTCGGAAATCACCGGATTTCCGACCGGTCGTAAATGATCAGTCGGCCAGATAGTCAGCTGCCATCTTCGATTCTTCTGTACATCTTTCATATATTTTTTTTATTATATATTTCTTCTAAGGTGGGAAGAAGGGTATATGTTGGTCCGATCCCGGTCCCACGCTGAAGACCCAAAGAAGCAAGGACGCGTGCTTGTGTGTGTTGACCACTGGAATATACATATATACTTTTCCAAGGCTGCAGTTTCGGAATTCAGTGCACCCAGGTGCATTCAGCCTCAATGCACCCGGGTGCACTGCACCTACTTTTTTTTATTTTATTTTTAAATTTTTTTTTATACAATGGTTAATCTAGGTTTATTTAACATATGTATCAATTTTTAATATTTTTTGAGACTTTTAGATATTTTTTTTAGATTTTTAAAAATCAGTGGCATTTTCGGTAATTTAAAATTACGAAAAATGCCACTGATTTTAAAAAATCTAAAAAAAATATCTAAAAATCTCCAAAAATAGTAAAAATTGATATATATGTTAAATAAACCTATATTACCAGCTTCATGAAAAAAATTTAAAAAGAAAATAAAAAAAAATAGGTGCAGTGCACCCGGGTGCATTGAGGCTGAATGCACCCGGGTGCACTGAATTGGGCTCCGCAGTTTCGTGGGAAGGTAGCGATATCCCAGAATCAGACAAGTAGAGCCTCAACCAGCCGCAAAGCCATGCTTTTTCTAACACGTGGCTTGCCAAAATAAATGGCTCAGTGGCCTGAGATTGCACATGTTCGTGGATAGAACCGGTCTGTTTAACCATGCTTGCCCTGACGCGGATGTATAATGTTTAACTGGCAATAATAGCATTGAAAATAAATGCATAGCTCAGATCAATGTCGTAAAAACAGTACTATCTGACCCGCCGGTTCAACTCATCGAAACCACCGGCCTGTTCAATTCGACCAGAATAACCGTGAACTCGATTCCGTTTTTATTACATCGCTTATGATTATTTTCACCTCTATAGTCTTCCGCAACCAAATGCATGCTTGCTATTAAGTAATATATGTAAATACTTAACCGAAGATTCTCCATGAAACCCGTTCAGTATACAAGCTTTCAGGTTATATATATTTTTATTTAAATCACTACAAGAAAATTCTTATTTAGCGATCCTCATTAGCAACTAAACAAATCCTTTTTAACAAGAAAAGCATATCTAAGGAAAATTTTTCTTGTTTATTATGTTACTTTTATGGGCAAGAAAATTTTTCCATACTTATATTAATACTTTCATTGGCAAGTAAGAATTCCTTATGATGATGTTTTCTTAATTACTAAATTAAAATATAGTCGCTTAAATGGAAAAAATAAATTATTGGCAAACATCTTAGCGGTTGCTATTTAACATATGCCACCAGCTATTGGCAACTAGTTTTCCGTTTGCTACTAACTTTTATATAAAAAATTTTACAATAAATCTAAATCACTCATTATATTTAATTTTTTTTAGTCTGGATACAGAAAATCAATTTTATTAAATTTTTTATAATCTACATTAAAAAATGTAATTGAAAGGAATCTTATGTATTTGTATTTGCCGTTGGATTACATATAAATATGATTAAATTAGTTTTATATTATAAAAATATTTATGGAGAAAATATCATTCATGGCTTAAATTTAAATAAAAATACGAAAAATGCAAAAAGAGGAACTGCAGCCAATTAAGCTGGAGCATTTCTCGATAGCAACAAAAAATCAAAAACGGGAAAATAGAAAAGATGAAGATTAATTGTGATTGGGAGCCAACACTATATACGAATTAGCAGTTTAATCAGGTCAATGCGCATACTAAGGGTATGTTTGGTAAGATATAAAAAATATAAAACTAAAATTTTTCAATATAAAATTTTTCACTCTTCATAATTATCTTATTTTTAATTATTTTTTCACATCTTCATGTACACTTTTCAATTATTTTTTACATAAAAAACTTATTTATTTTAATTTTATTTTCATTACTCATAATCATTATCTCTATCATATGACATTATTTTCTTTTATTTTGGCAACTTTTATGCCAGAAATTTTTCATACGAAAATTTTATTCATTTTCAAACACATCTTAAAAGTCTAAGATAGTATTGTTTAAAAAAATTTAAAAGAAGAAAGTTCTCCATGTATATTATATAAAGGCTTGTGAATTGGGATGTGACGATAGCAGCCAGGTCTCACTTGAGAGTACAAACGTTGAATGGCACCTGTTTGTGTCTGAGTCAATCCACGTCGTGAAAATTGTCTCGTCGAGGAATAGTGCTGTATTTGGCCAGAGTCGGTCAACTTCCATGAAGCTAGCCTGATCTATTTCCTATTGATTTCCTATATTACACCCCAATTGGTGAACGAAACCGACATAAATTGAATAGATCCTGTTAGAAATACGAATATATAGAGAAAATACGACTCGAGTAATTAATTAGCCCCTAGCTAGCTAGCATCCATTTGTTGACTGCATTTTCTTTCGGTATTAATCACCATTTAACCAAGGCAAATGACCATTTCAGATTGGTCTAAAAATACATTTTTTCTTTTTTCAAATTTTTTATAAACTGTTAACCTATGTATACTTAGGGTATGTTTGACAAATAATAAAAAATGTCAAGATAAAATTTTTCAATTTAAAACTTTTTACTCCCCATAATTATTCTTTTTAAATTTTTTTTCACGTCTTCTAATACAATTATCATATTTTCAATCATTTTTCCGTAGCTACCTACAAAACTAACCTATCTATTTTAATTTTATTCTCTTTACTCTTCATCATTACCCCTATATTATATCACATTATTTTCTTTAAATTTAACAACTTCAATTTGTAACAAAAACTTCTCATCCAAAATTTTATAACTTATCAAACACACTTTAAAAACTAAATTTTACTACTTTCGAAGATGTGTATATATTTATTTTGTATTTTTAAATCTAAGGGTAATTTAGTCGTGTTTCAACAATTTAAAATGATTAAGATATTTTTATATTTAAAAATTCAAAATAAATATATACAAATTTTATAAAAAAAATTAAAAAAATAAAAAGTATATGTTTTTAGAAGCCGGTAGATATGATTAGGCCCCTTTAACTAGCTCCTAGTCGTTGGCTAGCTTCAATTATTGACATTTGAAGCCTTCCATTCATTTATATTATATTAATTATAACCCACCACGATCAAAAAACCAAAAAAAAAAAAATTATAACCCCACTGGATGAGCTCATGTACATCCAACTACCTAAATGTCAAAATAGACGAAGAATGTTAGTTTTGCTCTGTGCAAATGATCTACCCAATCAGATTATGCGCGTGGCGAAATTAATTGTGTCATTTAATTAAAAACCAAGGGGATTAGCGTCTCCATTTCCATGAAGTTTCAACCTATGCTGCACATTTCCGGCCCACGCCCAATCCAGTGAACAACCATTCAATTAAGGTGATATATATATGAAGAGAAAAAGGGAGCATTGAGTCACATATACTTATTTTTTTATTTTTTTCAAATTTTTTTTACACGAATGTTAATATAATTGTATTTAACATGTATATCAATTTTTATCATTTTTGGATATTTTTAGATATTTATTTCAGATTTTTAAAAATCAGTGGCATTTTAGTAATTTTAAGTTATTAAAATGCCACTGATTTTTAAAAATCCGAAATAAATATCTAAAAATCTCCAAAAATAGTAAAAATTTATATATACGTTAAATACACTTAGATTAATAAGTTTCTGAAAAAAATTTGAAAAAAAATATTTTAAAAAATAAATACATACGCGCGGGAGCATTGACGCTCAATGCTCTCGGGTGCACGTGATCACCCTCCGTGAAAAACGACTAAAAATCCAGCCGCTGTCTGTACTAAATAAAATATTTCTGGTCCTCGTCCATCCTTTACCAATTCCAGACGTATCGTCGGTGATAGTTTCGTATTCTCCCCGTTTTTCATTGTATATTTACATCTACTTAAATATTTATTATAATGAAGCTCTTCCGACGTTCTTATAACTTGAAGGAAAACCTGCTCTTATTTGGAATTTTGAAGACAACTTTACCAAGGAATCGAAATGAGAGAGAGAGCCCCCCAAATACACCGGCGGACAAAACGCCCTCAGCATCGTTCTACTAATTTGGGGACAATCAGTGCTACCGACTTGAAAAGGGCCGGTTGGCCGTATTCTCCGCGTTAATTCGTTTGTTTCTGTTCATTCATCAGACCACTATTAATTGAAAGGTCACCATGCGTTGGAGAGAATATCAAAATGCGTGGGAACTTTTTAAAATTTAATATTTATATACAAAATTGCAAAATTACAAAAAATGGATATGTAAATGCAAATAACTCAAATTTATTTTTCTAACTATTTTTCCAACTATTTTTCCCTACATATCACTACAAAATCGCTTTATGCAACAAACGAAATTTGCTGCATATATAATATTATGTGCAGCATTCAAATTTGTTGCATACAATTTTTTACAAGTAATTGAATTTCTGCATTTATGAAACGAATCTCCGCTGCAAACAGTGTACATGTAGCCACTCCGTAGCCGAAAATTTGCATTAAAAGTCCGTGTGCTATTAATTTTATATTAAATGCAGGGGTTAATTTCAAATATACTCACTCCATTTGCCCTCATTTACAAATATACCTCTTAAGTTTGAAAACTTTCACACATACCCCCTGAGTATTTTATTAATTTCCAATATACCCAGTATAATAGTTAAGGACGTTTGATAATTTTAAAATCTCAAAATATCTCTTATCAATTTAGCATCTACTGTTATTAATGTCATATCCAGACTGTTAAAACTCGTTTTGCTTAACTTCTCTCTTAAATTAGATGATTTTCCACCACATTATTCAACTTTTGCCATAAATAAATGACAATAATTATTAAATAATAAGGGGTATTTTGGACATTTGTTATGATAAATAACGGTAGTTGTTAACTGTACTTGAGGGAATGGGTATGAGTAAAACTTCACTCATACTATATGTGATAGTTTTCAAACTTAGTAAGTATATTTATAATTAAAGATAAATGCTGTGTATATATTTGAAATTTATCTTATATACAGAAACTTGGTTTGTTGCGTAAATGTATTTTACTTTGTAGTTTTCTTCGGCATGAATCTTAGCTTCCGTGTCCAAAGTCCAAACGTACGTCACTCTGGTTGAATTGCAGCTCGGGTCCCTGAAACATTTATGGTGGATTCTCTCTCTATGATGCGAGATTTATGAATTATAAGGCCTGCAACGGAGTCTCGTGCACGTTTCCAATTTCCCTAAGGTAGGTTGTATCCTGATGAAATATTACCTGCAAGCATGTATATTAATATTTGATTTGTCTTCATGCAATGTATCTGCAATATTTCATATATGTCAATTCCGCACATTTTCTTTTTTCTTCATTTGATTGGATATCGCAAGGATGGGTCCTTTTGCCCATATTAATTAGGCACTGCTCGTTGTCATGAAATATCCGATCAGACGATTTATCCACGTTTATCTAATAGTAATAGAAACCATTCGTCATTAGTAATAGACGCCCAATTTCATTCAGATGCATGAAATGGAAAAAAAAGAAGAAGAAGAAGAAGAAGAAGAAGAAAGGTAGAAAGGAAAGTAGTTCTGTTTCTGACGTGGAGGCAATCCTTTTGTGCTTAGATTGTGATCGGTTTTCGGTAAACTCATCCTTAGTGCCAGTTAACAACTTGAATGAGATGGGATGAGATGAAATTTTCTATTGTTCAAAAATATTTTTCTTATCCTAAAAATAATAACCTACTTTTTCCACTTTATATACAATTTTTCTCATTCTCAAGACATAATAACATTTTTTCATTTCACATCTTCATCTCATTCCCATCTAATCAAATTATGAAAGACAAATGAATAATGCAAACATGAGCATTGAGCAAAATTTTAGGATAAAAACCTTTTAAAAATAAAGGATTGACATGATGTAGGTAATAATTAGGAGTAAAGAAAATAAAAATAGATAGAATACTTGTGTAAAAATATGTAAATAAAATGATATAATTTAAAATTTAAGTAATTAACATATCAAATCATATTAAATGATATAAAAAAGAGAAGAAGAGTTTTTCATAATATTACTAAAAGAACCCAAAGAGTTAAGTTTAAAAGATATAAAAGTAAATATTGAAAAGTATAATTGGAAAAAAAATTTAAAAGTAAAAGAGTGATACATGATATGATAGTAATAATAATTAAAATAAAGTTAACATAGATGAGATTGTTATATGAAAAAATCTAAAAATATAAGACTATAAAATTGATATTGAAAAGTAAGATATTTAGATAGTTACTAATCATATCAAATCATATGTAAAAACAAGCGCTAATTTTTTCGTTACATCCTTTCCCAACGGACACTTTGTATCTACAAGTGGTGTAGCATTTATGTAATGCTCAAAATATGTGTTGAATTAGGAAAATTTCCGCCCTAATATTATTCCTAAGAAACTAAGAGCTCATTAGAATGAGTTATTTTTTATGATACCTATTTTTAAGAAAAGTCATAAACTACTCTAAGGCCCCATTTGCCGCTGCTGTGCATAGGTGGCTTTCGCTTTCGAAAAATTAGCTCCAATTTCTGACGGAAACGATATTTTTGTTCTTATCTCACATCCACTTTTTATTACCCCGATGAAACTGTCTTCCTGTGAAAATAAGTGAAAATTTGAGGAGATGTTTGGTAATGCTAAAAATTCTTCAAATTAAGTTTTTTTACTTTCTATGGCTATTTTATTTTTAATTATTTCTTCATTTTTTTCTATATAATTATTCTACTTTTCAATTATTTATGTACAACTACTTATATATTTAACCTATTTATTTTAACTTTATTCTCTTTATTTTTTATTATTATTAATATTATGTTACATTATTTTCTCATATTTTAAAATTTTTTATATCTTCAAAAAAAAAAATCATCTGTCAAATACATCTTTACTGCCGTAGCTTGAGTAAAAAGCCAAGAAGCACTCTGAAACGCATGGCCAAACGAGGCCCAACTAAAAATAGGCCTAGCTAAAAATGCTTCTTTACTTGTTCAACTTTTTATTCCAATAATATCCCTTCATGTATTATATAATTATTAAAAAACTATTCATTTTTATTTTCTCTTTAAACAATTGCTCAGATATTTTTCAACTATTTTTTTGTTGGTAAACACGAGCTTACAAATTATGCCCAGTGACGGATTGCTGTGCATGCCATTACCATCATGAGCTGCTAGCATATGATATATGGCGTAAATTTTTAATTTTTTTTTCCGACGCACACCCTGCACCCTGACCATCTTCACATGGGCCCAAGTACTTGGGCCCGCTCCACTTCCAGGGAACATTTTTTTAGGGCAATATTTCTGTCGTCTGACTCTTCAACTTTAATTCAACCGCACTTTTGCAAATTTAATAATTATGGGCTGAAATTACAAAATTATAAAAGGGAGGTAAATGAAAATAACTGTATTTTATTTTCCTGCTCATTCTCGCCGACCTGCCCATATTCATTCACACGCATGAAAAAGAACGGGTCGAAACTCGAAACGCACGTCACTCTGGTTGAGTTGTCGCCTAGGCAGCTTAGGCATGTAGTTCAACCGTTCAGGCGTGACAGCTGGTAAGCTGGTGCGTCGCAGAGTCTCGTGCCCGTACGTTTCTAATATCCGTATGGTGATTGGTGAATTGTACACGGACGAGAGATTACCTGCAAAGCCTGCAATTGATATCTGGTTTGTCTTAATGCAATGTATCTATAATTCCATATCAACTGTACAAATTTGAGAGTTTTTTCCCCAGAGACTCAACTGGCTGTTGCAAGGATGGGTACTTAATTCCCCATATTAATTCTTGTCATGAAATATCTCAGATGGTCATCAGGCATTAGTTTTTCCAGTTGACCTAGCCGAAATAGGAGGTCAGTTTGGTAGCTCCAACTTCGATTCCAGATCATGAAATGGATTTCAATTTTTTTTTTTTAAAAAAAAAAAAAAAAAAAAAAGAGAAGGCAAAGGAAAGAAAAGAAGAGCGATTGCAAGTATGTCATCATCTTGGAATTATGTGAATTTGCTACAGCAGTGTTATATATAATAAAGAAGGTTAATCTCTCAACTCATAGTTTTCTTTTACTAACACAATTTCGTTCATGCCTGTGGCTGTGGGACAGTAGGAATACCTATTCACCGCAAGTGATGACGTAGTACGTAGTTTCTGATGAACTTGTGCATATCCTTGCAACTTCTTGTAATTTTCTGGCGAAATTGATGAGTCATGAACATGCGGTTGTCGCTGTTGTTCTTTTAATTTCTTACTCTCGTTCCATGGTATGTAGAGGCTCTCCATCAATTAAGAGCTGGACGGGAAGATCAAAACTGGGTGCCAATACTTCCCAACTTTTCAACAGGAAACGCACTATACACTTCCATCTTGGACTACGTGATCCGGATGACTGGATATAAGAGAAGATGTGATTGATTCGTCACAATCCATCAAACAGTAGGCTTCCTCCTTAGCTCTTGACCATAGATACACGTAAAGGCCCATTACGATCATGAACGATCCAACCAAGCTGTACCAATCAATTCCAGAAACAACAAGTTGTTGAGTAGCAATGACCAAATTTCATAACTATCTTCCTACGTAGCGAATCCAAAAAGTTTTGAAGTTTTCATGCTGGATATCCAGTCTAGTAGATCCATGGTTTATGGAGCAACCAATGTGTTAGAAAAGCATCAATCAAGACATTCAGTTGGCAGGTAGGAAATCAGTGTGTATTATATAAGGAATGATGAAGATCAAGAAGCAGGCAACAATCAGAAGTCAGCTAAGGCGCAACTGACTGATTAGCATAGCTTAATATGCACATGACCATGAGATGGGTAGAGATTTCTGACAATTAGTACCTTCCAATGTGCATAGTATGGCCAAGGAACACGGATTCCAGGATTGTGGTGAATAAGAGCCCCAGAGGGGAGAAGGAAGATACAAAAACTGGCCCTTTCAATCTTGCGCACCATGCAACGAAGAAATTCGCAAGGCCACTGTTAAGAGCACCCTGCAAGAACCACGTAGAAGCGTATGATGGTAATGATCAAAACTTGTTTTGCGCTTGGTGGGTATTTCATATTGATTGTGATTGTGATTTGTATACCCAAATTAATTTGGTTCCCTGTTATGTTGTTGGAATGACAGTAGTCCAATCTCAACCGACTCAAGAGTCAGCAGTTGTCCAAACCCCAAACAAAGTGAGGAAGAGACAATCTTTTTGCGATTGTGGTTCATGGTGTTGATAGAGCTAAGGTCCAACTAAGTCAAGTTTTATTTGATGAGATCAGAACTCAAATTATAAAACCTCAGTATCAGAAGGTAACCACACCCAAATTAGAACAGGTTAATCAATTTGCAACTATGACTAGTGAATCATGATGGTACTGAACTAGCCAAGTTTTCAAATTGTTGAACAAATCAGAACTCCAATTACAAAACCTTGGTTTCAGAAGGTAACCCACTAATGCTCTCACACTAACTAACAGAAGGCAGTTTCAGCTAGTTCTTGTCCAAACCCAGCTGCTTCACCCATTACTAGGACATTTTTTCCAGTTGATCCAGCTTGACGAAAAACCAAGTCGCGCCTGTCCAACCAAACTACTACGGAAAGTTAATCCAGTGTATAAGGGAGAAACAGAAAAAACGAACATCAAGACGCTTGGCTTTGACAGGTTGATGGTTGTGATGTTAACATTTTATGGAGTTACAAAACCCGATAACAACATAACACTTAAGGCTTGTTTATTAACACAAAAAAAATTTCAATCTAAAACTTTTCACTCTCCACAACTATTCTATTTTTTAATTATTTCTTTAATTTTTCTCTATACAACTACTCCACTTTTTAATCATTTCTACACAATTAGATGCATCTAACATATCTATTTTAACTTTATTTTCTTTACTCATCATTATTATCTCATTCATATCACATTATTTTCTCTTCGTTCAAAACTTTTACGCCAAAAATTTTTCATCAAAAGTTTTATTACTTTCCAAACACACCCTTAGTTGAAGAATTCAATAACAACAGAATACTTACACCAATGAAGATGTTTAGCAGCTCTAAATCCCACTTGAGCTGCCAGTAAGAGGCTTTTTGGCTCAGCAAACCAGCCAGAACACACGTTTGCAATGTGGCAAAAAAAAACATGATTGCTGTCATTGATAGCTCAGCCGGATATTGCTTTGTCACAGGCTCCTATGAATTAGAAAAGGAGAGGAGAAAAGGCATTTGAGTCAGTGCTCCATGGTAAGCCAAGAATGTTTTTCTTAATGTGTAAATCTTTTTATGTAGATTGGATGAAGTGGACATTATTATTTTTTATATTGAAAATTTCAGACTAGACTCGATCTAATGTTTTTTGTTTTTTTTACTTGTTCTTACGGATTTCATGTAAATCCCTATGCTTCCGAGTAACTGCTTTTCCTTGCACTGATTTGTCTATTTACATATGATGTCCTCATAGACTGTCAGAAGGATTACAAATGAAGCAGAGTTCAGCGCATTATACCTGCATCGAAATTCTGTTTCTTTCATCATTTTCTGAAATTTCATGTAAAGACCCTAAATGTTCTTCCTTGGATTGTTTTTAACGCATCCGGCTGCAAATCCTTTTTTATTTATTTTTTTGAATTTTTTTATAAAACTCCTTATCTAGGTGAATGTAACTTATGTATTAAGTTTTATTATTTTTGGACATGTACATATATTTGTTATTTTTAAAAAGAGGGGCGATGCCGCATGGAACCCCCCATGCGTCCGGCCGTGGGATCCTTTTTTTTTTTTTTATAAACACGCAGAGCTAAGTGTATTTAATCTATAAACCAAATTTTACCATTTTTGAATGATTTTAAATATTTTATTTTTATTTTTAAATATAGTGGCATTTTCATAATTTTTTGGGTTAGAATTACAAAAAATTTCACCATGTTTAAAAATAAAAAATACTTAAATGCATCTAAAAATGGTAAAACTTTGTATATAAATTAAATACAACTAGCTATACATGTTTATAAAAAACTAAAAAAAATTTAAAAATGCTTCTCATGGCCGACCGCATGGGATCACATCTCTTTTAAAAATAGTGATATTTAGTCATTTAAAAAGGACTGAAATCCCATCACTTTTAAAAATAATATATATATATATATACATTTTTAAAAATAGTAAAACTTGACGTACGGATTAAATATACTTATATCAAAAGTTTTATTAAAAATTTTCAAAAAAATAAATAAATGCGTTTTGCAACTAGATACAATAAAATTTCAATGCATCCGGATATACTAAAACATCCTCGCTTCTCTTTGTCATCTTTGTAAAAATTTCAATGTCTTGTTCACCTAACGTTTAGTCCACTAGATCACTCAACCAAATGGAAGTATTGGGCAATGGATCTGTTCACCTGGCCAGGTACAGTTGAATTGGATTGCCTGGCATATGCTGGTGCTTTAGTATGTATCAGCATTAAAGCCAAAAAAAAGGCAGACATGAAAGATCACGAGGTGGAACTCACCAGCATCAAGATCCAGGTGCTGAACGAAAACACCCCAACAATAACCATTGCCAATCCAATCAACCAATTTTTCAGGTTCGTAGACATCAACTGTTCTGCCGATCCACGCCACAGCATCAGAGTCAAGGCACCAGAAACCGAGAGAAGGGTTCCAAGGATCTTCCCTTTTCCCCGTAGGCTGTGAATTTCGAGCTTCTCTTGCCTTGTGATGAGAGAGAGAACATATGTAATGGCAGGAATCATGTTTAGTATGGATGATTCTATTGTGCTTGTGGTGAAGTACAAGGCCCCTGCTAACATGCTCTGGGCCAATGTTACCCTGCACAGATAACAAAT
The DNA here is from genome assembly GCA_030490835.1 of Annona cherimola. Lineage (NCBI taxonomy): Eukaryota > Viridiplantae > Streptophyta > Magnoliopsida > Magnoliales > Annonaceae > Annona > Annona cherimola. The sequence goes on from CM059971.1 coordinate 114,053,846, forward strand.
AAATAAATAAATCCGTAAAATGTTCCAGACCAGTTCACCTGTTCAGATACACATTGTAAATAAAAAGGTCACTATGCAAGCTCTGCTGACCCAAGAAATAAGATTGTTTTCTCCGTAGGCCGTAGCCCATAAGTGCACTCAGCCAAACGCACGTTTCTCTCAGACAATAAAGTTATTAATCCATAACCGAGATAATTGCAAACTTGCAAGCTCTAAACAAATGCTTGTTATGCGATCACTTACCCAACTAAAGCCAGCAGAAAAATCCAGAATAAGATGTGTCTTGTAAGAGGAGGCCTTTTCCTTCTGCGACCAGACACAAAGTCCAATTTCCATCAGTTCCTATGATCCTCGAAAAGAAGGGATAAAATGAAACCCATATACACCCATAATACCATTTACCTCTCGAAGATGAACGCGAGAATAGAAATGAAGATGGTTGCCAAGATGAACTGATAGACAAGAAATACAGATGAGCTGATGCCTCGGACTAAGATGATCTTGCTTATAACTATATAACTTGCTGTGATGATTTGGCCCAGTATCAAGCTCCCATGCGGTGCTGCCTTCAATGCAATCTTCTTCAGTGATGAAATTTCCATCTCCCGCTCTCTCGCTCGCAAATGTGTCAGGGACTACTGATTTTGAAGTGGCACTGGGCTAAAAGTCAAACAATCAGAAAACATGGATTCCGTCTGTATTTCAGTTAAATCCATTTAAATTTATAGGTCTGCCCGCCGTATTTTTTTGAGTTCGCATTTACATCTTACCAATTATTCCAATTCTCTCAAATCAAACTGCCAATCGATGCCCGTCCTGATTGCGACTTCCCGCCTCATCCCGAGGACGCCAACCACCCGAACATTATTCTTCCCACGCGACCAAGTCACGTGCTTCTCGTGCAACTCCCGCATGACCCATTCACCGCACGTCCCGCGCGACCGAATTATTCATGGGAATATAAAAGGAATTTGGGGTAAAATACGTGTGTATAATTGGGAATTCCCCAATTATATAACTGTGATAGTTAACCGCCTTCATTAATCATTAGGCTGTGATAATATGAAAAAAGTTCATGTTCGCAAACACAGATTAAGCTTAAGGCTACAACTAAGAATTGTTTAATTAACCAGCAAAGCCAGGATGAAGTGAGCTCCAAAATTTTGAGATTGCAAAAGACCTTCAGATATAATAATTTTGAGAGTCTAAAGATTGTTTCCATCTAAAATATTGGAGATATCAACTCCCCCTACTGGGCTTCTAAATTGGCCGTGAGAACTGCTGAGCACCGGACTGACTTCACTGTATTGACGGGAGACTGAGTCGCTGACGTTTGGAAATATTGAGGAGCAGAAAGATTAAAGATATGAGACAGTATTCCAGTAAGCCATTGAAATTGTTGATATTTAACTTTCTCCATCCCCTATTAAATAATAATAATAATAATGCTGGCGGCGAGAAAAAAGGAGGAAATAAAAAGAGGGAGAGAGTGAGAAGTCAATTACTTCATCAGTAGACTGTCTCATAGTAGTGCGGATGGTTGCCCGTGAAAGTAGAAACGTTGAATAGTCTCCAACCCCCAGTAGTTCAGAAAAAAGAGTAATGAGGCACAAACACGGGTATTAGATTGTACGCATAGGAATTAGGGAGTCCATAAACGAGGAGGAGAAAAGGAAGGATTGGTAGCCTCTTGGAGTTGTGGAGGGAAAAATGGAAGGTTGGAGAAGCAGTGTAAGAAAGGTTGCTCCATATGCAGCCATGGTGTTGGCACAGCTGATTGCAGCAAGCTATGCCATCCTTAGCAAGATCATCTTCACGCAAGGAACCAGCACTGTCGTTTTCATTGTCTACCAGTTCATTGCGGCATTTGCTTTCATGTCCCCTTTCGCATACTTCCTTGAAAGGTCTCTCTCTCTCTCTCTCTCTCTCTCTCTCGTCTCTCGTCTCTCGTCTCTCTCTCGTCTCTATCATGCAGTTCTTCTTCTTACCATACATGATATGTTGTTGCAGGAAGGCAAGGCCTCCTCTCTCCCTGTCAATTCTATGCTGGATGTTCCTATTAGCATTACTTGGGTAAGTGATTAACATAAAACCTCTGTTCTGTTCTTCTCCTTAAATCTCATCAAATTTCAGCCACCAAGACAATTCACTTCTACTTAATTCTTGGCCGTGCTAAGATTTGTAAATTAATTCATGGCACCATCACTAGCCATTTTCGTTTCAATTATTCGGATTTTTCGAATTGTAAAAGTTCTCAATGCAATTACATGAGAAAAAAAATACTGAGGGTCCATTTGACAACATTGAAAAAAAAAATTTCTCCACAAATTTTTCACACCTTCCGGCAATTGTGCTATTTTTCAATTATTTGTACATATTTTTGTGTACAAATATCCTTTATTTCTAACATTACCTCTATTTTTTTCAAAAAAATTTCTCCAACAACTTTTTAACACTTTTTCCCATATTATCATAACGTCAGAACTTTTGAATAAAAAAAATTCATGTAAAATTTTTTAAAATGGTGTAAAATTATGTAATATAATAAAGATAACGACGACAAATAAAAAGAATAAAATTAAAATTTATAAATTATTTGTATAGATAATTATGTAAAAATAGTTGAAAAGTATAATACTTTTATAAGAAAATATGAAAAAAATTAAAAATAAGATAATTATAAAGAATAAAAAATCTTAAACAAACATATTCTAAGATTAATGCCCTGGTACTGAACATCAACTAATTATCTATCATGCAGGGCGACCTTGTTTCAGAATCTCTTCTCGGCAAGCTTGAATTACATTTCAAGCACTGCTCAATCCGCCGTTCTCAACCTCTTCCCTGCTTTCACCTATCTGCTATCGGTCGCATCCCGGCAGGAAATGCCGGAGCTGAATCGCCTGAGGGGCATCGGGAAGCTATCAGGAACAATACTCTCGGTCGCGGGTGCTTTGACCATGATCTTTTGGAACAGCAGTGCGGTCAAAACGGCGGCGGCGGCCGCGGCCGGGTCAGGACATTGGATGGTTGGATACGTCTTCGCTGCCTTGGGCATACTTTCCCTCAGCACGTGGCTAGTCTTGCAGGTGAGAATGTTAGCTTGCGTAGCAGAGGCTCATAAGTCATACCCTTGTTGAAGTTTGATGAACGGCGTGGCCGCCCATTCCCCATTCTTTTTCATCTACGTTCTCCTCAGCTTTTTTCCTACTCCTCTGGCCCACCTACATGAATCATGATCAGCGTTTTGTACTGATTTTGGCCCCAAGCAAAGACATGAAAAAATAGGAACATAATTTAACGCTTTCGGGTCTATATACCTATTTTTTTTATTTTTTTTGAATTTTTTTTATAAAACTATTAATCTAAGTGCATTTAAATTTTATATCAATTTTTATCATTTTTAGAGGTTTTTAGATTTTAAAAATCAGTAGTATTTTAGTATTTTAAATTATAAAATGTCATTGATTTTTAAAAATTCGAAAAAATATCTAAAAATCTTCAAAAATAATAAAAATTGATATACATATTAAATACACTTAGATTGACAGTTGATTAAAAAAAATTCAAAAAAATTTATAAAAAATGTATATATGCACCCCAAAGCATTGAAGCTTAATGTTCTCTAATGCATACAGCTGGGCTCCAAAAAATATAGGTAACGAAGATGTAGATAAAATGAATTCAAATCCAACTCCTGTTTCTTCTCTGATCTTTAGGAACTTGTTGTTATTTTCAATCTGCGTATTTTCAGGAGCCCATGACAAGAAGATATCCGGCTGAGCTATCCACGACCACCATGATGTACTTCTTTGGAACCCTTCAAACATGTGTTCTCGCCACGTTCACCAACACTAAGGCCTCCGAATGGAAGCTCACGTGGGATCTGGAGCTCCTAAATATATTTTTTGGGGTGAGGTTTTGTTTTTCTTTAATTAATGATCAGGCATTTGCCAAAACATCTGAGGCATGTCATGACTGATGAATTGAGCTTAAATTATCAGATATATGGACCATTTTGGTTTTTATGATGGGACAGGGCGTTTTGAACAGCGGCATTGGAATTTTCATCTTCGCCTGGTGTGCCCGAGTAAAGGGTCCTCTCTTTGTGGCTGTTTTTGCTCCATTGACATTGCTGTTCACGGCTATTGCAGAAATAGTGTTCCTTGGGCAGAGGACGAGTATTGGGAGGTAACGAGCTCATCTTATGTGAAAAGCCATCATCAAGTCAGGGTCTTTTTGGTTTTTGCTTAGACCATTTAGGGCCTATTTGCTCTGCTTATTATGCGGGTTAGGTGCTTCGATAACTATAAAAATGTTTACTGCTAAGAAACATAATTCAAGTTGATATGGATCACAGTTAAAGTATATAATAAAATAGGACAAATAAATAACAACAAAATCATATGCATAAAATACTAAAATTTACGTGGAAAACTCTTCAATACCAATAAGGGAAAAACAACTAAAGAAAGATAATAATCCACTATAATAAACAAGTTATAAAAATACACAAAAGAATGTCTCATACATACCTTAAACAAGAACACTCTGGTAACTCTCTTTCTCATGCCTCAACGGGACACCTCTTAAGGCTCCACTAAACTTTCAAATACATCTATAAATAAAACTCATATTGGTTCTTATGTATAACAATATGCAATTTTAAACTTACGCAAATAAAATACACATAATACAATACACACCTTTAACAACATACTGGCCACGCTTCCTACGACCAACGGTCGCTACATCTATCAAGACCGGTCAAGCTAAGGGAAAATGTTCAATCAATAATTACATTTTCTTGAGAATTATGAAAATTTACATCAAAATTGTTTTCTAATCTCACTACATAAATATTATTAATTCAAATGGCCCAAATATAAATACTCAACTTTAAAAAACTTAAATTTAAATAAATATTTAATCCAACTTCCATTAACTAGTTAAGACCAGTGATATTTTACATCCCTTACTTTTCCTGTTAACTAAAAAGATAAAAAAAAAATTGGAATGAATCTAGGCAAACTCAGTTAGTAAGAAAGCAAATGAAAACTACTCAATCTTGAAAACCAGCTCATAAATAATCAATTAAAACACTAAAACTTTCATAACATTTAACATGTCAATGCTCATGCTCATATAGTGATGCAACTATTCATGCTCGTGCACTTCACCAATTAACTTTACTTTCTCTTTAACTCAATGGCCCACGGGTTGAAATTATTCTCATTACATTTGTGCAAGCCCTTAACCATCACATTAATTTTAAGTTATCTTTCTCATGTCATGTTCATGCATTCTAACATTATGCTCATGGTATACTAAATTATTCTTTCTTAAATACAAAACAAAGTCGTAATCTAAAATTATTGTGCAAATTATTCAAACTTGCTCAATATCAAATAAATTGCATAAATATATTGAAATTAAAATCCATCATTCAAAATCTTACTTACCTCATATCTGCAAATCAAACCTTTTCTTTCTTGTGTCCAACATTTATACTCAAACATTCTACCTTAATCATTAAAAATAAATTTAAAACTCATCAACATATTTTCTAAATTAATATACGTGCTTTTTGACCAAAACTCACAACTATATGTGTATATATATACATATATTACCATGCACAATAAAATTTATTTTTTTATTATTTTTTTACTAAACATTTGAACGATTATCTCTCAAAATCCTTTGGTCATCAAAATAACTTCCGATCTTTAGCTTTTCCTTTATTATAACAATATTATTACAAGGTTACACAACCTGCCTTTGGATGCCCACGCTCTATTCACTAAATGTAAAATAATTATTCATATAAAGTAGGGCAAATAATACCCTGGACGGTCCATTCTTATCCCTCCATATACATTAGTATACATGATACACCAATTACGATGCCTTGTTAGACACCATGGACGGTCCAGCATCCTCTTTTTTTTGGATGGTCGAACCTCCCTGTGTTAATGGTATCAATACTCACGTACAAAATGAACAACATTTGAGCCATGCTCTTTATATAAATGTAATCCAATTCCATCCGCAAGCAAATTCCATATAAGGGTGTGTTCGGTTGGAGGTAAAACTTTCGATGAAAAGTTTTAGAGGTAGAAGTTGTCAAATTGATAGAAAATGATGTGATATAATAGGGGTAATGATGAGGAGTAAAGAAAATAAAGTTAAAATAGATAGGTTAGTTGTATGGGTAGTTGTGTAGAAATGATTGAAAAGTAGGGTAGTTTGTATAGAAAAATGTGAAAAAATAATTAAAAAATAGAATAGTTATGAAGAGTGAAAAGTTTTGTGTTGAAAAGTTTTAATTGACAAGTTTTGGCCCCAAACAAACACACCCTAAATGTCAGAAATCCCATCAGTGTCTCATATACATGTTGGATGTCCATGCCTGTGCAAAGAAATTTTTATAATATATATATTGGGCAACAGGATGTCTGAGATACATCCATATATATAGTATTATATTTTTATAAAATAGATACATTAAAACAACCCAACTAAATAACCCTCTTCACCGTCCAAAGGCATTCAACCTAATATATATAACATTAAAACATCATAACACCGAACTTTTTTTTTTTTTTTTTTTTTTGGAAAATCAACACCGAACTCCATTTAACATCCATCTCTTATTATAATATCACATTAATTAGGTTTTCATACAACCTCTCCTCCTGGACTAGTGAAATTTTACTATGTTAATGTCATCAATTGAGTACAGGGTCCTGTATAAAATGACTTATGTCTCATGACCAATGTGATAAAAAAATTTTAAAAAAAAAAAACAGCATACTTTATATGAAAATACCTACTATCCAAGAACTCCACCCCAAGCCATCCCGTTGGTTTTTTTTTTTTTTTTTTTTTGGTTTTTTATAATGCCCATACATCCCTCTGCCTCTCTCCATTCCTCTCACGTCCATCTGCCTCTCCTCCTCTCTCTAATCTCTACGTCCACTCTTTCAGTTTATCTCTAATGCATGCTCACCTAAATTACCATCTGTAGCTATTCAATTAACGCAATCACTCCTTTCTAGGAGTGACTATATCTCCTCCAATGGATAGAGTTTCCAAGTAAAACTCCAGAGATATCTCTAATGGATAGAGTTTCCAACTAAATCTCAAGTTTATCTCTTTTGTGGTCTCCACATGCCAAAATTTAACAATCAAATTATTCATTTACCATAAGTCACTGAATTGTTAACCTTTTCAAATGCAACTCAAGCTTTTACCCATCTTGACAACCACAATTTCCTATTTTAAATTAAATTAATAAAATATGTAAATCTCCTTTACACCATTTAATATCTAACTTCGGTATTTCAAACTCATAAGCTCACTAATGATTTAGACCCACAAAATAAATATTATAGTCAATATAACTCTTTCATCGTCATGAATTTTTCACTTCGTTCAATCAAAAAATTACGCTTTTATATAAATTACAAAATAACTCTAATTCTTGCATACATATATCAATCATTATCTATTACTAATTTATAAATATAAAAACTTTCACATCTTCATAATTATTATATCTTACTCCACCTATTTATTTTATATAAATTTTCAAAATGATCTAAAATTTTAGGGTTTCACAACACCTAATACATACAAAAGTAATTTTTCCTTATTTATTCTCTTAAAAAGTTGGAAGTGGACTTTTAAGTGAAACTAAGAATCCTAGCTTCTCCCAAAACAGGTAGAGCTTTTTTTTTCATTTCTTTTATTAAGTGCGGCAAACAAGCCCTTGATAGAATGAAATGCTACTGAATGAGATAAGCTTTACATTTGATTGTCTCTCTCTCTTTTCTTATCCTCCACCCAATTTATCTTTTACAAGTGTATAACAATCTTAGAGTGCATTAGGTAATGTTTCTGATTAAGTATAAAAATATGAAATTTGTTTTCCAATATATTCTAATCATTTTAACTACTTTAATCATTTTATTTTTTATCTTCATTATTATATTTCAATAATTCTTTTACAGAACTATTTTATTTATTCTCATTTTAACTTTATCTTACCATATTACTTTCACAACTTTTAAAAATTTTCATAATTTTTCACTTTCCCCTTTTTCCAATAACATTACCAAATACAACTTTACTTTTCTTAGTTTCAATATTAATTTTTTATTCCCCAAATAATCTTTTCTATTTCAATACACAACGATCATTCTTTATCTAATTTTTTTAATGAACTTATCCAATCTTTTTAATCAAATCAAATTTTCCTACAACTTGCCACTGAGAATGCCTTAGTGGTTGGAGACTTGACTAATCACTTGGGTGTCTTCGGTTCAAAGTTTGTGTAAATTTAATAGTTGCACTTGTTCTCCCCGAATTTCTGTGAAAGCATCCACCAAGTGGGTGTGTAGGAATTATTGTTAGAAAAAATATATTATTAATTAGATATTTATAGAAAAATTGTAAGAATGTAATAAAGCTCAATTGTAATACTAGTTGAAATGATGTAACATATATGATATCAAAAGAAATTGCTACAACTTGGATAGCTTAAAAATGGGATAAGTATGTGTGATGGAAAACAACTATTATGTTCTGGGAATGGAAAATGTGTATTTAAAATAGAAAAAGTAAGTATTTTTTTGGAAAATGGAAAATTCCATTTTGTCCTTGTTCCATAGCTCACTTACATATATATAATATAAAAAAAGCTTATGATGGAAGAAAATATTGCTAGAACTAAAAATGAAAACACCTAATGAGCCTATTCCATCCCAAGGTTGCTAACAAATTAAAAGGTATTTTCGATGCAGATAACCCCCCCCCCCCCCCTTTCTCCAAAAAGGAAATTAATAATTTCATCAATAGTTCTTTAAAATTGTCGATTTTTAAATAATAATTATTTTAATAATCCTATTCGAATCATCTTACAAAATAGATAAACACTTGTATGGCCAATCATATGCTTGAATTATAGTCTGCATGCTTTATTGCTTTTGCATGGTGTCTGAAAATGTCGTTCGTTATCTTTTTGCAGTGTCGTTGGGTCGTTACTCATCGTAGGAGGCCTCTATCTATTTTTATGGGCAAAATCCAGGGAAGAAGCTGATTCCCCAAAAATCAACAAGGATGAATTAACCTCTTCTCTCATTTCAAGTGAAGACATCGTTTAAATCGTGTTTCCGTCTTTCATATGTAACCGGTGCAAGAAACAGTGCCGATAATAACTAATGGCAAAATTTTGATTTTTTCATCCTAATGAATTAAAATTTTGCAATTCTCAATGTGTAGAATTCATAACTCCCAAATGATCTTTGCTAAAAAAAAGCGGAAAAGAGAACGTGAATTATTCCAGTTATAAAACGCATCCAAGATAATTAGATAAATGTACAAAATCCGTCTGTTTTATTGGTGGATAATGCATTTGATTTTGGAGAAAAAGGAGCAGGTGGAACCTGTTCCAAGTGTGAACTTTCTGATTTTTTTTTTTTTTTTTTTTTTGAAAGGAACCAACCTATCCCAAACCCCTAAGAGTTTTCAAGGGGTGAGGGATAGGAAGAACCGAAATTCATTTCCAAAAAATTGTCTATACAAAGCTTTTCCTGAATGGCTTGGGGAGGGGTGCCCCACCAAACCTGTTGAGCTACAAGGGAAGCCGAAATAGAGTCAGCTAGAGCATGTGCCACTGCGTTTTCCTGTCTAATAACATGATGAGCTGTAAAGTGGGTAGAAGCCGAGAGAATAGATTTGATCTTGTCGATCACAACACCAACAGGAGAAGAAATTGGATCATTCGAAAGCAAAAAGTTGATGAGGAGGAGCGAATCCGACTCAATTTGAAGTTTGCCAAACTTAAGCTCATTGCCCCAGCATGCCCCGAGAAGAAAAGCATGTGCCTCCATCAGCAGGGGCTCCATAAAGTCACATTGTCGCCAACCTTTAGCCGCTATAAAAGAACCCCCGGAGTCCCTAATAACAGCCGCAAAGCCCATAGATGTATAGTGATGATGAAACCGAGCATCGACATTAATCTTTAGAAAGCCGTCCGGGGGTTTGATCCATCTGGGAACAAGTGGTCGGTCCAGAGCCCCTCCCAAGGAGAGAGGAGTGACCCTATTGAACTTTTTGATTTTTTACGCAATGTTTTGCATGAATATAAGCCACTTATTATTTTTATTAATATGTATCAATTAGTATATAAAAAAAATATAACCTAGATAGGATATTAGGTAGGCCTAGGTTATTTGCAAAAATAACCCTCTAGCTTTATCTAATTGTATTTCTAACCATCTAGTTTGGACATTTGCAATTATAACCGTGGATGTTTTTGGTTTTGCAAAAATATCCCCCAATACGAAGGGCGTCAGGAAATCCTAGAGGTTTTTATTTTTTGAATGGACGAAAATACCCATGTTCGTCGCCAGCGGCAACGGAGATGCAGTGCTGAGACCAGCGTAGCGGGGACGAGAGGGGCATGCTACTAGATTCGGGTTCCCGCCGTTGACAGCAATACGAGGGACGCCACCGGATTTAACGGAGTCGCCTGCAACAGGGATGACTTGATTTTCGGTGCCGACTGATTTAGTGGTTCTCCGTTTCGGATCGGAGGAAGATTGGGCGGTGCCCATTTCGATGCCGACTGGATGATTTGAAAACGATGCTGCTCGGAATGAAGACTTTGCCGGCTTCGGATTCATTTCACGGCTGCTTACGGAGAAGATGTAGAGAGGCCGCGGTTTTAGATCTGCGATTTCGGCAGAGCGCGAGCTCGCTGGATTTATCGGCGGTCGGCTCTATTGGTTCGCGGTGGGTTCTTGCCGATCAGCGATTCCAGAGATGACGATCGAATGAGTTTCAGGTTTGCCGGATTTGAAGTTGTTGACGTGGGAGAGGGAGACGGATTGCTGCCGGCGATAGGGGAGGCGTGGCCGGTGGATGCTGGAACAGAGAACAATGTACGACTTGAGGAAGATGATAGCAGCAGAACGGCGCTCCGGCGGTACACCGAAGATTGCGCACTTGTCCTCCCCTTACAGAGTACGGGTGGACTGTCCACAACTTAGACGGAATTGGGATGAAATAAGGATAGAATAAAAAGTTAGGGTGCATATATATTGAGAATAGAAAAAAGCATATTGGTACTGTGAAAAGTTATATTCAAAATGAAAAATGGTTTGTTATATTTCTGGAAATGGAAAAAAAGTTTTTAAGAAATTAGAAATTTTACTTATAGAATCATCCCATCCAAAGAACAACCATGATGGTATTAGGATGGAACCAAGATGAGACGAGAAATTGAAATAAAAGTGTATTGGGAATGGAAAATAGTATATTGAGATTAGAAAAGTTGTATTGAAAATGAAAAATATAGTCTTTTTTAATTAAAAAGTGTTTTGAAAAATAGAATATTTCATTGCAGGATGATCCTATCTTAGGTATGAATAACTACAACTTAGGTAGCAGGTCAGATACATTGGTATTCTAAAAATAGATATGATAGTTTTTTTATTTTTATATTTATAAAGCAGTATAGGTTCTAAGTAGAAAAATATTCGGTTCAATTAAAGTAATATAGGTTCTATGGTCCACATAACTGAAACCTACTCAAATTATTAATATATACATTTTTTATGAAAGTTCTTTACGGTGAAATACATAAATGCATTCTTTAAAAATATAAAAATTTGATTAATTTATCTATTATTTAGTAAATTTAATAACTACATTTTAAAAATTATATTATTATCTTTTTAATTATAGGTTTTAAGTAAAACTTATAATAAAACTATAATTTTCAAATATAACATAAGTACTATTTTAAAGAATCAATTTAGAATCAAAATTGAAACTAACCAATATTAAAAAATAAAATAAGGCAGGCTTATAACCTGCTTAACTTAAAATAAGATAGAGTAGGAGTTTTTTAATAATAGAATAAGAGTAAAATCAACCCCGCATTGAATTTGCCCAACTTAAGCTCCGCTCTTATCATTGATGAGTATCTACTGCAAGCATGTTAGGTAAGACAAAAAACTTTTTAATTTCCATAATTATCATTTTTAAAATTAGTTTTCACATTTTTTTTACAATCATCTTATTTTTCAATAATTTATACACAACTATGAATATAACTAATGTATCTATTTTAATTTTATTTTTTTATTTCCCATCATTACCTATACTATATCATATTATTTTATTTTATTTTAAAAACTTTTCACAGCAAAACTGTTCATTCAAAAATTTTATCACTTTCTAAATACAATCTATAGAAGCACCTTGTTGCATTAAAATTTTAGTGCAACCGGATGCAAAACTCATTTTTTATTTTTTTGAAATTTTATAAAACTATTTATCTATATGTATTTAATTTGTAAATCATGTTCTACCATTTTTAGAGATTCAATATATTTTTAATTCTTAAAAATAGGAGTACAAACATATGCATGTTAAAATATCTATATTTTTAAAAATCATAAAAATATATACACGTTTTCAAAAAAAGTAAAACTTAATACATAAGTTGACTACACCTAAATTAACAATTTTATAAAAAAATTTAAAAAATAAATTTTGTAGTATGGAGCGCCAAAGTTTCAATACAATTGGATGCATTGAATTTAAGGGTGTTAATGGTTATGGTTGATCCATTAATCCACTCGTTTATAAATGTATTTGAATTGAGATTTTTAAATAAATATGTTATGATCCACCAATCCGTTTAACTATTTAGTTAAATAAAAGGATTATGGTCGAGATTTTATAACCTGTCAACTTGTTTAACCAATATTACCTGTTAAGCAGTTCAGTTCATTTAACTCGTTTAATTCATTAAAGTTTTATATATAAAAATGTAAATTTTTTGATTATTTTTTCTCTCTAAATCTTCCTCTCGTTACTTAATTTTCATCTTTTATTGCTGCCAGGGGCTGGAAGTGGGATGGAGTGAGAGAGCCGCTACTCATTGAAGCGGCTGCTTTTCTTTTGGGAATCAAATGGGTTATCCACCTAAACATCGAGCAAGCGCAATTTGAAACTGATTCCCTTCTGCTTTACAATTTTTTGTCCAACCAGTAACCTATCTCATCCCCGGTAGGTTTCTTGATTGATGAAATCAGAGCGATTCTTACTGTAAATGGGTCTTTTTCTGTTCATCATGTACTGAGGCAGGGAAATGCTGTTGCGCATTCCCTTGCTGATTTGGTCTCTGTTTCAAATGCGGACCATCTTTTATGGTGGGATGTTCCACCCCAAGCTGTCATTGAAAAATTTTGTACTGATAATTTTTTGGAATTGAATTTGTTGGATTCCGTTGTCCTTCCCTTCTCTCAAATTGAGAGGGAGTAAGGACAGAGGATATCCTTTTCATAAAAAAAAAAAAAAAAAAAAAAAAAAAAGAAAAGGGAGAGAGTGAGAAGTCAATTACTTCATCTGTTGACTGTCTTCATAGTAGTGCGGATGGTTGCACGTGAAAGTAGAAACGTTGAATAGTCGCCGACCCCCTGTAGTTCAGAAAAAAGAGTAATAAGGCACAGACACGGGCATTAGATTGTAGGCATAGGAATTAGGGAGTCCATAAACGAGGAGGAGAAAAGGAAGGATTGGTAGCCTTTTGGAGTTGTGGAGGGAAAAATGGAAGGTTGGAGAAGCAGTGTAATAAAGGTTGCTCCATATGCAGCCATGGTGTTCGCACAGCTGATTGCAGCAAGTTATGTCATCCTTAGCAAGATCATCTTCACGCAAGGAACCAACACTGTCGTTTTCATGGTCTACCAGTTCATTGCGGCATTTGCTTTCATGTCCCCTTTCGCATACTTCCTTGAAAGGTCTCGTCTCTCTCTCGTCTCTCTCTTGTCTCTATCATGCAGTTCTTCTTCTTACCATACATGATATGTTGTCGCAGGAAGGCAAGGCCTCCCCTCTCCCTCTCAATTCTATGCTGGATGTTCCTATTAGCATTACTTGGGTAAGTGATTAACATAAAACCTCTGTTCTGTTCTTCTCCTTAAATCTCATCAAATTTCAGCCACCAAGACAATTCACTTCTACTTAATTCTTGGCCGTGCTAAGATTTGTAAATTAATTCATGGCACCATCACTAGCCATTTTCGTTTCAATTATTCGGATTTTTCGATTTGTAAAAGTTCTCAATACAATTACATGAGAAAAAAAATATTGAGGGTCCATTTGACAACATTGAAAAAAAATATTTCTCCAAATTTTTTTCACACAACAATTATGTTATTTTTCAATTATTTCTACATATTTTTATATACAAATATCTTTTATTTCTAACATTACCTCTATTTTTTTCAAAAAAATTTCTCTAACAACTTTTTAACACTTTTTCCCATATTATCATAACGTGATAACTTTTGAAAAAAAAAAATTTCATGTAAAAGTTTTTAAAATGGTGTAAAATTATGGGATATAATATAGATCACGACGAATAAAGAAAATAAAATTAAAATTTATAAATTATTGGTATAAATAATTATGTAAAAATAATTGAAAGGTATAATAATTTTATAAGAAAATATGAAAAAAATTAAAAATAAGATAATTATAGTGAATGAAAAATCTTAAACAAACATATTCTAAGATTAATGCCCTGGTACTGAAATGTCAACTAATTATCTATCATGCAGGGCGACCTTGTTTCAGAATCTCTTCTCGGCAAGCTTGAAGTACATTTCAAGCACTGCGCAATCCGCCATTCTCAACCTTTTCCCTGCTTTCACCTATCTGCTATCGGTCGCATCCCGGCAGGAAATGCCGGAGCTGAATCGCCTGAGGGGCATTGGGAAGCTATCAGGAACAATACTCTCGGTCGCGGGTGCTTTCACCATGATCTTTTGGAACAACAGTGCGGTCAAAACGGCGGCCGCCGCCGCGACCGGGTCAGGTCCGTCAGGACATTGGATGGTTGGATACGTCTTCGCTGCCTTGGGCATACTTTCCCTCAGCACGTGGCTAGTCTTGCTGGTGAGAATGTTAGCTAATGAACGGCGTAGCCGCCCATTCCCCATTCTTTTTCATCTACGTTCTCCTCAGCTTTTGTACTACTCCTCTGGCCCACCTACATGAATCATGATCAGCGTTTTGTACTGATTTTGGCCCCAAGCAAAGACATGAAAAAATAGGAACATAATTCAACACTTTCGGGTTTATATATCTATTTTTTTATTTTTTTTTGAATTTTTTTTATAAAACTATTAATCTAAATATATTTAACCCTTGTATTAATTTTTATCATTTTTAGAGGTTTTTAAATTTTTAAAAATCAGTAGTATTTTAGTATTTTAAATTATAAAATGTTATTGATTTTTAAAAATTCGAAAAAATATCTAAAAATCTTCAAAAATAATAAAAATTGATACACATGTTAAATACATTTTTTTTATAAGCATGTTAAATACACTTAGATTAACAGTTGTTTAAAAAAAATTCAAAAAAAATTATAAAAAATGGATATATGCACCCCAAAGCATTGAAGCTTAATGTTCTCTAGTGCATACAGCCGGGCTCCAAAAAATATAGGTAACAAAGATGCAGATAAAATGAATTCAAATCCAACTCCTGTTTCTTCTCTGATCTTTAGGAACTTGTTGTTATTTTCAATCTGCGTATTTTCAGGAGCCCATGACAAGAAAATATCCAGCTGAGCTATCCACGACCACCATGATGTACTTCTTTGGAACCCTTCAAACATGTGTTCTTGCCGCGTTCACCAACACTAAGGCCTCCGACTGGAAGCTCACGTGGGATCTGGAGCTCCTAAATATATTTTTTGGGGTGAGGTTTTGTTTTTCTTTAATTAATGATCAGGCATTTGCCAAAACATCCGAGGCATGTCATGATTGATGAATTGAGCTTAAATTATCAGATATATGGACCATTTTGGTTTTTATGATGGGACAGGGCGTTTTGAACAGTGGCATTGGAATTTTCATCTTCGCCTGGTGTGCCCGAGTAAAGGGTCCTCTCTTTGTGGCTGTTTTCGCTCCATTGACATTGCTGTTCACGGCTAGTGCAGAAATAGTGTTCCTTGGGCAGAGGACGAGTATTGGGAGGTAACGAGCTCATCTTATGTGAAAAGCCATCATCAAGTCAGGGTCTTTTTGGTTTTTGTTTAGACCATTTAGGGCCTATTTGCTCTGCTTATTATGCGGGTTAGGTGCTTCGATAACTATAAAAATGTTTACTACTAAGAAACATGATTCAAGTTGATACGGATCACAGTTAAAGCATATAATAAAATAGGACAAATAAATAACAACAAAATCATATGCATAAAACACTAAAATTTACGTAGAAAACCCTTCAATACCAATAAGGGAAAAACAACTAAAGAAAGATAATAATCCACTATAATAAACAAGTTATAAAAATACACAAAAGAATGTCTCATACATACCTTAAACAAGAACACTCTGGTAACTCTCTTTCTCATGCCTCAACGGGACACCTCTTAAGGCTCCACTAAACTTTCAAATACATCTATAAATAAAACTCATATTGGCTCTTATGTATAACAATATGCAATTTTAAACTTACACAAATAAAATACACAGAATACAATACACACCTTTAATGCCCCACTGGCCACGCTTCCTACGACCGACGGTCGCTACATCTATCTAAACCAGTCAAGCTGAGGGAAAATGCTCAATCAATAATTACATTTTCTTGAGAATTATGAAAATTTACATCAAAATTATTTTCTAATCTCACTACATAAATATTATTAATTCAAATGGCCCAAATATAAACACTCAACTTTAAAAAACTTAAATTTAAATAAAAATTTAATCCAACTTCCACTAACTAGTTAAGACCAGTGATATTTTACATCCCTTACTTTTCCTGTTAACTAAAAAAATAGAAAAAAATTGGAATGAATCTAGTAAGAAAGCAAATGAAAACTACTCGATCTTAAAAACCAGCTCAAAAATAATCAATTAAAACATTAAAACTTTCATAACATTTAACATGTCAATGCTCATGCTCATACAGTGATGCAACTATTCATGCTCATGCACTTCACCAATTAACTTTACTTTCTCTTTAACTCAATGGCCCACAGACTGAAATCATTCTCATTACATCCGTGCAAGCCCTTAACCATCACATTAACTTTAAGTCATCTTTCTCATGTCATGTTCATGCATTCTAACATTATGCTCATGATATACTAAATTATTCTTTCTTAAATACAAAACAAAGTCGTAATCTAAAATTATTGTGCAAATTATTCAAACTTGCTCAATATCAAATAAATTGCATAAATATATTGAAATTAAAATCCATCAGCACGGTTCATCACGTACACATGAAGAATAAATTCTCAAAAACTCAATTCAAAATCTTACTTACCTCATATCTGCAAATCAAACCTTTTCTTTCTTGTGTCCAACATTTATACTCAAACCTTCTACCTTAATCATTAAAAATAAATTTAAAACTCATCCACATATTTTCTAAATTAATATACGTGCTTTTTCACCAAAACTCACAACTATATGTATATATATATATACATATATTACCATGCACAATAAAATTTATTTTTTTACTAAACATTTGAACGATTATCTCTCAAAATCCTTTGGTCATCCAAAATAACTTCCGATCTTTAGCTTTTCCTTTATTATAACAATATTATTACAAGGTTACACAACCTGCCTTTGGATGCCCACGCTTTATTCACTAAATGTAAAATAATTATTCATATAAAGTAGGGCAAATAATACCCTGGACGGTCCATTCTTATCCCTCCATATACATAAGTATACATAATACACCAATTACGATGCCTTGTTAGACACCATGGACGGTCCAGCATCCTCTTTTTTTTGGATGGTCCAACCTCCCTGTGTTAATGGTATCAATACTCACGTACAAAATGAACAACATTTGAGCCATGCTCTTTATATAAATGTAATCCAATTCCATCCGCAAGCAAATTCCATATAAATGTCAGAAATCCCATCAGTGTCTCATATACATGTTGGGCGTCCATGCCTGTGCAAAGAAATTTTTATAATATATATATTGGGCAACAGGATGTCTGAGATACATCCATATATATAGTATTATATTTTTATAAAATAGATACATTAAAACAACCCAACTAAATAACCCTCTTCACCGTCCAAAGGCATTCAACCTAATATATATAACATGAAAACATCAAAACACCGAACTTTTTTTTTTTTTCCGTAAAATCAACACTGAACTCCATTTAACATCCATCTCTTATTATGATATCACATTAATTAGGTTTTCATACAACCTCTCCTCCTGGACTAGTGAAATTTTACTATGTTAATGTCATCGATTGAGTACAGGGTCCCGTATAAAATGACTTATGTCTCATGACCAATGTGATAAAAAAAAAACAAAAACAGCATACTTCATATGAAAATATCCTACTATCCAACGACTCCACCCCAAGCCATCCCGTTGGTTTTTTTTTTTTTTTTTGGTTTTTTATAATGCCCATGCATCCCTCTGCCTCTCTCCATTCCTCTCACGTCCATCTGCCTCTCCTCCTCTCTCTAATCTCTACGTCTACTCTTTCAGTTTATCTCTAATGCATGCTCACCTTAATTACCATCTGTAGCTATTCAATTAACGCAATCACTCCTTTCTAGGAGTGACTATATCTCCTCCAATGGATAGAGTTTCCAAGTAAAACTCCAGAGATATCTCTAATGGATAGAGTTTCCAACTAAATCTCAAGTTTATCTCTTTTGTGGTCTCCACATGCCAAAATTTAACAATCAAATTATTCATTTACCATAAGTCACTGAATTGTTAACCTTTTCAAATGCAACTCAAGCTTTTACCCATCTTGACAACCACAATTTCCTATTTTAAATTAAATTAATAAAATATGTAAATCTCCTTTACACCATTTAATATCTAACTTCGGTATTTCAAACTCATAAGCTCACTAATGATTTAGACCCACAAAATAAATATTATAGTCAATATAACTCTTTCATCGTCATGAATTTTTCACTTCGTTCAATCAAAAAATTACGCTTTTATATAAATTACAAAATAACTCTAATTCTTGCATACATATATCAGTCATTATCTATTACTAATTTATAAATATAAAAACTTTCACATCTTCATAATTATTATATCTTACTCCACCTATTTATTTTATATAAATTTTCAAAATGATCTAAAATTTTAGGGTTTCACAACACCTAATACATACAAAAGTAATTTTTCCCTATTTATTCTCTTAAAAAGTTGGAAGTGGACTTTTAAGTGAAACTAAGAATCCTAGCTTCTCCCAAAACAAGAAGAGCTTTTTTTTCACTTCTTTTATTAAGTGCGGCCAAACAAGCCCTTGATAGAATGAAATGCTACTGAATGAGATAAGCTTTACATTTGATTTTCTCTCTCTCTCTTCTTATCCTCCACCCAATTTATCTTTTACAAGTGTATAACAATCTTAGAGTGCATTAGGTAATGTTTCTGATTAGGTATAAAAATATGAAATTTGTTTTCCAATATATTCTAATCATTTTAACTACTTTAATCATTTTATTTTTTATCTTCATTATTATATTTCAATAATTATTTTACATAACTATTTTATTAATACTCATTTTAACTTTATCTTACCATATTACTTTCACAACTTTTAAAAATTTTCATAATTTTTCACTTTCCCCTTTTTCCAATAACATTACCAAATACAACTTTACTTTTCTTAGTTTCAATATTAATTTTTTATTCCCCAAATAATCTTTTCTATTTCAATACACAACGATCATTCTTTATCTAATTTTTTTAACGAACTTATCCAATCTTTTTAATCAAATCAAATTTTCCTACAACTTGCCACTGAGAATGCCTTAGTGGTTGGAGACTTGCCTAATCGCTTGGGTGTCTCTGGTTCAAAGTTTGTCGTCCACATATGAAAGTAACTTTAATAGTTGCACTTGTTCTCCCCGAATTTCTGTGAAAGCATCCACTAAGTGGGTGTGTAGGAATTATTGTTAGAAAAAATATATTATTAATTAGATATTTGTAGAAAAATTGTAAGAATGTAATAAAGCTCAATTGTAATACTAGTTGAAATGATGTAACATATATGATATCAAAAGAAATTGCTACAACTTGGATAGCTTAAAAATGGGATAAGTACGTGCGATGGAAAACAACTATTATGTTCTGGGAATGGAAAATGTGTATTTAAGTTAGAAAAATTTATATTTAAAATAGAAAAAGTAAGTATTTTTTTGGAAAATGAAAAATTCCATTTTGTCCTTGTTCCATAGCTCACTTACATATATATAATATAAAAAAAATGATGGAAGAAAATATTGCTAGAACTAATGAAAACACCTAATGGGCCTATTCCATCCCAAGGTTCCTAACAAAAACGTATTTTCGATGCAGATAACCGCCGCCCCCGCCACACCCCACCCCCGCCCCCCCCCCTTCTCCAAAAAGGAAATTAATAATTTCATCAATAGTTCTTTAAAATTGTCGATTTTTAAATAATAATTATTTTAATAATCCTATTCGAATCATCTTACAAAATAGATAAACACTTGTATGGCCAATCATATGCTTGAATTATAGTCTGCATGCTTTATTGCTTTTGCATGGTGTCTGAAAATGTCGTTCGTTATCTTTTTGCAGTGTCGTTGGGTCGTTACTCATCGTAGGAGGCCTCTATCTATTTTTATGGGCAAAATCCAGGGAAGAAGCTGATTCCCCAAAAATCAACAAGGATGAATTAACCTCTTCTCTCATTTCAAGTGAAGACATCGTTTAAATCGTGTTTCCGTCTTTCATATGTAACCGGTGCAAGAAACAGTGCCGATAATAACTAATGGCAAAATTTTGATTTTTTCATCCTAATGAATTAAAATTTTGCAATTCTCAATGTGTAGAATTCATAACTCCCAAATGATCTTTGCTAAAAAAAAGCGGAAAAGAGAACGTGAATTATTCCAGTTATAAAACGCATCCAAGATAATTAGATAAATGTACAAAATCCGTCTGTTTTATTGGTGGATAATGCATTTGATTTTGGAGAAAAAGGAGCAGGTGGAACCTGTTCCAAGTGTGAACTTTCTGATTTTTTTTTTTTTTTTTTTTTTGAAAGGAACCAACCTATCCCAAACCCCTAAGAGTTTTCAAGGGGTGAGGGATAGGAAGAACCGAAATTCATTTCCAAAAAATTGTCTATACAAAGCTTTTCCTGAATGGCTTGGGGAGGGGTGCCCCACCAAACCTGTTGAGCTACAAGGGAAGCCGAAATAGAGTCAGCTAGAGCATGTGCCACTGCGTTTTCCTGTCTAATAACATGATGAGCTGTAAAGTGGGTAGAAGCCGAGAGAATAGATTTGATCTTGTCGATCACAACACCAACAGGAGAAGAAATTGGATCATTCGAAAGCAAAAAGTTGATGAGGAGGAGCGAATCCGACTCAATTTGAAGTTTGCCAAACTTAAGCTCATTGCCCCAGCATGCCCCGAGAAGAAAAGCATGTGCCTCCATCAGCAGGGGCTCCATAAAGTCACATTGTCGCCAACCTTTAGCCGCTATAAAAGAACCCCCGGAGTCCCTAATAACAGCCGCAAAGCCCATAGATGTATAGTGATGATGAAACCGAGCATCGACATTAATCTTTAGAAAGCCGTCCGGGGGTTTGATCCATCTGGGAACAAGTGGTCGGTCCAGAGCCCCTCCCAAGGAGAGAGGAGTGACCCTATTGAACTTTTTGATTTTTTACGCAATGTTTTGCATGAATATAAGCCACTTATTATTTTTATTAATATGTATCAATTAGTATATAAAAAAAATATAACCTAGATAGGATATTAGGTAGGCCTAGGTTATTTGCAAAAATAACCCTCTAGCTTTATCTAATTGTATTTCTAACCATCTAGTTTGGACATTTGCAATTATAACCGTGGATGTTTTTGGTTTTGCAAAAATATCCCCCAATACGAAGGGCGTCAGGAAATCCTAGAGGTTTTTATTTTTTGAATGGACGAAAATACCCATGTTCGTCGCCAGCGGCAACGGAGATGCAGTGCTGAGACCAGCGTAGCGGGGACGAGAGGGGCATGCTACTAGATTCGGGTTCCCGCCGTTGACAGCAATACGAGGGACGCCACCGGATTTAACGGAGTCGCCTGCAACAGGGATGACTTGATTTTCGGTGCCGACTGATTTAGTGGTTCTCCGTTTCGGATCGGAGGAAGATTGGGCGGTGCCCATTTCGATGCCGACTGGATGATTTGAAAACGATGCTGCTCGGAATGAAGACTTTGCCGGCTTCGGATTCATTTCACGGCTGCTTACGGAGAAGATGTAGAGAGGCCGCGGTTTTAGATCTGCGATTTCGGCAGAGCGCGAGCTCGCTGGATTTATCGGCGGTCGGCTCTATTGGTTCGCGGTGGGTTCTTGCCGATCAGCGATTCCAGAGATGACGATCGAATGAGTTTCAGGTTTGCCGGATTTGAAGTTGTTGACGTGGGAGAGGGAGACGGATTGCTGCCGGCGATAGGGGAGGCGTGGCCGGTGGATGCTGGAACAGAGAACAATGTACGACTTGAGGAAGATGATAGCAGCAGAACGGCGCTCCGGCGGTACACCGAAGATTGCGCACTTGTCCTCCCCTTACAGAGTACGGGTGGACTGTCCACAACTTAGACGGAATTGGGATGAAATAAGGATAGAATAAAAAGTTAGGGTGCATATATATTGAGAATAGAAAAAAGCATATTGGTACTGTGAAAAGTTATATTCAAAATGAAAAATGGTTTGTTATATTTCTGGAAATGGAAAAAAAGTTTTTAAGAAATTAGAAATTTTACTTATAGAATCATCCCATCCAAAGAACAACCATGATGGTATTAGGATGGAACCAAGATGAGACGAGAAATTGAAATAAAAGTGTATTGGGAATGGAAAATAGTATATTGAGATTAGAAAAGTTGTATTGAAAATGAAAAATATAGTCTTTTTTAATTAAAAAGTGTTTTGAAAAATAGAATATTTCATTGCAGGATGATCCTATCTTAGGTATGAATAACTACAACTTAGGTAGCAGGTCAGATACATTGGTATTCTAAAAATAGATATGATAGTTTTTTTATTTTTATATTTATAAAGCAGTATAGGTTCTAAGTAGAAAAATATTCGGTTCAATTAAAGTAATATAGGTTCTATGGTCCACATAACTGAAACCTACTCAAATTATTAATATATACATTTTTTATGAAAGTTCTTTACGGTGAAATACATAAATGCATTCTTTAAAAATATAAAAATTTGATTAATTTATCTATTATTTAGTAAATTTAATAACTACATTTTAAAAATTATATTATTATCTTTTTAATTATAGGTTTTAAGTAAAACTTATAATAAAACTATAATTTTCAAATATAACATAAGTACTATTTTAAAGAATCAATTTAGAATCAAAATTGAAACTAACCAATATTAAAAAATAAAATAAGGCAGGCTTATAACCTGCTTAACTTAAAATAAGATAGAGTAGGAGTTTTTTAATAATAGAATAAGAGTAAAATCAACCCCGCATTGAATTTGCCCAACTTAAGCTCCGCTCTTATCATTGATGAGTATCTACTGCAAGCATGTTAGGTAAGACAAAAAACTTTTTAATTTCCATAATTATCATTTTTAAAATTAGTTTTCACATTTTTTTTACAATCATCTTATTTTTCAATAATTTATACACAACTATGAATATAACTAATGTATCTATTTTAATTTTATTTTTTTATTTCCCATCATTACCTATACTATATCATATTATTTTATTTTATTTTAAAAACTTTTCACAGCAAAACTGTTCATTCAAAAATTTTATCACTTTCTAAATACAATCTATAGAAGCACCTTGTTGCATTAAAATTTTAGTGCAACCGGATGCAAAACTCATTTTTTATTTTTTTGAAATTTTATAAAACTATTTATCTATATGTATTTAATTTGTAAATCATGTTCTACCATTTTTAGAGATTCAATATATTTTTAATTCTTAAAAATAGGAGTACAAACATATGCATGTTAAAATATCTATATTTTTAAAAATCATAAAAATATATACACGTTTTCAAAAAAAGTAAAACTTAATACATAAGTTGACTACACCTAAATTAACAATTTTATAAAAAAATTTAAAAAATAAATTTTGTAGTATGGAGCGCCAAAGTTTCAATACAATTGGATGCATTGAATTTAAGGGTGTTAATGGTTATGGTTGATCCATTAATCCACTCGTTTATAAATGTGTTTGAATTGAGATTTTTAAATAAATATGTTATGATCCACCAATCCGTTTAACTATTTAGTTAAATAAAAGGATTATGGTCGAGATTTTATAACCTGTCAACTTGTTTAACCAATATTACCTGTTAAGCAGTTCAGTTCATTTAACTCGTTTAATTCATTAAAGTTTTATATATAAAAATGTAAATTTTTTGATTATTTTTTCTCTCTAAATCTTCCTCTCGTTACTTAATTTTCATCTTTCCGCTGCCGCTCAATTCTATTTTCCTGTTACGGTCCTATTTTCGTTTACCTTACGCCGAAAGCATCCTCTCGTCTCTCCTTACAAGTTCATTATCTATTAGAGTCTAGGCTTTTAGGTTATCCGCTATATAATCTGTTAATAATTTGCCAACCCATTTATTAAATAGGTTGTAAATAGGTTAGAGTTGAAGTTTTTTAAATATGTTAATAAATAGATTAAAATCGAGATATTTTAAATGGATTAGAATTAGAATTAGGTTCCAACCTGTCCAACCCAATCCATTAACACCCTTAATTGAATTGAGACTCATAAAAATATTTTTATATCTAATTATTTTAATATGCTTAAAATTTTTTTTTTTGAATTATTTCGAGCTTATTGAATTTCATTTAGCTTGTATAATTTCATTTCATAGCCCTAGTGTATAGTAAAATAATGCAAATTTTCCAGATTTATAACAAAATATAAAAGTTTTGCAAAATATAATAATTCTGGGTATATTTGGATATTAAAATTTTCATTATAATAGAGAAATGCATGAAATACATCTAAAATATTAAAAACTTTTATTTTCAAAATAATTTTCATATTAAATAATTTACATGCATTTGCAAAAATTGCCTACTTGGATCGTTAGACTTTATTGTTTGGATATTATCAAATAGAACACTTACACTTTTTGAATTGGATCAAAATATTTTGGACATTTTCGTCCACTCAAAAATATCCAAAACGTGGTTTGTGCTAAAAGTTATTTTTTGCAAAGCTTCAAGACCAAAAAGGTTATATTCGCAATTATGAAAATTAGGTAATTAAAAGTCCAATTAGACAAACTTCAAGAGTTATTTTCGTAAATAATCCCAATAAAATAGCTAGTGACTTGGATAAAAATATTAAATATAGGTCGTGTTGGCTACATATAAAACTTTTTACTTTTTATAGTTATCTTATTTTTTAATTGTTTCTTCATATCTTTTTATATAACTACTATATTTTTAATTATTTCTAGACAACAGCCTGTACAACTAACGTATTTATTTTAATCTTATTTTCTATACTTCTCATTATTACCTCAAACACATTACATCATTATCTTCAATTTCTAAAACTTTTATATCAAACATTTTTCATTAAAAAGTTTATCACTTTGCAAAGGCATCCGTACCTCATGCCTATAGCATATAAGAAATAATGATTCTTAAGATAGGTTAACGAGTAGAAAATATTCCAATACAATATAAATAGACAATGCTTTTGAAAGTTTAAAGAAAAGACAAAATGATTGCATAAATTTTCCAAAACATGGGATGCTTCATATAAGAGTGCCAAATTAGTACTATGTCTGTTGACTCTGTTCGATGTCTGAACACGCCTGGTTTGACCCAATAAATAGAGCATGATTTTCTTTTAGTAAAAAATTTTTAAAGTAGATTTAGGAGAAACTGAAATCAATACCAAGTTTATATTGGGTCTATTTTGAAAGTTTAAAGAAAAGACAAAATGATTGCATAAATTTTCCAAAACATGGGATGCTTCATATAAGAGTGCCAAATTAGTACTATGTCTGTTCGATGTCTGAACACACCTGGCTTGACCCAATAAATAGAGCATGATTTTCTTTTAGTAAAAATTTTTTAAAGTAGATTTAGGAGAAACTGAAATCAATACCAAGTTTATATAAACCCAATACCTTCCTGCTCATACTGACTCTTGAGATAGGTTAACAAGTGTAGAAAATTTTCTAATAGAACTGTAAAATAAGTGGCGCCTCTGAAATTCGAAAGTTTAAAGAAAAGACTATATGTTTGTGTAAATTTTTCAAAGCATAAAAAATTTCATGTAAAGGTACAAACATGGTATCATGTTTGTACAAACCCACTCGGCTCGACCCGAGAAACCACGCATGGATTGTAGATCCAAAAGAAACCAAAATTAATACCAAGTTTATATAAACTCAATACCAAAACCTGATTTGGTTTGAATTTGATATCCCCCTTTGATTTGTTAAATTTTTTTTATTAGTTTATATATTAAGCATTTTAACTATAATTATAATAAAAATAATTTCATATAATCATAACCAAATTAAACTACAAAATATTTATTTTAAAAATGTAAATGTCATATATATTTGTTCGAAAAAGTTGAAACTCTTATGTTCAGGTCAACTTAATTTATAAATAATTATAAATATATCAATTCTTTAAAACTATTGCATACATACTAATCAACTATGAAATATATGTTTCACTTTTCATTAAACTTGTTTAGATAATAATTTCATTTAACATAATTTATTTTTCTTACCTTAATTGTACATGGAAAATTTGTTACATTTATTATATTTATCATTTTTATCAAGGGTGCGTTTGATTAGGGTAAAAAAGTGTCAATTAAAACTTTTCAATCTCCATAATTATTCTATTTTTTAATTATTTTTTCACATTTTTCTATACAAACTACCCTACTTTTCAATCATTTCTACACAACTACCTATACAACTAACCTATCTATTTTAACTTTATTCTCTTTACTACTCATCGTTACTCCTATTATATCACATTACTTTCTATTGATTTGACAACTTTTACTCTAAAAACTTTTCATCAAAAGTTTTACCTCCAACCAAACACACCCCTAAAGATTAAGGGTCTGTTTGGCATTGCGCAAAACTCCCGTGTTTTGATAAAAGTTTTCACGGGAGGGATGTCAGTGTAAAAATAGGTCGTGTCAAGCCTTCATTTCTTCGTCAGTTGCTGACTGCCCGTACCGTTGCAGAGGCCGGACGTGCATCCAGGCGTCCACCTGTGGAGTATGCAGTATTTTCTCGTGCATCCAGGCGTCCGGCAAATGCTTCCAGCGACAGCACTGTCTGGCCGTACGTGGGTCCAGCGATTGTTGTTGATGGATGACGTGTTTTCAAGCAATGCAAAACACGTCAAAAAGTTATCCGCAATGCCAAACAGACCCTAAGTTTCATCAAAATCAAAGATGCTACAGGGATATATATTCTATAAATTGTGAATAACAGAAATTATAATCAAAAATATATTTTAAAGTTAAGTGGTGCAAATGTAATAATGTTCTAAAAGTTCGATATTTCTACTAATAAATTTTAATTCTGGTTAGTTTGAAAGTAATGTGAATTATAATCCGAAACTCAGATTGAAACTAATGCTAATTTGCTTCAAACCCGACCCGAATACGTATTTTAAGATTAGAGTTAGAGTTAAGATTTTACCTAAATCAGCTAAACTTAGGACTATGGTTCACTTAAAACCAATACAACCCAATCCCGGTTGGAGTTGGAATTTAGCTTGATACAAGTAGTCAAACAAGTTTTCACTCCTTGCGTTCTTCTCAGTTTAAAGAGATGGCGCAGCTTTTCCGCTCTTCTGGAAAGCGTCTGCATCGCCCCTCCCCTTTCTTTCTCGCCCAGCCGTCTTTTCAATATCTCATCCTTCCGTCTTCCTTCCGTTCTAGTTCTACGGAGGATGATAAACCCAGGCAAAGACCCTTTCATAAGTTCCTCTCGGACTCCAAATCCCTAGAAACCGCTACTTGGAGTCGCTTTCCCGAAGGAAGAACCGGAAGCTGCTTTCCGAATTCCGCCGCTGCCAGCTTCTCTACGTCCTCTGGTGTTACTAATGGGAAGGAAGCAGGCGGGGATCGCTGCAAAGTCTCGCCGCGTTCCTGGGTTGATCTCTACTTGCCTGAGGTAGCACGACCGTATGCTCACGTCGCACGGCTGGATAAGCCGATAGGGACGTGGTTGTTGGCCTGGCCATGCATGTGGTAAGCTTTCTCATTTTGGTGGAACTGCCGGATTGAACTTCGGAATTGGAAAGATAAATTTCGTTTTTTCTCTTTGCAATGCTGTGATTATTGGTTTGGTGAGTTGCAGCTGGTTACTTTAATTTCCGAGTGAATTGCCGAAATCTCATCTAAATTCGGCACAAGTTGGACTTGAAAGAAATGCTGCACGTGGAACTAACTTCATTTCAGGCAAAAGCAGATGTTTGAAATTCTGAATTGACCATTTGATTATTAGCTTTTGATCTTAATATTATTTAGTGCCAACATATCCATCTAGGTAATAATTACTATCAGAAATAACCTACCGCAGTTAAGAAACTGAGGTTGCTGACATATGAATTCCTTTTACTTTTATGATATGAACTTATTTTGGGTGTCTGCCAAACTAAGCCTAAGATATTGGATAACGTTGTGTGGAGCTGGTAATGTCAGAGCTTGGCATTCGGGAAAACAAATTGCAAGATTTATGTAGAAAGAGGAAATGCCAAATATTTGGTAGAGAGGTTGTCTGCATACATAAGGGATATCTTTCAGTGGAACCAGTTTGAGGCTTTCAGCAATTCACCATTTGACCCAACCATGATATTTTGATTACGTAAATACTTCTATGAAACCGGGTTTCATGGAAGTGATTTCATGAAACCCTTCTCATTTTTTAAATGTTGATCTTTAATAGAAAATTCAATCCATTCATTGTATTTAACACCATTTGTTTAGCTAGGAGACTAAGTTTCATCCCAATCCATTATGTGGATAGGCCACATTTGCTCAAAAATAGATGCATTCGTGTGTAAATTATGAAAAATGCTTAGATCCATTCACACGTGTATTAGAATGTAATAGTACTTTATAAGATCATTTATCTACATATTATTGATATTTTATATGATTTAGATGTTGAAAAAACTACTTTAAAGTTGATATTTTAATATTGAACCATTTTATTACTCTGATTTTATACATTTATATATGGGACCCATATACAGTGAAATTAGAAAAATAAAAGGGTTTCCAGGTTGCTATAAATGATGCTAAATACAATGAATGGAATGGATTTTCTATCAACCATCAAGATTTTAAAAATGGAAAGGGTTCTATAAGAAGGGTTTTATAGAAGCGTCTCGGTTTTGATTAAATCATAACCAATCATATTATTTTATTTTTTCATTTACTTAACTATGGGCATGAAAATACCTTGATATTGCCAACTTAAGTTTCTAATGAAGGTGATTTTATACCCACAGTAAATGTATGAAAATAAATAAGGGCTCTGCTTCTATGTAGCCAGATTATAACAAAGTTTTTTGTACAACCACATCCATTTTGGTCCACCTTAATGATAATGTGAAATCCTCAGGTTGCATTCAGAATCATTTGTTTAGCTAGGAGACGAAGTTTCATAGGAGGAACACTTTGGTTAGGATGGTTGTCTTGGGGTTTGCCCAAATGAATTCAAATTTTTTGATGGGTGTATATTTTTCCTTTGAGAGTCTCCATTTTAGTGGTCTACCTGAGTCTCCAATGAAGAAGATTTTTGATATCTAAACAGAAGTAGACAAGCATGATGTCAATTTGAATTTAATCAAAACAGTTCGATAGCCGTAAATCAACAGATTACATTGAATGGTGCCACATGCGCACGAATGCACATAAAGACCCACACAATCTTATATACATACACAGATATGTACGAACTAACTAAATGGTATTTAAATAGAAGCTAGAATTTAGGATATCTTTGACATTGCTTGATGCCTACTGTAGCTGGAATTGGATTACTAGCAGCAAAGCCCCTGCAATGTTCCTAATCCAGAGCTTCCTTTATTTCTGTTTGGTTGTGCATTTGCTATGTGCAAGATATTCTATTATCCAGATATTAATATCTAAAAATTGCTTCATCCACAAGATGTAATTGTGTTATTTGATATCTTTCCATGGCATCCATTGTATAGGCTTATGTAACTAATCTTGGCACAGTTGGAATGTTAATTGCATGTGGTTTTCATGATTCCCAAGTATTAGTCTGTAAGTCCCACCTTCAAATTGTTGCTTGTTTCCAACATTCTTCAATTTACTGTTGTAGGTCAATCACTTTGGCAGCAACACCTGGCAACCTTCCTGATCTTAAGCTATTGTCACTGTTTGGCTGTGGGGCATTACTTTTGCGTGGTGCTGGTTGCACTGTAAATGACCTTCTTGATCGGGATATTGATATAAAGGTATAAGATTATGGCATTAAGTATGCTCTTTTGAGTCTAAAAGGTACCTTAGTCTGCTCTTATTGTTTAATGTCTCCTAATGCAATTACTGAATTTCTGAAAGTTATAGTCAGTTCTGCCATCACCACATCTTATTGTTGGTCAAAAATTGATGGAATCAAAAGTCTTAGAGGAAGTGCATCACAGTAACTTCTAAATCTGTCACTATCCTAAGCATAAATATATGCCTTTCCTGGTTTATTTTCAGAGATTGGCTAAAATCATCTTCTTATTAGTTATTAGCCTGTTAACCAAGATGAGGGTTGATTATTTCTCTTGTCCCATCCTCGCGTGAGGTTCTCATCCATCAGCATCGCAGGGAAATATGTCTTCTTTATTGTAAACTGGAGCCCATCGATTGGCCACTGAGTCAAAGAATGAACCATCAACTGAAATGCCAGACTTGCAACAAGGGGTAATCTGTGGCTTTGCTCCTGAAGGATAACCTCAAGGTGAATCCAAGAAAGGCATTATTTCCCTGATGTTCCTTCACAATTGAAAGAAATGGGATTCAAACTGCGAAAATGTAAAGTAATCTTAGTAATAGTGGGTTAGCTTTTGAGGTCTTTTGATGGACAAAGCATTTGGTGTTTTTTGCAGTTTCTTATCTATCATCTATATCTAGGTTGAGTGAGGACCATGATGAGTTATTCTGTTCACATCGGCTCTATTATCCTTCTTTTAGCTTATATTCATTATGTGTGGATCGGTCCTTTGGAATGAGAACAATCACGAAAAGAAAAAACTTTGCCTTGATCATTTCTGCTTTTATTGCTGCTATTTTGGGCATTTAAGAAGAGTTCATCCTTGTTACGGAATCAAGGCTGGTTCTTGCTTAGTAATATCAAAGTTGTGGCACAGGTGGAGCGGACAAAATCACGGCCACTTGCATCAGGTCTTTTAACACCATTCCAGGGTCTTTCCTTTCTGGGTTTTCAACTGCTTTTGGGTCTAGGGATTCTCCTTCAACTAAATAATTACAGGTGAGTGCTGTTCTGTATTGTTTGTTAGCAAGTATCTACAACCAGTAGCAGCTTCTGTCAGTGTCTTAATTGCTTATTTGACTGCCTTTGCTCATTGATATGCTCATCTTTGAAATGCTCGTGAGCAAGGGGATGAGTTCTGAAACTCATCTTTTACCACCTGGCTCACCTCATTTGTTCCATATCTTTTCTCCCTTCGGGTGATTCATTTCTCTATTTGTCAGTGACCATGGAGCCTATCTTTCCATCTATCTTGGAGTTATATCTTGAGTTTTTTTCTAGTTGTTTGTGAGATTTATATGGTGATAATTCAGGACATTTGATATTGTTATTGTGTGAAGGGGGGTATTTCATCTTTAAAAGCTATTTGTGCTACTACAACTTTGAATTTTAACACTTTAAATCCATCTCCTTTAAATATTAAACTGCATCTCATTAGTTTTGCAATAGAGCTGTGTCCAGTATCTGTTGAGCATCCTCTTGTCTTGAGCTGTTGAACAGACACTGGTTCCTTCTTCCTTGTGGAAGATCAATCATCAGGTCCATTTGCATGAAATGTTTCTCAAGTTGTCAGAATCATTGATGCACTGGTGCATGTACCTGCGTTTCAGTTGGAAGCCTTCTTAGAAATGCTTCTAAGTGTAATATCTATAACTTTTATTAGCTTATTTATTTATTTATTTTATGTCTGTGTGAAAGATTCAGCCTTCAGCCTGTATATGTTTCTTGTCAGTTTTTTTTTTTCTTTCTGTTGGACGATTTTTCTAACCCATGTTTCTGGCTACCTGAAGCCTGAGCACTCTTAATTTGACTGTGCAGCATTGTGTTGGGGGCATCATCACTGCTGCTTGTTTTCTCCTATCCTCTGATGAAGAGGCTGACATTTTGGGTACAGTTTTCTGGATATCCTTCTGTCTGTAATGCCACTCAACCAATAAGCTAATGTGTTCATTGGCTGCTTGTTGTTGCAGCCTCAAGCATATTTAGGCCTGACATTTAATTGGGGAGCTTTGTTAGGATGGAGTGCAGTTAAAGGAAGCTTGGATGCTGCTATTGTCTTCCCTTTGTACTTCTCAGGTGTATGTTGGACGCTTGTGTATGATACAATTTATGCCCACCAGGTAGATTAGTTGCTTGGCATTCACAATGCCACGCCCTTGCTTTTTATACTTTCTGGATGTATTGTTGCATCCATTGTAACTGACATATTTTAACAATTACACATATAGGATAAAGAAGATGACCTGAAGGTGGGAGTTAAGTCTACAGCCTTGAGGTTTGGGGATCTTACAAAATATTGGATTAGTTTATTTGGGAGTGGATGTATTGGTAACCTTACTCTCAGTGGGTTCAATGCTGAACTTGGTATGTGCCGATTCCATTTCCCCAGGCTTTATTCTTTTATTGTTGTTTTAGCTGGCCAGCCAGAAATAATCATTTATCTCGGAGGTTCTTCCTCATTGTATGCATCCTTTTATGTAGAACAGGGTGGCCATATTATGCATTTCTGATGGCTGGAGCTGGGCAGTTGGGGTGGCAGATTTGGACTGTCAACTTGTCAAGTCGTGCTGATTGCAATAGAATGTCAGTATCATTTAAGTCAAAATACTCATCGTTAATTTGTAAACACATAGCAACTCATATGGTTACTAATTTGTTGAACATAAAGTTGGATGATTATTTTGCTGTTTAATATATTGTTATTTTTTGCTTGAATGGAGCTGAAAGACTTCTAAGAATATCTTGTGTGCTTATGGTCAAAATCATTTGTGGATGTTTTAATTTATCTTCCCCTTGCCTTCTTATATACTTTCAGCATCCTATCTATGCTGACCTGTTGCTTGTACCAAATGAAACAAGGAAGCACCATCTCTTCCACTATTCATGTTAACAATCTTGTTCTGTGTGTTCATATATATATATATTGAGTATTAGTCTGTCTGTTAATAGTTGGTAATATATAAATCATTAAATCTGATATGCTGATGTATCGTCCTCCAATTCTAATTTCAAGTTCTTATTTTTCCTTTTACTTTCTAGGTTTGTTTCCAATAAGTGGTTTGGAGCTATTATCTTCAGTGGGATCCTAATCGGAAGACTTGTTTCATGATGGGTATGCTTGTGCTTAATATGGATTAAGTTTGCTTTGCCAACAGATTCATCCATCTTTGGGGACTTTGGGCTGGATGCCACCTTTCGCAGTGATGTACAAGTCAGCTGTCTTCCAATTTTGAGTATCTACAGTGATGCATTACAAATCAGCTTGCATCACTATTAGGGTATGTATTATGGTGTCTTTGGCATTTTCCATAATGCAATAACAGTCTGAAACTGTTATTGAAACAATGGATACTCTGATGATTACTGATTTAGACATGCACTTCTTGCCACGTGAAATTTTGATGTTGATTTTTCTTTCATGTTTTTCTGCAGGTTATGTACCTTGAATTAGAACATTTTCTCATAGGTTTTATAAGGGTGGAATGTGAAGCTTATTTATTTATTGCTGTGAATTGCCTCTGGTGGAATCCAATTGATTGCTTTTCCCCATTGGATTCCATTCCAAGAATTTGTATTATATTACCCTGGAAAGTGAAAGAGGTATAATATTAATAGCAGGTTAGGTAGGATTGTCTAGTATTTGTTTGTAAGTGTCCTTATCCATGACCTCTCAACCAGAGAAAAGAAAATTACCAGGTGACAATCACTACTCCTGATGATCACATCTTAAGTTTGTCTAGTATCTTAGTCGTATTAATCACGGAAAAAAAGTATCTTAGTTGTTCCCTGAACTTGAGGTTTTTATTGCATGTACGATGGATTCAATTGGAATATCACACATGAAGTTTGAGATACAAGTTGGTATCACTTGTTACATCCTCAATTCCATGTGTATGGTTTTGCTTTGAAGATTGGAACTCCAGGAGATACCGCATGTGGAATTCTGGCCTTTGAAGAAGCTTGTCAAACTGAACCCAGTACAATTCTATTTCCCCATGGATGAAAAGGATAAGCCATGGTTCCAAGGCCTGAGCAAGGTTGCCAAAGCCTCTTTCTATAAGGAAACCTGCAAGAAAAGCAAGGAAGCTTTCCATTCTTATCTTGGCCTTGGAAATGCTTTTGAAACTTCAATAAATCCCTCGAGAGGGAGGAACTGCCAAGGTGGCTGATATCCACATTCAATACAACAATTTAACCTGCAGGGATCTTTGGAAGAAGCACTTGCAGTAAAGAGAAAAACAAGGAGAAAAATGCAAACAAAAAAAAGAAGGATGCAACAAAATGGAAACAAGACCTGAGAGCTGAAGTGGAGTAGGTTCCAGCAGGATCAGTCGAGGACAAGATTGGGGGTGAAAGTAATCATGTTAAGAAGTGAAAGCTTTTAAAAGGCATTGATGCACCAGGAGGAGAAAGAAATGGAAGGAAGCACTTTTGGGTGATGAAAATAGAAAGCAAGATTTTAAACATTCCTATTCAAGGCGCAAGAATCTTGTGAAGGGAAAAATAATGTAGATCTTTTAAAAAGATTTTATTGCAATATTTGTTTTCAGTCTTTAAATATACTAGAAGATCTCCTATGATATTTTAGAAGATGTTAAAATAAGCTTTATCTATTTTAAGTTTACTTCTATATAAGAAGTAAAATATGCAATTTCTATTTTCTAAAAGATTACATCTTTAATAAATGTTACTAAAATAAGGTGACGTGTTCTTCTATAAGTGCCACCCTTGTAAGCTCTAAAGAGCATCAATTTGAGATCCATAAAAAGTGTTTATCTGGTTTCCTCTCTACTTGTTCTTATCTTTCCCCTTATACTTCCACCCTTTTTGTCTTCTTTATTTTCTTCTCTTCTCTATGGGCTCCTTCCCCTTTACCCATCCTTCATCATTGGGTCTGTGGCAATCTCAAAGAATCACTTGTGGCAGGCTGCAGTGAACTGAGTAGCAGGCTAAGGTTCATAATGAACCCTGGAAATTGAAATAAGACTATGAAGAAAGAGAAGAGGAAGGGTGAAAAGAAGTGGAATGATGGGGCAGGGAATGGAGAGAAGAAGGCATAAAAGTAGCAGAAGAAATAATCAAATATTGCAGAGTTGATCTGGGAAGGTGGCCATGAAGAGTTTATTACTGGACATATAATTGGTCTCCCTTGTAACTCAGTTTTTGACTTGTGAGATTATTGTGATTCATGTATGCTGAGGAAAATGGCATGCCATTTATCCCCGAAGAACATTCTTTTTATAAAACAATCATCATAGCCTACCCATTAGTGAGTTATAAATGGCAGCATGTATATGCCCATCTTCTTGGATATTAATTTTTACAAAAGCATGATGTCTGAGCAACAAGAAAAAGATTTGCTATTCTGTTTTGTTGGATTGAGAAAGATTGCCTTACTGATGACCTTTCATTCCCACATATGGCAAATAAGTCAGATCTTCTTATATCTATTATCCGTCTCTTCTTGAATGGTCGTGGGCTTGTTTCAATCTTTTACATCGAAAGAGCTTAGCCATACCGTTGTCTGTTTTTCCTGTTGCATGTGGATTGTTGGCTAATTTTGAGGTTAAGGGTGTGTTTGGGAATGGATAAAATTTTTGATGAAAAGTTGTAGAGAGTAGAAGTTGTCAAATGATGTGATATGATATGGGTAATGATAAAGAATAAATAGGATAAAGTTGAAATAGATAAGTTAGTCGTGTTGGTAGTTGTGTAGAAATGATTGAAAAGTAGCGTAGTTGTATAGAAAAATGTGAAGAAATAATTAAAAAATAAGGTAGTTGTGGAGAGTGAAAAGTTATAGATTGAAAAGTTTTAACCTAATAACTTTTACTTATTACCAAACACACTTTAAAATTGTGTAGGAAGTATTGGAATGCTAGACTGCAGCCCACTGGATAAATACTCCGGATTGTGGAAAATGGGGCTAGGTCTGTATGGGCATCAGTAAGTTAAGCAATGGAGAGCATAAATTATTTGGGGAGTCATTTTATCATTATTATTATTATTGTTATCACTATTATTATTTGACTTTCTTTTCTTTTGTACGCTTTCTTCTTTCCCTCCTTACAGGAGGGGGCTAATATGTTTGTGTTCAACTTCTACTCAGGGTTAGAGCTCGGAGGAGATGGTGTACTTGCAATCTGGGGTATATGTAAGAATGGATATTGTAAAGATTCAGCTTTCATCAAAGAAGTGAAAAAGTTCAATTATTATTTACAGTGGGTGGATAGATAGCCACTCGCGCCTCTTCTCTCTCTCTCTCTCATCATCATCATCATTTTTTAAAGCGATAATTTATTAAAATGGAGCTGCATTACCATGTATCCACCTGCAACAGTCAGCAACACTATTTGGAATTTCATTTAATAAATCTTCTAAATCTTCTTCAATTTTGCATTGAAACTTCAATGCATCAAAGTGCAAAACCCTAATTTTTAAAATTTATTTTATAAAATTGTTAATCTATGTGTATTTAACTTATATATTAAGTTTTACGACTTTCGTAGATATATATTATATTTTTTATTTTTTAAAAAATAGGGGTATTTTAGTTATTTAAAAATTACTAAAACCTCCCCCATTTTAAAAATAATATATATATATATATATACATTTGCAAAAATGGCAAACTTTAGTTTATATATTAAATTCACCTTGATTAATAGTTTTATAAAAAGATTTTTAAAAATAAAATTTTGCACTCTGATGCGTTGAAGCTGGCCTTGAAAAGATCGGATGGTTATGTTTTTGCTTCTAAACTTTGTGGCGTTAAAACTGCCGACTTTGAAACCCTTGATAATAATAAAAAAGGAAAAGAAATGTCACTCAGTATCTTTTTCGTTCAGCAACCAAACATACGACTGCCAGTTTTAATCAACATGTGACTTTGTGAGCTTGAAGCGAAGATTTTTCCTTTAATTTTTATATATTTGTTTAATCTAAAAGTTCACAATTTATTTATTGAAAATTTCAAAAAATACATCTAAATTTGTTTACGCGTATACTATACAGACGGACTGTGTGCTAACATTACGATATTTTAACCGCAGCTTGGGGACCTTGTCCTTATGCTGCTGACCTATTTCTCAAAACCAAACAAAGGATTCATTTAATAAATCTTCTAAATCTTCTTCAATTTTGCATTGAAACTTCAATGCATCAAAGTGCAAAACCCTAATTTTTAAAATTTATTTTATAAAATTGTTAATCTATGTGTATTTAACTTATATATTAAGTTTTACGACTTTCGTAGATATATATTATATTTTTTATTTTTTAAAAAATAGGGGTATTTTAGTTATTTAAAAATTACTAAAACCTCCCCCATTTTAAAAATAATATATATATATATATACATTTGCAAAAATGGCAAACTTTAGTTTATATATTAAATTCACCTTGATTAATAGTTTTATAAAAAGATTTTTAAAAGTAAAATTTTGCACTCTGATGCGTTGAAGCTGGCCTTGAAAAGATCGGATGGTTATGTTTTTGCTTCTAAACTTTGTGGCGTTAAAACTGCCGACTTTGAAACCCTTGATAATAATAAAAAAGGAAAAGAAATGTCACTCAGTATCTTTTTCGTTCAGCAACCAAACATACGACTGCCAGTTTTAATCAACATGTGACTTTGTGAGCTTGAAGCGAAGATTTTTCCTTTAATTTTTATATATTTGTTTAATCTAAAAGTTCACAATTTATTTATTGAAAATTTCAAAAAATACATCTAAATTTGTTTACGCGTATACTATACAGACGGACTGTGTGCTAACATTACGATATTTTAACCGCAGCTTGGGGACCTTGTCCTTATGCTGCTGACCTATTTCTCAAAACCAAACAAAGGATTCATTTAATAAATCTTCTAAATCTTCTTCAATTTTGCATTGAAACTTCAATGCATCAAAGTGCAAAACCCTAATTTTTAAAATTTCTTTTATAAAATTGTTAATCTATGTGTATTTAACTTATATATTAAGTTTTACGACTTTCGTAGATATATATTATATTTTTTATTTTTTAAAAAATAGGGGTATTTTAGTTATTTAAAAATTACTAAAACCTCCCCCATTTTAAAAATAATATATATATATATATATACATTTGCAAAAATGGCAAACTTTAGTTTATATATTAAATTCACCTTGATTAATAGTTTTATAAAAAGATTTTTAAAAGTAAAATTTTGCACTCTGATGCGTTGAAGCTGGCCTTGAAAAGATCGGATGGTTATGTTTTTGCTTCTAAACTTTGTGGCGTTAAAACTGCCGACTTTGAAACCCTTGATAATAATAAAAAAGGAAAAGAAATGTCACTCAGTATCTTTTTCGTTCAGCAACCAAACATACGACTGCCAGTTTTAATCAACATGTGACTTTGTGAGCTTGAAGCGAAGATTTTTCCTTTAATTTTTATATATTTGTTTAATCTAAAAGTTCACAATTT
Organism: Annona cherimola; assembly: GCA_030490835.1. Classification (NCBI taxonomy): domain Eukaryota; kingdom Viridiplantae; phylum Streptophyta; class Magnoliopsida; order Magnoliales; family Annonaceae; genus Annona; species Annona cherimola. The sequence goes on from CM059971.1 coordinate 114,092,897, forward strand.
ATTTATTGAAAATTTCAAAAAATACATCTAAATTTGTTTACGCGTATACTATACAGACGGACTGTGTGCTAACATTACGATATTTTAACCGCAGCTTGGGGACCTTGTCCTTATGCTGCTGACCTATTTCTCAAAACCAAACAAAGGAGATAATAGAAAGCCTATTTCGAAGTTCTGAAAATGTACCAAATGATCTAGCTTTTTGAATTCGCCTCCCAAGCACCGCCACAAGGAATATTGCTTTATTATGTTCAATCCCTAGCATAGGGAAGAAATGAGGATTTGAACAGTACAAACTGTCGCATAGGGACGGTGCTTGGAGCCTGCATGCTCCACATCGCGTCGCTGACGTGGCATCCTGCCCTCGAAGGACTGTCCGCCTAGAACAGTCCTAGAACTGTTCTAAACCACTTGTGAAGGGAGGGAAAGGCTTCATCGACCTTTCTTGCCTTGAACGATCTCTAATTTTATTTTTTTTTCTCTGGTAGCAAGTCCTTGGCTGTTTGCCCCTGAGCATAGTGAACATTAGAACAGTTTTTTTTAAACACGTATAGCTAGGGCTAAACATATGGGGAATTTCCTTTGTCCCGCCACACAAATCAGAAGCCGAGGCCTTGGGGTTTAGGCAAATAGCCTTCACGGTCCGTCGAATATGATGAGACTTCCAACGATTTGCCTTCCCGGCTTCCCCGGTTATAAACTGACAATACCTGGGGAGGACTTTCGGGGCTGTTTTCGATGCACTCTCTCATTTCGGTTGTTCGCTCTTCCGAACCCCGATGGACGGCCGTGATGGTACACCTAACTGGCATGATTCAGGGCCCATGCACCAACCCTCTCACAGGCCCGGCTTCGGGCAGACAATAGAGGTGGGCCACGTGTACGGAGCCAGCCCTTCCAATTTCCGATCCAAACGGTGCAGGTGGGTCCACAATCTTTTGGGCACGGAAGTTTTACGAAATGGACGTGCCAGCCGTAAACAAGATGTGTTGCATACCAAAACACCATACACCGTTTGTAATTATGTCCCTCTCACCCCACCCTTGTAATGATATGCTATGATAATCCATGCAAAAAGCCAGATTCCTCTCCTCGGTTAGAACCAATACCAAACTCAAAATCAAAGCACGTTTTATATCCACCTCATTCTCCCTCTCCGATTCGCATCTCCCGCCTTCGATATTGCGTCGTTTTTTCATCGCTGATTTCTCCGCATCATCCGTTGCGTTCCGATCCCAATTTTGCCTGATTCGGCCGGTGTTCCGGTGCCCTAATTGCCCGATTTCTCTGTCGGAGGGAATCCTAGGGTTCTCTCGATTGGATGGATTCCGAGGATGACATGCATGACGCAAATGACGTGGAGTCGCTGGACGAGTTCTATAGCGGCGAAACCGCCATGGCGAGTGACGACGGCGACGGAGATTACGAGTTCATCGACAATGACACCGATGATTCTGATGACAGTGCCTTGCATCGCCAGCAGGTGGATTCTTAGATCCTTATCGGCTGAAAATTTTCGTTTGTCTCGTTGACGGTGATGGATGGAAAACTTGTTCTTTTTTATTGCATTCTTTTGGAATCCTTTTGAAAAGATTTTCTGTTAGATTATCTATTTGACTTTTGGATTTTCTAAATTGGTTGTATGCTGTGAATTACTGTCACTCGTTTGGTGCGAATGTTTCTTCGGCAATGTGGTAACCTTGATTTTGTTATGATTTTTTTGAAATTTGGAGGCGAATGGGATCCACCGAATTGGGACATCTAAAGGTTTGCATAAATCATAAAATGTGTAATTTTATTCTTGAAATCTGCAACAAGATTGCGGGCTTTGATGCCTGAGCCATACATTGGGATTCGCCACAATGGAGCAGATCCATGCCAGAGCTCATGTGGCGCGGATGAATTTTGGGATGGGAAAATTTGTCAGAGAAAACGTTTCCACAAATTTCTTGCTATCTGAATGTGCCGTACACCATATAATCGGGAATGGTGGCCTATATGGTGAGTCCCACATGATGCATGGCACATATGTCACTGCATTCCAATTTCTAGCATTGAACATCATATTTTCAATTGAATTGCATTGAATATATTTTGTATATATATATATATATTTATTGATAGAGAAGAATATTTTTTGTATCTATATATATATATATATTTTATTGATAGAGCAACTTTCTATTTTATCTACCAGCAAAGTTACACAATTCTCAGTGAAGCTGATATACGCCAGCGACAGGACGATGATATAACAAGGATATCCACAGTCCTTTCTATACCAAGGGTTGATGCAAGCATCCTGCTTCGCCATTATAACTGGTAACTGTTTTATCTCCATTGTAAAATATTTGTTATGGAACATGTAGAAAATAAAGTGATAATATCTTTTCATGGTAACTACTGCTCGAATTCTATTTCGTCAGTCATGGTTTAATTTCTGCTCAGTTTCAAATTTACCTTGGATGACACCACAATGTTAAGTGTTACTGCCTTTGCGACCAGGGTCACTGGTTTGAGTCACAGTAAGCAGCCTCTTTGCAATAAAGCAAGGGTAAGGCTTCCTGCAGGGGAGCCCTTCTCTGGACACCTATGCTGGAACTCTTTAAAATGGGTTGGCCCTTTATGGCTGTGCTTGTCATTTAGTTTGCCTTGTTGCTGATTAAACCCTTCATATGGTTGTATGGCTCACTGTGCAACACTCCATAATTTTGTGTGCTTGGTGTTGCATGGATATGGATGTTTTTAGATGATTATGTTTGTGAGGATGGCGGATCTCTTGTGCCCTTATTTGCCTACTGCAAGTTTTAGTGTACTTTGTATGACTGTGCTTGTTATATATGGTTTTCTGAGTTTTGGATTTCACCCTTATGCGATTGCATGGCTCATTGTGTGGTACTGCACACCATTGAGTGGATAGTGTTGCATCGACTTCTATGTGTCATGACAGCTGATCTCTGGATCCTGTAAGTACAAAATGTATGCAGTATGTGTACAGTTCTAGGCTGTTTGAAGCATCAAAGCTAATTTGAACAACAAAAATTTATAACCTGTCCATTCATCGTGCTATGAGCAAGGTTCTGCACTTCATAGCACCAGTTATACCACTATTTCCTTTGTAGTTGAAACTGGGCCAAACTTCATTTTGCTTTTGGAGGTTACAACAATCAATGACCAAATGCAATTTGAGAACTAAATGAGCTATGGTTGCTTGGCTGAAGTGTGCTCAACAGGCTTGATGGGGAGGTTCAAGCTTGTCTCAGTCAGGCAAGTTCACTGAGGAGCATGCTTAAACATAGTTGAAAAAAACAAAGAGGACAAATTCGGCTCCAATACTCCACATTTTATTGGCTTTATTTTCTTGCTAGTTAAATGTGGCTGCCCATCTTTTATGTTTGCTTCTTGAAACAAACACTCAATTTTATCACAAATTCTGTCAATATTAAATGCAGTAACATGACAAAAGCAATTTCCTTAGATTTCAAAATAAAAGATTTTCTGCTGTTCTTTTGACTTCTAGAACAGCAAAAAACTGGAAGCTTGACATAGTAAATGCTATGATGGTCAAAAGACATGGATAGTTTCACTGTTCATCCTAGCTTTTATTCTTTTCTGCTTTCTAGTCATTTTTTTAATGATCTGCCTCTGTAGTAGAATAATTGGCTTGGTCATCTCCTGTTTTACTCTCTGAATATTAAAGCTTAGGCTTTTATTTAGCTAGATTTTGATAGCAGAAACTCTGCGACATTATTTCTCATATTTTGCCTTTTATTTTATTTTATTTTCCTTTTTTCACAGGAGCGTCGGTAAAGTTCATGATGCATGGTTTGCAGATGAAGAGAAAGTCCGAAAAGCTGTGGGCTTATTAGAAAAGCTTATTGTTGATCCAATGCCTAACGCTAGGGATGTGAGTTTTTCTGAACTTGTAGTGTGCAGATATTTACCACTGTCTTTGTAATGCTTGGGATATATAATATGTTTTATCTGATTTTTTTAAAAAGCAATTTTCTTGTATTCATATTGACTAACTGATTAATGGTATTCTTATGGAGGCAGGTAACTTGTGGGATTTGTTTTGAAACCTATCCTCATAGTAGGACACATGCGGCTGTTTGTGGTCATCAGTTTTGTGCATCATGCTGGATGGGTATCTCTCTCTCTCTCTCTCTCTCTCTCTCTCTCTCTCTCTCTCTCTCTCATTTTAATAAAAAAATTTCATAAAATAAAAGATTTCAAGTGGGCACAAAGCTGGTGGCTCTTGCAGAAAGCAACATCTACCTTTTGTACCAGGGATAATGCTCTCAGGTGTTATTTAAGAAGCACTGTCGTCATGGAATTATGTTAAGCCTGTGGATGGATACTTCTATATGTACAGCTAATGTAGTTGTCATAAATATAACTTTGCTGCAGCATCATTAAAAGAATGCGTAATGACTTTCATTATGTTTTTGCTGCTATTTTGTGAATTGGCATGGGGATAACTCCAACGGTTGGCTTGGATGCTCCATTGCCATATCACCTGATGAATATTAGTGCATTATCCTGTTGCTATAACTTGTTTGGTTGAAGCAGTGGTTGCCGTCTTTAATCCAATAGGTGTGATGATCAAAGTGGCAGATGATCGATGGAAATGAAAGAAAGCCATAAAAATTGATTTTTCACATGTATGATACTAAAATTTTATCAAAACATTAAAATGGTTTAGGTCGATGTCTATACAATTCAAACCTACAAGGAGAGATTTACATGATTCAGTTATTTAGGGCTTAGATTAGATTTCAAATTAATGAATAATTTTGTTTTTTTATTTCTGCCTTTTTTTCTGTGAATCACCCTTGTAGTGCAGGAACTTTTTGATTGATTTGGAAGTAGTCTCATTCAATGAGTCCATGGTTAGCTTTCAGATGGGCCCAAGATTGCATAAGTTCTAATGATTCCTCCATTGTTCATCTTACAGGCTATTAATGATAGCAGTAAGCACAGGTGGATGTTATCATAGGCTTTTGCAATCTCAACATTGAGAAAAAACAGACACAATTGATTTTCAGGGCTTGAATGTTATCTATGGTGCTCATACTAGCTAACTCAAGAACTAAGAAATGAAGGACTAAATTGTTATTGGGTGCTTAAGCTATAGAGAGCACCACATAATTTGAGCTCTTACTTTCATAAAATGATCAAAGAAATGATGAAGTTGATCTCCCATGCTTCAATCTAACTTTATAAATTGCTTCAGGGAGCAGTCAACATTTTTTTTTTTTTGGTCAGCACTATGCAGCAGTCCTTGAGCTTTTGTTCCTTAGCATCTGGACTGTTGGAAAAATAATAGCCTTTACACATGAGCTTTGTTATTGATTGGAAACTATTATTAGTAGCTATAATCTTTTATGATTTTGTTTTTGTTGAATTCACAAATTCTTATTATATTTTGAGAGATCTTCATTTTTTCTGGCAGGATATATCAGTACTTCAATAAATGATGGTCCTGGATGCTTGATGCTGCGGTGTCCTGATCCATCTTGTGGTGCTGCTGTTGGTCAAGACATGATAAATATGTTGGCTTCTGATGAAGATAAGAAAAAGTATTCTCGCTACCTGTTGAGGTCTTATATTGAGGACAATAAAATGGTATTTCCTAGACAGTCTTATGCTTACTGCATGCAATATTTTTCAGGAAATTTGTTGTGCTTGCTTTTCTCATTTGTGTGCTACATTTCAGGAAAATATGTTTCATTTACCCATTTATGTCCCAACAGATGATCTGAAAATTGTGTCAGATTACAATTGCTGTATTAGGTTCTAAATCATGGGTGGTAAGATTTATGCAATTTGGAATTTACTACCATAGAAACAAGTAAATACTCAATAATTATGAAAAAGAAAATTTCTAAATATGCAATGTTTGGTCAATAATGCATGCCATAATCTTGTAGTAAGTGTAACCCATCCATACTTCATCAGTTTCATTTGGAGATCCATATACAATGTTCTAGTCACTACCAAATAACTACTGACATGGAGCAAACTGCACCAATAGATGTTAAACCTAATTTAAGCAGTTTAATTTTTTGTATTGGTAAAGTCATCATTTAATTATGACGGAGGAAGTTGGTCGGCAATCTTTTTATCATATTTGTGCACCATGAGAAGTCACATATCATAAAGCCTGTTTGATTTGGCTTTATTCTAATGCTTATTGTTTATTCTCATATTTTAAGTCGCATGTCAATATAAGGCATGTTTGATTACGCCTATGGCATGCTCCTTAATTTTGAGGAAATTGCCATATTTGTCAGGTAAGTTGTAAGTAAACCTTGTGGTGCTTTTAGGCTTATCAAATATTCTTCCAAAAATAACCTTACATGTATTTGGATATTACTATATCAACCTAGTTTTTACTTCATCACCAAGCAGTCCCTCCCATTTTTCTCTGTGCAATTGCCTTAAAGGTGTTTGTATTTAGAAGTCTCACCTTTGTACAAATCATCCTGGAGTTGTTCTTTGAAAGAACTTAGGGAAGAAAGGCTATAAAATTCGCGAATATTATAAATTTTCTATTTATTTTTTTTATCAATGATATCTTATTTTTTTATATTGGCATTATTTATATAAATTTGTAAGAACTTTAGTCTAGAAATCTTGGCTTCTAAAGGTTGTGATTTCTGTAATCGAATTAAATGTTTATATATTCATGGCATTATTTATATATTCATGGCTTTTTTATTGAATTAAATGTTTTTCATTTAAATAACTTATACATCTTTGACATGTAAAATTAGCAATAAAAATTTCCGTTTATTTTGTTTAATATAAATGTTTTAATTATTTATATTAATTAACATTTTATACATTATGCCACAAACATAGGGTATTTTAGTCATTTTTATAGTATTTTAGTATTTCAGCTTCAGCCGTATGAAACATAACTTATTCATTTAAGCCTTTATATTTTAGTTGTATTGAACGTTCTCTACTTATTTGACTTCAGTTGCTTATCGGCCATCAACTAATAAGCTGCAAGCCTGCAATGGAATCTTACAGGCTCATAATACATACAGCACACTTAGGCTTTTCTTGAAAAAAAAAAAAAAAAGAAACAATACATTTTAGAAGTTATATCTGAAATAATTTCTTTTTCTGTTAGACAAAGAATATAATAATACTGGAAGGTTGAGATTATATGATAAAATTCTTCACAAGCACACTCTAATTCAATTTTAAAAGCAAAACATTAAAATAAATATTTTAGAAAAATTTTAAAATATGTAAAAAATCCTCAGAAAACTTTTATAGCTGTGTCCCACTTGATCTTGATGACCAGTGAGTCAATCGTTGAAATCATACGATTTTATATAGCCACCCATAAATCCAGCAATTTACGGGCAGCCCAAAAATTATTATTTCGATTTTTGAATCAGTATGTGGGCCTCACCTAGATCTTTCATGATCTATTGTATTTTCAAAAATCAAAATAAAATACTAAACAAATTCAAAAAATTGCTAAAGGAGCTTTTGGTAAATTGTGTAGGTAGGAAACCGACTTTCCCACCTCTCTTGCATACCTTCCAAAAAATAATTTGACATCTTAACTACTTAATGGCCATATTAAAAACTTCTTCATTTTTTCAATCATTCTCTTATATAAGTACACTATTTTTTCCCACTTTACCTTTATCATATCACGTCTCTCATACTTTTCAAAAATATTTCCATCCCCACTCACCTCCCTACCCCATTACCAAATGAATACTAAATTTTAAAAGATGGATGATCTAACTGGGGGGTCCGCATAGGTATAAAAGATGTAAACCAAAAATAAATAAATTTAAGTTTGTTTTTGGGCGATTTACGAGTGGCTGTATAAGAAACCGACCCATTGTTGAAATAGACCCCAAAAATTAGATAGGATTGGTACACCTTGATACGATTTTGTTCCCTTTGTTCACTAAAAGATGTCCCGAGATTGTGCTTGGCCCAATCTTGATGGCTAAGTTTTAAGTCGGCTTGCAGAAGCCTATTGGAACGTTTCTTTTCTTTTCTTTTTAATTTTTGGAACGTTTCAAATTGAGGTCATATTACAAATAAAGGTACATTGGTCATTTTGCATCATTAAGAAATGCCATGCTGGAAAACCTGACAAAAGGGCCCATATGTAAAATATGTTTATAGTTAGGGTCATTCTTCTATTTGAAAAGTAATGGGGATAATATGATAAATTAAAAAACTTGAGGGGTGTATGCAACCAGCCCAAAATTCTGATCATTGCAAAACCTTCTGATCTGGATCCAGCAGAAACTGAGCTGTCCAACTGACTGATTCAATCAACATTTTTGGTATTGGCAGGATTCTCTTTTCCTTTCTTTGCTGTTTTATTCAATCCATATAATGTTAAAAGCTTTGGATTCTAAGGGAAACATATTCTTCTGCTTTATATTTGCCGTTTGTTTGTCTCATTAGCCAAGGATATATCATCTGTGAACAATGCCCAACGCCAGAGGCTGCTCATGATCTCATTTTTTACATGCCTATAAAGATCAGCATCATGGATAATATCTATATTTATGTTTGCATTGTTTAAGTGTACTCGGACAAAGTTATCTCATTTTCTTTCTTATTAGTAGTTTGATTTATATGTAAGATTTTTATGATCTCCAATTTCGCAGTATTGTCAATCTTGTGAAGTATTTGTCTTCTGACCTACTCAATGCTCACTTCTTTGTTTCTTTATTTTCCAGACAAAATGGTGTCCTGCTCCAGGTTGCGAGTATGCTGTAGATTTTGTTATGGGTAGTGGAAGCTATGATGTTTGCTGCGACTGTTCATATAACTTCTGCTGGAATGTAAGTTTTCATGCACAATTCACTGTTACAGCTCTATGTTTAAGGTGCCGAGTGTGTCCTAATGTACGTCAATACAAATTTTCCAGTGTACTGAGGAAGCTCATCGTCCAGTAGATTGTGGTACTGTGGCAATGTGGATTTTGAAGAACAGTGCGGAGTCTGAAAACATGAATTGGTAAAGTATAAGATCATGCCACAGGTTACTGTGTCCATTCTAACTCCTTCAAATGCTAGTCGAGTTATTTGTTTGAATGGATATCGTGTTCTGGTCTGAAATTCCTGAGGGAGGGAGGGAATTTAAACTATCAGTTCTTAAATGGAGCACAGATGATAGCACATTATTAATTTGTTAGATAACCATGCAGGCTATGAAACTCACCTTTTCATTATGAAGCAACAGCTTTCTCTGTTCTCTATTTTTCTGTTCTGGTCTTGCGGACCTTTCATCCATTAATTCTATGTGCATGAGAAGAATGGGCCTAATCCAAACCTAAGCCATTTTTCAGTGGGTTTAAAGTCTCTGACTCAATCATAAATGACTTGTATTAACTAGTTTGAATGCTTGCTGAGCCAAGTCAGACAAGCAGTCCCTTTTCAGATGAACTAATACAGTCACTTCATATCTCTAAGAGAGCAAATAAACAAGTAGTTATTAAATGTGTGTTTGGGAAGTGATAAAACTTTTGATGAAAAGTTTTTGGTATAAAAATTTTTAAAAGGTGAGAAAATGATGTGACATGATAGGGATAATGATAAGAAGTAAAGAAAATAAAGCTAAAATAGATAGGTTAGATGTGTAAATAGTTTTGTAGAAATGATTGAAAAATAGGGTAGTTCTATAAAGTGAAGAAATAATTAGAAAATAAGATAGTTGTGGAGAGTGAAAAATTTCAGGTATTAGCAAACACCCCAAAGGATATTTGAAATGGAAAATGATTTTTAGGCATAGGGTGTGTTTCATACGTGATAAAACTTAAATGAAAAATTTTTAATGTAAAAGTTGTTAAATGGGTAGAAAATGATATGATATGATAGGGGTAATGATGAGTTATAAAGAAAATAAAGTTAAAACAGATAAGTTAGTTGTATGGACAGTTGTGTAGAAATGGTTAGAAAATGAGATATTGTATAGGAAGAGATGTGAACAAATAATTTTAAAATAAGTTAGTTATGGAGAGTGAAAAGTTTTAGACCAAAATTTTAGCTTAACATTTTCTTCTCATTGCCAAACACACCCATATTCTATTATTCTACAATAAATCAGGTCACATAGATAAAATTTGAAGAACAAGATTGCTTTCCCAAAAGCCATGGGGAAGTAACCCTAATTCTGCTGGAAAAATGAAGAAGAAGTGTGCAATCTTACCCAACTCTTGGAACAAAAAAGATTGTATTCTAACTATTGCTTGTTTGAAACCTTAAATGCCTCGAGCCAAAGTTGTAGAAATGGTTTTTCTGAATGCCAATTTTTAACAATCCTATGTTCTCTACTCCAAAGAGATTAGTAATAAAGACACTATAGTTCATTGTTCAATGTGAACTCAGAAAGGCTACCACATTGGCATCAATTCAGTGCACATTGGTCATCGACCACAATGTTGATGGAGAATGTCTCAGAAACACTGTTCTCTGTTAAATGTTCAATTGCCATAAAGATGCAAGTGATTAATATGTTCAGTTTCTTCTGAGATTAGAAATGATCATATGGCTTGCAACTGCTTCCTCTAGTATGTTGGTCAAGGATGCCCACTTGCATGCCCTACTTTCTGAGGCAATTTTGTTGTAACCAGGCTATTTATCCAAGAATAGTTGGAGACTTGTATATTAAGAAAGATTATAAATTTTGTCCTGCATTCATCATGATGAAACTGCACATAACTTTCTTAAAATCAATCCTACTGGAAATGTCATTTACCCCAAGAGAAAATAGTTTTGCATGTAAACCTTTCCTAGAGTGGAGAAATGACTTGTGGTACATACTTGATCATGCCTATTGTCATAAAACCTTTCAACACAACTGGTGCATCCTCAAACTGTTGGACTCCTCTCACACAGAGGGGTGAGGGGCACGATGCCTATGTGAATCATGGATGAGCAAGGTATTTGAAATTACAAGCATCATTTTCGTCACTTATGCAGTGTGTGCGAATATGAGTTAAGCTGCTACTTCATCAATCCATCTTACTTTTTCTTGTGCACCGCTCCTCTGTATAGATTTACATTGTACTATGTGACTGTATCTTTGGTTTTGCATGCACTAATCTAAAGTATTGATGTTAGGATATTAGCTAATTCTAAGCCATGTCCAAAGTGCAAGCGACCAATTGAGAAGAACCAGGGCTGCATGCACATTACTTGTACACCTCCTTGTAAATTCGAGTTTTGTTGGTAAGAGTTTTTGGCTTTCATTTGCAATCACTTCCAAATAATGAACAGAGTGGTTGATTGTTGCTTAGTTCCTTTCCTTTGGTTGCTGTTACAGGCTGTGCCTTGGTGCATGGTCGGATCATGGTGAGAGAACAGGTGGATTTTATGCCTGTAATCGATATGAAACTGCAAAGCAGGAGGGAGCTGTATGCTTTTCTCGCCTGACTACATGTTGGCATTTCTGTGCTGTCTTGTATTTTAGAAATACCAGTGTATCTTTGACATCATCTTTGTGTTCCTTATATTGTCTGCAGTATGACGAAACCGAGAAAAGAAGAGAAATGGCTAAAAATTCTTTGGAGAGATACACACACTATTATGAACGATGGGCTACCAACCAGTCTGTATGTACAAGTTCCTTTTATGAAATTATGTTTTGGAACACTCGTTGCTGTCTTGTTGTTCCTAATAAGCATTTTTAGTTCATGGATAGCTGATGTGATATAAATTAGTCATTGCCAAATGTAAATTTAAAAATGCTAAATGCAAAATAATGTTTGGTAAGGAACACAAATTGTTGTGGTCTGCTCTCAACTGGTTTCAGGTCAGATCCTGATAGTATTGTGTTTGGTTCCCTTCAAGATTCAAGTATAATAAAGAGAAATAGGAAAAATACCAAGAAATCAAGAACAGAGAGTACTAGCTTATTAGATGATGCAATTAAATTTATCATAAAATTTGCAGGGTAATTATCTGCGAGGAAAAAAAAAAAAAGCTTGCTTGGAGCATGTTATGTATTGTAGCTTTAGAGCCTGTTTGAATTGGTGGCGAAAGCTGGAGGAAAGTTTCCTTGAGAAAATGATATGAGCTTGTTTGAAAATTTTGTCAGTTAAGTAGTGGATAAAGAATGAAGAATATGGAATGGATGATGCAAATTTTGGAACTGTGGATAATGTGGGATCAATTAGGGCATGTAAATGGCTGATTTTCTTGTTAAATACAAGGGATTGGTTAGCTGCCCTGCACACAACAACACCCCCCCTCCCCAACCCACCCAAACTCTCTCTTTCTCCTCTGTTCATCATTTTTTTTCCATGGATACAAACTAGAGGTTGAAATCACTTTTTTGAAATTGGCAGTCAAGGCAGAAAGCGCTTTCAGACCTGCATCAAATGCAAGCCGTTCAGGTAAGCAACACTTGTCATGACACAAATCCACTATGTGTTCTGATGCCGGAATCTGATGTTTGACAATAAATCTTTCTGAAACATTTATGGATATTGATGCAAAAGCAGAAACTAATGCCAAGGATATTCGTCATGGGTCATGGAGCCAATTTGTGACAGCGGACATTAGATTATGCATGTGAAGCTGGACATAGCCCAGTTGGTTTTACATCCTGGTGTGTGTGTGTGTGTGTGTGATCCAGGGTTCGATTGTTGAGAGTAGCTTAGTCTCCATTGATGTAGTAGTAATAATAATAAGAAGAAGAAGAAGACATTATATTATGCACAAACTGCAGGTCCTGTGTATTCAGGTTCCGGTGTTATCCAAGTAAACAGAGTCAAAAGTAGCCTTCCCTGGATAAGGGTGCTATAGTTAGAAGAGATGTCTTTTAGAAGCCTGATATTACATACGATAGTGGAAGCTGTAACAGATGACAATCTTGGTTTGGAAATGGGATGCTAAACCTGGTTGTGTTATTTGGGTACACCTTCAACCTTGATGGCCCTAGAACTGAAAGACTTGTGATTCTTTTTTTCTTTCTTTCTTTTTTTTTTCTGTGCAGCTGGAAAAGCTTAGTGACAAACAATGTCAGCCTGAGTCTCAGCTCAAGTTCATAACAGATGCCTGGCTACAGGTGTGATCAGTTTTGAGTTTTCCCTTTCTGGATTCTAAATCCCATTGCTTCTCTGTATGATTTTTCGTCATGGCAATTTACAGATAGTTGAGTGTAGGAGAGTGCTGAAGTGGACCTATGCCTATGGCTACTACCTTCCTGAGCAGGAACATGCAAAAAGACAATTCTTTGAGTACTTGCAAGGTTTTCTTTGAATACAGAAACGAAGTTCATCGCATTTTCGTGTTCAAGTAATTGATAACATCTTTGATCATTTTTCATTAGGTGAGGCTGAATCTGGGCTAGAACGACTTCATCAATGTGCCGAGAAGGAACTACAGATTTATCTTGATGCTGAAGGCCCATGTAAAGATTTCAATGACTTTCGGACAAAGCTTGCTGGGTTGACCAGGTAATTTCCTTGTTTCTGCAATACTTTTCTACTTGACCTCTTATTTATGGGACTATTTCTGCAGAACCACTTCCACTGAAATTTTCTTTTTAACATCATAGCTTGAATCCATCACGTTGTTGTAGTTAGATCAATGCCAGCTATATGATCACAAAAACTGGATCCATCAGAAACTCAGACGTGAAATATTTGGGTATTTTGCATTTTAAATCCTCTTAACTTTGCCAATTTGCATTTTAAACCCTGAAGTTTGGCAGTTTGCATTTTAAACTCAGAAATTTTGGTTCCTTTGCATTTTAAACCCTGACTCATAATGGCGTTAAAAACTACCTTTAATTCACACAAAATGACGTAAATACCCTTCACTATTTTTTTTTTAAAAAAAACCTAAATCTGTATTAAAGGTAAAGATGTTATTGAAGGCTCTAATAATAAAATGAAGAAAGCCTAATAGTCAAGTTTAAAATGTAAAAATATTTCTTTTTTTAAATATTGGAGGGTATTTTCGTGATTTTTCATGGAATAACGGTGGTTTTTAACGCTGTTATGGGGCAGGGTTTAAAATGCAAAGAAACCAAAGTTTTCAAGGTTTAAAATGCAACAGCCAAACTTTGGGGTTTAAAATGCAAATTTCCTTTTCTTCTTACCTTTTTATATTTTCTTTAAATCTCTCTCCTTTCTGTTTTATTTTCTTTATTACTCTTCCCTTTATTTTACTGTGTTAAAAACATAATTCACAAGGTATTTTCCCAAAGGACCTCCATCTGGAGGCAGTAATCTGGTTGTTCTTGTATCATAGAATGGTCAGAAGACTTGGAACTCATCCACTTTCCTATCAGGTCATAATTATTTTTTTTCCTATTTGGAAGCTGCATTCATGGTTTTTTTTTTTAAAATTTTAATAATTGAAGTTGCATTCATGTTAAAGATTGATGATTGTGATTTCACCACATATCATGCTAGCTCAACCATGTTCAGGGGTAAGTCACACCTCTAGTGAAGGAACTTGTTAGCACTTCAGGTTGTAGAAACAGAAAAAGAGAGTAAAGAAATAGCACAAAAGCAAGTCTTACTTGAAACGAAATTATTAATAGGGTGAGTGAGTCTTTCCATTTGTAAATTGGGTGGATGGTCAGATGTATCAAAATTTTCAAATTACTCAATTTTGAGAAAACTTGATGAACTCATGAAAAGACAAACCATTGGAGAGCATCATGGATCGTGTATAGAAATAGTTTGTGGGTGCTTAAAAGTGGAGTCTTGCTTCTATGTAACATCCATTTTTCTCATCTTGATGGTTGATGCAAAATCCACTCCATCCATTGTATTTGGCATCATTTGAGACCTCTTATGTGTAGCTAAGATACCAAGTTTTATCCAAATTAAAGATGTGCATAGGTTGCATTTGCTGTAAAATATATATTCGTGTGTAAATAATGAAAAATGCTTAGATCTATGCAGTAGAATGTGACAATACTTTATATAATCATTTATACACATTAATGATATTTTAGACAGTTTAGATGTTAAAATTACAACTTCAAAATTTATATTTAGCATCGAACCATTTATTTCGTTGATTTTATACATTTTTAGATAGAGCCCTTGGACAACAATATTAGACAAATGACAGGGTTTCCATGACAATGTAAATGACTTTATATATAATGGATGGAGTGGATTTTTCATCAATCATTAAGACAGAAAAAACTAGAAGTGGAACTCCTTAAGAGTGATGCCCATATTGTAAGGTGAGTTGTGAAATTTTTATTGATTTTTCCTTAAATTAATGAAGAAGATCATTTGTGTTGCTGCCTTGTTTCTAAACTACAATTTTGTTTTTATTTGGCCTGTTCATGTTGTGTATTGCCTTCCGATCACCTTTGGCAGAATCTGTTGTTATTCAATATGCATCAGTTGCTATTGAGACCAATAATAATAATAATGTATATCATTGCCTGTTCTGTCAATTTTGTTACTAACTTAAATTGCTCAGCAGTGTAACTAGGAATTACTTTGAGAATCTTGTACGAGCATTGGAAAACGGCCTTTCAGATGTGAGTGCTCAAGGTGCATGCAGCAGGACATCAAGCTCCAAGAGCTTGGGTGGTAAAGGTAGAGGTGGGAGGGGCAGAGCAATGAGCTCCAGGTCTGGTCCAAGCCGTGGCTTGGATGACCCAACCCACTGGTCATGCAGACATTGCACCTACGGCAACCTCAGGACTGCTACTGAGTGCGAGATCTGTCACCAACGTCGCTAGAATGCTTGAGGTCCTTTTATGCTGCAATCAGCTGGAAGACCTCATTTTGCTGCTGGTGTCAATGGAAACATACAGCGGCATTGCAGGCTAAAGCAATTGACCATCGCAAAAGGCTCTAAATGACAAAGGAAAAGGAGAAGAATAAATGGAGTTGATCTGAGTTGATGCCTTGTTCTTGTGCTGTCTTGGGGATTCTGCTTAATGTGTTTCCCAGTGTATATATGTCTGCTAATCTGATAATGTTATTCGTTGTTTTTATATATATACATATATTGTAAGAAGCAAAATGCTAGAGACATGCATCCATTGCAATGCGCAATACGCATAAGCCAGTGTGATGAATGATGGTCATTGATAGATACAGCCCTCCCTAGAAGGGGGACAAATGTGGAAGGAAATAGCTCGTCTTCATCAATACTGGGCTGGAGGGAATTATGCTTGTCAGATGAATTTTCTACTAGCTAGAGGTGCTATGCACTGTACTGTACTGTACTGTACGTCACGTCTTCCAAGTCAACAGGAACATTTTGTATTCTCGTGGTGTTGTGTGTATGTGCTTCGATGCTTGCCATTTAAGACCTGAGAGAGAAGTCGAGTGCGACATAAGATCTCCCCTAATCCTTTTTATTATTCTGTGAGTCGGAGAGGCTATAATTAACTATATATTTTTAGGTTCGGCGGGGCTCGCCACTAGTTAATGCTCTTACGTAATCTTTTTTTCTGGGACTCTGGCCCTAGCTAAAGGAATTCGATGCCTCGTAACTGCCCTCCTTTTATCTGGCTCCAATCTAGCGTAGCCACTCCATTTCTTCTCTAGACAATGAAGAAGTAGAAATGACAACGTGAAAGATCTATTTTCACGTTGTAACGGGAGAAAAGCTGGATGGAAATGTTCATGGAGGCCATTGTGTTTTTATTCTAAAATCTTTTCCCACAACTAAATAATTTATCGTGATCATCCATTTGTATTTATTTGTCATTCTAAAAATTACGTTACAAATATGCTCTGCTTTTCTTTAAAAAAATATACTAGTTCGGATGTTCACTCTTAAACTTTTGATAGCCAACTATCCATCGCTAACCTGTTTGGCCTACTTGTCTGCTCGTCCCAACGTAAGTACTGCGCGCAGCCATGCAAGCTCAGAACAAGCTGACGATGATGCATGATGCATGATGCATGACAGTGTAATTGGAAAAGAAACAGTGCAAGAAGAATCACCCCGCAGAAGAGAGCTAGACATGTACATATATATTGTCCTGATGGTCAAATATTCTCATGGTCAGCAGAAGATGGACATGTTACGCATGGGATTAAGCTAGCTAGTTTCTGCTCATGAACTGGCCACGCTTCAGCGGCTGGTTCGCGTCGTCATAGAACGAGGCCTGCTCCTCCTTGTGGCTTCTCGGGGAAATTGAAGGCCTTGAAGAAAAAGCTCTTCTTCTTTCATAAACGACCATGAGTGGGGAAAAAACAACAAAGATGTCCTTGTACAACAAATGTTTGTGAATGGAGTGGGAACCATATGCACGTATATGCGTGGTTATGTTTAAATTAGCTTTCTTTCTCTTAAAATGAATAGAAAGTAAATGTTAGCCTCTCTAATATCTTCTTCAACCACTTAATAATTTCCTTATTACTTTTTTCCTTTTTTCTTTCTAATTTTTTAACTTTTTTAAAGAAATGTTCCTTTTTGCAGTTTATATATAGAGATATATGGGCTTCGGCGGAGCCACGTAAACCTCCTTGGTTTTTGAAATTTTGTTAATTGATTTAAATCCAATTGATTCATTATATTTAACATCATTCGTTTATATAGAAGAATAAGTTTCATTCTAATCAAATATATCCATCAGTTTGCTCAAAAATGTATATATTTATGCGTAAATTAGAAAAAATATTTAGATTCATTCACATATGTATTAAAATGTAATAATATTGTATAAAATTATTTATCCACATATTAATGATATTTTAGATAATATAGATGTTAAAAATACTATTTAAAATTTTTTAGTATTAAATTATTTTGTTAATTTTATTTTGCACATTTATTGATGGTGCCTATATACAATGACACTAAACAACTAAGAGGATTTCAATAATAATATAAATGATACTAAATACAATAAACTGTGTAGATTTTTTATCAACCATCAAGATTTTAAAAATGGAGGAGGTCACATAGAAAAGGAGTTTAATAGAAGTGAGCCTGGAGATACATATTTCACATATATAAAGGATTTTGATATAATGGATGTGACTACGCCGTGCAATCTTTGCAGGGCCCACTTAATCTTAAATATAAACTCTACTTTATCAATTGTATTTAGAGTTATTTACTTTATTAGCATACCAATTTCCTTCTAAATCAAACAAGTGTATCAGCTTAATCTTAAAATGATGCAAAATCAATATAATAAAATAGTTTAATATAAATATCAAGTTTAAAATGATAGTTTCAATATCTAAACCGTCTAAAGTACGTTTTTACATAGATAAATACTTGTATAATATATTATTATATTTTAATATGTGTGGAACCTATTTTGCATTATGGTGCAGTCCTTTTGCACTAGATCATATCTCATCTATAAATGTGTACATAATTCCGCCCAAAAACAAGGGTAGAAAAGGCTAAAAACAGCAACCGGAAAAGATTCCCAAGTATCTAAACATTTTCCTTGGGTTTTGCTTCCGTCAATTTTTATGTAACCCTATTGTTGACATCTCTTTTTTTTATATTTCTATATATACGATGACATTCAGATATTACAATAGAGCACATCCATACCCTTACATAATTAAGGAAATTTTTTTCCTAAACCTCCACAATAGAGGCAAATTATAAAATCCTCATTGTAGAGGGGCTAAACTAGAAAACATCACACATCGCACCTACAGCATCCAACAGGGTTCGAATTCCCGACCTGTCAAATGCTGGAAACGCGTGATACCACGATGCCAGGGGCGGCGTGGCGTTGTCACCCCATATGGGTTATATTAATTAAAACTTTGGCCCAGTACATGAACTGCTGCTATTTGAAATTACATGCATGGTTTGGATTAGTTCACAACTTTGGTATTATCACAAAATTTGTGTATCGTCATCACATGAAAATTAACGGTTAAGATTGTTTGCGCATGAGCTGCATGTGTACGGATATAGATACACGGGTGGACTACCATAACTGAATGCAACTTCCCTAAAAGGAACTCCATAGTTGTGGACGACCTTGTGATCTTCCACCAGCGATCGTCCTGCTACTGATCAGAGGCATTCATCAAATCAACAACGTGCGCATGTTTTTGCTGCATAATCTCTGCCCATAAAAGCATGTAATCACAAATATCCATTACATCCACAGGAAGAATTTCTATTAACTTTATTACAATTTAAAAATAAAATAAAATGTCTTTACTACGTAATCTCAGCCCATCATCCTAAAATTGAAACAAAATGAATTAAATAACTTAGTAAGCAAAGAAATAAATCATGTATATGATAATGTACACCATTATAAAAATGTCATAGGAAATATATCAACCACTAACCACCGACCCAATGTATAAAATTCTCCGTGTTGCCCACAGTAAAGCAAACTTACAAGCTTTCAAGGTACAATGCATAGTTTACAAAGAGATAACTCATAACCCCATCAAGGTAATAATAAATGTCCACGAAAGAATTTTTAAAATAGCCTTATAGCATTCATAAGAACTACTTAGGAATTAGATGAGAAATCAATATGTATATATACTCGAAGTTTCACATATGCAAATCTCCCATATGACAAAAATCCAAACATATTATACATTAATCATGTAAAAAAAATCTCAACTGCCACTTCAATCTAATTAACTATCTTACAAACTAAAATAATTGGGCCACACATTAATTAGGTTGAACTAAATTATTGAATCTAATTTAATAATAAATTCAAGAAATGAATTACTTCCATCATATTTGTTAAGTATCCAAAATATTATAAATGGATAACCACAAAATATTCCTCACTGTATATTAACTCATTTTCCAAAATTTCCATATTAACTAAATTTCACTCCATTTTAGTATGCAAATTCTATGTCAAATCTAATTCCTTTTGTTCAAATAATCTAACTGGAAAATAAAATAAAATATTGAAATTTGATAACAAACTCTTGAATCCATCCCCCATTGATAAATTATCCCCATGGGGGATGGATTACAAGCACAAACCAAAAATACCCATCTGTATAAATACACAATTTATAATTACAAGCACAAAGATGTTCCGTAACATCAAATAATTAATTTATATCATATATTATACAACTGCTAACATAAATTTATCATTTTTATATATTCATATTTTCGCAAGTATGCAACCAGGCATTGATTTACATACATAAACCCAACCTTACGTTGATAAATCATTTGCTAATTCATTAACCTTAACATCCGATATCATGCCCATTGGCCTTGAAACGTCCGTTTATATAAATATATACTTTTATATTTAGTTCAATTATAAAATATTATATAAAATCAATACTTAATTTAATTATATACAACTACCCACAGAACATATAATTTATATATTTTCTATATATCCGCATTATTAAAATATCATATTTGATCTTATATGCCCCACAACGTTAATACTCAGCAACAGACATCCACAAACAATTGAAATACAGCCACCGAAATTTCTTCTATTACATAATTTTCAATGAGTCTCTAGCTACCAACACCCTAGGCGGGAAACATTTTAAAATAAAATATTAAAATCTCCAGGGACCTTTTTTTATAATATAAAAGTGAGTTCTATGTTTTAGGATCATAGACCACTAACATCTCTAGCGAATATATTATTATCTCGTTTACTTTAATTAAAACATATTGGTTGTCTACGTAGCTTGGCAGGAGTACCCATATATACAGGCTTCTTTCCATATTCCAATTCTATTTCACACTCATGAAATAGTTTTCAAAATCAAATTAAAAACCACCACAATCTAAATTATACAAGAATATAAAACAAAAGTGGAGCACTTTAGTACAAATAGTTAAGAAGGAAAAATCATACTTCCACCTTGATGGCCATTACAAATATATATATATATATGAAATATCTTTTATAATGATCTTCTGCAATTGTATATTAGAGAATGTTTCAATGCACCAGGGTGTAAAATTTTATTTTTATATATTTTTTTGAAATTTTTTATAAAATTGTTAATATAGTTATATTTAATTTATAAGCCAAAATTTACCCTTTTTGAATATGTGTATATATATTTTTTATTTTTAAAAGTAAGGGTACTTCAGCCATTGTTAAGCAAATAACATACCATTATTTTTTAAAAATAAAAATATATTTATATACTTCCAAAATTGTAAAATTTAAGACATAAGTTAAATATGACTATATTAAAAATTAAAAAATATATATAAAAAAGAAGTTTTGCACCCTGGTGCATTGAAACTTCAGTGCACCAGAGTGCATTGAAACATTCTCCCGGATATTATATCATATTCTTATATTACATATACAAATATTATTTAAAATACAACATGTTGATGGTAAAGCATTGAAAAATATTTTTAAAAATAATTTATTCATTCGTTATTAACATCGTAACGTATGAACGATTTATTACTATAATTTTGATGTCCCATTTAGCTCGCGGTCTTTTGATAGTTGTAACTTCCATAACAATAATATTCGGGGTTCACTTTTATGAAATTTTTTCCTACGTAACTTCTTTCGTTTTTAATATCTAGATAGTTGATAAAAAATTTATTTTATTTATTGTACTTAGCATTATTTATATTATCGAGAAAATCCTTTCATTTATCTAATATTACTATACACGAGTTTTATCTATAAATGTATAAAATTAATGTAATAAAATAATTTCATTCTAAAATATTAATTTTAAAGTAGTATTTTCAACATGTAAAATATCATTATTATGTGAATAAATAATTTTATAAAGTATCATTATATTTCAATGCATATGTAAATGTATCTAAGCATTTTTCATAATTTACACATGAATATATTTTTTAAGTAAATATGGTGATGCATCTACTTGATTTGGATGAAACTTGGTCTCTTAGCTAAATAAGTAATATCAAATATAATGAATAGGTTGAATTTCGCATCAATAATTAATCTTTTAAAAATTGAGAGAGTTAGGTAGGGCTGCTTCAATATAAACTAGGTGCATAGAAGCCGAGACCATAATGTTTACACCCAAATTTTGCGGTTTCCATTCAATCAATTAAAATCATCCCTATCAATCAGCAGATATATTGGTTTTCTTTTTCATGTGAAATTCCTTTATAATAACACCATCAGTCATTTAATGATAATAGGTTGCAAGAGGAGTCTCACCCCATCAAGCACAATATAAAATATTTATATAATAAGATTTGCACAATAAATATAAATCTGATTTAACTTCCGGCATATTAGACCATTTCAATATCTTCATTAAATAGATATTAGAATGGAATGGACTATTAATAAATAATTCTGCAAAACCAAATCCAAATAAACAAATCTGTAATTTATAGATGACTCAGCGTAACCAAATCAGATAAATCACCTAACAAAATCTGTTGTTTATATATTATATAATATCTAATTATGCCCGAACATTTTTTTCCAGATCTCATAGATTTATAATAAACAAGAATTAGCACCCCGCTCTATGATTACATCACAAATTACTATATCATCATTTTTTGTAATTATTCTATTGCCACCAATCATCTCATACAAAATTATTCAACAATTAATTCATATAAATTATCTCCAAGATAATTCACTTCACGTATAACGTCTGTGAGATTTGCCAAACCCATATTTTATAAACCCTCTATTTCCAAACCACATGCACCATTTTAACCATCTAAGTCTTCAACAATTTATTAATTTGAATAGACGAATTAATTAATTTATGTTTCAACGGTCATTTTTATATAATTGTAATAACTCCCTTAGTCAGAAAGTCAAAGTCAACAGTCAACCAACGACATCAGCTAATCTGACACATCAAATGGTTGATAAGTCAATGGTTAAAAATAAGGTTATGATTGACGGCTACCCTCGTGCCCAGTGTTTTAAAAACCGGACCGGACCGGCCGGTTCGACCGGTTCGACCGGGAACCGCTACTGGAACGGTCCGGTTCAGCACCGGTTTTCAATATTTGATGAAAACCGTTCGAACCGGGCGGTTGGACCGTAAAAATCGGTTTGACCGCGGCTCGGTTCGTTCATTATTTTAAAAAAAAAAAATTTTAAAAAAAATATAAAACGCTTTTCCTGCGGGCCCCGCGGCAGACGCTCGCTCCCCTGGTCATCGTCTTTGCCACTTCGCCAGCAGCTAGGGTTTGTGCGGACCCACCGTCGCCATCTGCGGCAACAGATCCAAGCCGTTCAGCCTGCCGGAATCGACGCCGGCAACCGCCTACTGCTCTCACAGCTCCTCCCAGCAAGCTCTGCCGTACTTTCGGGTTTCCGGACTTCCGGTTCCAGCAACCGCCCGCGTCGCTAGGAGCTTCTGCGTTTTCTTCCTGGTCATCTTCTTCGGTTCCGGCGATCATCGCGGAGACCCATTTTCACAGCAGATCCGTCTCTGTTTCCGTTGACCCTAGCATCCGGCGATCGATTCCGGCCTTCCGGTGCATCCGACGAACCGGCCATAGAATCCGAGCAGGCAGGCGGCAACAAGGTCCGGCGACCATCAAATCCGAGCTTCCGGCAGCAAGGTTGCAACTTGTAAGGTTCGGTTTTCCGACCTTAAATCCATAGCATCCCCCGTTTACACGTTTCCGACCTTAAATCCATAACTATGGCAGTGTGCTGCCTGTGTGTGCGTGCGTGGGATCTTTCAAACTCTATTGTGGGCCACAGTCCGCACGGCCAAGAAAAATTTACAAAGGAACAAATCCGTATACAGATATTCTGATTAATTTCGTCAAGTAAAATTAATTTTTTTCTAAACATCTTTTATCTTTCTATTAATATTTGAAATTTCATTGCAGATATTCTGATCAACCATAAATGAACAAAAAAAGATGAAAGAATTGCACTTATTTCAGGTCAGTGCACTCTTTTTTTTTCTTGATTTGCATAATAATTTTAATATGATATACTTGAATGTATTGTTGATGCTAAGTGTAATTTTTATATTACAGATAATTTATATATTTAATTTAATTTTAAAATAATTAAAATAAATTAAATATAATTATTACGTCATAATTATGTCATGCTGACGTCACGGTTCAAAACAGTTTGAACCACGGTTGAACCGGTTGGACCTGAACCGGACATAAAAACGGTTCAGTTCACGGTTCGGTTTTTAAAACATTGCTCGTGCCTCGTCATTCTCTGCTATTCAGTAACATGGAAAAGAAAAAGTCAGTCGCTGCAATCCAAGCCCCTCCCATTGCTGCATGAAGCCGCATTGCATTTGCCTATCATCTTTAGTTATGGTTGATTTCCTACTGTCAACAAAAATACAAAAAGAGCATATGAGTTCCATTGGGAATAAAAATTAAAATAAAATAAAATAAAATAGAAGAATAGGGACCTCACCGTCACTACGCATCCAACAATAGAAGTTTCCGATCGATTTGCTAACTATCATTGGAAGGGAAGGTGGAGGAAGCAAAAGAAAAAAACAAAAACAACAACAATGAGAGACCATCCCAACCACATTCGCAACAATCCGCACCATCCAACCCAGTTTCTCGGCCACCAAGCAACACTTAGAGATGAAGTAACGAGAGAGCAGGCATGATGCATTCGACATACCAAGAGGCAAAACAAAAATATAAATAGCAGCTTGCTCCAGCTTTCAAATGTGGAAGCAATTCCCCAAGGCAAAGTCTTTGGCCGAGAGGAAAGGAGAGCTCTAGCCATGCAGATGCTATTCCTCCTTGACCAGTCCAACTTTATTCCAGCCAATTCCAGAATTTCCTTCTAGCCACCCCAGTCTAAATATTCTTCCCTGGTACCAACCACTACAGATACTCTTACCGGTCATTCCAGATAGTCCTCCCAATGGTTCAGCTATTCACATTATTTGCTCACAGGCCAGAATTCATTCTCATTACTGCTAATGCCTTTTCAGTTGCCACAAAGGGGTTGCTACGGTGGTAACACTCGTGGCATGGTTATCATCCGATGGGTTTTCAACTCCCTTCCCTGCAATATATGTAAGTATATTTACAAATTCCTCTAGCGTGGGGGCATTTTATAAGTTCTCCCTAGGTTTGAGTTATTTACAAATTTCCCATGTTGTAGATGTTTACAAAAAATTCCCTCTGTGGTTTAAAGTTACGAACATGCTTGATTGTAACATCAATTATCAAGATGTATAAACACCAATGAAAAATGCTTTTTTAGTTTCAAGAAAATAGTTTGATTCTAATCTTCCTAAAAAGATTAACAGCGGTAACTCATTTCATTTTTCTTTTTAGCTCTTTAATTTATATTTTTGTACCATTACCATATTCACAAGCTTCACCCACGCTGTCAACATATTTTTTCTTATTTATATCGCAGCATCCACATTTACACATATTTTTATTTTTTAGGATATCCATTTATACTCTCAATTATTGATGGAAAATCTACTCCATTTGTTATGTTTAACATGATTTATATTGTCTCAAAAGCACCCATTTTCTAGTATTATTGTGCATCGACCCATTTAAAAATATATAAAATTAACATAATAAAATAGTTGTGCTAAATATTTATTTTAAAATTATATTTTTAACAACTAAATTGTCTAAAATATCATTACCGTGTGGATAAATGATTTTGTAAAGTAATATTACATTCTAATGATATGTCTATTACCGATGAATATATATATATATATAAGCAAATGCGGTTCATGGATATTTTTTTATTTTTGATGAAACTTAACCTCTTGCCAAAACAAATAATATTAAATAAATATAATAGGTGAAGTAGAAATTCTATTAAACATTAAAATATAAAAAATGAAACGGATGACATGAAACCGCTTAACCTAGAAGCGGAACTGTTCATCCTTTTATCCAAAGACGGATTGCACAAAGGAAATATCCATTGATTAATCTTAGATCAAAATTTTCCCTCACACGTGCCATTGCATAGGTTCCGGCCACACTGTTACCCGCTTCTTTACTGGCGTCGCAGCACTACTCGACATTTGCCGCGCCTTCGGGTCGGACTCGGATCTATCCCTCCAAGCTTAACTTCAGTTTAGGTACAAGGCTGCCACTCATTAGAATGAAAATCCCGCGGGCGACGTATTGTGACGCGTTTCGACCTTCAACTACTTCACGTTCTCCCAAGTCCCGACGGCGGCTCAAAATGAAATTCAAGTCGACTTCCCGGTAGACTTCGTTAAGAGGTGCAGGTGAAAAGTAAATATTTTTAATTCTCTCCACATATTTTTTAAAAAATAATTTAATATTTTAATTATGTGACTATTTTATTTTTTATTTTCATTCTTATGTTTTAATTAGTTTATCACATAACTATCTTATTTATTGTCACTTTATTATATCATATCACATGACTCTTGTACTTTTTCCTATCTTCTTACCGCTAATGTTACCAAATCAATTTATAATTGATTTTTTTTTAAAATATACTCATCATATTTAGCGGTAATCCTAAATTTATCTGCAATATTTTCAATTTTTTAAATACACCTACTATGTTTGTATTTAGTTACAAACATTTCCATTTCATAAAAAACAGTTAGTTAATCTTTTATAAATGTGCAAAATACCTATGCTATAAAATAATAAATGATGAATTGAAATAAAAGGAAAATGAAATTAGTGGTCTCTAAATTTAGAACTCATATGCTATTAGGGCATCAATGAGTTATGACATTCCTAAATTGAAATGATGTATTAGTAATTTTACATATTAACTAATGACGTTAACTTACAAAATAATCATTTTTCGGATTAAAAGCAGACAAAGTAAGTATATTTGATATTTTTGAAATGTTGTGAATATATATGAGATAAGAGACAAATGTGCTGGGTATATTTGAAAAATGCCCTTATTATCTTCCATTTTCTAAAAATACTTTGCCCATTTCTAAAAACTAATATCATATTTTTTCATTTTCGTTACAACTTTTTCCAATCTTAATACACCTTTTTCGATTTCTAATACACTTCCATCCTAAATTCTCATCCAATCCAAGCTCTGAATAACCCTAATGTTTTTCTAACCTTCGCCCTCTCCCCCTTTCACGAACACGCCTAAGAGCATTAAATAGAATTTACTCCCCGAATTACTCAAGTTCACTTTTTATCATGTTATCAAAAATCATCTCAATCAAAATCTTGGATGATCTACATTTGAGTTGAAATGCAAATAATCATATATAAGGTATAAAAAAAAAATACTAACATCCATTATTGATATATTAGAATGTCATGATGCTATAACCATCTATCTTGGTAGAAGTAACGTTTCGTACGTTTTAGACATTTGGATGTTTAATTAACAATAAAATCGATATATAAAGTCTCTAATTTTATTACGTTGATTTTGCATCGTTATAAGGTGGAGCCCATGCACGTTTGATTTCAATAAATTTGATTTTTAGTTAAACAAATCATTTAAATATATAATGGCCGAATGGTAATGTATTTTGATTTTATCGCCAGGTGGGTCCCATGTGATCATGGTGCACCCTAGTATATGTATATCCCATGCAAAAGACACGATAGTTTGATTCAAATTTGGTCAGCTTCTCGAAAAAGGACAACCGGCTCGGGAAATTATTGTCACGGCATGGTCTTCCTAAATCGTCAACATAGACCTCTCTAGCTAGATGCTTTCCTGCTTGAAATAGCCCTCAAAGACCTTTCCTACACTAATCGACGATTTTGGGACCTCATAGTTCCGCTGGAATTTGGAAGCCACACTACGAATGGATACATTACAATCAAAAGAATCAAATATTAAATTTCCCCCGTAATTCTAAATTTTTACACATAATACAGCAATTCACGTAAAGGACAAAATTTAAATAAAAATTGCAAAATTTAGGTGGGTAGCATAGAGGTAACTTTTTACATTTTCTCAGTAAAACGGTGATGTAGCTAACACATAGTGGCATTCGCAATGTTTTTTACACTTTCGGTAAAACAATGACAAATTAAATGTAAAAATTTTATCAAAAGAACAGCCTAAGGTTGGACTTTGGACTGGATCCGAATGATCCATGCAAAAGAAATTCTGATTGACAGCTAAAAAATGCGAGATAAATGGCAGACTAAAGCAGCCACCAGATTTATAATCACCATCGTTACAAAAATTTTAACAAGAGGACAGAATGTACAAATGGGACATAGAAAGGCGATTTACAATTCAAAAATAAGCTTAGCTCCTAACCAAATGGCCCTAATCTTTAACAATACAGAGGATCTTGCATCCTCTTTTCTCTCCCACCTTTCCCAATCGATTTCCCATGTCAAAATGTCGGCCCTGTACCTGATCCGATCAAAACTTTCTCCATCCGCACGCTCTGACCAGGGCCTGCTGCGCCTCACAGCCCACTGGGGAAATCCTTGCTTGAACTCCGTTTAGGCACCACAGACCTCTACAGTTCTTCACTGCAATTTCATTTCTTGCCAGCTCTCTCCCGTATCTCAAGCTGTACCATTCCAAAGCGTAAAATTCATTTTATTACTTCCATATAACGGTTTTCAAAATAACAATCTTAGGAACAAAATTTTATCTTCTACTCCCAAATGGTATTTTTTATGAACCATAGCCAGATATTCCAAGGTATGAGCATATTTATCTAGCAGCTGCAGTAATGACCACAGAGTATCCCATCAATGAGATTCTTGTATGAAGTCGAAAGAATTTTGGATGGCCAGCATGCAGCAGCAACTAGTATGTATGAGCAGAATGAACAAGCAGCAGCACATCGATAGCATATGGTGCACGAGAGCAAATTTTACAAAAAGAAATCAAAAGGACCAAACCACACCTGTGGTCGGTTTCTGTTCCGTAGATTTTGCAGGCAAGTTTGCAGCTGACTTTCCAAACGAGGCTCCAGCCATTGCTGCTATAGGCCCACTAACCATTGGATTATAGACAGTAGCACCCTTGCCACCACCAACAAGGTAGCTTCCAGCACCAGCCGCTGTTAGCTGCCCCTGTGGATTGGGGAGTCTTCTCAAATTCAGACTCCCTGGAAACACAGCTTGTGCCATGGGATTTGGCTCCGGATACCGCTTCTGGAGCAAAGCAGAGCCGGTACCACCACTTTGGTGCACAGGGTCTGAATTGGAGAAAAAGAGCTGCTGGGTCTTCCCTAGACTCTGCGCCTGAGTAGACTGAGAGGAAACAGATGATCCAGAACTCGTCAATTTCTGACTGGAATTCAATGCTGGAGATGGAAGTTTTGACCCCTTCCCTCCTGCAGTTCCAGCATTTGAGATCGCAAGTGCCGCAGCAGGGGATTGAGCAAGGCTATTTCCAGGAGGCCCTGCTTGTGCCACCCTCTGAGAGGACTGCATCTTCCACTGCAAGGGGTTCTGCATGTTTGGGAAACCCATTGCCCCTGGTGGAAAAGTAGGACTGGTATAGGCCACAGATAAGCGATCAGTGTAAGCCACTGTACCAGATACTGCAGCGGCTGGGGCAGAAGATACAGTTGATTTTACACGAGAAACAACTTGCTGCTGTTGTCCAGCTGCTGCAATTGATGGCGAGTGGCTGGACTCACTTGACTTATCGCTGCTTCGAGCAACTGGAGCTTTTGCTGGAGCTTTTGACAGGTTGCCAAGCTGATAATGGTTATGCCCAATGTCTGGCAGGGATTGCAGCACTCCATGTCCTGGTGGAACCGGCCCAGCTAAATCTACACCTTTCATGCCCATCTGGAGAGTTGGATCGCCTGGCTGTTGTGGCTGCTTTCCACCCTGGCCCATCACCATGATTGGGAAGTTTGGGTTGAAACTAGGGTTCCCAGGGAAGCTATGGACCTGGAGCTTCTTCTGAGCAAATTCGCTGTCATGGCCATCCTCACTGTTCTTGGTTGTGTCAGGTTCAGTGCCATGAGACTCGGGAGTCTTTGATGTTGGGAAACCATGTTGAGGTCTGAAATGCGGCTTCTGAGAAGCCACTGATGGTGAATTGGTGGGATTTTGCATTTGTGGTAGGGGATGAGATTGGAGCTGCAGCAGCTGAGAAGGATAGAAAGATCCAGCAAAGAAAGGAGATGCCACTGACTGCAGTTGTTGCTGATTAATATGGGCCCTGTATGGTGGTGGGACAGGAAAAGGATAATTATTCTGGAGCATGGCCAAGTATTGAGGATCAGATGTTGCTGCTATGCTGTTGAACTTGGCATTTGCAGAAGCTGCGGCAGCTGCTGCTGCTGCACCAGATGCAGATAACAAACCTGCACTTTCTGGTAAGCTGTTTGGTTTTGTTTCTCCTGCTCTAGACTGGGAAACAGGAAAGATGCCATCAGTCCCCTGACAGGAAAGAAAGAATCATTATTTTACTGATTAAATAAAGAAATTCAATTTGACATAGTTAAGGACTAAAGTGAGACTCCATTTTCTTAAAAGCCTTATCAAACCAATTCCATGTCAAGAATCAGACTAGAGTGTAGCTTGATTTTCTTGAGAGAGAGATAATCCAACCAGGCACAGAATAAACATAGCCTGGTTTTCTTGAAAGCTATCATAACCCAACCAGAGAATAAACATTGAATTCTGCAGATTTGCAGGAACATGGAAGAAGCCATAACCAGCGCAAATCACATCTTTTTTTATCAGCATCTACAAACATCTTGATTTCAGAACTGATGAGTGAAATGCATCTAAAGTTGATCTGAGTTCATCCATCCCCAGTCTGTGCAGATTACTCCTAGTAGGATTTGTATGAAAATACAACTTCAATTGGACATCTTCTCAAATTTGTTCCTATATGCTCGCCAGCCATGTTGATCTGGATGATCTAGGTCACACATTAATGCACTTTAATTTGGATAGTTCAGCAAGGCTCCAATGAAATGGTGATTGATGAAGGAAATGAAGAAAATGATGAGTACATATTTGGATCACAGGCACATTAAATTAAAAGTATTCAAGTAGATTGAATACACATGCATTAACACACCTGAAATTTTGGATTATAATTCAATTCAATTATGATTAACTGAACCTGATTCTCATTAGAGAAGATGATTTTAAAAAAATAAAATACTTAATCAGTCCAAGTGTCCAACATAATTAACCTCAAACGACCCAAACTCAACAGCAGGCTGTGGTTTGGCTGGATTCAGATTCTGCCCTCCATTAAGTTGGCTGAGAATCTTGGGAAACCAACACAAGTTAACAAAAAGTTATATGCAGCATCCAGTTGCACAGGACGGTTTGACTATTTGGGAGATTATAAAAGATAAAAAGCAACTATATGCAGCATGTAATTTAGAAGCTTTTACAATGAAATATTGTGGCACTATAATCTCCTTGGATAACTCACCTGCTGCACAGATTGAGGAAGTAATTGCTGCTTTTTTTGGCCATCTATGAGGGAGTTGGATGCCTTTTCTTTTGGGTTCTGACCATTTATAGTAACAACTGATCCAGTCGCAAGACTGTTGTTGGCTACACTGTTTGGATTTCTGATAGCAGAGCTGCCACACAGTAAAACATCTGACTGGGGCAAGATATTCATGTTATATGGCTTGGCACCATATAAAGCAGCAGAGCCAGCAGCAGCATGCCAGAAAGGATTGAGCCTTGCTAATTGTTGCTGATAATGGATTAGCCGAGCAATGAAGAGATGAGTCGCACAACGATTAGGCCGTGGCTGTGAAAACATGACAACAGGGGCCTACAACAAAGAAACAAGACTAATTATGGTGATGCTATATTTAAAGTTCTATTCAAGTTAAAATGGAAATTTTAATGGTTAAATCATTGAAGAACAAACAAGGCTTCATTACAATCTAAATCAAGCTAAAAACAAAATTGTTTAGTATTCTTATTTCATCCCATATTATCTACAAGTGCTACTTAGTTTCTCAGGTTTTGGACAATCAGTAGTAATTTTTAAAGTAAACAAATTTTATCATGGAACCTTCAAAAAAAGAAAAAGAAAAAAAAGCCAGAAAAACAGTGTTTCACAACCTAAACTCAGCATTTCAAATGCATTAGCTGTCAAAATCATTGACAGAGAGAGAGAGAGAGAGCTTGCTGATTGATCTATCCCATCACAAAAAACTCAAAACCTTAGGGCAAAGATCCTCCTACGTATCATATTATCCAAGATGGTTGTTTTAGAAGAACATCTCACAACTTTCATACCCAATAACCAGGTTACAAATCAAGGATTGGACCAACTTGCAAAACAGAACATGCAGACAGAAATTCTAAAGATGGACACATCCTAGATTCTGATTACTAGAAGTCAAGAAAATATGCAAATGGTG
This sequence comes from Annona cherimola, assembly GCA_030490835.1. Classification (NCBI taxonomy): domain Eukaryota; kingdom Viridiplantae; phylum Streptophyta; class Magnoliopsida; order Magnoliales; family Annonaceae; genus Annona; species Annona cherimola. The sequence continues at coordinate 114,125,103 of CM059971.1, forward strand.
CAACTTGTGTACCGTCAGCACAAAATGTGAAGGGATGATTAAAATAGAAGGAAGCAAAGCAGCATTCATGTTTAGATAACAACCATGAATTGGGTTTGAACCCTCCAACCAAGGTTCTACCAGACCACTGTACAGGATTGATGCCCTTGTTTTAATGTGTTAGTCAATTGATGCCTTATATTTTTCTGAAAACACATTGAAAGCCAAAAAAAAAAACAAAAACAAAACAAAATAGTTCACATAGAAAGGAATGGAACCATTAGCACGCATGTGACTCGAGCAAACTCAATCCAAAGGAGATGGCCATTTTTCATATTAGAATTCTATGGTTAATAAAAAATTATAAAGGATTAGAAATAATCAATTACATTTGGTATGGCAGCATTAGCATCCATAGGAATAGCTCCTCGGACAGATGGCACTCCAGCAGGGTTATACCTGATCATAAGGTGGTTAATTAGCTAATGCCCCTACTGATTTATCAAAACTCCATTGCACCATATGAACAACTGTGAGCGTACCCAAATGGAGGAAGACCACCAGGCCAACCAGGAATCATCATTGGAGTTGGGGTGGATGAAGAAGACATGATTCCAATAGCGTGTGCTGAAACATTCACTCAAATAAAGTTAGAACAAACCACAGTTCCCAGTGACATTTAATGGATTGATAACCTACAACCAGGCTACATTGCTTCCACAATAACCCATTTCTTATGCATTCAGCATCCCCACTACAAAATGCTTCTGAAATGGGGCTCTAGGAACCCTAGATCCAGTCTAGGTGATTAGTCATCAAGTACACAAGGAACAGAGCCAATACACTAACCAGGTCTATCAGCCTGTCTTGTGCCACTCTTTTGAACTTTCTGAGGGTTCTGTAGCTTGCTACTGGCCTTATCCAAATTATTTCCATCAGGATTTGATTCTATTTTCCTCTGGTCTACCAATTGCTTCTCCAACATTGCAGCTCCTGCAGCTTCTTTCACTAGAACTTTGACCTGTTGCTCCAGAAAACCACAGCCCTTCTTAGTTCTCGTTTCTTCAATCTCAAGCCCTTCAGTTTTGACAGTGGCATCTTTGCTCTTCATAACAGTTCCATCAGTATCCTATAAGAGCATGAAAGAAATCAAAATAACAATCATGTAATACAGTGAAATCTCTTCACAGAGTATTCAATCGGGGCTGCTTGGAGAAATGGGAGTGTATAGCTTTCTCTCAAGCTTATACTAAGTATTGAATACACTACCGAGTGGGTAAATCTGTTGCACATTATCCAAATTAATCAGGCCAAGCTAATCTGCTTCTCTTCATCTCGAGCCCTAAGCTGCGGCAATAATTATGGACCAAAACAAGCTAACTTCAAACTCAAACCCATATATTTTACAATATTTAATTCAATTAGGCAGCTTTTCATTTCTTTTTTTTCCCTTCTGATGCAGGAACTTACATGAGAGAGAGAGAGAGAGAGAGATCAGCAGCTTCCGAAAAGACTACAACCACATGAATACAAAACCAAAAAAGAGAGCTGAAAAAACTGTGCGCTTTACAAGCAAACAAAAAAATATTTCTAAAACAAAAATTAAGAGCAAGAAAACCCAATTGCCTAACAGCTATTTGTCATTCGTGTGCAGTCATTCTCACTGAACAATCTCCCTTTGATACTTCAAACAATATGCATCTCTTTTTCTTTTTTTTGTTGGTTGGGGGGGGCAGGGTGGGGGTTGTTGTGGAAGGGAACAGCTTGTCCACTTACTGGGTTATTCTACAACCATGTCCTTTGGCACCAAATTGAACATACAGACGCATTCACTGAAAAGATTTCTGGAATAGTATGTACTATTTCCTATTGAAATTCAATATTACATGTCAAAAGCAACCCAAATATCACTCACATGCTCATTATGTGATGGAAGGCTGACACATCTATCAATGACTTCCGGCATGCAGTCATCAGGACAAGAATTTTCTGGAGGAGCCTGCAACCAAAATGATCATTTTCTAAAGGATCTAATGCAAATAAATTTGAATTCTCACAGTATAAAAAGACTACAATTGCTGACCATCAAATCAATTTCAATTCTAGACCCTCTCAATCCCTCAGCCACAGCTGCAGAATCTCCGCTGCTTGAAGCAGACAAAGTCAGTGACAGAGTAATTAGGAAATAATTAAACAGGCAAAACATAAAACATTCATTATAATGAGAACACACATTTTCGGTACATCAAGCTTAACATCTGGAACTGGGAAATCTTTGTTTGAAGAGCTTGTCTCCTTTTGGGTGATTCCATCATTTTGATCAATGGGTGTCTTTATGTCTGCATCAGAAAGTCTCCGTTCTTTTGGAAAAACACTTCCTGACAGCTTTGTATGAGGAGAAACAACAGTTTTTGCCTCCAACAGATTTGAACTGGGTTTTAAATCTGAATGTTGAGGATCTTTGGACCCAGAAGTTTGACAAGAGGGTGAAACTGGCAAAGAAGTGTCTGGCTTGGAAGAAACAGAATTGCTAACAACAGCATTTTTGCTGGATTCTGGTGATGAAGTCTCTAATTTGTTCAATTCTTTGTCTCTTTCAACCTTTATTACAGGAGCAGCAGCAGCAGCTGCAACACCAGCAGGCTGTCCTCCATTTGTGCCTCCAGAGGGCTTGGAGGGACATGACACCAAGGCAGGGGAGCTTCCGTTTTCTTCTAGTTGTGCAGGCCTTGGCTTTTTCCTCTTTGGAGCTGCAGATGATAATTATTGGGATTGAGCATAAAACAGAACTAGTGTTAATGACGATAGTACTCTTTGGAGCCTGTGACTTGATTAATCAAAAACTGCCAAACATTACTGGTACCACAAAATACTAAAATCAACTCAAAATAGCAGAAGACAAATGAATTCATGACACTCATAACATCGAAAAGGTCGGTGCGGTGTATTATGATTTAAAGGAAATTTTGATAATTTCCAAAAAAATCAATAGCGAATGCTTTCTAAAAAGATTAACTATTCATAAAGAATCAAAGTGATGATATAAAAGGAAGAAATGACATGCTCAAATTTGTAGAATTAACAACACTATAGAAGACATAGATTAGGTAGGAGCATCAGTTGATAAAACTAACAGCATAAAATGCATGCATCTGTCGGTAGGAGTTTTTAGACCCTGGCAGCAGTATACCAACTTCGAAAACTTCCTTCTACAAAGTAAAATGTTTATACTCTCTTGAGTGTAGTCATCATTAATAATTCCTTCATTGCATTTTTGGAGAGTTTCCATTAATTATTTGAAGTATAGGCAAGACAGTGGAGCTTTAATTCAGGGAATACATATCGGAAATCGATTTCATGCACCCGGGTGCACTTAGGCTTGGTGCACCTGAATGCAAATACCCATTTTTTAAAAAAAAATTTGAAAATTTTTTTACATAACTGTTAGTCTAAATGTATTTAACACATGTATTATTTTTTTACCATTATTGGGGTTTTTTTTATTTTTTTTAAATCAGTGGCATTTTCGTAATTTCAAATTACTAAAAATGTCACTGATTTTAAACAATTCAAAAAAAAAACTAAAAATGGTAAAATTGATACACATGTTAAATACATTTAAATTAAAAGTTGTGTAAAAAACTTTTCAAAAAAAATATAAAAAATAGGTTAAATGCAAAGTCGGGTGCACCAAGCACAGCCTAAGTGTACTCGAGTGTGTAGGATTGGAATCCATACATATCTGCTATATCTCATGTTTGATGTCTTAGCAAGGGAACCAAGCTGGTCAGTCAAACTTTGACGCTTGGGCATTATACCTTCCTCCCGTGATACAAGAACCAGGAAATTAACACCAAAATAGAAACGGAGACTAAGACAATGAGGTGTAGGAATGAATTAGTTCAATAAGACCTCTCTAAAGAGAAAATGCAAGTGACGATAGGACTTAAAGGTAGCAAGAAAAGATTCAACACCTACGTCTAGATGAGGTTATGGTCCTCTATGCAAAGAGAACGTCACAAGCGCCACACATCTCACTGCATCAACACATAACTTAGAAAACAATAAGTCATGACCGATGCATTCATGATAATAATTGTATTTAGAAGGATTCAAAATAAGGACCCTGTGCTTGTAGAAAACCCAACTGCACAAGGAAGTCATAACACTAGACAATAAACAGTGGTTTCACATACAGTTTTTCTTCTCACCTGTGACAGTTGGTATAGAGATAGGGCTTGAATGTTGTGCCATGGTCTGAGAAATAGGTGAAACGGAGGTCGACATTGGTGACGAAGCTTTGGACACAACTGAAACTGAGTCATCATTGGATGAGTTGTGCTTTGGATCAAGTTTTGGAGAGGTTTGGAAGATCTCTGACTTGAGAGGAGGGGGGTGTGACGGTAGCTTGGTAAGCCCATACAAGAACTGAGCCACTTCAACTTCACTTTCAGAAATGGAGTCCTGCGAAGAAAGCAAAGTTGCAGGGTAACAAAGTTGAGAAAATCAAATGAAAAGCCATAAGAATGAGAACACCGAATACCTTTGAAGTCTTCTGGCCCTTTGTTTTCATTGATGTGGGTCTCTGTTAAAGTAAATTATGTCAAAAAAAAAAAGCATGCATATCCACATGATACAGGAGAGACGTAAGGAGACGTACAAAAACACAAGACTAATTGCAATTAGCAGAGAGAAAATGGAGTGACCCTGGCACAGGTCAGTTGGTTCCCAGTTCAGGCATACCTGCCCAAGGTCCAGGGTTCAAACCCTGTGACTAGATGTCTAGGGTTGTGAATCCAGAGGCATAATTTTTTTAAAAATAATTAAAAGATAAAACGGAGAAGTAACCCTGCCATACTAGAAAAGTGCAACTGTTTCTTCAAAACGTTTTAGAAATAAAAGTCTAGAACAACCACATATGCGGGAATTTTGAAAAGCAATCGGATAATTGTCAAGGTAACTCAATTTGATAAGTGGCAGAGATCCATTGGAAGTACTAGGGAAATTGGATTTCACATGCGGATTGTAGAGTACGATGCCGTCCGCAGGAAAAACCTTTCCGACAGCACGCATTTCGAGTTAAGAGATAATGCAAAAGAACGATCTGAAGGGCTAAAAACCACCACATAGGCTAACTCCAATAAGAGCGAAACAAGCGAATATCAAAATTAGAACTTTTATACCGTACAAGCCCAGATAAAACTTTCAAAATGTTCAAAAAGCGCGGGCCAGGGAGAAAAAAAGGAAAACTATGGCGAATTGGTAAACGTGAGCTGGACCCAAATGTCCGAAATCCCGCATTCATTGATTTTGACTCGCAAAATCCAATTACCTTGGAATTTTCAGAGCAATAAGCAGCGAGTCCCCCGAAATGCAGAGAGAAAAATTAACCTTGACGAAAAGGAACGGGAAACCGATAAAAGTTCTCAAACTGAGGATCGAATGAAAAGGCAAGAAGTTTCATTTTGGGAAAATAAAGAAGGCTCCTTGCATAACAAAAATCGCATATTCATTTTTTCAAATCGATCTAGCGACGCGTTGACCACCCCTGCAAAATTAAAAGGACCCCAATGGCCGAAATCTGAATGTAGAAATTTTTAAAAAATTAATACTTTTCCACTCCAATTTTCAAAAACGAACAGACAAAAACTTCGGGAGAGTCGGGAATTGATAAAACAGGTAAATAAAATGGCTGGAAAGAAGCAGAATAGTGAAACTCGCACCAATTTCTTTTCTTTCTTTTCTTCTTTTTTTTTTTTTTTGACAAAGCGTCTTACCAAATCGTCGAGAAATTAACAAAAGGGTCCATTTCCAAAGAGGAGAAAAAAGACGGAATGTCGAAAAAGGAAGCTCAGAAAATGAGAAAATTAAAAAGTTAGAAATAGAAAAAAATCATGAAAATGGAAAGATTTTAAGGACTACATGCACACCATTCTTTTGCCTGCCTTCGTTGAAGCATTGGACGAAGGCGGAGAGAGAGATGCAGCACTAGTTCGAGCAGGAGAAGAAGACGACGACTGCCGAGCTGCCGAAAAAGAATCCTGCAACCTTTTCGCAGATGCTGAAACCAAAAAATGAGGAAACAGCTCATAAATGAAACGGAAAAAGCAACAAAAGAAATGCTACAAAAAGGAAGAAATTTTCCATACCAGAACGAGCCTTCCGAGGAACCGAAACACCAATCACTTCATCAGATCCCTGAATCAGAAAAAGGACCAGACAGAGAAAAATTCATTAACACATTGGAGACACGCCCGAAGCAGAACGGAAAATCGAAAATTCACCTTCCACTGCGATTTCCCTAAGCTAGACTGCCGCGAGGAACCTCCAGAACGCCGGATAACTTCGTCTTCCTCATCCTGCTCTTCATCCAGGCTCTCTTCCGAGCTACCATCTACAATATCATCTCGATCGACACGAAAGCTGTCATTCGAGCTGCTCACTCTCCTCCTCCGGCTAGATCGATCCTTTCCATTTGACCGATCCCTCGTTACTGTGTCGTTGCCCCCGTCTTCCGCCTCAGAAACCCCTAACAAAACCAAAACAACAAATTCAGATACAGAATCCATGAAAATAAGAAAATCAAACCGTTATCGAGATTCCCCCTTAGATCCACCTACCATGAGACTCCCGATAGACGCTGCCTCGAGATCTGCGCCGAGAAGACGAGAAGCTCCCAGAGATACCAGCTGTCCCTCTTCTGCTCTCCCTATTCCTCTCCATTCCGATCATTAAAGAATCCGAGGAGCCGAAACCACACGTATTTCATCGAAACAGGGTCTCCGGATCGAGAAAACTAGGCAATTTTCCGAAAAGCCACAGCATCGGATCCGCAGCAAGGAGCTCAAATCCCGACCAAGACCGAGCAGAAGCGCCCGACCTGACGAAATTCGGAGGCAAGGCGTCGGAAACGGAAGGGCTTACGGCGATTCTGTGGCCGGATCGGTAGGTTTTTTCCCGGAAGGAGAAACCCTAAAAAAGCAAGGCGGATTTCTTCTCACCGTCTCCTTCTCCGTCGTCTTTTAGAGCTATCCACCGACGTGCCACAAAATTCTCCTTCACTGTCATAAAAAGCAGCCTGCAGCTCGAACCGACGGCTGAGATTTCCCCTCGGGTAGTGGCAACTGGGTTAAACCGTCCATCTGGTAAGAATGCATCTGACGGTCTGCATGCGAGAGAGCTGATGTGGCGAGAGATCCAGCCGTCCGTGGTATTGGTGGAGAGTCGCTGTAGAGAAGTGACACGTGGCAAGCTCTCAGTGGCAGATGCTACAATCCTGGCATCCGCTGACAATTCGGTTCTTAAAGTCACCAGTTCCACTGGCAGCAGCCGGTTTCGTCGAGGTGAGTGACCGGATAGGAAGGCCCAGGTGGCGGGAGCCGTACAGCTCCGCACCCGCTCAGCGACTCCCGAGTTAACCGGCGGGAGTACAAGCGCGGCGGAGGGTGGACTGCAAGTCTGCAACACAGGACCCTCCTGTGGGGATTAGGGGTGCAACTCGGGTCGGTTATATCGGGTTGGAGTGAATCTAAACCCTAAGCCAACCAGGTTGAAGTAAACCCAAACCCAAACCCTAAGAATGTAACTCAGGTTCGGGTCGGGTTCGCATTAATTTTGGTTTGGTTTCGGGTTAGAATTCGGGTTACCAATAAACTATTTTTTTCCAAATTCAGTTGTAATTTAAAAGAAAATTATTGAAATATATATATGTGTGTTTATGAAGTAAAGCCTCACGCTGAATTCTGCAACATACTTTCAAAGAATTCTGCAACATCATGCTGAATTCTGCAATATTCTTTGAATGAACTCTGCAAGTAATTTTTCAGCACCCTATAGACAAAAATAAATGACAAATTAGTTAGTTTTATGACTAGTTGGTCATTTTTATTTAATAACTAATGGAAATGACTCAATTATACCAAATAGAAAATGAACATATCATACCAACTTTGTAGTTGAAACTAAACATTATCATACAAATTGCTGAAATTGAATTCAAACTGAATATTTATCATACAAATTGCTAAAGTAAAAATTGACTACTTGTCATACCAATAAACTTAAAATATGAATTAAATTTATATTACAATCTAAAATTCAAACTAACAGATTTCTCATGCTAATAGAAAGCATAATATGAAATAGATTTATCATACCGACTCAAATTCAAACATAATCTCCATAACATTTATTTAAAGTAACTAAATATAAATACATTAAGCATAATGGTTCAACATTCCAATCTAATTTAAGTGCAATCCAAATTTAAAATGAAAATATAAACAAATCTCAAGTTTAAATAAGTTTATATCTACTTTTAAACAAATTCAAATTTCAAATGAGTTCATGTCTCTAAAGTTTCCAAAAAAACTAAAAAACTATTCGAAGACTTCCAAGTAATTTCTCCTTTGATTTTCATCTGCATTTCTAATGTCAAGTTCTTCCTCCTCGATTTACGTATTTAAAAATAATATGCATCAACCTAGACGAAAAAAATGCATGCAACTATTAACAATAAGAAGATAATAATCATAAAAAATCATCCTAGAAATCAAGTTACCTCAAGCATGCTTTGATAATGAAGAAAGAGGTGATTTGTCTAAATTAGAGTTAGTAATGCCTAAAACATGTATATATAGATTAATATTACAAAAAAAACATGTATAATTGATGAAAAAATTATATAAACTACACTGGGTTCGGACCGGGCCGGGTTTTGGTACCGGGTTGGTGCGAACCCGGTTTTGGTTTCGGGTTTCTACGGGTCGGGTTGAAACCGGGTCTATTTTGAAAAAATCTTAAAAATAAAACCATTTTTGGTTTTGATACCGGGTCGGGTCGGGCGGGTTCGGACCGACCCAGTACCAAGTTGCACCCCTAGTGGGGATTTGACGGGTTGCGTTTCCCGCCATTGATTTGATCCGCGGCGATTACGAGGGGAAAAGGTGAATGCAAAAGTCAATGCCTAGCTATTCTTTTTTTAATTTTTATATTTATATTTTAATTTTTTTCATACGTTTACGGTTATTTTATGACATTTTTCGTATAATTATCTTATTTATTTTCACTTTACCTTTATCATATCTAATTCATTTTTCATTCTTCACTGAACAAACATAAAAAAAAACTCAACAATGTAAATTTTAGTCTAACTTAATATTTTAAATTTATTTTCAATATGCCTTCATTTAGTGGGTAAAATGTTAAATAACTGCAAAAAATTGTAAGATTAATCATTTGTTCTGTTGCCAAGTGGGTTTGAAGCCATGAATTTCTCTTATATTACAAGTTTACAAGTTCAATTATCAATTGCGTACGTGGGCGCACATGAATAGAGACGTATAACGCATCTATGAGTCGTGCGATATATTATACTCTACGTTATACTTACAGATTCTAGATCATTTTCAGCACAATATCATCTATTTCAACTATTGCTAGAAGGTAAGTTAAAGAAGTTGTTTGTCAACTCAATCAACGGGTTTATAGAAGCACTTCTATTGATCTTGCAATGAGAAACTTTATCCAGCATCACTAATCACAATGATTTGTACATTGTAGCATATTTATTTTTAAAGTTCGTTCAAACCAACCGGTGTATTTTATCGAGTTGTATATTGTTTAATGATACAAGGTGTGGAATGTTATGTGAAATGGAAAAAATTATATGGTAATGAGTAAAAATTTATAAGGAACATGAAAATTATGTTGCTATTTTTAAGAATGAAAAAATATTTTTAAAAAGCAGAGAATAAAAATTTAATCTCATCTTCGTGACATCCCGTACGTGAACTGGCAATTTTCAATTTAAAGTTGTGACGTTTTACTATTGTTGGAAAAACCTTATTGATTAAAACTTTAATCATCGTAGGATCCTCCATATTAAATCACCGAGAAAATAAAATCATGAGCAGAAGCATACCTGAATCCATAGAAGTTGTTGTTGTTGAATCCGAAGATTTTCTGATATTCCAAGTTAGTGTCATAGGATATTTTAGAGAAGATGACTCGTCTTTTCTACAGATAGGATGTCAGAAAAGAAATCCTAAATAATACATAATATGGGAACCACAACCGTATATATAGCATACCCATCTTTCTAATTTTTAATTTAGCCCATCATAAAATAGAATTAGAAAATAGACAATAGGTATCTACGCATAAGAGATCCATACTCTATCAGATAATTTGGGCCCATAAAACTTACGTGATCACCTTATAATTTTCGGTCACTATTTATAATTGTAGAGTCAGTAGTCGACTCATGGTGACGGCTAAAAGAGTAGCAAATTTTATTTTTTCCCTTATAAAATTAGTCGTTAATTTCAAGAATCTTTAACATTTTTACAACGTTGAGATGTTTGATGAGATGGTATTTGGTTTGCTTGAATACACACAAGTCCAGTGGACCAGTTCCAAATTAATTGCATTTTTGTATTGCCATTAATGTTGGAAATAATAGATTGATTCCATGATAATTGATCACTATTAACATTGGAAAAGGTAACGCACATACAATTATCTTCCTAGGATATGATATTGCTAAATAAATGTCCTTTGGATAGGATCTTTCGCGTGTGTGAGATTAGTTTGTGGTGGGCCAATGTTAGAGACAAAGGGTGTGTTTGTTTAGGGTAAAAAAGTGTCAACTAAAACTTTTCGCTCTTCATAATTATTCTATTTTTTAATTATTTTTTCACATTTTTCTATACAAACTACCCTACTTTTCAATCATTTATACACAACTACACATACAACTAACTTATCTATTTTAACTTTATTCTCTTTACTTCTCATCATTACTCCTATTATATCACATCACTTTCTATTGATTTGACAACTTCTACTCCAAAAACTTTTCTTCAGAAGTTTTTTCTCCAACCAAAAATACCAAAAAAGTCAATGCAATGGTTCCATTCCACCGTGCGAGCGCCGGCCTTGGTTCTTCGCGGCTGACGTGTCGAAGTGCATACAGCCCGGCGGTACATCGCCCGGCGGTCGTCATAGTCGCCCCTCGGGGTGCCACAAGTAGTTCTCGAAGCGCTGGTCTGTCTGTCTGTATCGATGATCCACCGCCAGTCAGTTGGTAATAAAGCTGGCCGAAAGTAGAAAGTTCCCTCCGAACGCGCTGCAGTGCTGTGCGGACTTCCATCCGTCGCATTTCCTCTTTCATTGCGCCCATACAAAATTACAATCGTGGTTATTTGCACGGGTTTCTTTTTCTTTTTTTTTTCTAATGGAATTTGCGCCGTTTCTTGACTCTTGACTGATTCTTCAGTTTTGATTCAACTGTGACTCAAACTGTGCAACTTCGCATTTTGTTTGCATATTTTATTATCATGAAGGGTATTTGCACTTTTACCTAAATTTTGCGTTAAATTATAGTTTTATGAGCATTTTCAAAACGATTTATAAATTATAACACACCGACATTTTACAAAACTTAGTATTATAGTAAAATAAGGACGATTAATCATATGTGAGAGAAATGATCATGTTAGTTTTTGGCTAAGCAAATGACTCATTTAACTTGCTTTAAAAAACTCATTTAAAACATTTTTTTCATACATTTGTTTATTTAAGCGTATTTAACATATAAATTAAGTTTACTATTTTGGATATGTGTATATATTTTTTAAAAATTTTAAATAAATATGTACACATAAATATCTGAAAATCTCGAGAAAATATATAAATATATTTAAAAATGGTAAAACTTAGTTTATATGTTAAATGCGCTTAGATAAACAAATATATAAACATAAAATAAAAAAGTGTTTTAAATTTATTTTTCGAGGTGGATTAAGCGAGTCATTTACATAGCTCGGATTAACAAAATTACATCTTCATATGTAATTAGTCAATCTTCAACCCACGTATTTATACAACTTTATCAAAATTCTAATTCGTATAAAGTAAATAAGTTTCATAAATGTTGGTATATTAAATATTATTTTTTTAAAAATTTGTAAAAGTATCATTTTGGCCAAAAGATAGGGGTAAATGTGCAAATAACCCTTTTCTTGATCGATGCTCTTAACATTATATTTTCTTAAAAAATAAATCTTTAGTTAATAATATTACTAAAATATGTGTGGATACCTATAAGTATTTTCTAAAACTCAGGATATTAAAACCCACAAATATTTTTATATAAAATAAAAAGACTTTTATTATAAGTGTTTTTTAACTTACATGTTTAAAAGGTTTAGTCAAATTCTATAATTTTTTATCCTTGACAATGTTGTGTGTTCCTTTTGATCAATATTTCTCTACATAATTTATTAATTGGATGATACATTTTTTGACAAACTATGGCATGGACGTATTTATATTCATCAAGGAAAAAAAAATAGGTACACATCAAAAATTTGAAGTTATCCTGCAGCAACTTGAACAATTTTTATTTATAAGCAATTTAGTTGCATCTTGAAGGACGTCCCTCGGTGTAATTGTAATAACAACTACATTTGTAGACAAACTTGAGCACGGAAGACATGCAACTTGAGTTCAGCAAACTACCGCTTAAAACATTTTCTAAGGTAAAGACAAGTAACACACATGTAAATTAAGGATCGAAGCCACTAGAATCATAACAAGCCATTTCTTGTACACGATAGAGTGACTTTCACTTGATGCATTAGCAGATATGCACTTCTATGTAAAGCAAGTTTTTAGTGTCTATTTCTATAACAGTGCCACATAGTGGGTTATCGTAATATAACCTATAGGCTACAAAAGACACAATTATTTTCTTCTTAAACAATTTCTGTTGACAAGAATTGTTAGATGGGTAGACCAATCTATTCAATCACGAAGAGAAATTGCAAAATGCAAGGCCAAGATTTTCTTTCTTTTATGTAATTGCGGCACATGCTTTGGATTCGATTTGCATTTTAGTACAATTTTGTATCTTTTGTCTTATTACAGCTGATTATTTCAATTGCAACCAGTGTCGTGGCCAATTTCTACTAACAAAATACTTCATGTCAGTTCCAAAAGCATGCTCTAGAATTAATGTACTTCTTTGAGTTATAAATATAATACTAATAATATTTAAAAAATTTCATGATTATTTTATAGCTTGAATGTAATTTTTTGCATTTCTTATAATGTTTTTCCTATTTATAGAATACAAATTTACATTCTTTTCTCATTCTCATCTTATTTCTTAACCTCGCAAAACATCTTGAATATTTTCAATAAATCCTTAGCCACTATAAAAATGAAACAAATATTAGTTTTAAATGAATTTTATTTTAATATAGAAACTATTCGATTGAAATAATGAAGTTGACATAAAAATAAATTTGAATTGTTAGAGATAATACCGAAAAATATAATGAATTAAGACGAAATTGAGAGACGTTTTATAAAAGCCAAAAATTATTAGAGGGTAAAAAATCAATTGAAGTGAGTTATATCATGAATGTTTTCATAAATATTTAATTTTTTTGCCCACGGTAAAATTAGATGAGAGGTGGAGCTCAGTGAAAAAGTATCATTGAAGGATAAGAAATAAAAAATTGCATGAAAATGAAAAATTGTTATTTTTTTAGGACGATTCATCTCTTAGGAATAGGCATTAAAATTTTAACAATCCCATCTAAAAAATCTTTATTTAAACCTGTTTATATTAAAAAATAGATCGTATTTAGAATTTATCCCATGGCGTGTGGGTGGCGTGGGTGGGGGCCGCACTTTCTTGAGTGATTACTGATTACCGAGCAATAGTGCAACCGAGACTATAGTACCAGCGTCCCAATCATGGAAGACACGTCAGCCAACTAACCCGAGCATAAATCCATTAAGTTGCCACGTAGGCACCAACGAGTCACGCTTTCAATGTCAGCTGTTGGATCCGGTCATCGGAGGACCGAGCGGGGCCCCAGAGAAAAGCGACCGGAATTCCGCTCTATAGGCCTAGAAAACAGACGTGGATATCGCGGTCATGTCAGACGCGGAGACCGGCTGCCGTGTCCAGTTTCCCGGTAACACTTGGCTGGTTGCGCTGCGTGTAGCTAAAAATAAGATCTTTTTGCCTAGAAAATCGTGATACTTTTTACCGAAAATTTTCCGTACTCTTTCTTTTCCCAAATTGCCCCTGCGATTCCCAGCTTTTTATCTCAAAGTGTGGGGCAGAAAAGAGGAAAATCCGGCCACACGCAGGCAGGCGCACGTTCAGTGCCTCCCACTCTCCCCATAAATGGCAGTGCAGGGCATGCACTGAAAGCCATTGCAGCCAGCATTCTTCCCATCCATTTGCAAGCGCCGTAGCACTACGCAATACTTTTCACATCTTGGCTAATTTTGGGCGTATCAGAACCGTTCAAAAGGTAGAATATGACATAAGGGCCTAAGGGATAGTATTTTTTTTAATATATAAATACATGATTTTTCCAATTATATATAAAAATGTTATAATTAGATCTGAACTATTGGATTAAATTATTTTTAAACAACAGTTGCTGAAATTGTGCAAATTTGGCGGCTTAACAGCAGCGCTGCGCCGCAGATGTTAGGAAGCCAAGTGATTAGTAATTAATTTTTATTTTTTCCCTCTGAGTCTTAGGGGATGTTTGGATAGTTGTAAAATGATGGGATTGTGGGAAATGGTGGGAAATGAAAAAGAGAATTTTTTGAAAAATGTGTGATTGATAGGAAATGATAGATGTATAGTTGAAATAAATAGGGTTGTTGTATGTAGTTGGTAGGAAAAATAATTGGAATGTAGGGGTAAAAGTGGAAAAAATAATATGATTGATAGAATAATAATTAGCATTGGGAAACGAAATACCATGAAAAAACCATATTTCCCATGGTTACACCCATCCAAACGTCCCCTTACTCGTTTGAAATGAGAGGGGGATTAGCCGCAGATGACGGCACTGGCCTTCGCTGTCCGGCGATTGACTTCATGGAAACAATGCAATCCGGAACATTGGAAAATGATGTCAGGATGATGCCCGGCTATTTTAAAATTTGTAAAATTATAATTATCCAAAATAATGATAATATCAGCAGCAGTAGTAACAGTAATAATAATAAATTAATCATATAACTATGATGGCATTGGCTTATAAAAATGAAATGACCTTTTTATGTGCATTTGAATGTGATGTGGAATATAATGATAACATCTTATTCTCTATTGTAAACAAAAAAATTATACAAAAAATGGGGAAAGTATTTTCTTAAGGAAGTGTTTGGTAAATAACAAATTGAATGCTTTTTTCAAAAAAAAAAAAAAAACTAAATGGAATAAATGGGAATAAAAAAATTAAAGATATTACTTAACTAACTGTTTTACTTTTTATTTTTATCTATGTATTTTTTCATATTTTTTTTCACAATTATCCTATCTATTCTCACTTCCCCTTATCGCATCCATACTATTTTTATCATTTATATCCATCCAAATACTTTATAAGTGAGAAAATATTTTTTTGGAAATTGCACCTCATCCCAACCTTGAATAAGCTCACTTACAATAATAAGAAGAGATTAGATAGGGGCTCTTACATCTATACGTATATAATTTAAGTGAAATTACAAGCATATTACCACTTTTGAAGAAATTGCATTCATACCCATATGGTTTGCAAGAATTTACCTTGCTTATCATCTTTCATATCCTTATCAAGCCAGGGCATATTTTCTTCCTACCATGCTCATCTGCAGACCTATCAAGAGAGAAATTTATTTTAAAAATAAATTAAAAATTCATGTAATTCAAACTATAACCAAACAAAAAAATTGCATTGTCAGCAACTATCAATTATGTTCCTCGATAAGGCCAGCAAGCCTCCGCTAATCTAGAAAAAAATCGGATGAAAACCAACTAGCTGTTGCAGTCAAACATTCACAATTATGGTAGTCAGACCCTTACCTAATTTTTATAAATTCCTTGTTTTCTATGGCTGCAACTTAATATCTTCATCCCTGAAACGGATAGAGGTTTAGCTCATAGCTAGATCTAAATGAAGATGAGAGAGATGATGTTAGTCAACAAGATCCAGTTGGAATTAATAGAGGACACTATTATTACTCAAATGTAAGAAGATGAATTTGTCAGTAGTGGCAAAGTTAGAACTTTGGATGAGGAGATGCCATTGGGGGTCATAAATTTTTTTGAGTGAGGCAATCGTGTAAAAGCAAATTATATTTTTTAAATTTTAATCAATTTTCAAGGGAGATTTTTTTTTCATTTTTAAAAAAATTCAAGGGGACAATTGCCCATCCCTCCAAGAGATTATCGACGATGGAGATTTCATTGGGCAATAAACACACATTTAAATCGCTGCTTGAAGATTCATTGGGCCTTTATTAGGCAGAAACGTTTACACCGATTGAAGGGGGCCAGCTACTGGTGGAAGAAGAGCAGCTGTTGTAACTAATGATGCATGATTTAGGGGACGTTTGGTAACGTCCCACCATGGTAATCATGGTTTTTCCATGATATTTCGTTTTTCAATGCTAATTATTATTCTATCAATCATACTATTTTTTCCACTTTTACCCCTACATTCAAATCATTTTCCCTATCAACTATATACGACAAACTTATTTATTCCAACTATACATCTATCATTTCCTATCAATCACACATTTTTCAAAAAATTCTCTTTTTCATTTTCCACCCTTTCCCACAATCCCGTCATTTTACACCTATCCAAACATCCCCTTAAAATGTGGCCCACATCGGGCCATCCCATGATAAGTCACGGAAGTGGGCCATACCATCATGCTGCATCCCGTCAGAAAAGAGTGTGGTAGTTGTTGTCGGCCCTTTCTAGGCGATGAACCCACTGGATACAAAAAGTCCACGTGGTTTCCTGAACCTCGATTTGGGTAGTCTTCTTCCTCAGGTCGTATTTTTTTTTCCATCATCTTCTTCTTCTCTCTTTTTTTTCTTTTTTCTCTCTCTCTCTGGACTTCTTGATTTGGTGCTGTTTGAGGTTGCCCGCATGCCGCTGTTTGCATAGCCACCACAGGTTATGAACTGTCTATTATTTTTTTTTTTGATAAAAGAAATTTTGAGGAACTCTAACCCTCTTCCCTATCAATCTTGAAGGGATTAGAGCTAGAGTTACCCAAGGAATGCATTGCCAAAAAATTATCCTTACATAATTTCCCTGTGATACACCGGGGAGGATTACCCCACCAAGACAAATGGGCATCATTCGAGCCCAAAATCGACTCAGCTAAAGAATGAGCCACATCGTTTCCAAGCCTAAGAACATGATGAACAGAGAAATGATCATAGCTGTTCAATATAGACATGATATCAGCAACAATGTAGCCAACCGGGGAAAGAATGGGCTTCCTATTCCATAAAAGGTTGCAAAGCATGAGTGAATCAGATTCAAACTGAGCATACTGTACCTTTAAACTGAGCGCCCATCTAAGACCCAGCAGTAACGCCATAGCCTCCATAAATAGAGGGTTCGACACACCTCCCCGCTTCCACCCATTCGCCGCTAAAAAAGAGCCACAGGAATCCCTCATGACAGCAGCACAAGCAAATAGCTCTAAATTCCCCATAGTCCGAGCATCCACATTAATCTTCACAAAACCCACCGGCGGTTTACGCCATCGAGGCACCAGAGGACAGTCCAACAGGCTCGTATCGCACAGCCATTTCGCATTTCTACGCTGGCAAAGAAATTCTGCACACCAAGCACTAATATTCTGAAAACACGGTTGGGCTCCCTCCTCTCGCAGTTTATTCCTGAAATACCAAACCCTCCAGCAGCTCAAAAGAAACAAGGTTAGATCATCAAACCTCCCACCCTGCACAAGTGTCACCACCACCTCCCTAACAGTAGCCTCCCGGGATCCCAACCTTGCAGCTTTCCGACAAACCCCCCCGATACGACCACACTCCAGAAACAGGTGATCCACAGTCTCGAGAGCATTACTACAAAACACATAACGGATCAACCACAATTCCCCTATACCTAAGGTTATCCAGGGTGGGAAGAGCATTCTTGATGAGGCGCCAACCAAAAATGATAACCTTGCTCGGGATATCCAGTCGCCAGATAGCCTTGTAACAATCAAGAAGGGGCATACCCATGCCATTTGAGGACAGCAATCTATACGCAGATTTGACCGTAAAGATACCATCAGCTTCGTACTTCCAGTACAAACAATCACCCTCCAATTCCTGGGGGAGAGGGATCTGACAAACCATCCTCCAAGTATTCTCCCCCGCCGCAGCCACCACAAGGTCCCTTTTCCAAGACCTGCTATGATTGTCAATAAAATGACTTACCTTCACATCCTCCGGGATAGAGAGTGGAAGGGTTCCCGCCTTTGATACCATAGAGTCAAGCCACCCATCACCAAAGAAACGCACCTGGCTCCCGTCACCTATCCTCCATTTGCATCCAGTCCGAATTACATCCCGAGCTTTCAAAATACTCTTCCAGGTAAAGGAGTCAGACGGCTTCGCCTTGCAGTTCCAGATATCAATATTGGGGAAATATCTGGCCTTCAGTACTTTATAGCACAACGAAGAATTGGAGGAAACCAACCGCCACACCTGTTTAGCAAGAAGGGCCAAGTTAAAGTTGTAGAAGTCCCTGAAGCCAAGTCCCCCCGCCCTCTTAGGTTTACAGATCTCCTTCCAAGCAACCCAGCTCAATTTCCTTTTCCCATCCTTCTCACCCCACCAAAACTTACTGATCATTCCGTTAATGTCATTACAAAAAGAACGGGGCAGTAAGAAAATACTCATGGTATATGAAGGGATAGCTTGGGCTACCGCCTTGATTAAAATTTCTTTACCCCCCCACGAGAGAAGCTTACTTTTCCACCCCTGGATACGTTTCCACACCCGTTCTTTGAGTCCCTTGAACATTCCGACTTTTGTTCTGCCAAGCCAGGCCGGAAGCCCCAAATATTGGTAAAAATTCTGCTCAGCTGACCCAATAATACGAATGGTCTCATTCCTAGCGAGATCGTCCATGTTGGAGCTAAAGAAAACAGCCGTCTTACTCACATTTACCAATTGACCCGACGAGACCGCATATTGGTTCAATGCCGCCAAAAAGTTGCAAATGTTTCTTCCATCTGCCCTCAAAAAGAATATTGCATTGTCCGCGAATAGCAAATGGGAGATAGATGGACCCTGAGCATGCAGATTGATCCCATTAATTGCTCCACGCGCCACCTCATGAGAAATCAGGGCCGAGAGCCCTTCCGCACATACCAAGAATAGATACGGGGATAAAGGATCACCCTGCCTCAACCCCCGATGTGGGATGAAGTAATCTGACTTGAATCCGTTGATATTGACACGATACTTGACCGTAGCCATGCAGCATAACACCCACTGGATCCAAACCCCATCAAAATTCATCGCCTCAAGAACCCGCTGGAGGAACCCCCACTCGACTCTGTCATAAGCTTTCGACATATCTAACTTTATAGCCACTTCGTTCTTCCTGCCCATCTTCCGCCTCCTGAGCGAATGGATAGCTTCATATGCGATCAACATATTATCAGTGATGAGTCGACCGGGTACAAAAGCACTCTGCTCCTCGCCAATGACAACATGCAAAACCGACTTCATTCTGTTAGCCAGAACCTTTGCCAAGATCTTGTAGACGACATTGCATAGGCTGATGGGTCTAAACTGAGACAACTCCCGAGCTCCAGCAATTTTTGGAATCAGAATGATAGTTGTAGCATTAATTTCCTTGAGGTGTCTCCTGATATGAACGGGATTCTTCTCATCCATGAACGTCTTGCACCACTGTATGATCTGTGGACCCACAATATCCCAGTGCTTTTGAAAAAATCCCGCCGACATACCATCCGGCCCCGGAGCCTTGGTTGGGCCCATACCTTTAATCGCTTTTATAACTTCCTCCTGCTGTAGCGGAGCAATTAAGGATCGCCTCTGATCGTCGGAAATTTTCCTCAATATGACATTGTCAACCCAACTTGCCTCCGGTGGGTTCGAAGAAGAAAAGATTCCAGAAAAGTGCTTAACAGCCAAATCCAACATCCCTTCTTGCTCCAGAACCCACTCACCATTCGAATCACACAAAGCCTCAATAAAGTTTGTACGGTGTCGGTTGGAAGCCGCCCGATGGAAGAACTTAGTGTTTCTGTCTCCCTCCATCAACCAGTGGGTCTTCGCACGCATTCTCCAAAGTTGTTCTTCATCCTCCAACAGTAGGTTGATTTGGAATTTAAGCTTCTTAATGGACTCGTCTCTGTCCTCACAAGGAGGATAGTTCATCAAAGCATGAAGTTCCATCTGCTTCCTTCCGATCACCATCCGAAGGTTACCCCGCTTGCTACGGTTCCACCTTGAAAGTTCAATCCCACATCTGTTGAGCTTCCACTGTAGTTGATCAGCAATGCTTGAGTCCGGCGGTAGCTCCGAGTTCCACACTTTCTCAATGATCCTGGTGGCATCTTTATCTTTTGCCCAAAAAAGCTCGTATTTGAACTCACGAGGCGGCATTCTCCGGGTGACTTGAGTGTCCAGGACTAATTTGATAGGGCAGTGGTCCGAAGAGGCAGCATGTAAGTGAAAAAGCTTAGCATGTGGGTACCGGCTCGCCCAAGACAGGGAAGACAACCCCCTATCCAGTCTTGCTTCCACCCTATTTCGGCCACATCGATTGTTCCTCCATGTCATAGGCATCCCCGAGAAACCAAGATCCTGAAGATTGCATCGGTCGATAGTCTCACAAAAAAGATTCATTTGGCTTTGGGGCCGGGCCCTACAACTGATGTATTCACTAGGCCCCATAACTTCATTAAAGTCACCCATAATCAACCAAGGTTCATCATTTCCCCCCCACAGCCTAGTGAGAATGTTCCAACTTTGATGTCGGTTGTGAGTTTCGGGATGGCCGTAAAACCCCGTAAACCTCCAACCCAAAAAGTCTGCATCAATATGGTGAATGGAAAAGCTCTTCACCGAAGCTTGCTTGTTATGGTTCCACAGAAGAGCCAAACCCCCCCTCCTACCAACCGGATCCACCACGAAGCAGCTGTCAAAATGGAGTCTTCGTCTTATACTATCCATCTCTTTAGAATTGCGTTTTGTTTCACAAAGGAAGACCAAACAGGGATCTTGCTTCCTGACCAGATCCAGGAGATTTCGGATTGATCGTGGGTTCCCAAGCCCACGACAATTCCAAGCTAATAGTGCCATATTAGCTGAGGCGAGGCTGGGGGAACCCCTCAGCCTCCGCCTCGAATCTGTTGGTATTCTCCACATTTTTACTCCGTTTATGTCTATCTCCAGGTTCACACAGCCCATGGTTTGAAGCTCTCTTCCCCCTCCCCTCCCCCCGATTAACAGATGTGTCCATTCTCCCCTCCTCTTGCCGCCATCTCGCTCTTCGCTTCCATTTACCCGTCCGTTCCACAGCCCCCTCATTCCCACCCTCACCAGTCCCAACCAAGGTTTCCCTGCCCCCACCCCCCCGCTGCCCATTCATTAGAATCCATACCCCCTCCCCTAACATCCCCTACATTGACACAATGCTTAACAGTTTCTGTTTTTGCCCTTGGTTCCTCCATCTACCCACCCTTCCTGTAGCACTTGGACCTCAATTAGACCATCAACTTCCCCCACCTCTTCTTCTCGATTCAGCCCCCCCAAATGAGAACCCCTAATGGCCTGCCAACCAGATTTAGTCTTCCCAAACAGTGACAGCAAACTGTCGGGATTGACGCCCCACTTCACTTCCCCACACGACCCTCCCCTATCCTCAATCCTCACTGGTTCCCCCATCTGATCCACCTGTCCCAACAGTTGGTAGTCCACTCCTTTCCCTCTTGCAGAATCTGCACCCCACGCTGCTCTCACATTCTCCCCCATCTGCCCCATATGCTCCCCTGCTGAAACGCCTTCACGTGATTCCACCACAACTGGCCAGCACTGTCTTCCTTCCACATCATTCCCCACTTCCAAACTTCCCTCCAGACAAGCTGAATGTAACTGCCAATGAACCGCACCAGGGGTTGCTGCACCCAGAACATTGTCGTGGGATTCAAGTCTTTGGGGCAAGGCGCTGGTTTTCTGCACTTTCCCAGACTCCCAGCTGGACATCTGATTGCATCTGGACCCCCCATTGCTATCTCTCGTCCCCATCTGTTTAAGTTCATCGTCAGCATCCATGTCCCTGTCCAGCCCGCATTCACTCCCCACTCTGCTGGCGCTAACATACTCTTCAGCACTTTCGTTTCCTTCACATGGTGTAGAGCCATCCGCTGATTGTCCTGTATAACCGGAGAAATTGGACCCCAAGTACTTTACTGGCATTGCTCTGTTGCTGTTGAAGTTCTCCATTCGCAGCTGCATGGGCTTAACTCCTGCCCTTAGCCAATTACCATAAGGCAATTCCTCCTCTGTCACCAACTGTTTCATCTTAGAAGGCATGGAACAATCCCGGTGCAAGTGTCCCATAATTCCGCAAGAATAGCAAAATAGAGGAAGTTTCTCATACTGAAATGCTATCCACCTTCGCTGCTGACCCCCAAACTGAAGAAACATCCCTCTCCTCAGAGGATGTCTACAATCAATCACTACTTTGATCTTGAGTTCCTTGCTCGAAGCCACAACATCCAGCAGTTCATCAAAGGAGTTCCCAATCTCAGCTCCCACTCTTGGTTTATCCAGTACGAATGGGACGCCCAAGATATGAACCCACATTGGCGCTTTCACAAACACCATGTGGGCAATGTCCAGCTCCTCGGTAAGGTCCCTTATGAGGACCAGGCATCTCTCAAACAGCCAGGGACATCCGTTCAAAACACGATCTTTCTCTTCTTGGTCGGACAACTGTACTCGAAAAAGATTATCTCCCACTTCAGTGAACTGGCACCCACTCTTCAGTCTCCACAATCTCCTGATCGTGGCTTTGAAAATCTCTTTATTATACGATTTCGAGGACCAAACAGTGCACATAATCGAAGCTCCTTTATCGGGTTTAATCCTCTCACAAGCTGCATTGGTAATAGCCAGTGTTTGCATTTCTGCTTCCAGTAGATCCCCTACACACGAATTCCTCATAAGGGCACAACAACAGTCGAAGTCTTCTCCTGATGGAATGCCGATCACCGTCGACCGCCGGAAGAATGAAAACACCTCTGCCGATCCCCTCAGATCTTCACCCAGACCCACGCACGTCCGCTTCGCCAAGAGGGTCTAACAGGGGAAGTCCGCCAACTATAACTGTCTATTATTGGAATGTAAGGGAAAACATGCAAATTGGTTGGACGTGTGGGGAACAATCGATCAGCTCTACAGTTGTGCACGATTGCTGATCTGGTTGGAAATTTCCGACTTGATGCGTTTCGATGAAATTAAATTCTGAATAGGCACCTCGGGCTGACGAGTCAATAGTCAGGGAAGCATTATATGATGTTGTTGAGTAGGCTGGGGGGCTGGACCCCGCATGAGTACAGTCATATAATTTATTTCCAGATTTCTCCAACAGTTAATATTTTCCTTTTTCGCTTGCTCCATGTGGGCGACAAGGAAAAAGTTAATCAATTTGTGAAGAATAAAGCTGAAATGCATAAGAATTGCTTATCCTGGTGGAATAACGGTAGAAATATAAATGAAATAATTACAATGTCAAAGAAGTTATTACGAGATTCATTGCTGTATGAAAATGCACCATATCCAGCGCCATTATATATCCAATTTATACTTAGCTGTATATAATGTGCATGTAACACGTAGGTAAATGCAGCTAGCTACACAACTATTATATGAAATGGAATATAATTGCATATTGTAATATATTATAAGCATCTAAAATTTGCTACACATGCCAATCAAAACAGCACATTTTCATTACCTATAAAAATTTATGTAACAAAAAATTATTATATTTGATAATTTGTAGCTAAAAAATTCGTTACATTTTTTTATGTGTATAAAATTACATAAGACAATGAAAATGATTATATGTAAAGTGTGTGTATATATATTCAATTTTCAGTGCATATAAATATATGAAGTCAAATTGTATAATGCACCAATAAAATTTTGTTTAATTAAGTTAAAGTTGATCAATTTACATTACAAATTAGATGGATACAAGATTTTAAGGAATTGGCCTTTCTTTTTTTTTTTTTGTCCGCTCCGGCTTGGTTTTATTATGATATTGTCTTTAAGCGACTTTCTCTATATGGACAATGCAGGCATGAATACAGAATCCGTGTTTCAGGGATCATTGCTTTCAGTTTTAGGATGTTTTTTAAGGACTGCATTTGTGCACGTGTAAATTAGAACGGCTGGGATTGGAGCCGTGGTAAAAGCATTAGATTTTGGACAACCATAGGAAAATGGGCACCGACAGGGATGGAGATTTCGTTGAATCACGGTCGACGACTGCAAATTCCAAGTCATCATCCATTTCCAAAAAGAAAACTAGAGAAAAAGGGAGCATAGCACTCTAAGAGTTCCAAGAATGAACTAATTCCATTTTCTGCCCAATATTTATTCAACGATCGGAATTTTGGGTCGCCGAATAACTCCAACCCAATCCTGTTGACAAGTCACGATTCGTATGGGATGTTTGGTGCTGTAGCTTATTGGATTTGAAAAGGAATGTTGTCTGCTTTCGATTTCGATTTCCGAAAACATGACGACAAGCGCGTTGTCGCAGTTGGGAGCGAAGCAGAGGACGCTGATTGCTGCTGGCGTCTGGCGTCAGTTTACAGTGCTGGGTAGCGATGATCTGGATAGTTGTGGGGACGCCGGATTCACGGAGGGAGGTGGGTATTAATGGCTTGCATCGACGATGAAAAGTGTGTCGTCAATCGAACCTGTTAGGGAAGAACTTTGCTGTAGTGGATTTTCAGATTTGAGGACGGCAGCCAGATCTGCCAATTCCCACGGTATCGGATCTGGATCTCGTGCAGCTGTTGCAGTGATCGACGATAGGTTGATGGACGAGCGCCGACACGGTTGCAGACGATGAGGTCATCGGTACCTTTTCCTTTTCTTTGTATAAGGGGTATCTTGGGCATCTTGAAAAAATTATACACCTGCCGATGCTCAACTGTACGTTTCCGAAAGTTTATGTTTCCAAAAGCGAAAGTTGCGGTAAATATGGAACGGCAGAAAAAGTTAAAAATAAAATATTTTAAAAATTATATAATTGATATGAAATAATAGGAATAAAAATTGAATAAATAAGATAGTCATAATGTAATAGGAAATAAAAATAATTAGAATATAGAAATAAAGAAATAAAAATATAGTTATTGATTGATGAATAAATGAGTTTAGACATTGATGCTCTCACGTTTTTCCACACCATAATTCCCATATATATTACCAAATAAGCCCTCAAGAGCTGCTTGGTACATTCATCTCTTGGGGAATGAAGTGTAATATGTAATAGATATGGCAACGGTAAATTGTGAACGTGATAAAAGTAGATAATGTAGTTGTAGGAGAAAATGATTAAAATATATAAAAGTAAAAATAAAGGAGTTAAGTTTGGAAGGATAAAATGAATTAAATGTATAAATGAGATGAGAATATAATAATGTACATTAGAAATAAGAAAAATTGTGCTAAAAATATAAAAATTATATTATAAATTAAAAAGCTACTTTTGGAAAGGGAAAAAATCAAAAATTAACATTATTAATTATTGAGGTGTTCAAAAAATTCCATAAATTTCTACGGGTATAAAAGAATCCCACAATTTCACTCTACAAATTTTCATAGTTGATGTAAACAATTAGGTATATTTATGAAGTCAAATATAGATGGTTTTATGAAATAATCCCACGGTGATGGTTTTATGCAGTGAAATATAGATGTGAGACTCAATTTGAATGATGACAAGATTGGTTTTGTGCAGTCCTTCAAAACTATTGGGGAGAATTTTGGAGTGTTAAATGCTAGACATAGATGGGTTTGATAGATCCACTTAGAGGTGTTAATGAATCAGATTGGATATGTCAAACCTAATCTTGATTTTAACCCATTTACAAAAATTTCAACTTTAATAAGTTATTAACTCATTTAAAAATTTTCACCCCTATCCCATTTACAACTTATTTAATAAACATGTTAGTAGGTAGTATGAGGTCAAGCTGTAAGTGAAATGAATAATGAGAGAAGGAGGGAGAGGGGGGGGGGGGGAGGGGAGAGAAACAAGAGAAAGGAAGAAGGAAACAAGGAGAGATTGAAAGAAAGACAGAGAAGACGGTCAAATGGAAAATAAGAGTGAGAGTAGGGGATGGTTAGATGGGGAAGGAGAAAGACAGTAAGAAAGTAAGGAGGAATGGAGAAGCTACAAGAGAGAGGGAAGAAGAGGAGGGAAGAGGGAGTGAGAAAGGATGTAAAGTGAGAAGAAACTTATTGATAATGACAAGAACAACATGAAGGTGAAAAAATGGTGATGTCACAGTAGGAAAGACGAGAAATTTGAAATAAGAAATCAAATTTAGAATTTCTGATAACATTTATATAGTTCTCCTAGGGGGTTTAAATTATTTGATGAGTTGAATGAGTTACTAAATAGGTTGACAGTTGTAAAATTCCAACCATAGTCTATTTATTTATTTAAATAATTGAACATGTTGGCAGGTCATAAATAACTTATTTAAAAAGCTCTAGCCGGGCTTATTTATAAACAGAGTTGGATGGATGAGTTGACAGGTTGATTATAAATATTAATGCTCCTGGATCTATTAATATTGGAAGCATAGACAATGTTGATGAGAACAAAATGAATTGTGCGCATGAACTTCACCAAGGTGGTCATCGAATCTGACTCTCTTATTCTTACATCTTTTTTAAATGGGCGAGTAAAGGTGTTATCAAATTTGAGAGTGGTAATTGACCAGATACAAGCTTCACAACTTAGCGTAAAAAGCATTATGTGAACTTGAATCTAAATGTTGTTGATGGACATACCCACCAATATATATTGTCAGCAGGCTATATTAAAGAAGTTGATTCCAAATATGATACGCTTGATGGGCGTTACCTAACATCCTCTTTTGTAACAGGGAAGAGGTAGCAGGTTAAGGGCCTGATTCAAATGATGTAAGATTGTTGAATAGATTCTTAAAATTTTAAAAAGTTATCTTAAAAATTGAAAAACTATCTTGAAGATAGGGATACAAAATTCATAGAGGAATCCTATATCCTTTGAAACAAATCCTAATGTTCTTCAGTGACATTTATACGTAGGACTGCCATCACGAGCAGTCTTTTGACATTGATATCTAAGCGACAGTAACCACACCTCTATGTTTTCTTCTTATAAAAAAAAAAATTCATCCGAACATACCTGATTATCAAATGTTAATTATGGAATTTACTGAGTCCAAATTTCGACCTAGTCACCCAATTTTACACAATCAAGCATATCTAGCTAATTAAGGCACTCGACTAATTAAGAAAATAAGAATAGAGTATAAATTGATTACCAAATGGAAGTTGATATCAAACGGGGAATAAAGTGGAAAATCCACGTCCAACACAATATAATCGACATCTAATCAAAACCCAGAAGCAGATCCAAGACGGACCAACCAAGATCGACATTATAGGGCTGGAATCTGATCCACGATCTAATTATGCATGGATCAAAAGATAGGAGAAAGCGACACTTTATTGCTTCCCCTATGCCGTGCCTTTAATTGCATTAATGTCTACATCTTGTTCACGTGTTTTGAAACATTTCGGCATCTTGTTTGATTATGTCTTTTTTTTTAATGGAACTGTTTGATTACGTCTTAAGGATTTTAAGTAAGTACACTTTATTGACTAATTATTTTCATTGTAAAATGACCGTAAACGTATAATTTTAAAATAAATCAAAGCAAGGGAGGATATTAAGCGCCTGTTTAGGACCATCCAATTAGATGAAAATTTTTATTCAAAAAATGCTGTTCGTGTTTCCGAAAAAATCTCACATTTTTGAATAGATAATAATTTTGGTTTTTCTATTTCTAATGCTACTTTTCCTTAGCGACATGCAAAAGTGTAAACTCACTTTTCAACTTTTATCACCATATTTTTTCTCCTTTCATTTGATATCTTAACTGCTTGATTATTCTATTTTTTCATTGTTAGTCCAATATTTCATTTATTTTATCACACAACTACTCTTTATATTCTCACTTTATTTCTATAAATTCACATTACTCCTATATATTTTTTTAAAAAAATTAGTCTCACTTTTCCATTCACACTTTTATTCTCATCCGAATATACACATGCTTGTAGATTGTGTGTTAAGGCTGATTGCTACATGCTGCTAGCTAGCCCGCTACATGGAAAAAGTAAAAGATTATATATACATGGTTTCACTTCTATGTTATCAGGTTATATAAAAACGTAGCCATGTAACTCCTTTAATTTTTAAGCTTTTGATTTTTTATGAAAATCTAATATATTTTATATGTGTATTAGAATATAATAATACTTTATAGCATCATTTACTCATATAAAAATGATATTTTGGATAATTCAGATATCGAAAATACTACTTTAAAATTAATATTTTAGCATTTTCATAATTTTCATATAAATATATATATATTCTAACAAATGCAGTCCATAAACATATTTAATTGAAATGAAACTTGATCATTTAGATAAACAAATGATATTAAATATAATAAATTGATTAGATTTTCTATTAAAAATCAAAATCTTAAACTTTAAAGAGGTTACATGAGTCTGCTTCTATGTAACGCAGTTATGTAGAAACGGAGCCCATATATATACGTAAAGAGAGACCTATTCCGATGCAGCTCCATTGCTCCGAAACAACGATATATTTTCCAAAAAGGGCTCCACACATATTAAAATACAATGAAATTTTATACAATTATTTATATATATATTTTTATAGAAAATGGTTTATATATTGAAAAAATTATTTTAAAATTGCTATCTACATCGGATTATTGTATTACGTTGAATTTTTACGATTTTCAGATAAGATTCATACACATATCAAATTAGGATAAAAATTAATATAGTAATAGAATACATTATTGTAAATATAATAGGTTGAGTAGATTATAATTTTATCATCATGTGGAGCCCATTTTAATGTCACTGCACCTGAATATTTCTCATATATATATATATATGAAGTTCTAAGTTCTTATAAAAAGGAAAATATTCTCGTGCATTCAGACCGCGACATGCAGTCCATGCACTATGGGGCACGTTTGGTCATAAATAAGAAATCTACTCCACTAATTATATTTAAAATTATTCACTTTAAATCTTAAAAGTTGATCCATATGATATCTACATCTTTCTTTTTCTTTCATTAGGCAGTCCAAAGTATGAGGCCCCATTATATACAATTTAGTTGCTAAACTTACAATATTCATGTTTTAATTTTAATTTTATTTATTTTTAATTTTTCTTTATAAACATGTTTTCATAAGTGTATTAAATGTATATCAAGTTTTACAATTTTATAATACTTTTACATATTTATTTTTATTTAAAAATCATCAATTTTAGAGACATTTAAGTCATTCTGATGTCGTAAAAAATTTAATTTTAAAAATAAAAAAATAAACGTGTAAAAGTAATATACATGCCTCACAAAGTATTACTCTGGATAGTCCAAAAAAATTTATAATCCGGGTGTGCTTTACATTTATAGAACTTATCAATTTAACAATTTACGCCTTTCATAACTATCATATTTAATCATTTTTCATATCGTACTATATAAGTATCTATTTTTCAATCATTTCTTCATAACTACTAATATAACTACTTCATCTATTTTAATTTTATTTTCTTTATTACTCATCATTATCTTTTTTTATCACATTATTTATCTCACTTCAAAATCTTTTACATTAAAATTTTTTTTTATTCAAATGCCAAATATACCCTTCATGTGTAATTTATATATCATATATATTTCAAAAATGTAAGTAGTTGACATGGTAATTGATAAACTTTACTTGGATATCTATTGGGAACCGGGACGATGATTCAATGCAAATTGATCCATGAGGTCAAACAAATAAGAAAAAGGTTGAAAATATAATGATAATCAAATGACTTTAAAAATAGAAATAATGATTGACAATTTAGAAGTCAACAATTGTACATCGAGAACTTGAACACAAACATCAAATATTTGACATGTTTTGTCAATAATTTTTTTCATTATTAGTTCTATTTTTCGACTCTTGTTTAATTAACTATCTTATATATATGATTAAAACATGCCTGTCGACCAAATTTTATATTTCATGTTATTCCATTCAGATTCATTCAGCTCCATGCTAGTAACGTGGTAGCACTCTATCAGGCTTCAGGTCCTGAAAATATTAATAGCTGTCCGGTGCAAAGGCATTTGCTGTTTGACTTGAATCAGGCATAAAATGTAAGTTCAACATCCTGGATTTTGTTACCTATGCCACTTTACATGAATCCAAGCAAATTACAATTAAGTAATATTTATCAGATAAAGGTCATCATATTTGGATACTTTGCTGGGCCTTAGCAAATACAAACTCCCGAAATTATTATAAATTTGAAATGACCCACGGAAATATATACAAGCAAAGCCACTTAAATTATTGTGTGTTTGGTAATGAATAAAATTTTTAATAAAAAGTTCTGTAGAGTAAAAGTTATCAAATGATGTGATATGATAGAGGTAATAATAAGTAGTAAAAAAGATAAAGTTAAAATAGATAAGTTAGTTATGTGGATAGTTGGGTAGAAATAATTGAAAAGTGGAGTAGTTGTATAGAAAAATGTGAAAAAATAATTAAAAAAATATGATATTTGTGAAGAGTAAAAAGTTTTAACTTTACATTTTCTATCAATTGACAAACACACCATAATGGATAACTTCAAAAAAAATTGGATGACAGCCATTAAAAAATAAAAAATAGGTGACAGAATAATGAAAATTGCGGCATTAATGTTTGACATTTCGAACCCGTTTAACAAACTATGGAGATTCTGTAAATCCTGAAATAACCCATCGAAGTATACAAACAAGCTGACTTGAACATAATGCGTGGCAGATAAATGAAAAAGTTTGCAGCATTAATGAGTTTTGACATTTCGAACACAGTTGTCAGAGTGTTCAGGTGTATACTGTGTATACTGCTCATAAAATTCGCTCGGCCGGTTGGGAAAGATAATGGAACTTGAATGCCATAGAGAAATCTGATAAAAATGTAATAACATATATATTGAAGATAAAAAAATTATATTAAAAATGTAAAAGATTGCTTTGAAAATGGAAAATTTCACATGGTACACTTTTCATTCAATATATTAGATCCTTTGAAACATCGTTTGTAACACATTAAAGTGGGTTTGGCTCGAGTATGTATGCAACACGGGATCCGATCAATCGTTCACTTTTTATGTTTTAAATTATTTTATTAAAATGTAAATCACTTAAAGTATAAATTCGTACGTGCATATTTATGACCCAAAAAATGCTAATTAGACACATATTTTTTGGCCATTTAATATATTTGAGAGCTAATCGGTAACTATAAAATTATGCAAATCAATAGGTCACGTACAAAAGTTTTAAAAGGGGACGTTTGGTAGTCAGCATGTTATGTGTTCTCATGGCTCCCATGGCGTTTCTTACTTTACCCGCATTGTATTCAGCCATTTTTTTTCGGAAATATTCACTTTCCCACATCCTGTACTTTTTTATTATAATTACATCATCTACTCTCACTAAAAATATGTGATTTTTAAAATAATAATTAAATGTATATTAATTTATATACTAAATAGTTTAAATTTAAAAATTTATTTTCAGAAACATAAAAACATTCTGCTGTAGTTTCAATGGAAACTAAAACAGGTTGTGTACGAATCATAACCCTATATATACGGCAATGATTCATCCGTGGCGATAATTGCGACTAGTTGTTGCACCCATTTAATTTTTTTATGTAAAGTTGGACTCTTAGTCTATGTTTTCATACTTATTATAAATATATTTTGAATTTTTTAAATATTAACGATTATGCTTATAACAAGTATGAACGTCTTACCCATGAAAAGTATGACCGTCTTAGTTTTTTCAAACATCAGTATGCTTTTTGATAAGTCCAAATTATCCATTATATTTACCAATGTGAATTTAGTCAATATACTAAAAATCATCTCCATTGGATATTTGACGGACTCTAATTAATCTTAAAATAATTTATATTGATTAGAGCCCACGAAGGTATACCATCCATTTGATTTGTAGTATATTGACTAAATTCACATTAATAAACATAATAGATAATTTGGATTTATCAACGAGCATCTTAGTTTTTTAACAGATTAACAAGCGTTACAGGTATAATTGCAAATAGTTTAAAAATGCATATGCCTATTTGCAATAAGTTTCAAATAATAACTATAATTGCATTTTTTTTTATAAAAAATCATAGCATGAAGATAAATAACTCTATATCATTGTTTACATATATAGTAGTTAATTCCAAATATGATTATAATTTATATATATGCTTATGGATATGAACACACATTTAATAAAAACACAAATGGCTACAAATTCTCTCCCTAGTTTTAAATATGACAACATAGTTAGGGTTAACAATTAAATATTTTGAAATTAAAAAATTACCCGAAGCAAAAGTAAAAATAATACCATCATTGGCTACTACAATTAAATATTAATCAACGAAATGATATAAAAAATACAAAAATGCACCCGGCTTAAACTCTCCAATGCCCACCCATTGTCCATTTTAAAAGAAATGGCAAGAGAAATTTGGTTATTTTAAAAAATTTTAACATATTATCTACGAGAACCTAATGCCTGTTATATTTAGAATTACAGGTTTTCTGTGAATTTTTCTAAAATGTCTAATCATATTTATAAATTCTAAGAGTGCAACCAACTGTACTATAGTTGAAGTGTTGTTGATTGCAAATGAGTCCCACGTTGATACTAAAGAAAATCTAATTAGAATTTTTTAGTTTAGTAGCATATTAAATTTCATTCGAATGAAATATTAATTTTTTTTTATTTTAGCAGCATATTAAATTTCATTCGAATGAGTCTAATCTCAAAAATGTCACAAAAATCATCATCATAAAATAGTTTGATTTAAATATCAATTTTAAAAGCAAATATAGCCCATCCAATGTAAAATAAAGAATTTGATTGAAATGATTTTGATAACACGAAAAAAAATGATGTTAACTGACATGTGATTGATGTGGGCCTCTTTTGCAGCGTGCCCCACATATATGGAGATGATCAACTACTTACAGTACCACCTAGACATACATTAGCTAGCCAGATCGATGTGAAGCGAATGCAAACACATGAATTTCCGAGCAGTTTAGTCGGCCAATTAAACAGGATGATGCAAAAGGAATTGAATGATGTCATAGTCATTTGGTCAGAAATAAGGATCAGCTCTTATCTTATGAGAAAATCAGGCTAGGTAATGTTTTTTCTAACTTTTGGGTACGTTGAGCGATGTAAAATTTAGTGAAATTTTGTGATGGAGGTGGAAAGTGGGAAACTAATATTTTAAAAATTGTGTTATTTATTAATATGAAATGGCAAGGGTAAAAATGAAATAAATAAAAATTTAAATATAGAGATACAATTTTACAAAAATAAAATTGTTGAATTGTTAAATTATAAAAAAAATGTGTATCGGTGAAATCCCACACGCATGGGAACAAGGAAGGAACATATAGGATGTGTTTGGTTGGACACAAAAAATGTCAATCGAACCTTTTTATTCTCCATAACTGTCATATTTTTTAATTATCTTTTTACATTTTCATTTACAAATAGTCATACTTTTCAATCATTTTTACATAACTAACTATACAACTAAACCCCACTTCTACATAAAGACGAAAACAACTGCAATCAAGCCGGCCACAAAATTCAGCTTAGATTGTCCATTTTAAAGTGCAACCTTGATGATCGAATCGATTCACCAGGTTCATGTATCATTATACATCCTAACTCCTATTCATAGTAAGACAAATATTGGAAAAATATATTAACCATCTAGAGCGTTCATTTTGATTAATTTATATCGATGCTGTTTTTGAAGGGTATGAAGTTAATAACTCTGTTGACGTTATTCATATTATGACAATATCTGCTAGCTAGCTATATTATTAACATAAATTTTTTCATTTTTTCCCTCTTCCCTCCAAAACAATTTGACGCGTAGCTATTATTCCTAAGAATTTTATTGTGATCATCATTTTTTTGCTACGAATCCAATAAATTATTACGTCGTATATATATATATATATCATTTCAAACATATATAAACCATATTATCGTTGACAGCATTTCTTTACATTCTTACTCTTCCAACTTCAAAATTACACATAAGCAACTTGACGTGTAGCTATGATTCCTAAGAATTTTATTGTCGTCATTAATTTTTTGCTACGTTTCTAATAAATTATTACGTCATATATATCTTTTCAAACCATATATAAACCATATTTTTGTTAACAGTTACTTACTCTTCCAACTTCGAAATTATGCGTTTGATTCCCAATAACCAGAGATTGGTTTACGTGTTAATCATGAATTAATGTGAAAAAATCTAATCCAATATCCAACCGTCCTTACAAATTAACAAGCAAACCGATCGAAGACAAGCATCAGCACTCATTGAATTACCCCAACACGAGGACTAGGATGGTCCAATCTCAAGGAAGGAAGCTAGCTAGAGATGGAATCAGATGCACAAGTAAAGGCAAAGGCTGGCATATGTCTCCTTTCTTTCTTTTTTATCCTTTTGGATATAATATGGTAACAACATTCCTAGTTTTACTTCAGCTGCAAGCATTCCTTATGCCTCTCCGTCACCCGTGCCCCCATAAAATCATGCACAGACGGAGTAGTCCACAGCAGCATTTCATCCGCAGAAGTCTAAGATTGGCATTGTAGACTGAGTGCCGCCCAAAACATGGGGCGATTTTGTTATGAACTTTGTGCAAGCAGCGGAGCAGCAAGCCTGCAGGGTGAGTTGCAAAGAATCGAGGGGAAGGTTGTTGTCCGACGGAGCGTGGGCCAAAAGGCCCCAGGCAAGTCGGTTTCCCTTGAGCTCTACAGCCGCACCGAAATTGACAGAAGTAAGTGTACTACATATTTCATTCATAATCATCAAAACATTAGCTGCCCAATGCATTTGGAAATGGTGGTTTAGACCAAATTTCTGAATTGCAAGGTATATACTACGTCACAAAAGCTGCTGCTGCATCTTTCAGATCTTTTTGTAATGGTTTCCTAAAAGCTCTCTCTCTCTGTCTCTCTCTCTCTCGCTGCTTTGTTTTTTCTTTATTAGATACAGGGAAAGGGAAGTTGAGTCAGAAAGTGGCCCTCGGAAAGAGCGAGAATAAAGAACATGATACAAATACGATGACGTACACAATCGCTTTCCAAGTTGAGCAGGATTTCGGAATACCAGGGGCTATCCTAGTGAAAAACCACGACAAGAACGAGTTCTTCCTCCTCTCCGCCACGCTCAAAACTGCCGACAGCGATAGCATCCATTTCGAGTGCAACTCTTGGGTCTATCCCACCCGGAAGGTCAAAACTAGCCGCATATTCTTCTCCAACACCGTATGATTTTTGCTCTCCGATCTTGTTTGAATTTTCTTTTTGGGGGCACGAACTTCATCTCGCATTAGAAGAATATGTTCATGCATGATTTCCATTTGCAGTGTTATCTTCCCCGCGATACACCAGAAGCTCTAAAAGTACTAAGAAAAGAGGAGCTTCTGAGCTTGAGAGGAGATGGAACAGGAAAAAGGCGCCAATGGGAGAGGATCTATGACTACGCTTACTACAATGATCTTGGGAATCCTGATCAAGGCCCCTCCCATGAGAGGCCTGTCCTGGGTGGAACCAGGCAATTCCCATATCCTCGACGAGGCAGAACAGGCCGGCCGCCAACCAAGAAAGGTATTGCCATTAGTAGGTTAATTCCTCCTCCTACAAGCAATTGCTATTTGATCCTTTTGATCTGTCTCAGATGCAGCGTCAGAGAGCCGGCCAGGCCTCATCGACCTGGGCATCTACGTCCCCCCGGATGAGCGTTTCAGTCCGACTAAGATGTCAGAATTCATATCCAATGCAATCAACGCGATCGTCCATTTCTTGAGCCCTGAGGTCAAATCACTGTTCCAGAACGCAGATCCCACCAACTTCGAGTCCTTTAATCAAATTTTCGAAATGTTCTCAGAAGGCAAGCCGTCTGCCTTGGAGGGTTGGATGGAAACCAAGCTCAAGAAATTGGTCCCAGACAAGGTGTATGGAGAAATAATTAAAATCAGCAAAGAAATTCCTGTGAAGTTCCCACTGCCCCAAATCATAGCAGGTTAGTATTACGAGTTTTTTTCTCTTGAATTGCAAAGAGCCCATTGGTTGGGGCTGTTTACATAGAGATTCTCAATGAAATCTCTCTGATTGCAGATAATGAAACGGCATGGCAAGAGGATGAAGAATTTGCGCGGGAGATGCTGGCAGGCATTAATCCGGCAGTGATCCAACGCCTAAGGGTAATATCTATAAACCAAGCAATCAATCAATCCAGCAACTGAGACGATGAGCCACATTGTTGATGATCTAGAATGCTGCCATCGGTATTCGTAAGCTGGGCTTAAGAGCAGAACAGATGAGAAGAGATGTAGCTTTGCCAACAATCAACATGTGATTTTGGGGCGATTTTAATTGCGTGAAGGGGCCTAAGATGATTCATATATCCATGAATTGAAATTCGCTTTCCAGGCTTGTAACATACCTCTCCCTGTTAAATGCAGAAATTTCCACCAGAGAGCAGAACAGGGAAGAAAAGTAACATAACAGCTTCCCACATAGAGGGGCAGCTAGAAGGTTTTACAGTTCATCAGGTAATTACCGAGCTAGTTCAGAACTTGAATCTTTCATTCATTCATGGAAAGTCCTGCTTGATTCATTTATACATCCGTCTGAATTTCCTCTGCATTCAGGCAATAGAAAACTGGAAGGTATTCATCGTTGATCACCATGACTATCTCATGCCATATGTCAACCGTATCAACAGCCAGGGCGTGTGCATCTACGCATCGCGAACGCTTTTGTTCCTGAAGAGCGATTGTACACTGAAGCCGGTGGCGATTGAGCTGACACTGCCAGCTTCAAGTGAGAGCGGTGAGGAGGTTAGCCGAGTCATACTGCCTGCCACCAAGGGCACGGACAAAGAACTGTGGCAGCTCGCCAAGGCTCATGTTGCTGCTAATGATTCAGTCCACCATCAGTTGATAAGCCACTGGTGAGCAGCCATTTGACGAGGGAATTTTCAAATTTCATCATCCTCACCATTTTTTGTGCTTCCAAACCAAGAATCTGGTGTCACTCACACACACACGCGCGCACGAAAATGAGCATATGAATTTCTTGGATTTGACTTGAATTGCAATGCTCAGGCTGCTCACTCACGCCACTGTGGAGCCCTTCATCATCGCCACTAGAAGGCAACTGAGCGCAATGCACCCCGTCCACAGACTCCTCGAACCGCACTTCAAGGACACCATGCAAATCAATGCGCTTGCCCGCAGCCTTCTCCTCTCTGCCGGCGGAATTTTAGAGAAGACATTATTTCCTGGGAAGCTTGCCATGGAGCTCTCCTCCTCGTTCTACAAACACTACTGGAGATTCGATCAACAAGCCCTCCCGGCCGATCTTCTAAAGAGGTAGCCCTACTCCTACCAGCACTTCTTCTGCTACTTTCCTCTACCAAACCCCACGATCCATAACCTTCCTGAGAAATTCCTCAGGGGACTCGCATTCGAAGATCCGGGTAATCCCTCCGGCGTCCGCCTTGTTTTCGATGACTACCCCTACGCCGCCGATGGCCTCGACATTTGGAACGCGATCAAGAAATGGGTGACAAGCCACTGCTCCATCTTCTACCCAAACAACGCCGCCGTCATTAACGACCTCGAAATCCAAGCGTGGTGGAAGGAAATCAGGGAAGAAGGCCACGGCGACATGTCCAACGAAGATTGGTGGTATGAGCTGACCACGTTGGCGGACTTGAGCAAGGCGCTGACGACGCTCATCTGGATCACGTCGGCCCTGCACGCGTCCGTCAACTTCGGCCAGTACGGGTACGCCGGTTTCGTTCCAAATCGGCCATCGAAGTGCCGGAAGTTCGTACCGGAGGAGGGAAAGGCCGAGTTCGAGGAGTTCGCCCAGGACCCGGAGATGTACCACCTGAAGATGCTGCCGGACCGGTTCGCAGCGACGCTGGGGGTGGCGATGATCAAAGTGCTGTCGACGCACCCGGCCGACGAGGTGTACATCGGGCAGAGGTCGTCGCCGGAGTGGACGGACAGCGCCGACGTGCGTCGGAACTGGGAGGAGTTCAGGAAGGAGCTGGTGGAGGTGGAGGCGAAGATCAAGGAGAGGAATGCAAACCCCACGCTCAAGAACAGGGTGGGCCCTGCTCGGATTCCCTACACCCTCTTGTACCCTGACACGTCCGCTGTGGAGCCCACCACAGGAATCACCGGGAAGGGAATTCCGAACAGCATATCCATTTGACCTGACTTGATTTGATTTGATTTATTTATATATTTTTTTAATTCGCTTTGTTGGATGGCTTTTGGATGTGATTTGAGTCGTGTGTAGCTGAGGGATTGCGTCGCGTATATGTGAGAGACAGCTTGCGGTTTCTGTAAATACTCGGTTTCATGTATTTGGACGGTTGAGATTTGATTGATTTGTTCCAGCTGTAAATAATCAGCCTGATGTATAAAGCGTTGCGGCTTATGTAAATGCTCGGTTTCATGTATTTGGACGGTTGAGATTTGAGGTCTGTTTGAAAATGAATAAAACTTTTGATGAAAAATTGTAAAGAGTTGAAGTTGTCAAATAATATGATATAATAGGGGTAATGATGAAGAGTAAATAGGATAAAGTTAAAATAGATATATTAGTTGTGTGGGTAGTTGTGTAGAAATGATTAAAAAGTAGGATAGTTGTATAGAAAAGTATGAAGAAATGATTAAAAAATATGATAGTTACAGAGAGTGAAAAGTTTTAGATTGAAAAGTTATAACTTGACAACTTTTAATCATTAGCAAACACACTCTTGATTGATTTGTTCTAGCTGTAAATAATCAGCCTTATGTATGTGAGCGGTTACAGCCTTATGTATGTGAGCGGGTGAGATTGCAATTTTTAACAGTCATTTCCTTAAGTTGACCATAATTAATGAATGTTGGATAATGATTAAATATTTACAGAAGCACGGAAGACTCCACGCCCGCCCTTAATTTTAAAAATTACATTTTAAATTTCAAATATTTGTCATATTTAATATATTTTATTTCATCATGCTATCAAATTTAAATTTCATCACAAACTTTATTCATATTCACAATGAGAAACGAGGAGAGATAAGAATGAAACGAGAAATAGCATATTTTTTAAAAATATTTTTTATTCTAAAAAATAATACTTTTTCGAATTTTTTCTAAATATATCAATTATGTTTGGCTATAATACCAAATGCACCCGTTACATTTGCATAAACTACCGGATATACCTATTCCGCCACTCATCGTCATGTTAAGTAACAAGCGCCCCGGAAAATCGGCGTCATTTTTCAGAAAATGCCTACAATGCCCCTGGTTCTGTTGGAGAAGAAGCACCACCACTAGGATTTTGTCGGGGATCATAGACAGCTGATTTGGCCAAAGCAGATGCGGAAGATGGGTGTTCTTTCGAGGCATGGGAACAGCAAGAATATGCTCAGAGAAGCCCTCCACAACAGAACGTGGAGGGCAAGAAATCAAGGTACAGAGACAAGGTTCTGCCCCACGTCTTTGTGTCGAACACTTATTGGTATATCTACAGGTGGATGAGGAATTTAGAGCTGAACGAAGTCTTAGGGCAGCAGTGGATGAAGAAAGAATACAAAATACTCATATCTCATCACGGAATTGGCTTATCTATACCAAAAGCAAGCCTGCA
Organism: Annona cherimola; assembly: GCA_030490835.1. NCBI lineage: Eukaryota > Viridiplantae > Streptophyta > Magnoliopsida > Magnoliales > Annonaceae > Annona > Annona cherimola. The sequence goes on from CM059971.1 coordinate 114,165,095, forward strand.
GTCGGGCGATGAGGTTGTTGGAGTTAGAGCCATCGAAAGACATAAGGACACCATGGGAGCTCCGGCTAGAGGGAAGCTCAAAGCTTTCATGAACGCCATAAAGGAGAATGTGCAAAAGTGCCAAAGCTCTTACACCATCCCAAACGAGGACCTGAGAGAGCAAATCAAGGAGGTAATGTTCAAGTCGGCTATGTCAGAGTATGCTAATTTTCGAAAAAATCTCCATCTTTCAATCTTGATGAAGTTGTCTTCCAAAACCATCATATCTTCGAGTCCAAATTGAGTGGATAAATTCCCAACGACTCCCCAACTACTGGGTAGATTCTCAAGAAGCAACATCGCAAGTAAGGGCAGAGGGAGATCCCACGCCAGCCCCATCTTCTCCTCCACCTTCGTTAGAAAGAAAACTGCCACCAAATCCATGTTGGTTGCCCCTAAAGTCAGTTGCATCGGCCAGGTCTGCATTCAATGATCGAAGCCCCGCCCCAAATCAACCGCCTTTGTCGCCCCTGCCTTCTCCTTCTATGATTGGCTTGAAACGACTCTCTTTGGCGAGTGCTTTGTGAGCAAAAAGTGCTCTTCTTCGTTGCCACTTCACTAGCCATTAAAATTGCTCCAGCGTTTGCTCTTCATTTAATGGGAAAACTTTGTTGGAAGAAGGTCGTAGATGAACAAGAGCAGCAGGTGGTGTGTTAGGTGGGTTCCTCCCACGTGAAGTCAAAAGTGGGGGGCCCCACCCATTTTGGCATTATTGAATAATGCCCCACCTGCCCCCTCCTTTATTTTGCTTTCGGCGTGTGAGAGAGTGAGAAATCACATCTCTCTCTCTCCTTCTCTCGGCAGCGTTTCTTCTCTCGGCAGCGACGAATTTTTTCGTCAGAGAGAGAGTCTCTCTTCCCCTCTCAGATTTCAGAGAAGCAGCAGCAGCAGCTCCAGATTTTTCGTCATATGCTCAAGGCTTCTACGGCAGTTATCTCTTCCAGCCATCAAGAGAGAAAATTCCGCCGTCATCTCAGATTTGGTGAGATCTACCCTTGATTAATTTCTGTATTGAAATCCATCCTTATTGTGATGATGAAATCCTCTAGTTTTGACTAGAGAAGACATTGCATTGTAATCCCATTATTTTATAGTGGAAGATTTACCTGGACTGGGTCCCGTGGTTTTTCCCTTTTGGTAAAGAGGGGTTTTCCACGTAAAAATTGTGGTGTGTTTTTCCCGTGGTTTGATTGTTTATTATTTGCAATATCTATTGTCTGTGATTAATCATTCCTATTTAATCTACACAAGAAGGGGATAGCCTAAAATCCCAACAAGTGGTATCAGAGCGAGGTTTTCGTAATCTTGTGCCTTGTGTTGAACGATGGAGGTTAATACAAGTAGAATGATTAATTTGAATGGTTCAAATTATCATGTGTGGAAGGGAAAAATGGAAGACCTGCTATATGTCAAAGATTTTTATTTGCCTGTGTTTGCGGAACAAAAACTCGTAGAAAAAACTGATGCTGAATGGACTTTACTTCATCGTCAAGTATGTGGGTATATCAGGCAGTGGGTGGATGATAATGTTTTAAACCATGTCAGTGAAGAAACAAATGCACGTTCTTTATGGGACAGGCTTGAACAGCTGTATGCTCGAAAAACCGGGAACAACAAGTTGTTTCTAATAAAGAAGTTGATGGGCTTGAAATACAGGGATGAAACTCCTTTATCAGATCACTTGAATGCTTACCAGGGAATTCTTAATCAGTTGGCTGGGATGAATATCAAGTTTGAAGATGAGGTGCAGGGGTTATGGCTTCTAGGCACATTGCCGGACTCGTGGGAGACGTTTAGAATGTCGGTATCTAACTCAGCTCCAAATGGCATAGTCACTATGGACTTGGCTAAGAGTAGCGTTTTAAATGAAGAGATGAGAAGAAAGTCACAGGGTCCGTCACAGTCAGATGTCTTAGTCATGGAAAAGAGGGGGAGGAGCAAGAGTAAAGGTCCGATGAACAGAGACAGAAGCAAAAGCAAGTCAAACAGGTTTGCCAATGTTGAGTGTTATCACTGTGGTAAAAAGGGGCATATAAAGAAGTATTGTCGACAACTCAAAAGAGACTACAAAAATGAAAAAGGGACAGTAAAGGAAACTGATGATAGTAATGATGTTGATAGAGTTTCTGCCGTCACAGATGACTTCCTTATTGTGTATGATGATGATGTTGTCAACCTTGTATGCCATGAGACTAGTTGGGTGATTGATAGCGGTGCCTCCATTCATGCTACATCACGAAGAGACTTCTTTACATCTTATACATCCGGAGACTTTGGGAATGTTAAGATGGGTAACAATGGTGTAGCTAAAGCCGTAGGCATGGGAGATGTGAACTTGGAGACCAACAATGGTACGATGTTGCTTTTGAAAAATGTTAAACATATTCCTGATATTCGCTTGAATTTGATTTCAGCAGGTAAACTTGATGATGAGGGGTTTTGCAACACCTTCAATGATGGTCATTGGAAGCTTACTAAAGGTTCTATGATTGTGGCTAGAGGCAAGAAGTGCTCCTCATTGTACTTCATGCAGGCAAAGGTTTCTTCTTGTATTATCAATGCAATGGAGAATGAAAGTACAACAGAGCTATGGCATAAAAGACTATGTCACATGAGTGAGAAGGGTTTGATGGTTTTGGCAAAGAAAAATCTTCTTTCTGGATTGAAGAATACAGTATTGAAGAAATGTGCTCATTGCTTGGCAGGGAAGCAAAACAGAGTTGCCTTTAAAATATCTCCTCCTTCAAGACAGCCGGGTATACTTGATTTAGTATATTCTGATGTTTGTGGTCCCATGAAAGTAAAAACACTTGGTGGTGCTCTCTATTTTGTGACTTTTATAGATGATCATTCAAGGAAGTTATGGGTCTATACCTTGAAGACAAAAGACCAAGTGTTAGATGTGTTTAAACAGTTTCAGACCTCAGTTGAGAGACAGACTGGGAAGAAGTTAAAGTGTATCAGAACTGATAATGGAGGTGAGTATTGTGGTCCTTTTGATGAATATTGCAAACAGCTGGGTATTAGGCATCAAAGGACACCTCCGAAGACTCCTCAGTTAAATGGGCTAGCTGAGAGGATGAACAGAACACTAGTTGAAAGGGTGAGATGTTTGCTTTCACATGCACAGTTGCCAGGATCCTTTTGGGGTGAGGCTTTGAGTACTGTTGTACATGTGTTAAATCTCACACCCTGTGTTCCTTTAAATTTTGATGTTCCAAACAGAGTTTGGTTGGGAAAAGATGTATCCTATAGTCACTTGCGTGTCTTTGGATGTAAGGCCTTTGTGCATATTCCCAAAGATGAGAGGTCTAAGCTTGATGTCAAGACAAGGCAGTGTGTATTTATTGGCTATGGCCAAGATGATTTTGGTTACAGGTTTTATGATCCGGTACAGAAAAAGCTTGTAAGAAGCCGAGATGTTGTGTTTATGGAAGACCAAACCATACAAGATATTGAGAAAACAGTTAAAACAGTTTCTCAATATTATGATAATTTAACAGACTTGAATCCAGTTCCTTTGACACATGTGCCAGTACAGGTTAGAGATGAAGTTCAAGATGACCAGGATGGTACAGTTGATGTTGATACTCATACACAGGTTGAGATTAATGATGGCATTGTTGAGCAGTCACCAGTACCAGAAGTTCCACCAGATGTTCCACTCAGGAGGTCTACTAGAGATCGTCATCCTTCTACACGATATTCTGTTGATGAATATGTGTTACTGACTGACGGGGGAGAGCCCGAATGTTATGCAGAAGCCATGGAAGATGAACACAAGAAGGAGTGGGTTGAAGCCATGCGAGATGAGATGAAGTCACTGCATGAAAATCATACATTTGAGTTGGTAAAGTTGCCTATGGGCAAAAGAGCTTTGAAGAACAAGTGGGTATACAGAGTGAAGCAAGAACAAGTTACCACACAACCTCGATACAAAGCTAGATTGGTTGTCAAGGGATTCAATCAAAAGAAAGGTATTGATTTTGATGAGATTTTTTCTCCAGTTGTTAAAATGTCATCTATTCGTGTGGTTTTGGGTCTAGCAGCTAGTCTTGATTTGGAGATTGAACAAATGGATGTAAAGACTGCTTTTCTTCATGGTGAACTAGACAAGGAAATTTATATGGAGCAGTCAGAGGGTTTCGTGGTAAAAGGAAAAGAGGATCATGTGTGCAAGCTGAGAAAAAGCCTTTATGGCTTGAAGCAAGCACCAAGACAATGGTATAAGAAGTTTGAGTCAGTTATGGAGAAACATGGCTATCGAAAAACAACTTCTGATCATTGTGTCTTTGTGCAGAAATTCTCTGATGATGATTTTATTATACTATTGCTTTATGTCGATGATATGTTGATTATTGGCAGAAATTCTTTGAGGATTGACAGGTTGAAGACGCAACTAAGTCAAATTTTTTCTATGAAGGATTTAGGGCCGGCAAAGCAAATTCTTGGCATAAGCATTCATCGTGAGAGGAATGCCAAGAAGTTATATCTGTCACAAGAGAAGTACATTGAGAAAGTACTTCAGAGGTTCAACATGGACAAAGCTAAAGCGGTTAACTCTCCTCTTGCTACTCATTTTAAGCTAAACATTGAGCAGTGTCCCTCTACAGATGTAGAGAAGAAAGACATGGAAAGGGTTCCATATGATTCAGCTGTGGGAAGTTTGATGTATGCAATGGTATGTACAAGGCCAGACATAGCTTATGCAGTTGGTATTGTTAGCCGGTTTTTGTCCAATCCTGGGAGAGAGCATTGGAATGCAGTTAAGTGGATTATGAGATATCTACGAGGTACTTCCAGTTTGAGACTTTGCTTTGGCAATGAGAAACCATTACTAGTTGGCTACACAGATGCAGATATGGTAGGAGATGTGGACACTCGTAAGTCTACCTCTGGTTCCTTGATTACTTTTGCAGGGGGAGCTGTAGCTTGGCAATCAAGGCTACAGAAATGCGTTGCACTTTCTACAACCGAAGCGGAATTCATTGCAGCAACTGAAGCATGTAAAGAGTTGTTGTGGATGAAGAGGTTTCTACATGAGCTCGGTTTCAAGCAACAAAGATATATCGTATTTTGTGATAGTCAAAGCGCAATTCACCTTGGTAAGAATTCTTCTTTTCATGCAAGATCAAAGCACATTGATGTGAGGTATCATTGGATAAGAGAAGCTATTAATGACAAGTTGTTTGAACTTGAGAAAATCCATACCGATTATAATGGCTCTGATATGTTGACGAAGGCTCTACCAAGGGAGAAGCTTGAAGTTTGTCGTTCTATCGTTGGGATGACAAATCCCTCCACGTAGTCGGAAGGGGGAGATTTGTTAGGTGGGTTCCTCCCACGTGAAGTCAAAAGTGGGGGGCCCCACCCATTTTGGCATTATTGAATAATGCCCCACCTGCCCCCTCCTTTATTTTGCTTTCGGCGTGTGAGAGAGTGAGAAATCACATCTCTCTCTCTCCTTCTCTCGGCAGCGTTTCTTCTCTCGGCAGCGACGAATTTTTTCGTCAGAGAGAGAGTCTCTCTTCCCCTCTCAGATTTCAGAGAAGCAGCAGCAGCAGCTCCGGATTTTTCGTCATATGCTCAAGGCTTCTACGGCAGTTATCTCTTCCAGCCATCAAGAGAGAAAATTCCGCCGTCATCTCAGATTTGGTGAGATCTACCCTTGATTAATTTCTGTATTGAAATCCATCCTTATTGTGATGATGAAATCCTCTAGTTTTGACTAGAGAAGACATTGCATTGTAATCCCATTATTTTATAGTGGAAGATTTACCTGGACTGGGTCCCGTGGTTTTTCCCCTTTGGTAAAGAGGGGTTTTCCACGTAAAAATTGTGGTGTGTTTTTCCCGTGGTTTGATTGTTTATTATTTGCAATATCTATTGTCTGTGATTAATCATTCCTATTTAATCTACACAAGAAGGGGATAGCCTAAAATCCCAACATGGTGGTCCATGATTTTGACCTGCCTGGACAATTTAACAGCGGCCGCTAGTCTTTATCTCTCCTCTGGTAGCACCTATTCTTCTTCAAGATCGGCAGAATCAAATCGATGTTCGTCGGTTATTCTTCCAAATCCGATGTTGGAAGCCATTGATCCAGAAATTCAAGCCAAACAATCGAATTACCAATTGAAAAACGCACCATATCAACGTCTACAGCTTCAATCTCATCATCTCTGACAATAATGGAACCATCTCAGCAAAATGGGACTAGCAACAATGCTCCTCAGAAGCAAGCTTCCATGGAAATTGAATCTATCAGGTCATCCGGATTTTATCCCAGCAACAATTCCATCGAATTCACAGATCTCACATCGCGAAGCGAGCTCATTTATATCAGGACTCTCATTAAATTACAAATCATAAGACGAAGGCATAAGAAATTGAGAATCTCTCCATTGTTGATCCCAATATAGATTTCCCGCTCAAGAGACTAAATGTGTCACTAGAAGAAGATCTGAGCCAAAGAAGATCTTTGGCATTGGAAGAAGATCTAAACCGCATTAGCCTTCCGCCTTAGCTAATATGTTTTGGGGTTAGCCACTATCTTCTGCAGAGGTAGATGGAATTAGGGGTGTTAATGGATCAGGTTGGATGGGTTGTAGCTTAATTCTAATTTTAACTTATTTAAAATATCTCAACTCTAATCCGTTAATTAACCCATTTAAAAAATCTCAACTCTAACCCATTTACAATCCATTTAATAAACGGATTGGTGGGTTGTTAATGAGTTGTATAGCAAATAACCTAAAAGCCTAAACTCTAGTAAATGATTATTTCACAGGGAGAGACGAGAGAGTGTTTTCAGCGTAGGGGAAATGAAAATATGGCAGTAACGGAAAAATGAAATTAGGACAACAATGAAAAAATAAAAATTAGGTGACTAAAAGAAGACTTAGAGAGGAAAAATAACTAAGAGGTTTACATGTATATATATAAAACTTTAATGAGTTAAACGAGTTAAACAAATTAAACGGATTGAACAGGTTATATAAGTTAAATGAGTTACTAAACAAGTTGACAAGTTATAAAATCTCAACCCTAATCCGTTTATATAATTAAATGGTAAAACGGGTTGGTGTATCATAACTCATTTATTCAAAAATTACAACCCAAACCCATTTATAAACGGGTTGGACGAGCGGGTTGACCATTAACACCGCTAGATGGAATGCAGACCTAGCTAGTGCAAGTGACTTTAGGGGAAGACGACTGCCTTAGGGTATTTAAGTAATTTCATTGATTATTTGAAGTAATTTTCTCACGTGGTGACGAAGCTGGTATATTTGGCATTTTATGCAAAGTTAGTAGATATATTTAAAATTTTGAAAACATAAAAAGTATATTTAGGACTATGACTAAATCTAATGAAAATATTTTGAGAAAAGCCCTTGTTTTTCTTGTATAGCTTTCCTTTTTGATACCCATTCACATTCCCACCTTCTCATATTCAAAATAGATAAATAAATTCGTCACACACATTTCTATATAATTATCATATTTTATGGTATTTATTCAAATCTTTATATACGACTACCTCATTTATTTTAAATTTATTCTCTTTACTAGTAATTATCATATCTATTATATCTTATTAACACTATTTATTTCAAAAAAAATTCCAACAAATTTTGTTCGCTTATTTTATTAACCAAACGCATTTACGTTATAAATACACTATATAAAAGTTTAAAATATATGTAGTTTTTGTAGTCGTAAAAACCACATGTGAAATCATGAATAAACATGTCAATTTGTTTATATTTTTAAAAAATTAAAATGGGCGAGAATGGGACAGAGATTAGGATGAGAAATGTAAAAAATTTCACGAGGAATAAAAAATCTATATTTGGGAAATCTCGTCTGATACACATCTCGTTCTTACCAATCCTTTGGAACACCTAAGGGCTAAGGCTCCATGCTCAGGTATTGAATCATTAGCGGCTAATGTTTTATGATAATGATGTAATTAAAGCAATCCCGATGATGCAGCCGTCTTCATCAGTTCCACGAAAGGAACGCAAATCCCGTGTCTTCCCCATTTTCTAACCAGGTCGGCTTTCAGTCCCTCGCCTTCGTGACTTCGTCAATCTCATCTGGTCTCAATCGGACGGCGAAGCAGGGGAATTCCTTTTTCTGTTCATCCGAGACCAATGAATGATTTTCAATTAAACCCATCAACGCAAAAATCAAAAGTACCGTAATCGAAACTGGAATTAAACAGAAATTCACGGATTTGCCTGTATTAAAGTTTCTCCGTCTTTATACAAGATAAATACAAATACAAATCACAGTCGATAACGATTTCCCCCAAAAAAAAAAAAAAAAAGAAAAGAAAACCATCCGCCTGGATAGCTACGTTTGTGGAAGAAACGCAAGCCCAGTTGAAGCAGACGGACCAAGTACAAAATTGTGGGGCACTTGCAGGTTTTTTTCGGCTTACATGAATCAGCGTCCCCAAATCCCCGCAGCCTCCGGAGGGCGAGATTCGATCAAGGGGCTCCGGCGCATATCGAGATGGAGGGAGGAGAGGCAAGAATCTGGGGGCAAAAAGGAGGCCCCGCTGCACCATGATCCATCCAAGATGAGAAGAAACAGGTAGAGGAAGGCGACTGCCGAAATCGCGAGGAACAAAAACATTTCTTCGGTGTATGAGTATGACAAGCCGCTAAAAGCCATTTGGGAATTCGACGGTAGAGTCCAGAGAGAGATGACGGAACTTGGGAAGAGGATATTAGAAAGAGGGAGGATTGCTGGGAGGGTTTTATAAAGGCCGAGGAGGGATCCAATGCAATGAACTTGAGAGGGCGGGCTGGCTGGCTGGCTGGGCCGGCCAACAAGGGAGGAAAATCCCATTGGACAGACACATGCATTAAGTTGGAAGTAGAGCATGTGCGCTTCTAACAAGAAATTTGGGACGTGAGCGGGTCGTCTCATCTTGCCCCATTTGTGGGACCATTTTTGGGTGATCGCGACCGTCGAACGGTGGGCCACGTGGAAACTTGTGGGCGCAAGCGGATTTTGCAAGTGGGTGAGTCTGGAATTGGGAAAAGATGCCATGCAGTGAACCGCGCATGACATCCCACTGACTCAAGTGGGCCGTCGTTTCACGTTGTCATATGAAGTGCAAGTTCTCGGCATTGGCATGTGAAATGCATGGTTGTGTTGGGGAGACAAAAAGCAGAGGCTGGAAATCTATGATCCGACTAGAAAAACTATTGAACTTTCAGTGGTCTGCTGCTCCCGTCGCGATTTTAATCTATGGTCCTGCTCTTTCAATTTCCCAGGCATTGTTGTGCGATTGTTAAATCTGAGCCGTCCAGAAATCCGTGAAATCAAATCTCCATCTTGGGCAAAGTGTGGATTTGGGTAATTTTCTCTTGTAAGTTCATAAGTTGTGACCATCATATAGGCGCATCATGACTTGAAGTACGTTCGTGCATGAATTGCTGATTTTGTATTTGATTGACTTTAGTACATTAAAATCCAAATACCAATTTTTTTATTTTTTTATTTTTTATTTTTTAAAAAAGCGCTTATCCAAGTGCCATGCTTGGAAGCGTGGGAGCAGCGAGTGTTGAACACGTTCGACTGGTCAAAGCGGTTCGCCGGGTTCAAAGTACCGGCTATGGAAGGAGGAGGGAAAGGGTAAGGGGGCGAGAACCTCAGATGCAGTGAACCGCGCATCCAACTTGGGCTTGTTTTATTACTAAACTGCGTGTTTCACAATATATAAGATTTTAGATTTAATGAGAATATAATGATGTGTATTGAGAATGGGTAAAATTGTATTATGAACAAGTAAAATTGTGTATTTGGAATGGGTAAACTTATATTGGAAATTTAAAAAAAAATTATCTTGAAAATTAGAAATCTGTTTGGAAAATGATAATACAAATTTAATTTAAGAATTTTGTATAGTTTAAAATACGCCTGTAAAGGAGGCTCAGATGCTACGATATTTGGAATTATTTTTTATGTTATTATTATTAATTTTGCTCTCACTCAGTGCAATTTTTTATTTTTCAACACACAATAACCTGTAAATGTAGGAGTGATTATATAGAAAATTCCCTTCATAGTACGAGGGTGATAAATATGCTTATTATAATATAAGTTGTCATGTCGTATGTATATACCAATAAAAAAAATACACAATAGCCTTATTTTAAAAATTTTAATATCTTTTCTCATTTCCTTATTCAGATTTATATTACTTTTCCCATCCATTATATAATATCTGTTTTAGTAGACAATAACACTTTCTTTTTTAAAAAAAATAAATTCAATGCTATTTTTTCACGGACTCGTCCAGATTCAGTTCCGAACCGGCCCTTAAGAGTTAATTACAAGGCTGTGGCGTTTGTTGAAATCCAATAAATGCATGCAGCCGCTCAAATGCTCATGTGCATTGACAAAAGCAGAAGTAAAAAAATATCTTACGTCCAACCCAAAAAGTGCTCGTGCTTTCCACGGCTCCTTTTGAAGTTGCCTTATTTTTACTCAAGAACGTGTCCAACCAATTAAGACTGATAATTTTGAAAGAAGGATTTCAATGTTAAAAGTACAAGACAAACTAATTAGCTAGCAAGCTAAGATATCACAAATTAACTCTACCCCCGCCCAAGCAGAAATTTGTTTGTAAAAGGCGTTTAACTTATTAGAGTATGATTATATACAGCATGATGTATTTTATATTAAAATATAAAATTTATTTATTTTTACAATTGGTTATATTTTCTTAATTTTTTCTTCATAAACATGTTTTCCTAAGTGTATTTAATCTATATACCAAGTTTTGCCATTTTAGAATACTTTTACATGTTTATTTTTTATTTTTAAAAAATTATCAATTTCAAGGGCACTTAAGTCATTTTTCACTCCTTAAAAATTTTATTTTTGAAAAAAATAAGAAAAAAATAAGTAAAAATATTATAAAATGGTAAAACTTGACATATATATATTGAATATACTAAGGAAAACATATTTATGAAGAAAAAATCGAGAAAAAATAACCAATTGTAAAAATAAATGAATGTTGTATTTTAGTGTAAAATACATCATGATGTATACAATCATGCTGCAGCTTATTTCAGGTCTTGTGTTGCGGGGCATTACATAAAGTTAATGTATTCCATATAACATCTTTGAATGGAACTTGCATATGAGATAGGAATGTAATAATATGTATTGAAAATATAAAAAATTGTATGGAAAATTAAGAAGCGGTGGATTAAAAATATAAATTCCATTCAAGTATCTTTATCATATGAAATATAAAGATTTTAACAGTAATTGGCTCGGCACCAAAGCGCAGCGTCTTCCGAAAAAAAGCAAGTATTAAAAACAAATTTTATATTCGTGGAAGCTACTCTTTGATATTTCCTGCAAATCTGATTTAGCAAGATTTTACTAATTAGAATTGTGAGGCCAAACAGCCCATTAAGCTTGTCCGTACGTAACTCAGGTAACATAAGAGCCATTAACCTTGCCAGCAGCGAACGTTTTTGTTTGTTTAGCTGAGGAGGATATATGCAGTTAAAATGATCAGACTATTCATTTATTCCGAAATCCGAACTAATCTAGAATCAATTTCTAACTTTTTGGATGTTGATCAGACCATTCATTTATTCCGAAATCCGAACTATTCTAGAATCACTTTGTACCTTTTTGGATCTAGATGACTCGTTTCCGTTGATGGCTTAATAAATTAATTTCGTATGTCTGGATTGTTCACGGTTTAAAAATTCTAGTAAATTATTGATTGGCCACCCAAGTAACTAACTTGTGAGTGAACATTTTAAAGGACCCAAACTTTTATATATTAACTAGATTCTTAGTTAAATAATAAAAACTTTTGGATCTAAGAAATTGATTTATTAAGCAAGTCAGGGGGGGTAGTCAGATTGCATGAAATTCCTTTAGACCATTCCCACATACATTTTTATGTGGATGGTTGGGCTTTCTAAAGCCTGTTTTTGACCTGCAAACCCAGTCAGGTCTATTCATTTTGCCCAGCTCAAGTCGGGAGACTACCACTGACGACATGACGCCATCCAGAGAGAGAGAGAGAGAGAGAGAGAGAGAGAGTGAATTGGACACCGCACTTTCGGGCAGGGCCCACGAGCCTTTTGGTCTCTGTCAGAATCATTCCTGCATCCTTTTATCTGCAATACGAATTCTAACATATTGGTCCAATAACTCTTATTGATGTCAAAAATAAAATAAAATAAAATTGGGCCAATAATATGAACACAGGCCAACCAAAGAAGATGCTTTGTTAGAATGATTTGATTGCAGCAGACTATATATCAGGCGAATGATCTGGATTAATTCACAATCAAACCAAGGGAATTATTCATCAACGGTCGCGATTACTCCACATGTTGCCTCTGCAGCTATTAGGCTTAATTATAATACATGGCGCTATATGCATCTTTGAGTTAGATGAAATTTAGTTTCTCAGTCATACAAATAATTTTAAATATAATAGATAAAGTGAATTTCATATGATGATGTAAGGGCTTATTTAGTAAACGCAACAAATGGGAATGAGCAAAAAATTGTGGGAAGTCCGTACTGCACGTATGGTTTCTCACTTCCCAATATTTTATTTTTTTATTTTTACTTGTACATTTTAATCATTTTTCATACCAACTATCTCTAATAAACTTATTTATTCAAATTATACCCTTATCATTTCTATCAATCACATATTTCTCAAAATATTTTTTTTCCCATTTTTCATCATTTCCCACCATCCCACAAATTTTCACATTACCAAACATCCCCTGAGTAAGGCATAACTGGCAATGTAGGCGCCCAACTCGGGCCAATAACATGATCACAAACCAACCAAAGAAGATGCTTTTGTTAGAATGATTTGATGACAACAGATTATATATCAGGTGAATGATCTAGATTAATTCACAATCCAGCCTAGGAATTATTCATCAACATTCAAGATTACTTCATATGTTGCAAATTCAATTATTAGGCTTTTGTGCCACTGGTGTTACCACCAGGCTACGCGATGGTAGCATAAGACCCAAATGCTATTATTAGAAAAATTGTGATATCATCTAAATACATAAAGTAATAATTCGATTAAACTGATTTCACCCCCAAAAGATGAAAAATTTCTCTATTCAAATTAAAAAAATAGTGGTCCAAAATACTAGTAATCTATAATAAAATATTGATAATTGGACATGCTAAGGTGTAGTAGGGGTGTAAATTGGCTCAGGTTGACTCATAAGGGGATTGGAGCAGCCACCACGAGACAAAAAATCTTCATTCGATTCGGAACTATTATATATCTAAGGTCGAATATTGAAATCAATTCAAAGGTTTTCCGTGACTTTGACTATATGAACAAACAATTCGAAATACCTTAATTTTTCAGAATAGGTTTTAGCCGAATAACAATGATTCGAAGCATTTCTTTTTACGATAATCTCAACCTAACTTTACTTTCAATCTTATTTTTGACACCTTAACCTAATCTTATTTTGACTTTATAAAAATCGGTTCTATTTAAGTTAGAAATTGGGTCAATATATATGATATTTAAAAATATTTTACTTAATTAAATTTATTTTAAAATATAGATTTATGCAAAAGAATACATGAATATTTCCCAATTTATGACTTATACAATAATCCAATAGAGTGTTGGCACTACAACACCTGTAAAATTGGATCGGTTCAAATTGGATTATGTAATTTTTTTTTCAAAATGCTTAACCGACTTTATTATAAATCGGGTTGAGTTAGTCAGTTCCAGCTGAGGCCAAACTTATTTACACCCCTAAGTTGTAGTGCCAACACTCTATTGGATGTTGTCTTACACTGAATCTCATTCGATGTTTAAATTAAAATCCAATGCATAAATTAGATTTAAAAAATCATTTATTTAAACAGTATATCGAGTTACATCCAAATCAAACGTACGATATGTTCCAATTTTAAAAATCTGTAAAAAAAATTTAATATAATAAATTTGTTTAATTTAAGGGTGTGTTTAACTGTTTAATTTGGGTTCGGATTTCGCCATCAACAGGAGGCCCATTTTAATGTGGCATGCATCATAGCGCATATGCTATGGATAATAATGAAAAAAAAATGCAGGTACTTGAAATGGGGAGATGATTGAAGCATCAGGCAAGTAAGCCCCGGCAAATGGAGGTTAGGTTTGTCCAAAAACGTCCAGTCTACGAACCAGCTTTTTAAACTTTACGTGCAGGTTCATCACTCAACAGTGGCCCAAAATTATGGATCTTAGTAATGAATCTCACTGACGGCTGTCCCACATGTTTTCTAGTAAGACCTAAATAATAAAACAACAAAAACGAAGTAGTGGACCAGATTGGATGGATGGAAGCATTTAATTGGATGGTCCACATCAACGGAATCAGGACAATAGAAGATTCGAAAAATGAAGAATAATTCAATCCTCGTAATTAATAATACAAAAATGAACGACTTACTATGAAATGGACGGGAACCAAATTCCAACCGTTGAAATGTTCAAATCCACGGGTACCCATTCCTCAACCAACCTACGCTGACTGATTTTAATGCTTGGTATGCAAGGTTAATTAGATAGGCTGTTCCATTAATTCATGTAATTTTGTCGGTAATAGCAATAGATGATTTATTTCAGTTGCCCAACCCCCCAATAATCATAGGCCTGCTGACAACATGATGAAGAAGCGAGAAGTAGCTAGGGAAGTGGAAAAGAAGGCAGGCATGCGTGGTGACATGGCAACAACCCAAACCCAAAAGGAAGCCATTGAAAAACACTCATTGGCAGATTCGAAGTGGGTGTGGCGCCAGACAGGCAGGACTAATAAGCACAGGCAGATCATCCATCGAATCCAAGGCCGAGACGACGTCTCCCTTCACGAATCACATCACATACGTCGTTCACAGCTTGGATGGAATGAGAACTCGCTGAGGATTTAGAATGTGAAAAAAAAAAAAAAAGTATCATTGTGTATTTGAGAAAAGAAAAGAAGTAATTGGATAAAAAAAAGTTGTTAGAAATGGAAAATTTGGGTTGTTATTTTTTTAGAATAGGAAATGTGACATTCCATCCAATCCAAAATATGAAAAAAATAAGATTAATTTCAAATATACTCAATACGTTTGACCTTAATTATATATATACCCATTAAGTATGGGAAAATTTCATTCATAGTCATTCCATCAAGGACAATTAAAAATTGTCGTTATCCATCATATAAAATGTCCAAAATGCCCTTTATTGTTCAATACTAATATTCGTTTAACCACAACAGAAGTTGAACAATGTCATTGAAACACATTTAATGTGAAAGAAAAGCAAGACATAATGAGTTTTAATGATCTAAATATTGCATCAACCACAATGAATGTTAGATCGATCAGGAGTATTTTGGGATTTTGAAATTATTAAACTTTCATAACTATCATATTTGGTATATTTGAAATTAATGAAATACTTAGTATGTATATTTGAAAATTTTCAAACTTAGTAGGCATATTTGTAATTAAAGACAAATGTAGTGGGTATATTTGAAATTAATCCAAAAATTATTATAATGGAATGATCCACTATAGTTATCTCCTCAAAATAGGACCTACATGCGTTAAATGTATTAATATTTTATATATGATTATCCATAGAAGAATTATATTTTAAATATTTAGATTTGATTTTCCATACAAGAATTATATTTTAGATATTTAAAATTTTAAAATAATAGCTTTAAAATAGTTATTTTAATTAAATTATTTTATTATATTCATTTCGTATCATGTTCATATAAAGTCCCATATACCTAATGTGGATAAAAATTAATATGCTATTAAAATAAATAATTTTAATATAATAGGTGGGATAAATTTTGATTTTTATGATCAAATGGGGCCCGCCTATAGCAAACTACACTGAATAATGTTCTTAATTATAATGTATGACTGCGGCCTTATTATAATATGTTATAAATACATATTTTAAAATGTTTTTGTCCCAAAATGGAATTCCTAAACTCGAATTTTGAAGATCGTGTTGCATAACAAAAAATCTATATTATGATGCATAATTTGATCATGCTATTTTTTTTTTTATGGTGAATCATGCTATTTTGAATTATTATATATATCTTACATTTTCTTAAACAGGAGATACTTTACTTAAAGAGGTCAGATGCATTTGACATTTTAGCCTGTATTTGTTTTACGTTTTTTGATAAAAATGTCCTAAGTGTATTTAATTTCTATGTCAAAATTTATAACTTTAAATATGTATATATTTTTTAATTTTCAAAAAGCAACAACTTTAGGATATTCAAGTCATTTTCACCCAAAAATGTCGATTTTTAGAATAAAAAATATGTTTCAAAAATATACGATTTGATGTATAAATTAAATACACTGAGGACAATACTTTTATGAAAACATAAAAAATATTTCTTTTAACGTAGGCTTACATAAGCTCCCGTTTGCGTGGGCTAACAGCATGAGAATCCTTAAATAATTCTTTAGTTTGCTGTGGTGCATATATTTCAAGGATTTCAGTGAAAGTGGATTTAGTTGGAGAATTTGGATGATTAGGATGTTTGCAGGGCTGCTGTGGCTTCTGTTTTTAAATCATAACAGGAAGAAAAGTAACAAAGAGTTATCTGCATTTGTAAGAGGAGAGCTAGTATTGAAAATTGAAAAAAAGAAAGTTGCATTGGATGGTTATAAACGTGTCAGTGTAAAAATGAAAATTTCATTAAAGCTACCTACCAAAGTTCTGATTTTCCTCAAAAGGATTGAAACCGTGCACAGTGACACACTTATACACTTTAGTTTGGAAACAGCAGGGCGGCAAAAGGGTGGCAGAGCCGCAGAAACTAGAAAGCAAGGCCAGCGAAGAACCCCGGCGTCAAATGCCTGGCGTTTACCTCGCGCCAATCGCCGGGTCGGTCAAGAGTCAGAGCAAGAGCAGGAAGTGCAATCCCGTTTCGTCGCGACAACGCACGACGCACTTGCGCGTCCCACGAAGTCGGGCAATGGCAATTTTTTAGAACGGCTGAAACGGGTCGGAAAATGCAAAATGAATGTCTGTCGCGCTAGCGGCAAATTGACTTCAGCTGAAAATCAATTTGAGAAAATAGACGTCGGATAACTTTTAATAAACAAAACTTCATCGTTGTAAAAAAAAATGTATTTTATTATGGACGTCTTCACCTTTCGCCAAATAGATGATGCTAGTAAAAAAAAAAAAAAAAGGGAGTGTGTGGTTTAAAAAAAATTTCCACTTACTTTTTCATATCATTATCATACTTTTCGATTATATTTTATTACATCACGCTCGTCGTTTTTCCAATATTTTCTTCATAATAACTTTTCAGAATTTTTACAATATTAACAGACACAAATAAATAAAATTTTTAGAGGAAATTTAGACACTTTGCGTATGAGTGGATTAGATAAATATTCTAATGGAACTGTAACATTTTAGAACTTAAAAACGTTATCTGAATTTCTCTTAACACTTCTGGAGGGGCCTTTGGCTACGTGGGACCCAAAAACGTGCGCCCTGAGGACACTGCACGCCAGCTCTGCTTCCTCCTTTTAATAGAAAAGCCGAAGAAACAGAACCGCTCTGTCTGTCTGAGATGCCTGCATGGCTTTTCTGTTTTTACCGTCTCTATGGTATTGCCATGTAATTGCTGGGCATTGTTGTTTTCTGTGCTGTACTCGCACGGTCACACCCTCCAATCCCCCGCTCTTTCCTATTTCTCGCCTGTATGGTTCTAAAGATCTGAACTTGCTTCTTTTCTACAGTATTTCAGGAATACCTTCAGGTTTGGGAAGTTCTTGGTATTCTTCATCATCTCTCTGTCATCGCAGCTTGAATTTTGCGTCTCATTTACGATGGTTTGTTTTCTTCTCTTCTTTTGTCTCTTACTGGGTTTGGTCTGGATTATATTCCTGTTGTTGCCTTGACGGGCCCACGATTCCTCCACATTTACGCTTTTGCCCGCTGGATTTGGAGTTTCCCTCTTCTTTTCATGAATCTTTGTTTTGTTTTTTTGTTTTTTTGTTTTTTTTTTTTTATGGTTTCTTTTCATGAACCTTTGATGAGGGTGGATAGTTTGTTTGTCTTGCTGTGTTTTCTTTTATTCTCATTGTTCGATTACTGACATTTTTCTTTCTAAACTAAGTGGCATTGCTGTTGTGAGTTGCATTTTTCTAGTGCGGAGGTTCTAGTTATTTTTCGTTTCAGAAATGAAAATGTTGAAACTGTTTGATCCTTTGTTACTACAGATATTCTTGTGCACCACCCACAACAGGAGCAGGAACAAAAAAAAAAAAGAAGAAGAAGAATTTAAGGAAAAAAACGTAGATGAGCTGGTAGGTTAACTTTAATTTATAGAATTTCTGAAGTGGGTTCTTTGGAAAGGCATGATGTGGCTCCCCAAAATCGAAGAGAAGAACATGTATACTTTTTGCCTTCGCAATCATACCAAGTGGGGCTCACATTATCATAACTGAGGCCACTGATTGCAGTGGGTCTAAACTTGGTATTTGCCAACGCAAACATACTTCTAGCCTGATTACTGCATCTGATCTGCGTTTGCAGATCCGATTATTGGTATCTTTCAGCAACCACATGCCCCACTATATGAGTTTTTTTGGATCATGCGGCATGCAGCGCACTCCACAATTAGCGTTGGCATCAACGAGCAGATTCAAGTCTCGAGTCTTTAACTATTTCATATCTGAGGCTTAGTTTTGGAGTCTATTTCATTTTTTTCTGGTAACCCCACCTGGATAGTAGATGTTATCGTGATAGTAAAAAAGAGACCAACTTACTGTCCGGAGATTCCTACCGGCTCCAACAATGTATAGATGGGATCCCAACTGCCCATAAAAAATAAATGGATAATATACGGGATCCTAATTGTCTGCGAAGCTGAGATTTTGGTTATGCTGGCATTTTGTTTAGTCGATTATTGACAGCATCATGCCACCTTGTTTGTAATCTGAACCACAAAGTGTGACCCTGATGAATCCTATTCATCAGAAACTTCCTTACCTCATGCTTGTCCTGGTACTGAATTGCCTAAATGGCTTTCCTGTTGTCAGGATGATTTATAGTATGCATGTAACTTGTATGGGTAACATTCTATGAATTTTCGCATTTTGGAGGGCATAGATATGTTCAGGTTCGTCAGATGCGTCCAAAGATTATTCATTGTTTATAACTTCCAAGTATTGAAGCGTCCTCCAGCATTGCGTGTTGATAGCCACCAAAATCCGATTAGGCTTTTAGAACTGAGCTTTAATATCAGCCACTTCCACTTGGGATGTTAGATGTGCCACAAAATATTTAATGAGGTGCCCACCAATCAAGGCCAAGTTTATTTTATTTTCTTATTGGAAACGATTTGGGACAAGTGAACTGGTAAAAGGTCTGATCGTGAATTTGTTTCCCAAACTAGTCTTACATTTATTGTTGAAGAAAGAACCCAGGAAAATAGTCTTGTCATTGACCTGTTCTAAATTTCTTAGTCATTTTCACTTGTTATATATATATATATATATATTCTCATTTTAAAGAGACATTCTGAAGAAGGTTGACCTGGCATTGTAAGCAAAGAATTCTTCCGCAGTTATAATAAAATTAATGGAGGTGAATCATTCAATCTTTATCTTCTCTTTTGAATAAAACCTGCTTATCTTGAATTAATATATTTTTTCCTCGGTGGCTGCACCTCTTCACTTGACTTTCTAGAATTTAATAAGCTCCGTTGTTTTATTTCATGTCTGATCTCAGAGAGGCTGTCCAGGTTCTTCTTAGAAATCCCGGTCCTTCTTCTGGTCCCCTTTAGATTTCATGGGCATGTTTCGTTGTTTTCTCTTTGTATTCATGTAATGGGTTCTGGTTTTTTTTTTTTTCTGATTCTTTCTGAGTTTTTTATTATCTTTTACTAAACCAGCTCTCGTTTGGAAATTCCAATGGACAGATTGTCTGGCTGAAAGTGACAATGAAATGTTGCATATACCAGTAGAGAGGCTATGTCTTCAACATGTAGCTTGCTCTCAAAAGAAAGTGGTGACCACTTCTGTTACTCCAACGATCAAATGCGTGTATTCGATTTGCCAACCAGTAGAGATAATTCGACCAGCCTGAGATGCAGTGAAGTGGACCTGATTTATAGGCCTGAAAAGAAGGCCGCTACTGTTTTTCCTCAACCCAGAACAGACACTAAGACCAAACAATCTGGTACTGAAGCACCAACCAATGAAGGTTGCTCGGATCAAAACAAGTCCTTCCATCTATCTTCAGGTTGTATAACACCTTTGCTTGTGTCAAATGTTTGTCAGCCACCTGACGCTATTGAGTTTGATTCATGGGATCTCTTCCCTGAGTATCATCTCTGTTTAGCACAATCAATGAGCTTCAATGATATCTTTGATAGAATTTCTGCCTTTGACGGCTCTAGGGTCAATCCCTTGGAGGAGGCTTCTTTGGCTCTTGATGGAACACCAGATGACGTAGCAAAGGTATGTGAAGAAGAAGTGGAAGCAGGGGACGTTGTTGCTTGGCTACATGACTCCCTTGAAAGTGAAATTAAATATTCTTCTTTCACATGCAATGAAAGTACTGGATCGTCTTACGATAACTCTCTCTCTGAGGATTCATTAGTTCTTGACAGCTCCTGGTCTTCTCTTAGTACAAATGAAGATTCTTTATCTCAGGTTTGTGAATTTGATGGAACAGATGTCTGGCTGTCGGTTTTGGATCTTGAAGGAGAGGACTGCCAGTGGGCAACAGATAAGATGCAGGGCTTTGATGACCTTCCCCCTGATTTTCCAAGTCCATCATTCCACGCAAAGAAGAATTCCTATTTGAAGTCATCTGCCTACATGAGTGCTTTTTCCGAGGAAAGTTCAAATTCTGATTTACTCACTGAGCCCGCATCCGAAGCTAAAGAGCAATTTCTATGTGAAGGCAGTAGCAGATTAGATTTAGAAGGTTTCAGTGCTGATGAGCCACTATTCTGGCCTTTCGATCATAATTCCAAGTGGCATCTGGAGACTGATTGGTGTTGCTTAAGTATATCTCCTCGCAAGAACATAGGATTATTTCCTAAGAATTCTGCAAGCTTACGGCTGCCTGAAAGAAGAGGGGCATTGCTGCATACTGGACCTCTCAAAGGAGGGCGGTCAAGAAGGATTTTGTTTGAATCGAAATCCTCAGTGTCTAGCATTATCAGCCGGAAAACTGAAGATGGTAATAAGCAAGTCGCAGCAATTGGTTCCAACCCTTCGAGGTTGAGCTGTTCAACCCATTGTTCTTCTGAGCAGCAGTCTTATTATGGGTCCATGAAAAGTAGTCCTACTAAGATGAAAGAGAACCCATCACTAAGCAGCAATATGGAAGTACAGCCCTGCCATTTGCAGCAACTGGTATCAAGACAAGAATTGCAACCAAACAAGAATACGACCAGCATTTCTAAAATGAATAAAGAAAAGTCAATCAAGACCAAAAATGAGGTGCCAGATGCATTGATTCAGCGACCTTTAGAAAGGTTCACTGAAGTAGTTCAAGAGTTTCTCTGTGAAATTCTTGACTCAAGCAAAGAAGCCCCAATCGAGACATTGGTTGGTTTGAATGAATTCAATGGTCATGAAGGGATTGACACAGACTTTGATGAAGGTGGGTTCTTCTTTGATGGACTTTGAGAAAGTAGGAAGTGCGACCTTGTCGATGGATGTTCTCCCTACGGCTAGTTGTGGTTTGCAGATAGTGTCCACTTTTGGCCCACAGAATTCAACTAGCACATAGAGTTTATACAATTTTATCTCTTTGTGTCAAGCGCTCCAACCACAAAGGTGGCTTACATCACTCCGTTGAGCTTAGCACTCGTACAAGTAGTTTTTTTTTTTTTTTTTTTTTCCCCTATCGAAGCACTGGTACAAGTGGTTGATGTAAGATATATTGGGGCCTTGAGTGCTTTCCCAAAAGGTCAAAACCGCGTTCGCTCTGAATGCCGACAGTACTTCACATTGGGTTGGGGCTGAGACTGAGGCCTTATACAGGTCCACAGAAAAAGTACCTGTGCAGGGTTTTGGGTCTTTTCGGAGTAGGTTCAAGGTTTGTGTTGTTTCAGATTACATCAAGATATTTCCGATAGCCTCGATCAGATGCTGATATCAGAAACTACAGTCCGCGTCCCTTGTTGTAAACTTTATGGGAGAGAGTTTTGCTTCTACACAGCTCTATTACATTACATCATTTTATTTTATTTTAAAAAAAATTTATCTTGAATTTTCATCGCTTACCAAACACACCCACATTGGCTAGCTAAGCTTGAAACTTCAGGCCTAATTATCTTCAAGGTTCATCATGACTTTTTTTAAAAGAAATTTACCTGTCTGCCACTCTGCCGGTGATTTTATTCTCTTCGGCGCCTTCGCACACTCCTTCACTGTTCCAAAAATATCCTCGCCTTTCTTTTTGCCATTTACATATGAAAGATGTCAATTGTCGACAATTAATGTTTAATTGTATGTCCTAATTCCCTCAAAAGACGAAAATTATATCACCCCTTTAGAAATCTGCAAAATATTTCGAAGTATATATCATATAATCTTTCTTATTTAAAATTGGATAATTTGCATATATACCTATATAGTTTCACCGATGTTGCAGATATACCTATGTAGTTTCACGAAATGCATATTACCCTCACGTAGTTTCACTAAAACTGCGTATTACCCCTACGCTGTTAATATCTGCCGTATATTTTTAAAAATGACGAAAATGTCCTCATCTTCATGGGGGTAATATGCAATTTTGGTGAAACTATGTGGGAGGTAATATGCAATTCATAAAACCATGGATGAGGGCATTTTCGTCTTTTTTGAAAATATAACAGCAGATATTAACAGCACTTAACAAGGTGGGGGTAATACGCAATTTTAATAAAACTATGTGGGGGTAATATACATTTCGTGAAACTGCGTGGGTATATCTGCAATTAGTGCCAAACTGTATGGGTATATATGCAAATTAACCTTTAAAATATAATTTTTTATAATATAAACTATTTATCATGTTTATCTAGAGTATTGATCATTTCAGACTGGTCTAAAATACATTTTATTTTTTTTTAATTTTTTTACAAAATTGTTAATCTAGTTATGTTTAATTTATAAACTAATTTTTACCAATTGAAGCACGACTAAAATATATATATTTAAAAATCCAAAAAATATATATACATCGTCAAAATTTGTAAATATTGATTTATAGATTAAACATAATTAGAGTAACCATTTTGCAGAAAAAAATTTGAAAAAACCAAAAAAATATTTTTAGACAAATCAAATGATCATTTTGCGTTATCTATATGCATTCATTTAGGATTTCAAAAATTACAAGTATTAAAAACTTTCTTAACTTCATGAAAAAGCATTAAAAACAACTAGTTGGATAATTTGTTGCCTTTTATTTTAAAATATTTTTATTTTATTTTAGAAGAATTCCAAATATACTTATGAATTTTTACCTTAATTCCTTTTATACCCATAGATTTTAAAATTTTCCTCATGTACCCATAAATTTTACTTGATATTCCTTTCGTACCTACGTTGTATTGTTCCATCAGCTGCAATGAAATTTTGATTTTTTCTTATTTAAAATATTTTGGATAATGCCAAATTACCCTCTACCTTTCGATTTCCATTGTTGTTGTCGTCGCACTGATACCTGGCCAGATTTCTATGGGTTCCGTAAGATTGAAGGCAGATGGAGCAATGATGGATAGTATCAATGTTTGAGGCCAAACTGGGAGTTCGTCGAGCTGAGGAAGAGGACAATAGATCTTCTTCAGTCGATGATTGAACATGATACATTTTCTGCAAAATCCATAGCAAAGCCTCCATTGAAAATTATCACACTACAGAACCATCCTATATCAGAGTTTGTCAAATCCAAGTGGGATATTTCTCATCCATCTGCTACTAAAAATCCAAGTATAATATGGAATTTTCAGATTGTCCAATTTATTTCATTCAAGCACAGAACTCACTTTCTCATTAGTTTGACTTCCAGATCAAGCATATCTAATCCATCATATAGTGGCTTTTAGTTTCATCCTTTCCACCGAGTAGGTCCAGATTAGGTGCTCCGCTTCCACTGTTGCGATTCGTTTACCATGGGTAATCACATTTAAATTGTTTCTAGGTGGCTGATTCGTTTTCTTCGTTCGTAATAGAGTTTTGGGCATCGTTTGATTCCATGGGAGGCGTTGCCCTTTGTTGCTTTCTTTTGATGCTACATTCGGTTTCGATCTGATTCTTAAACGACCACCATCCAGATTTCGCCATCAACTCCCATCGTCGAGTATCTTCAGATCTACGAATTTGAGCAGCATGTTTTTTGGTGGCATTTGGAGCTTCATTTTTGGCCACTGCGACTTTGTCACTTGTTGTGGATTTTGACTAAATTCGATTGAGTGAACTAAGTCTAAGAGATTTAGCTATCATCAATTATCAATCCTGCCATTAACAGATCTGCCAAAGAACACGATGGGGTCGATACAAGTTAAGAGGCCTGAAATGGAAGGGTAAATCAGAATTTAATTCATTGCTAACGGATGCTGATAACAATAACGACGTTGGTGGGTACCTGAGAAATTTCATGGAAAATATGTGGGTGCTTGAGGAATTTTCGAAAATCCATAGGTATAAAAGAAATTAAGGTGAAAATTCATGGGTATATTTGAGAATTCCTCTTTATTTTATTTAAACCTTTTATAAATAAATAATTTTATATGATTTTATAATGCTAAAAATTACTTTCACCGGAAATCTACTACATCTATGAAGATTTAATATAATTTAGAAGTAAGGATGAAACTAATAAAATTTTCGAATCTTAGAAATAAACATGTAGTACATAAAAATGTCTAAAATTTTGTATCTTAATGACTCAACTGATAAAAGGGTAGTTTATAAGGACTAACAAATATCATAAGTCCAAGTTCAGTAAAGGTATGCAGAATCGTGATATAAGGCAAT
Organism: Annona cherimola; assembly: GCA_030490835.1. Taxonomy (NCBI): domain Eukaryota; kingdom Viridiplantae; phylum Streptophyta; class Magnoliopsida; order Magnoliales; family Annonaceae; genus Annona; species Annona cherimola. Next base: position 114,190,211 of record CM059971.1, read on the forward strand.
TGGGCTAACGGGCCATTGGATGAATTTGGGCTTGGGCTTTTGGCCTAAGAGAGAGTCAGGATCACATAAACAGCTACGAAATAAATCCTTATATATATATATATAAAGAAAATTTTTGAAAAAAATTTTAAATGGAAAAAATAATATAATATAATTAGAGAAATAAGGAAAAGGAAAGATAATAAAGTTATAATATATATCTTAATTATATGATAGTTGTGAAAAAATAATTGAAAATTAAGATACTTATATAATAAGATATGAAAAAATAATTTAAAAATAAAATGATTATACAAAGTGAAAAGTTTTGATTGACATATTTCATAGAATACAAAGCCCACCAGAAGGATATTTTTTTGATAATCAATTAAACAGATGATATTGTCGATTTGAGTTTCTCGGATTTTTTTAGTGGTAGAAGGTGTGTGTGTGGAGCATGCGAAATGACTAGTGACTTACGAACATTCCCAGCGAAGTGACAGGCGAGAACCGGAGGACAAGACTGGAAATAAAACAAATGACTTGTTGGCCGTTGTTGAAGTCAACGAACGAACGCAAGTCGACAAAGAAGAAATGACTTGTTCTGGTCAACGAACGAAACGCCATGTCGACAATAAAAGCGCAGCGCAGGTGGAAGTGGAAACGGAACGGAACGAGCGGCACCGAAAGCTAGTGAAGTTGGAATATACTAATGGGTTGCTACCAAATACATCGTGGTACACGTGCGCAAGGAAAAACGGAAAGGACTAACAAAAAAAAAGAAAAGTGGGGAGCTGCGAACTTATAAGGCCGCTCAATAGGCACAGCTGTAAAAAAATATATATATTTTTTAGTAAATTCATGAGCCTTGCGGCCCTTGCCTAGATTTTCTTGGCGTTTGATAAGTGAAAAAAAATGTTATATAATTTTTTTTGAAGTGGATAGGGTTTAATGTGGTGTGGGGGTAATGACGAAGATTAAATAAAATTAAATTAAAATAAATAGATTAATTGTATATAAAAATATTAACAAATAATTGAAAAATAAAATAATTTTATAGGAATGGGCTTGAAAAATTAGTGGAAAAAACAATACAACTTTCTGCTTCCCACACAACCCTATTGAAATCTTTTGATTTTTTTTTTTTTAAAATAAGATAGTCAGCGGTACATGCGCCCATTTATTGATTTCTATTTGCATATACCCATTTTATTGATTTTTACAAATTATGAAAATATCAAATAAATAATGAATTAAAAAAGGCCATATTTATAATAATAATAATAATAATTCTACAACCTAACTAAAAAAGTTAACATCCCCCAAACATAAATAATGCACCAACTTACTTCCTAACATTTTGATTAGATTGCATAGTTCCTTGGTCTTACTTTAACGCTTAGTAGTGTTTAATGAGTTACGTAGTGAGGAAAATAAGAAGTTATAAAGGAAATCTTTTTTAAAAGTGTGAAAGGAATATTATATAATAAAGATAAAGTAAAAATAAATAAAATAATTATGTAAAAATAATTAAAATATATGCTTATGAATTTTGTTAGTAGTTTCCCATTCTTACTACATTCAACTCAATTGAGAAAGAGGTGGAAGTAGTCTGGGAACCACAATAGAGGATCTTTGTTTCATAAAAAAATATTTTATCCAAAAGTATAATCACTTCCTAAACACAAGTAAGTTATTTCTTCATATTAATTATAATTTGCCTGCGGTTAATCATATTTCTTTATAACTAATTATAGTTTATCTTACCAGCATTGATTATCATTTTTTCTCTAATCTGTGTCACAGATGAGCAAGATCCCCCCGGTAGACTTCTGAAGGAAAAGTGCAAAATAACTCTATTGGGCCGCTAACACGGTATCGTGTGGTATATCTATACGAATGTACAACGCATTCCGCACGAAGCATTTTTGTGGCCACACGCGAAGCGCGTGTGGCTCCACAAGACGTTAGTCGGTCACGGAGCGCGGAATCCCGCCACTTTTCCTTTCGAGAATATGCTTTTCTTTTTCTTTTCTTTTTCCCTTAGGAATGCCCGTCTACGTCCGGAATTGCAGTTCAACACCGTCCCCGGAAGCCCGGGCCCCTCGGAAGCTGCTGCGACATTCAGGGGATATTTGGTATCACTTAAAACTCTTCCAATTAACATTTTTCAATTTAAATTTTTTCACTTTTTATAATTATTTTATTTTTAACTTTTTTTATTTCTTTAAAGACAACTACTCGACTATTCAATCGTTCAACTACCTGTACACCTAACATATTATTTTATTATTTTCTATGTTTTTCATCATTACACTATCATATCACATTTTTTTTTCCATTTCAAGAATTTTTACACTAAAAACTTTATTTTATGGAATTGGGCATTGCTTAAATCCCACATCCAAAGTACCATTAAAAAATCCCACCTCTGCCAATCTAAAAAAAATATCCCACCTCTGAACCTATTTATAAAATTTAAATTATTTAATATAATTTTTTTAAAATCTAAATTCTAATAAATTGGGTTTAGGTTGACAAATTTTTATTTAAGTTAAGAGTGATAAATTTAAATTTTAACATAAATAACTAATAATTGTCCGATTTCCTAAGGAAACTAATAATACGTAGTCTAACTACTATATTTTTTTGTACTTAATTTTCATCTCCAAAAATTGTTATTTTTAAATTTTAGAAAAACACATGCATGTATTTTAAAATTCTAAATTTTATGTGAATTAATTGCATTTGGGCTTGTATTTTCATTGAAAATTTTAAAAAATATGCAAACATGCCTGAGGTAACGAGATCATTGTCAATTCGTAAGTATAAAGAATTGTTGTTTGTATACAATATATAATATATATCATGTTAAATATAAATAGAAAAATTAGATGGGTTTTGGATTAGGTTTTACGTAAACCTCAACTTTATTTACAAACTATGTTCCTCTTTGTTTGAGTTGGATGTTTCAAAAAACGAGTACAAATGTTGATTATATTAGATTTAGCAAGTTGGGTTTATACTCAAGTCAGCTCGAGTTGCGTCCCCTTGATTGGCATTATGAGAAATGATCAAAAGTTAAAAGACTATGAATTTGTAGTTTTTGCTAACACTATTATTATTGTTATAATAAGCATAAGCCAATTGGTAAAGTCTTGGCGCTGTATCTAGGCAATTTAGATTTTGATCATTGCTAAGGAAGCTTGTGCCTCTTATTTAAGTGGCATTAGTCTCTTCCCTTTCTAATGTGTGTTAGTTATTATCAATTGAGGAAAATGTAAGATGAAAATTATAATCATTTAATTTACCATGTGATCAACAATTTAAAAAAAAATCTTAGTCTTGAGTTTAAGTGAAATTCATTGCTAACACGTCAATAATAAAGTATTTGTTCAAAAAATAATAATTAAGTAGTGAGCTAGGCTCAATAATAAAGCCCATAGAGAGTTTGGCTATGCAAGATAGTGAAGATTAAGCTAGAAGTCTCTAATTTGTATGGGCCAGAGAGGGTTAGTCAAATCACCTAAGCTAAAAGTTTAGTCAAGTGTAATGTCAAGCATGACTATAAAAATGTCTCATAGCCTTGTGGTGTGGCAGTTTAATGTTAAAATAATAATTTTAAAATGACACTATAAATTAAATAATTTTATTATTTTGGTTTTACGTATATCTTGGATAAGTGTTGCTTACACCTTTCATTTGGATAAAACTGGGTCATTTTGGCACCTTTTGGTAACAATGGTAAATAAAAAATTATTTTTTCTCCACATTTTTCAAAAAATGATTAGATGTTTCAACTACCTAACTCTCTATTTGTTTTCATTTTATTTTTATATTCTAATTATTTTTTCACGCAACTATTCTATTTCTTCTCATTTTACCTTTTTCATATTACTTCACACTTTTAAAAAAACTATTCATCTTCTCCACATTTGCGCTTTCTTCCCCGCTTGCATTACACCAAAGGGTGCTTTAGTTAAACAAATGATTATAAATCTAGTAATCTGGAGTGAATTTCACATTATTGTCAAGGTTGGCCAAAACCGTGGCACCCATGCCATTGAAAAAGCATTTAATTAGTGGCGTAAATATATCATATATCATACAGCTTCCAATAAAGTTAACTAAATTTCAGCCACATATATCTGGCAGTATATTACATGGACACGGTCAAATTATACACATGAGCAAGCTAAATGAAATGGATATAGTGGAATCCAATCAACAAAATATTGGACATGGGAATTAATCCTTCTCCACATGACGTTGGTCGGTTGGGATGACAATATTAAATTAGCAGTCGATAAATTAGTTTTATAGGCGTCAGCGAACATTGACTAAAAATTACAGAAAATTAGGAAAAATATAAGTTGAGAAACGTCCACGTGACATTGTCCTTGGTTAGGCGCAACGTGTTCATGATATATTTTACATTGCCGAAACATGGCCTACTTGTAATTATCAAAAAAAAAAAAAAAAAGCCTACTTGTCATCATCAAATGGCATTTGAGGCCATTACTTTCCAACGAAGTCTTTGAAAATAAAACTGCAAGCAGTAGACAACATGATCAGAAGGTGATCATAATTCTTACGTACCAAGAACAAAAGAGTGGAGTGACATGCAAGAAATATTCCTCGAAATTTTATTTTTTTTATTACATATATACTAATAGTTTACATAAATTCTCGACTTATAAACAAATGTTGATCATTTATACGGTTCCCTTTCTATTATAATATGGTGTTCACCGTATCAACTGAATTTTGACTCGCCGTGATGATGATGACATGAAATTTATTCAGCCCATTGCAATAATTATATATTTTTTTTCCAAATCCAAGATATGGATAGGTAACGCTTGCTTTAAATTATTAAAATATAAATTTTTTACTATTTCAACTGAAATCTTACTTATAATATAAATAAATGTGACCCATATGTATTTAATTTGGATGAAACTTAATTACTTAACTGAACAAATAATATTAAATACAATGAATGAATTGAATTTTCTATCAAACTTAAAAATTTTAAAATTTGAAGTTTTCTATATATCAATATATCAATGGCCTTTTAACCGAGTATATATCAATCAACTCCATTGCGAACTGCATGGTTTCTTCCAGCGAATATTAAATTGAAAAGGATTGTATTAGCCACATCCTTCTCCAGCGCAACATCGTAATTATGGTAAAAGTTTTTTTCAAAAAAAAGAAAAATTTAACCACGCCGTCTTATATGAGGTTACAAGAATAGTAAGTTGGTATAGCTAATGTTACCAAGCATTGTAAAACGGGGCTGCAGTTGTATGCACCATTTTTTTATTTTTTTCAAAAAAATTTTTTACAAAAGGATTAATCTAAGTGTATTTAACATACGTATCAATTTTTACTAATTGTGGCAATTTTTAGATATTTTTTTTAGATTTTTAAAAATAGTGCTGATTTTTAAAAATCTAAAAAAATCTAAAAGTCTCAAAAAATGGTAAAAATTGATACATATGTTAAATACACCTAGATTAACAGCTTCATTAAAAAAATTTCAAAAAAAAAAAAAAACGTGTAGTACACCCGGGCGCATTGAGCCTCAATGCACTCGGGTGCATACCATGGCAGCCCTGTAAAAGGTGAGGTATTAAAATTAATCTCAAAGACACAAATAGATCGACTGAATCATAAGGTGACTGAATAATGTACAATGAGGACTAATCATATAGAATAAAGTGATTAAATAAAGAAAATACTAGATCTTTCAATTAAAAATATAACGGAACAAATTAATTAGAAAACATCATAACAAATAAAAATGAGAAAAATAACTTCCTTTATTCTAACTTGACAGTTTCCAAACGCTTGCCAAACATGGAGCTTACTACAGTTGTCATAGTCACATTAAAGAAGTTTGTTAGGTCGGTTAAAAAAATAATAATTTGAGAGTGTATGCGTGCCTTGTTTCAGCAGTTTTGATTAAATGGTGCACGTGGCATGCGTGGAAGTGAAAGAAATGAAACCGTAAGTGTGCAACAGATTTCTAGTTTTTTTAAAAAAAAATATATGCGTAATAATCTTTCTTGGAGGCTGGGGTTTAAAATATTGGAACATACACAATGTTACTTCAATAATGATAATTTAAAAATGTCGCCCTCGTTTTGTGTCTAACTAAATGAAACATACAGCTTATCATATCATTTTGTTAAGCATGATTTATTGTGCACTGTTATCATTTTTTTTATTTTAATTATGCCTTGTCAATCATATCTATTAAAATATATCAAAGAAAATCATATCTATTAAAATATTTTATAATTATCCTACTTTTCAATCATTTCTATATAACTGACAATACAACTAAACTATTTTTTTTAACTTTATCCCCTTTATTCCTAATCATTAATCCTATTCTGTCATATTAATTTCATGTTCAAAAATTTTTATTTTAAAAAGTTTATTATTATTCAGTACGTAGGGCAATTCAAAAATGAAATGGGACGAGAATTTGAGAAAAAATATATTGAGAATAGGTAAAGATATATTGAAAATGAGTAAAATTGATTAGAAACTGGTAAAGATGCACCGAGGAAATGGGAGCCCAATTCAGTGCACCCGGGTGCATTCAGCCTCAATGCACCCGGGTGCACTGCACCTATTTTTTTTATTTTTTTTGAAATTTTTTTTATACAATGGTTAATCTAGGTTTATTTAACATATGTATCAATTTTTACTATTTTTGGATACTTTTAGATATTTTTTTTAGATTTTTAAAAATCAGTGGCATTTTCGGTAATTTAAAATTACGAAAAATGCCATTGATTTTAAAAAATCTAAAAAAAATATCTAAAAATCTCCAAAAATAGTAAAAATTGATACATATGTTAAATAAACCTATATTAACAGCTTCATGAAAAAAATTTTAAAATAAAATAAAAAAAATAGGTGCAGTGCACCCGGGTGCATTGAGGCTGAATGCACCCGGGTGCACTGAATTGGGCTCCGAGGAAATGTGATTTCCAATCTCATGTTGTGTTCTTTGTAATTGCACGGGGAAAATGTTGAAAATTTTCCTGCTTACCCCCGAAATTTTTACACGATACCCGAGTTAGGAAGTCAACAATTGATCGCCACCACATCCTTACCAATAGACCCGTGATGCGAAAGCGATTGCGATTTGCGACGCAACTTCAGCAGTAGTAAACGCACAGGAGCGCAGTCGCGGGTGTTGCAGCGGCAAACTGGCAACCAGCAGCTTGGAAGCTTCTTCCGTACTTGTCCCTCCCTCCCTATTCTTTCCCGAATCTTTTCTAATTTTGATTTTTGACTGGTTTCCATTTGGAGCTTTTTCTCTGATATGCAAATGCAGCTGCAGCTGCAGGCTTCCTTCTCATTTCTCCCGTCCCATCATCACGTCTCTGCATCTATTAAAAACTCCAAATTCTCTCCCTCCCTCCCTCGTCCTCGGAATTCGCAACCCAGTTTCGACTGTGTCTTCCGTATCTCCCTCTCCTAAGTCTTCTTCGCCGGTACGTATCTACCATTCTTTTCCTCGAACATGTGGTCGGCATCTCGTTGAGGGTTTCCTTTTCGTTTGCCTTGTCGTCCTTCTGTCGTTTCTTATGAGTGATTTATTTTCAGGTTCTTGAATCCGATAATTTCGCCCCTCTTTTCCGTCTTGTCTGCTTTCTTCTTAATGTAGCTGTTGCTGTTTTCGTGTGTGGTTATTAGTTTTTTGTTGTTTTGATTGTTCCTGCTTTTCTCTTAAGAGGAACATCGACTTCTTTTTCTTTACGATTCGATGAATTTTATGGGCGTAATTTGGATGTCTGACCCGTTATGTTCGGGTACTGCGCCTGCTGCAGAAAACCAATTAACAGATATTAATTCTCAGAACCATTTTATTTAGATTTTGGAATTCAAATCAACTGTGGTTCTTTCCCCAAGCTCCTTTCGCTGATTCATTGGCTGTAGTCAAAACCTCCTTTCGTTGATTTAAGGTTTTTGAGCAAAATGATGCCTGCTGCTAATTTGGGGTTATGGGTGTGATCTCACACTATCTATCATTAGTAATAAGTTGTAGCACGTGATCTCTGCTGTTGATTCTAACCTAAGTGGGTCACATGGACTTCGAGACACATCCATGGATTTTTGCCAGAGTATGTAACAGGATGGTGTCTTCGATTGTTCTGCGATGGTTGGGGCAGCATACCTGATGTATCATGGATTTCATGAGCATTCACCTCGGTCTCACATGCATGTACATCTACGTCACAGCTTTTTCTTACGGCTGTTTTTGCATATGTTGTATTTTCTTTACGTATTTTGTGAAGTTATGAGCATCTTTTGACTCTGATGATTTATTGCCATAGCCAAATGCAAATGCAATCCAACAAACCAATGTTTGGGTCCAACTTGATTCTTCTCATCAATCAATATAAATTGGACAGAATTTGGTGAATCAGATAACAGTTTAGGTTACGTTAGCTTGTTAGAAATGGCCTATTGCTGGTGCATATCCTCTCCCAGAATCTTTCCTATTAGATGATCCCATGGGCAATTAATGTCATTTAATCCACCAAAAAATACCTAGTTATGCTTTGAGAAGCCTTTTTGTCCAGTTGTTACAGCAAAGGAGTATCTTATCTTTTCAATATTTCAGAAAATTTTGTTAAATCGTTTCAGTTTGCAAAGATCTGTTAGCAGTCAAAACTTTGGTTACTTTGTTTTGCTTTATGTTTGGGCTTGTCTGATTTTTGTCAATCTGAATGGGTGATCTTTCCAGGTTTGTCTTTTTGTTAATTGAAAGATAAGAAACTGAAGGGGCTAAAGACAGGGTGACAATGAAGGCACCATCAATTCTTGCTCAGTGCTTGCTAGGACTGTTGCCTCATGACAGAACATACGATGGCATCCACACCACCTCTGAGAGGGATCTCCATCTTCCTTCCCCAGCTGTTGAGATTGTGCCTTCAAAGGTGTTTATTCCTGATCCTGTTTGCATTTATTTTTATTGCTGGTTTTGAATGCTTTTTTTTTACGTTTCCCATAATCCAGACGAACCTAATCGGGTAGTTTGATCAGGACCATTCGGTTGATTGATGAATTTATGATAAAACTTAAAAACTGGAGGTCCTTCATTTCTAAGTTGGAGTTGCATTGAATCATGTAATAATTTATTTTCATTTCCTTGGAAACTAAAAACTTACCTTTTTTTCCCCTTTCAACAGACTGCACACCAATGCAAGTATGCTGGTGAAAATGCTGACGCTGGACTCAGTAACTTCAAGGTATCACACGTTACTGCTGTTGTTTATGTTTTGGTTTGATGCAAAGGATCCTGGAAAATCAAGTTGGAGAATGAATTCCTCCTCAATCAATTCTAAATTTCTTTGAAATCATTATTTCATGGAATTATTGAACTGATGACACATCATTTTCCTTGCCCAATTTCCCTTTCCATTAAGTTGGTAATGGGTTCACAAATTGAGGTCATTCCTATTGTTTGTCCAAGGAATTGTGATGCAAAGTTTAACTCTGTAGGATGATTGCCCACCACATGCTATAGCCTTTTAGGCCATTGATCAAAAATTTTAATATCGATTCAGAGATTTCCAGAGCATAGTGTATCCACTCTGATGCAAGCAGGCCAATGATCTAGGTGCCTGCCATTTTTCATCCACCTATTAGAACCACAAACTGCAGTGTACTTCAGCACTCTCATGCACGGGTATTTTACGGTTTCTATTGTTGGTGGTGCTCAATTTTTTCAGAAGCTTGATATGGGCTAGGACTCTTATCTTTTTATTTTCTCACCACCCCACCCCACCCCCACAATTGGCCATCTCCCAAGTGATTATTTTTTTTAGGTGCCAATTAGCTTAGTGAATTAATTATAATTATTATCTGGACTGGAAACTTGGGTTCTGTTTCTAATTACTTTGAAGCAACAGTGTGTTGTCTTTTCCTATTATAAGCATAGTTTAAGTGTCCTTTTTGCAATTTTCAGGGAAGAGTTAGCGTCACTGATTTGATTGGACGTTCAGATTTGATGCCTTCAAAATTAGAAGGTAAAACCGAAGAAATAGATACACTTGCCAAGAGTTCTTTGTCTTGATGACTTGATTAATCTGCTAATTGTATAGGCCTTTGACACACAGCTTTTAAGATGCTTAATCATGCAATTTTATATTCCAGGGTTGGTGAAATGCTGGGATGGTTGTTCTCTTGACCTTCTGAATGTCCTTAAGCATGAAATATGTGATGGGCAGTTGAGTTTTAGAGGCAAACATGTTTTGGAGGTAATTCAGTTCACAGAAACACATACAATTTTCTACTTTCTTGAAATTTCCGTTCGTCTGCTTCTGTTGTTGCCTTTGTTTTCACTACATGACAATATCAGGCATATTTTGTATTCCTTTTCTTATATATTGTATAAGTCATGCAGAAATATCTTTGTATTAATTTTGCATTCCACTATCTTGATGTGCAATATATTTTCATTTACTTGGTGGACCAATTTTGTAGCATTCAATTCTTGTGTACTTGGTGCATCGTGATGTAAAGTGTCTTGATTGTATAGTTCTGCTACAACAATCACTATTTGCTTACCCATACCATCAAATTGATAGCTGAGTTGTGGGTGCCGGAGGGCATATTTGAAGTTCAGTCATCCAATACATGGATGCTCCTAGGCCATTGCTTTACCTATTTCTTATGGTCTACTTTAAGAAACATAATTTAAGCTTTTGGATCTTCCAAATTGCTAAATCTTTTGAATGCTTGTCATACCTGAGAAATGGTGGGCTGAGGCATTTTGATTTTATGACTTATTTATTTTTATTTACTTGATGTGTGGATAAATTTACTACTACTTAATAAGCAAGATTGATAGATGAAAATCTATTATATGGACAAATAAAAGTCTTAAGAGTTGTATTCATTTATTTTTTAAAATTTCTTGGTGATTTATGGCAATGGTGGTGATGCGGTCTATTCAGCAGCCTTATCAATTTGAATCATATTAAAGTAATTTTATTTTATTTGCAACAATCAAATGCAAAATCTAACCCTTGGGTATGTTTGACTCTGCAATATCTGTGAATTTTGAGGTTACCAACCTAACATCCATGTCTTGTGAACTAACTTTACTTTTGTGATTGCTACAGCTTGGTTGCAGTTCTGGACTTCCGGGGATTTTTGCTTGCCTGAAGGTACATAGGCAAAAATAGAGGAAATATAAGTGAAGTTGAATCTTGTTTGTTCATTGACATCTCTCGATGCATCTAATCCATACTTCACAACCAATTTCAGGGGGCTAGTACAGTGCACTTTCAGGATCTGAATGCTGAAACAATGAGGTGCACAACAATGCCAAATGTCCTTGCCAACCTTGATCAGGTTCATGAACAGAAAAGCCAACAGCCTGAGAGTCCCCTGACACCTTCACGATTGCTCTTAGCTCCAGACGTTCATTTTTATGCTGGACATTGGGAAGAACTTCACACAATCTTGTCTGTTGTTCAGACGGATGGGCTTGATTTTACCCCTGGTTTTAGCCAGTGCTTATCTGAGGAGGATTTTGCAGATGGCTGTAGTAGCCAGGATGGCAGCATTATTGGTCAGGAATCATCCTACAGAAGGTCAAGGAAGCTTTCTGGAAGTCGTGCATGGGAGAGTGCGAGCGAGACAGGCCAAAGCGAAGGTGGTTATGATGTGATTCTGATGACCGACATCCCATGCTCGGTTACTTCTTTGAAAAAGCTTTATTCACTCATCAAGAAGGTTTGTCCCTCTTATCTGTCTTCATCCTCCACTATCTACCAATTTCTCTATACCTGGACCTTTGCTGAAATAATTGGGCATCATGGGGATTTGTCTAACTCGAACATTAAGATGAATAGTCACATGAATGGTCATGAGCTTCTGAAATATATCAGAAATGGTTACACAGCTGAATCAGTGTAGATGTTTTTTTTTCTGCAATTGTTAATCACATGGGAAGTCATGAAATTTCCTCACAGTAAATTTGAGAACTTCTGGTTTTGCTTGAGTAATTTTCTGTTCTTGATACATCGATGAGCACAGAGACAGAATTTTTCTGCTACCCATCTTTGCAAGATTGGATTTTTGGCACATCATAGAAGAAAACTGCTCTCGTCTAGTAATCAACAGGTTACCATGTCTAGAAAAGGAGTGGTATATTTGTTTTGGAAATTCAAGGTTATACAAATGCATCTTGACCAAATGAACTAGTCTGTAAAGTCATTTTGGAGCAGCCATTTTCAAATTTCAGCTTTGTTTCTATTTTTAGTGAAATTTATGCGGTCACTTTCATCTTTTGCTTTCTAACTGGATTTACATCACCGAAATCAGTGCCTACGGCCACCTTATGGAGTACTGTACCTGGGTGCAAAGAAACATTATGTGAGTTCCCTTGGAGGAGCACGCCATCTAAGGCATTTGGTTGATGAGGAAAGCATCTTTGGCGCACACGTTGTATCAAATACAGGTGACCGGGAGATATGGAAATTCTTTCTAAAGTGAGAGGGAAAGGATGAAACCTTTCTTGTGTATACCGTGTACCACCATTCTTTGTTTTTTTGACAAGATGAGAATTAACAGGTCATTTGTTTAGCTTGCTATAATTATGCAGGCTGGTGATGTTGATTTAACTGCAATTTTTTTAAACAAATTATTTGATACTGTTACAGACAACATCGGAAATCCCCATTTACTTTTGTTCATTTATTTCAATAAAATTAATGCAATATTTCAAGTTTCCAATGTATTAAGGACCTCTTGGAGGTCGAAATTATCCTGAATCGGACATATGAAAAAAGTGCTGTGAATTAGCCATGCTTGTCTTATTTGCATCTGAAGAGTAGCCTATTCAATAGTAAGAACGGGAGTCTGGTTGTGGAAGGCGTCGACTAGATCTCAAATGAAACTTAACAGAAATGCGTGGCAACAATTCTAGTAAGTCCAAATTCTATGACAATTTGCAAAAGAATTTCATAAGAAAGCTCCTTTGTTGCCCATGCCCTGTGCCTTTTTATTGCCATTGTGGAGATGGTTGCTGCTTTACAATGTTTCTAGAAGGGGGCTGAGCCTGCATTCAGAGGCAAAGAAGTACTGCAAGGCGTACAAAAATAAAATTTTGAAGAAAAAAGCCATTGCTACAGATGGTAGGCAAAAAATGATAACGCATATGACGCACATTCTGTTTCAACGAGTTCGATATTGTTGTCCGCTCAATTCTAGGGAGGAAGAATGGATATGACAAGCAGAGAATAATTTGCAAATGACAAAAAACGGACATGATTGTTAAAGGTTTACAAAATTTAAATCTAGCAAAACAACTTTTGGGAGGAAAACAATTGCATTTCCCACCATCAGAGACTACCAGTGGTCCCCCACAATAAGAACCTTTTAACAGCATCTGAATGCTAGTAAGTTACAGATTCAACGCTACTGAACCTTGATGTACAATATAGCAAATTGCAAGAATGGTGTTGCATGAGGTTAAACAAAAGAACAGCTACATACTCGTCTGCCAGGATTGGTTTTCTGTCAGTCTCCTCCAAACCATCTTCCCACAATGCAGCAGGGTTAAGATTGCCATGAAGTAGAGAAGAGGAACACCAATAACACATCCGCTCGGCGCAAGATTAATCATTGTCTGAGAAGGAAGATGAACTCATTCAGCGCAACAAAAATTCAACATATAATGAATGCTAAGTCTGTCTCCTTCAATCAGCACAACAAAAGATCAACATGAAATGACTAACAATGCTGGCAGGAGTGCTAGCACCATCCGCTTTTACTGGAGTGTTTGGTCTGGCTTCTGGCTTTTCCAAAAAAATTTTGACATGAAAGCCGTAAAAAATGCAGTTGCATGAAGCTCAAAACAAGAGCTTTCAACTAAATGCAAAGCCCTGTGATATTTTTACCACAAGACCAAATACGCCCTAAAATATGGTTTCGGTATATAATATATTACAACAGCAACTATATCTAACATTCTCTCATATTGCATATGACTGAAATTCCAAGAGCTCATAAATAAACTTTGACTCTAATCATGCAGACTGCTTAAACAAAACTTGAGAAGAAACAACAATGTCCAAAGCTTGATAACCTTAATTAAGAGAATTCTATTCGAGATTGACATCTCAATCTCATTCTCAATATATGAAAAAATTGGATGAATACGATGTTCTGGATCTGTAAGTAGGGACTGAATCAGGAAAACTTCTTACATTTGAAAGATTAAGGGCTCGTTTGGCTCTGCTTTTTGAGGTGCTTGTGCACGTTTTGCTCCACAGCACAATAGATTCAATTTGGTGTTTGGGCGGGCAATGTGGTAATGAACATTTTTTCCCTATTTTAAAGGGGAATTAAGGGTTAAAAGCGTGTACTATGGAAGTACCAAGATCTTGCTTCCATGAGAAATGCTCATACAATTTGTCTTCCACAGAAGTTGGTTGTAAAATGCAACCCCAAATGTGCCCTTGCATTTCAATTTCTTTTCTACTGGGTTTTACTATGAAATGGAAAAGAATAAACCACATCCCCTCATATACTAAATAAGAATAAATATTATCAGCAGCAGAGAATATAGGCATGAGAGTGCCTTCCATGGATGCATATCGACAGCCAGTTTCTAAGACCTCAGTGCAGTGTTTCAGAAACATACATCAATATAAAAATAGACAAACAGAAAACATACAAGAAGCAATCTGTTTCAAATGCAACATGGGATTGAATTGCTTTAATTTTTTATTACCACCATGGCTGCAATGAAATGAAGAACCGGAACCAATATTTGATCTGTTTTCCTTCCCTCTGTGTATCCATTGAAAGCAATGACCATTGAGAAGGTGTGAATTGTCAGAAATCCAAGAGAAATCATTGCTGCCATGAATAAAAGGAAGTAGTCAGTTAACCAACCAACAGCAGTATTAAGAGCATATATAAGGTAGAAATTACCATCCCAACAGTGTTGGGAACATATGTAAGCCAGCAGTCATTGTGATGACTCGAGATGTGAAGCCACCAAATACTAAGATCTCCAGTGGCACATTGACAACCTCTCAGTTTGGTACACCAGAACTGATCGCTGTTTCATATAATGAATTCCAGATGCCGCAAAAGTTCTTAGACCATAGGGAATGATCATTCTATCTATTGGTAACTTAAAGATCATTTGATTTATTGGAAAACAAGAACGATTTGAAAAGCAATAAAATGAAACATCTAGGACCATCTTAAAAACTTCCAGTGACATTAAGCCATATATTTCCCATATGGACAGGGATATGGAAGAGTCCCACTTCTACATAACCAGGTTACGTAGAAGTGACTTCATGTAACAACATCTATTTTTCTCACCTTGATAATTGATGGGGCACATGCACAATGATACTAGACAACTCATTGGAGGTTTCTATGACAACATAAATTATGCTAAATACAATAGATGAAGTGGATTTCTCATCAATCATCAAAGTGGAAAAAATGGATAGGGTTACATAGAAGCAGAACTTAATGTGGAAATAGTTATGAATATATTGTCTAAAAACAACTATGAAACTTGGATACTAGAATATCGTCCGACACACAAAAATAATAGCAAAAAACATGAATTGAAATGCATGATCAGCTTGGTACCATTTATAGGTGTCTCATTTTGTCCAATTCCCAAGACTTGATTCCCAGAACAAAAGGGAAGTTATATAATTGCACCATGCACCAAATTGAACTGCCTGACCATGATTCAAGTTGCAGAATTCAATAAGGTGATCAGAACAATTTACAAAGAGACAATATTATATGAGAATAAAACTGTCTAAACTAATAAATCCATTTTTTAGGATCCGGATCCCCATCCATGATTGAGGAAAGAAGTTCAGCTTTGAATCCTTGCAGCTTCCGAATCTCCTAATAATGACTTAGTAGATAGCATCAGTCAAGAAAGTGTCTACTTACCAGAAACAAGAAAAAATGGAATCTTTGGGCAGCGATCAACATAAAATGTTGCTGGACCAAAAGCGGGAGTTAAGAGGCTAAGGCAGAAGAAGACAGCATGAGCCACTCCATGACCTAAACCACCAGCTGCATAACACAAATGAATGGCCATAAAGCGAACTTACTAAGATTAAATATTGAAATTTATTTTTTTTAAAAAAAATACACAGGAATTACATGCCAGATTGTCTCATGGAGTCGGGATGAAATTTTGAAATATTATCCGCAATCAATTTTCCAAAATAAACCATAAAGTACAACTATTCTTTCACAATAAACTGGTCCGTCCAAGGATATGAAAAAGAGGAGAAAAAGTGAGATGAAAATAAAGGAAAATGGGAGAAATGATGTGACAATCATCATTGTCATCATAAGTCATTTCCCACCTAAGTGAGCTAAGATGATGTAACAATATGGAAGGCAATGTTTGGAAATAAAGTGAATGAAGATAAAATCAACAAATTAATGATTGAAAACATGAGTAATAAAAAGAAAAAGAAATTTTTTTAGAGAAATAAATGTTCCACAAATTTAACCCAGGAGACGAGCAATTGAAAATTTCAACGCTTCTATATCAGGAGTTATCCAAGCAAGTTGTTCTTTATAATATTGTCGAACAATTTCAGATAAATCAGAACACTCAAGATTTAACAAATACCACAACTCTTGTTCTCTAAGCACTCGTAATTGTTTTCTATAATGAGTTAACCAAATCATATCAATATGCAAACATTATGGAAGAGAATCTAATATTATTAAACAGAGTAATAAGAAATAGAATTCTTACAAACAGAGGTTTTTGATGCAGAGTTGAAGGAGACAACTCAGCTGAACCTCATTATAAGGGGGGAGAGAGAGAGAGCACACAAGAGCACACTAGGAATCGAGAATTCTGAAATTTCTCCGATGTCCCTTACAACTGGACATACTAGGCTATAAATAGAACAAAAGATAGCTACGGACTTCAACATCTCTGAAATCCGCGGATTTTACAAGGATTGGAATCCGGAAAGTAAATCCGGATAAGAACGCACTGAAAGCAGACGACACGTGTCCTGGATGCTTTGGAGTCGTACCGCATTTGCTTTTGACTTTATAGCTTTTCTTTATAGGATTCTTTACTTTTTTGCTGGCGACTAATTATAGCAAACTTTAAGTCTTTTCAGGGAGAGGAGAGAGAAGGAGTGGAGACCTCCATGTCGTCCTCTTCATCTTCGACTTGGCTGTCGAAAAGAAATTCAAAGGCTTTCTTCTTTTGCTCTTTCCCAGAGAGAATAGGATAAATCTTTTTGACTGACTCTAGAGCCTGTTTGAAAGCACTTCTAGCTTCATCTGCTTCTTTGAGATCTTGCAAAGTAGTGAATGAGGAAGAAGCAACGAGGCGATCAGATAACTGAGAAGCCTTCTTCTCGGCTTTCTTCTTTTTCCAATCTTCTGAATATAACACATAATCTATATCGAACTTAGGCCACCACTTCAAATAAGAAGTATAAGCCATATAGCTGGATGTTTTTGAATCAATATAAAATGAGAAATCCCATCTTACAATCCAAGGGGTGGATTCTCTGATTATAAAATCATTAAGTTTATAGCTGTCATTTGGGTCGAATGACAAGTGAGGGAGGAGTTTTTTTGAAAGAATGGAACTGTGAAATCCCCAATGATCCCAAAACTTATCATAGAACCAAACAGGAATTTTTTGGGAAGGTTTTAATAGGTTGAAGCGGATCCACCAAGAATGAGAAAAAATGAGATTTTGTCTCAAAAAGACTTTTTTCCATGCTTCTTGATAGTCCAACAAATTATACTTGGTAAAACAATAATGCTCAGAGTGAGAAGGAGGGAAAGGAATATAAGTGTTAGGATTGTCTGCAGGCCAATCCTCAAAGGTTATAATTCTTTGGATGAACATCTTTGAATATTGAATAGCATTGCTATTTTTAGCTTTTATATGATCAATGGCTATAGAATTCGTGGATAAAAGGATTTTTTCATAGAATTATAAATGCTTTCCAGGAGCATGAGGGATGAACCATTCATACTTCGGAAGATATTTTTGATATAGTTGTTTAGCAGTTTCACTTATAGCTCTACTATCTTTATCACTTGAAGAGAAAAAGGTTACATCATGCAAAGTACTTTTAATCAGATTATAGTCTTCTTCTTCCAGATATAACAATATTTGATCATTATACATCTCAAAATTATAATTTTTTGGACTTATAGTATTTGGGGAAGAAGCTATAGGAGAATTTGCTGGGGATTTGCCTGAGGACTGAGCAAGGGCTGAGCTTGAGGACGCCATTAGGATTTTTCCTGCAAAAATTCTCGAGATAGAAAGTCAGGCAAAGAATTGTTTTTTCCTTTAATATATTCTATTTCAAAATCAAATTGTGCTAATGTGGCTTGCCACCCAGCAAAGATATGTTTTGATACCTCATGTTTAACATCCTTCTCTAAAACACGTTTAGCTGCCTTACAATCTACTCTTAAAAGGAATTGTTTATTTATTATATCACCTTGAAATTTTTGAACACAAATAACTATAGCAAGCATTTCCTTTTTTATAGTAGGATATTTTCTTCGAGTTTCATTCCATAAACCCGAGGTGAACCTAATTAACTGTTCTTTATTGTCTTGGGTTCTTTGTTTCAATATACCACCGTAACCATCATCTGAGGCATCAGTTTCGACAATTTTAAATAACTCAGGGTTAGCCAGATGAAGACATGGGAGATACTTAACTTTCTTCTTTATATTTTGAACAGCTTTAGTATGTTCTTCAGTCCATGGCGATGGATTATTTATAAGTCTTTTAAGAAGAATGCCTCGGTCAAAAGCAAGCTTTTAATAAAATTCAGAAACATAATTTAAACAACCAAGGAATCTTTGTAATTGTTTTTTATCTTTTATAACATCAGAAAATTTATCAGCAAAAGCTATAACCCGGTTTATAGGCTGAATGGTTTTATTTTTTATTTGAAAACCTAAAAATGTTATTTCTAGTTGGAATAATTTCATCTTTCTTTCAGATAGTACAAAACTATGTTGATGAATTATATTTTTGAAGGTTTTAAGATGACGCCAGTGTTGTTGGATGGAATCTGAGAAAACTAAGACATCATCAATATAAACAGTTATAAAATCACTGTGTTTATAAAAAATATCATTCATTATATTCTGAAACTCAGAGGGGACATTTTTTAATCCGAAAGGCATAACATTCCATTCAAACTGTCCAAATGGAACATTAAATGCAGTTTTATATTTATCTTCTTCGGCAATCTGTATTTGCCAGTAGCCAGATTTTAGATCAAACTTTGAGAATAACTTAGCTTTTATAATTCTATTTAACAAATCTTTTTTATTAGGAAGTGGATATCTAATCCATTTTAAAACTTTATTTAAAGGTTTATAATTTATAACAAGTCGTGGGGTTCCTCGTTCAATTTCTGCAGCATTGTTGACATAGAACGCTGAGCAGCTCCACGGGGACTTGCTTGGTCTTATAAGTTTTTTATCTAAGAGAGCTTTTATTTCTTTTTTACAGTATTCTAATAATTCTTGATTCATTTGAATAGGACGAGCTTTAGTTGAGATTTTCTCTTCATCAAATCCATCAATATAAGGAAGTTTAACAATATATTTTTTCCTATCCCAAAAGGCATTAGGAAAATCAGAACAAACTTCTCTTGATAATTTTGCTTTGAATTCTTCTATGGGTTTTTTCATTGATGTTTCAATTTCCTTTTCTATATATCTTATAGAGTTTTGATCTTGTAGATGACATAAAAATTTCTTTTTATAATTTAGCGTATCTTTTAATTCTGCCAAAAGAGACGCTTCAGGGGGTTTTATAAAAGAAAATAATGTCTCTTTTGTTTGAATTCCCTCATCTGTCACTGTGAATGGTTTTATTAATTGAAGAAAGGGAGTTTCGAGAATTATTTTTTGTTGCATATTTTTAATTAATATAAAAGAAGTTTGAAGGCACAATTTTTTATTACAAATGTGAGCAGAGGACAATTTATATTTAACAATCATATCCGTCCCATCTGCAGTGGCTATAGATGAGTTTGTTTGTTCAAAATATTTTGGGGGAATTATTCCTTCATTTATACAATTCAGATCAGCACCTGAATCTACTAAATCGATTAGGCTAATAGTAAAATCTTCAGGGAAATCTGAGATTTTTAAAGTGATTTTGATATACCACTTTTGAGATATAATTTTCTGTGCTTGATTACACATTATAGAGATTTCAGCTTCTTTTAGTTTAGAAGATTCTGCTTTGTCTTCTTTTGCCATTTCTTGCAATTGAAGATCAAATTCATCTTCTTCGTTTTCATTCTGTTCAACATTTATAGATACTTCTTTTAATTCGAGAATTTGAATTTTATTTTTCAACTCGGCAATCTCTTTTTTCATTTCTTTTATCTCTTGTGATAGCTCATAGGTTGTTTGTGGCTTTGGCATATGTTTTATATATTTTCTTTGATTTTTAATTATATTCATCATAGAAGATGACTCAGGAAGAGTTAATGGCTCATGGACATTTATCATCTTGAAATATTTATTTAATAACTCTACCTTTTGATTTGGATCTTCAACTTGGTTTATAAGATCTAATAACATTTGATTTGAATTGTTTATCATGTTTATAGATAAATAATCGGAATCTGAGGAGGTCATATAGTCTTTTGGATTATAGGAACACTCACAATGATGATCATCGGAGCTTTTATAGCGTAGTTGGTTTATTTCCAATTCTTCTTCATTATCTGAAGAGCTCGAATCAATCTCGCTTCAAGAAGTGACTGAAAGTTCATTTAATTTTTTAGATAATTCTTCTATACTCAAATTTTTATCTGCTAATAATTCTTTAACTTGATTTTTATAACAGCGGGATGCATAATGTCCAAATTTTCCGCATTTATAACATTTTATTTCTTTAACATTTTTCTTTTGGGACGAAGATGGTTTATACTTTCTGAATTTTTTCTTTGCATAATATTGCTTTGCAGGTGTTTCTTTAAAATGCTTCTTTTTATAAGGTTTTGATTTTTCTTGATATTTTTTGGCTTTTAAAAATTTTGATTTTTTCATCATTCTTTGTACTGGAGTTTGTTCAATACCATAGTTTGAACAAAATATAGAAAGATCTTGGGATTTTAAGAATTTAGTTTCATCCATTTGCTTTTGTTGGCAAAGTTCTATTCCTACTTGTTTTATTTTAGTAAACATTAATCCCCAAGTATAATTGGCATAAGCTAATTTTCCATCATTTTCTTGTTTTATAAGTTTTTTAACTTTTGTTTCAAATACTGTAGGAAGTCCTTGTAAGAATTTTTCTTTATAAACATCTTTTCCTCCGTCTTCTAACATTAATAAATCTGTTAGAAAAAACATCTTTATACCATCTATATCTTGCCATCTTTTTGCATCTTAATTTTAATAATCTTTCCCGTATAACTGATTGGTAATCTTCTATAGTTCCTAGGAATTGATATAGAATGGTGCTTACTAAGGTATTTGGAAAACTATTAAAATAGATCGGACCAGCATGCAGAGAGGTTTGAACTATTCCTAATATAGAATCTGAAAAAGATTTATGGCGATTATCTTTTAAACATGCTAAAACAGAAGCTTGAAGACCTGTTCTAACTAAAGGTTGAATAGCTATCTAAATTAAACCAAAATGAAGAAATTTAAACTCTTTTTTACATAGATCTTTTAGAGCTTGGTTTTCTAACAATTGAATTTGATGTGAACCAGCTTCAAATTCTAAAACGGTTTCTAAAGTTTTAATTCTAAATTCTGTATTAAAGTCAAATTTTCCTATTTTATAGATTTCTTTAATTGGAACTTTAGGAATTTTCCAGTTTTGAATTGATTTTTCTATATTTTCATAGGTTCCTTCTGACATGTTTTGAATATCATCTCGACTAACTGAGCAAATTTCAAAATCTGAGCTAGTAGAAGAAGAAGAAGAAAACATTCTTTTGAGAAAACTCATCTTTCTCACAGACAACGACTTACAATGCCTGAACGCCTTTCTCACGGCTTATCGGCTAAACTGCGCGACTTCGTGATACAGGATATAGAATTCTCAAAAGTTTGATTTCTAACAAGTTCTTAAACCAGGCTCTGATACCAATTTCAACCCAGGAGACGAGCAATTGAAAATTCTCTATGACTCAGATCCAGTAAATACCTTAGTAAGCACCATTCTATATCAATTCCTAGAAACTATAGAAGATTACCAATCAGTTATACGGGAAAGATTATTAAAATTAAGATGCAAAAAGATGGCAAGATATAGATGGTATAAAGATGTTTTTCTAACAGATTTATTAATGTTAGAAGACGGAGGAAAAGATGTTTATAAAGAAAAATTCTTACAAGGACTTCCTGCAGTATTTGAAACAAAAGTTAAAAAACTTATAAAACAAGAAAATGATGGAAAATTAGCTTATGCCAATTATACTTGGGGATTAATGTTTACTAAAATAAAACAAGTAGGAATAGAACTTTGCCAACAAAAGCAAATGGATGAAACTAAATTCTTAAAATCCCAAGATCTTTCTATATTTTGTTCAAACTATGGTATTGAACAAACTCCAGTACAAAGAATGATGAAAAAATCAAAATTTTTAAAAGCCAAAAAATATCAAGAAAAATCAAAACCTTATAAAAAGAAGCATTTTAAAGAAACACCTGCAAAGCAATATTATGCAAAGAAAAAATTCAGAAAGTATAAACCATCTTCGTCCCAAAAGAAAAATGTTAAAGAAATAAAATGTTATAAATGCGGAAAATTTGGACATTATGCATCCCGCTGTTATAAAAATCAAGTTAAAGAATTATTAGCAGATAAAAATTTGAGTATAGAAGAATTATCTAAAAAATTAAATGAACTTTCAGTCACTTCTTGAAGCGAGATTGATTCGAGCTCTTCAGATAATGAAGAAGAATTGGAAATAAACCAACTACGCTATAAAAGCTCCGATGATCATCATTGTGAGTGTTCCTATAATCCAAAAGACTATATGACCTCCTCAGATTCCGATTATTTATCTATAAACATGATAAACAATTCAAATCAAATGTTATTAGATCTTATAAACCAAGTTGAAGATCCAAATCAAAAGGTAGAGTTATTAAATAAATATTTCAAGATGATAAATGTCCATGAGCCATTAACTCTTCCTGAGTCATCTTCTATGATGAATATAATTAAAAATCAAAGAAAATATATAAAACATATGCCAAAGCCACAAACAACCTATGAGCTATCACAAGAGATAAAAGAAATGAAAAAAGAGATTGCCGAGTTGAAAAATAAAATTCAAATTCTCGAATTAAAAGAAGTATCTATAAATGTTGAACAGAATGAAAACGAAGAAGATGAATTTGATCTTCAATTGCAAGAAATGGCAAAAGAAGACAAAGCAGAATCTTCTAAACTAAAAGAAGCTGAAATCTCTATAATGTGTAATCAAGCACAGAAAATTATATCTCAAAAGTGGTATATCAAAATCACTTTAAAAATCTCAGATTTCCCTGAAGATTTTACTATTAGCCTAATCGATTTAGTAGATTCAGGTGCTGATCTGAATTGTATAAATGAAGGAATAATTCCCCCAAAATATTTTGAACAAACAAACTCATCTATAGCCACTGCAGATGGGACGGATATGATTGTTAAATATAAATTGTCCTCTGCTCACATTTGTAATAAAAAATTGTGCCTTCAAACTTCTTTTATATTAATTAAAAATATGCAACAAAAAATAATTCTCGAAACTCCCTTTCTTCAATTAATAAAACCATTCACAGTGACAGATGAGGGAATTCAAACAAAAGAGACATTATTTTCTTTTATAAAACCCCCTGAAGCGTCTCTTTTGGCAGAATTAAAAGATACGCTAAATTATAAAAAGAAATTTTTATGTCATCTACAAGATCAAAACTCTATAAGATATATAGAAAAGGAAATTGAAACATCAATGAAAAAACCCATAGAAGAATTCAAAGCAAAATTATCAAGAGAAGTTTGTTCTGATTTTCCTAATGCCTTTTGGGATAGGAAAAAATATATTGTTAAACTTCCTTATATTGATGGATTTGATGAAGAGAAAATCTCAACTAAAGCTCGTCCTATTCAAATGAATCAAGAATTATTAGAATACTGTAAAAAAGAAATAAAAGCTCTCTTAGATAAAAAACTTATAAGACCAAGCAAGTCCCCGTGGAGCTGCTCAGCGTTCTATGTCAACAATGCTGCAGAAATTGAACGAGGAACCCCACGACTTGTTATAAATTATAAACCTTTAAATAAAGTTTTAAAATGGATTAGATATCCACTTCCTAATAAAAAAGATTTGTTAAATAGAATTATAAAAGCTAAGTTATTCTCAAAGTTTGATCTAAAATCTGGCTACTGGCAAATACAGATTGCCGAAGAAGATAAATATAAAACTGCATTTAATGTTCCATTTGGACAGTTTGAATGGAATGTTATGCCTTTCGGATTAAAAAATGTCCCCTCTGAGTTTCAGAATATAATGAATGATATTTTTTATAAACACAGTGATTTTATAACTGTTTATATTGATGATGTCTTAGTTTTCTCAGATTCCATCCAACAACACTGGCGTCATCTTAAAACCTTCAAAAATATAATTCATCAACATAGTTTTGTACTATCTGAAAGAAAGATGAAATTATTCCAACTAGAAATAACATTTTTAGGTTTTCAAATAAAAAATAAAACCATTCAGCCTATAAACCGGGTTATAGCTTTTGCTGATAAATTTTCTGATGTTATAAAAGATAAAAAACAATTACAAAGATTCCTTGGTTGTTTAAATTATGTTTCTGAATTTTATTAAAAGCTTGCTTTTGACCGAGGCATTCTTCTTAAAAGACTTATAAATAATCCATCGCCATGGACTGAAGAACATACTAAAGCTGTTCAAAATATAAAGAAGAAAGTTAAGTATCTCCCATGTCTTCATCTGGCTAACCCTGAGTTATTTAAAATTGTCGAAACTGATGCCTCAGATGATGGTTACGGTGGTATATTGAAACAAAGAACCCAAGACAATAAAGAACAGTTAATTAGGTTCACCTCGGGTTTATGGAATGAAACTCGAAGAAAATATCCTACTATAAAAAAGGAAATGCTTGCTATAGTTATTTGTGTTCAAAAATTTCAAGGTGATATAATAAATAAACAATTCCTTTTAAGAGTAGATTGTAAGGCAGCTAAACGTGTTTTAGAGAAGGATGTTAAACATGAGGTATCAAAACATATCTTTGCTGGGTGGCAAGCCACATTAGCACAATTTGATTTTGAAATAGAATATATTAAAGGAAAAAACAATTCTTTGCCTGACTTTCTATCTCGAGAATTTTTGCAGGAAAAATCCTAATGGCGTCCTCAAGCTCAGCCCTTGCTCAGTCCTCAGGCAAATCCCCAGCAAATTCTCCTATAGCTTCTTCCCCAAATACTATAAGTCCAAAAAATTATAATTTTGAGATGTATAATGATCAAATATTGTTATATCTGGAAGAAGAAGACTATAATCTGATTAAAAGTACTTTGCATGATGTAACCTTTTTCTCTTCAAGTGATAAAGATAGTAGAGCTATAAGTGAAACTGCTAAACAACTATATCAAAAATATCTTCCGAAGTATGAATGGTTCATCCCTCATGCTCCTGGAAAGCATTTATAATTCTATGAAAAAATCCTTTTATCCACGAATTCTATAGCCATTGATCATATAAAAGCTAAAAATAGCAATGCTATTCAATATTCAAAGATGTTCATCCAAAGAATTATAACCTTTGAGGATTGGCCTGCAGACAATCCTAACACTTATATTCCTTTCCCTCCTTCTCACTCTGAGCATTATTGTTTTACCAAGTATAATTTGTTGGACTATCAAGAAGCATGGAAAAAAGTCTTTTTGAGACAAAATCTCATTTTTTCTCATTCTTGGTGGATCCGCTTCAACCTATTAAAACCTTCCCAAAAAATTCCTGTTTGGTTCTATGATAAGTTTTGGGATCATTGGGGATTTCACAGTTCCATTCTTTCAAAAAAACTCCTCCCTCACTTGTCATTCGACCCAAATGACAGCTATAAACTTAATGATTTTATAATCAGAGAATCCACCCCTTGGATTGTAAGATGGGATTTCTCATTTTATATTGATTCAAAAACATCCAGCTATATGGCTTATACTTCTTATTTGAAGTGGTGGCCTAAGTTCGATATAGATTATGTGTTATATTCAGAAGATTGGAAAAAGAAGAAAGCCGAGAAGAAGGCTTCTCAGTTATCTGATCGCCTCGTTGCTTCTTCCTCATTCACTACTTTGCAAGATCTCAAAGAAGCAGATGAAGCTAGAAGTGCTTTCAAACAGGCTCTAGAGTCAGTCAAAAAGATTTATCCTATTCTCTCTGGGAAAGAGCAAAAGAAGAAAGCCTTTGAATTTCTTTTCGACAGCCAAGTCGAAGATGAAGAGGACGACATGGAGGTCTCCACTCCTTCTCTCTCCTCTCCCTGAAAAGACTTAAAGTTTGCTATAATTAGTCGCCAGCAAAAAAGTAAAGAATCCTATAAAGAAAAGCTATAAAGTCAAAAGCAAATGCGGTACGACTCCAAAGCATCCAGGACACGTGTCGTCTGCTTTCAGTGCGTTCTTATCCGGATTTACTTTCCGGATTCCAATCCTTGTAAAATCCGCGGATTTCAGAGATGTTGAAGTCCGTAGCTATCTTTTGTTCTATTTATAGCCTAGTATGTCCAGTTGTAAGGGACATCGGAGAAATTTCAGAATTCTCGATTCCTAGTGTGCTCTTGTGTGCTCTCTCTCTCTCCCCCCTTATAATGAGGTTCAGCTGAGTTGTCTCCTTCAACTCTGCATCAAAAACCTCTGTTTGTAAGAATTCTATTTCTTATTACTCTGTTTAATAATATTAGATTCTCTTCCATAATGTTTGCATATTGATATGATTTGGTTAACTCATTATAGAAAACAATTACGAGTGCTTAGAGAACAAGAGTTGTGGTATTTGTTAAATCTTGAGTGTTCTGATTTATCTGAAATTGTTCGACAATATTATAAAGAACAACTTGCTTGGATAACTCCTGATATAGAAGCGTTGAAACTTTCAATTGCTCGTCTCCTATGAAAAAGAGGAGAAAAAGTGAGATGAAAATAAAGGAAAATGGGAGAAATGATGTGACAATCATCATTGTCATCATAAGTCATTTCCCACCTAAGTGAGCTAAGATGATGTAACAATATGGAAGGCAATGTTTGGAAATAAAGTGAATGAAGATAAAATCAACAAATTAATGATTGAAAACATGAGTAATAAAAAGAAAAAGAAATTTTTTTAGAGAAATAAATGTTCCAAAAATTTAAGATGGTGGGAAAAGGAGGAAGGAGATTTCCACCTTTTTCTCCATTACCAAAAACACCACCAAGAAATCATAACAAATGATATAATAGTTGGCTAGTTGCAGTACTTGCACATTGAGTAAAGATGTCCTGAGCCAGAATCGGCCTCTTTAATGTGATGTACATGTGGTATGCAAATTTAATCCTCAAGTATTTAAAGTTCGTTAATAAATTCACAAGTATTGAAACTTCAAAATATTGAATTTATTGAGACAGCTAGGAAAATACTAATATATGAGGCATGGTCCCAATTTCATTAGTTCTCAGCTTCCAACATGTGCCAGAGATATTTACAAGCATTTCCTATAACATGGAAGCATATTAAGCATTAGTTAAGATGCACAATTGGTTCATGGAAGAAAGTGATATCCAATTATTAGGTTCACACATGCATCTGTAGGGAATTATAACTTCTGGGCAAATATCGATGAACAAAAACTAAAGTAAATTGAACTTTGGAATCCAACAATTGTTTGGCATGCCATGGATAAAATCTTCTCCTGCATTTTTGTGGTCAGTCGAGAACTTAAATCATAGGCTCCTAGTATTTTCTTAAACCAATTGTCCAACAATTTGAAGTAGGCCGACTGGAAATTAAAAAATAAATATCTCGTTAGGAAACACATCATATTCCTCATCCAGAGTTTGGTCATTCAAAATGTTTATCATTTAAGCTATTCAGAAGTCAGCTTCAATATTCACATAAAAAATACCAAATACTAATGCAATTTGATGTGGCTTCAAATTAAAAATGCAAATAAAAAAAAAATCGCACCATTGTATTGGTTGCAAATTTTGTGACCATTTGTACCAGTGAAAATTTAATTGGATGAGCAAAAAGATAGATGTATCGAAAGCTTACCAAGAGCAATCTGCAACTTATCTGTCAAATGGAGGCGTGGTTTTGAAATTCTATCAGCAAAAGCATCTAATGTATCTTCCAGCCTCCTAAATGAAGTTCAACAAAATGAGAAATAAATAGAGAACAGCATGCTGTCAATATTCAAGGACAGATTCAAACAACATTCATACAAAGACTGTTCCAATGAAGAATGATAACAGCATATGGGATTCCAGATAGGTTCAACTTATTAGAACTGAATACACAGAAGCAGAACTAGTCCATCAACCAATTTCTAGCGCACTGCACGCTATGCACCACGACTAGCTGATCTGAGAAGATTGATGACACTAGTGGTATCGACTAATAATTGCAAGCAACAACCATTTATCATTTACACACTATTCTAAGAGGTAACAAGACCATGAAGAGCCAAAGACATGGAGCATACTTGTAAATCTTCCAGAACAACAATCTGAGTACTTCTTGAAAGCTAACAGATGTGACTACCAGTAGACCATAAGGCCAGACGGCATTTGATTTCAGAGGAAGAAATCCCCTCCAAGCAACCGAAAGGAGGATCAAGCTCACCAGCCACAGCAGTGTGCTGTAACCATCACAAAGGATGAAATCATGTCAGCTTAATGAAGATGGCAATGAGGATCGCAGGGAAAGTCTAGACCAAATGCCAGTGCATCACGTTGGTCACTGATGACGGAAGCACCGTCAAGAAGGCGGAATCATCAATCCTTTGATGGAAAGAATCCTGCAGCTGCCATTTTTTCTTACCGTTGCAGCAGGAAGTTGTAATCTTCCGGTCTAGATCAGAAGACCCAAGGCGGACATGATGCTTAATTTAAAACACCAGTACCATTAATTACGCTTTGCTGCTCGAATTTCGAACATTGACGAGAGAGAGAGAGAGAGAGGAACATAAGTACACCTAAAACCAGGGCTTTGAAAATCGTAGAAACGAAAAGGACGTGGAGACATGAATGAGAGAGAGAATACCTGGAAAGAACGGTGAGGATGAGAAAGGGTTTCTTGGAGATGACGGTGATGAAGAGGGAGAGGGCGGGTCCCAGAGCAAGCAAGGCGTATCCAAGCCCCGCTGCTACACTCATCTCTCCCTTCTTCTCTTTCTCCCTTACCCCGCTGCAGGCAAAAGGCGTAAGTAAGAGGTGAGGCAAGACGACCAACGAAGCCGCTCAACCTGCCATTTGCTAATGCGCGCGCCAGGTGGAAATTGGCCCGCGTCATGCCATCGGGTCTTTTTACCGATATCATTATCTTAGTTATAAATATGTAAAATGTATTTTTAGATCATTTTCATTTTGAGTTCGGTCAGCGATCATATAATCAGGTTGCCTGATCACTTCAGACCGGTTGGAATGGCCTCATTTCACACCGTTCTAAAAAACATATTTTTTATTTTTTTAAATTCAGATAAAATTGTTAATTTAGATATATTTAATTTATAAATCAAGGGTGTGTTTGTGAATGGATAAATTTTTGATGAAAAGTTGTCAAATGATGTGATATGATAGGGGTAATGATGGGGAATAAATAGAATAAAGTTAAAATAGATAGGTCAGTTGTATTTGTAGTTTTGTAGAAATGATTAAAAAGTAGGGTAGTTGTATAGAAAGATATGAATAAATGATTAAAAAATAGGGTAGTTGTGGAGAGTGAAAAGTTTTAGATTATAAAGTTTTAACTTGACAACTTTTTGTTGTTAACGAACACACTCCAAATTTTACTAATTTTATAAATGTGTATATATTTATTTTAAAATTTTAAATATTTTAGTATTTTAGTATTTTAAATTATTAAAACATGACTAAAATACTTTTATGTCTAATATTTTAAAATAAATATATCTTTAAAAATAATAAAACTTATAAATAAAGAATACGTCTTTTGGATCTGAAATGATCTCGGTTTTGAAACGATATTCAAAACTCAAATGGCATATACAATTTGCACCCTAATTACGATGCACTATAATAAACATAGGACTTGTTTTAGTTATGAATTTAAACTTAAATCCATCATATTGTTTAACATTATTAGCGACGATACAAGTTAAAAGATGTGTCGTATTGTGATAAGGTTTGTTTGGGAATGGATAAAACTTTTGATGAAAAGTTTTGAAGAGTAAAAGTTGTCACATAATGTGATATGATAGGGGTAATGATGAGTAGTAAATATGATAAAGTTAAAATAGATAGGTTAGTTGTGTAGACAGTCGTGTAGAAACGATTGGAAAGTAGGATAGCTGTATAGGAAAATGTGAAAAAATAATTAAAAAATATGATAATTGTGGAGAGTGAAAAGTTTTAAATTGAAAAGTTTTAACTTGACATTTTTTAACAATTGCCAAACATACCCATAGTTAGATATATTACCATGTAAATTAGAATATAATAATAATTTGTAGAATTATTAATCTACTTGGAATAAAATTTAGACAGTTTAGATATTAAAAACATAACTTTAAAAATTAATATATAAATCCAAAAATTTTATTATAATAATTTTGTGCAAAAATATGTTTGATTTTTATGATTTATTATTTAAATATAATAGTGAATCGGTAGAGTATATTTTGATTTCACCATTAACGCTTACCCATTTAATGATAATGCACCTCAACTAGGGTTAAAAATGTACCGATACTATTTTTCTGATTTTTAAAAAATAGAATTTAATATTAAAACTGATTTAAATGGAGTTTATACGTGTTATCAAAAAATGAGTTTATACATCTATAAAAAAATTTAAAAATTAAAATTAATTATTTTTAGTCTGCTGCTAGCGCACAGGATTGCAACCTTACAACAGAATTTTTAAAAATACTTAAATTTTTTTCAGCGAAAGACTACATGCAGTAAATCAATTGTAACCTGAATGTGATAAGGATATGGAAATAATATTATTGTATATTGAAAATGAAAAAAAATGCATTAGAATTGAAAACATTTGTACTAGAAATGAAAAAATAGTTGTTAGTTTGGAAATTAGAAAAATAGTTATATTTTTTGAAAATTGGAAAGTTGATTTCAGAAAATGAATGATTTTAAGAAATAAAAAAGTAAATTATCATATATATTTTTGATAAAAATTATCTATTTTTTAAGATAAGGTGTATTAGGGTATGTTGACATCTTGAATCAGGCGAGGATAAAATATAATCTTTTATTTTCTAAAAATATTTTTTTCCCATATAAAATAACCACCTGCCGTTCTCGCTAACGAATTACGAATTTACGATACACACTGGTCTGTTTCTGCCGACGTATTCGTACCATACAAGTCGCGCAACATCGAGGACGAATGTGTTTGGATACTCGGGCGAGTACCTCCCACTGATCCAGTCCAAAGCCGTGGAAAAGAAAAGAAACGAGGGAAAAACAAGCTCACTCCTCTGCTCCATCCAAGCTACAACTTGCAACCCAGCCCAAGCTAAGAACGAAGATCAAACACATCAGCGTCGCTCGAAGTAACCATGGATTCTTCATCTTCTTCAGACGAGGACGAGAGAATCCCATTCGGCCAGAGGCCGGAATGGTCAGACGTTGCGCCGATTCCTCAGGAAGATGGCCCCAACCCGGTCGTCGCCATTGCCTACAAAGAGGACTTCAGAGAAACCATGGATTACTTCCGAGCCGTCTATCTCGCTGACGAAAGGAGCCCTCGCGCTCTTCGCCTCACGTCCGAAGCCATTAAAATGAATCCCGGGAATTATACTGTAAGTCTGCTCATGATCTCCTCGAAATTCTTTTGGTGGATGTCTACATTCGCTGTAGAAGTCAAAACAACTTTTTTTTTTGAGTATTTTTTAACTGCCTTCTGGGTAGCCAGGAAATTCCTGGTTTTTTACGAATGCTTAAAAGGATTTTTTCCCCGCGAGTACGAATTTCCCTGAGCTTGATCGGCACGTTCTTGAAGGTATGGAAGATAAACATATTGAATGTCTCTCTCTTGTCACAGGTTTGGCATTTTAGACGCCTTATCCTTGAGGCGCTGAAGTCTGACTTGCACGAGGAATTGGATTTTGTTGCACATATTGCTGAAAATAGCTCAAAAAACTATCAGATCTGGTGAGGCACTCAAAAGACTATCACATCCATCATAGAGCTGCCTGTGTTCATGAAATTCTTTAGTAAGATAGCAATGAATTGTTGAATTTTGATGTGTACTGCTGACAAATTTTTTTAGGTTCAGTGCCATCTTTCGTAGTCAGATATATACTGCTGAGCAGGGGTACAACTTGGGCCGGGTTGAGCCCGAACCCAGTGAACCTGAATAGTAAATATGTTAGGGTTCAAGTAAACCCGAGCCCGAATACTATTTTATATATAATATCTAAACAATATTTCTTTATATTTTTGTATTTTATGTTATTTATATTTATAAATACATGTTTGACATATTGTAATTATATCATAAATAAAGTATATTATTTTCATTTATATTTATCTTTTATTTTTATGATCTTCTTCATTTATCTTGTTTTTTATGTTAAATTTTTTCTAAAGATATTCTTTATAGATGATTGATTTGATTAGCCAGGACTAAGCAAATGCCCCACTTAGCCTACTTCAAAAAACTCATTTACAAGAATTTTTTTGTTTTTTCTTCATACACTTATTTATCTAAGTATATTTAACATATAAAACAAGTTTTATAATTTTTGGATATATGTATATATATTTTTTTAGATTTTTAAAGATAAGGGTATTTTAAGTGCATATATACACACATGTTTAAAAAAAATTTTAAAAAAATTACACATATCCAAAAATGGTAAAACTTAGTTTATATGTTAAATACAGTTAGATAAACAAGTGGATGAAGAGAAAAACAAAAAAAATTATTGTAAATGAGTTTTTTTATGTGGGCTAAGTGGGACATTTGTTTAGCCTAGGCCAACAGGATCACTCCTCTTCTTTATATTGATATATTTTTTAAAAAATATGTGGTTTGACTGTATATTACTATGTTTACTTATATGATTTGTTATTATTATACATTCATATAAAATTTTAAACCTATCGCTCTTAAATAAAATGTAAATTTATCAACCTAAATTCCAGCTTGAAACCCAACCCGAACCCGATTTTCAAAAATAGGGTTAGGGTTTAGGTTTTACACATAAGGTTTGGGTTAGGGTTAGGGTTGAGGTAAACCCGAGTTTCATGAGCCCGAGTTGTACCCTTGCTGCTGAGCCATGTTATGATGCGTATTGGCATGCTGGTACATTTTATCCTATGTTTAGTCTTCATTGTTATTGAATTTCTAAATGTGTTACAATCTCAGCTGGATTCTTTCCTATTTCTGATGTTTCTATCATAGTGTTTGTTGTAGGTCATTCAGAAGTGTTGCCTGTGTTGGTCCTGTGAATCCTGTACTTCCTAGTATCAAGATCTGTTCAGCGAATCTGGATATCAATTTAAGTTTCAGTGACCAATTCCACACCTAATGCCAATGCTCACTATGCAACATTGCCTTTAACTAAAATTTAAATAGTGAGTTTTGTTCAACCATGTGACTTTTGATCAGCTTGGTTATCACTTTCTATCAGCATGGTTGTGCCAGCCATCTAGTTGCGCTGCATCGAGAATGATGTAATTCATGCATTCCATAGTTCCATAATAGTAAATTGGTGTTGATTTTTTTGTCTTGACCAATTTTCTTAATCAATCTCTTTGCTTTGGGGACTGGAGCCTGCCTGATGAATAAAATCACCCACCAACTCACCTACCCAGAAAAATAAATAAAAAGAATGCAGATAAAAGTATACTGTTGTGCTTGTACATGGATTCACCTAAGCATTTTTATGAGCCAGGAGGTGTCATCAACTAGGCATAATGAGCAATCATCATTGTTATCATCAGTAGATTTCCACTGAAGTGGAAGAAGTTACATAGAACCTATTAGCCATTTTTGCTGATCTTGGATTATATTCTCAGTAGTTCTAAGTTTTTCACATGTGGCTTTTCTCTAATTCTCTTATATCCTTTAATTTTGATAAATTCATACATATTTGCTGGTGTAGTTCCAGTCTATTTTTCATGCGGCTTTTTCTTATTATTCATTATGCATTTTCTAATACATATTTAAACAAGTGACATCATCCTTTGAAATGTTTTTAGATGTTTGCTAGTGTTGCTTATCCTTTATCTATCAGTTGACTGAAACTTGATTTTCTAGGTATCACCGAAGGTGGGTTGCTGGAAAATTAGGAACAGAAGTTACTCACAAGGAACTTGAGTTCACCAAGATGATTTTTGTTGCTGATGCTAAGAACTACCATGCATGGTCACACAGACAGGTAAATTACATTCTAATAACTGAAATTTATTGCCTTCATCTGTGTCTTTTACTGCTGTCTGAGCAGTTTCTGAGTCTTTGCAGTGCTTCTATTCCTGGTCCCTGCAAACCATTCATATGTTGTGTTGGAACTTGAGATAGCCTTACCCTTATTAGTCGTAAGGAAATCCCACATTGTTAATAAGCTTGAAGAGTTCTTGGTTTATTTGTGTGGGAATAAGTATCCTAACTTGGCTAGTCGTTTTGGGATAAAACTGGCCTATTTTAACATGTTATCAGAACAGACCAAGCCCATTTGTGTTTGTCCTTATTTATGATGTAGACATGATATGTGTCTACATCCCTGGCCCAAGATGTGAGAGCGAGTGTTGGTGGTGAGGCTTGAAGAGTTCCTAGAATATATGTGTGGGAATAAGCTTCTTAATTTGGGTTGTCATGTTAAGACAGAACCAACCCATTTCAATAACTTTTTCTTCAGGAAATTGCTGTCATAAGTTTCTGATGTTGATTGCTTTGATTGGTGCCATACCGCCTTGTGTTCCCATTTTATTTAATTAAACCTGATAGAATACACCTTTCTTTAACGCAGTGGGTTCTTCAGGCATTAGGCGGATGGGAGGACGAGCTCGATTATTGTCAGTGGTTGCTTGAAGATGATGTTTTTAACAATTCTGCTTGGAATCAGGTAACAATTTTGGTTTACATCTTCCCCAGATCTGATTCCTCTTCTAGTTGCAGTAACAAAGTCATAGCACACGATTCCTCTTCATCTGCATCCATATCTAACTTATGTAATTCTATCATTAATAAATCTCAAACAAATTAAAACGAAGCATTGAATGAGAAATTACCTTAAACCATCCTAAGGTGAAACAAAATAATGAGTGGATAATGGGCACGTTTTGGTGGTGATTAAGACCCACGTATGCTGGATGGTTGATTTTTGTGACACGTGTGGGTAACTCAATGATGCCTTTTCCACTGCATTGATGTTTTGCTGTGGTTCTGTCACAGAGGTATTTTGTCATCACAAGGTCTCCTTTTTTGGGTGGTCTGTTAGCCATGAGAGATTCTGAAGTTGCATATGCAGCTGGAGCCATTAGGGCTAATCCTGAAAATGAGAGTCCGTGGAGGTACTTACGAGGTCTGTTCAAAGGCGACAGCAAACTGTTGATAAATGATCCCCAAATCTCCACATTGTGTCTAGAGGTGCTAAAAGAAAATCCCAACTGCATCTTTGCTTTGAACCTGCTCCTGGATCTCCTCTGCTATGGTTATGATCCTACTCCTGACTTAAGGAATATCATCGAATCATCAAGAATTTCAAACTCGGAATCATCAGATGTACGACTAGCAGCAGTTATCTGCTCAACATTAGAGAATGTTGATCCAATGCGATCCAACTACTGGGCCTGGCGCAAGAGCAAACTATCTTCTGATGCATGTTAATTACTTCTAACTTCATCGGGGACGATGGTGACCGAATGTAATAGTTTGTCAAGCCGTCGTGTATCTCATGTGCTATAAACGGGCAGGAGCATGGAATCCTACGAGTGTATGAGATTTATGCTTCCCGAGTTTAGCCTATTTGTAGATTGTAATAGCTCCGCAGAATATGGTGTGGTGAAAGGAGTCAAGGACTTTATATGATTTTTTTTTTATTTTTTTATTTTTATTTGGCAATAAAGTCTCATTCTTTATTGCATGTGCTCGGTTAGAATGGCCTCCATATCGAACTAACTTAAATGAAGAGCACAACTCAGGTTTGGTTCGGGCCTTTCTATTTATAAAATCTAAATTCTATTCTTAACAGTATTTGTAAAACTTAAATTCTAATCTAATTTAAATAAATCATGTTTAATTTGAAATGTGAGTTGGAAATGGGTTGACAAGTTTTCATTTGACTTAAAAATAACGTGTTTTAAATTTTGTATAGACATAATAACAACAAATCATGTAAGTACTAATAATAATGGACAGCCTAACTAAAATTTTTAATGAAAAGCATAGTAATATATGCTATATTTTTAGAAGAAAATTTAACTTTTAAAATAAGATAAAAGAAGAAAACATAAATTATGTAAGTATAAATCAAGATAATATAATTCATCTATAGTATGATTTTAGCATGATCAGCATGTATTCAAACATTAATATAAAATGTTACGTATGTAGTATAATTTATTTCAATGCACCCCCGTGTACAACTTATTTTTTAATTTTTAATTTTTTTATAAAATTATTAATCCAAGTTTATTTAACTTATGTTTTAAGTTTTACTATTTTTAAAAATGTGTATACTTTTTATTTTTAACAGTAGGAATATTTTAATCATTTAAAAGGGACTAAAACTCCTTACTTTTAAAATAAATAAACATATATAGAAGTATGATTTTGTTAGTCTGGCTAAATAATGAACGATTAGTCTACTCTAAAAAACTTAATTTTTTTTTTACTTTTTTCTATAAACTTGTTAATCAAGTTATATTTAATATATAAACTAAATTTTATTATTTCTATAGATGTGCACATTTTTTAAAAAATTTTAAATACAAGACTATTAGCAATTTTCAACCGTTAAAAATGGCTAAAATATCCTTACATTTAAAAATCTAAAAAAATATATATCAAAATATGATAATACTTGATTTATACATTAAATACATCTAAATTAATGAGTTTATGAAAAAAGGTTAAAAAAATTTAATAAGTTTATTAGTGTGGGTTAAGTAAGTTATTATTTAGCTCAGGCTAATATGATTATGTCTTATATATACACATCTTAAAAAATGATAAAACTTAATTTGTAAATTAAATAGAATCATATTAACAATTTCAAAATTTTTAAAAAAAAACTAGACGTCTCAATCGGGTGTATTGAAATATTACCTGTTTTATATTACATATAAATAAGGGAAATTGGCCACTTAGGCTTAGGCCTCCTGAGCCTGCCCCATGTAGTAGGCATCTTCAGTTCAAATCCCCTTTGCAGCAATTTGTGTAATAGCATTATATGGCGGTGTCATTTCTCCCTAAAATTTTTTTGAGGGGCATCCGCCAATTTTGATATTTAGGACATTCTGTTAAATAAAAATAGAAATATTGGTAAGATACGTGTAGGATTAAGAAATTATAAGAATATCTCAAAAGCTTGATTGTAATATTAATTGAGAACTTAAAAAAAATACTAATTGAGATGACGTATGAATACCCATAAAAAAGGGAAATTGGGTTCTAATTCCTCAACTTTGAGTTTGTTTGAACTCTAACCTTATTTAGACATCAAATTCCTCAAGATTCAAGACTTTAAAAAGCATGTCTTAAAATTATTTTTGTCCAATTCAACCTAGCCCAAGTTGCTACCCACTTGTGAGATGTTCTTTCGAATGTGGTTTATTTTTTATTTTTTTTGAGAGAGAGGTGGCTATTGTAAAGACAAAAATGATGAGTTTTCCAATTTGGAACTGTAGAAAATTTTAATTGGCCTTCTACCATACCTAAACCTTCAATGACTTCATTTACAATTGTTAATGGATATTGATGGTTAGTGTAAAAAATTCCAACAGTTCTATAAAATTACAATAATAAAACATAAACAATGCAATTCTATAAAGTACGTAGAAAGGATTTTCAAAACCAAACCGCATTGAACTTGGCACATGGCGAATTACAAAAAAGAATATTGACCACAGCAAACCAAGCACAAATAATGCTATTAGTGGAGTATCTCAAAAGCTATCCACACAATCGGAATGCAATCAGGAACTTCTAACAAGACCGGCCTTCTTGATTTTTGTTGGACTTGATGTCTCCTTAAAAGCAGATGGGCAAAAGTTACTTATGCTACACTGTCCGCAACGTGGTCTTAGTGGAGTACAGATGGTTTGTCCAAATCCAACCTGCGCATCAGAAGTGCCATGCGTGACAATGTAAATAAAATCGGATCTAGGATGAAGGGCATAACAGTCATCCCGTTGCAGATATAAGAGACTAGAGTACATCTGTGGGAATGAAAAAGCTTGCATTCATTTCAAACTTTAATTTGGGTTAGCATGGTTGCAAGATGTTTTTCAGCTGTAAACCCAACAGCATACATGATGAGAAAAGATACGGCTGTGACAGCAATTAGGAAAATCTGAAGCGAGTATGTGGAGGATAGCAAATGTAAAGATATAGGATTCGTCCATCGAACAAAAAGAAATCCATAAAATATCATCCTAACCATCAGAAATGGTTTGTGAAGATCAAACTGGGGCTAGTGACCCCAGGACTCAGAACTCACAGAGTCACCTGGACTGAGATTAGAGTCAAATGAAAGGGGTGATTAGGTCACTCACTAAGGGCAAACAGAACTCGGGGGAAGGAAAAGAAAGAAACTAAATGACGTAGAAATCAATTTCAATCTGAAAACGTACTTACTCAGACTGTTAGGGTTCTATAGTCCTAGTATTTCTAATGATGAAGTTAAGAGCATAGAACCAAATGAACTTCACACTGCTTTGCCTTTGATGAGTTTCTGTACTATCTTGCACCCAATCTGGGAGTTAAAGGAGGTAGCCGAATTGATTCATGGAAGCAGACTTCTTTAATCCAAAACACAAAAGGTGATAAGAAGAAAATCAGCCCTTCAAGTTCTCAAATAATTTTTCAGGGAACGTTAATGCTGGAAACAGTATAATCCCTAGTTTCATATTCATCAATCATTCTCATTACCAGACAGACATCGGGAATGACATCCACAAAGAAAAGTAATCATTTCTTGTAGCAAATGTCAGAGTGACAGCAAGACTATATCCATGATCAGATACAGTGGAACACAAGCAAAAAGTTGGTAAAATAATATAGTACTCGAAGATATATTTACCAATAGAGGGTTGATTGGAACCCATTCTTCCTTTGGGAGCCACAACTGCAATGCCACTCTTGTTTCTTCAGGGGAGGAAGTTTTCTAAAAAATCAATGGTTTAACAGAACAATATCTCAGCTTTTTCAGCAACATAAATCTGCGAGTTAGAATCTGTATAGATTTCAATAGGGGCAGGTGGAAAGCATTTCCATCAGACAATGAAATCATACCCATTTCTAACTTCAGGGTAACAGCATGTGAAATATTACCTGATTTGTGCCAGCTCGCTTTACCCATCCAAGACGATTGCAAATTCGATGCACATGTGTGTCCACACATATTCCTTGGACATTATTCCATCCAATCTGCATGACCTATGTCATCCCAGGAAATAAAGAATTGAGAGCAAATCATGCCATGCTCAATATAAAGAAACATGCATCTTTTGTTGGCCCAGCAGGTAGGCCTGTCTTGTAATCCATCATCCTGGTTGTCACTAGGGAGACACTTTCCAGAGATGGTTAGATCAATGGCAGAACATGCCTGATCCAGTATCGAACAGCCAAATTGTGGTCTCAGCCAAATCAAATGTACTGTCACCGCTACCCAAACCATCTCAGGATTGATGGAGAAAGCAGTACACACTTCAAATTGGCAATTAAGTCCACAAACTATCACTGTCTGAGTGCAAAGATCTATACCTTAAGAACTATCTCCTTCAAGCTTCATTGAGCATTGCTTATGGTTGGGCCCACTGCAACTCCAATGAATCAACTCTAATTGCCACATTTTAGTTCTATGTTTGACAAGACCTCCCAAATAAAGGCCTGTGCACAATTTATGAGTTCCATGGTCCAGAAAACTGGAAATGGCAACAGCAAGGGAAAGACTTGCATTCTTGCTTTAAGACACCTACTTCGATTCTTCGATTAGTGATCAACCTAACTTTTTAACCCCCTATATTTAACACGACAATTCACATAATAGTCAGATTGGATATCCAAAAAAATATTCGAGTTAGGTTGGCTGGACTTAGAGGGGCACCAAGCTTTGGATCAATATAGACCACAGAAGACATCGTGCGAATGTAGGATCCAGTTTGGTTTTAGTCCAGTTTCCTACTGCTAAGTTGAGAATTTCTTGCATAAGCAAGATTTGATCAAAATTTCGGATTGGACAGATAGGTCTTGGATTTAGCAAACCAAGTTTTGCCCTAAATTCCAATACAATTACTGTGATCCCCGTCCCAAAATCTTCATCAGAGACCTATCCCATAGGCGGTCAATTACAAATTTACAGCTAATGACCACCCACCGTAATGGATCCCCATAGAACATGGTACAATAGAAGATATTCATGGGTGTTTCTTATCCAGGACAAAGCACCAATATATGAATAATTAGGACTTTAGACTACCATGGCCCATGTCCAGTGTTCAGGGTCAATCAATTGTTCCACATTTCTATAGTTCTAGATATCAATAGTTTCAAAGTGCGAATGCAAAGACTGAAGAAAATCAATTTACCAGATGAGCCATCTTGGGACCTATTCCAGGAAGTGACAGTAACTCCTCCAGGGTGCTAGGGATATCCCCTCCATACTTTGAAAGACAGATTGCTGCAATTTTCTTCATGTAGCCAGCCTTCCTAGTGTAAAATCCAACCTGATAATGAGCACACCATCATTGTTATACCATCTGTTTTACAGATTGAATCTGACGAGAGAGAGAGAGAGAGAGAGAGAGAGAGAGAGAGAGAACAAGGGAACGCATATATGAAAAGATGCAAAGAATGGTAGCCAGAATCATACTAAAAAATGATGCCAGCAGTAGAGGCTGAGACGAGCCACAACTATACATCTAGCCTGCTCAAGCCCCCCTCAGTCCAAGAAGGCCATGGTCTGAGACCCAATAACAGGATCAGGTCAGAGCTGCAACAGAAGTAGGCATGTCCAGGGCCAACTCTCTTAATTTAGAGAGTTCTAATAAAACAAACCACATTTCTCGAATAGTTTTAGTTCTTAGAGAGTTGTTTTGTACTTTCTGGAAATAGAAGTTGCTCTGCTTGTCCAATGTATGACCACCAGTGCCATTGGCCCATTGTTAGATAGTAAGTGAGATGATTTTTCGAATAAATGCAGTTCAGTGAGCTATGCATATCCAAAAGTCTGTGGTGGCAAGGAACACAGAGAGGTGCCCATCATAACCGTAGTTTCGTGTTCATATGCTAGTCTGTCTGTACATCCAAGGTATATATAAATCACTCACTCTATAGATCAAGAAATGGTGCATGTATAACCCACAGGTCAATAACCCATAGGTCCCTTCTTTGTTGGCTTGACTCTGGGCCTAGACTTAAACCCAAACAATCCTCAGGTCAAAGAAGCCTAAGTTCTTGGCATGCCTGGGCACAGCTCATGTATCCAACACCCATATACCAACACACCATTAATCCAAGATCCACGAAATTGCCGAACATGCTGAAATTGAATGCAAGGAAAGAGTTTCCCTTTTCCAAGTCCTCCCACGCAACTTCTTCAATAAAATCAAAGAATATAAATGTTTATTAACATTAATGAGAAAGAAAGACCCAAGAAAAGACATACTGGGAAGATCAAACTCTTGATAGTTTCTTCGTCAG
Organism: Annona cherimola; assembly: GCA_030490835.1. NCBI lineage: Eukaryota > Viridiplantae > Streptophyta > Magnoliopsida > Magnoliales > Annonaceae > Annona > Annona cherimola. Next base: position 114,232,351 of record CM059971.1, read on the forward strand.
CATCAACAATAGCATGAGCATCCAATAAACCATTTTGAGAGAGTCGCTGCACTGCCCCTACATGATTTATTGAATTTACCAAATCAAGATCCTGAGCTATGGTCCAATGCAAATCCTTCGAACTTACTGCAAACAGAACTGAATTTTTTTTTTTTTTTTTCAAAAACAGATTGCCTATGATCATGGTAAAGCATTGGATAGATGGTCCCAGTGATTAATTACATGAAAAAGGTGTACCTAATGCATGAATTCCCCACCATTTTGAGGATTAGAGAGGGCAAGAAGTAAGCTTTACCTTCAGTTCGTGAAGAAACTACTTCCGTAACTCAAACTAGCACTACTAAGGATGAATTTGAAAATTTTTAGTGCAAATCATTTTAATTTTTAGGTCTAACGTAAACTGAACCCACACAAGGATCCCACCATTGCAAGCTCTCCAGGTCAAGATTCACCCTGTCTAACCTTCTAGAGAATCTTCTGAAGAAACTGTTTTCTCGACTCAATCCAGCATCACCTAATATGCAGGTGAAAATTATGGCAAACGCCATTTTAACTCTCACATCTGATGTAAACTTAACCCATACAGCAGCAATGATGGTAGGAAATACATAACCTATGAAGGATTGCTCCAATCCAATAGCATTTTTTCAGATCATTTGGGCACTTGCACATGAGATGCAAACACCGTGGTTTCTGAAATATGAGCTGTCATCATGTCAAATAATCAGATGGTCTATGCTTAGGGTTAGCACTTGCCATGCGTAACTCCATCCTTTGTTTGGCTCGATAGAAGTGATGACACCAGAACTGCAAACCTTCTTTCCTGATTGAAGGATAAGCAAATATGTGGTTAAATTGCAATCTTTGCCTCTTCAGTGAGACAGCTGACAGTACAGTTTTTTTACAGGCAAAAAAAATAAGGAAAATAACCAATAGACATCAGGAAATTAATTATAGAAACCCAATATATGTTACCTTCACATGCCCAATACTGGAGAGGTGATAAATGCCTCACAAAAAATGTAAAGGACAGAAAGACAAAAACAAGAACAAGCAATTTGTGAAGAAATTTAGCAGTCCTGATGGATAAAGAATACCACATATTGCTAAATGGCCATCTTGAAAATAGTTTTGGTTCTTAAATGTAGCAGACATTACAAATCAGTAGTGAATAGTGCCTGCGTGACTAGCTAATGGACTGCGCTATGCACCAACAATATGCCTACAGTTAAATTAAAATAAATAAATAAATAAATGAGTATCTATCTTGCCTATGAACAGGTCTATCAAATCACTTTTTGGTTCATAATACCTTGGGAGGTAGAGAGCTGCCAGCTTTCTCACACCCCATTGAATCTACTGGAGCATCTTCGGAAATTCTCATTTGCCGAATACCTTTGAGGATTTCTTCCCAATTCGCTGGTGGACCCATGGCATTTGCTGGAATTTACAGTTTAATTTGACCCTTGTCAATAGCAGAGAAGCATGGGAAGTTCAGATAATAAAGCTCATACTTGAATTCTGCTCATACTTGAATTCTGATATAGTTAAATGTGCTCGAAAAAATGGAAATATATTTAAGGTGATGAATTCTCCTGTTATTAACCACTCCCTCATTATCTTTCAGCCAAATTCCACTTCAGAGTTCCCATTTAATGATGAGAAGATAAAAGTGCTATTACCAAATACCTTTCAACTTGTTGCAAAGATCACTTCCTTCTTGCGAAGTTGTAGCAGAGCTCAGCTTTGACTGATCTGCAGAATCGTTTTCTGAAATATCAGCGCAGTGCAGAAAGTAGGCAGAGGCCCTTACCGATTACATGTTGCTTACAGTGTATTTAAATGTGATTCACAATCCATTGATCCAAGACTTTGATAAAATGGGCACAATTGCTATTGACGTGTGGACTCAGATTCCAGATTCCAAATTTGATGATCTTAGAAATCCAATGTCCTTTTTTCTGGCTAGGATCTTCTTTTCAACTATCCACTGCTGGGCATGTCTTGAAGAATAAGCAAGTCATAGCTCAGCAAGACTGGAAGATTCAGTTTGCACACGTGGAAGTGTAAATGCTAGCGGAAGTTGATGGAGAGACAAATAGCCACATCGAACAATAATGGAACAAATAAAGTTTCTATGCATGCATATGACTAGAAATAGAGAATTGATGCACAAAGAACAGTGAAGATGGTAATATCAATTCTTCTGTCGTTCAGTGAAATGAATGAACATCTGGTGCAAAAATTTCTTGTTTTTGCCCTCTCTATTAAAAATAGAAATTGTTTGGTAAGACAAGTAATAGATTTATCAAATACAAGAAACAACAAGCAGGGCAGAAATACAAATCAAGTAGTAGTCTGGCAGCCTAGCCTCAACACCTAAACCTACCCAATGGCTAGGCCCACAGCAGCCCTCTGAGTCCAATAGTAGTATAACAATATCATAACATATCAAACACTAACCGCGTCAAGAGACCCCAGATGCTATCATCAATCAAGCCCAATGAGCATGCAGTGCAATGGCTAATGAAGGATTATCAAAAATGTTAATTATTTATTGCACAAACTGTAGACCGAGTGTAGATTATTTCCTCTTTCTTTCAACAAAAAATTGTTATCATGAAAAATCAGGAAGATGCAGGAATGGAAAAAGAAGAACTTACTCAAATCAGTTGATAACTTAGGCTTCTGATATGCAAAATCCTCAATATTTGGTAAGCCACATAACTGCAAAAAATATAGTGGTTAATATGGGAAATCAGCAACTATAACAGACAAATAACTAAGTGCGCCAGATTGCTCTATTGGTTTAACAAATAAATAAGTATGCCAGACTGCATTATTTGTCTAAAGTTAAGTATTCTTGGATAAGTTACTGGAGGTATGGCATGTGTGGAGCTGCTAATCAGCCTTGTTTTGCACTCACACCTTCCACAAATAATCTGGAAATTGGAGACAGCCCTAACAATGATGATAGCGGCAGTAGTGAAAATGATGGAAAGGAATATGAAAACATGAGGAAGTGCAGCATGAAAAGCATTTCCACTGAGAGTATGCGCTACCTTGGTATTTATTAAAGGTGGAAGTCAGATTCAACTTGGCTAGGTTATGAGAACCAACCCAGTTTAGAAAAGGAGTGGATTCAAACTCCAGAAGTCAGCAATGATGAGAGAGAGAGAGAGAGAGAGAGAGGTGTCCATTCACATCACAGCATTAATTTTGTCGTCATTTGCTGAGCTGAACTTTTAAAATGGATGATTTCAAACTCCTCGTTAATTAATGTTCGTCATTGCAAAAACCCAAACCTATACATGCTTAAAGCACTCACGGTGTGCTTTGCTATTATTTCATTCATGTGGCCAATCAGGTATTGTACTGCATCAAGCACACGCAAAAGGCTCCTTAACCAACCCCATTTCTTTCAAAACATTAGATATTAGTGCCAGCAATTGCAGTGTTGGTAAATACGTCAGGCTGCTTAAGAAAGAGGGAAAAAAGTAAAATAGAAAAGGAGGACGAGGGTTTAGGATAGGACAGTTCTCAATCCACCACTCCCAGAAGTCTGCACATGTAGGACCATCATCAGATAATATTCCCCTAAATACAACATCTTTTCCAATTCTAGAAAGCAATTTGAGCTTTAATCAGTGGTTTACAAGCACTTTTGTGATAGATTATTTCAGTGTAAATTGCTTACCTGCCAAAGAAGTCAGCAAGTGCAAAACAAAGATTGTATTCACAAAAATTCACAAAGTCAAATTTTTTTTGCTTACCTTCTCATCAGAAGATTCTGTTTTTGAAACGTCCGAGATCACTTCAACTGTTCTTTTCACTCTCTTTTTTCTCGCAAAAACACGTCTCTCACTTTTGGAAACTCCATCAGAAGTTTCCGAATCTGCAAAAAAACATGAAAATGTTGGAAATGGCAAGACAGTTGAGATTTCCTAAACAAGAGAATTGTATTTCCGGGAAAAGGAAAACAAATGACATTGTAACAAGCAGAGGTACTAACATGAAACTGTATGCATGTGGTAGGGCCCTGCACCTTAACTTTTAGCTTTTAAACAAAACGTGAAAAGCTGATGGATGAAAACATTATAGCATGACATAATTCTGCACTTTTCTACCAAAGTTGTATGGCAGACTTTCATTGAGAGGTTAGATGACTTCAGGACTTTCTACCAAAATATCACATTAGGGCAATCGCTCTCGCACTGTTTGTTAATTTTTAGATACTACTCTGACATTCCCATGGTTTTATAGCCTGCATTAAGCATAGAAAAATAATTCGTTAGTGTTTTGGGCACTCGTCTAATATACTTTCCAAACCTGTCACATTCTCATGCACCCATCAATCATCTGTTTCGACTATGAATCAGATGCCACTACCAGTCCGTACATCCTAGCAGCTGGTTCCAACCAGCCCCACTAAGCAGGTCGAGAACGACTGAACAACGCGAAACCAAAGTAGGGCTCAAAATATCAATTTTGGGTGGGGTGGGGGCGGCAGGGGCGGGGGGCGGAGATCGAACATCAAAAACTCGGACTCGCAGATCCAGCACAATCAACCAGATAAGAAGGCTCGAGGAGATTTTGTCGCAATGGAATTACGGAAAGAAAAGGAGATACAAAAATAGAAAATCAAAAAAAAAAAAAAAAAAAAATCAGGGATGACAGGAATCCAACCAACCTGCTTCGGGCTCTAGTTTGGAGGCTTGGATTGGAGATTGGAGAGGCGGCCTGGAAGAGCATCTTCTCGTCAACGGCATTTTGCAATTCCGGAAAATATCAGCGGTCGAGGGGGAAGGTCGGAAGGCAGAGCTCCAGGGAAGAGCGGAGGAGAGTGGCATTTTGGAGGGAGAGTGATCTTTATACTTTTGTCGTTTTCCCGGTATTTTTTTAGCGTTGGATTTTAAGCTGCAGACCAGGTAGGTCTTTGAAATTTAAATAGAGAAGGAGGAGGTGAAAAGTAAAAAAACAAAGCGGGCACGGTAAAACGCGTGGCACGGGGAGGAGCACAAAATGCGAACGGTTGGGTGGGAGCGACGTAGGGGTGTTAATGGTCATGGTCAATCTGTTAACCCGCTCGTTCAATCCGTTAAATGGGTTTGGGTTGAGATTTTTGAATAAATGGATTATGATCCGCTAATCCATTCAACCATTTAATTAAATAAACGGATTAGGGTTGAGGCTTCGCAACCCGTCAACCCGTCCAACCCGTTTATTTAACCCGTTCAACCCGTATAACTCATTTAATATAATATATTATAATATATATGTAATATTTATAACAGGAATTGGTATTAAAGAGATGACTTGAGATTAGAGCTGATGTTTTCAAGCCAAAATAAATTAAATTCAGATATGTTAGTTTCGAATTATTTAATTTATTTAAATTTACAGACTTCATTAAAGATTTTTAGCATGAAAATTAGTAACAAACACAACTCGTTAACCCGTTTATTAAATAGGTTGTAAATGGGTTAGGGTTGAAGTTTTTTAAATGGGTTAATAAATAGATTAGGGTTGAGATATATTAAATGGGTTAGGTTTAGGACTAGACTCCAACCCATTCAACCCGATCCGTTAACACCCCTAGAGCGACGAGAGGGAAAATGGACTCTGCCAGGTGGGTTCGATTAGGCTAGGATTAAACACTTTGCGCTTTATCAGTTCAATATTTCAATTAATTGTTAAAATGGGATTTTCTTATTAGAAAATTATTTAATTATGTTAGTATATTTTGCGTATGTTTTTAAATAACTGTTAACAAATATTAATTGGTCAAATCATTCGGCGTGTTTTTTCCGACACGATACACGCGCCGCTTGGTTAATCCATTCCAGCTCCAATAAAAAGGCCAAGCCTCAGGGAATCCATGCCATTGTGACCATTAGATGCGACACTAACGTGGGCAGGGCTCCATCGCAGGCGCAGCGTTCCCCACCGCCTTGTTCGCCGTTGCCTTTTTTGACGGCGAAGGCCAGCTGCCGGCTGCCGACTCCGTCTCCGTGGAACTGATTTCAACCTACCGTAGACATTTTGGGATGACAATTCTTTAATCAGCAGGATTATATGCGTTTTTTTCATTCGCTTTAATCAGCTTGATTTATCTTTGACTACAGCTTGCAAACAAATTTACGGGCAAAATATAATTTATTTGTCGTATTTATCTTTTTTTAATATTTTAGTTAAAAGTTTTTAAAAATTATTTACCAGTTTTTAATATCTGTCGTGTTTACCATGGCTTCTGATATTTTAATATTTACCATCGCGCGTAGGCCGGGTTTCATGAATGGAAATAAATGTTAAAACGACTGAGGACAAATTTAAAAATCGAAAGAGAAAAAAAATGAGAGAAATTTAACATGATTACGAGTAAAAAGAATATACGGTAGTTGTATGTAGAAGTATAAATAAATAATTCAAAAATATGACAATAATATAGAAATGTATAAGAGTCCGTGGCAAGTATAAGAAAAGTTTTTCCATTTTTCCCCTTGCCAAGTATAGCCACGATGCAATGCAAATTTGTCCCTCGTTTGCCCTTGCATTTTAATTATTTGTTGATATTTGTCCGTACAATTAACATACTTATTTCCACTGTGCTCTTATCATATCATATTATTTTTTCGGTATTTTAAAATGCATTTAATTTCACTGTTACCACTTCCATTCAATTCCATCTATATTAAGTACTAAATCTCTAAATGTTCCTAATATTATTCTCTCGAATGATGAACCATTTGCATTGATATTTTGTGAACATGATTTTAAAAAATTAATAAAAATAATATTGGTAGATCTTTTAGTAAAGTAGTATCATAGGCAAAGATACAATTCAGCAATGGTGCCCGTGCTAAAAAATACCCTCCACTTGACAGTAATAAAAAAAATATCGTATGTTAATTTCTTCACACTTTTTAATGTAATTTAATATTTTAGTTGTTCTATTATTTTATACACTTCTAGTTTTTTGATTATGTATTATCATGCCAGAGCATAAAAATTTGTATTCATATTTATCCAAGAGGCCTAATCTTTTCAGGTCGGACGTATGACGTCTAAAAAAATATTTATTTTATTTTTCTAGGGACAAGTAAATTTAGGTGCATTAAATTTATAAATCAAGTTTTACTATTTTTAAATATTTTTTAGATTTTTAAACATAGTGGCATTTCCATAATTTTCTGAGACCTCTAAAAATTACGCGAATGCCATTGTGTTTAAAAATAAAAAAATACTTAAAAACATCAAAAAATGGTAAAATTTTGTTTATAAATTTAATACACCTAGATTTACTTGTCCATGAAAAAAAATAAAAAAAATGCATTTTTGGGCCGGATGCACGGCCTTGACATTGTCTAGTAAAACTTTATATATATTTACGGAACATGCTCAGCAACTATTCTCACATGTAGGTTCTTATTTTGTTCGTTTGATATTTATATACACTGTAACGATTAATATTATAATGAAGCAAATTTTCACTGTCTTCATATCATAGGGAGTTTTTTTTTAAAAAAAAAAATTCCTCCCACTAGGGAAATCTATAAACCCCACTAATAATGGAAATTGCAACACTCACATTAAGCGAGACTTAAAAACTTTTGTCGATGTTGTGGCATCATACGGCGCAACCACCAGGGCGCTGACCGCTGGCGGCACATATTCTTATTGGTAACAATAAAAATGGAAAAAAATTCTTTCAATTTGTATCTCCTTTCGTTTGACCTGGCATCTTAGTTTTTAAGTACCCGGCCATCATATTTTTCAGAATTTTATATTATAATTGTTTTAATATATTTTTTCGCAATAATTATATATATTTTAATATAGTCTCTTTATTTTGTTCATTATTATTCGCACCACAATATTGTTACTATTTCGCTTTTTATTTTTTAAAATAGTTCGATGTGAGTTCATGGTGCGTTTGGCAATCCATAAAAAATGTCAACTTAAAACTTTTCAATCTAAAATTTTTAACTCTCAATCACTATCATATTTTTTAATTATTTGTTCACATTTTCCTATACAACTACTCTACTTTTCAATCATTTCTACATAACTATCTACACAACTAACCTATCTATTTTAACTTTATCTACTTTACTACTTATCATTACCCCTATCATATCACATCATTTGACAACTTTTACTCTTCAAAACTTTTCATCAAAAATTTTATTAATTACCAAACACACACTTAGTAAGGGGGGAAAAAATTAACAAAAATGAATGGAAATAAAGCGGTAATAAAGTGAACTCAAGTAAAAATAAATAAGTTAATTAATATGAAAAAGCGGTAATAAAGTATGATAATTGCACGAAAAAGTGTTGAAAAGTTGAAAAAAATTCCTTTTTTTTCTTTCTCTCTTTTGATGGATTTTTTTTGTTTTTTTCCTTTCTTGATTACGAAACATACCGAATTTTTTTCCTATTTAGGGGGTGTTTGGCAATGATAAAAAGTTTTCACTTAAAACTTTTCAATCTAAAACTTTTCATTTTCTACAACTCTTCTATTTTTTAATTATTTTTTTACATCTTCCAACACAAATCACCCTACTTTTCAATTATTTATACACAATTACCTATACAACTAACCTATCTATTTTAACTTTATCCTCTTTATTCCTCATTATTATCCCTATCATATCACATCATTTGACAATTTTTATTCTTCAAAATTTTTCACCAAAAGTTTTATTCATTACCAAACACCCCCTGTCAGACCCGGAATGCTAAAATTACTGGAAAGGCAGGGGGCGCTTGCAAACAGCAGGAAAGTGGGGGCAGAGTGGCCTTTTTACCACCCTACGAGCGGCTCACGAGCCACGAAGATGCAGAGAGGTCGGTTTGCTTGTCATCTTCACGTCCGCAATTACATTCCGTTTGGGAGGCCGTCATGCTTTAAAAACATAGCGTTCAATTCCGGTAACCTGTCTTGCGACGCTCTCGCGTCTGGCAATCAATCCCGCTTCCTTGGGATTACCCATCCGGACGTTCTCTCTCCCGTTTCGCATTCCAGCCCCATCTTCTTCTGTTCTCGCTCTCATGAACCGATGATGGAAAGCGATTCAGTTCGAATTGGTTGAGAACCGAAAGGAGCAAGACAGAGAGCTCTCGCTGCACGATGCTCTTTCCCAACGGCAGTTGATTATGACGTGGAAAACGAACGATCCCCACGAGCGTTCGTTATCTGGAGCAGCGGAATACAATGGCCTTCTCAAGGTCAGGTTTTCTCCTTGCTCGTTTGGATTTTTCAATGTCTCGAGGTTTCGATCTGTTAGATTCTCCTCCATAGGCCTCTTGGTGATTGAATTAGTTTTCCCTGCTTTTTTTGGGCTGCGGTTAGGGTTTTTATTGATATTGTAAGCACTGGTCTCCTAATTCCTAAATGATTCGATTCGAGGATGAAACAGAGGCAGAAAATTGAAGAAATTAGACGTCAGCTAGGCATTCCATTGACCTAAGATTTCGTGACTGCTGCCATGAGCTTTTCCTTGGTTTATGTTGGTTATTGTGGAATGTTGGGTGATTGATCCGACTCAGTTTGATGCGTTAACAACTGCCATGTACCTCGAACTGCTGGTGAACGTTTGCATTGGCTAATTTGGCTTCTTTTCTGTTTTACCCACGCACGTCTGGAATAAAAAGGGCAAAATTGACATGCGTGGATTGTGTCGTGGTTGATTTGTGGGACGCAATGTGGAGAATCTATTGTCAATTGGGAAGGGAAAGAACAAGAAAGTAACACCAACATGGTTCGTTGAAGTATGCTATTACTAGTATACACCTTAATCGGAATGTTAGCTATTCCATATTCATGGTTTCATGCGGCCATTCTGCTGCAATTCTGTGCTGCTTTTCGATGGCTCCAGAGGCAAAAGATTGCTGTGCCCATCTATGTGGTCATTTCTTGTCAGTCACGCCATTTCGGTGATTGGGCTATAATGCCACTTACGATCTCAAGTAGCAGTTGAGAGCCCATTCCAGTGGAGGAAAAGGATGATGATGGATTTGGAGCATCAAAGAAGATATAGTTCCAGCAGCTGCTCGAAGAGGCAGTGACAATGGCAGCATTTTTCGAGGTGTTATTTATTGAAGAGATATAGTTATGGTTGCTGTTGTTAAACATTAGTTGCCCTGAATATCCTTTTGAAATATTTTGACGTAAATGAAAAAGTTTTTAATTTTTTATCTTTTCGGTGCAAGAAAACTACATGAAAGATTCTAACTTCCAAATTTTCATGGTCATGGATGGTTTGGACCTTGGCCAAACGTAAGAAAGAGTGCTTACCTAAAGATGTCGATTTTATCCATCGGTTGGCAACAGGAAATAAAAGAAGAGGAGGACCTTTGATAAATCAAAGATAAATCATAGCTTTATTTTTCCAGTCACTTTTCAAATCCCCAGTTTGTTTGGTTTGACAGATTGTGATCAATACAATATATTGCGATATATAAGGGAGTTGTCTTGTTTAACATTATATTTATGATAAATCCAATATATTTGGTTATTGGTATTCGAGTTGATAGTTTGGCGTTGTAATCTCAAAGATTAGATTGTTATATTTGGCCACAGTTTGAGAAAGAGTGTCAATGGAAGTAGAAAATTCAAATGTTTCTCTTACAATGTTTGCCCAATATTCATTTTTCAATCTGCAATCTGAAGAATCGGTACTTTTTGTTTTAATTTTTTCTTTTCTTTTTAAGAGAACTTCGTTGGAATTATTTAACTTACAGCAGTAATTCTGAACATGCATTCAATACTTGGGCATTTCATTTTCCATGTTAAACTCTAAGAATTGCTTGAAATCATTTTTTAAGATGTCTGATTTGTAAGAAGATAACCAGGGTCTGTTTTCAATTCAGGTTTGTTGCATCTGGAAATATTAGGAGAGCTGGGAATTTCTTTTTAGCAGGGAGGCCATCCAGCACCTCAGTTGCAAGGGATCATGGGACATTCAGACTACCAGCTGCCATGCGCGGGCTATATTCACAATATAAGATTTTTAGCAAAGGATTTCTTCCATCTTCCACTTGTAAAGCACAGGAAATTCTACTTAGGACTAGTGATGCAAGGAAATTGTCTGTTGTTTCAGCAAGCAGTTCCATGAAACATCATGCCCAAATTGCTTGGAGAAGACTTTCACATATATGTTCTTACAGCGGTCCAGCTTTTCCACCTATAAGTAGAACTGCTTGTGCAGCAAGTGTGGCATTCACCAGATCGCACCTGGTTCCTAGTGTTTTTGCCTTCATTATTGGAGAGGTAGCATGGACTCAGAGGACGTGTGCAGATGCTGAACCCTTACCATACGTGAATTCATTTTACACTCGGGCACAAGATGGGCATATCTATTTTACTTCATTCTTGTTCTCAGTTGTGGAGGGTTTCATTTTACTTCTAAGAACGTTCTATTTGTCAGTTTTATTTTTTCCTGCATTAGCTTTGGCTCCATTTGCTGATTCTTTTGGTGTTCAATTCAGAAAGATGTGGCTTCAACTAGTCCATCATACTCTGGAAAGAGCTGGTCCAGCATTCATAAAATGGGGCCAATGGGCAGCCACTCGTCCAGATCTGTTTCCTACAGATCTGTGCAATGAGTTGGCAAAGCTTCACAGCAAAGCACCAGCGCACAGTTTCAATTACACCAAAAGGACAATTGAGAAAGCATTTGGTCGAAAGCTTTCTGAAATTTTTGAAAATTTTGAGGAGACACCTGTTGCATCTGGAAGTGTTGCGCAAGTGCATCGAGCTTCTTTGAGATTTCGATATCCAGGTCAAAAAGTCAAGCCAATTGTAGTTGCTGTAAAAGTTAGGCATCCAGGTGTTGGTGAATCGATTAAGAGAGATTTTGCCATCATTAATTTGGTTGCTAGAATTTCAAGGCTGTTGCCAACATTGAACTGGTTGAGACTGGATGAGAGTGTGCAGCAGTTTGCTGTCTTCATGATGTCACAAGTTGATCTTGCAAGGGAAGCTGCTCATTTGAGTCGCTTCATTTATAATTTCCGGAGGTGGAAGGATGTATCCTTCCCCAAACCTCTATATCCTCTTGTCCATCCTGCGGTCTTGGTTGAGACATACGAGCAAGGTGAAAGTGTTTCGCACTTTGTTGATGAACTAGGAGGACATGATAGAATTAAGAGTGCTCTTGCTCATATTGGGACTCATGCACTCCTGAAGATGCTTCTAGTATGCTCTCCTTATCTCTGTTTTGTTTCATTCCTTCATAAATGCTTGAAAGAATTGATTGTATTAATTTACTACCTTACAACACTATAATTTCAGAAAGCCTCTTAACTCTGCATCAATATTGGATGAAGTTACCCATCAAATGTCAATGGAAAACTTAACTGAAGGTGTTTGGATAGGTTTAATGGAGAGTATGATGAGGCATCCAGCGTAATCGGGTTTGTATTGCAAAAAGCATGGTGAATAAGTCATTAATGATAGAAACCAATTTGCATGATGGTTTTTTCAAGAAGTAGAGCAACAGCTGGTTTAAATAGGGTTTTCAGAATATATAGGTCCAATGATCGGAAAGATAGGATAAGATTTGAAAGGTATAGTTAAAGGATGGAGAGAATATAGGGTTTGTTTGGCATTCAGGAAAAGGAAAAAAATGTCCAGCCCTTTTAAGATAAGTTTTGATGTGTTTTGACATTTGAACTACCTTACCATACCACTACTTTCATTATTATTTATATTTACAATCATTTTTAAAATATTCTTCCATAAAACTATCGTATTTATATTTTGAGGGGCAACTGCCTTGTTTATTTTATCATTATTCTCTTTACTCCAAATCATTATCCTTATCCTTACCCTCTTCTTTAAAAAAATTCTCCATTTTTTTTTTTTTTTTGCATTATTGATACTAAATACCTATAATGGTTTTGTTTGGTATTCAGGAATAGGGAAAAAGAATTCCAGCCCTTCTTAGTCAAGTCTTGATGGTTTTGACATTTTACTATCTGCTTTCATTATTATTTATATTTACAATCATTTTTAAAATATTCTTTCATACAACTACTCTATTTATTTTTTGAGGGGCAGCTACCCTATCTATTTTATCCTTCTTCTCTTTCTCCAAATCATTACCCTCTTTATTTTAAAAAGTTCTCCATTTTTTTTTGCATTATTGGTTCTAAATACCTAAGGTGATTTTGCGGCACTACCCAGTCATCTTTAGCTTGTTCATTCTATTTGCATTAAATACTCCATTTTTTTGCATTATTGTACTAAATACCTATAGTGATTTTGCGGCACTACCTAGTCATCTTTAGCTTGTTCATTCTATTTGCATTAAATACATTCCGTATGTCTGGTTTTTGTTTGACTATTCTAAAACTGGCTGTGTTTGGTAACAAGGGAAAAAAGTACAAAAAAAGTCCACTTCTTCACACATCTTGTTACATTATTTGACATCTTAACTACTTAAGTATCTTTTTATTAGTAACACTATATTTTAATCATTTTTCACATTTTTCCATACAACATCATATTGTTTTTTCACATTTTTCCATAAGATACCATATCTATTTTAACTTTAATTTGTTTTCCTTTTAAAGTATGTTTGGGAAGTGATAAAACTTTTAAACAAAAAGTTGTTGAATTTCGAAGAAAATGATATTATATAGTAGGGGTAACGATGAAGAATAAAGAGAATAAAGTTAAAACAGATAGGATAGTTGTATGAGTAGTTATGTATAAATTATTAGAAAGTAGGGTAGTTGTATAGGAAGATGTGAATAAATGATTAAAAAATAAGGTAGTTATGGATAGTGAAATTTTTTTAATTGAAATTAGCTTGATATTTTTTTCTCATTGCCAAACACACCCTTAATCATTACTCCTATTATATCGTGTTACTCTCACGTTTTAAAATTTTTTGCGCTTTTTCTAAATATACTCACTACATTTGACTCTAATGCCAAATATACTTATGACGTTTTCAAAATCCTAAATATACCTACTGCATTTTCATTCAATCCCAAAAATGCTCATTCCATCACAAACCATTAGGTAGTTAATGGTAGTCTAGTTAAATGTTGGTCCAATTTTTGTAAATGCTCAAAATACCCCCTAGTGTAAAATAATAAAAGATGAAATGAAATGGAAGGAGAATAATATTAGGGCTTTCTAGATTTAGAGCTCTTGTGCAATTAGGGCAACGTGTTTAACTCTTTCAATCTAGCCCCCTACATTCAGTGAGTGTGATGGTAATTTTACATATTAGCTAATGGCGCTTGCTCATGTCTGTGATGTGATGGATATTTTTGAGATTAAATGCAAAACGTAATATGTATATTTGGGATTTTGGAAATGCCATGGGTCTATTTGGGATTAGTGTCAAATGTGGTGGTTATATTTGAGAAAAACCCAAATCTTCTCCATTTCCACTGTCACTTCTACTTCGTCCCCAATGGACCCTCATTTACTCCTAATTATTTTCTCCCATCTTATCACATTACTTTCTTTTCCCTTTCCCACTTTCCCTTACTCCCACTTTCATTTTCTTCATTCCCAATGAACTCAAGGTTGTAAAGCAGCTCACCATTTATTTACTTCCAGATTTACACCTGTTGTTTTATCTATTAAAATTATATCATTCCCAGACAAACTGAAAGTTAACTCAAGATTCTAAAGCATCTTGCCATTTAATTTCGGATTTAAGCATTCTCTTGCTTTCCTCATTCCCAAACCAACTCCTGATTCTCTAACAAATTATTCTAAAGTATCTTGCCGTTTTGTTTAACTTCAGATTTATGCATCATCTTATTTCATTTATTAAAATTACATCATTTTAAAATGTCATACACCAAGGAATGTCTTGTTTTTTGTAGTTGCTTGATGCTTTCTTGTATAAATTTAGTTGTAGTGTGGTCATGGTTCAGCTAGGTTTAGAGGCAGGTCATGGTCCAAATGCTTAGTTTTGCATCTAGTCCACCTTCAACCTTGATACTGGAAATCTGCAACCACTACTGTTTCTGTGTGCGCGCGCGCATCCTTAGCAACCCGCAGAAGTTTCAACAAACGTCTATGTTGCAATTCAGAATTTTTGCCAATAATTATACTTTGATATAGAAGAAATTAAGTATTCTGAGAACAAAATATTCTGCTTTAGTTGTGCTAGAATTTTTGTCTAAGATATCAAAACTTCTTTCAGGTGGACAACTTTGTTCATGCAGACATGCATCCTGGGAATATTCTTGTCCGAGTATCTCAGGCGCAGTCTTCTCGTAAACGACTCTTTAAATCTAGACCTCACGTTATTTTCCTTGATGTTGGCATGACGGCTGAGCTGTCTAAGAGTGATCGTGTAAACTTGCTTGAGTTCTTTAAAGCTGTTGCTCTTAGAGATGGCCGCACCGCTGCAAAGTGCACTCTCAGGTTGTCAAAACAACAAAATTGCCCAAATCCAGAAGCCTTCATTGAGGTAACCTTTGCCTTGTGATCCTTCAGTGTGTTTTCTACTATTCTCTTGTTAGTCTTTTCTCGTAATTTCACCCAATGTTGTTAGAACTGAACCGGTGATTGAACCAGTGAAGAAACTAGTTTGGTTTGAACCGGTTAACTGATTAAGTAAACCGGTTTGAACCAGTGATGTTAACACGACATATTTATGATGTCATAAATGTGTAGTTATTTTTAATTAATAATATATCAATAAATTATATATCCATACAAGAAAAAAATAATATAATTGGAGAAGAAATGGAGTGGCGTAGCTAGCTTGGGCAGGTAGCAAGATGATTTGGGAGCAAAAATAAAATGATGCGTTTTTTTTTTTTTCAGTGGCAAAGTAGCAAACCGCACTTCGGTTTTTTTAAATTTTTTCAGCCCAACCTCAGAAGCTGTCTGACACTCTGACACTCTTGACTTTGCCATTAGCTATTTTGCTTTCATTTTTTACGTTTCGTCCAAAGCGGTTCGACCGCCAATAGTGGTTTGACCGCGGTTTGTATGGTTCAGACGGTATAATCAATTAAGCCGGACCCGGGTATATTTGAACCATACTCAGGATCGGTCGAACCGGTCCGACCAGTTGGTTCGGTCCGGTTCTGATAACACTAGTTTCACTAGATGTAATTTTTGGGCTTATGCTTTTCAATCACATTGTTCTTGTGAAGCTGAGCTGATTGTTAGTTTCCGATATTCATTTTACTTTGTTGATACAAAAATTATTATTAAACTTCAAAAATCATTCCTTTTCGACATTGAATCTCTTCATTTCATTAGCATTTAATTTAGTCTTAAAGAAGTTCCATTCTGGGCAGAGAACACTTCCTGATAGATAAGGTTAAGTGGAACTGCAAGAACAAGAGGTGCAATCCATATGTATCATAATGGGGCATAAGGCTCTACTTTGTTATCATTACAACAGGCTCCAGGAAGGGCAACTGCAAGATGAGGGTGCTAGCTATCTGTAAGCATTCACACTCTCAGCCCAAAGAAGGAATAGTGTCCTCCCAAGACGTTGACTTGGCTGGAGTTGGTAATCAACATCTGTGAACTCTCTGGCACGGGCCCTGTTTTCTTTAATGTTGTTGGAACTGATTTTTGGGCCCGCAAATGTTAAAATTTTGTGCAAAAGTGCACCTTTTGTAAACGTGTTTACCTCATTGATAAATGCCATGGTCCTTCCAGGAGCTTTGATTTTCATGAATGCTTATTAAGATAATGTTTTGAGCTAATAGTGTCATATATAAGACACATGCACTTATAAGCTTAAAAAGACATGATTTGAGCATGTCTTCGAGAAAATTGTGCTCCTTTTTTAAAATAAAATAATCTTACCAGCTGACTCTTGGACACGTATTGGTCCATCAAAATGATGGCAACCATCATTTCCTGTTTCACGGCGTTGTTACTGTGGATGAAGGTTACTTCCTGTTATCGGACTACTACTGTAATTTTAATATCTTGCCACCTTTCTTGAATTGATTGGTTTTGCCTTTTTCTGGCTCTTTTCTGGTATTGAATCATTCCTAATTGCATCAATGTACTTAGGATTTTGTTTACATGGCCATTTCATGTCGCCCAAATGCACCTCCCATTTAAATCTCAGAATTTTTAGAGCTAAAGTTCTTGGATGTTGTCCCAGATTTTTCCTCAATGTGAAATCGAATTTTGATGGTTTCCTTCTACTTTTATGACGATAGGAGGTTGGGAGGTCTTTCAGTTTTTGGGGTACCGCAGAAGGGGATATTGTCCACCCTGCTGAGTGCATGCAACAATTGCTAGAGACAGTGCGGCGTCATAAAGTTAACATTGATGGAAATGTTTGCACTGTAATGGTGACCACATTGGTTCTTGAGGTAATTTCTTATGCACATAATATCCAAGAGATACAATTGCTACCTTGTAGCTGTGAGCTCGAAGCTCATTTTTACCCAAGTTTTGAGTTTGGATCAGTCGCTTACATTCCTTGCACAGACCTTGGGAAATGAAGAAATCTTAGAATGATGTGTTGTATCATCTATCTGGCGTAAGGAATAATGCTTTTCTGATTATGAAGCCCCATCGGCTAACAAAACAAATGATTTCTGTCACTGAACTGTGGGCCTTCTCATGCAGACCAAAACCTCCTGTAGCTTTATATTCTCAAGGATTATTATTCCTCACATTGCTTTTGTTTATTGAAAGTTTCTATGCATGGCCATGACTACTTAGGCATTTGGCTAGATAGATAAGAAAAAGGAATATGGGAGAATAAGATGGATATATGCCAAAATAATGTAATACAGAAAAAAGTAGTGACAATATCACCTTGGAAAGAGTGAAGGGATAACAGCTGATTCTTGCCATTATGCTTGTTACCAGCAAAATAGTCCAGTGGACAGAATTGCTGTATGATGTACTGTGATTTGTCTTCTGTTTTTAGTTTTAGATGGAATTGATGACTATTTATCAACTGTTTATTGTACATTGCTGCATTACCTGATTTGCTCCATTTGATTTGGCTGCTGATAATATTGGTAATAAGAAATGCTTAATTTGGCAGAGATTTTAGCATTTCCATTTGATCATAAAACACTTGCTCGTAATTTTTGTTTTGTTTTTTTTTTTGTTTTGAAAATCTAGATAATTTGCCAAGTTTGGATAAGCTTATATATTTTTTTGAATTTTAAATACAGGGGTATTGTGGTCATTGAAAGGTAAATCTTGGTTTATGGATAATGTACATCTGGATTTACAATTTCAAAAAGCAAAAACTATATATATATATGAGAGTTGTTCCGGTGCAGCGTCACTGCACCGGAACAGCGGTGCAGTTGCCCAAAAAATGGGCCCCACACATATTAAAATGCAATGAAACTTTATATAATCATTTATCCATATATAAATCATACCTTAGATGATTTAGATGTTGAAAAAACCACTTTAAAGTTGTTATTTACATCAAACTATTTTATTACATTGAATTTATACCATTTTCAGATGGAGCCCATATACATATCTGTTTGGGATGAAAATTGGTATGGTTATAAAATACATTATTCTAAATACAATGGGTGGAGTAGATTATGATTTGATGATCATGTGGGGCCCATTTCAGCGATGCTGCACCAGAATCTCTCTCTCTCTCTCTCTCTCTATATATATATATATATATATATATATATATATACATACATACAAGCAATACAAGCAAATGTAGTTGTCAACATGCTGCATGAACTAGATCAAGTTTTTGTGAATGGGAATGATGGCCTACTCTGTCATCAGAGTTGGATCTAAACTATAAACTTTTAAAGTAATATAGTAGATGATCCTTCATAAATTAGCCAATGGATTTCTGGAGCCATAAAATATGAATCATGTGTATGCCACTAATGGCAAGAGGCATTGTAAGAAGTTATTGGGTACCACTAGAAAGTAATGAGAATTTGCTTAAAGATCTAGGGATTGCAGAAAGGTAGGAAGTGATATTATGAATGGCATATTTATCAATTAGTTTTTGCCATGAAGCAAAAATTCTTCAGTCATCTTGATTTATAACTACAAGAACTGATCATGTGCTGAAAGATCGCTACAAGATGTATATTGAAGCTAGTTTGTAAATTTGATTTCCATACAGCAAACTACTTTTAGCTGCATCAATCTTCATGTTTGAACCAATTTTTCTTTACGGTGAGCCTTAAATTGCTAAAATGCTTGTCACTTTGGTTTCTTTATGCAAAATAAATCGATGGTATGTGAGATTTGTTGATTCAGTGTCTAGAATGCTGTTAACAATGTATACAACAATAAACACTGATCATTGCTGTCTAGACCAGTTCATGATATCTGTTTCTTTTTGGGACACTGTACAAGATCCATGATAATCCAACAATCACCCTGTGAATTTGGATATCATAGCTGCTCAGTTTCTTTGTCACCATTTGGATGATTAGATAACTCCACATGTAATAGCAAGCGCTGTCCAATTGGACCAATACTCCAATTAGGGTCTGTTTGGTACAAGGTTAAAAGAAGTGTGGAAAAATTCATGGGAATTTTTTTTAAGGAGTAGGATAATGATCAGGGATAAAGAGATAAACATAAAATAGGTAGGATAGTTGTACGAAAAGATGTGAAAAATTATTAGAATATTAAAGCAATAAAAAAAAAAAGGGAATTAGGTAATTAAAATGTCAACTCATATTAATAGGCGTGTAGAAAGTAGCAGGCAAGCTTTTTTCTCTATTTTTTTTCCATCTTCCCAATGGACTCGTAATGGAAATTTAGCAAATGCCCCATAATTAGATAGGTTTAATCAATGTTCATTAAGTGTGGGAATGAAGAAAGATCATTCCTAGTTTGGCTGTCCTAGGTGAGTGTGGTTCAATATGCATTGGCCATTTGATTATGTATGTTCCCATTTTCATTGTTAGAAACAAAGGTTTAATTTTTCAATTCCAAATAAAGTGCCATCATACTTCTTATGATGGCCATAATGCATATTAGGGCCTGTTTGGCCCCGCTTATTATGCAGGTTAAGCACTTTTGGCAGCCTTAAAAATGTGCACCGATTTTAATGAGTGTGTGGCAGTCACATGCAAAAGGGATTTTCCCTATTTATTCTCCTAAAAAGCAGGAATTGAGTTTTAAATACAGCTGGAAATCCTGGCTTATCCCAAAACTTGCGGAGCTTTTTTTTTCTTTTCTTTTCGTTTGTTTGCTTCTTTTCTTAAGTGTGGCCAAATAGGCCCTTGCTTAGATGGCTGTGTAGCTAAGGCTCTTGTCCTCTGGCGATTTGTTTGTATGCATGACCTGTTTGGACTTTTACATGCATCACTTGATGGAAGAACATTCAGTCTTAACATGTATTTTATAGTAAGAGCAGACGGATGAGGATTCACATATGAACGGAATTACTACATATTAGGTTTAATATTCTTTTGGTAGGTATGACTCCTTACAATAGTTAGTAATGTCAAGATGATAAAATTTTGCTATGGCTTTGCAGGGCTGGCAACGCAAACTAGATCCCGATTATAATGTCATGCAGACATTGCAAGCATTGTTGTTCAAAGCTGACTGGGCGGAGTCACTTTTCTACACTATTGAAGGACTTATGGCCCCATAGAATGCCGTGGTGGTCGCGCAAGGCATGGTCTAATTTTGTTGTTCCAAAACAATTTTGAAAGAGAAACTAATATGTAGAGGAGAAACACTTACGAGCTAAGCGGCTATTTTGCCCCGCAGCAATAAATTTTGCCTTGTCTTGGCTCTCAAGTTTTGATTTGCCTTTTCTGTTGGTTTGGCTTCTTGTGCCAGCAATTAACGTCCTTCTGTATTTATTTGTTTATTATCTCCCTAGGCAGACTAATTTGATCAATTTTAACAAATTGGTTTCTGGGGAAACAGTGTAACGGGAGAATGAAAGAACGAAAATAAATTGGTAAAAAAAAATCCTCTTGCGTTTTAGTCATTTGCATTTGTTGTTTCGTTTGGTTCCATGGATAAATTCAAATGCTTGTATTGGTTTTATGCGATTGATATCTCAATGAATCGCTAGGCGGGCTGTTCATAATCTCATCTTCTTCTTCTTCTTTTTCAATATCCAAATTAACCTGTAGCTTCCATCGCATGCAGAAAGCGGTCATCAGTTGATGAAGGTCATGTAGTTTCGTGTGGACGGTTAACAAAGCAGGCACATAACAGACCTACGAGGATGATTGCAGCCTATCGGATGCTCGAATAAATGGCCTATCCACGGAAGTTGGGGCATGAAGACAAGAAGAAACAGGTTGGGTCCCTTTACCATGTATGCATGGATGGATGCCACCACCTTGCTCAACTAATCTTCTTGCAGGGCTCATCGTGAGTTCCTGACTTGGCAGAATTAGGAAGTTGAAGTATGGAAAGATCAAAATAAAATGAAAAGAAATTAGCGAGTAATGAGAAATTCAGTTAAGAATTAGCTTATCCTCTAAAAGACATAACAGAGTAAAATGTGAAGAGTAAAGAACATGAGTGAATGTTGTGAGCTATTTAGTCTAAGATAACAAAAGTGGCCTAAAGTTCAGTAGGACCAAGTGAGAGCAGCTAGAAGCCCATTGGAGTGCTATTTTCCTAAAGAAATAACAGTAAACCCAGTACTCAGTATCATGTATGCTTTGAAATTTGAAGCATTGTACTGTTTAAAAATTTTAAAAACATCCAAAAATAACTTAGTTTATATGTTAAATACACTTAGTTAAACAAGCGTACGAAGAAAAAGTAAAAAAAAGTTTATTAAATGAGTTTTTTGAGATGAATTAGTCGTAACTTAGCCTGGGCTAACAGTTCATTTCTCGTTATTAAATATCCAGTTCATTTCTCGTTATTAAATATCCACTAGTTGTATTCATCAAAAAAAATATCCACTAGTTGTGGTTTGTTGAGGTGATATGCAGCGGACGGAATAATAAACAACCAAAAATGTGCAACTTGGTGTACGGAACCATGCGTGCACTTATGCTTATGTTACATAGTTAAGGTTATGGTTCAACGGGAGCTCATTGTATGCGCCTAAATGCATTAAAGCTCAGTGCACTCAGGTGTATTTTACTCATTTTTTTCAAAAAAAAATTATTAAAAGTTTCCAAAAATGATAAAAATTGATAAACATATTAATACACTCAGATTAATAGTTATGAAAAAAATTTCAAAAAAACATATAAGCACCCGGGTGCATTGAGCTTGAATGCACCCGAGTGCATACAACTGCGCCTCATGGTTTAACCATTCAAGCAAACCTGAATCGGATTTCTCCTATCCCTGTTTAATATAAAATATGTTATATGTGTAACCCAAACAATATGTGGATATGTTATGCGTAACCTAAACAGTATTTTGTAGATTCACGTTTGAATACATATTTGTCATGTACATGTTACATTACATGTCTAGCCGTCTCAATTTTATTCAAGATCGTGATCGTTCCAGCCCACCATCTATACTTGAAGAAATTCTTATATCGTCTTTCTTGACTTGAAAATTTCCAAACTCAAATTGGAAACGTAATCCAATTTATACAAACTGAGTTAAGAGCTTAGATTTTAGGGTCAGAATTTAAATTATACAAATAAAGTAAAAATTCAGGTTTTTAGAAATAAGGTTGGGGGTTAAGGTGAACTCAAGTTTCATGAGTCAAGTTGCACCCATTGCCCATCTCCTGATATAAAGATTTTCAAGGGAAAAATTATTCAGAACAGTCATCGGTCGAGATTTGCTACTTCGCAGCTTGTACCCCCCACTGGGATCTACTACAAACAGGAGATGGCCCTCCTACATGCATAAGAAGGCATTCAAGCGTTTACTTCAACTACACCATCAAGGAATGTCATGAAGCAAAGAAGGCCACCAGCATATCTACCAACGCAAAAGAAATTGGTGTTATAAACCAGTAAGAGTCTTAGATTCTACAAGGAACATTGGAAGCATGATTACCAAATAACAAAAATCAGATTCCACATGGAATATTAGGAATATTTTTCATCACAAATAAAATGTGGTTCTGAAGAATTAAAGATCTCGATTGTCCTCCAAACTTGTGCCATCGCCCATGTCGCCGTAACATGCACTTCGATAATTTACCCACCATGCAAAGTAGAAATAAATACAATGACATCCTTTTCTTCCAATGTCGCATCCAGCTGGCCCAAAAGCTCCCAATCACAATCATTTACAAGGACTAAAACACCAGGTCTCCTGCAAAATAAACAAAAACATAGCACCACCAGGTCAAAAGGCTTCAACAATGAAATGAACACAAGATTGAGTTGCCACTAGTAGCCTCTGCATTAGCTTTAAATCTTACACGGTATCTCCCTTCATGAACATTTCAGGCCTCTCCTTGATCAAGTTGGTGCGGGTCCAAGATAACAAGTCCCTCATACTCAACTGGACAAGATGAAAAAAGAGCAGAGATTGAACTACATATGTAAATATGTATTCCGTGAACTGAAACCATCAAATGCTAGAAAAAAAGCCACCTTTTCCTCTCCAGCCTTCTGCTTCACATCAACATTATGGACCTTCACTGACTCACAGAGAAGCTCAAGGCCGCCACTACAAAAAGTTACTATGATAAGAAATGTGCAATGACACACAAGATACACAATTGATGATCTGACATCAACACAAGAACGAAAGTGAGGTCTCTAAGATGTGCCTTCAAGAATGCTAAGGCAAGAGATGTTGCCACCAGCATATAACAAGTCGGCGTAAGTACTATTGAACCCATGAATGCATCTCACTAGTGGCAATAACTGCCTCAAGTTTTCTGCCAGGTCAGACACATGCAGGAGGCCACCAGATGGAAAAAAACATCTCTCTACAAAAAGGCTTCATGTGAAGTGCACTCACAAAATTCATTAGGGCAGTTCATTCAGACCAATCACTCACTATGCCTGAATTTTGGAAGGAAGATAACACAACTGGAATGGTCGAGGATGAAAATACTAGGATGAAATACATGCAAAAATTATTAAACTAGCAGCACATGCGGGGATGAAAGACGTGCAGAAGCTCTTGAGCTGGCAGCACTTGGAATCCCTTGAATTAGATGTCACTATCAAAGCAGGAAGACTTCAATTGGATTCGTCAACGAATCTCAATGTCCGTGAAAATATTGAATTCATAAAATGACACAAGAAGCCTATACTTCATTTGGGCCTTTATATTTTTCCAGCAAGAAACAGCTAAACGGCACTATGTGCTAAATCCTTTACTAAGGAATTCACCGCATCAATGCAAAAGACTAGGTTGCAACACAAACTGTTTGATTATTCTATCTCCGAGGAAAAGTATTTAGATGCATGACACGATAAATTCTTAAACATCCACATCACAAGTGTTGACAGATCAAGGGCCAGTCAGGCTTGCCAAAGAGATTGGAGCTCCCAGATCTCCATACCTCCAAAGCACATCACCTCTATCCATGGTCTGAACACTATGTTGTTATGGAGAAATTAATTTCCTCATTCTTCGTCATGATTAACTTTACAATTTGTGGTGTCTTTTCCGCTACTGATTTCTAGGGCTCCCGTCTCAGTGCTCAGCCAGAATATGTCCTCCTTGACCAACACTGGGTGGTTGCCCATTTGCCAATCACTGCTTCAAAAGGGGTGCCTTTTGGGAGATAGAAGCAGTCAGGAAATAGACTGAAGTAGAAACTTGAATTTGGAAAGTAACAATAAAGCCGGTGGGAGGTGGAGCAGGAAATCTTTGGCATTTTCTTAGACCCCTTTTTCTTTGGAAGTGGGACGCGATTTGGGGTAATTTGTCTAGCATTAAGACTTTCAAATTGCTGTGGTTAGAGCCATTGGACTGTTAGACTGGACGTACTTAGATTTGGAGATGAGTAAGAAATGACAGAAAAAAAATAACAAAATAAATTACACCCAAGGGTGAAACTTTCTCCCCAATTACAGACAACATACCGCTCCATGGTTCGTGTGTACGGCAGACACTCTTCAAAAGCCGACACATCCAATAACAAACGTTCTCGATTAGCTAAGAAGGAAAGCAGTTCAGTTTTATTAATCCAGGAACAAATAAGCAAAACAGAGAAATCCCCCTCGAGTTGGAAACGGAGACAAGAGAATCCTCAAGATGGATCCAATCGAACCTCTTCCTCCACGCTTTATGATCATAGAACGTGATTTCATCACAAACGTCAGACGACTCAACCAGGAAAGATCATGAATCAGGTCCACGTGAAAGAAGAAGAATGCGTGCGAAATAAGCAGCAGAGCTCGTTGCAGCCAAAGCTAATCGATTGAACAAGAGAAAAGGAATCGTACCCAAATTCGAGAGTCAGGTGCATCTCCGATGCTTCTTTGCTTCGGATGGTCCGTTCCTCCTCGTCAGAGAAGCAGAAGTCGGTAGTGGCAAGAAAAGAGCCCGAGAAACCAGTTTTCCGGCGCGTCCTCGCTTCCGAATGAATTAATTAATCAAATCCGACCCTCGTTATTATTTTGATGGAATCCGACCCTTATTCGATATTAGCTAGAATATTATTATAATAGACACTAGAATTAAATCGCGTAAAATAAAGGGCGTTTTTCTCGTAACTTTTCTAGGTCATCAGTTATATACTAAGGGTGTGTTTGACAATGACTATAAAATATCATCTTAAAATTTTTCAATCTAAAACTTTTTACTCTCCATAACTACTATATTTTTAAATCATTTTTTCACATTTTCCTATACAACTACCATACTTTTCAATAATTTCTACATAATTATCTATACAACTAACCTATTTATTTTAATTTTATTCTCTTTACTTCTCATCATTACCCATATCATATCACATAATTTGAAAATTTTTACTCTCCAAAACTTTTCACCAAAAGTTTTATCTATTTTCAAACGCACCCTAAAATTTCAAGTATGTAATCCACGAGAAAATTTTGTTTTCTACCTTTTTTTCCGACCTTTACGCGCCTTTTGCTATGTTTAAATGACTAACATAAAAAATTGTTGTCATCATTGAACTTTTTTACATGCGATAAAAATAAAAACCCTAATATTTTGGGTGTTCTCCTAATCTTGGCAACTTTGATTATTAATACTTATTTCTCCCCTTGTATTTAAAGTTATTTGTTTGTTGAGGAAACTAAATTTCACTGAATTCAAAATTATGTAATAAAATTGTTTAATTTATATATCATTTTTTATTCTAACATTTACAATTCAACCCAATATACATTTTTTTTTAACTGCTGGGTTGTAAACATTCGAGAATACTTTTATGGTACTCCCCTCCCACATAATCTTTTTTATTTTTTAATATTTCAATAAATGATGAAAAATCTATTCATTCTATTGTATTCAACATCATTTATATTACTATAAAAAAAATTTCCATTTGTCTAGCATCACAATGCATGACCCTATCTATATATATGTAAAACTAATGTGATAAAATAGTTTAATGCTAACTATAAATTTTAAAGTAATATTTTGAACATTTAAATTATTTAAAATATCATTACTATTTCGGTAAATAATTTCGTAAAGTATTATTACATGCTGATACATGTATACATGTATTCAAGTATTTTTCCTACTTTATTCGAGAATATATATATTTTAAGCAAATGCAATCTATACATATATTTTTTTTAATCATGTATATCTGATATCACGAATCAGTATATATATCATCTCCATAATATGGAGGAACTAAATAATACCTTTACCACTTTTTTTTTTTAATGAAAATACCCTTACCACTTGAGGGACAAGAAATACCCTTATTACTAATGAGAGTAAAAAAGTCCTGCTAGCAATAATCAAAATTATGTATGCCAGATTGGCATAGGGCGAGTACCACTAAGGCTCTACTTTGGCGGCACCCTTGCATATATTTGATGTACGTGAAATTTAGTTTTATAGATAAATAAATAATGTTGAATATAATAAATGTATGCACCCATGCATATATTTGATGTACGTGAAATTTAATTTTATAGATAAATAAATAATGTTGAATATAATAAATGTATTAAATTTTGCATTGATAATTAACATTTAGAAAAGGTCGATATGATTTTTTTTAAAAAGGGCCGTATCGAATCACTAGCCCTACTGCATAAAATAAATGATTTTGTAAATTATTATGTATTATAACACACATATGAATGAATTTAAATATTTTTCTTAATCTACTTAGAGTATGAACTAATAATTTAATACATCCATATATACAAAGTTTCAATACATATTGGTGTTTTAAGCCATTTTTAAATTTTAAAAAATCTTTCCATTTTTACTTAGATACACATGTAATCTTGGTATCCCAAAATTTATATTTTTACATTTCTATGTTTGAAAAATCAACCTTTCCACCCCTATTTACCGTTAAATAGGAGTGGAAATTATTGATGTTTAAAATTATAAAAATATATGTAACTAATAAAATAATAAAATTTAGTACATAAACTAGATAATGTGGACTTATATAAAATAAAGAAAAATAAAAAATAAGAAACCTCAAAAAGACTTTGATGGATGAAGGCTTGATGTATGTATGTATTTAAATAAAAATAAAATGTTCAAAACATGTTATATTGTGCGTGGACGAGAGATTGCATAGGAAGTAAGGTTTACTTAAAATTTACCCAGCGCGCTGAGGAATATTTTCTAGTAGCATAATTAAAAAAGTGGCCTGAATTTTGATTAATTAGTCGTGTGAATGTGTCCAAATAAAGAGATTTAACAAAATCAATTCAATATTCCATTGCATTCGAATTGGTTGCCGACAATTAATCCGATCCATAAAAAAACGTACATTCGATTTCTTTTTCGAGGGAGCATTTAAATTATGAAATTTCACGGACGAAGCACTCAAGTTAGCAAGAACAAGGTTCGGATTTCTAATCGACCCGGCCGGCAGTGGAAACGAACGGTCACCAAAACGTTTCCTGCGAACATCGCACCACAAAAAACAGGGGGATTTACGCATAGACCCCTTAGATTTCTTAAATTTATACTTCCTCCAAGTTTCATACTTTCAGAAAATGACTTAACGTTTTGAAATGTTGTTGTCCCTTCATTAACATAAAACACTGATAATATTAATTTTTAATTTTGAAAATGACCAAAATGACCTTTTTATATTTTAATAATTTTTTATTAAAATTTTAAAATTTTTCATAGCAAAAAAATCATAAAGAAATGGGCAAAAAAAATTTCGACCTTATAGTGTAGTCCATTTAAGTTTCGAATAAAATAAAATAAAAGAAACTTGTTTAGAAAATTTGGTCGAAACCATATTATTTTCTAAAATTTAGACTGTCTTTGCAAATATAAAATTTATTTAAAGTGCGTTTGTGAAGTGATAAAACTTTTATTGAAGCGTAGAAAAATAATGTGATATAATAAGGATAACGACGAAAAATAAAGAGAATAAAGTTAAAATAAATAAATTAGATGTATGAGTAGTTGTGTATAAATTATTAAAAAGAAGGATAGTTGTACAAGAAAAAGTAAACAAATAATTGAAAAGAAGGCATGATTATATACGATATATTGTATATACGCCTAAGTTATAATATTTTTTTATTATTTTTATTATTTTTGATTTTTCTTCATAAATACATTTGCATAAGTGTGTTTAATCCAATGTTGTCAGAACCGAACCGATGATTGAACCGGTAAAGGAACTGGTTCGGTTCGAACCGGTTCGACCGGTCAAGCAAACCGGTTCGATCCGGTGACGTCAGCATGACATATTTATGATGTCATAAATATTAAATTATTTTTAAATTTTAAATAAATATATTGATAATATTCAATTTTCAACTATTCTTACATTTTTTTATAATATTAATTACTTAACTACTCTACTTGATTATCACATGCATTTCGAAACGGTGTTACTTTTTTTGACTACGAGCTTTGGTTCAATGCACCCGGGAGCATTGAGCCTTAATGCTCCCGGTGTAATTCACTCATTTTTTTAGTTTTCTTGAAAAATTTTTAAAAAAATGTTAATGTAAGTTTATTTAATATGTGTATAATTTTTACCATTTTTGAAACTTTTTAGATATTTATTTCAGAATTTTTAAAATCAGTGGTATTTTTAATAATTTAAAATTACTAAAATATCACTGATTTTTAAAAATCCGAAATAAATATCTAAAGATTTTCAAAAATAGTAAAAAGTGATACACATGTTACCTAAATTTACATTAACAAGTTCATGAAAAAAAAATTTTAAAATTAGTATCGGTTCTGTCATCAGATTCTTCTTCCTCTGCATTCACGGCCGCTTCGACATAGACTAAGGTAATAATCGACAGGGAACTGAATTCCAGAGATGAGTTTCATTTCGAACAAGAGAGTTGTAATTTTTGGAATTAATCCTGTTTCAAATAAGATGCCATCGTCGCCGTTGGCTCTGCATCCGCGGTCGCTGGTGACTCCATACGAGGAAGCATTGGATTAGCTTTCTTCTCTGATTACTCAGCGCACCCGTGCTGATGCATCCAATTGCAGAAAAAAAAATATAATGTGTTCTTTTTCTATTTCCTTCAGATTCATCCCTAACTTCCAATCGCAGAAGCTCATTGTACAGGCATGAACCTATATTCAATATGACACAAACCCAATCCGGAAATGGGAAGATCAGAGACAATCTCAGTCACTCTCGACAATTTTCGCGATTCTCGTCCTGCTCTTCTTGATTATCTTGTTCGCGTATTTGCTACGGTGAACGGCAGTTGGAGAGCAGTCTGCGGAGCTTGGGATCATTGGGGATTTCGGAAGTACAGAAGCGGAGGATCTGATCAGCTTCCTTGGCGGCCAGAATCTCACAATTCACAACATTTTGGATGCACCCGGGGAGGTTTTGGGGAAATCCACGTACAGGAAGGTGTACAAGGTGAGCTTGCAGCGGAGCGGCGCGGTGCCATTGCTTCTATTCCTTAGGCCGACATGTACCGGGAGGGTGAAGGAGAATTTCCCGGCGATTCGGAAGCTAGGGTTTGTCAGACATCCGAATCTGGTTTCGCTGCAGGCATTCTACTCGGGAACTAGAGGGGAGAGCGGGCATAGGGCAGTGGCGGGCGAGCGGCCGTCGGTTTCATGGTCGAAACTCGAAACCCAGAAGGGCTGAAATGGGAAGACGAGGGAGCATCGAGATTTTCAGGTTCAACCGGGCGAATCCGGTTCGACCGTATGTTACGGTTCGATCGCCGGTTCTTCGGTTTGATCGGTTTTATATTTTTGAACCGAACCGGAATGTGGACCGGTTCGACCGGCCGGTCCGGTCCGGTTCTTACAACACTGGTTTAATCTATATACCAAAATTTGCCATTTTGTAATACTTTTACATATTTATTTTTTATTTTTAAAAATCAAATTTTGTAAGGGATTAAAATGACCTATATGTCCTTAAAATTTATGATTTTCAAAATAAATATGTAAAAGTATTATAAAATGATAAAACTTAATATATAAATTAAATACACTTAGGAAACATGTTTATGAAAAAAATTAAAAATAAAATAAAAATAAAAATAAATATTGTAACTTAATCATATATTAAACATATTGTACATAATCACCCCACGTTAAAAAATAGGACCCTTAAAAACGTGAGGCACGTGCGTGCAAATTCCCGACAATAGCATGAGCCACGAGAATCGCGGGTGCAGATATTCCCCGTCGACACAAACTTCGCGCGCCATTCCGCGTTTAGAAAGAGGAAGAGAGCCGAGCCAAGAAAGCAGCGGCAAAGAGCAGACTGCAGAAAAGGCTGCTATTATTTCCATAACCCATCCAATCTCTCTCCCACCCTCTCGAAGAAGAAGAGGAGATGGAGATCAAGGAGGATGTAGTTCCCACGGAGGACGCCGTTCAAGCCCTAGTCGATCATCTCGTCTACCCTATGCTGCCAACCAGGGCTTCTTTTCTGGACTCTCCCTCCGTATCTCTGCAGACATCCGTTGCCAAACAGGTCTTTTTGCAATGATCGTCTTTCTCAACTCTTTTTTTTGGGTCCATGCACCGTTATCACCTCTCTAGGGATGCCTTGGAGCCGTACTGGTTTCCCAATCTCTTTTCCTGTTTGTTCCCTGATATCCGTTCATGTCGAGTTACAGCAAAGGGCGGTTTAAAACAGGGAAGTTGGGTCGAGCTGAATGGTGGTTGGATGATCCTCCTTGTTATTCATGAATGTAGCTGCAGATACGGAGATTCTCATGGTCCTCTTTTTCCTTTTTTCATGTTTGGACGAGGGATACCAGTATCTGTGTTTGTTTTGTCATTTTCTTGTTTGAAAATGAAATAAAAACTGCTAACCGATGAAAATTTAAGTTTTACTGTTGCTTTTTGTTTTGAGCTGAAGATATGCTTTAGGAGCTTAGTTCATGCATTGGTCTGCTTTAATTACTTTTCAGTAGCGGCATTTTGTCATTCTCCCTAGAATCATTGCTGACAGCTGTGTTAATTTCAAATGTATGGGAACATTGTCTTTGAACTGCCTGCCGCATACATCATTGCAAGCAATCATTTTGATTAATTTGTTTGTTATTTTGGCTTTTATTTGTTGGGATGGCCTTTAGCTGTAGTGCTTCATTGTGCTATTTCAGATGCATGCGGTCGTTTTGCTTTACAACTACTACCATAGGAAGAAATGTCCCGAGCTTGAATTTCTCGGGTTTGAGCCCTTCTGCAAGGTGGCTGTGAATGCCAGATCAGGTCTATTGATGCATATGAAATTCATGCAGAGATACAATGACAAATCAGGCAATCTGGATAAACAGTTTTCAGTTACTGAGGACATGGTCATCGAAGCTTGCAATATTGCTAAAGCGCTAGATGCTTCAAAAGATGCCCCAGACATAGGCGGCTGGCCAATCTCGAAAGTTGCAGTCTTGGTTGTTGACTCGATGAAGAAAAATTGCTTCTTGCAGTTCAGCTCCATTGTCCATGGGATTTGGTCACTTCTAGAGAGAAATGTTGATGTGCCTCTCAGCTCCGTCAAGCTGCATTCACAGAAGTCATCTGCAAGTGAATCACTTAATGAGCAACTTGTGCTTGATAAACTTGCATTTTCAGCTGTTCAGGAGGAAATAGGTGCTTTTTGCTCCTCATTCTTTCAGCTGTTGTCAAGAAACCTTTCTACTTGATGACTCAGTGATGAGATCATGCTTCTGTTTCTTCGATTTTAATGGGTTGAGAACTAGCTGCTACTATGCACTTCAAGGATAATGATTTATTGAAGCATTGGGCTACTATTCTAATCGTGTAATTCTTCCTGCTTAATTTTTTATCTTTCTTTCTTCTTTCAACAAAACAATTCTTTGATATTTTTGGACTTGATGCTTGAGTATCTCACCGATTTTTTTTTCTCTTTTGATCCCTTTCCTGATTTTTATTTGTTTATTTATTTTCTCAGATTGGATAGCAGTCGTGTGTTTCTATCGCGTACTAGGGGTGTAAATCGGGTCGGGTTGACTCGGGTTGGGACAAATACAACCCTAACCCACCTTGTAAAATCTCAACCTAACCCTACTTTCAACCCTTCTTTTCACACCTTAACCCAACCCTATTTCAACCCACCTCAAATCGGTTCGGTTCGGGTTAGAAATCGGGCTAATAGATTACACATATTATCAATGTTAGTTAAGCTTTTGTTCACCCAAATTTTTAAAATAACAAAAAAACAATGATAATTATAAAAAAATAAGTACTAAAAAGTTCTACGTAACTCAAAAGTGGAGGATAAGTTTTGTAATTGATTTATTTTTTTACTTTTGAATTTTTTGAGCAATTGATGTCCCCTGCAAGTCAAAAAGTGAAAGCCAAGTAAAAGTATTGCAGTAAATTATGCAAAATGAAAAAACAAATATCATAGTCTTACTTACATTTTTAGTTGGCTTCCAATCAAAGCTACAAACATCTCAAATTCCCAATTGACCTGTTCGTTATTTCAAATCACCAATGCAAGCGAACATCTAAATAACCTATTTACAATGCAATATAGGGTATGTTTGGCAATTGAAAGAAAAAGTCAATTAAAACTTTTCAATCTAAAACTTTTCACTCTCTACAATTATCATATTTTTAACTATCATATTTTTTAATTATTTTTTCACATTTTCCTATACAACTACCCTATTTTTCAATCATTTATATAAAACTATCCACACAACTAACCTATCTATTTAAACTTTATTCTCTTTATTACTCATCATTACCCCTATCATATCACATCAGTTGATAACTTTTGCTCTCCAAAACTTTTCATCAAAAGTTTTATTCATTACCAAACACACTCATAATCAAATAATCCAAACATAATTTCACAACTAATTAATCAAATATATTTCCAAACCAAATAAATTCAAACAACATTTCATAACCAAATTGTCAAATATATTTCCAAACTCCACATAATTTTATTTAAATATCTAAACAACATAAATGAAATACACTCTCATAAGCATATCAAAATATATATCTTATGAAATCGGGTCGGGTCGATCGACCCCCTAACCCGGATCAACCCGATTTTGAAAATCGGGTCGGGTTGAACCCGATTCTTAAAAACCGAATTTCCAAAATATCAACCCAACCATGGTATAAATCGGTCCGGGTTGATGCGGGCTCGGGTTGAACCCGACCCTATTTACACCCCTATCGCGTACTGCAAATTGTCATGACGTGTTGTGTTTGCGATTCTTTGCTGTTTAACCCTTCCTTATGAGAAGTTGGCAATTTTTATGGTCGTCATAGTTCCTTTTTCACTTCTGCTGATGTAAATTTCTGCAGCATTGAAGTAAGACAACTTTCTGCATTCCCATAATCAAATAAACTGTGCCCTTAGTTGAGCTTTGATGGGAGGTTTCACGTCCTTCAGTCAGAACATGTCTTTTGTGCTTAACAATTTTCTTCAATGATATTCCTGTTTAATTGTTTCTGTGTTATATTTGGTGGTGAATCTGGTAGTGTTCTGCATCGTTTGAAACAGGCGTTGCCCAGAAGGATCTTACTATTCTAGAACAACATCATGTATACTCTTTGAGCAAAGAAAAGGGTGCTGCTTGCTTTTACTTAATGCAGTGCAATAAACCAATCAATGACGCAGTAGTACAAGTCCCGATCAAAGATGCTATTAGCAGGTTTCACTTCAGCCACTTATCTTCAATCTCAGCTACAAGATCTATATTCTGTAAAATTCCTTTTTTCGTGCACGTGATTGATTTTCTAGACAATGATGCTTGGTTTTAAAATTTTTTTTTTAAGAGGCATGCACAGTTTGGAAATATGTGGTTGAATGATTATTTTCACAGCCTGGTGTACATGCCAAGTTTTTCATGTTTTGATTGCAATCATTTCGAGGCCCTGTTTTGGAATGAGAAAGTGGGTGGAAGCATTTTCCAGCTTTTTTCATCTTTTTATAGGATTTGATGTCTTGATATGTAAATTGTTTTTGCATTGTTTTTCAATCATTGTTTCCATCTTTTTCATACAAAAATCCTATCTATTTTGTCATTATTCATCTTATTTTTAATTATTGCAGCCTCGCACATCACATTCATTCTTCAAAACAATTTTATATCTCTTTTCCCCATTCCTACTGCGCACTTAAATACTAGATTTTTCAATTTTAGTAACGTTTGATGTTGGTTAATGAAGCACTTCATTCTATTTACAGCTTGCGAGGTCCTTTGGTGACGAGGAGCATGGATGGTTGCATAGTGACCTCTGTTGTTGAGTATTTTCATTTACTGCCATATGCTACCATTTTATTTGACTGGTATTACAGGTAATATTGATGGGCAAAGGCCTTTTCTTTTAAAAAATATTTTTTCTGTTTTGGACAGTTTCGTTTTTCCTTTTAGGGGCTGGTTGGTAAGGATTCCTGGGAAAATGGAATATTTAATCCTCAAATAGCTCGCTCCTGCCCTTCCCTACTATATAACACGCATGCAGAAAGCGGCATAGACAGAAATATTAAATGAAAGAAGAATCCCAATATGATGGGATAAAGGTTGAGAAATGGATTATGTTATTGAACTCAAATATTGTGGGATTAAGATTGAGAAAATGATTGAAAACCCAGATAAATCTTTTGAGTAGTCAAGCTCATTATACATTTATCTGGAAAAGCATTTGACTAAAATTATGCCTTGAAAAATGAGTATGATTTGTTTTCGGTTCTTTGCTATAACTCATTCTGTTTTGATACTTGTATGATTTATTTAAAATAAATTATTAATTCATAAGAATTTGAAGTAAAATTGTAAGTAACCAAATCAATAAGAATTTGAAGTGAAATTGTAAGTAACTGAAAGTCAACTAAACTTTAAACTGAATTTTAACACAAATTTCAATCTGAACCTGAAAAGAGAGTTGGCATATGTCTAATGTTTTAGAAATAGGTTAACTGAAATTTTCTTCCAGGGACACTGCAGCTGACAGTTCACATCTTGTACTGGATTGCTCGAGTAATGGTGGTGATGATTGGATTCTTAAGGCAGAAAATCTAGGCAATGTGGAAGATGATAGTGCCAGTGACAGATCTGACCAGTGTGAGCAAACAGTGGATGCCTTGGAAAATGTCACAGCTCGGATAAATACAGCTGTTAACAAAGAAGAAAATGAAGGACAAATAGGTGTTGGGCTGGGATCTGCCTCTAGAATTCAGCTGATGGCTGATAAGTGCTCCACATCCTGTCCTGCAAAACGACCAAATGATGATAATATGATGGCTGTGAAGAATATTCAAGAAATACAGATTGAGAAAAGGAAAAAGCCCCTCATTCAAAATGGTTCTAAGGCCGCTGTAGCTCCTCTCAAAGAGAAGGTGTATTTCTTTTACATTCATGGTTCTTTGTTTTTGTTTCCAAAAGTTACATAACATGAGCTTTGGGAAATCATTGTAATATACAAATGCAATTTACAGATTTATAGACTGCATTCTCAATTCAGTCACCTCGAGAACCAAAATTTTGAAGATGATTAAAATTTTTTATAGATTGTTTGCACCCTTGTATGAATAGTTTCAAAGTAATGGTTGCATGATTATTTGCTTCAATGACAAATATTTTCCTTTGTTCTTGTTTGACAAGGGCAGAGTTTAAGATGATTAAAATTTTTTATAGATTGTTTGCGCCCTTGTATGAATATTTCAAAGTTGTAATGTTGCATGGTTATTTGCCTTAATGACAAATATTTTCCATTGTTCTTGTTTGACACAGCTAGAATTTACAATAATGTTGCCAAGTAAACTCTCTCCTTCAATCGTGGATCTGTTTATATCTTGTGATTCATATCTGTGCTTTCTATGCCAAATAGTTCTGTTTGATTAACCATCTTCATTGTGGAAGGTGTCATTATGATTAGGCACCATATTTAAACATGATGCATCATGCTTAAGAGTTAAGAAGGTCCATATCTCAACAGAAATTGAATAATTCACCGTTTGTCTGGGATTGTGAATAATGGAATAAGTTGTATGTGTCAAAGTTGAGAAAACTTTTTAATTGAATCTTGCTTAATAATTATTTCTAGTGTCTACTGCATCCTCCCACAATGTTGCTAGCATGGTTGTCATCGTCTGGTATGGATTCCTTCTCTTGGTAGTGGTTTCTATCTTTAATTTGTTACTGTTGATCTGCACCTCCTGTTTCAGATTGAGCAATAAGATGTGTGGGCCTTGTAGGGTGGGATGGTTGTCACTTCTTGCAAGCCCTGTGCTGTTGAAAGAGGCATAAAAGTGAAGAATAGAGATGATGTTTGCCGGAATGGGTCATCAGTTCATGATGGAGCAATTGTTGTTGCTCATGCTCACCATACTTCAGCTCCTAATTCTCAACATATTGACAAAGTAAAACTTGTTTTAGCTTCAAAAGGAAATGAACTGCTGCAAACTGCCTTAAGAGTTCTTCAGAAGAAACAGGATGACTTGGTATTGTCTTTGGGCTGTATGTCTGTATTTTCTGTCATTTGCAAATATGTTTCATGTTTTACAATGTAAAACAAAAAATGAAATATACCATTGGCCTTTGATTTCATTTTATGGGAAAATGTCTGTGGCAGTCCCATCAACATCGCCAACTGGCAGAGGAGATTGCCCAATGTGAAAAGAATATTCAAGCCATTTCTTGCGGTACGATTTTTTCCTTCTGTGATTCCTTTTTTTTTTTTTTTTGTTCCTTCTTAAAATTCCAGCCATTTCTTGTGATATGATTTTTTCCGTCTGTTGTTTCTTTTTTTTTCTTCTTCGATTTTCTTGTTGATTTTATATTATTTTTCATTTATATTTTGACTGTTTTGTTTCCATACGCCAGGCTAGAAATTTTAATTTTTGAATAAAGTGGATGTTCTAACGTAAGAAGTAACATCTGAAAAATGTAACTACAATAGACTGTTCTCAAAAGAGAAATATTTACTAATGTTGCAATTCATGACAGCAAAATGATTTCTTTCGCTAGTCTGGATAGAAAATATAATGAAATTTTCGTTCAATAAAGGCACCCTGATATTTGAGGAATGATGAGTCAATTGTGTTGTTTTGCAGAAAGAATTTCCCTCTAGCTAATGTTTGCTTTTTGATTATTGCCAGGAGGGGAAGATTGCTTTGCATTAGAGATAGAATCAATAATAGAAGCTTGTAATGCTGCAGTCTGTCAAGATAGTCTGGGTCGAGGCTCCCATGATCTCAAACGGAAGAGATTAGCTGAGGCTAAACTCATTTTACGGACTCCTTGCCAGGCAATTTTGTCTTCCGTGATGATTCATTGGGATCAAGTTCTTCATTTCTTTTCATTTCTTAAGCCCCTTGTGGACTATAGTTTCTTTCTTCCTCTTTTGAGTGTGCTAGTTTAACAATTCCTTTTTAATTTTGTAACATTGCACATGCTTATGAGATATGATGTGCAAGCTTGCTTCGAGTAACTCAATTTATCTTTTTGGTGTTTCTTCATATCTAGGTCAAACAACTATTTGTTTGTGGTCCACACATCATTTTAAGAAAATGTTTTCAATTGCTCTCAGGAATTGGATGAGATCTGTTCTGTGAACAACTGGATATTACCAAGATATAGCGTTTGCTCTTCAACCGGTAACGTCTGCTCAGTTCTCTTTGTTTGTATTTTATTTGTTAAGTTTTTGCTTTTCTGGTATATTCTCAACTGAAACAATAGCTTGTTAACTTTACCATTTGAGTTGTGACGGGAAGGTAACAAATTCAAAGCATTGAGCCATTGGATGAGGTTTTCGTGTTCTCGAGGCTCTAGTTGATGCCATAGACTTATGATCAGAAAGATGGAACAAGTCCATTTAGCTTATCAAATGTTTTGGGCTTATGCGTAGATGATGTGGAATTATTTCTGTCGTTAGTTGTAGCTAAATTGTTTTGCGATTTTTTATTATCTAATTATCTTTTTGAAAATGTGTAATCAGACAAGGACTTCCTGTGGAATATTTCTTGCCTTCATTTTCTTGTTATTCCTAATAATTATTAACACATGCATTCATACTCATTAATAGTAATAATAAACACTTTGTGCTTTCTGCCAATTTATTGATACAGTGATATTTTTCATTTTTCATGCTTGAGACCACTATCAAGAGCAATCTCATAGGTGATGCTATGTTCCCATTTACTGTTTTTTTTAAGGATCAACTGACAAGTACTCAGATTGTTTAGATTTACGTGCAGAGTCCTAGTAGTTGCAGTGGCTTCTGCTGAATTCTTTCTTTGAGATGACCATACTTTGCTTCTTACTTTCTGCCGTGACCAATCAATAGAATGTCCTATTTGCTGATGGGGCCAAATCTGTTGGCTTGTACAACGAAGAAACACTGTATAGGTTCATTCAAATCATCTGTCCATGGGGTTGAATATCATTAGACTAGTCCATTTTGTTAAACTTAGATTCTCTTCTAGAAACCAAGTTTATTGATTACTTCGGTGACAGTTGTCGTCTGTCACTCGGGACATTGATTGAGCAAAATGGTCTGAATGTTCTGCCATATTGGAAAGAAATTTATTTCACTACACAATGTAGAACAGAAATGCTCTAATGCTAAGCTGTTGTAGAATTGGAAAGAGAAGGTATGAAAAAAGAGGTAAATGCTTTATTAGATCATTAATTTAGCCTAAATAATCTTTGTAAACAATTAAATTCTTAAGACCAATAGTTTAACCTGGAAAGAGAAGGCATGTAACAAGATCTGTTGTTTGACATTCTATGGCACCCACTACTTTGAGTTGTTCTGTGGAAACTATAGTCATGATGGAAAAAAGGCTTGGTTTGTGGGGCTGAATTTATTTATTTATGTCCTCTCTTTGCTATTCACAGGAGGTTTTGTTGCCAGCGTTATTGTCCAAGGCATGGACTTTGAGTTCTCTGGTTCTAGTGAGGAACAGATCAATCCTCGTAAAGCAAGGGAAGCAGCAGCAACAGCAATGGTCAGTAAGTTACGCCAACTGGCAAGCCAACTGAAGTAATTGCCTTTTGCGATTTGGGAATTCGACTGTGAATGACTAGGAATGCCCTGAGAATTAAGGCTATTTTGAGTAAATGGCTTTAACGCTGCCAAGCTTTAGTTGTTGTGGAGGATAACATTTTGGATAAGAGAAGGGTGTAACTAGATTGAGCATCAAGCACCGTTGCATTATCTCTGTAAGTGTTTTGGATATTGTGGTGATACATGCTCAGTGACATTGAATTGGCCCCAAAATTGGTGGCTAGCAATTGTTCAATGGTTACAGCCAGTCAAGATTTCATTCATCTGTACTGTCGGAGTTCACCGGTAATAGTTTTCGCTAGCGAAAACAAAAAGGTCGAAACTGTTTGTAGCAGGGCAGTTAAAGAGCAGCTGCTGCAATTGTTGGATGGGTCCAGCTGGTCAAGATTTCATTCCATCTCTAATTGTTGGAATTCAACAGTGACAAATCAAAACAGACTGGTGTAGATAAAGACTGACTGAAGCAGAGGCAGTTGCCTATGGCAAAACCTGGAGCAATCTCGTGAGTCTGTATTTTATTAGGGCCCACCGATGAGTCAATCATGGTAATTTTTTGACATCGTAACGAAATAAATATTAATACACCTAATAAGCGGCTTTTGATTCATCCGAGTATCAAAAGAGGTTCCACTGAACGATGAACTGAAACCCAGCAAGCAAAAGATATAAAATCCGAACGCAGCTTGGACACTGCAGCTGTTACTGGTTCAACTGAAACAACTGGTTTGATGTACTATAAAACGTGAACGCAGCCGGCTCCATCCAGTCCGATCTTAATTACAGCTCCGCAATCGGAACCGGGCCAGCCAGTTTAGGAATCGTCTACATGGCCGGTTCATTTATAACTGGTCCGTCCGATCGTACTCCTTCAGGTCGATTAATGATGCTAACTAATTTTATTTTATTTTTGACATGGTTTGACCTTTAAATTGATGGATTCCAAATTTAACATATAGTCGTCGGATTATGAATAATTAAAATTTATTAACATATAAATAATTAAATATTCATGACATGATAAATATATATTACTGATGTCGTTGGTTCAAAATGGTTTTAACTCATTTGTTAAATTGATTCGAACCCAAGCAATCTGGTTCTGACAACATCGAAGATGGTTGTAGGCCAAGTGTTTGTAAGGTGGATGACCATTTGACAAGCTTGGAGACCTGTTGATGGGACCAGTAACATGGAAGGGCACAAAATGGCTACAGGGCTTG
Organism: Annona cherimola; assembly: GCA_030490835.1. NCBI lineage: Eukaryota > Viridiplantae > Streptophyta > Magnoliopsida > Magnoliales > Annonaceae > Annona > Annona cherimola. Next base: position 114,273,055 of record CM059971.1, read on the forward strand.
AAAGTCCTAAAAACACAACTGACTGCTACCAGCAGCAAACATCGATAAGCATAGTAACCAGAAATAGTTAAGCGGTGCAAATAAAACGGATAATTACTCTAATTATCACATCTTCAGGATGTATCACCAAATGACCAATCAATCCAGCAAGGGAGATTCTGAAAACAATAGCGAAAAAAGATCATCAGCACTCCTTGCCGAACTTTAATCATTTCTCTGGCCTCACGTGCACCAGAGTACCATATGCACAAAAGCATAAAGCTGTCAACTAATTGGCATGAAACTGAGCTTACTCTACAAATAAAGAATAAACAAATTGCCCAGGGAACCCATGATGAGGAGAACAGTATGGTGCCATAAACCTTGGACATCTTGCTCTACAAACATACATTGCACAAGCATATCACAATATTTTATTACTTAACATCCAGCAGCTTTCAAGAACTTGTCAAATGGGCTTGAAGGTGGTAACCTAAATGACTGGTCATACTCGCTGCCTTGAGTTTTTTCTGATTCATCCAATTTTGAATCGAGCTCTGAACCTTCTTTCTTCTGAACGTAGGAGAAAAAATGGGACAACAAATCAATAAAATAGTAAAACATTCAAACAAAAGATTCTGCAATTGAAGATTAATTTTTATGCATCTGGGTGTCAGTAGATATATCTGTCATCGGAAAAAGGGTGAAAATGTTAATGTCAAGCCAACATGGTGCCATAGGATAGTGACTAGTATGTGAGTTGATTAATAAGTTTCCATGGTTCTGCAAGGATCTTACGAGTTAATGTCCCAGATTGCGGACCTACAGAATGGAATTCATGGGAGACTGCCTGGACAGCACCAAATAATTGAAAATCATATATAGCAAAGTGACTGATTAAACATGGATCCATCAGACCAACAAGTGGATCACTGGACTGCTTGGACTGCAGGTATAAGATGACTAGTTGAAGCTAAGGACATACCGTGCTGCCATTTCCAACCCATTTCTAGACTAGGGAAGAGAGAGATCTAACAAAATAATTGTAGCATCATGCTGGAGAGTAGTAACCGGAGTTGTTTGAGTAAGGTCAAAGTAGCACTAAGGTCAAACATTATGTAAAATTAAATAAATTTTATAATATCTACAATTAACCACATAACACATAAATTTTTTAAAATAGACATTAGAAAGGAAGGCGGACAACAATTATAGGTTAATTTGAAAAAGAAAGATGAAATTGGAAGACCCAAAACTCTATTTGAATGTTGAAGTCTACACATTTTAAAGAAAGTTCAATAGGGCATGCATCGGGAACACCTCAAGGCTCAAAGGGGCATGCTTGAGTAAGCCTTGCCCCTAGGCACACCTTTAACAACTATAGAAGCAAAAAAAGTCAATCAACATAGAGGAGCAACTTGAGATTCAATGTGGCCAGAAGTAATAGTCAGAATAGAGACAAGATATATCCATATATTACAAAAGAATATCAAAAGATGATAAGGCGCAGTTTCACTTGTACCTCAGTTATAGAATGTGAATCTGTCCTCACATTTCTTTCTGGTGAGACAATGTCTACAGGATCCTGTTGCTGTTTCAAACTTTTCAGTACTGACATCTTCTGCTGCTTTCCAATCACGAGGGCCTCACATTGGTTTTTCATTTGGTCATAAGTTATAGGAGCAGTGGACACTGGGACACTAGCAACTTGCCGCGCTGTCTCAAGCACCTGCCAGTAATAACATAAATTTCTTATCATCAGGATTCAGTAACAAGGAGCATTCCTCTACACATTTCTGCCTTCATCATGAATCCTATCAAAATAGTGAGAACAAACATCAAGATTGACTAAATCAATCCATCCACATCTAAGTCATTCCATGTCAGTTGCTATTCTTTGGACTGCTAAGGATGCATGAATGAAAGTTACAGAACTGTTTGAAGTCTGAACAACTAAAAAAAAAAAAAAGAACAAATTCAGCAGAAAACTTCCAAATTGTAGGTACTGGTCACACAGTATACATACTGATTCTAACAGCTGGTTAACACTTAAAACATCATGTGTATTTGTAGAAAGAGATGTTTTGCGGTCTGATTGATTTCCACTCGTCTCAGCAAAGGTGTCATCATCTGATAAAGACCCTTTAGGCATGATCTGCAGCAAAAAGAGAGGCAAAAAGAAATAAAAGACTAACATCAATTAAGATGATATCCTTCATCCATGGCATCACCTATAAAATCAAAATGTTCAAGGACTTAAATGACATAACAAGCACAATAACTAATGAGAACCTCATCAAAAGAAGGGATTTCTTGAGCTAGTGGGGAGCATGGATGTGGTGTCTCCATGAACAATGGAGCTCCAAGAGGAAATGTATCATCTGGCGAAAATTCCTGCAGGAGTTGCCTCTTCAATCCCAGCAAGTCCTCCTACAAAACAATATAAAGAAAGCTTTAATATAAATATAACCATTATCCACCATACCTTAAGTGCAGCAGAACACTGAGGGTGCATTAGGTAACACATTTAGGGAGAGGGGAGAGAGGAAACTCGTTTTCCCATCTATCCCAATTATTTTACCTGCTTTAACTACCCTATTTTTTCCATTTTAGCCCTATATTCCCATTATTTTATCACACAACTATCCTATTTATTCCCATTTTACCCCTATCATATCACATCATTCTCACAATTTTCAAAAATTTTCCCACTTCCCCTTCCCCTTTCCCCATATATGTTACCAAACACAAATAACAGCCATTGAATAAATTATGCAAAGTACAAAGTTAAGAAGGGTGGTGGATGTAGCAGTGAAGGTACCAGCACTAACCGTTACTTAAGTACAGCAGCAGCATATTAAATAACAGCAATGATTGCTTTCAGATACACCAACCACGAGTGATTTTCACACTCATTTGACAATCTCAATCAATTGGCCACAAATGAGTCTGTTATTCATTTCTTTTTCTGCATACCATTTGATTGTTACAATATGATAGGCTCACTACAAAGGTGAGACAGTAGAAAAGATCATCTTTAAAGCGTAATTAGAATTATATACACTTATGCACAAACTTTCCTACAAACGCTCGGAAGCATGGTATTGGAGTATAAAAATTACATCCACATGGATTTAACATAGATTTTCCAAAAAAAAAAAAAAGTTGCAGCTATTAGCATGTCATCATGTCAGAAGTCACATTGGTATTTTTTTACCTCCAATAAGTACATGCAATATTTTCCTATGAAAGTTCAGAAGCATGGCTTTGGATTACAAAAAATACATCCCCATTGACAGAATATAGACTTTAAAAAGAAAAGAAAAGTTGCAGATAGTCAAATGACACCGTCTCTGATATGATATTACCTCTGGTAATTTTCCATATTTTTTCATAAAATGGGATATAATGGCTTCTTTTAGTTGGTCATTGTCCAAGTCAACTGCTGAGAGAGAGTCGAAGGCAAGAGCTTCATCTTCCGGTAATCCATAGGGTGTCTTCTCAACAGCAAGGAGTCTGCTATCTTCAACCAATTGAAGATAAGGATCAACCTGTTGCATGAAAATGTGCCATAATAAATTCCCAAATGCACTCTTGAAAATTTTTCAAGTTGCAGCTGGGATAAGAGCTCACTTGCCAAACAAATTACAGAAAAGGAATTATCAAGTGCTGATGAATTTGAATTTAGCCTGTGTATTCACCTAGCATAGTTATGGGCCTGTCATGGCAAATATCATTTGCAGTCTGAGATATGGTAATCATAAATCAATCACCCAGTATAACATGGTGAAGGCTTTCTTGAATTATTGGTTTTGATGATTGACTGATTTGGATGGAAAAATAGGAAGAAAAAATCACAATTTTTCTTAAGAAGGAAAAAAATAAAATTTCTAGCCTGGGAACAGAAACGAAAATGCTGCCTGCAGACATTAATTTATATTTTCAAATATCTAAATTTAGAACGGACAGAAGACAGCCAACAGGTCACTGAAACTTCAGGCCATGATAAGACATGCTGTATCAAAACTAGAAAGTAACGAAGCATGATCCTTGGAAGTTTAGTTGGCTAAACTCCTGTTTGTCAGCCCACTCATTAGGAAAGCCAGTGGATTGGCATGAGGATTTCTTTGAATTGGAAACCATCAGAGTAAAGCTTTTTACTTTCTTGTTTGAAGAGAAAAATATTCCAACTTAAAAATCTTTAAAGACTGAGTTAATACTCACCGTTCTATCTGACAGTGTTGCTTTAAAAACAGGAATTAGTTGGGGAAGATTCCCTGCTTTTGCTGAAAATATAAGCATGGAGGACGCCAACATAAAGAGAGACCTTCTTCGAATTGCCTGCAAAGAAGCTTTATATGATATGACAGAAGACAACATCAGAAGAATCAACCATTATAGTAAATTGGAATAGGGATTCAGCTGAAAAGAAATATCATGGAATGAACTCATTATCTCACTCACCTCACCAAATGAGATGCATCAGTATATGGTGATCATGTACAATAAAATATTTTTCTTGCCCAACTTATCTTGTGGTAATGCAAAAATAGGAAGTTCTACAAACGAATTGTTATAAACTCCAATATTTAAATGGGAATTCTCATGCCAACTGCTGCAGTCTCTACTTGTTATGCTACATTTTCCAGTCTGTTTGGGCAACAAATCAACTTGTTACGCTATATTTAGCCAATGTGTTAGTGCAAAATATACATGCAGCAATGGAGCTAATAATCACAAATTCGCTTGTTGGTCAAATGGATGGATTAATCAACCAAGTGAGGATGATATGAGTGGATCTGATTTTTTTCCCCCAATAACACCTGGATTTGGCAATTGTTTGATGTCCTGCACATGTGACACTTCTGATCATAAATACGTAGCTTACAAAATTGATATATGATGATTCCTTCTTAATCAATTTCTTAAAGATGCTAGGAAATTACTTAATGCTCTCTATTTTCTGGTCATTTCTTTGTATGCTAAACTCAAATTCACCGTCTGAAAACTAAAATGCATGGGATATTGAGTCTCAAGCTCAGGATCCATAACAACTCATGAACAAGAGAAGACGGGATCCCAACCAGAATATGTTAGTACAGGCAATGTTCCAAGTTTTGACATAGTTATGGGAACATCTGATAAGAGACGTGGCAGCATGTATTCCGCATCAATAAAAAAACTGTACCACAAATGTGCAAAAACTGAAGGAAATCCCTCTTGTACATCCTATTACACTCTATGCTCGAATTATGAGCCGTGTCGAGTTCCAATATTTTTCACATGCCTTGTAGGGTAAAGCAACTCTGTGAAACTGATCCTGGTTTCAGTCCAAGCCAAATCGACAAATACACCACAAAGCCGAGTGTTCTTCGGGCTTGCATAACCTGGGTCTGACACCAACCCACCCACAAAGCAGGGACCCAGATTTTGTTCTGGCAAATGCTTTGAAGTACTCATGCTGTTTAAGCTCAGTTCAATCTAAGGTGAGACACCAAGTGCAAAGGAGAGCTGGTATGATGATGACAAGAACAACATCCAGCAATTATTTTGGTCAGAATTAAAATTATTCTGTTTATTATTCCCAATGTTAATAAACACTCATAACACTGTAATGAAGAAATATATGATAGATCACAAGGAAATAAAGACTTACTATCTTGCACAAGAGCAATGTTCCGAAGAGACAGTGCCAGCTGAAAACACCGAACCAGAGCTACATGACTAGAGCCCTGATATTTGGATATGAGACACATGGGAAAAAATCAATATAAATTACAAAGATGTTCTGCTCAAAAAGTAAAAGAATGACCTATTGACAAAGTTCTTCGCACTGTGATGATACTATGTCAAACTTTAAGGTGATGCCTATGACATAACACACTCAATATAAGAGAAAAAAGGTCCTATATGCACCAAAAGATAACACATGGTTGGCAGTTATTGTCAAAAGCCGATCAAACTAATATTGATGTAAAGAAAAAAGCTAGTTGCACAGTTTATGATAAACATAATAATTAGTAATATCGTCGGACCGATACATTTATAATAGACTAAATGACCCTTAATTAATACAACAAGCTGAATGGTCAGGGATATTACTACAATCAACATATAGGGATATTACTACAATCAACATATAGGGATATTACTACAATCAACAGATAGATGCTTTCAAATGTAAAATTAGGTAGTTTGTCTTAAACTGAATGACTGAATTTATTGTGAGCAGGAAAACTTGTAGTGGTAACAGCAAAGAAATAGAAAAGTTTCCAATTCTTTGACTACAACCATTTCTTCATGCTCCCAATCAGGAAAAACTAATACTTCTTTTCCAGCCAGTTTAGCAACCTGACTGTAATATATCCCTCCAAGTTTAGAGAGAATGAAAAGAAAAGCATGGCAACTCATCAAAAGAAAAATATTCAAAATTTCAGACTACATACGTGCATGGCACCCAATCACTAGTTAAATCTTGAAATAAGGGATCAAACAGTACTGAAAATTATTCAAACTGACATACACAAACAAACAGAAACAATCTATTGGATTAAGTTTTGGAACATTGACCCACAGGATTGGACTATCTAGTTGCTACTGAAAGAAAATAGAAAAACAAATAAATGCTGCTTCATAAGTCAAGGAATATTAAGACGTGATTGAGTCTTAAGTGACAGCAAAGAAATGGGAACATAAAAATTCCTCAATGGCATTAAATGATTTGGATGCAATACAAGAAATATATTTGTCAGACAGAAGGTTAAAAAAGAAAACTTCTATTTCTCTGAAAGAAGAAGAAGACGACCACTGATAGGAGCCGCAGTACACTGACTTAATCTTTATTTAAGGAACACAATATAAATCTCAACTATCTATTAGTTTGACAAAATAATAATTTACAAAAAGATGTCCCTTTCAGTTCATAAATAGTGTGCAGGCGCTACTTTTGTGGGGCCATAAAATCAGTCACCCACTCTTCAAACAGCAGAACAGGAAAACAGGTTAATTGATGCATCATGCCCAACATCCTTCAACCAAGAGTTTACACAAAAAGAAGGAATATGGTGAAGTTCCAAGTGGCTTTGGACTGCATCTTGTATCAACCAAGGTGGCCGCAGCTCGATGTCTCCATAAGAGCAGCGACACAACTTACAAGAGGCCAGAGCATAGAACTGAACAAACGAGCATTGTCCTACATGCAAAACTATTTCCAAATGCAGCAGGAAATGTCACCTTGGCTAGAGAAAACCTTAAAGCAAGAATGAAAGTATGCGCCATCGCCTCAAAATTTGCAGGATTGTTTTCTGGGGATGTTGCTTGAGCCCAAATTGAAGAAAGAAGAAGACCAACTTGATGACTACTCAATCGAAGTGAAGATGTATGCTCCTGTACAATGAGTGATGGAATTATCAATACATAAAATAAAAATAAGTTTAATTAAACTGGTAGCAATTATAGACACCATTTCATCCTAAAGAATTGATACAATTAATCTCAGATATGCATTACAAAGAAAACCATCATCCTGAAAACTACAGTATCAGGTCCATATGCCAACAGTACATTCCACTGATGAATTGAATAGCACAAAGGGCACCTATAAATTAGCAGTTGCATGTGCATATCAGGGAAAAAACAATCAGTTACCATACATCCTTAGATTCTGTAACTGCCTTTTCATCAGCTGTTGAAGAAAGAGGAGAAAGCTCAGTGCTGTGATTTTGAATGAGGGATGGATGTCCTGCATTCATGTTCTCCCTTCCTTTGGCTTCACCATGTGCTGAATAATTTCGTTTGCTATAGTCAGCAGCATCTCTTCCATCTCCACTTTCTGGCATGGCAAATCTTCCTTTCCCTAGCATTTCTAAAATGCTAGCTGAGGAAGTAAAGCCTGACATTGCAATGGAAAGAGTTCTGCATGCAGGCTGTCCTTTCAGTGACCTTGACAAAGATGGAACTGACCAAGGACAAACCAGTGATGGCACAAGCACAGCAGAAAGGACACGATGAGCACCAACGCGCGTTTCTGGATCAGGGTGGACCATGGCTAAAAGCAGCTGATGAAATAGAGCTTCCGGAAAGGGCTGAAAATGTCACAACAAAAACTATTAATTGTGTATAATTTCAGGGGGGAATATGAATATTATCATTTTAAATAGTTCAGGGTTCAGATCATTGCTGGATTCTCACCTTCTTATAGTATGACACATTTGGTACAGATGCTACCAGCTGTGCAGTATGATAAACAGCAGAAAGAGTAGTTCTGGCTACAAGAGGAGTCATAGGGATATTCTCAAGCACAACTGCCATCATATCAAGAATAGGCCCAAGATCCCCAACCTGACAGACTCAAAAAAGTTATCCTTCTCTGTAGTAACATTGACTTGCAAACAATTATAGGCAAGAAGTTACAAAATGCAGTAATCCTGAATCTACATCATTATTGACACTTATCAGGATTCAGGAACATCTCATAGATTACCCTGCCCATGAAAATAGTCTGAGAAGCTTGTCAAGAGAGCATCATAAATGATAGCTGATGATTTTACAAATTAGCTGTACAGGCACACTGAGTTACAAGTTTGGTGCAATAAACAGGTTAAGTAGCTTGCATACATCAATGACCCATATTTGGCAATTTGGTGCATGAGTATGTAGAGGATCAAATGAACTGGTTGATGCCATATACGTAGCCACAGAGTCTTGTCCTCATCCCCAAATGAATGAGATGGGGGCTCGAATGATTTTAACTGATGATGATGAAACCAAAAACTAACAGAGCACCAGGCAGCCACTAACCAGCCATGTGGCCACAGACAGCTCTCATGAATCCTCTTGCCAGGCAAATCATGAGAACTGTTCCAACCAATCTGTCATACCAGCACTCAAAAGGTAAAGTTTCCTTCAGAAAAGAAAGAATAAATAAATAAATAGACCAATAAAAATTATAGGTAATAACATAACCCAGGTTTTGGTTAAACCTTGGGTAAATTTTAGGAGAATGCCCAACCCACACTATTATACATTTTCTTCAGTTAACTTCAAGTACAGGAATTTTCTATATGTCAATTAAAGAATAAGATCCACCTTGTCATGAGACTCAGACGGATCCACATTAGCATCATAAAATAGGGAGGTTCTCAAACACCAAAACTAAGAATCAGTAAGGCGTTGAAGGCAAGAAAGACAAAATTTATGCCTTACAAGTCAGCTTAGAAACATCCCAAGTTGGTATGTGACACCAAGTTGTTGCCACAGAAACTAGAGGCCAAATATATATATATATATATATATATATATAAAGAAATTTATATTGATAGATAAAGAATTAAAAGGATTAGCCAACCTTATTTGCTAGCTGCACAATGCATTTCTCCAAGGAAGAATGAAGAGCAGCATTCTCATTACTCGCACTGTCTACTGGTTCAGATACCTCAATGGAATACTGGTAACATTTGCGCAAGTGTCTCATCAGGTCATTAATTGCACTTACTATAGCTGGTGACGGCTCCATCTTTGATTGCAGAGCAAGCTTTGTAGTAACATCTGCTATACAAATCTGCATTCTGGGTTTTTTGCTGACATTTTTGTTATCCAAATGTTTGACCAATATAGACAACAACAAATGTGTATTCTCTCCTGCATATTCCAATGTTACAGTAAGAAGCACCGCAAAAGAAAAAAAAAAATGGTACTGTGACGTTCAATGAAGAGCAAACAATGCAGGCTCAAGACAGATTGGAGAATCTATAACTATATTGGGAACTACAACATGGGATGCATAGTCTTACCACCTTCTTTGCAATATGACCCTAATTATCAATCATCAACTGAAAAGCATAGTGATAATACCAGTATGTGTATCCATGTTTAGTGGACAAAATGGATGGTTAAGGAAGTTTCTTTTATATACTGCTTTTGTAAAAGCCACATTGAGAGATGCTAGCTTTTCAAGATGAATACTCATGAAGGCAGAGAATTCCAGTTGAGGCACCTGACGTTTCCATGGATGACTGCATATCAGATAAAACTGAAAATGCCAGTCCGTTTTGAGGAGACCAATGATCCCCAGAATCAAAATAACGAAACAGGGGTTCCAGAACACGCCGAATTGTTGTGGCCTCCTTTGCCAGAACAGCCATATTTCGCAAGCAAACACTTGACCAACATGAGGGACTCTTGGAAAAATCCCTGTAGAAAATTAGGAAAAGCACACATAAGAGAAAATAGGCAGAAAATAAACCTTCAAATTTAAAAGACATTAATTCACGTCTCACTCTGTGGCATCCATTGCAGCTTTTCTACTCACTGAAGCACCTAGTGAAGGGGCTTTCTTTCCAATATCAGGAAATGAAGACCCATTTTCCTCTACTTTCAACACTTCTTGCACCCAGTGATCATCTGTGTGGATAGATTGAACTTCCTGCTTTGTATTGTCAGAGGTAATTTCGGGAACCTCAACATTCTCTAAAGTCACTGAAACAATCTGTTTCCCACCAAAAAGCAAGGTTAATTTTAACACCATGCAACACTGCAATGCACAAGATGAACACTGTCCATGCATAAACATAAGATAAAGTCAACGAAAGAAGTACCAAAAATGACCTAGACAATTAGGACAACAAAACATATTCTGCTTTTCAAAAGGGTGAGAAATCATCACATTTGCAGTGTGGTCAGAAAAAAGCATATGGGTTGCACTCAAGTACTCAATTAAGGTTATCATGCATGCAACAGAGTCTTCAATGTTGTCTCACTTTTTACGGGGTCTGTAATTGAAGTGGAAGTGTTTACTAATTTTCAATACCCATGCCTTCAGAACATGTCAACATGGCTGTCCATGCAAAATGTGCTAAAACAGTTGTAAAATCATGTGAACCAAACATTGTAAATTATCTGAAAATTTTTAATTACAAAAATAAAACAGCAGTAGACCAATGCCATTTAAGTCCTTTCTAAATCTATGTTTATCAATTATAAGTATTATAATTGAAGTATAAATGAAAATTTCTGATATAAAGATGACCAGCGTTAGAAAGATGAGTATGTAGGGCTAAATGCAGGACAGAAAGGGTGGAAAAGAAGAAGAAAGATGACCCAAAGCATCCTGGCAGTGGACAATATAGAAGGTTATTGCAGCTAGGTTGAGATCACACGTCAAAAAGCAGAGATGGGCAGAGAGAATAAAAATGAAAATGATTAGATGGAAGGGCCTGCAGAGGATAATCAGGATATTGGAAGCATGGGATTGAGGTGGTGACATTGGGTATAATCACTTCTTCACCTCCTGTGAATTGGGGACACAAATGATTTGACAGGCAAAAACAGAATCCATTCAGAAGTAAAAATAACTGGAACCAAAAACAAAGGCCATCATTATCCTCGTGATTACCAATGTCAGGGTTGTGGATTGACCTTGATTGGCGAAACTTTTCAGAGTCAATCACTCACTGCCCACCACAACTCAGCCCTCTCAGATTGAGACCATTCACATGATGATAATAAAAGTATAACCATGACAATAGACTTGTCCAAATTACAAGTGATAAGTGCAAATGTAACTCCAATAGTGCAACATCTGATAAATAAAACCATAAATGCACCAAATACAAAGATCTAGATGGAGATAGTTGAACTTACATCATCAAAGTCCATTGAGATATGTGAGTACTCGCCCATAAACCACACCTATGATAGAAACACAAATCCAAGAAAGAAAAAAGTTTTAATAGCAGATGACTAGATATGAACACCCAGAAAACCTTAAAGTCCCCATTGGTGGCTGGAAAGATCCATCTGGCCCTTGGAACACTTTCTATTATTTCTGCATCCAAAGTTCCTTATCTCATTTTTCTATCGACTAATAAAATCTATTTTTCTAAACCAACAAGAGAATTCACAGAGATTTGAAGATAAAAGAACTATGGATTCCATTATCATACAGAATTTTTTAAAAAAATTCATGCATTTTTTCTACACACTTCAAATATGGGGCTGCATACATATGTTCTTCCAATTGGTCTCACAGCTGGCAAACCAGTCCCATCCTTTGCCCATGATCACATTTTTAAGATTCTTTTCAAATCTGTATAGACCCCACCCGCCCAACATACCCATGTGGCATCATTTCTACATACTCTTTGGAGTGTTATAAAAGCAAAACGAAAGACACTCATGAAATAGGAAACAAGAGAATCCATGACAAGGTTTATCACATTAAGGATCTACTATAAAAGCTAAACATCATACAAGAGGCTAACAATAAAACAGGGAAGTTATTGTTTTCGTTTTTATACACCCTCACAACAAAATATTCAAACCTGTAATGAACATAACCAATACTAAATGACATGCAGGGAAAATTTGCTAAACAGGGATCATGCATAAGAACAAATGATGAGAGAGAGAGAGAGAGATTCCTTTGAAGAATTATTCAGCCAATCATCGAACAAGAAGAATTTCGAAACAAATCAGCTCTAGTTTCTATTCTGAAAATCTTGAGGGACCGTTTGAATCTTTTGTGCACATTTCGGGTATGTTTGGCAATGAAGAAAAAATTTCAAACTAAAACTTTTCAATCTAAAACTTTTCGCTTTCTATAACTCTCCTTTTTTTTAATCATTTCTTCACATCTTCCGATACAGCTACCCTACTTTTCAATCATTTCTACACAACTACCCATACAACTAATCTATCTATTTTAACTTTATTCCCTTTACTCATCATTATTACCACTACCATATCATATCATTTTACAACTTTTATTCCTAAAAACTTTTCACCAAAAGTTTTATCACTTCCCAAACACACCCTTCAAATTTCCATGTGCATATGGTGAAAAGGATTGGATGAAATTTTCAATCCCATGACAACAGTTATTTGGATTGATACTCTTTTTTTTTTCCTTTTTTTGCTTGACTTGGATTGTTATTCTTAAGGCAATGTAAATGGGCAACGTCAAAAGATGTTATGGTAAGGTAACATTAATCAGCTGACTTTTATCGACAGCAGTTAGCACTAAAAAATTTAGCCACTGTTTGTCTACATTAGATACAATTAGGCATTGCATAGGAATCAAAATTCCATGAGATGATACAAATTCAAATTCTCAGCACCAAAATCGAATAGCAATCCAAACTCGTGAACCAAATGCACTCAGAAAGCTTAGCCAAATAATATGAAGCCCTAGAGCCATGCAATAAAGGGCAACAAATGTATGGTAGTGAGCATGCCATCCAAAAACAAGCTTCATAAAAACATCTTCCAGGACATCAACAACAGCTACAGCTCTGCATCTCAAAGACTACATAAATAGTTTCCAAAGTCAGTATCATTACTTCAGCCAGACATCTAAACAAGGTCAGTTATGTGAATCCAGTTATGCCATTCTTGACCTTCTTGGGCGATGTCATTAAAGAGCCTATGCATTCCATACTTTTTAAATGACCTCTAGCCAAGTTGTTTTTAGCTTTCCTTTCACCCTTAAATGCCCTTCCACTTGAACAAAGTCGCTTTATCCTAATTAGCTCACTTTTTTTCCTTGTCGTGTGGAACCAAACTACCTAACATACTTTCATGCATCTTATTAACTACTGATCCAACCTTTAAATTATCTTTATTTTTTCTCGTTCTGATTTCAATTTTTTACTCTTGCCACATATCCAGCTTCATTTGACAGCTCCTTAAAAAGCCAGACAAATAAGTCTCTTAGATGGCTCAGAAATTTTCCTTGTACTTCAATTGGCACTTCGCAGTTGTATAAAATTCTTAAAATGAAATACTATTCTTCCTGCAAGCTTGAATTCTATGTCCAACAGCTTTACCAATCTATATTATTCACTTTCTGAATAGATCCTGGATAATGAATATGGGCATTTGGCAATAAAAGGATAGTAAATATACCAAAACTTTAAAGTTCTCATCACCATGGAATAAAATACTTCTGAGTCTATGCAGAATCTCAATGGATCTACAAAAACAATAAAACCTAGAATAAAAGGTACATCTAGAACAATATGACCTTGAGCAGATAGAACAATTTTGTGTGGAAGTGAGAAGAACTTGTCATACCATGCAGGCAAGGGCTTGCAACCCTGCAGAACGTAAATAAACCTTCCTTTCATCTTCATCTACTTTTTGAGACAGTTGACAAAGTTTTGGTATGAGGCCTTCTAAATTGAACATGTACGTGCTGTCTTTCTACTTCATAAAAATATAACAAAGCAGCAGTTAGAAGATCGATGTACCGAAAATAGAGTGCAATGGTACATGCTGCTCATTATGATGTGAATTAATATAAGGAGAAGATACCTGATTATTTATAAATGCAACAAGGACTTGGCAACCCAGAATGGGCATATCATCATATCGTGTCTGATCCAGAAGGGTCCTTACAATAGATAATAAGCTACTAGCAAATAGTGGCCTGAAACAGTAACATCAAAGACAAAATATGAGTTCACAAGTTCCAAAACACTCATGGGTGTCATGGTTGTATAGAACAATGAATGGGAAGCTGATAAAACTGATAACTTCATTGCCATGGCTTGGTTCTGAGATAACAATGAACAGCCTATGAAGTCCAATATCATGCTATTAACACTGCCGAAAAACAATTTCTAAGAAATGTATTCTGTGGAAAAAAAATCTCTCATGGATCTATGTCATACATGACTATTTTTCGGTTGCAACAAACAAATAAGTTTATGACAAATTATTACAATTTCTTTGAAGAAATGTGGGATGAATTGAATCAGTATCCATCATCTATTAACAAGTAATTGGGTGCTGTTAACACAACAATGAGAAGAATACTATGTATCCAAGTTCCTAAGTGGATATTCTAATCTTGACCAATTGGAAGTTAGAATTTAGTTGGAGATGGCACCATATCTTCCTTCATCAATGTGTAAGCGTGGGTACCACAGGCTTTCTTTGAGTCTTCTTCTACATCTGTTTTTCTTAAGAAGACAATTCTGCATTGATGAGTGAAACTTGACAGAATTCTTATCGAAGCTGAGATCTTGTTGGTAAGTTGGTTCTATAATAATAACATATGCAGGAAAAAACTATGGTAAAAGTGGTTGTGTTTATGAGGGAGTTGTTTTCATAAAAGCGCTTGAGGAAGAGAATTAAAAGAAATGCTTGCAACAATTTCAGTAGAACAGTAAATATGTTTGATTTTACAAATATTTTCTGTTATTAAATCCTCTTTTTTTTGTTTTGAACCTCAGCTAAATAGTTGATGCTAAGAACAGTAAATATGTTTGATTTTACAAATATATTCTTTATGCCTCAAATGAGACATTTTCACTTAATGTATGGTTAAAAAATTTGCATGTAAGCATAAACCATTTTAAACAACTACAAATATCACTCATTGATAATTCCATAAGAGGAGAAAGATTTTGTTAATTAAACTTGAAAGTATGTTTAGAAACAAATGTAGATATTCTGAAATCACTTAGAATTAGCAGAAATAGCAAGTTCCCTTTGCATGCAGCCTACACAGACAATAAAGCAAGGAAGTTTAACCGATTTTATTATACTATAATCATCTGCCATTGTCTCTAATAAACTCATCTTCCCGCAAAATCAGTGAAATCAATGATTGTGCCAGTGTTATACACACAGAGAGACTCAAAATATGCAGCTTGTTAACGTGCACTGGAAATGATTCAACAGCACATAACCATTACAACCTATGGTGAAAATTGGTTAAATGGGCCCAACTTGATGATGAAATCAAAACCCAACCATGCAAATTGTTTAAAACCATTTATTTTTATCACGGTACAAAAATTTATTGCAATCAGAGTCTTGAATGGGCTGCGCATTCTTAGAAAAAAAATAATCATGAAACACTCAGATCCATTCATAGATACAATAGAATATTATAATACTTTTAGAATCATTCACCCATAGAAAAATGATGTTTTAGATGGTTTAGATGTTGAATTAACAGCTATGAAGTTGACATATAAATCAAACAATTTTACTATGTTGATTTTACACCTTCCTAAGATGAGGGCCATGTGCATATTCAATTCTAATGGAACTTGGGGTCCTAGTTAAAAAAATGATTTTAAATGCAGTGGGTGGAGTGGATTTTGACTTGAGCATCAACGTGGGCCCATTTAGCAAATTTCACCATAACTAATATGGTACATTTACTACTAGGTCACTTCCCTTGGATGGTCTAACTATTGAGAAGAAATATCACTCAGGCTGCTGAGCGGGCATGCATTCCCTGGAAATTTTGTGCCATCACTAGAGGTATGCAGGTACTACCATTTTAAAGTTCAACAGGTGCAGCCATTTAAGTCCCATGGTTAACAGTCTTGAATCATGCAGAGGCCTCAAAATATGAGCATGTGAAACAATTTTCTTTCAATCAACGAACCCAGAGGAAAAATATTGAAAGTCCCTTACAAGCAAAAATACTTGATGGCACCCAATAGGACCATAAGCAAACAATGACAAAATTTTCTCAGGGTTCCTATGAAATTCCTAAACCAATTTGACAGAAAATGCAGACGAGCAGAAACAGATGGATCGCACTATACTACCCTCAGGGCTTAACCATTCACTACTCTAGTCTCTACATCATCAGCGACATGCTGACTTTCCACATCCCAATTGATAATTCACTTTTGCATAACTTTTCATATCCATGGCCGTACATTATATCCCATATATTCAAAGAGCAACTATCACCCAATTACTTGGTATTAGCAGCAAGCTTGCAGCTGATCTCAATTAGTTGTCATCACTACTTAGAAACAGAGCTTTTGATGACAAAAATGGCAATATGAAGTTTTAAATATACTTCAGTTCATAAAATTTAATGAGATATCATCAAAATATTTACCTTAGTTTCTTGCAATTAAATTCTCTAGACCTGTTTCCAGTGATTGTAAGGAACCTAAGGTGTCACATCTATCAATATTAGGAATTATAGTAGAATTTCTGTAAGTGGAAGAGTTGGAAGGAATGGACAACAACGAAACATAGAAGCTTAAGAAGAAAAGAAGAAAAGGCTGAATAACGAATGTGACTGCAAGATAAGAAATCATTCTCAAACTTCAACAGACAAATCAGCTTATTCATAATGAAATTTCCAACTTACATCTGCTCCTTACATGAAGCTAACAGTTTCATATAAATGCACGCTACAACTTTTGCTTGACCAAACTGTTCATTTCGCAATCCCTTGTAACATCTGTGCTCTAGATCTTCTGTAATCTACACAAATAAAAGCAGTTTGAGACAGTGGATCCTATGGATACCTTAAAGTGGAAAATGAAAAAAATCACAAAACTTAGTTCCTGTTGTTATCATCCTTATACGCATTGGAACAATGTTTTCAGGGATATCCAAAATGGATTCTTGTGAACTTTACAAACATGCAGCCCACTAGATGAAGAGAAGTTCAAGAATAGTTGTGCTTTTTCAGCCCCACTAGATTATGACTAAAATCCACATCAGAGGCATGTCAAACCATCATGTCAAAATATTTTCTTCAGTCTTAGTATGAATTATCTTGAATTGATGATTTCCCTCCTAAGGTTTGACACCGCAAATCAAATTTCACTTTTCCCAAATACCACAAGTCCAGCATGTTTTTGTAACGAGCAGCCACTTGTTAGGCAAGTCTAGCCCAAGGTTTGCAATTTCAGTATTATCAATGATTTTTCACCAATAAACATCAATCAGGTAGGTTATGTTAAAATGAAAGTATCAACCACCGATTTCTGCAATATTATGAAAAATATTGCGCAACTCTCACCATTCAATAAAATTATTGTTGATACAATCCAGACTATTTCAGTATTTTTTTGCCCATTCATCAAAACATGGCAGATGCCAGATGTTATTGTCCCCATTTCTTTTCATTTCTCCATGTTTTGTACGGCTTTTCATTTCTGTACTTATTCATGCCAATTAACAGCAGAAATTTGATTCTTCTTCTCCTCTTTTAATATCAATCACTTATTTTGAATGCTAGAGGCTTCAATCTATCTGTTTGTGTTGTGATTTTCCAGATTTGAGCTTGATTTTTTATTCAAGGAAATGCTAGAATTGCTTGATTCCGCACAGCTTTGTGTCTAAGGTACAAATCAACTGTTTTGAATACAAGGAACCATAATGAACCTATTTTGTTGCAATTTTTCAAATTTGATTCTGATCTGAAATTTTGAAAAATGCAAACCAATTTTGTTTTGAATGCTGACCAATCAAGTTCATGTTAGGGGAACATTCATTTAAGAGGTAAAGAAAGAAACAATAACAAAACTCCAGGCATTGAAGTCACATTGAATCAATAAGTGGAAGATGTAAGAGTACCTTAGGCATCCGCATCGGGTTCTTGGAAGCATACTCGCAAAGTTTGGAAATCAATCTATCATTTGGTTCAACATCCTACAAAAGGAGACAGTAAGTAAACAAAGCCATTGAAGATTGTAACTGATTGGGGAGTCACCATCAACCACAGTTGGAAATCCTATTGTTACTAGTCCACAAGAATATGAATAAAGTCTGCATTGAATGGGAAGGGCCTCACTTCCAGTGCTTCCTAATTGTCTCCCTCTAAATCTCCAATAAGATGATTGTTATATTATATCACGAATAATGGTTAAGGTAGATATGAAAACATGCATCACAGAGGGCTAACAGGAAAAAAGAAAGAAAATGAGCAATAAAGTCTTGGTTTTTTCCAAGAATGCGCAATTAAAACAAAAAAATATGAAATCCATTTATTCATTGGTGACTACTGGAAAGCAAGAAATACATTGACATTAGTTTGTACATTTCAATTTTCCATAGGTGTCTCCTCAATTGGCAACACTTAACCTTTCAAACACAAGCTTTATGTGTAGAGCAAGAAAACACACCAGCAATATTATCAATATCGTCAACAATTGCTTTCTCTTTTTCTTTTTCTTTTTTGTTGGCATCAGGGAGGCTGGTTGAAGTTAAGATGCTTAGCTGGCTCTAAGAATTCCATCTAGTAAGCACTCACAAAGGCAATGTTGAGAATGTTATCTTGGATCTTAATTTTTGGTTTGAGGCAAATGAAATTACATAAGGAAATCCATTTTGCTGCCTCTTGTTTAAATACTCACGATAAGGAAACATAAGCTTCGATCTCCAAAATCTCAGCATTACTCTGTATGTTGTTTAGGTTGAAAAGGTTGTCAGTAGCACAATTCAAGGGTGAGAATCTGAAAGATCAGATAGATACAATCTGATGCAGCCTTTCGATTTAGGGGAAGTACACGCCTCAATGTAACGACAAGGGGCAATAGGTACCAAACCTAAAAACTTTGCACCAACTTCAGTGGATAAAAGGAAGTTCGCTAAGCAACAAAACAGATCTGAATACTTGCAACTGCATACTATGTGCGCAGTATAGTTTTGCTAATCAATCTTTTGGCGCATGCACAAAATTAATCACACAACAAAGAAGTTCTCACCACCATAAAACTAAAACAGATCTCAAATAGTTGTGAAAATGCTGTACAGCCATCAAACTCAGTGGGATTAAGTCGAATTGCATATGCCAGTTGCTATAATTGATAAGATATGAATGAAGATCTCAAAGATGTTGAATGGATTATGATGATCATTAAAACCGAGTACCATCTTTTCATAAAGGAAGTTCTTGATGGTGCTTGGATTGGCTAATGATGGTACTTAATGAAAATCAAATCTAAGGCCCATTGGTTAATCCCTATACAAAGAACACGATGAACGCTTGGATTGACAATGAAGCTACAGAGAAAATGTATGAAATTTACCTGGTGACGGGGAAATATACTGGCAAGGAGCTTCTTGTAGCGCTTCACAGGCTGTCTTGATCGTGCACGCAATGAGGGGCAGAAGAAACAGAGGTTGCCGCAGACGGGCAGTACCCGTCTCGACATAACCCCCATTTTTATTCCAGAAATTCAATTCCCCTCTTCTCAAGAGCCAAAAAAAAAAAAAAAGACTCAGAAAATCAAATTCCCAAAAAATAACGACCCAATAATCAAAGTTGCATTCACGATCCCCTTCCAAGTAGGATTCTTTGACTGATAAAATGCAAGCAAAGAAAATTTGTCCTTTCTTTTTGCCAAAAATAAAAAAATCAAAATCAAACGATCCTAAGAAAATTCAAAAAAATTTCTCAGACCAACAAAAACCCAACAATCAAATCAATGGAAGTAAACTCCTGAATTAATCCTCCGATCTCAACCTTCCTGAAGAGAGAAAATAAAAATAGAATACTTGCGGCCAATGGGAGGTGAAAAAGGAAAAAGAAAAAAGAAAAAGAAAGGAAGAAACCCGTAGATGGGCTTGGCGTAAAATGAGAATTGAGTAAGAATTCGATCATTTAACATCAGAAAACCAATGTACGAAATAGAATCGGACGATAGTTACCTCTGTTTTTATCGAACCTGAAAGCGGAAAAAGGCTCCGAGCCTTCTCATATCATTTTATTTTTGATATATACTCATAGAGACAATTTTTTTTAAATGCTGAAGGAAACGAAAATTTCCGCATTAAAATCGAAATTAATTGAAAAAAAAAAAACGGTGAAATAAATTCCCTTAAATTTAGGAAACTCAAATATCAACAGTCCAAAGGCACGCCCCCGTCCCCGGTCCGGGTTTCACGCGCATTGATCAAATGACATAAATGCCCTTCGGCCAGGCATTTGCATTTCGCTCCAGCACGCCGGTGAATCCAGATCCAGTGCATCGTGGATCTTCCTCCGTCTCTTCATAGGTCACAACAATGCCTTCCCGCCAGGATTTCAACTTGAGCCCGGCCCGGCCCACCGATACCGGCCTCTTGATCATACAAATTTAAATTTATCACTCTTAACTTAAACAAAAACTTGTAAACCTAAATCCTAATCCAAAATTTAACTCAAATCTACTTACGTAAGGCAAATAATCATTTTCGACTGGTCTCATTTCAGATCAGGCCCAAAAACATATTCTTAAATTTTTTAGAAAAAGTTTCATAAAATTATTGATTTAAATATATTTAATTTATAAACTAAATTTTATCATTTTCGAATATATATATTTATTTTGAATTTTTAAATATACAACTATTTTAATCATATTTAAAAGTTTAAACTGTCTAAAGTACCCTGCATTTAAAATTTTAAAATAAATATATATACATCCTCAAAAATGATAAAAAATTTATATATCAATGAGAAATAATTTGTTAGCCCGCACTTTTATATTAATTTTTTATAAGGAAAATATTTACCCTGAAAAACTTATTTTAAAAACTTTGTTTTACTTTTTTCTTTATGCACTTGCTTATATAAATATATTTAACATATAAATCGAGTTTTACTTTTTTTCATATGTGTATATATATTTTAAGATTTTTAAACATATGACTATTGAAAACGGCTAAAATACAATTACGTTTAAATTTTTTTAAAATGTATACATTTATTCAAAAATGGTAAAAACTTGATTTATATGTTAAATACATATATATAAACAAGTTCATAAGGGAAAAAGGTAAAAAAATTAAATAGATTTTTTGAGATGAGTTAAATAAATCATTACTTAGTCCAAGCTAATATGATCATTTCTTTGTATCAATATAATTAAATCAATAATTATTTATAAAAATTTGAGAAAATGCAAAAATATTTTTTTGACAAGTCTAAAATGATCAAACCTTTGTATGTAAATAGGGATAAGAGTCATGTTTTCCAAATAGAATTAGAATTATTATTTGCATCTTTATAATAGTATTAAGGTTGGTGCTTACTGCTTAGGCAAGCTTGAATTCAATGGTCAAGAGTTGCATCCCTGGCTATTGCACTGAATTGAATAATGACCATTGGCTTCTTAATGATGTGTAATCAGTGAAATGAGGCCCACCACTTGCAGAAAGCCAGAAACCTGGCAACCAAAACAAACAAATTATACTAAAGATTATAAAAAAGGCCACCTCTCTCTTCAGCTGTTTGCATGAAAATTCATGTCAAATGACAACAATGTCGCCGTATAGTGATGAGAAAGCAATGATTTCGCAAGGGAGCAAAATTAAATGAATAAATTAGACAAACTCATTCAATAAAATATACGTATGAGATGGAAAAGTAAAACTATTTTTTTTAGTATTTCGATAACTAAAAGTCAGATTAAGAGAGTTAGGGAAAGCTTTTGGCTGTGACGAGACAGATGATGTATGCGACAAAATAGAAATAAATTGGTTATAATAAAATGTTGAGATACAAGTGAAGGTTAAAAATTAAGGTAACGTGCATTATTAAATTTTTATTGGGCTATTCATCTTGGATAATTAGGTATCTGATAGAGATGTACTCTACCAGGGAGATAATGAGTCTATTATTTCATCTAACTTTGAACTATGGCCCTCCTTACTTTAACATTTTATTTATGATAAATGAATTTGTTCGTCCGGACTAAATAATGACTTATTTAACTTACATAAAAAATCATTAAAAATGAAAAATGATTTTATTAGTCCAAGCTAATCGAATGCCTTACTTAGTCTATCTAAAAAAACTCACTTACAATATTTTTGTTCGTACGCTGTTTATCTAAGTGTATTTAACATATAAATTAAGTTTTACCTTATACGTGTATATATTATTTTTGATATTGATGAATATATGAGTACTTTAGATACATATATACATATATAGATGTTTAAAACTTTCAAAAAAAATACACGCATACCCGAAAATGATAAACTTGGTTCAGATGCTAAATACACTTAGATAAAAAAGTATACGATGAAAAAAATGTTGTAAATGAATTTTTTGAGGTGTGCTAAACAAGATATTTGCTTAGTTCAAGTTAACAAGATCACTACTCTAAAAACAAATTTAAATTTTTTTCCCACAAACTTATTAATATAGATGTGTTTAACGTATAACTAAGTTTTACCATTTTTAGATATATGTACACATTATTTTAGATTTTCATACATAAAGATTTTTAGTTATTTTTAACCATTAAAAATGACTAAAATACTTATATGTTTAAAATTTTTTAAAATATATATATACATATGCAACTATTGTAAAATTTGATTTATATATTAAGATAAACAAGTGTGTAAAAAAAACAACGACAATATTTTTAAATTAGTTTTTTGTGATGAGCTAAGTAGGTCCCAACTAACAAGATCATTTCTCTTTATACACACTCATGTTAGTCATTTTGTTATTTAAATGATGATAATGATCTTATTAGCTTGAGCTAACATTAACTTCTCTTAGCTCCGCGACATATATATATATATATAGAAATATGAATTAAGAATATTTAATGCATAGATTAAATTTTATAATTTTTGGACATTATATTTTCTGAATTTCAAAAACAAATTTTATAAAAATTATTATTTATTAAAATTTTAGCATACACAATTATCCAAATGTTTTAAAATTTGTCATGCGAATCAAATACACCGGTCTATCTTTCTATGCAAAAAAAAACCTTGTGTTCTAACATGATAATCATCCAATTTGATAAAATATTAAAAGATGAATGATCAATTGACTTAATCAATGCCGAGACCAAGAACATGTTAAATTATTTTTTTAGTACGTGTGTGGTCACCTATCATCATCCCCCACGACAGCGTCAATCAAGGAGCATCCTGATTCGCGCTGGCACTGCCAGCAAGACCATAAGGTGGGCGGAACATGTCATCCGTGTCAGTCGGAAAATAAAAACCCGGCTGTTCAAACAGCAAACACCTGACGCGCGGAGTATCCTCCTGCATTGGTACATGCGGGCCCGTCGTTTCAACGATCGTGATCACCCCAAAAACATCGTCTTCAAATGCATCCCATCTGATGATTTGGATCGTTGTCATATTATGCGATCAAAGGTGCAGATTCACAATCCGAATGTTCCACCCCTTGTTCGGTGCATGAAGGCGGAGCGGAAAGTAACTCCCCTTTTTGGTCCATTCAAAAGTTAGTTGATGTTTGGTCGCGTTGGAGGTGGCGCATGAGACGAGGAATAATTACGCGGCCCGGCACACGGGCCCACCACCTGCGATTTAAGATAAGGGTAAGGATGGAAGGGCTCCTCAAACTTTAGTTTTTCTCGGTCCTAACCTTATTTATAAAATATCAATTCTAATCTTAATTCTATTTATAAAATATCAACTCTAATCTTAACCGAATGTGTAAAACCTAAACCCTAACCTTATTTTTGAAAATTGGGTTCGGATTGAGTTTCAGGTCGGAATTTAGGTTGATAAATTTACATTTTATTTAAAAGTGACAAGTTTAAAATTTTATATGAATATATAATAATAACAAATCATATAAGTAAACATAACAATATACAGTCAAACCACATATTTAAAAAAAAATATAACAATATAAAGAAGATGAGTGATCCTATTAGTCAGGACTAAGCAAATGCCCTGCTTAGCTCAACTTAAAAAACTCATTTACAACAACTTTTTTTCTTTTTCTATTCATACACTTATTTATCTAAGTATATTTAACATATAAACTAAGTTTTACCATTTTTGGATATGTGTTTTTTTAAGATTCTTAAACATCTGTGTATATATGTATTCAAATTGCCCTCGTATTTAAAAATCTAAAAAAATATACACATATCTAGAAATTGTAAAACTTAGTTTATACTTTAAATACGCTTAGATAAACAAATGTATGAAAAACGAAAAAAATTGTTATAAATGAGTTTTTTGAAGCGGGTTAAGGGAGGTATTTGCTCAGCTCGGACTAATAAGATCATTTATTTATAAAGAATACCTTTAGAAAAAATTTAACATTAAAAACAAGATAAATAAAGAAGATTATAGAAATAAAACATAAACGAAAATGAAAATAATATACTTTATTTATAATATAATTACAATATGTCAAACATGCATTTAAATATAAATCTAAATAACATAAAATAAAAATATAAAGAAATATTGTTTAGATATTATATATAAAATATATTTTATAATAAATATAAAATAAAAATCGGGCTCGAGTTATTCGGGTTCGGGTTCACTTGAATCATAATCATATCATATTTACAAATCGGGTTCATCGGATTCGGGTTATTCGGGCTCAGGTCGTAGAAAAGCGAGTTTTAACACCGTTAAAAATCGAGTACGACAGGCCCGGTTCGGGCTCAACCCGGCCCAAGTTGCACCCCTGATTTAACGTTACTATTGTTAACGTATATAAAAAATATGGAATGAGAATTCATGGGATTATGGATTCCCATGCCTAATTAATAATTACATTTTTACCAATTTTTCCCTACATTTTAATAATTTTTCTTTCCTACTACACTCCAACTACCATATTTATTCAACTTATATTCCTATTATTTCATATTAATCACACAATTCCCATAATATTTCATTTTCCACTTCCACCTCATCACACATTTCCCATAACTTTTATATTGCCCTTTCGCCACGTCGCACATGTGAGATTCTAGACAGTTGACACCCACCATTTAAGTATTTTTTATTAGGGGTTTTTTTTTTCCGTCATCATTTGACTAGGGATGGGAATCGGGGCGGGTCAACTCGTGATCCGCCCCACCCTATTTAATATCGGGGTGGGGTGGATTTTTGATGTCTTTTAAGAAGGGCGGGGCGGATTCTTGATTTTTTAAAGGATGGCGGGGCGGACCTACTTGCTGACCCGTTTTCTTATCTCTCACATTAAAAAAATATCATTCAATGCTAATATTCATGTTTTATTTAATTATTTATATTTTACTTTGACTGATTAGTAATAGATTTAAGCATATAGTAGTTAAATTTAATATAAATTTATCTTTGTACTTGATAGGTTCATAAATTTTTAAAAACTTCTTACTTGACCCGTAGTTTTTTCTCAACCTATTAACCCGATACCGACTCAAATTTTGTCCTGAAACTTAATAGAAAAAAGTAAGGGTCAAATCGACCTTGTCCCGATCCGGTATAAAAATAAGGATCAAACAAGATTTTTGAAAAGTATGATCAGGGTTAGGCACACCCTGACCCGCCCTGATTTTCACCCATACATTTGACAATGGTTTTTTTTTTTACAATTTCATCCTGTCCAAAACATATATTTTTGCTTTTTCAAAAGATTTTTTTTAAAATGATTATTCTGGTAATATCTAATCAGTAAACTAAGGCGCCTTTGAGAATTTGAATTTTGTGTGAATTTTGAGATGGGATGAAAGTAGAAAATAGAATATTATAAAAATTATATGATTGATATGAAATGATATGGATAAAGTTAGAATAAATAGGTTCATTGGAAGGTAATTTATAGAAAAAATAATTTGAATATAGAGGTAAAAGTGGAAAAAAATGATGATTAGTTGATTAATAATGACCTTGAAAATCGTGCTTCTACCTCTCCCCACTTCGCATTTCCCACATCAATTACCAAACAAACCTTTAGTTCGACAAATTTTGAAAATGCGTATATATTTATTTTAATTTTTAAAATACATGGATACTTTAGTCATTTTATATTGTTGAAATATGACTAAAATACCCTTATATTTAAAAATTTTAAAAAATATATATACATATTCAAAATTGGTAAAAATTAGTTTATAAATTAAATATAATTAGAACAACAACTTTGTAAAAAAAATTTGAAAAAAAATATATGTTTTTGGATCAATCCGAAATGATAAATTTGCTTTTTAATAATGGGATCTAATGCACCTGCGTGCACTATACAATTTTTTTTTATTTTCAAATTATATATATATATATATTAATGTGGGCCCAAACTTGAATGTATCATATGTATAGTTTTTATATTTTTAATGCTCTGAAATATTTTATTTCATGCTTTGAAAATAAAAAGTCATCACATGAGAGATGACTTGTTTTTTATTTTTAAAATTCAAAATAAAATATTAAAACTAATAAAAATGTAAAAGGGCATATTTGGATACGGATAAAACTTTTGATAAAAAGTTTTAGAGAGTAAAAGTGGTCAAATGATGTAATAAGATAGAGATAATAATGAGGAATAAAAAACATGAAATTAAAATAGATAGGTTAATTATATGGGTAGTTGTGTAGAAATAATTGAAAAGTAGGATAGTTATATAGAAAAATATGAAGAAATGATTAAAAAATATGATAATTGTAGAAAGTGAAAAATTTTAGATTGAAAAATTTTAACTTAACTTTTTCTGTCTATTTCCAAACACACCCATAATATATAAAACATTCATTCTTGGGACATGCATGATTTAAAAAACCAACAAAAAAAAAATTAAAAAAAGAGGTTATGCATCTAGGTGCACTAAAATTAAAAAAAGAGGTTACGAGGTTACAGCCGACGCACGAGATTAGAACTCTTTTTCTTAAGTGTCTTTACTGTATCTTAATCATATTGGAACCTAACATGCAGGCTACGAAGTTAAACCAACTGGGCCAAGCAATTCGTTACCTTATTAAAATTGCATTTATAGCATTTAAAAGGTTGCTTATAATTGCTGTTCGGAAAAAAGGTCACTTATAATTTATTAAAAGCACTGGATGTTATTAACGTCATCACCCCGTATACAAGTCCGCCCAATTTCATACAGATGTAGTTGATTACATATACAGTGGGCACAATTGCATATTTATATAAGATGGTTGACTGAATGCATGAGGCACGTATGATCAGTTTGATAAAAGTGTCAGTATAAATGAAAATAACATGTAGATTATAAGGTAGATTAAGATTGAAATCAGGTAGTCTTTTTTTTTTAAATAAGGGTAATTGACATATATATCCACATAGTTTGACGTTAATTGCAGATATACCCACGTAGTTTCACGAATTGCATATTACCCCCACGCTGTTAATATCTACTGTTATATTTTTAAAAATGACGAAAATGCCCTCATCTATAGTTTCACGAATTGCATATCACCCCACATAGTTTCACCAAAATTGCATATTACCTCCATAAAGATGAGGGCATTTTCGTCATTTTTGAAAATATAACGGCAAATATTAACGGCGTGGTGGTAATACGCAATTTTTGTGAAACTATGTGGGGGTAATATACAATTCGTGAAACTACGTGAGTATATCTGCAATATCGATGAAACTATGTGAGTATATATGCAAATTACCCAAAAAATAACAATAAAACGTATCAAAAGGCCATGTCAATCCAACGTACCCGATTCGTTGTGCCTAATGACAATTAACAAGAATCAGCTGTCATTTTAGCAGTAGACAATTAGTGACCCGCCACGTGCACGTGTATTGGAAAGGAGCAGCCAAATGCGGCAGTATTCAAATAATCTCACTAGTCTCCCAAAGACGAGGCCAGGAGAACCACTTGAAAATAATTTTTTCAAAAATAATAAACCCTTGTTAGGCTTCTGTCGTTATCTACCACGCTTCATTATTTTAAAATAAATTTTAAGAAAAATCCAAGGTTGCGATCTTTTATTCCAGTGAAATGACCGGGCACTCTCGTCTGACTCATGTCTTATTTATAAGCGGCTTGCACATGCCTGTTTCTCGCCTCTTCTTGTCGCTATCGCGTTACTTTTTCTTGTGTCCTCATTAGCGAGGGAAAAAGCACCCTTCCTCCCATCAATTAATTGGTGAAATACTTTCAATGGTGCCGGTAACATTGAAGATTTTGTAATCCCACCTCCATTTTGGACTAGTATTTAAATTAAAATCGAACTGATCATATAATTTAACATTGATTTATTCTGTCGTGATTCAAAAATCAGTTCGATAGAATTCTTCGGTGGGTTATACCTTTTCTAAACATGTGTAATCACATACAAATCAAGAAAATGCGTAGATCTATTCACAAATTCAGTATAATCATTTACACATTGTTGACACCCCACCTTTGGGCCCAAAAATGGGTAAAATGGAAAAAAGTCCCAAACTCAAACAAACTCAACGCAAAAGGAGGTTCAAGCAAGCTAAGCAGGCTCTTCCAAACACAGCCCACGGAGCGAAGCTCCACCAAGCCTCGAAACAGGCTTTTCAACAAACCAGATCCGGCCCACACGAGCGAAGCTCCTACAGGCCACCTCAACGGGCTCCACAATGCAGCCCACCAAGCCTCAGAAGTAGGCTTCTCTACAATTTTGGGCCTCTACAACGGCCCACCCAAAACAACGGGCTTAGCCAAGCTCTAGCCCACTAAGTTCCAGCCCACTATGGAAGGAGCCCGCCAAGCTCAAGCTCATGGACCAAGTCCAACACCTCTCAACCAAGCTCAAGCCCATGCTCTCAACCAAGCTCAAGCCCATGCTCTCAACCAAGCTCAAGCTCATGCTCTCAACCAAGCTCAAGCCCATGCTCTCAACTAAGCTCAAGCTCATGCTCTCAACTCAAGCCCAAAGCCCATTACCCAAACTCAAGACCAAGCTCATGGACCAAGTCCATGATCCCACTCAAGCCCAAGTCCATGGACTAAGTCCATGACCTCAAGAGAGCCCAAAGCCCACTCCTACATCTATAAAAGGAGAGCACCCCCTCTCATTTGAAGACTTGAAGAGAGGCATCCCAAGGGGAGGACGGGAGTCTGCAGCAACGCCCCGGCATCCCGGTCTTTCCCGCTCTACGAGCTCCGCGCTCTCTCCTCCACGCCCCCTTTCCGTCTCTCCCGTTCTCTCAAATCTTTCATTTTACCCCCTTTCACGCCGTGTAAACCGCCTCGGGTTGGCAGATTTCTCCATATTTGCTTCAATCCGTAGGCCGGAACCCGATCTCTGTATTATTAGTGCCTTATTTCTTTAAACAGGGTCTGATCTCCCTTTAAAGATCAGTGGCGACTCCGTTTTTCTTTATTTTTGTGTGTGCGTGTTTGAGTTAACGCCCCGGCAAGGTGGGTGCACGCGGGTCCATGGATCCCAGCATAATACGCTGCCGTTATGCTGCCGGATTTGTGACTTGACCCGTGTACGGAAAGCCCCGTCTTAGCCGTTATGCTGCCGAAATCACGAGAAAATACCCATACGCCAACTTTCCTAAAAGATATGAAGCCTAATGCGTTTTACCCCATGTGAATGCAGGAAATCTAAGCCCACGTTGCTTTTCAACACGATCCACATTTTCAAGGCCCGGAAAACCATTCCGAGCCCACCGTAGCGCTCACGGCGGGTGCTACAGCTTGGCGACTCCGCTGGGGACGGCGTTGCAGGTCTACATCGGCGCAAGGGGGTCAGAAACTGGAAGATCGGAGCTTCTTCCTCGCTGAACAGCGAGTTCCGGGCGGTTTCCCGTCATCCGGCAGCGAGTTTCTGAAGTTTCTGCCCAAATCGTGCAGAAACCTAAAAAGTTTTTAGGTCCAGAGGCGTCCAGCTCAAAAAACGGACAGAACTCGTGAAGACTTGCTGGATACCGCCTTGTGACTGTCAAGGCACCTAATACGAGCCAAAAGGAACAACATCCAACAAGAATGAAGCTAATTAATGTTAAAGCCGACATAAAAATCACTTCTTTTCCATAACCTGAGTGTTTTCTGGTCACGCTTCCAGACACGCTTCAAGCGAACTGGTCTTTCTCCAGACACTCTTCAAGCGAACTGGTCATTCTTCCAGACACGCTTCAAGAGAACTGGTCCTCTTCCAGACACGCTTCAAGCGAACTGGTCACTTCTCCAGAGATGCCTCAGGCAAACCCGAACCCGTGGACCTTGAACATTCTCACGCGTGTAACTTAAAACACATAAAATTGGCAAAGAACACAAAAGGACGCGGACTTGCAAGCATTCATCCAAAGGTTGATCTCCTTATTATTTGTTTACAAGTACTAATCACTTTTATTGATTGCTCAGGTTCTTCACCATAGCTTGAAGGCGAAGCAAGTCAACCGTGGATCGAAGCGCCGTGGTTACCAGATAAGAGAGCAGCTAGGATGGAGTCCGAGCAATCCTCACGCCACGAAGATCGGGATCACCAGCTTGAACAGTCCATTGAAGCTTATATGGCGGCCATGGACAAGAGGATGCAAAAGTTGGAAGAAGCTCTGTCAAACATGAAACAACCTCTAATTGGTGTCCAGAATACGGCTACACCACCATTCTATTCTCAAAACCCGAACATGGAGCAAGATGGAGGACCTCAACAATCTTCCCACAAGACAAGGAACGATCATTATAAAGAAGAGGAGGTGGTCTTAGAACAAAACCACAATGAAATCCAAAACCTCAAAGACCAACTCCAAAATCAACTAAAAGAAATGGAGGAGCGAATTCGACAACATCAAGGGGAGGGCCTACCCTCGGCCAAAATAGAAGACCTATGCCCGTTCCCTGACATCAAGTTACCCGAGAAGTTCAAAATCCCAGCTTTACCCGCATATGAGGGAGACTCATGCCCAAGGGCTCATCTCAAGACCTTTTGCGGTATCCTCTACCCCTTGGTAAAAAGCGAAGAAGTTTTGATAAGGCTATTCCAACATAGCTTAAAGAAAGACGCCTTGGAATGGTACACGTCACTTGATTACCAGTTAATTAAAACATGGGAACAACTCTCCTTAGCCTTTATGGACCGCTTTTCATATATGCTAAACACGGCTCCCAAAAGGGCCGATCTCGAAGCACTCAAGCAAGAAGAGGATGAAACGTTCTCAGAGTACGTGGCTAGATGGCGTGCCTTGGCGGCGAAGATGAAAAGCCCATTGCTGTTGGATGAGCAAATCTCCATCATCATCAACTCAACACACCCGAGCATCGCGGGCTACCTCATCTCTCACCCTTATGTCAACTTCACTCAACTCCTCCAAGCCGGGGACCAAGTGGAGGCGGGAATCAGACATGGCACCATCTCCCCATGGCCACAGCAAGGAAATGCAATTCTTCTTGAACAAGCAAGCCAGACACCTCATATAGCGGACATTGGCATGGAAGTCAATTTTATGAAGGGTAATGCCAAAACCTTCGACCCTTCTATTTTCATAACAAAAGCCCGACCCCATAACGCTCCTATCATTTTACAAGGCCGAAATGCCAACTCCGTTGTCCTTCAAAAAAGATGCGTTGAGCCCGTCATTTTAGTGGGAAAATCCGTCATGCCTACGCAAGAGAATCCTATGTTGCACAAACCTCCTATTGTCCAAAGAACATCCTCAAATACTTTTTCTACAAACCCGAAAGCTCATCCCAAGATAGCAAGCCAACCTACTTTGCCTCACTTCTCCCCAGAAAATATCTTCATCCCAGTTAGCCAACCAACATGCCCGCAGTCTAGAAATGCAGAAGAAAACCCCAAAGCTCCTTACACCTCTACTCCTAGCGTTCCTCTAAAGCAGTCATTGTCATCATCTTCTACACAATCATGCCCGGCCACGAAAGGTGAAATCTTAATCTTATCAATAAAGCGGACGAGCACCTCAAAAGAGGAAACACTAGCCAAGGAGCACAAATCTCAAGAAATTCCTGCACAAGAAAAGCCAAATGGAAAAGACCATCTACAAGTCACAAATGAAGTTATCCCTCACACAGACAATCAAGCAGAGGCATTTAAAATGCCTCAACAAACCGTCATCAACACAGGCAATGTCGACGAAGTCGAACAGCCAACAAGGTTAGCCCCGGAAGCCGCAGAATGCGCAGGGCACACAACCATCATCTATCAACCCACCGTCACAAATACATCTCTGTCAACACATCCACAGGGGATATTTCAAAATGGCTACCAGACAGTCTTTCCATCCAGCTTGGCAGGAAAAATACCAACAACCAATGAAGACAATATTTCACAGGGGGCAAAAAGTGCACAAAAAGCAAAAGACTGGGGGCATGCCAGAGAAGCATGGGGGCAACCTACCAAAGTCGCATGTCAGAGAAGCATTAAGTTCAAGATACAAAGAAAAAATTACAAACGAAGGCTGAAGAGGAAAAGGTGGAGAAAAATGCATCTACATCATCCCGAAGCATGGGGGCAGGCGGTTTTGAAGAAAAAGGACACAAACGACTTTTATATCATGTTCAACCCTACATCAAACAAAGTTTGGGACCCGGGAGGCAAAGCTACATGAGAAAATGGTTCCACAGCGCCCTCGCAAGGCAAACTTCTAGACACCCGTAGCAACCCCGTAGCCTTGAAAGACAAGTGCAGAAAATATGGGAAAGAAATTTTGAGCCGGACGGACGAGAAAATCCAAAAATCGTGCAAAATCTTGAAAGTACGGTCAAAATCGTACAAAATCTGAAAAGTACGATCTTGGCAGCGTGAATCACGGTCTTGGCAGCGCAAAATCTGGGGGGTACGAAGAAATCCCGCAAAATTCGGATTTCAGCAGGAAAATCGCGGAAATCATGGAGGACGCTGACTGACCTGAAAAGTTTTTAGGTCTATGTATATAATGGACGCACAACAGCCCTTATGCAGAATTTCTAATGGCTTACGGCCTACAAATGACCAAAGCATTACAAGGGACGTCAAGAAGAGGAATTTTACAAGATCTATACCCCGCAAAGGCAACAAATCATATAGACACATCCTCCAAAAAAAATGAGCCGGTATTCACACGGCTTTACATTCAAAAAATGGAGCATACAAGCATTCAAGATTTACAAAAGTACAAGTTGGCCAACAAGGAAGCAAAGATGAAGAAAAGTCTTCAATGCGCGCCGCTAGCAACCCTAGCTCGAGCAAGGACGTCGCCACCCGAAGCCACACGACGACCGTCAAAGATGATATCAAGAGCCCGAGCATTACACCCATACTTTGTGTGCCACGGATCATAACTCTCTTTTGAAATAGGTGACATTTGCAACAAGATCAAAAAAAAAAACAAAACAAAAAAAAACAAAAAAAAAAAACAAAAAAAAAAAAACAAAAACAAAAAAAAAACAAAAAAACAAAAAATAAAAAAACAAAAAATAAAAAAAAGAGAAAGAGAGAGAAAGAACGAAAGAAAAAGAGAAAGAAAAAGAGCGAGAAAAGAAAGTGTTCAGGTCAATGCCAAAGGGGATGTCAAGTACTTTGCCATTCACCGTCAAGACGCCTCTGGCAAAGGGGGGCAACTGTTGACACCCCACCTTTGGGCCCAAAAATGGGTAAAATGGAAAAAAGTCCCAAACTCAAACAAACTCAACGCAAAAGGAGGTTCAAGCAAGCTAAGCAGGCTCTTCCAAACACAGCCCACGGAGCGAAGCTCCACCAAGCCTCGAAACAGGCTTTTCAACAAACCAGATCCGGCCCACACGAGCGAAGCTCCTACAGGCCACCTCAACGGGCTCCACAATGCAGCCCACCAAGCCTCAGAAGTAGGCTTCTCTACAATTTTGGGCCTCTACAACGGCCCACCCAAAACAACGGGCTTAGCCAAGCTCTAGCCCACTAAGTTCCAGCCCACTATGGAAGGAGCCCGCCAAGCTCAAGCTCATGGACCAAGTCCAACACCTCTCAACCAAGCTCAAGCCCATGCTCTCAACCAAGCTCAAGCCCATGCTCTCAACCAAGCTCAAGCTCATGCTCTCAACCAAGCTCAAGCCCATGCTCTCAACTAAGCTCAAGCTCATGCTCTCAACTCAAGCCCAAAGCCCATTACCCAAACTCAAGACCAAGCTCATGGACCAAGTCCATGATCCCACTCAAGCCCAAGTCCATGGACTAAGTCCATGACCTCAAGAGAGCCCAAAGCCCACTCCTACATCTATAAAAGGAGAGCACCCCCTCTCATTTGAAGACTTGAAGAGAGGCATCCCAAGGGGAGGACGGGAGTCTGCAGCAACGCCCCGGCATCCCGGTCTTTCCCGCTCTACGAGCTCCGCGCTCTCTCCTCCACGCCCCCTTTCCGTCTCTCCCGTTCTCTCAAATCTTTCATTTTACCCCCTTTCACGCCGTGTAAACCGCCTCGGGTTGGCAGATTTCTCCATATTTGCTTCAATCCGTAGGCCGGAACCCGATCTCTGTATTATTAGTGCCTTATTTCTTTAAACAGGGTCTGATCTCCCTTTAAAGATCAGTGGCGACTCCGTTTTTCTTTATTTTTGTGTGTGCGTGTTTGAGTTAACGCCCCGGCAAGGTGGGTGCACGCGGGTCCATGGATCCCAGCATAATACGCTGCCGTTATGCTGCCGGATTTGTGACTTGACCCGTGTACGGAAAGCCCCGTCTTAGCCGTTATGCTGCCGAAATCACGAGAAAATACCCATACGCCAACTTTCCTAAAAGATATGAAGCCTAATGCGTTTTACCCCATGTGAATGCAGGAAATCTAAGCCCACGTTGCTTTTCAACACGATCCACATTTTCAAGGCCCGGGAAACCATTCCGAGCCCACCGTAGCGCTCACGGCGGGTGCTACACACATATAAAAGAAGATGTTTTATACGAATTTAGACGTACATTTAGATTAAATAATTTCATCATATTAATTTTACCCATTTGTTAAATCGAGAACATGCAGATATTTAATTTAGATGAAACTACTTCTGTTTTAAATGGATCAGTTGAGTTGAGTTTTTATTCATTATCAAGGTGGATAAAAATGAGAGGGATGGTACAAGTATTATTAAAGCACATCCTCGTTAATTAATCATTTTATACTTTCTGATGAAAAAACTCAGGCCAGTTTGGCCAACGAAAATAGAAATATGGAACGACGAGCGTAGAGTCGTAGACTTGGCATATAATGCAATAAATTTGAACTAAGGATGTGTCTAGTCGAGGTTAAAACTTTTTGATGAAAAATTTTTAGGGTAACAATTATTCAAACTTATAGAAAATAATGTAATATGATAAAGGTAATGATGATCTGTAAAGAAAATAAAATTAAAATAGATATTTTAATTATATGGTAGTTGTATGTAAATAATTGAAAAATATAGTAATTTGTATAAGAAAATATGAAAAAATTAAAAAATAAGATAGTTATAAAAAATAAAAAGTTTTTTTATTAAAAATTTTTGATTGATATTTTTTTATTCCAACCAAATGCACCCTAAATATACATATTATTAGTATTCGGCTTGTATGCGACTAATTTATATTGAAAATTTTGATGTAAGCTTTGATGATTCTATTTTGATTATGAAGACAAATCTTAAACCACATATTGAATTTAGAATAAATTATTTAGCTATAAAAGTAAATTTTATATTAATCAAAGATGCGCATTACCCTCATATGAAAAAATTGAAAATTAATATAATAAAATATTTAATTTATATATTAACTTTACTATTGTATTTTTGAACCTCTAAACCATTTAAAATATTATTAATATGTGACTAAATGATTCTATAAAGTATTATTATATTTTAATATATTTACAAATTAATTTAAATTTGTCATAATTTATACATAAATATATATTTTTTAAGGTAAATATGATCCACCCCCAACTCTGATTCAATATTAAAAGAAAAGATGCTAATAACATGAACAATTGTTTTTTAAATTCTATCATTAAAATAGAGCCCGTGTGAGTATCACACATAAAAACTTTCGTGACCTTAGGTGTTAATTATGTATATACGTGTGTTAGGAATGCTTACTATATATATATGTGTGTTGTTGTTGTCGTCGTCGTCTTGAAGAAAAATTTTAAATATCTAACTACTCTCATGCGAGTATGTGACCAGAGTCATTAAGTTGATTGAAACAAAACTGAATAGATTTATTTGTATCCAGAGAGATTTAATTATTGTGGGTTATCTGTGTTTCGAGCCAAAATTGTCTCTGGTGTCGTACTAGTCAATTGCAAGAAGACAAAAACAGTAGTCAACTTGGATCGAATCGACGTACGAGCTCGTTCTTCAACTAATATCGCCTAATAGTCTAAATCTCTGCCAAGGAGTACGTAATCTTGTGTGGTCAACCGCATGAGCGTCTATTTGATTAGCAGCTAGATCGGCCCTCTTTTAATTTTTAAAATTTTTAAATTTTTTTTTTTGGTTTATACATTTATGGGCTCCAGTGACTGAGAAATGCAATCTTTATTTCAGAAAAAAAAAATCATGTAGATAAGTTAAGAAATTTTCTAAAAATTGTGTAAATCCATCTAGGTGAAGCTCAAACGTTTAAAGAATTTTTTTAGAAGGGGGTTAATCTAACGGACCGCATAGGTTCAGCCCCCTTGCAAATGACAGTCCGGTGTTTCTGAGTTTCAATTGTTTGAAATTTACTGCTTTTATTGCAAAGACAAGAAGTAATCTTTACAAATTTCTCTCGGACGTACTCGGTCTCATTTAAAAGGAATGCGAAAGAAACATAAGAAACGTAAATAAGAATAAAAGATGCATAAGAATAAAATATACCAAAAGCTAGATGACAAAATCAAAGGTAAAAAATAAAGACTTCCAATAAAAAAAACACGATTACTTAAGAAATAAGGCAAATTTTAAAAGGACGTAAATTTTTTTTAGAAAGGGTAAAACTGGCAATAAAAAAATGATACATGATAATCAAGCTTAAACAGGTAGTTGTTAATGGTAAATGGATGCGGATGAATAAGTGTTTTTATGTATTAGGATCTGAAAAATTACATTAAGAATGGAACCCAAATAATCATCTCATCTCATCTCATTCCCGTATACCCATCTTAATAGGGATTAATGCACCCAAATAATCCATATACATAAATATATCCGTTTCAATAGTTTTTTTTTTAATCGTGTTATCTATCTTGGATGATAAAGCTACCAATGAAGGACAGCTCCAGATGAGAGGTATTGAGGTAAATGACTCTAATACAACTTTAAACTTTGGACTTCCCATCCTACACATTCTTATATCACTTATGTTAAACACTTCGTGATCTCAGTGGTGAATGTGCCCAAAGAATCTATCTACGAAAATGTTTTTATGAAATTCTCTTTTTATGTAATCTTATCCGTTTTCAACATTTAGATAGTTGATAAAAAATCTATTCAATCTATTGTGTTTAGCATCGCTTATATTATCATAAAATTTTTTTCATTTATCTGATATCAATATAGATGAGTCTCATCTACAAACATGTAAAACTAACGTAATAAAATGATTTAATACTAAATATCAAATTTAAATAGTATTTTCAATATCTAAACTATCTAAAATATTATTACTACATAGATATATGATTTTATAAATTATTACTACATTCCAATACATTTGTAAAAAAATTTAAACATTTTACCTAATTTACACATAAATGTACCTATTTTTGAGCAATGCACGTATTGGATTTAAATAAAACTTGGTCAAATGATGTTAAATATAATGAATAGATTGAATTTTACATCAAAAATTAAAATTTTAAATTTTGAAGGGATTACGTGCAAACAATCACATCTATATACATCCATCTCAACGGGTGGATGTGAACTAACACAATGTCGGTGCCATTAAAGGGAACCCAAACATAATCCATAAATATTCTGACATAGAAACTGAAGGCAAACGTACGACAATTAAAAATGGCACATGGCACATTAGCAACTTACTAACTTGCACGAGTTAATAAACTAAGAGTATTGAAATCCGAAGTGGGCACCACTCTTGGAAATTTATAAGATGTTTGGTTTTGACGTGAAAATGATTGTCCTTTTTAGATAATAGGAAATTGTTAGTAAGGAGACATGATTTCATGCACCCAAACGTATTTAACTTTAGTGCACATAGATGTATTTAACCTTTTTTAATTTTTTAATTTTTTTTACACAACTGTTAATTTAAGTATATCTAACATATATATTGATTTTTACAATTATCAGATATTTTTATATTTTTTATTTTTTAAAAATCAGTAGCGTTTTTAATAATTTTAAATTACTAAAATGCCATTGATTTTAAAAATCCAAAAAAAATATAAAAATCTCTCAAAATGGTAAAAATTAATACACATATTAAGGGTGTGTTTGTTTGGGGCTAAAATATGTCAATTAAAACTTGTCAACCTAAAACTTTTCACTCTTCATAACTACTCCATTTTTTAATTATTTTTTCACATTTTTTTATACAAACTACCATACTTTTCAATCATTTCTACACAACTACCCATACAACTAACCTATCTATTTTAACTTTATTCTTTTTACTCATCATCATTACCCCTATTATATCACATCATTTTCTATCAATTCGACAACTTTTACCTTCAAAACTTTTTATCAAAAGTTTTACCTCCAACCAAACACACCCTAAATATACTTAAATTAACAGTTAAGTAAAAGAATTCTCAAAAAAATTAAAAAAAATAGGTATTTGCACTAGATACATCAAAGCTAAGTACACCCGAATGCATGAAATCAACGCTCATTAGTAAATACTAAGTACTTTTCTGAAACAGGCTATGCAGAGGCTTGCTTTCTACAAACACTGGGCTATACAGGCCCTAAATCCTTTTTGTTTTTAGTCCCGACATTAGCATCTATGCTAACAAAACTAAATTATTTTTCACGTACCAACCATTTTAAACTCTTTCATACATCTAAACACTTTTTCTAATTGATTTTATTTATTTTAGGGTATGTTTGAGCAGTGATAAAACTTTTGAACGGTGTAAAAGTTGTTAAAATGAGAGAAAATGATGTAATATGATAGAGATAATAATGATAAATAAAGATAATAAAGTTAAAATAAATAGATAAATTATATGAATAATTATATAAAAATAATTGAAAAATAGAGTTCTTTGTATCGGAAGACGTGAAAAAATAATTAAAAAATTGAGTAGTTATGGATATTGAAAAGTTGTAAATGAAGGGTGTGTTTTGGAAAGTGATAAAATTTTTAATGAAAATTTTTTTAGAATAAAAGTTGTAAAATGGTGTGATATGATAAGGATAATGATAAAGAGTAAAGAAAATAAAATTAACGATAAAGAGTGAAGAAAATAAAATTAAAATAAATAGGTTAGGTATATGTGTAGTTGTGTAGAAATAATTTGAAAGCATGATAGTTATATAAGAAAATATAAAAAAATAATTGAAAATTATAGTAATTATATAGAGTGAAAAGTTTTAATTTAAAGGTTCTATGGATTGCCAAACACCCCCAAAAAGTTTTATTTAAAGCCAAACACAGTTTTTTTTATTGGTGTTATATTATATCTCAATTTTCAACTCCTGTTACAGTGTTTGATCCAAAAAAAAAAAAAAAAAACTCCTATTACAGTGAAACTCATAAATTCTTATGAGAGACCACAGCTCTGGTCGTACGCATGGAGATTCATTGGCCCCCACAATATACAATGGAGACTAATTGCTCCACCGCTGTTACGGGTATTCAAGCCCGGGCATAACATTGCTGAAGAATTTATCCCGAGCTTTGCTTGGTTGGTAATTAGATTATAAATGAGAAAAAATGCCTTCCAAATTGTTATGCCTGACGATGCTCATGTCTAAGGGCATTTTTTTTCTATTATAACCCATTAAACTTTAAAAAATCTGACAACAACCCGGCAACATCAACATGAATAAAATTGATTTGGAAAAGTAATAACACGGATAAAAGACTTCTGAAATTGTTGGCGTAGATAAATAATTTAATTTTTTATTAGCATAAATGTTAATGCGTAAAGAAAGTATGGATAAAAAAATGTGCAAAGAGAGTAAATAAAAAAAAGATAATATTTTCAGTATTCTAGGAAATTAGTATTTTTAAGGAAAAAATAATAATTAAAAAGATGACAATTCGAGGTAGTTAAGTTCTTTTTCCCGTCTTTCAATGATAAAACTGGGCCAGACTCCACGGAGGTTAACCCTGTAAACCTGAGAGACCAAGGGCCAGTTGTCCACAACGTCGCTAACACCCAGCTTGCCGGGCTTGAATTATACGTTTGGCAAATTCCTTCCTAGCTTTTTACAAAGCTATTTTTCTAAAAAAATGGCCGCAAAACGAAGGATTATTTTTATTAAAATTTGCATTTTAAAAAGGAAAAAATCAAACCACTAGGATGGCAAATAATTTTATTTATAAAATGAGTAAGTTTCTTATCCTATGCACTCGGGTGTATGGAGATTCAGTGCACCTAGGTGCAAAAAATCTATTTTTTTATTTTTTTCGAATTTTTTATAAAATTGTTAATCTAAATGTATTTAATATATAAGCCAACTTTTACCCATTTTTTGAGATTTATACACATATTTTACTTTTAAAAACAAGGGTATTTTAATTGTTTTTCAATGACTAAAATATCTCTGTTTTTAAAAAATCAAAAAAATATGTATAAATCTCCAAAAATAGTAAAACTTAATGCATATGATAGATACATTTTGATTAAATATTTTTTAAAATTTTTAAATAAAATAAAAAATAATTTTTTTCCCATGAGTGCACTAAAGCTCCATGCACTTGAGTCCATATGATTCAAATCCAAATAAATAAACATACAGAGACTTTTATAACAAATATCGTAAACAATATAGGAGCCCAATTATATACATTATGGCGTATTTTAGGCTAAAATACAACATTCATTTATTTTATTTTATTTTATTTTTATTTGACTTATAAAAATGTTTTCCTATATGTATTTAATACATATACTAATTTTTTCTATTTTAGAATACATTTATATTTATATTTTTTATTTTTTTAAAAAAAATCAATTTCAAGGGGCATTAAGTCATTTCTCACCCATTAAAAACTTAATTTTTAAAAATAAAAAATAAATAAGTAAAAGTATTATAAAATGGTAAAACTTGGTATATAGATTAAATACACTTAGAAAACATGTTTATGAAGAAAATTTTAAAAATATAATTAATTATAAAAATAAATAAATACTATATATTTTTTATTAAAATACATCATATTATATATAATCATACTCTAACAATGTAAAATGGTAAGTGAAAGTAAGCCCGCCCAAAAGTAGGGGACTCCACATTTCCACCTACTTGAATGACATGTATATGAAATGAAAATTTTCATCTTCAAAATAAAATTTTCATTTTTCAGTACAATTTTTTTTATATTATGTACATCTTGATTACTATGAGTAATGGCGTATAACTACTTTGTCTATAAAATTGTACTAAATATTAAATTCTAACTTTAAAGTTTAAATATGCAAAAAATCATCTTGA
This sequence comes from Annona cherimola, assembly GCA_030490835.1. Classification (NCBI taxonomy): domain Eukaryota; kingdom Viridiplantae; phylum Streptophyta; class Magnoliopsida; order Magnoliales; family Annonaceae; genus Annona; species Annona cherimola. The sequence goes on from CM059971.1 coordinate 114,315,036, forward strand.
ATTGCATATGTTTTATTGGATGCTTAGAGAAATATTGTATATTATCAAATTAGAAATGCTACTTAAATTTAAAATGATAATAACATTAGCTTATAATAAATAGTTTTAATATTAATGTTATGGTTCAAAATGGTTTAAACCAATGGTTGAACCTAAATTGAATTTAAAAGCAATTCAACTCATAGTTCGGTTTTGAGAAGGTTGATTATATTATATTATTTTTTACTATTTCAAAAGCTTTTACAACAATTTTTTTAAAAAAGCTTTATACATTCACAAACACGTAATTAGGGTGTGTTGGAAAATGATAAAACTTTTAGATGAAAATTTTTTGATGTAAAGATTTTTAAATGAGAGAAAATGATATTATATAATAAGGATAATGATGAAGAGTAAATGTAAAAAAAATAAAATAGATAAGTTAGTTGTATCGCTAGTTGTATAGAAATGATTAAAAAGTATGATAGTTATATAGAAAGATGTGAATAAATAATTAAAATAAGATAATTATGAAGAGTGAAAAATTTTAAAATGAAAAATTTTAGCCGAAACGATACACCCAAAATGTGCGCTGCATACATCTCGTTTGAAGTGATATAAAGAAAACTGAGTTGCAGCAGTTAATGTTTCTCTCAAATATGCAAACCGAACTGCCATTAGACCGATTTTGACAGCTCAACCAATGATTGAACTGCTTTTCAATGTTTCTATGCAAATATTGAAAACCGCATGCCAACCAAATCGGATTGCTTCCAATTCACGATTAGACCGGATCGACTGTCCAGTCCGGTCTGGTCCTCCAATTTATAAAATACTGGATACAACAGTGATAATCCAGTCCGGTCTGGTCCTCCAATTTATAAAATATTAGATATAACAGTGATAATGACGATGAATAAAGAAAATAAAATTATAATAAACCAAGTAGTTGTATGTATAATCATGGATAGGACAAATGACTGAAAAGTTTTAAATTGATAATTTTTTATGATTTTAAGACACATTCTTACAAAACAACTTTACTCATCCTATCCTATTGCTTGATCCCATTTAAGCTTCTTGTAAGAGGCCAAATAAAAGAAGACAGGAATGGTAATTATCATAAAGGTAGAGATGATAATGCGTCACCTCGTCATCCATCAAGTCCATGTTTTCTAGAAAATCCATAAACAGAGAAACTGTGGTATGCTTGTGACTTGTGAGCGAGCTTCAACTTGGGTTGGGATTGAACAAAATTTTAACCACCCGACTCCTAAAATTTCCTGGTTTATTTTAATTATGGTTGTGTTTGGAAAGTGATAAAACTAATGAATTTTTTTTTTTAGATATGTTAGTTATATAGATAGTTATATAGAAATAATACAAAAGTTTTGGTTAGAAAGATTTGTGTTTATCAAACGCCCGTGTATATTTCTTACTTCAGATTCTATCATTCTTGGATTGGGGTGGAATTGTGACAACCTAATTTACTTCCAAAAAGAAATTTACACATGGATAATGATCCTATCACCTACGACTAATTTTTATATATATATATATATATATATTATGAAAATGTAGGTCAAGTTATCAATTCATCTACAGATTTTATAATTTTTAGATATGTTAATATTTTTCTGAATTTAAAAAATTAACAGTTTTTGGAGTGAAATCACTTAAATATCCCCAAATTATTATTTTTTTAAATATAAAATTTTTATATATGACTCCGATTCTATAAAACTCCTCTTTTGTGTAATCATGCACTTTATCTATCGTATTTAGCATCATTTATATTATTATAAAAATTCTTTCAGTTGTCTAATATAGCTGTGTATGATCCTCAGTTGTAAATGTATGATATTAATGTAATAAAATGATGTGATACTAAAAATCAATTTTGAGTAGCATTTTTAATATATAAATTATTTAAAATATCATTACTATGTGGATTAATAATTTTATAATGTGTTATTGTATTCTAATATATATGTGATTATGTGAATGAATCTAAATATTTTTTTAAATTTACATATGAATATATTTATTTTTCAGTTGCCCATGTACATATTTGATTTGAATAAAACTTGACCTTTTTGCTAAATAAATGATGTTAAATATAATAAATAAATTAATTTTGCATTAATTATCAATATTTTAAAAATAAAGAGGGTTAAAAAAATGGCTCATATATGTGACTTAAATACACTTCAATGCACGTTTTCATTAAAAGACAACTATTTTTTTTTTTAAAAAAAAAAAACACCATGGGCCTAGCCTATAAGGAGCTCATGTTAGATTAGGCTTACAGGATCATTACCCATTTAGATATGAGCTCAAGAAGGTAGAACTGTCCCTCCCCTGTCTGTCCCGATAGGCGATTTTGGCGCGCTCGGGACAGGGTGTGGGTTCCGGTGGCTGTAGCGTGGGAATTGCGAAGCTGTGTTCGTCGACGGGGCTGTGCGCTCGTTAGATGACTTCCGATACCAGTAGAGGATTGGCTGCGAGTTGTGCGGAGATGCTTGAGGCCGAGCTTCAGACCCTGTCCATTGGGGGCAATGCGATGAAGAAAATTCATCCGGGGGAAGAGGCAGCTCTGCTTTGCACGCTGTGGGCGGCAAAATCATACAATAGGGAATATCTCAAAGGCATGTTGAGGAGGTTATGGAGAACTAAAGGGAACTTATTCTTTACGGAGCTTGGGGAGAATTTGTTTATGGCTTCTTTTTCAGTGAGGGAAGATAAGGAGCGTGTATTGGACGGTCGTCCATGGCTGTTCGACCGAAACTTAGTCATCATTGAGGAATTACGGGAGGAGATTGAGTATGCCCACATACTGCTTGTAAAAACGCCTGTATGGCTTCAAGTTCAGGGTGTTCCGTTCATTGTGGATAAGAGGTGTTTGGGACAGTTGGTGGCTAACACCTTTGAAGATGTGGCAGAGATTCAAGCAACGGAAGATGCAATAAGGATTAGAGTGGTGTTGGACTGCAGGCAACCGCTCCGTAGAGGAATGTTCATTAAGGTTGGGGATCAACAACGCAAGTGGATTAACTTCCAATACGAGAAGCTACCAGTGTTTTGTTATCTGTGTGGTGTGATGGGCCATGCACATAGGGAATGTCATTCCATCCCGAAGGAGAAGCAGGGGACGGTGGAGGCGGATATGCCGTATGGAAGCTGGATGAGGGTGGGTGTTAAACCGATGAATTTGAGTGGTGGACTGTCTTCTCAGACTCGGGTTGTGCCAGTCAAGTATCTGGGGATGCAAGGATCAATGGGGGTGGCCGCTGCTGTAACGGAGAGGATAGGGGGCTCGATCGGCGACCTATGCGGGGTAGATGTGTTAAGTGGCGTGGTGGTGGGGGGTGTTCCAAGGAGCATGGGGGTGGAGTGTGGTGTTCAGGGGGAAGTCGAGGGCTGTGGAGACGAACGGGGTCTGATTGGGGGACACTCCGGGTTGAATTGTGTTCAGCAAGGTCGTCACCCTCTGCCTCCTGAAACTGTAAACATTGGAGTGATGTCTTCAGCAGGTAAGGAGATGGGGCGGGATGGGTATGGTAGTGTTGAGGGGGAGGTGGGCAGCGTTGATTGCTGGACTTGTTTTGGGGATGGTGTGGGGTGTAATTGGGAGGCAGGGGCTGCTGTGAAGGACGGTGGGTTGAAGCATTTTTCTGGTCACTTGACTGATGGCAGTTGGGGGTCGAGTGGCTTGGTGGGAGAGGGTGGTCTAAGAAGAATGGAGGTGGATGCCTCTGTAATGGGGGGTGTTGAGGGGCTGGGGGAGGAATTGCAATCCAGAAGGGTGTCTCCTCAGTTATGTTTGGACGTGCTGGCCAATCAAAGCCTCCCTACTGGTTCTGCCAACCATAGATTGCACCCCTCTTCAGACAAGGGACGGGTAGGTGCTGGTGGCGGTGTGATGTTGGAGGGCAGCGCTGGCTGTGGGGCAGGCCCTACGCAAGGTTTGGGCAGTAGGGGGGAGTCAAGGGGGGGTGATGAGGGAGGCGGGTTGAGGCCTCTAGTGGGCAACATAACAGTTGGGCAAAGGGTTACTCCTTGTGGGACAATGTGTATGGGCGTGAAGGGGGGGGAGGAGGAGAAGGAGCTGTTTGAGGTGCCGGTGCAAACCATGGGAGGGGGGAACGGTGTGGATGTTGTTGAGCAGTTAGACTTAGGTGGGGGTGAATTGGGGGAAGCATTCAAACCTATGGACAATGGCGTGTTGGGGGGCAATGGGCGGTGGAAGAGGAGAGCCCGGCATGGGGTTGTTAGGGAGGGGGCTAATCTTAACAGCTCGGTGGCACTGGGGTTGAATAAAAGGGGGCGTGGGGAGCAGATGGATGAATTGGCGAGTCAGCGGAAGCGGGCTAAGGGGTCCGGGTTGGTGATGAACAGGGAGGTGGTGGTTGTGGAGGTCCCACAGCCCCACCTCAAGTGATATGGCCATCTTAGCGTGGAATTGTCGCGGGCTTGGGAACCCGCGGGCAATTCGAAATCTTTTTGACCTTGCAAGGAGTCAAGCGCCCAAATTAATCTTTTTGTGCGAGACGAAGTGCAATGCTAGGGAGATGGAGCCGATTAGGAGGAAGCTTCATTTCGACTCGTGTTTTGTTGTCGACCCCGTGGCTAGGAGCGGAGGTTTAGCTTTATTTTGGAATAACGACCATCCGGCGTCGGTGAGGAGTTTTTCGGCTCATCACATTGATGTCGACTTTTTGGGCTGGCGCTTCTCGGGGTTTTATGGTCATCCCGAAGCTCATCGCCGCTATGTTTCCTGGCACATTCTCAATCAGTTGGCGGGTGGATCCGACTCTCCATGGCTTGTTATGGGTGATTTTAACGAAGTGCTCGGATCATCGGAATATCTCAGTTCAAGGAACCGGAATCAAAGCCAGATGGAACTCTTTCGCTCTACGATTGAATCATGCAATTTAATGGATATCGGCTTCATCGGTGCGCCTATGACATGGAGCAATAACAGGCGGGGGTCTCAGAGGGTGGAAGCCAGGCTTGATAGGGGGCTTTCTACACCTTCGTGGAACAACTTGTTCCCTCATGCCAGGGTCGTACACCTCTCGACGGCCACGTCTGACCACTGTCCGCTTCTTCTAACGCTTGATCCAAGGTTTGGGCATGGGAGGCCGCCTAAGGTGTTCAGATACGAGCTCTTTTGGGCTCGTGATGCGGAGGCTACCGAAATCATAAATGGAGTGTGGGATTCTCATCCTCATGGGAGAACCTCTGTGACGGACTTGTTGACTTGGAGAATCAGAAGGGCCGGCAGGAAGCTCCTCAAATGGAGCATGTCAAAAAAGGGAAATCTCAGACTGGCCATCAACAGAAAAAAGGATCAGCTTGCTGCGTTGTCGGGCCTTCGTCCATCTGATGACCGTGATGAGAAAATGAGGAAACTTAGATTCCAAATCAACCTTCTGTTAGAAGATGAGGAGCGGTTGTGGAGTGTCCGAGCTAAAACCCATTGGCTTTCTGAGGGTGATAGAAATACTGCTTTCTTCCATCATATGGCCTCCAATCGAAGACGCACGAATTCCATTGAGATGCTCAGGGGCATTGATGGCAGGTGGGTTAGGGACCAGGACGAGATGCTGAACATGGCGGTCTCTCATTTTTCGGCGATCTATTCTTCCTCATGCCCACCGGCTGCAAATTGGTTATCCAGCCTTATCACAAGGAAAATTTCAGCGGCGCAGAAGGGGTATATGACAAGGCCTCTATGCATGACCGAAGTTGAAGTGGCGGTCAAGAGTATGCGTCCGTCCAAAGCGCCGGGGCCGGATGGAATGTCCCCGGGGTTTTTTCAAAAGCACTGGCACACAGTGGGTCGGGATGTCTTTCTATGGTGTAAATCTTTCATGGAGGAGGACAACCAAGCTGGTGGGGTAAGACATATCCAAGGGGTTAATGCTACTACCCTGGTTCTGATCCCGAAGACCAAGGGGGCACATGAGTTGTCGCAGTTCAGGCCGATTAGCTTATGCAACGTGGTTTACAAGATACTGGCTAAGGTTCTGGCAAACAGGCTCAAGGCCACCCTCAGTGATGTTGTTGGGGCGGAACAAAGCGCCTTTGTCCCGGGCCGCCTTATCACGGACAATATGTTGGTGGCATATGAAGCTATACATTCTCTCAGGAGGCGAAAGGTGGGCAAACGTAGAGAGGTTGCTATTAAGCTTGATATGTCAAAGGCTTACGATCGGGTGGAGTGGTCGTTCTTGGAACAGGTCATGGGGGCTATGAACTTTAGCTCGGTGTGGATTCGGTGGATTATGTGCTGCGTATCTACGGTCAACTATCGTGTTAAAGTTAATGGCTTCCATTCTGGATCCTTCCTACCCCAGAGGGGGTTGAGGCAGGGGGACCCGCTTTCTCCTTATCTTTTCCTCCTTTGTGCGGAGGGGTTGTCGGCGCTTATCTCGTCGGCAGTTGCTCATGGCTCATTGCATGGTATCAGAATTAATCCAAGGGGTCCTCAGATTACTCATCTATTCTTTGCGGACGATGCTCTTATTTTCCTAAGGGCTGATGATATGGATATCATGAAACTATTGGATATCATTAGCATTTATTCTGCATCTTCTGGTCAGATACTCAACGTGGATAAAACCTCGTTATTCTTCAGCTCCAACATGGATCGTCACCAGAGGGAGGGGTTGGCTCGGCGGTTGGGGTCTTCGGGGCAGATTGTCCACCATTACCTGGGCCTCCCGGCGTGGCTGGGGCGATCAAAGGGGGTTCTTTTTAGAGGCCTCAGGGAGCGCATTTGGCACAAGATTCAAGGCTGGAAGGGGCGGCTATTGTCCTCGGGTGGGAAAGAGGTCTTAATTAAGGCAGTTGCTCAAGCGATACCGTCCTATTCTATGAGCATTTTTCTGTTGCCTCAGTACGTGTGTCAAGGTATTGGTAGTATGTTGAGCAGGTTCTGGTGGGGGGAAAACGGGGATAAGCGCAAGATGAGCTGGGTGGCTTGGAAGGATATGTGCAGGACCAAGCGGGAGGGCGGAATGGGATTCCGTGATCTGATGGCTTTCAACTATGCTCTCCTTGCCAAACAAGTGTGGCGACTGTCGACCTGCGCTACATCCTTCTGCTACAGGGTTCTGAAGGCTAAGTATTTTCCCAACTCTGACATTTGGAGCTGTAAGTTGCGACCGTCTGACTCGTATACGTGGAAGAGTATTCTTAAGGCGAGGGATGTGATCCGGTCTGGATGTCAATGGAGGATTGGTGACGGGAGGGGGGTCCGCTTCTTCTTGGATCCATGGCTCGACTCGGAGGTGTGTAAGGCGGGCCCCCTCCCTCGGACGATCCCGGAGGGGGTGATGGTTAGCCATTTCATTGATGGTGGTACCCGTAGGTGGAATAGGGATCGGGTACTTGCGGCTGTTGGGGAGGGGGGGTGGAATACTATCAGCATGGTCCCTCTCCCCTGTAACCCTGTTGCTGATTCCATATTTTGGAAGCATGAGCCAAGTGGTCTGTTCTCAGTTAAGTCGGCACATAGATGGCTCAGGGGGGAGGCGGTGGACCCTATTTTCTCCACGTCTTGCAGCGCTATTTGGAAGACCGGGCTACCGAGCAAAGTGATGATCTTCGGGTGGCGTCTCTTCAGGAATGCCCTCCCTACCTTGTGTAACTTGTTTAATAGGGGCATTGATGTGGTCCCTCTCTGCGGGTTTTGTATGAATGAGGAGGAGGATGTTGATCACCTTTTTTTGGAATGTGCTTATGTTGCGGGGTGTGCTCGGAGGGTGGTTTCTCTTGGTCCCTCGGAGGGCACGGTGAAGGGAATTGTTTCTTATCTGGCGGAAAATGACAGAAGCGACGAGTTGGCTTTCTTCCTAGTGTATTGCTGGCGACTATGGTTTCTGCGCAACAAACTTAGGGTTGAGGGGACCCAGCCTGTGTTTGCTGATCTGTTGTATTGGTGTCGGGATTATATTGATAACGTGAGGCAGGTCCGTCTTCTTCACAAGGTGAGTACTTTCGACATTCCTTTGGTTCCTAGATGGATTAGACCTCCAGATGGGGCACTCAAGATGAATGTGGATGCCAGATGCTTATCTGATAGGGGGGTCGTGGGCCTTGCTGCAGTCATTAGGGATTCAAGTGGTTGCTTTGTGGCCGCTAGGGGTTGGCGTCGGTTGGGGGTAGGGGTGTCCCTTCTTTTGGAAGCTGAGGCATTCAGGCTTGGCATGATGTGGGCTCTCCAACTGGGGGACCGCTTTGTCCAGATCGAGACTGACTCTCTTCTTTTGTGCTCTTTTCTGGCGAACGATTGCCTTGTTCTTTCTCCGGTTGGTCATACCATTGCCTATATTAGGTCAATCCTTGGTACGAATTCTCATATCTCGGTTCACCATGTTCTAAGAAATGGGAATACGGTTGCACATGCCTTGGCAGATCTGGTTTCTATTTCTGATTCGGACCATATGGATTGGAGGGGAAATCCTCCCCATGTTATCATTGAGAAGATATGTAATGACAATCTTTTAGCTATGAATTGTTTGGATTTCTCTAGCCCGAACCTCTTCTTGAGGTGAGGGGGTCTAGAGTAATCTTTTATCAAAAAAAAAAAAAAAAAAAAAAAAAAGATATGAGCTCAAGATAAACTCCTCTAAATCATCTAAAATAGTAAAAGTACGTTATAGGAATCAATTAAATTCCAATTTAAATTGAATCGTTGTAACCTCAAGCCGCTGTAAAAGAATCAGTTCGTTGAATTTTGAGCACTTCAACTAACAAGTCTCGACCAAATAAACATCACTTATTATTAGGTCCTAGTTTTTATATTTTAGTCGAGGTAAATCATTCATTAATTTAAAATTTTAGAAGTGAAAATTGTAGAAGTATCACTTATTATTAGACGCTAATTTTTATATTTTAGTCGAGATAAATCATTCATTAACTTAAAATTTTGGAAGTGAAAATTGTAGAAATTCCAATCTCCACGTCAAAATCACATCCTCGTCGACCCGACCCGAACCGCGCCCTCTCCCAGTATTCGCGAGAAAAAAAGAAAACCCGGAGAGGAACGGCGAAAGGGGAAAGAGACGATTAACTAACCCCGTGTTCTTTCATTCCATCTTCTCGGGGCGGAGCCGGACCTTCCAATCTCTCAGATCCGCAGACTCGAATGCCCGACCTCTTCACGGATTCAAGCACCAAAACCACCATCCTCCTGTAATGAACGGGCCTGGCCAGCTCCTCCTCCGGATCGATCTTCAAATCCGAGACGCCGATTTCTCGGAGACGGATGCCGAGCTTCTCGCCTACCCTGGAAGCAATCCGGGCGTCCCACATGCTGCGGGGACGCGGGAATCGGTTGAGGCGGGATCGGTAGTCGGGCAAGAATTCCTGTTCTGTGGAGGTCGCCATGGCGACTATCGATTCCGTCCTGGGATTGGTGACCTGAGCCGTGATCTTCCTGCAGCTCAGGATCATTCTCACCAGATGGGGTGTCGTCATTGTCGATGACTGTGCAGAGGTTGAGGTGGAGAGGAAAGAAGGGAAGGGAAAAGAAGGGCCCCAGGAGTACGGCTTTCGTTCGGAATTGGGACGAAATTCTAGGGATCCGTCAGTACAGACTTGAATCGGGTCTTCACTCGTCTTCAGCTTAGCGCGGGCAAACTGGCACGGAAGAGTTTTTGTAAAATAATTTTCACAGAGCGGGGGTTTTACAATTTTTCTTAAAATACTGGTTTTTTATAAGATTTCCTCTGGTATGGGTTGTTATCCTGGGCATCCAAGTGCAAATATCCTTTTTTTATTTTTTTTATTTTTTTTATACAAATGTTAATTTCAGTATTTAACATGTGTATCAATTTTTGGAGATTTGTAGATATTTTTTTATTTTTAAATAGTTGATTAAATTACTAAAAATGCAGTTGGTTTTAAAAAAATTTAAAAAAATTTATAAATCTCGAAAAATATTAAAAATTGATACATATGTCAAATACACTTAGAATAACATTTGTGTGAAAATATTTTTTTTAAAATATTGGTTAAATGTATTCAGGCGCACTAAACCTGAGTATACTCAAGTAGGAGTGGGGATCGAAGCAGGTTAACTCATGATCCGCCCCTATTTTATATCGAAGCAGGGTGGGAATATATACCCGTTGGGGCAGGTTGGGTCGAGAATTTAAGATTTTTCTGAAATTGTGAGTTAGTAAGGACCAACAGGAACCTTAACTTTATTATACCATTTATGATCCGCTTGAGCCACCTAATTTGGTTCCTTAAGTTATGAATAAAATTTTGAATGAGATATGTTTCATTAATTTATTCTAATATTCATATTTTATTTAATTAATAATGTTTTACTTTAATTAATTATCAATAGGTCGAAACATACAATATTTAAATTTATCGTCTATACATTTTTATACTTAATAGGTTCATACATTTTTAAAATCATCTTACTTGACTCATTTTTTTGCCTGACCCATTGTCCTGAGATTTACTGAAAAAAAGTAAGGGTCAAACCGACTTTATCCCAACTACATATAAAAATCAAGATTAAATACAATTTTTAAAATATAAGGCTAGGGTTTAACACACCTTGACCCCTCCCAACTGCCCCGATCCCCACTAGGGGTGCAACTTGGGCCAGGTTCATAGTAGTGCTGAAATTCAGCATTTTGCAGCCCAAATCCGATCCGAATTCAAACCATTCTTGGGTTCAGGTAAACCTGCACCTTGTAAACCCGAACCAGAATTTCTATTTACAAAATATACATATTTTATTATAATATATCAATATCATCCAGCTGCCACTGCCATTTCTCCTGCCACTTTGCCAGCCTTTCGGCCCTTTCTCCTGCGGTCCTGCCACTCTCTCTCTTCCCAAGTTCTCGTTTCCGAAATCCCGATCGAACGGCAAAACCCTAACCTAGCCAGCCTTTCTTCTCCAGCGGTGACTCTGCGTTTCAGCCTGTGGCTCCTTGCGCCAACAGCGTCCCACATCATCGCCAGCAGCGTCTCACATCAGCGCCGGCAGCTACCGTCTTGCATCAAAGCCTGCAGCACCCTTGCGTTCCTGCGCCGGCAGCGTCCTTGCGCCCCTGTACTGGGATCGCGCACCAGTAACAGTTATGTTCTTGAGATTTTTTTAGAAAAAAATCTTTGCTTATTATTTAATATACAAATTAACAATACCATGATTAATTATTGAAAGTTGGTGCAATGAAACCCTATTTGAAAATGAGAGCAAAAGAGAGGGGGAAAAATTTATGTAATGTGATTATATATAGGTAGAATGAATTTTTAGAAATAAACAAATGAAAACAACATTAATTATCTAAGAATTAATTGTTATAAATAAAGTAAATAGAAACAAAATGGACTGATATTCAGATATATCTATTTTTACTTAGCATACAGAATCATTCAAATGTCAAACTGTGCAAATGGTAATTTAGAAACATGTACTTTAGTGCAAAAAAAGATGCGCTTGTTTTGCATTTTTTTGAACAAGTATTCCTAATGCTTGAATGTTTAGATTTTAAATATTTTTGTAATTCCAAAAAATTATTTCATTTGTTTGTGTTTATGTTAGTTGTTGATAACTTGATACACATTGGTTAATATTTTGATTTTTGAATTAGTTTGTTATTGCTATGAAACGAGTAGAACTATTGAAATTCACATGGACAATTTCTAATTATTTTTATATATTATAAAAAAGTGATATTTAAGTGATCATTTCAATGTGGATAGTTCAAATAATATGCAAGACAAGATTAGCGAGGTAGAAATCAATAGTGAGCAAATAAAAAATACACCAACTGCCTCAAATACTGTTGATCTTACAGAAAGTTCATATACAAATGAGCCTCATCCTAAAAAAAAGAAAGAGTATACAATTTTGTTAGCAGTTTGGGAAGAATTTGAAAGAATTTTGAATGAAAATGGAAAAGTGGCATGGGGTATTTGTAAATATTATAAAATCAAACTTAAGTGTCCAAGTACTTAAGGAATAAACATATTAACAAGATACTTAAAGTTATGCAAAGATAATACCAACAACAGAGCCAAGGGTCAATGCTTGTTATCATTTCAAACAGTAACCGATGATGGTCAAAAAGTTATATCAAGTTGGAAGTTTGACCAGGAAGCTTGTAAAAGAGCGATGACATAGATGATTATTCTTGATGAATTTCCATTTAAATTTGTCAAAAAAAAGGGTTTAGAGAATTTTGTAAAGTTGTGCAACCACTTATTAAACATGTTTATAAAACCACAATTGTGAAATAAGTCTTCAAAATATACAAGTTGGAGAAGGCTAAATTAAGGAAGATTTTTAGTGAGAATATTCATCGCGTATGCTTGACAACAGATTTGTGGACTTTAAATCAGAATATTTATTTATGTTTGATTGCTCACTTTATAGACTCGAATTGGACTCCTCAAAAGCAAATTCTTAATTTTTGTATTCTTCCTTCACCACACACGGGCGAAGTTATTGCTAATGCAATTGCAGCATGTTTGAATGTTTGGAATATCAGACAAGTGTGTACTCTTACTGTTGACAATGCATCGGCTAATGATGTTGCGCTAAACACTTCGCGTTTGAATTTAAAAATAAAGAATGCTCTTTTTGGAGATGGAAAATCTTTGCATGTCTGTTGTGTTACACACATTTTAAATCTGGTTGTAAAAGAGAGAACTAATCAAATCAAGGATTTCATTGCTCGAATTCGTAATAGTGTAGAGTGGGTCAAGAGTTCTCCGAGTAGAAAGCAAACATTTAGAAAATCTTATGAAAGTGTTAAAATTTTAACTAAATTATCTTCGTGTTTAGATATGTCAACATGTTGAAATTCTACATACTTGATGTTGAAATCTGCTTTGCCCTCTGAAATGGCTTTCAAACATCTTGAAGTGAATAATGCAAGCTTTAGGAGCATTAGTCCTCCTCTTGAAGAAGATTGGAACCATGCTAAAGTTATTTGTGACTTTTTGGTCTTGTTTATTGAGCAACTGAGCTTTTGTCATGCACCAAATATGTCACTTCCCGACATCATTTTTCTCAACTTGATACGATTCAAGATCGATTAAATACATTTCCAATTGAGAATAGTAAATCTATCCTTCTTCGCATGTGTAACAAAATGAAGGAAAAACTTGCAAAGTATTGGGGTTCTATTGACAAGTTCAATATTTACTTGCTCATTGCAGCAGTGCTTGATCCACGCTACAAGCTAGGTTATTTGAAATTTTGTCTTAAAGTTTTCTTCCTATGGATCAAGCTTGTGCATTATCCAAGAAGGTGTATGATAAAATGCTTGAATTGTATGGAACATATCAAGTTGGATCTACATTTACAACTACAAGTTCTTCATCTGAAGTGTGTGGTGCATCATCTGAATCAAAGTGCGAAATGGAAGCTATGACAATCCACAAGTAATTCTAGTGATGGAGTTATTGCAAATGAAATTGATGTCTATTTAAAAGATCTTATTGAGAATGGTGTAGAGCCATTTGATATTTTAGCATGGTGGTCCACGACTACAAAATATAAGATTTTATCTTTGATGGAAAAAGATATTTTGGCTATTTCTATTTCAACAGTTGCATCAGAATTTGCATTTAGCACAGGAGGACGTGTTCTTGACCAATATCATAGTTCATTGACACCTATGTTGGTTGAGCATTTGATTTGTACTCAAGATTGGTTGAGAACAACTCTAAATGATTCAAGTTATGAAAAATTCGTTGATGAACTAGACAAACGTGCAAGAGGTAATATATGTTTTTCTGTGTTTCAATTATTTAGATTACTTTTAATACTATTTTCTAACTAATATTTATCTTTCAGATGAAGCTGATGAAACATCGACATGTGCTTCTTTACCTCCTCTTCCATCAAAAAATTAATTTACAAGAGGTATTAGTCATATCTTTGAATATATATACATATATATACTCCTTAAGTTCAATTACACAATATAACATTGAATATTTGCATTTTCTTTTAGGAAAGAAGAATTTGGTTTGACAGATGAAAATAATGCAAGACAAGGGCAATGAAGACAATAGTGGAAGATTAGACTTGTGTTGTAATTTGGTTATTCGAACTTAAGACTTGTGTTGTAGACTTGGAGTTAACTTAGATATTGTGATTTGGAGTCGGATGCTTGAATTAATATAATCTTATTCGACATGATATTATCGTAGTTTTTGGATGATTTTATTTTATTGTAATTAATATCATAAGATTTATCTTACAATTGGATGGTAATATTGATGTGTATAATTGTGATATTGATGTTAAATTGCAGAATGGAAAACTGTTATACTTCTACGTTCTCCAAAATACAGCTATTATTCTACTTGATGCAAAGAGAAGGCTAAAAACAGGTTTCTTTCTTTTTACTCAAGCAGTATTTGAATTTTTCTTGCTTTCTTATAATAAATTATTTTTTAAACTTTTTTATCCAATAGGTTTGTGATAAAAAAATATATATAGGATGAGTAACAAAGACATACTGATAGGAGAATGTCAACTTGAAACTTAACTCGAACCCGAATTTAAAAAATAGGGTTAGGGTTGAAGTTTTACAAATAGGGTCAGGATTAAGGTTGAGATGAACTCTAGTTTCATGAGCCCGAGTTGCACCCCTATGAATGGTGGTAAAAAATGCAAGATTTAATTATTTAATGTTTTATAGGAATAATACGGATTGAGATTTATAAAATTTAAAGCTTTGAAATTATGTATATAAAGGGATGGAAATCAACCGTTTTGAAATTTGTGTGGAATCATAAACCTTTTTAATCGAATGTCCGTGGGATAGTATTTATATGATGTTGGGCTAATGGATTAAAAAAAGTAGTACAAAAAAAGTAGTACAAAAATAACTATTCAGCTTTAATGCATAGTTGTAAATGGTATTTTTGGTATTTAAATATTAAATTTATGTGATTAGGATTATTGGAATAAATATTTAACTTTAATAAGATGAAATTATTATTTAAAAGTTTATCGAAAGTTGTAAATGCTTAAATGTAAATTGGGAATGAGAAATTAGGACTATTCAATTTGGACTCATGGTTTTAGGTGGAAATTTTATTATTAAAATGTTCAATCACAGTGGCAATATTTAATAGAATGAATATCTTAATTTTTACTGATTAAAATCATTGGTTTAATGATTATATCAAATTTAGAATGTTTAAATGCAAACTAAACGAGGATTTGGAACAATTTTGTTAAGCAGGTTATTTGGCCATATGTGTTGAATACCAAAGAGTGATTATTAATTTTAATGCAAGAGTGCACCAATAGAATGTTAATTTTCATGTTTATATAAATAAAAATGCAAGGAAGTTTGGAAAAAAACCCAACCATTCAATTGAGCTTGTTGGTTGCTGGTACTAATTATTGTATTTAAATATGGTATTTATATAAATTATGACTAATAAAATGAGTATTTTAATTATTAAATGATGAGATGTGTGAATATACGTTAAGTCATGAGTGTTGAGATTTAAGTTTAAAATATATTCAAGTGTAACAAACAAGTTAAATCGTCTATTTGCCCATGTAATTTAAGTAAAATAAGCTGACTGCAAATCCCAAATGTAAATGTTAGTAGACTTGAAATGGAACACTAGGTTTTAGCACCATAAATTGTGGAAATAAGGGGGATAAGTTAGAGCAATTATATAAAATGATTTCTTTACTGAATTTACTGATGTTAAAGTATGAATAAGAAATGCTAGAGTTATTGCAAGTATTGTAATTAAAATCCTTATGGTATGATGTTAAATTAAATAAAACAAAAGAGAGTTTAGCTAGGTAGCTATGTGGACAGGCTATACAAACTGTGAATTTTTAGGTTAGGTTCAAGTGTGATGAATTATAGGCTTGTTTAAATGTATGCTGCAGGTGGGATGGTATATAAATATATATATATATATATGTGATATGAAATTTAAATCATCCAATTTTTGAAATAAATAAATTTATAAGTCATGAGAAGGACATTCTGATATGTATGTAATAGAATTTATGAGTTATGTTTGATGAGATTTATGATTTCTAATCATCTATCTTAAATGGGTTAAGTTTTTATATGAATTAGTCAATGCATGATGAGATTTTTGGTAGTAGACTTGTTTTATACATGTAAAAAGGATCTCATGCCTTTTATGTGAGTTATTTAATTACAATATACATAAAACGTATAAGACTCATTAAGAGCATTTCATTTACAGAATGATAAAAAGACTAAAATAGCCTATATTCTATGAGTTTTTAAATTGGTCTATGTTTAGAAAAGATTATTTTTTAGCATATTGGGCTTATGAACCCTATGAAATCTAATTTTATGATGAATTCAAGACGAATTCAATACTTGAAAGTCTAGAGTGGGAATAGGAGGTTTATTCAAGTATAGGATAAATTATATTTAAATGAGATTTTCAAGCAAAGAAATGCTTGAATTTCTTAATAAAGGCTAGTAAAAAAATGGGCAAGTAGGAAATAAGTAAGCAGGTAGATTGACATGTTTGATTAGAAGACTGATATGCTTAGATGTTGTTTCATATTGGCTATGCTAGGGAGTGGTAAAGGAAAGATGAAGGAAAGCTATAGAGAAAAGGTAAGTAAGCCCTTCAAAATTTTGTTTCAATAAGAATTTTATTGTAAGAAAATCTATTCCTTTTCAATTTATGAAATAATCTTTGCCAACAAATGATTAATCTATTTTTATTTCATGTGTTTGAATTGCGCACTTTGAAATGAAAATTTCTAGTTGTTTTATGATGTTATGCATATTTCCTCACAATAATCATGATTCATGGTATGCTTATATGCATTAAGTATCTTGTGGGGTGAGATAGGAGGCGATATTTCTCAAGAAACTGAACTCAGTCACCTAACCTCGGGTCTTAAGGGTGGCGCCAGAGGTGTTTCAAGTACCCTCTAGAATTAAGCAGAATATATATGATTCATGCGTTGCATTGTTAAGCATGTAAGATTAGAAAAGTTATTATAAATGGATTTTCACTTGGTAAGTGTCATATGGCAAACAAGGAATAAGTCACAATACATATATGTACTCATTTCATTTTGATACATGCATAAAAAGAATTTAAGAATTTTATGTTTCCCACTAATACAACGAGTTTTGAAAATTATTTGCACTATTAAATGCTTACTTACTGAGTACTTTATACTCATTATTTTCATCTAACTAGTGAGTGCAGATGATGTAGACTTGATAGAGAAGAGCCTTCATTGCTAGATAAGCAGTAAAGATATGATTTTTAATAATTTTGATGTATTGGGTGCCTTGGATGTAATTATTATAGTAGTGAGTAAATATTACATTTTAATATTTTATATTGATGTTAAATATAGTAATGTAGCTTCTCATGTGAAGCATGATTGTATAAGAGATGCATTAAATGAATTAAAGTAGATGTGAGTGATTCAGTGAAAAATGTTAGACTTGTAATGATTATCAAGTTTTATATTGCTCAAATGTCCTAAATACAGATAGCATGCTGCCGGATTTTAGTTAAGGAAATGAAATTGAAATAAGTTCTAAAAGAAAAGAATTCAGGTTGATTTTTCGATACTTTAGGTAAAACTTTCACTCGTATAAAGATGAAACTTTAGTTTCATTAACAAGTTTCACCACTTAAATATCTGTGGAGTAAGGTTCTATGTTGTAATGCGCTCCCGTAGGTCGGGGCGCTATAGTATCACTCCCCAAATGCACCTTAAATACGATGCTATTAAAACCAAATTAATTAATCAGCAAATGAAGCGGTTGTTTCTGGAATAACCAGTTGAACCATTTAAAAAACTGAATTTAACTAACATATTATCGATTTAGGTAAGATATACTATAAATTAATAAGTCAAAATTTAAAATATTATATCTACAAATAATGCAATAATTAAAATTAAAATTATGAATTTAGAAGTAAGAGAATGCTGTACTTATCTTTGTATCATAGAGTATTTTTTCCAGTATTGAATCTTATCGTGTTTTTAATTTGATCTTTTAAACATGTATATCTATAGAGTAACAAATATTCGAATTAAACTTAGTTATAGGATCAAATTTTAAAAAAATTTGAGTGAGAAATAATTTGCACATATTTTATATTATTTTTACACCTTTAAGTATATAAAAATTCGTTTAAATAAATATTTTATATGAAATTCTTTAATAACTATATTTTTATAAAAAATTACTTAAATGATTTAGGTTTTTTGCTAAAATTATTGGAATAAATTATATGATATTTTGAAAAGTTCAATTTGCATAGGAGCCTGATCCTATGCTCACGGGAGCATTGCGCATATACCTATTTTTTATTTTTTTTTCAAAATTTTTAAATAAGATTGTTAATCTATGTGTATTTAACATATGTATTAATTTGTACCATTTTTGGAGTATTTTAGATATTTATTTTTTATTTTTGAAAATCAGTGGCATTTTAGTAATTTTAAATTACCCAAAATGCCACTGATTTTCAAAAATAAAAAATAAATATTTAAAATACTCCAAAAAGGGTAAAAATTTATACACATCTTAAATACACATAGATTAACAAATTGTAAAAAAAAATTTCAAAAAAAAAAAAAAATAGGCGTATGCACCTGGGAGCATACAATCGGAGTCCATTTGCATAAAGGGGCGCTGTATGCTCCCGGGAGTATACAATAGGAGTCCTTTTGCATAAAAAGTCTACGTGTACACCGGTTTCACAGCGTCATTAGAACACCAAATTTGTACTTTATCTTCCCTAAATCATCATTCATAATTCCAAACGGCCACCATGAAATTAATCTCGAACAACAACCACGCTCTTCTCCTATCTCTATCAGCGCACCACTATTCCAACAGTGTCGACCCTCCATTAATCTAGACCATGAATCTAGTGATTTGAGTGTGGTTCCCATCTTCGAAAGCCATAAAATTCAGGGGGCAAGCTTCCATCAACAGCACAATCTTATACAACAAATCAATAAAGTTCATCTCCATGATCTTTGTCCGCCAGCAAACAACACTTTTTTTCATCGCAATCTTGAGAAGTAGTATTTTTTTATTTTTTTTTCTTCTCCTCATCACAGTCTTTTTCCACGGACCACCACCAGCCAGCGCAGAAGTAAATCGACGGGCTACACTACTTTGAATCGGACGATTAAACTGGTTCTGATTAATCTTTAATGTTTTCATATTTTGTCCATAAAAGTTATAATTTTACTAGTTCAAGGATGTAATTTTTTCGTTTTTGACTAAAAAATATTTTTTCCAAGTGTATTTAATTAATAAATAAAATTATACAAATTTTGGATATATATTTTTTAATGTTCAAAATAATGATTCTAAAACCCCTAAAAATGTTAGCTTTGAAAAAAAAAAAATCTAAAAGTTATAAACTTAGAATATGAATTAAGCTCATCCCGTAGAGGGAGAGAGAGATCCAGGCATATTGCGAGAGATCCAGGCATATTGCTTTCCTGCTAGTTTAAGGGTGTTGAGATTATTGTTCACACATGCACAAGGATTTACGTGGTTCGGGATTCCTACTCCACGACGGCAACCTCCATTCTTATTTTCTTCGGTTGCCATGATCCACTATATATATAATGAGTTTATACAATTTACATAATTACACCAACTTGCATGATATTACATAATGAACATATTTTGTCAACACTCCCCCTCAAGTTGGTGAATAAATATTTGTGAAATTCATTTTCTCCAGTATTTCCTCGAAATGTCTTCTTGGCAATGCTTTTGTGAATATGTCTGCAAGTTGATCATTGCTTCTAATATATGGAGTTTCAACAATCTTCGCTTGTACTTTGTCTCGAACATAATGATAATCGACTTCAATATGCTTAGTTCTTTCATGAAAAACTGGATTTGACGCTATGTGAATAGCTGCTTGATTATCACAAAACAATTTCATTGGCTTTTGAATATGAAAGCCTAGTTCCTGTAAAACAGATTTCAACCAAATCAGTTCACTTGCAGTAGAAGCCATAGCCCTATATTCTGCTTCAGCACTTGATCTTGCCACAACATTTTATTTTTTACTTTTCCATGTTACAAGATTTCCACCAACAAAAGTACAATATACAGTTGTTGATTTTCTATCTTCTGGATTTCCTGCCCAATCTGCATCTGTATATCCAAGAATTTCCATATGAAGAGAAGCACTAATATGGCCATGAGATTTCATCCATATTCCTTTACCTGGACAAGATTTCAAATATCTGAGAATGTGATCTGCCATTTTCATATGCTCAATAGTAGGGGAATGCATAAACTGACTAATAAAGCTCACAGCATAAGAAATATCGGGCCTTGTGACAGTAAGATATATTAATTTTCCCACAAGCCTCTGAAACCTTCCAGGATTCTCTAGTGGCTCACTTGTTTTAATAAATTTGGCTGTATAATCCATTGGAGTATCAACTGGTTTTGCTCCCAGTTTTCCAGTTTCCTTTAACAGATCTAGAGTGTATTTTCTTTGACACAAGAATAATCCCTTCTTAGAGTAAGCAATTTCCATTCCTAGAAAATATTTCAACTTACCTAGATCCTTCATGTCAAATGTTTTGCTGAAGTACTTTTTGAGATCTGAAATTCCAACGTTGTCATTTCCAGTGATGATTATATCATCAACATAAATCAGGACAACCACCATTTTGAGATTATTCCTTTTGACAAACATTGAGGAATCTGAGGTACATTTGACAAAGCCAAACCTAATAAGTGCAGTACTGAGTTTACTATACCATGCTCTGGGAGACTGTTTCAAGCCATAGATCGCTTTATTCAGTTTACATACCAAATGCTTTTGTCCTTCTAACATGTGTCCAGGTGGAAGTCTCATATATACTTCTTCTTCTAGATTCCCCTGCAAAAAAGCATTTTTGACATCCATCTGAAACAATGACCATCCAAAATTTACAGCTACAGACATTAAAATTCTGACTGTGTTCATCTTAATAACAGGTGCAAATGTATCTTTATAGTCAATACCATATGTTTGAGTAAATCCTTTAGCAACGAGCCTGACATTATATCTTTCTATAGATCCATCTTCTTTGTATTTGATTCTATATACCCATTTACACCCTACTGGTCTTTTTCCTTTTGGTAGTTGGACAATATCCCATGTTTGATTTTTATCAAGAGCTTTGAGTTCGTCTTCCATAGCAATTTTCCACCGTGGCAGGCTAATAGCTTCATGAAAACTTGTAGGCTCATTATGAGAATCGATACTGGTTAAAAAAGCAGAATGCTTCGTGGAAATTTTATCATAACCTATATAATCTTGAATAGGAAAAACTACTGCATGATAAGTGTAGAAATCTTGTAGTCTAGAAGGAGGTCTTGGAACTCGTGAAGATCTACGAGAAGGAGCCACAAGGTCTTCATGAAGGGCCACGGGGTCTTCAGGAGGAGGAGAAATAGAAATTTCATCTTCTCTCATAGCTGGCTCTTCATTAATAGTTGAGGATAATGGTAATGGCGGTAATGGCCTAGGTGCAAAGTCATTGTGAATATACTCCCCCTGACTTTGAACCTGAGTTGAAAAGAAAGGTTGATTCTCAACAAAGGAAACATCTCGAGAAATAAACAGCCTGTGTAGATCAGGAGCATAACATTTGTATCCTTTTTGAGTAGAGGAATAATCAAGAAAGACACATCGATGAGCACGGAAAGCAAATTTACTATGATTTTGAACATGCACATAACAGAGACAACCAAAGACACAGAGATGACTAATATCAGGTTTCCTTCCTCGTAAAATTTCTAGAGGAGTTTGGAATTTCAACAAACGACTTGGTAGACGATTGATAAGATAACAACTGGTAAGAACAGCATCAGACCAGTATTGTTTTGGAACATGCATTTGAAATAGCAAGGCTCTAGTTGTTTCTAGAATGTGTCTATTTTTCCGTTCAGCAATCCCATTCTGTTGAGGAGTCCCTACACAGGAAGTTTGATGAATAATGCCATGAGATGTGAGGTAAGACGAAAAAGAATGATTGACATATTCAGTGCCGTTGTCAGTTCTCAGTATTTTTAATGCAGCACCAAATTGGGTGATAATCATATTATGGAAGTTCTGAAAAACTTGCACGACATCAGTTTTGGCTTTTAGCAAGTAGATCCAAGTGGAACGAGACATGTCATCAATGAATGTAACAAAATATTTGTAACCCTCACGAGAGTCTATGGGAGCAGGTCCCCAAACATCGGAATGAACTAAATCAAAAGGTTTATGTGAGAAACTATAATGTCTTGGAAATGGCAGTCTATGCTGTTTAGAAAAATGACAAGCTTCACATTCAGCAACTGACATGGAAGAATTTAAAAAATGCAGTATTGGATTAGAAGGATGTCCTAATCTTTGATGTCATAGTAAAGAAGAAGCTGTGTCTTTCTTCCCAATAAAAGCCTTTTGTGACGTCTCTAAGACATAGAGACCCTGATTGATTTTTCCTTCACCAATCTTCATCCCCGTGGCCCTGTCCTGAAAAATCACCGAGTTTGGAGAAAAAACCACATTGCAATTTAAATCATTAGTAATCTTGCTGACAGACAATAAATTAGTGGTTAACGATGGAACATATAAAACTTCAGAGGTGCTGGAGAGCAATTGAGTTTGTCCAACTCCTTGAATTGGGACTATTTGTCCATTGGCAACTGTGACTGAAGGCATTGCTACTTTAGAGTGAAGTTTAGATAGACAATGGACATTGCCACTCATATGATCAGTTGCACCAGAATCTATTACCCAACCAGTTTTATGAGGAGAAGAGAATAAAGCCATACCAGAAGGCTGAGCAAATGATGTGGAAGAGCCTTGGGAAGTGTTTTGCTGAATAAGAAGTTGAAGTTGCTTTGCTAGACTTTCTATTGCAGATTGAGAAGAAGGAACACTTGCACTGACTTGGGCTGCTATTTGGTTATCGGACTCCTTTCCTTTAGAGGTTCTTAAATAGGGATATAAGACCCAGCAACGATCTTTACTATGTCCAGCTTTGTTACAGTGATCACAATATGGGCGATTTCCTCTGCCTCGTCCTCTGCCTCGAAATGAGGTTGTTCCTTTCAGGTTGGATTTAATAGCGAGAGCATGACTTTCAGTTCCTATTTTATTATTTGATTTCATTACCCGTCTTCTTGTTTCTTCTTGTTGGATAATGGCACAAACATTGGAGAATGAAGGGAGTGAAGGACTCATTAATATCTGTCTCTTAAGATCTTCATAATCTGGTTTTAGGCCAGCCAGTAACTGGAAGGTTCGGTCTTGCTCTTCTCTGTTTAAAAATTTTTCTATGGTGTCAACTGGAGGACGATATTGTCTTAGTTCATCCCAACGCTTTTTCAAAAAACCTAAGTAGTCAACAAACGATTGATCTGAATTTTGTTCTGCACGAGCAATTTCTTGTTGCAATTCAAAAATCCTGGAAGCATTGTTCTCTTGACCATACACTTCTTTGAGAGAATCCCACAAAATTTTTGCATTTTCCGAATAAGCAAAAATCTCATATATTTGTGGTTCCATTGAATTAAATAGCCATGTCATGACTAAGTTATCCATAGCTAACCATTCTTCAAAATTGGAGTCTTCGGGCTTTGGAGTAGAAATTTTACCATTAATATATCCGAGTTTGGATTTTCCACTCAGAGCCACAGTAACTGCTCTTGCCCATGACAAATAATTTTTTCCATTTAGCAAATTGGTGGTTAACTTTATGTTGGTATCATTATTGCCCAAAGAAGAAGCCATGATAACCAGAAATACCTGGCGAAGTTATTGGATGAGGAAAGTTTGTGCGCTAAGGAACTGAGATCTCAACAAATCAGATCTGTTCTTCTTCTGCTCTGCTCAAGATCTGCCGTCTCTGCCGTCTGATCCTCTTTCATGAAACGAAGAAAACCAAAAAACTCCCCAGAAAGCACGTTCCAAAAGTCAATCCGGCGGCTAAAAGGCTGCGGGAACTCTCCGATTTCAAATCTGGCGCCGAGAGAGTGCAGAGTGAGGGGAGAGAGCGGCCGGCGACAAAAATGAAGTATAATCCAAGGGTAAGCAGCTCCTGCCGGAAGTGCAGGAAGGCGCACTTCACCGCCCCATCCAGTGTTCGCCGGGTGCTGATGAGCGCACCCCTCTCTTCCGACCTCCGCAACAAGTACACGGTTAGATCTGTCCCCGTCCGCAAAAACGATGAGGTGCAGGTAGTCCGCGGGACATACAAGGGCCCGGAAGGCAAAGTAGCGGCAGGAAATTAAATGGCCTGCAACACGTTCCAGACGTTCCAGAAAAATCAAGCAACTGCAGCTTGGTTGGTAGGCGGATTCGGTGGAAATTTAATGCTCCTCCCTCCACGTGGAACCTGTTAGCCGTCCGATCGGATTTTATGGCTGATCGACGGGTGCTTCGCAAGGGTGTTGAGCCGACGGCGGGCCGGTCGGATCTGCCGGGATTTTGGTTTTTTCGCCGCTGGGATAGCTGTCGTTGCCGAAAAATGAACGGAGCGTGCCGGCTGCTGCGATGAGGACGTTGAACCGATTTCGCTAGAAACCGAGTTCCGATTTTACATCTGGTCGCCGGGCATGCGGGGATGCTGTCGGAAACGGAGAAGACGGTGCTGACGGACTGCACGACGCACTAGATGTCAGATGGCGGCGCTAGACGAGTGCTGCCGGCGTAGACGACGATGGCACTACAGTTGCCCGAAACGAGAGCTGCGACTCTGGCGCTCTGGACGATGGCGGTCGACAATGGCGGATGCCGGAGAAGACAACCCATCTATTGTCGGAGAAGATGCGGAAGACGGCGACCTACTGCTATGGCGGTGGACTGCAACGAATCTGGCAATCTGCGACAGCCTGACGCGTTGGCGACGCTGTTACTGCTAGCGGCAGTGGTTGCGTGTCGGGACTGGGCAACGAGGCAGCCGGGCAATCGTCGCGTAAAACGACGAAAAATGACGGATCTCTGCAGTGAACCGCGATCTGCTGTGGACTCGCGTACCGCCGTCGGAAGACCTCTTCTCCAGATTCGCTCACGGAACAATCGTCAGTTTGTCCCGGCGAACCTGGACGGCTACGACGACGAAATTAGTTGGCTTCAAGGCGGATCTCAGTCATTGCCTGCTGCCGGAGATGGAGAAGACGTAACCTTGCTTTGATACCATGTTGAGATTATTGTTCACACATGCACAAGGATTTACGTGATTCGGGATTCCTACTCCACGACGGCAACCTCCATTCTTATTTTCTTCGGTTGCCATGATCCACTATATATATAATGAGTTTATACAATTTACATAATTACACCAACTTGCATGATATTACATAATGAACATATTTTGTCAACAGGGGTTGTCCTTGGTTCCTCAAAGCATGTAAAAATAAAAACCAAGCTTTTTTTATTTTGATATTTGTATGCATTATGTCATCGGGATATTACAATGAAATGCATGTTCGCCATCGCACTATGGAAGGAAATTTTTTCTAAACTCATCATAAGAGGAAACTTGTAAACCTTCACTAGAGGAGGAAATTATAAAACCCCCGTTATAGACAGACTAAACTGTAAAAACTTTTTTTATTATTCCTGCAGTTGGTAGGTTTTGAACTCCCGACCTCACCCATGTGGCTGAAGAAGTTACCACAAGGTTGAACTTTTTTTGCAAATGCAAACATCAATCTCATTTGATTCGCTATTTGAGGCAAAGGTAAAGAGTTTTGATTGTATGCGATTAATTGTATATTGCTTAAGTAGCGACTAGTCTATCTTAGACATTTATTTTTTGCGAGTGAAATAAAGACTATGCGATGGAGTTTTTATTAGACAATCCTCTAACATTTTTTTTTTTTTTGTAAAATATGCTTTCCTTTTGTACCACGAGTGACACACCCTATCGTAAGGTGGTGCCTTGGAACATTCGTGTAGAAGGGGAATTAGGGCATTCATGCCGATTGCTGGATAGATAGAAGGACAAAAAAAGGAAACTGAATAAATAATTAAAAAATAAAATAATTATAGAGAGTAAGAAGTTTTAGATTAAAAGGTGTTAATTGTTACCAAACAACCTCTTATATCATAAACTTCTCGTTTACAAATTTTATCGCTTTTCAAATATATCCTTAATAAAAAAAATTTGCAACCCAGCATATCAAAGAAGCATTTTGGAGACGATAGTTAAAAAAATCAAGGCCAAAATGAGAAGATCATGTTGGCCCCGAGTTTAATGGCAAAACCCAAGAGGGGAGGGGTGAATTGGGTTCTTGAAAAATTCTTTGGTAAGTTAAAACTTAACCCCTTATAATTTCAATCCCCTTGATGAAACGTGATATGAGATAGAATGAGAGGGTGCAAATGGAATATAAAATGCAAGCAATCAAACCAAACAAGAAACAACAATATATAGTGGTTCGGGCAACCTTCCCTACTCCACTCTTCCAAGCACACACCCGTTGTGTCTTGGGTTCCACTATTGTATTTTCAATACAATCTAGAGCACCCGCTCTCTTCTAGATTCTAGCTCTAGGGGGCATATACAATGATCACTTGTTGGTGAGACAAACTCCAACCAACCAAGTCCAAACAATTGGTGAGACAAACTACAACCAATCAAGCAAAACCCGTTAGTGAGACAAACTCAAACCAACCCCCTGTTTTGCTTCTTCTTGAATTCGGTCTCCAATACCGATTCAAGGCAACAACACAAAACAAAATAAACAAAAGAGAATTTACACTTTACAATGTGTATTCGATAAGCACCGGAAGCTCCTTGTCATGTAGAGATGATAAACTTGAAAGCGCACTTGGAAGTTGTAGCACTTGGAACTTCAATAGTTAATCAAATGACTTCAACACACTTGAATATTTGAAGATGGAAGCTCAACTTGTGTTTTTCTCTTTCTTTCCTCCTTCTCTCTTCTCTTCACGTTCATTCTTAAATGGTATATATAGAGAAAAAAAGGTTCTAGCCGTTGGAGTGGAGGTTCACGCGCATCTAGACCTCCAACGTTCGGATTTTCGACCGTTACGAGTTGAAGTCGCAAGTGGAGTCGACTTCGGATGAGTGGAGTCGACTTCGGATGGGTGAAGTCGACTTGGGATGCGACTTCGCCTTGTAAAAACTTGTTGTCCAGAATTTTGCCTTCGAAGTTGCAGGTGAAGTCCACTTGGGTCTGGGACTTCACCCAAGTCGCAGGCGAAGTCGACTTGGGATGAGACTTCACTTTGCTGTCTGTCCGAAGTCGCAGGCGAAGTCGACTTGGGTCTGGGACTTCACCCAAGTCGCAAGTGAAGTCGACTTGGGCTGAGACTTCACTTTGCTGAACTTGCAATTCATGAACTAAAACTCTTGAATCTTAAATTATTTCACATTCTCATTCTTATACACATAATTTGAGACAAAACATTTGAGAACACTTAGACAAATGTGTTAGATTCTTTTTAATGATATTTCAATTATTTGTTAATCATCAAAATCAATTTAACCATTCTATTCGATAAGCACATGATCAATAATCTCAACAGATCACAGTTCAGCTGCGAATGATAATCGCGATGTGGCATTTGAGTTTTCTACCCGTCCTCTCTAAAATCCAAAGGAGTCCATCCCGCAGACTTTTTTTCCGGGACCATATTTCTTGCATCCGGGAGCAGGCAGCGCTCCCTGCTCCCAGGTGCATATATATATATATTTTTTTTTTTTTGAAATTTTTTTTATAACATTCTTAATCTAGGTTTATTTAACATGTGTATAAATTTTTACCAGGATATTTTAAATATTTTTTTTTTTGATTTTTGAAAATCAGTAACATTTTAGTAATTTAAATAAACCTAAATTAACAGTTTTATAAAAAAAAATTTAAAAAAAAAATGATAAGTATATGCACCCGGGAGCAGGGAGCGCTGCCTGCTCCCGGGTGCAACAAATCAGGTCCCCTTTTTCCTCCAAAGCTACTGTGCGAATCATCCCAGTGGGAGAGACAATTTTAGCCTGGATTTGGAATTTCATGAAAATTTCCCTATTCGCATGAGCAGAAGAGAGCATATTTTGCAAGAACTCCTGTCATACGGCTATTTAGGGTGTGTTTGATTGGAGGTAAAACTTTTGATGAAAATTTTTTGGAGTAGAAGTTGTCAAATCAATAGAAAGTGATGTGATATAATAGGAGTAATGATGAGGAGTAAAGAGAATAAAGTTAAAATAGATAGGTTAGTTGTATGGGTAGTTGTGTAGAAATGATTGAAAAAGTAGGGTAGTTTGTGTAGAAAAATGTGAAAAAATAATTAAAAAATAGAGTAATTATGAAGAGTGAAAAGTTTTAGATTGAAAAGTTTCAGTTGACATTTTTTTATCCTAAACAAACACACCCTTAGTAAAAACTTCATCCTACGGCCTCTATTTCGCCAGCAAAAAATGAGCGGCTGACTGACTAGCAATGTTTTAAAGAACGAACCGTGGATTGAACCGTTTTTACGTCCGGTTCAGGTCCAACCGGTTCAACCGTTGGTTCAAACCGTTTTGAACCGTGATGTCAGCATGACATAATTTTAAAATAATAAATATATTTTATTTATTTTATTTATTTGAAAATTAAATTAAAAATATAAAATTTGTATAATATAAATATTACATATGATATTGACAATTCATTTAAGTCCATTATATTAAAAACTTATTATGCAAATCAATAGAGAAATAAACCACATATACTAATTAATATGAAACTTTAAAAATAAAAATTTTAACAAATTAGAAAAGAGGAACATTAATGAAATGCAAAGCAGAAACGTGGAAATGCAAATCAGAAACGTGAAAAGCAAGAAAAGCGGGAAAAGGCCAAGCAACGTGAAAAGCAGGAAAAGCGGGAAAAGGCTCAGCGCGGGCGGAAGATTTTCTGTGGGCCCGTGGTTAGACCGAACCGCGGTCTGACCGATTTGCACGGTTCAACCGTCCGGTTCGAACGGTTTTTAACTAAAATAAAAAACCGGAACTGAACCGGACCGTAAAACTACCGGTTGACTGTCCAACCGGTTGGACCGGGCGGTCCGGTCCGGTTTTTAAAACACTGCTGACTAGTGGGAGTGGCTAATTAAGCAATATGCGACTACAATAATAAATAGGAGTAATTAACAAAGATCGTTGTTCCTCGTGGTCTCTCTCTTCCAGGAGTTTTGAGGCAGAGTTGGAAAGATTGCACGATCCAATCTTTCACCTTCGCGTTTGCATTTGCCCGCGGTGCTGGTGGGTGGGTGAGCGGGCAGCAAACCCTAGGAAAGGAAAGCCTTGATTTATTTATTTTTTTTCATTTTTTTTTGAAAACAAAGAATACGAAAATCCAAATCTTTCAGGCATGCAGAAATCTGCTTTTTCTCGTCTTGCCGACCTTCGCCTCCCGATTCTCTTCAATGTCATTTTGCTCCTCAGTTCTCCCATCAGAATCTCCGGGATACGGTAAATTTGAAATTCGTCTGCAGCATATCTTCTTGAATTCCTTCTCTGTTAATTCATACGGCGCAATGGACAATCTTGAGCTGTTTCCGGCATTTGTCTATTCGGTTTTCTGCGCATTCGCCGATAAATCGTACGAATTATGACAATCGATCTTGACTGCTGAAATACTTCTGATTATCCACGAACAATGCTTGGGTGCACGCCATCTCTGGTTCGATCCATTTGGTGCGGGCAGTGTTGGATGGGAGAGACCTGCAAAAGCCCATTTATTTGGTGTGATTGGAGATTATCTATCGGTCAAATTAGTGGGTATAGTTGAAGGAAGGAAGAGAAACTAGCAATTAGCAAATGCAGTTTTTTTTTTAAAATATTATATTTTGGGTTTTTGTATTCATAAGTTGATCCTAACCAATTGATTATAGTCGTCAATGATCAAATAGACTTTACCCTTGTCTTTTATTTTTCACCAAGACCGCTTAGAGTGCTTGGGGAGGGTTGCCACACAACTCATGAAATTAGGGAAGCATCTATCACCAGCAGCTTTGGTAGTTTAGGAAATCACTAGGGGTAGATGCAGCTTGTCGTTAACTCCATCATAACTCCAAAATTTTCTAGGATAAACAAGCGCATTATTGAGCTTAACCCTATGTAATAGAAATCAATCTTGCATTGCAGTATTGATGTTAGCCTCAAAGGGAAACAACAATGCAGAACCACTGTTCAAGGACGACATCTAATATCAGATGATAATGGTAAGTCACTATTTACTTCCTTCGCTGGTGTCTTGTTTTGGTTTGTTTGTTTTTGGGGTTCACGCTTTATCAGTATGTAGTATTCCGATGGTTCATGTTGTAACTTCTAGCGTACTAAACTGAGAGGAAAGTTGACTCTGTGGTCGCATTTCTCGTTATCCATCTTAGACTACAAATTATTTTATTTTTGCTAAGCAATATTGGGATCTTTTGTGGAAAAGCTTGTCTTAATGTTGATAAGTCATTCATTCTGCTGCAGGACATGTATGTGATGCTCTTTCACTTAATGCACGATCTCGTTGCTGTCCTGAAACGGGAGAACGTTTCTCTTGTCAGTGAGTTCTTTCTATTTTTCCTTTTTGTTGAAATACTCAACTGAACAAAAATTGTCTTGAGAGCAACGTTCTCATTGCTTGATGCAGGGGATGCAACCTCATTTCACGATGCTGCAATTCATATGAGTATTGTGTCTCTTGTTGCCTGAATCCAGTCCTTGTACTTTCATCTTCTTTCTGCACATCAAATCTTCTCTTTTTCCTTCTTTCTTGAACTCATGAATGTCTTTCTGGTTTTACTTTTTGTCCTCTTCATCCTTTATAATGTTATTCTTTCTCGTCCAGACACAAACAGATCTTGCTCTGAATGTGAAGATAGCTAAGCCTGTCACTGCTGGTACCAAATAGTTTTTGGCCTGGATGGTTGTGATATTCTATCTGTGTTAACAACTCCTGGGTAATTATTTCTTCTCCATTTCTTGTTTTTTGTTTTTTGTTTTTTTGGCAGGAACATATTCAAGTGTTTTTGATTTCTGCTCTGGAAGATGTCGTCATAATTCAGCTAGTGTGGTAGTTATTCTTTCCATGTTTCTTCTTCTTCTTCTTCTTTTTTTTTTTTTCCCCTCGAATGTTTCTGGTCCTTTTCTTATCTTGGGATTTGGACATCTTGATTTTTTTTATTTACTTTAGATTCCTTCTATGGGTATCTGGTCAATTAGGATGACCATCTTCATGTATGAACTTAACCCAATTAATTGGTGCTAGCCTAGCTAGATTACATCATCCCATTTCTGCATGTGGGAATTGGTTATGAAGTGTTTTGGATACTACCTTCTCCCATATGTATTTGAGAATTTAACTCAATTGGTCTTCATCCACACTTGAAGTCTTGGTTGCTGTATAGAAGACTCCTGTGATAATTTAGTATGATGGAATTCTCATTTGATTTAAGAAAATCACATTGCCTGCATCTTTTATGGAGTCCTGAAATTGGCATAATTGGCATATACGAACCAATCTGTTTCATCTTTGTTGGTAACTTGTATGAAGACTAGTTATCCACAAAGACAAAACGGCTCTTCAGGATTTAGGGTTAAGGCTGCTTATAACTTACCCTCCGAAGAACATACATTTTGGAACTTTCATGCATTGGATAAAACTTCAGTTGATAACTTTATGATCAAATTTTTAATATACTCTGTAATTTTATGCTTCAAAAGAACTGAGAGAGAAATATTCTTACATTTTCAGGTTCATGAAAATGCTTACGTAAGTGAGTTTCATCACTGCTTCTCACTCTTGTCTAATTCTTCGGGTGAGTCAGCTTCTGATCTTCCTTGTCTGGATATTTAGCATGTTTAAACTCATGCAGCTGAATGGCCATGATCTGTGATGAACCAAGATGCAACCTATTTTGAAATTCTTATCATCATATAGAAGTGTGTATGCACACAGATTATTGACAAGCAATAGAAGAATATACTGTTGTGAGACAGAAATTGAGACCATACTGGAAAACAGGCCATCAGCTGACTGATAGCTTAAGTGAAATGCTAGTAAGGCTCTTACTTCCCTGATAGCAACTTTTATAATCTCAGCACTCAGATTTCTCCTCTGGTCTAATAGAATGTCAAAGACTAATACTTCTACAGAGACTTCATGCCAAAAATAATGTAGACTACTTTTTTGTTAACAAAAAAAGAGTAGGATTCAAAGATAGCGTGCAGTATCTCAGCATAGGTATTCGGTGATGGTAATAACCAGTTTGTAAACTGTATCCAATATGTTGGAATGACAGGCTCTACATCCACTTCTCCATTACGCCTGTCTCGCTAAACCCTCTTAGTTTCCAAATTCAAAAATTCAAAACTGTGAAAGTCATGTTAGATTCTTGGAACGTGCAATCGATGGTTCATTTAATAATTTCCTTTCCTGTGCATGCTATTTAGTCATTTGCATACTCGCAAGCGGTGTCAACTGGCTGAGCCACTAAGCATATAGTTTCCATATCAGTACTCTTAGGAAAATATGATCAAACTTTAACTATATATATATATATATATTATTCTCTCTTATCTCTAATTGTTCCTGATACTTAATGACACTTGGTTTTTCCTCTTGCTTTTTTTGGATTGGAAACTAATTACTTCAACAGGCATGGCAGTTAGTCATTTGGAAGCCCGGTTGGAAGGTATCAATATTGTTACTGGAAGGTAGGACTTGCTGTCACCGTATATTGAGTTTGATATGAGATGGATCCCTTAATTGTTTGTGCTAATAATTTTCTATGATGGGAGACAGGCAAGGGGAATCTTGTAGCTCAACCTGTGAATCCAGGAAAAAATCTTGTGTTCCTAACAAGCTTTTGGTGCTAAACAGCTGTGAGCTGTAAGTACCATACCTGTTAATGACATACTTATTTCTCTGTGGAGAATTTAACTTGAATTCATCTTGATTTGACCTTAGTTAATTATAATTTTGAACAAAAAAATATTATTTCAAGGAGTGTAGTGAAGCTATTGAAACAACATCAGTTGAACAACTTTAGATGAAGAAAAAAATATTATGCATGAGATAAGTTCTTCCTCGTCAGTTCCTTTACAAACAAAATAGTTTTCTCCCAACTGCAAACCACAAGCAAAGTAAAAAAGGGAATGGTCGTCAGAGGCTCTTATTTCTTTTTCCAGAATTGACCAAATCATTGAGGGTGTTTGAGTAAAATAAAAATAAAAACAAATGGTCTAGCTCTCATGATGGCAACAGAAATAGAAACCAAATGAACTCTTGAGGAGCGGTTGGGACCACGTGGCTTCTATGTTTTTCTCTTTCTTTATCTTCCATGTTGCCTTTTGTTTGTCTTCTTTCTCTTGCATCCATTCTTGGCTTCGTGCTTTTGACAAAGTTCATGAAGCATGCTGCTTTTTAGTTGCATGTCCAATATATACATTATATCACAGTTGTAACTATTTCAAGTTGAAACTAAGGACATGTAAAAATTAATTTTTACTATTTCCATGTAGTCTGCAGAAGTACATGGGCTGCAAGGGTGACTGTTTAGCCAGCCTGGGAATGGATCAGCCAGCAGAAGTGGTTGATGATGCACCTAAGCATTTGGTATGTTTTGTTCTTAACCTTAAAACAATTTTAAAGGGAAATTTCAATCAAATGATCTTTGAGCTAATCAAAGACTGCAGCAATATCTTTTTTGGCCATTCTTTAATTAGGTGTGTCATCAGACAACGGTCTGCAGGTTATCTGGGATGACTGTGCAGTATATTTGAAATCTATTCTTCGAGTTTGAGAACTCCTTCATATGCAGATGCCAATTAATTTTATAAGCACAGAGTTTATGAAATTCTCTCATGTTGTTTTTTGTAAATTTTTTTTATATACATGCAATAATAATGAATATTATGAGTGGCTTGAAATTCATGGAAAAAAATCAATGTGTGAAAGTAGGGAGGTTCCGCAGGAGTTGGTTGGATAGAATAGTTGTAAGTTCTTTTTATCCCTCAACACAAAAGAGCTTTTTTGTCATGAATACAGATGGTTTACGTGAAAAATGTTAACAACCCACGCACACAAACACACACACACACACACACACACAAACACACACACAGGTTCACGCATGCCCCCTTCACCTGCCCATGCGCTCTTGCCCACAAGCACTTGTAACATTCATGTAGCCACTCCAAATTCCTCTCTCAGTTCAATGCCTTTTTCCTATTTTCTGTTTTCGTTGGAATTTAGTCCATTATCAAATTCAAAGCACCAGATTCAAGAAGGATTTGACAGAAGTCACAAAACAAAACAAGGTGGCAATTGAGGAATTGTTTAGGAGCCAAATAATAAAAATCGTCAATCTTTGTGTGCAAGTATGGTTATTCTCTAATTCATAGTAATTCCTCAATGAAGTTACAAATGCTTTATTGGTGAGGTTGCCAGGTGTAGATGAAAATGGTGAAACACTTCTCAGGATTGTTTACTCGATCACTTGTCTGACTACGCAAGGACAGTTGGGTTGAATTTTTCTTGTTGAGCTTGAAGAAGACACTTGGCTGTAATTTGCAGGTAGAATTCCTAGCATCAGTAGGATTGCTATAACAGTCAGTCTTGTCTCTTGATTTCAGAATCCAGGTGCTTGCTTGTATACACAAATGCCAGCAATGCTTTCTTGTGAAGGTTCTCATCAGCATACAAGGAGACTTTGCCCCTGCGCATAGTATGTTTGGATTATTGTTAGTTATTTTATTTGTATTACTATCAGCTGGTCCTCAAATCATGATTTTGTGGGCTGAAGGAACAGCAAAATTGGTTTACATGCGTATGAACAAACAAGTGGAGAGATGTCTATCCATTTGTTTGCTTGGATTCCTGGGTTGACTAGGTTAATGTTTGATATAAGTTTTAACCTGTGGAGGAGAAAGGACAACATCGATTTGTCCTGAGTCCTAAACGCACATTCAAATGCCCTTCTGTGTTCAGCTGGGTGCTCTCAGCATGATTGCTTTTTCCTTCTCTTTCCATGGTTGCTGCTCAAGTGTCTTCATATTTAGTGGCAGATATGTAACTATTGTTATGCACATTGTTTGTTTTATGCATTTTCAGGATTCACAATTAGGTTGTGGTAGAAGTCTCGACTCCAGCTGCCTACTGAAGACAGCCCACTACACTGCCTGGGACGACTGACTAGAGTATGAAATGCCAGTAGGTACCAGTTGGCAGATGTAAATGTGTGATGTGTTCCCCACTTTCTTTTGACACAGCACCTTGGTTTAATGTCAAAGTTCGTGCACTCGCAAGTATGCGAGCTTTCAGATATGGAGTATGAGAGCATGCTGCTCACAGAATACAGACAGATGCCTAAAGTCCCCATGTAATTTAAAATGTATGTATATTACAATTGCTATCATGTTAATTAATCTTGTCCTTCTTTCACGATTGTTGGGATTGCAGGAAGTCTCCTGGGTTGTTATGAATGGACTCACAGCCATTTTGCTGGATGGTCATCTTCTTGAATCGGTTCAAATTTTAACGTGCATCACCTGGTCATTGATATGAGCTGTGGCTGATGAAGGAATTAGAGTTACACGCCTTTTGGAGATACGTAACAGTGGGAAGTGTGAATGTGATTTTTTTTTTTAAATGTAAGAAAGTGATGATTGAGGTAGTAATTAGGATTAAAGATGATATAGTTAAAAAAGATGTGTGGTTGTATGACA
This sequence comes from Annona cherimola, assembly GCA_030490835.1. Taxonomy (NCBI): domain Eukaryota; kingdom Viridiplantae; phylum Streptophyta; class Magnoliopsida; order Magnoliales; family Annonaceae; genus Annona; species Annona cherimola. The sequence continues at coordinate 114,350,767 of CM059971.1, forward strand.
AGATGTAAAAAAAGTAATTGAATTGTAAAGACATTAAAGAGAAGCCTAGTTATATACATTTACTGTTTATGTGGAAAGTGAGAATTTTTAAATGGAAAGTTTTTTGTGTAAAAATTTTTAAAATAAAATAAAATAATGTGATATGATAGGGGTAATGATGAAAACTAAAGAAACTAAAGTCAAAATAGATAGGTTAGTTGTATTAATAGGTGTGTAGAAATGATTGATGATAGAATAGTTGTATAAGAAAGTGTGAAGAAATGATTAAAAAAATTAAGTAACGGAGAAAAAAGAAAAGTTTTAAATTGAAAAATCTCGGAGTTAAAAGTTTTTTAAAAGTATCCAAATGCACCTTTGGTTGTAAGAATATATTATGGCTTTTTTTACAATGAGTTGTAATTTTTGATTTTTTTCTTCATAAAGTGTTTTTCTAAGTGTGTTTAATTTGTATACCAAGTTTTGACATTTTACAATATTTTTATATAATTACTTTTATTTTTAAAAAATCAAGTTTTAAAAATGACGTAAATGCTCCTGAAAGTAAAAATGACTTAAATACTCCCGAAATTGATGATCTTTTAAAAATAAAAAAATAAACATATAACAGTACTTTAAAATGGTAAATTTTGATACCTTGATTAAATATACTTAGGAAAAAATGTTTATGAAGAAAAATTAAATAAAATAAAAATGAATAAATTATTTTATTTTAGAATTTAACTCATGCATATAATGATCCAGAGGAATAACTATTCATCTCATCGCCCCTCCCGGACACATCTTCAGCTGGAAGCCTTTCCAATCTATCCAGGTTGTGGGTGGCTTGGGCTTGATTTAGACTTCCTGTCACTCTAGAAAGCCCACAAGCCCACACATATGCTTGATCATCCCAGGCATCATTTTCTAATGATATTGTTGGCTGTCAATAGACAACAAATAACTCACAAATTCAGAACTACATTCAAACACGTCCATCCGCAAAGCATCGGAGTGTCCAATCTTTTTACCCAAATCAAGCATACAGTACTTCTACTCGTTCCCCCATTTAAATACATACATATACATAATCCAGCAATGACAACTGTCCAATTGTAACATGTATTCTCCCCCCACCTCAAGGTAAAAAAAAAAAGGAAAAGAAAAAAAAAAAAAAAAGAAGAAGCCAAAACAGAGTAGATTCTGTTACCCCCACTTGTATGAGTATCGACAGAACTCAAAAGGGAAAAATCACCATTTACTTCAACTCAGTTCCCTTGTTTACTAAAATATCATTTTTCAAGTGGCTCTGTTTGGAGCCAAGGGGCAGGAAAAAAAAAAAAGAAAGAAAGAAAATTTTCAAAAGCTGTAATCAGTTTTGAAGATCCTCTTGCTCATGGGTGTTGAGCTCTGTCCCTGTTGTTCCTCTGATCCTACCTTGCTCCCATCTCCACCTTCCACCAACATCAACTCCTCTTCATCGCTGCTAGCAAATGCCGGGTGCGTGAGTATGCTGTTGAGCAGCTGGATTCCACGAAGAGCATTTGTTAATGGCAGGTGCCCTTCGGGCGTGTCGTCCTTCAGCTCCCAGATGAATTCGTCAGGAAAAGACCTGTAATTGTATTGCTTGACCTCCGTGTCGAGCTTCTTCATCCACCCAACTGTCAAGAAGAACTTAGAGAAGTCCTTCTGAGCCTTCTTCTCCCAGATCCGCTTCTGGACGCTGTACCCGAACTTGTTGCCACTGAATTGGAGCCAGAGGGAATCAATGGTTTTGAGGTCAGCCTCGGGTATGAACTGTACTTCGGAGAAGAAAACGTAGCCGCGCTTGAGGGCAGCATCTCCGGCGAGGGCAATCAGTAGGCGGCGAGTCTCCTCGTCGGCGAGGCGGAAGTTTTGGGAGGAAAGGTGGCATTGGAGGAGATCAAAGGAGAGTTCGGTGGAGGAAGAAGGATTGGTAGTGAGAGAAGATGAAGAGGTGGGGGAAGAGAAGATTGAGAATGCGGAGGGGGAGGGGAAAGAGAGAGAGATGGAGGAATGTAGGGGGGCTGGTTTTATGAAAGGAGTGAAAGAGAGAGAGTCGGGTGGGAGCGTGGGATGGTGAGGGCGATGAAGAAAGGGGTGGTGGAGGGATTGAAGAGAGGTGGTGGCCATGGCAATGGGGGCAGAGGGGAGGAGGAGGAGGAGGGATGGGAATGGAAGTATAGAGGTGGGGTGAGGGAGGGAAAGGAATTTGGGATGGATGTGATAAAGGCGGGGTTAAAGGGGAGATTGTGATTGGTTGGATTTGGGTGAGGCTAGATACTATCCCCTACGCAGCTCAGCCATGCGGGAAGCCGAAACGGACAAACTACGGGGAGCATTTTGCCACTGTTTACTAGGCTTTCTTTTTTTTTTTTGCGGCTCAGAATTTCCATAAAAAGCAGAGGAGGTCGACGATGCACGTTACGTTTAATACGGTACGCTACTACTTTTGTAGAGACCCACAATCGCTATGATTTACTAATAAAAGTTTACCCTTTTGCAGTCAGATAATTGGGTCGCTCAAATAGTAAAAAAAGTCGCAGCTCAGCCAGAAAGCGTTTGAAAAGAAGGGAGGTGAGTCCCACAACATCAGCACATTACGCATGTCCGTAAACTCCGTATTAGCATGCATCCACCTCACACAGTCACACCAACACCCCCTTCAAAGCACAGGCATAATTACTTTGCCAACGCTCCCTTCAAAGCAATTTCATAGTAATTTTGAAATTGTTTTAAAAATGAAACGAAAAACCCAAGCAGAGCACACAGTGAGGCTCTAATATTTTGGGCATCGTCCTCGAACTTTCCTTTCCCCCAAATCCTAAAACTGATGGGAACTAGCAATCCCAGTTAGATAGAGCGACGGCACCAGTAAACTCTTATCAAATTTGTGCTCTCCCCCTTTTTGATGGGTTGTATAATATTACGTTTCATTTAAACGAAAAAAAAAAAAAACCCAAGTCAAGTAGACAATTCGAAGTTGCAGTCGTCTGTGCATTTGCATGACAAACCAGTGGAGGAAAAAGAAAGAGTTGATCAAGGGCATGCCAGAAATCAGGATGTCAATTTATCCCACCCTTTGTCCTCAAGTAACCCCTTGAGGACCTCTAGAACCACCATTCTTCTTTTTGGAAGACTTCCTACATCCTACATCCGCTCTATCTAAAGGTTAAAACTGGACAAATCAGATTCATGAAGACATGTCAAAAACTCATTTGAATTTTTATTATTTTAAATTGGAAATCATGATATTAATTGGAATCTACATGCGGTAGGTTTAAATGTACTCAACCTTTCATTGCTCCATCCAGACAACTAGCCACATTATCGTCCCTAATTGTCAATTATTGTTCCCTACATTTTTAATTTTTTTTGCCCTTATATATTTTTCTACTTCATAAATTTCCAATTGTTCCTCTAGTTTCTCAAACGATCGCGTCTTTATCGTCTGAAACATCCTTCGTCATTCTGTTTTGTTTTTTCTACAATGCACCATCCGTTGCGCCACACGCTCTCTCGGGGGGACCAAATTGATAACAAGGTTTTGATGGTAAAATTAGTTAAAATACTAGAAGAAGAACACGGTTGAAAGATTCAGCTCATTAAAGCCATGGCCGTCAGATTAACTACACTTCTATTTTCTGATTAAAAAAAAAATTACAAAACCAAAGTAAACAGCAACAAGAGCTCCTCAATGCATAATTCTCAACAAGCCATGATCTCTGTCAATAACTGCCCATGGAATTTAGAGACAGCTTTAGGACCAAGAATGACGCATCTCATAGAAGAAAATTTCACCCTCTTGGCATATTGCATCTTTAATCCAATATGCTAACCCATGTGGTATCGCCAGAATACTATAAAAGTAGTCTCGTATGCATCCTGTTCATTCTCTTGGATGCAGTCTTCGCTGCAGCCAGATATGCGAACTATTCCAGACACTGTCTTGATTCTCCTACTTTCCATCTGAATTTGTTCTGTTAATTTCCAAAACCTGTCTATTTTGAAGTACTGTCTATACCATAACAGAATACATCTCATTACATATGAACATAATAATGCCATTATAGGCATTGATCCCAAGATTCCCCAACAAAAATATTGGTGCCTTTGGGACATAGTTTTTGTAAGTAATCGCAATTATGGGTGTATGACCATGGAGTGAGGGCATGTGAAAGTTACTAGCTGATGAAAATAACAGTTCTGAAACGACTACATCGCATTCCTAGTTAGAATAGAAACATGCTGCCTAAGTGATCAAAAAGGCTGAAAAAATTTCAAGTCAATTGCTTTGGGCGTTAACTGGTGTACGAAAACAACATACCTGGCACAACTACAATTTTTTTTTTTTTTTTGGAAAAGGCTAATGCCCCAGTCTGGGTTTGAACCCCAAATCTCTAAAACAAGCATGTGCGGGCGCACACACACTCTTGTGTCAACCACCTGGTCATTCATATGCTTTTAAATCTGCATATTGTTTCAACTTGAAAAGGATTTATGTTCAAAAAATGACTGCCGCAATTTTCCCCTCATTTCTCATATTTAAAACAACACATCATCTGTTTTCTACTTGCAGAATAGAATACATCTCCTTGAAGCATGCATATCGTTCAGTCTCTCCTAGACCATGCAAGCAAGCTTAAGTAACATCTAGCAGTCATGTATCCAAGAAGTCCAGACAAATTATCTTAATACTAATCATAACAGGCGAATTCACTTGCAAACCCATTTTTTTCTTTTTAGTGATTTCAGAGCTAAGCGAACATATAGAGGCACAACCTTTCATCGGGAATTCACCCAATGTATTTGTATCTGGCATGCTATGAAGCGCTTCAAGCCTCCAGCAAGTTTAAAATGAAGGTAGAAGAACAAGACCCACAGGTTGTCTTGGCCAATTCAGTATGGCTGAAAGCACATGAATGAATAGAATACCATTAAGCCATCCCGCCATCTTATGATGTGAATGTATTTTGTGACATGTAAGGAAGCATGATGCCATGAGAACCTCCACTCCCACAAGCACCTTTGGTGGAAAGGATGATGCCAATAACATGCCTAGTTGCAAATTGTAATATAACTGCATCATATAAGGCACAAATAAAATTTTAAGCCTACAGAAAATAAGCTTGAATCATTGCATGAATGGGATCCCTTGGATACTATTCATAAAACAGCAAAAAGAATCAAATCATCATTACTCTAATTCTAGTGACCTAAGGTCTGAGGTAGGAGACCATTCCCTAGGTTACAATCAAAGCTACCATTTCCTAGAACTAAGGGCCAACTTGATGCCTATAGGTCCCACACATTGCAGGGTCCAGGGAGGAACATCCATGTACCTAGCCTTACTGTTGCTTATCGAGCGGCTGTTTCTCATAACTTCAGCCTATAACCCCCAGTTGTTACCATCGCACCAAGCAACTTCTGCATCAAATTGGCATCGCTTTCATATATCATTTTTCTGCATATGAACATAGATATTGCTAAGTCCTGTAATGTATAAAACCACAACGGGGAGAAAAGAAAACCCTGGGAGAAGAAAATTGTCGAGATCATCATAAGTTGAGAATGCCAACTGCACCAACGAGCCTCTCCAACATGTTCATCAATGTGAGGCTACAGATGCAACTATCAGGATTTTCCCCTCAGAAACCCAATGCAGACACGTACTCCCCAAGCTAATTCAACATCAAATACCAGCTATAAAATTTTGCTTCACAGTTTCTTTTCCAAATATGTGAATAAGGTAACAACAATCATAGTGCGGGGAAACAAAAATCATACGTTCCCAAAATTCAGAAGAACATGAAAATCAATTCAGTATATCAAAACTCCAGATTTATTCAACTCAAACAGATTAGACCACAATGAAAAGGGGGGCTTTCCTAGGGTTTCTGCCCAATTCAAAGAAAAATCGGCACCTTAAGGGATGTCCCACGGCTTGGGCTCCGGGATAGCGACAACCATCCCATCAAGATCAGGCTTGAGAATGACCTGGCACCCGAGCCTGGAGTGCTTGTTCAGGACCCGATTCCTGGAATTCCTGCGCAGAACGTACTCCTCGTCATAGGAGCGCGGAGGGAGCTTTTCGAGCCACTCCTGGGCAATGTTGACCTCGCACTCGGCGGAGCAGGCATCGATCTCCTCGAGGCGGTGAGACTCAGGGTCAATGAGGCCGGTGTTGGTGAGGGCCTTGAGGAGAGTGTGGCCGGAGAGGCCGACGATCTCGCGCTTCTGGCCTTCGAGATCGATGGCGAAGAGCTTGACGATGCGGTCGGAGACTTTCTTGGATTGGGAGGAGGAAGAGGAGAAGGACGAGCGAGTGATGAGGGATTTGAATGAAGGATTGCGTGAGATTAGAGAGGAGAACTTCTGGAGAGTGGCTACCGCCATTTCCAAGGGTTTCTTTTACCCGTCCAGCCGGAGAGAAGGGCAGCTGAAAAACAGGTTCTGTTCTTCACTACTTTTGGAATGGCAAAAAAGTAAATCCGATGCATTTCGGGGACGTCGATGTAATACGCTAACGAATTGGGCCGAGCTAGACAGTGGCCCATGTGCCCAACTCAGTGGAATGGGCCTTAAATCGATTTTTTGGTAAAATTTTGGGCAAAAAAAAAAAAAAAAACTTATCACGTATTTCAGATGTTTCAATATTTGCTAAGTATGTATCAAAAATTCAAAATAATAGAGTTACCGGTTCTCATCTCGGCCCCGTGGTTTCATGTAACTCCTTCATTTTTAAGACTTTGATGTTTATTGAAAATTTTAATTTATTCATTATATTTTACTTCATCTGTTTAGCAATAAAATCAAGTTTTATCCAAAATTAATACATGCTTACAGGTCACATTTGCTCAAAAATAGGTATATTTATGTGTAAACTAGGAAAAACATTTAGATTGATTCACGTATATATATTAGAATGTAATTATACTTTATAAAATCATTTATCCACGTACCTATGATATTTTAGATGGTTTGGAATATGAAATTACTGCTCGAAACTTGATATTTAATATTAAATTATTTTGTTACATTAATTTTACATATTTGTAGATAAAACTCATGTATAGTGATACTAGACAAATAAAAAAATTTCTATAATAATATAAATGATCATAAATACAATAAATGTAGTAGATTTTTCATCAGTCATCTATATACTAAAATTAAAAAAATCGATGGGTTACATAGAAAAGGAGTTTGAAGATAATATCTTGTATGGTACATTATCCGTTAATAAGTTTTAAAATACACAAATAAAAATGTAGATAAAACTCATGTATAGTGATACTAGATAAATAAAAAAATTTCTATAATAATATAAATGATCATAAATACAATAGATGTAGGAGATTTTTCATCAGTCATCTATACATTAAAATTAAAAAAATTGATGGGTTACGTAGAAAAGGAGTTTCAAGATAATATCTTGTATGGTACATTATCCGTTAATAAGTTTTAAAATACACAAATATTTCATTTTGGATAATATTCCAGGGAGACAAAAAGATGACACTGGAGAAGATAAAAGAAATCAGGATCGAACTAAGGACCTTCAGTTTACAAGACTAACGCTCTACCACTGAGCTATACGGGCGTACTGAGCTGACTTTTCTTAAAAGTTAAAATGATTTTTTTTTTTTTTTTGCAAATTATCTTGGCACCCATGGCTAGGATATTTGCCGTGCCGAGAAATTTGCGAAACATATTCTCTAACGCAACAAGTTCTGCTGGAAAATACAGTTAACCAAGAAAATGGGATGGGATGAAGGTTAACAGAGGGGGTTTCAAATTCATAATTACGAAACTTGTAGTGCTTAGTTTGCAGATTTTCATTTTATTGTTTTTCTAAAGTAATTTATATCCACTAAACTTTCATCCATAAATCATAAGCGTCAACGTGTCAATTTTTGATAAACGGTGCAACTTGAGTTGATATAACTCTGGCTTATCTCAATCTTAATCGATTTGTAAAATTTATACTTCAATTTTAACTTTAACTTTATTCATGTAAATTAGGTTTGAGTTGAAATTCAAGTTGGCAATCAGAATTTGCATATTTTTCGTTTGCTCTGAGCATGAAGAATTTAAAATCATGTAAGCATACAATAATTAACAAATTATTTTAGTGAAAAAGACACAACATACTTAAATATATGAAAGTTATAGTAATTTACATTGTATATTTTTAGGAAAGAAATTATTTTTTAAAATAAGATGATGGAAAAAATAGAAACTATATAAACATAAGTATAAATGAAAATAATATAATTTCCTTAGAATACAATTTCAACGTGACACGTATATGCTAAAACCTAACAAATATAATTAAAATATCTAAATAAGCAAAAAATGCCATTCAAATTATATATAATATAATTTATATTATATATAAATGAGAAAATTGGGTTTTGATCTTCCATTCATCAAAAAGCAAACTCAAACACTATTTCTCCCCACATGAGGTCAGGGTTCAAGGTAACCAAACCCAATTTGCACCCTTAATCCCTATTTTTTCACCCCTAATCTCTATTAGATGTCATAAGTTGAAGGGATCCAATAATATTGTAAAATTAAAAACTATATTTTACATTTGGGGTCTAAAATACAAAAGTTAATCCAAATTAAAAGCATATTTGGCCAAACTTTTGTTATGCAAGTATAGATATAGGTTGGAGCCATTGGGCCATTCAATAAGAATGCTTGGTAGAAGCCTTGGTCTAAGTTCTCAAACCTTGGCTAGCTGATTAGAAATTGCTCACCCTGCCTCTAACTCCAAACCTAGCTTTATAAGTAAACCCAATTGATTTTTATTCCCTGTCACATCTTGGCGCAGACCTTCTCTATTCCTATTTCTATTTCTTCCTAGCCCTAATTTTTCCTTTCTTTATGTAAGCCTTGTTGTTGTTATTTGATGTGATTTGATTTTTTTTGAAGTCTCCTCCATCTCAAAACTCAAGTAAGCTTCTTGCTAGGATTTGATCACTACCCCGTGGTCCATGCAATCAAAAGACGAAAAACATGCAATAGCTAGCCAGACTTACTCACCTAATTCTAAAACCTTAATTTTTTAGGCCCTTATAAGGCTAGTAAATCCTCGATTCTCATCTTTCCCTCTTTGTCATGTTTCTAATGGTAAGAGACATGGGTTTTGCACTAGTTCGAATGGGAGATGACAAACGCACTCTGTCTCAAACCCTTCAAGCCTGATGCTTAGTGGCAATTTCTGCATTTGCTAGATCAAACTATCTTAGATTCAATACATTCGTCTGTAAGCAATCTTTCTCGTGTTATTTCTTATAGACACGAGATTGAATTATATTCTACATATTTGAGCATCTTAGACGTTCTTATTAATGGCTGAATTCAAACAAAATTAATCATTAGTGCTCAACATTATGAAGATTTGAGGCACCTCTTCATCAATTATGCAGCAGTCAAATCATAAAGGAGGTTTATTGTCCCAGACAGGAGCATTTGGATGCCAAGAGATGCAATAAAAGGTATCATTAGAGGCTTGGTGGGGATGAAAAACTCTAAACTCCTCTCCCTATTCATTCTTTTTTATTGGCGCATCTGGCTTGTAAGGAATCAAAATAGGATAACGGGTGATAATTCAGGAGTTACAAGTGTCCTATCTTGGTGCAAAATGTTCAAAGAACAACTTGTATATGCACAGTGTGTTGCGGGTTCTAGGCATTCCTCTAAATGACCCGGTCCCTCGATGGGTTAAACCAATGACTGGTTCCCTCAAAATTAATGTTGATGACAATATCGGCAAAGGGGGAAACCAGATGGAATTTGAGGTTGTCATCAAAGACAACAATGGTAATTTTGTCATAGCAAAATGCAAGAAAAGTAATGGCCGAGCTAATACTCTTGTCTCTAGAGACGATAGCTTTCAAATTAGGTGTTGTATGGTGCAGGAAAGTGCAATTGGAATCTGTGGAGGTTAAAAGTGATTCTTTTCTCATGGTGAAATTCCTAAATGAGCAAGTCCAATCTTATCACCGGTCGGGGTAATTATCGAGGACATCATACTTCATGCTCACTTTAGACATGTAAAATATCTACATGTCTTGAGAAATGGCAATGGATCAACTCATTTTTTGGCAAAGTTTACTATATCCAAGACCGAAAATGAATGGTCTTGGCGAGGACAGTCACCAAACCACATTGTAAACTTCTTGTACATGGATTCTTTTTGCAAGTATTGAAACATACTTTCATTCAAAAAAAATTATGATAAGCTATAGTAATTTCATATATTTGGTCTTGTGTGCCTCTTATTTTTATATTAAGAGGTTAATGATTAGCATTTCATAGTTTTTTGCATCGGAATATATACAGGCGTGGTAGAGAGATTCTCATGTTTGAGTTTGCTAATGTATGTTTTTTATTTTTTTAAAAAAATAAAAAATAAACCTCTTAACATTGGTGTATTGAATGCATAAATAAGTTTGAGTAGTGATTCAATACACTTGGGTGCGAAACCCATTTAAAAAGTTTTTTTTTGAAGTTTTTTTATACAATTGCTAATCTATGTATATTTAATCCATAAGTCAAGTTTTATTTTATACATATTTGATTTTTTAGTCATTTAAAAATGACTAAAATTTTTTATTTTTAAAAATTAAAAAATATCTACATCACCAAAAATAATAAAACTTAATACATATGTTAGTAATAGTTTTTAAAAAAATTCAAAAAAAAAAATTTTTAAATAAGTTTTGCATCGAGTGCTTTAAGTTTCAATGCATTGAATCACTACTCAACAAGTTTTATCATTTTTGAAAATGTGTATATATTTATTTTGTATTTTCCTATGCTTGAAAAATACAAAATAAAAATATACGCATTTACAAAAATGATAAAATTTTATCTATAAATTAAATATTAATAGTTGTATAAAAACTTTTAGTTATTTGCGACTAGGTGAAAATGATCATGCCCCTTTTCGAAATAAACATTGTAATCAATTATATGTTAGTGCAACTTAGGAGTTCACCAAGCTGACCCCAAATTGGGTAGGGTATGGTATAAAATTTTACCCATAGGTATGTGTAGGGTAGAAATTATTACCAAAACTCCTAAATAAAGTAAGGATAGAGTACACACGCTGGGTACTCGGAACCGACTCGAATGGGTACCCTAGTATGTAAATAACTATAAATATGTGCGTATAAATAAATACATAATAATTTCCATCCCTCATTCACCAATAATTATTATTGATTTGATTTTCTTTTTTTAACAAATTGTACGGAATTAGTATTTGTAATGACGGATGATCATAACATGAATACGGATGATAATGTTAATGTGATTATTAATATGGATAATGAGGCTACAAAGAATATGAAAATAGATGTAAACAACAACAAAATAAAATTAATTATAAACTATGAAGTCTAAAAATGTAAATGAGTATTATTTTATATTATTAAAATAACAACAAAAATATTTTTTCACATGTCATCATTAGTTATAGTTGGAATTAATTTAGAACTGGAATCAGAACCGACCCTATGAGTAACGCATAGGGTAGGATATAGTAGAAACAGACCCTATAAGCGGGTGGGGTGGGGTAGGGTAGACTTTTTGTAAATAGGGTACGAGTAGCGTAGACAACTACTTAAATCAAATCGACCCAAGTTACACCCCTAATGCAACTTAATAAGTGTGATTTTTATAGGTAGGGGTGCAACTCGGGTCGAGTTGTATAGGGTTTAGATAAACCCATACCTTAAGCCTGTTGGATTTAAGTGAATCTTAACTTTAATACTAATTTTAGAATCCGTATTTGGACTAGGTTGACTTTGATTTCAATCTTAGTTTTGGGTTGAAATTCAGGTTACTTTTAAACCAATAAAAGTTAAATTTTATTAGTAGAAATAATGAACTCTTTGAACATCATTGCATTTATACTAATTAATTCTAAAATATACTTTTGATTATGATAAACTATTTATTCATAATTTACACAAAAATATATATGACCTACGACATCTTTAATTTTGATGAAACTTAGTCGTTTAATTAAAAGACAACGCTAAGTATAATGAATATAATAAATTTTCTATCAACAATCAACGTGAGAAAATAAATAGGGTTACATAAAATCACTATCTAAATAGTTTAATAAATGTAAGACTTATATATGTCATATTTAATCAGTACGCTTGCAATACTTTTAGAGAGTTAGTATATTTACAATTATTTACAAACTAAGTTGACATGAATGCAAGAAATAGGGGTGCAACTCGGGCTCATGAAACCCGGGTTCACCTCAACCCTAACCCTAACCCTATTTATAAAACTTCAACCCTAACCCTATTTATAAACCTCAACCCTAACCCTATTTTTGAAATTCGGGCTCGGGTTGAGTTTCGGGTTGATATTCTCATATTAATATATCTTTGTTACTCATCCTATTATAATTTTTATCACAAACCTATTGTATAAAAAAGTTTTAAAAATAATTTATTATATGAAAGCAAGAAAAATTCAAATACCGCTTAAGAGTAGAAAGAAAAATTCAAAAATCAAAATATGAACCAATGCGTATCAAGTTATGAACAATTAACATAAACACAAACAAGTGAAATAATTTTTCAAATTGCAAAAATATTTAAAATGTAAGCATTCAAGATGTAAGAATACTTTTTCAAAAATGCAAAACAAGTGTATCTTTTTCAGTACTAAGCACATATTTCTAAATTGCCATTTATACAGTTTTTATTTACTTTATTTCTAACAATTAATTCTTAGGTAATTAATGATGTTTTCATTTGTTTATTTCTAAAAATTTATTCTACCTATATATAATCCCATTACATAAATGTTTCCTCCTCCCTTTTGCTCTCATTTTCAAATAGGATTTCATTACACCGACTTTAGTTTGAAAAAGACTAAAAAACAGTTTTTTTAAAATGGGTTTTAAAGGATCACGACACCCTGTTAGAAATGATCGTTTTTGTCCAAATTTTATCTATTTTATTTTTATTCAATTTAGTGTTGATAGTTTTATACACGACGGGCACAGATTTCTTTTTATTTTTCTTAAATTTTATTAAAATCCCTAAAAGCCATTTATTTTATAAAAATGTGATAAGTAATCGTAACTGGATATATGATTCAGAATCAAGTCATTCTAAGTTCACAAAATCACACGTTAAATGGTAACTAGCCACGATGAAGAGGCATCAAACACAACTGTCTTTCACCTCGCACCACATGCATCGGATGTGAGCAAAAGAAACCAAGCCACAAATTTTAAAAAATATATATCAAGAACAAAAATGTTACCGGGACAGGGACAGGGGCAGCTGGGCAGGTGGCGACGTCGGCGAGAGGCGGACGGACCAGGCGAGATGGCGACGAGGCGAGCAAGATGAACGAGCGGCGACTTCGGCAGTTTGGTGAGAGGGAGGCGGATGGACGAACCAGGTGGGCAGATGAAAGCTGCAGCCTACGCAGAGACTGCTGAAAGCGGAGAAGAAAAGGCCGAAACTTAAGCTTGAAAATGCGAGCGCGAAAATGGAGAGGAGAGCTTGCGGCTTGCCTGGACTCTGGAAGTCTGGATGTAGAAGCTTAAGCTCGAAAATGCGAGTGCGAAAATGGAGGTGTTGCAGGCTTGTGGCTTGCCTGGAATTCGGAAATGTGGATGCAGAGAAGATGAAAGGAAGAGCAGTAGAGCCGTAGAGGCAGAAACGAAAGGAAGAGCATTAGAGGCAGACGCTGTTGCTGCAATTCTGCAACAAAGCAAGCTTGGCAGTTGGCACGTTCTGGGCTGGCAAAGTTGCTGAAGCGATGTGATGTTGAGATGATGTAATGACGTTGATGTGTATATAAAATAATAATAATTTTTAAAATTAACCTCGGGTTCGGGTTTACAGGCTTGCCTGAACCCGAGACCGATTTCTGTTTGATTCGGGTTCGGGCTCAAAAAACCAAGGTTTCAACACTGCTGTTTGTCGGGTTCGACGGGCCGAGTTCGGGCTGAACCCGGCCCAAGTTGCACCCCTAGCAAGAAATTCAACTTTTATGAACAAATATAGGTGAAAAATTTTAGAATAAATGTTTTACAGTTTAATAAGGTTACGATTACATGAATGTACTTTTGTGATAACTCAGAACTAAATCTTACAACGAAAAGAAAAGAGAGTTCCTGATCATTTATAAATATGTATAAGCTTAAACATGATATGACATATTTTAAAATTGTACAACTAAGTTGTCAGGCTAAAGTGGACTATTATATTACATTGTTAAACTCATAAGCTCATAGGCACAGAATTATTTTTGCATATGAGCATTACAAATAGTATAATAATGGACCCCTCCAATAGACGTGGGGCAGAGGCTCGGAGTTGAATTGTGATTTGAGGACAAATCAGGTAGAAGCCCGTAGGCTTATAACAACCCAGAACTAAATCTCACATTGAAAATAAAAGAGTTTTTTAGGGTTTATAAGTGGGCTTATGATTAAACACGGTTTGATGAATTTTAAAATCGAGCGGCTGAACTACCAAGCCAAAGTAAACAATATCACACTATTAGATCCATATGCCCATATGCCCATCATTGTTTTTCTAAGTCTAGGTATTACAACTTTTATTATAATTATAATTAAAATATTTAATACATAAATCAATATAATTTTTTAAATAAATTAGGAAGGACATTAGGTTTGAATTGGGTTGAGTTTCGATACAAGTAGGGGTGCAACTCGAGCTCATAAAACTCGAGTTCATCTCAACCCTAACCCTAACTTTATTTATAAAAAAAACATTAACCTTATTTGTGAAACCTAAACCCTAATCCTATTCTTCAAAATCAAGTTCGGATTGAGTTTGAGGTTGGAATTTAAGTTAATAAATTTATATTTTACTTAAGAGTGATAAGTTTAATTTTTCATATAAATATATAATAATAACAATTCACGTAAGTAAACGTAATAATATATAGTCAAATTATAGATTTTAAAAAATATATAACAATATAAAAAATATTTCTAAAAAAATTTAATATCAAAACAAGATAAATGAATAAAATTAATGGACATAAAAGAAAATGATAAATGTAAATATAAATAATATATTTTATTTGTATATAATTATAATATGTCGAACATGTATTCAAATATAAGCATAAATAACATAAAATATACAAATAAAAAGAAATATTATTTAGATATTATGTAGATAATATGTTTTATAATAAATATAAAATGAAAAATCGAGCTCGGGTTCTTCGAGCTCGGACTGTAAAAAAAAAATTCTAACACCGTTTAAATTTTGGTTCGATGGGCTGAGTTCGAGCTCGACGCGGCCAAAGTTGCACCCCTGTGTACAAGGTTGATGTAAACTGGTTATTAGTTTTAGTTTCTACTTCTCCAGAGTCAGCTTGAAACCAGGTCTACTTTAAAAATTTTCAAAACATAGAACCCATACATGTTTTTCCCAGGGTTGGGTTGAACGGATTGGGACCAACCCAATACAAAATTGCAAACTACCACATGAGAGTTGTATCTGAAACCAGTTCTCATAGGAAGAAAGGAATTATTAGGATATATCATGCAAATGAGAACTGGTTTCAGATACAGCTCTCCCTAATTTGGTGCAGATAGACTAAATACTACAATGCAAATAATGGAGATCGTGCAACTCTCCAAACATATTACAAATCTACAATACAACTTAACTCCACCTTTCTTGCACTTTATTACTATTTTTGAAATGAATTTTTCCTCTAGCTGTTGTTTGCAGTCCTCTAATAGCTTCCACCACATGATGCACAAGGAAAAATCTTAGAAAGAATTCTATCTGAAAATGTATAAAATAATCTCCTCCCATTTCTCCAAGATGCTAGAGTCCAAAAAAAGGCACCCCATCCGACTCCAAATCCAACAGCCAAACTAATCCAGACTATGTCCCAATCCAATTCACTCTCTGATTCCTCCGATGGCAATGGGGAGTTAGGGACATCCTCATCTTCACATTTCACCGGTAATGGAAAGCCACATAATCCCAAGTTCCCTAAGAAAGACTCCCTGGGGAATGTTGAAAACTGCTGGCTTTGTGGAATGCTTCCCACAAGCAGATTCTGTGAAAGATCCAACACAGAAAGGAATGTGAGCTTTGTGAGTTGCCATGGTATCTCTCCTGACAAAAGGTTGTGAGACAGATCCAATGACTCTAATTCCTTTGCATTCCCAAGGGAGGCTGGAAGTCTTCCCTCCAAGTCATTATATGACATGTTAAGCACATGAAGTGACTTCAAATCCCCAGTTGATGAAGGGATGCTCCCATGAAATTTGTTGTTTGAGAGGTCCAATACAGTGAAGGCAGTGAGGATTTTCACTATCTCCATTTGTAGACCTTTGTTGCCAATGGTCACTTCATCTTGATAATATCCTGCCCAATTGGAACTAATGTTGAGAAACATGGAGGAGGAATTGCTTTGTTCTATCATTGCCTTCCAGCTCCAGAACATATTCGAGGGCAAGCTGCCTGTGAAATCATTGGAAGACAAGTCCATGATTTGTAACATGGTGAATGTTGGATTTGTTAGAGGATAGGCAATGGAGCCATGTAATTTGTTGGATCTCAAGATGAGCACTCGCAACTGAGACAGATTTCCCAACCAAAATGGGAAGGTATCATGCAGCTGATTGTTCCCCAGATTTATCACTTCCAATTTCTTGCAATTGGCCAAAGATCTGGGCATCTGCCCTTCTAATTTGTTCCCATTGACATCAATTGTCTGCAGCCTGCATCCCTTTTTAAATGTTTGAAGCATGCTTCCATTGAAGCTGTTTCTTCGGAGATTCAACACACGGAGAAAATTGCTTGTCTGTCCCAAACAAGGTGGAAGTTGACCACTGAAGAGGTTCCGAGACAAATCAAGGACTTCAAGAAAAGTTGAATTGCAAATTGACATGGGGACTTCACCTTTGTAGCAGTCATTACAGTGAGAAGAATGCAAGGTACTGGAGGATGATATGAGTGAGCCTTCTATCAAGTTTGCGCTAAGATCAAGAACACGCAACCTTTTCAATGAGACATATGGAAACGGTGGCTCTATTCCATTTAGAATATTATGAGAAAGATTTAGATAGAGTAGGCGTCCATTTCCACTCCCCACCTCCCATATCCAATTGGGAATTTCACCCTTGATTCTGTTTCTTGACAGATCAATGTATGTTAAGCGCTCCTGGTTTCTCAAGACACTTGGGAATTTGCTGATGTTGCAAGATCGCATGTTTAGCATGCGCAATTGTGGGAAAGAGTAATTACCACCGCTGTATTCCTCCACTGATAAGCTGTTATCTGAGAGCTCAAGGTGGGTGAGCTCCTTCATTTTTCCAAACAGGCCTAGATCCAGAACACCGCTAAAATTGTTTAATGAAAGATACATAATTGAAAGCTTTCGAAGTTCAAACATGGAGCTTGGGATGGCCCCCTGCAAGTTGTTCTCGCCCAAGAGAAGCGCCTCCAGGTTTGAAGAAGAGGCGTTTTGGAACTCACTAAGCTCGCCTCCGAGATGATTAATCGAAAGAGCCAGGGACTCCAACAAGGGGTGGGAAAACAAGGAAGATGGAATGCTCCCACTGAGCTGATTTCCAGATATCTCAATAAATTTGAGATTCAGAAGCTCACTCCCATAGGAGGATGGAATTGGCCCGCTGAAATTATTGTACGAAAGTTGCAGGATTTCCAATCCAGTGAGGTTTGCGAGCCAAGATGGCAATGGCCCTGATATGCCGCAATCATAGAGCCCCAACCCAGTCAAGAATTTGAGATTCTTGAGGGAATCAGGGAACTTCCCAGAAAGTTGCATGCCTGAGAGGTCCAAATACTGCAGAGTGCTGTTTGGAGGAAATTCTGGTGACGACACAGCTAGAAAATTGTCTGACACATCGAGTGTTTGTAGAGATGGCAACATGAAGATATTCTTGGGAAATGGCCCATATAACTGACAGCGGGTGAGCTCCAGTGATGTTAAAGAGGAGAAGTTCCCAAAGAAATCAGGAACTAGAAGGGAGAGATTGTTGTAGCTGAGGTCTAGCTGAGAGAGGAAATGAAGTTGGGAGAAGGAGGAATGGATGGGGCCTGAAAGACTACATCCACGCAGGCCCAGCTTGCGAAGACGAGGGAGTGACAAGGCCAGCACTTTGCTCCAGTCACTACCACCGCCACTACCCCCAGCTGAGATTCTTGCCCAGCTAAGATCAAGTTCTCTTAGACTAGACAGATTCTGCACGAGGCTTCCGATGTTTGGACTAATTTTCAGTTTCCACTTGCAAGGGTTAGCGAAGAAGCCATCAGCATCCAAGTAGTAAGCAGACGGAGAGCAGGACAGATCGAGAGAAACCAAACTTGTGAGGCTGCCAATGCTGGATGGGATTTTTCCATAGAAGTTGGCATTTGAGAGGTCGAGATGGGTCAAGTTTGTGAGGTGTGTGAAGCCAGAAGGGATGGAAGAGGGATCGAACTGATTGTAAGCGAGGCTAAGCTTCTTGAGGCTCCGAATGCTAAAAATGCTTTGGAAATCAACCTGACCAGAGAGGTAGAATTCGGTGAGGTCGAGATGGGTGACATGATCATGACTAGCAGTGGCAGTGAGCCCCCCAGCGCAGCTGATGCCTTCCCAAGAACAGCAATCTCTGTTGCGGGGGTTCCATGAGGAAAGATTAGTGGTGCTGTAAAAAGGGTGGAAGCGAAAACCACGCTTGAGTTGGAGCAAGGCAGAGAAGTGATCCTGGAAGCAGGACTGTTGGTGGTTGTCGTTGCTAGTGGCAGTGGGAAAAGATGTAAAGAACGGTAGAAAGAAGAGCAGGGAGAGAGATGTTGAGAAAGCTACAGAAGTGGAGATAGACATTGTAGTGTGATTGGGTTGGATGGGAGTAAATGGCTGTTTGGGTGTGTATAATATAGTGTTCGGTCGTATAAAACACGGTGATTAAGATAGTCTTCTCATCTTCTGTGAGGCACCGTCACACGCTTTCATTGCTTTGAAATCTGCTTAGATGGTAAGCTATTTTTTCCATGCAAAAGCCAGACTTTTGTAGGGAGCTTGGATTCCAAGCTGGACGTTGATTTTTTGCATAGGAAAGAAAACTAGTCTAAACAGCCTCGAAGAATCCCTTCAGAATCATATTCATGCAAATGGCATTAAAAACCAAGTAAGACTATTGATTGATTGATAGTTTGAAACGGATAATGTATTTTTTATGTTGTTATTGGGGTTAAGGACGAGTTAAAAAGTTTGTTAATCTTTACTGGACAGTCTCCACCATGAATATATACAGAGACAGAGAAATATAATTAAAACTTTCATAACTATTACAGCAACGAAAAAGCAACCGATATAAGTTTTTTTTATGGTAAAACTTCAATATAAGTTAGATGAAATGCAATTCACTGCTTATACCAATTAAATAGCTTTACTTTTTAAAATATATAATAATTAAGTAAATATTCACACTTTTGCCATTCGTTTTAACTACTCCATTGACTTGGAGCAGTGCAGTTGGAGAATCAAAATCTTTTTGACTCGTTATTCTAGTGTTTTGGTGAATTATCGATTACATAACCCTTAAAGTGGTTAGCAAGGCGCGCGCATATATATATGGAGAGAGGAATATTCGGGTGCAACACCGCTAAAATGGGCCCTACATGATAATCAAATCATAATCTACTCCACCCATTGTATTTAGAATAATGTATTATATTACCATACCAATTTTCATCCCAATTGGATATGTGTATGGATCTCATCAGAAAATAGTACAAATTCAACGTAATAAAATAATTTAATGTAAATAACAACTTTAAAGTAATTTTTTCAACATTTAAACCATTTGCTATAAAATTTATATATGGATAAATGATGGTATAAAGTTTCATTACATTCTAATATATGTAGGGCCCACTTTTGGGCAAATGTACCGTTGTTACGGTGCAATTATGCTATACAAAAACAACCCTCATATATATATATATAATATGATCTAGTGCATGCAATTGCACTGTACAATCCATAAACTATGGGCCCCATATGATCATGAATGGAAAATCCACCCCACTCATTGTATTTAGAATTGTCCACTTTCTTAGCTTACCAATTTTCATCTAAATCCAATATATGTGTGTGATCCCGATCGTAAAATGGTGCAAAATCAACGCAATAAAATAATTTAATATAAATATCAAATTTAAAGTGGTATTTTCAACATCTAAACCGTCAAAAGTATTATTTTTATATAAATAAATGATGGTATAAAATTTCATTACAATATAATATGTGCGGGGCCATTTTACAGCTTATAAATATATATGTATCTATCTATCTATCTGCGTATGTATGTATTATGGTGATTAGGTGGTATGGCACAAGAGCAAGGAGCAAATCAAATTGGATCGTTTGGATTATGTTTTGGCGTGTTTAATTTATTGGAGTATATTACGTAGAAAGAAAAAATATTGCGATGAAATAAGTTTACTACAACAAAAGTTCATCTCTTGGCAGCTTTCCAATTTCAATTTGATTATATGCAGTCGAATTTTAATATTATTTGTAGTCAAATAATTACTCATTGAGATTATTTGCAATCACATCTAAATGGCTACAGCTGATGTCGCATTCAATTGTAAGTAACATAAAAATTTGCTGCATTTGACTGCACGCCACCACAGGTAACTAAGTATTTAAAGCCAAATAAGCATCTGTAGACAAATTAATATATGTATATATATGTGTGCAACCAATTTTAACTTATATATAGCCAAAAAAGATGACTACGTATATTAACATTATAAAAAAATTATTTAGTTCTTATTATTATTTCTTTACAATGTTATACACTTTACTATAAATAATCATGATGAAAAATTAAATTGGCTTTAAAAATAGTTATTAATTTCTATCTATATGCAGCAAACACATTCAATGGATACGTACGCGTGCAGGCTCACCCAACACCCCGTGTTGGCAGTGACAAAGTCCGTCCACGGTTTAGAACTAACATGTATAAGTACTCCAACTTTCCATTTTTCCAAAGTCGGCATCCTTTCTTTCAAAGCATACGTCCGATGTAGTCATGAATTATGATCGATGTTGGAATATATGGGCGAACGGCTTCTTCAATTCCATTTTTTTCGTGCTTGCTGGTGCTAGGCATGGAAAAGGCATAAATTCTACCCGCCCTGACCCGGTGATGTTGTCATGACTCATGAGTTGACTTGACGGTAGACTCGAGAAACTTCCTCCCACTTATACCAACATCCGTACGTGAATGACAACATACCCACTTCCTCCCACTTTAGTCATGCCCCACACCACACGGCTAGGTGGTCATGTGTTCCACCGGCAGCTAAGGCAGTATGTGGTGGGCCGGTGGCAGCATCTCCCTTGCAAATGGCAAATGGCCATGTTGGGAGTATTCACTATTGGTCTGTGTAGGAAAAAGAAGATGGAAAAATAGATACATTGTTAGATAATTAGTAGGTTAGTGTAGATATTTGTAAGAATATCTGATGGGGCTTGATTGTAATACACATTTGAGACCCATGTATGTGAAATTTTTTTTAAAAAAAATTAATTGGTGACTTGGGTCTCTATATTGAAAATGTTGGTAAGCTTAATACACATTCGAGATCAATGTTGATCTCTCAAGTTAAGAATTGGAGCATCTTGTCTCTATATTGAAAATTTGTAAGAATATCTTAAAAATTAATTATAATATCAGTTGAAATGAGTGTAAATATACTAATAAAAAAATATTGGTAAGCTTTAAAAACATATATTTTTATAGTTTAAATGGCTTGGAAAGTTATAAAACTTTTGATAGAAAAATTTTTGTGTGAAAGTTGTTGAAATAAGAGAAAATAATGTAATATAATATGAGTAATAATGATGAATAAAAAGAATAAAATTAAAATAAATAAGTTAGTTGTATGATTAATTAGGTAAAAATGATTGAAAAGTATAGTAATTATATAAAAATGTAAAAAATAATTAAACAATAAAGTAGTTATGCAGATTAAAAAGTCTTAAATTGAAATTTTTTTTGGGTGTATTTGGGAATGAATAAAACTTTTGGTGAAAAGTTTTCAAGAATAAAAGTTGTCAAATGATGTGATATGATAGGGGTAATGATGAGGAGTAAATAGGATAAAGTTAAAATAGATAGGTTAGTTGTATAGGAAATTGTGTAGAAATGATTGAAAAGTAGGGTTGTTTGTGTTGGAAGATGTAAAAAAATAATTAAAAAATAGAAGAGTTGTAGAGTGTGTTTGGTTAGGAGTAAAACTTTTGATGAAAAGTTTTTGAAGTAGAAGTTGTCAAATTGATAGAAAATTATGTGATATAATAGGAGTAATGATGAGGAGTAAAGAGAATAAAGTTAAAATAGATAGGTTAGTTGTATGGGTAGTTGTGTAGAAATGATTGAAAAGTAAGGTAGTTTGTATAGGAAAATGTTAAAAAATAATTAAAAAATAGAGTAGTTATGGAGAGTGAAAAATTTTGGATTGAAAAGTTTTGGTTGACATTTTTTTGTGCCAAACAAACACACCCGTAGAGAATGAAAAGTTTTAGATTGAAAAGTTTTAGGTGAAAACTTTTTGTCATTGCCAAACACCCCCTTTATTTGAAAAATTTTACGTGTAGCTAAACACACCCCGTACATGCCAAGTATCTCAAGCTGTGAGCGTTACCGAAAATGCGGTAACTTGAGCCACTCTCATTTATTTTCAATGTAAACTTGGTTCCTAGTCAAGGGATGTCATTTCGAATTTCTATGCCAATGTTAAAAACATTTTGAAGTCCGCCATAATATATAAATTTAATATTATTTATTCATCTTGCATACTTAATACAACTTGATTTAATTTTTTTTTTTAAAAAAAGATCTAAGGTAGATTTATAAGAAAAATTTTAATAGAAGATGATCCAATCGTGCATAATCTGTAAAAACATACTATTTGGAGCCCATCTTAATAATGAAGTTAATATGCAACTCATCACATTCTTTAAAATTTATTTTTTATCGTAAAACAAAAAAAAAAGCATTTCAATTAGATCATAAAACAAAATAAAAAAGCATTTCCAACGGAGTCTTAGATGAGCTATAGCTGCTTAAAAATATATATTATAATGTATAAATCATGAACAATACTTAAATTTATTAACAAATGCATTAAAATATAGTAAAATTTTTTAAAAATTATCAACGACATTTTACACAATTTAGCTATTGAATATACAACTTTTTGAAATGGATACATAAAGGGTAAATCTCATATATACCCACAAATTCTACCCTTAATTCCACTAATACTCATGAATTTTCAAAGATTCCTTTCATACCCACGAATTTTCATTCTAATTCCGCTTCTACTCGCTCTATTAGGAATCTATTAGATGAGTCGTTAGCCTCCTTGTAAAATGACGAATATGCCTAAGCTATAATGTAATTTAAGGTTATTTTGCTTAAAATTAAATATCCATTTTCAAATAATATATGATCTTACAATTGTAGAATTACTAAAAGTTAATTATAATATGAATATTTAGCTAAAAAATCATAATTAAGGATGAGCAAATTCGTCATTTTTCAAATAATTAACGATCTCTTTAACGGATCCCTAACTGTGTGAGTATAAGTGGAATTAGAATGAAAATTCATGAATGTATGTGAAATTATGGGTAAAATTCATGGGTATATAAGGAATTTGCCCGTATATAAATTACATAATTTTATACTTTTTAGATAAGTCAACCACACATCTTTGATTTTAATAAAACTGAGTGTTACAATTGAATAAATGATTCTAAATATATATAATAAGTGGGTTTGGATTTCAATTTAAGCATCAATGTGAGCCTATTTAATTGTTTTCATCACATATATGTATATATAAAAATGATCTAATACATGAGATTACATTGTGGGGTCCATGCATTGTAGGGGTTACTTGATCATGAATAGAAAATCCACATCACCCATTGTATTTAAAATTATTAATATTATTAATATATCAATTTTCATCCAAATTGAACATGTGTATGAGTCTCGTTTTAAAATTTTATAAAATCAACTTAATAAAATAGTTTAACATAAATCTTAATTTTAAAGTAGTATTTTTAACACCTAAATTGTCTAAAATATAATTTTTATATGAATAAATAATTATATGAAATATTTTAATATTTTAATATGTATAAGACTCATTTTACAATGGATTGTGTCGTACTTACGGTACAATACATTTGCACAATAACGCGTGTGTATATATATATATATATATGAGAAATAATCCAGTGCATGCGACTGCACCGTGCAGTCCATGCACTGTGGGCCCCACTTGATCATAAATAGAAAATTCACCCCACCCATCGTATTTAGAATTATTTACTTTATTAGCATACCAATTTTCATCCAAATCCAACACATGTGTAGTCCCCATCTTAAAGTAGTGCAAAATTAGCGTAATAAAATAGTTTAATGTAAATATCAAGTTTAAAATGGTCTTTTCAACATCTAAACCGTCTAAAGTATGATTTATATATGGATAAATGAGTATATAAAGTTTAATTACAATCTAATATATGTAGGGTCCATTTTACAGCGGACTGCATAGGATTGGATCTCTCTCTATGGGTGTGTTTGGTTACACACAAAACATGTCAATGAAAACTTTTCAATCAAAAACTTTTCACTCCCCATAACTACCTTATTTTTTAATTATTTTTTCACATTTTCCTATATAAACAACCCTACTTTTCAATCATTTCCACATAAATACTCATACAACTACCCTATCTATTTTAACTTTATTATCTTTACACCTCATTATTACCCCTATCACATCACATCATTTTCTATCAACTTGACAACTTCTACTCTGAAAAGTTTTCATCAAAAAGTTTTACCTCCAACCAAACGCACCTTTTATATATATATATATATATATATATATATATATATGCACCATGGGATCATATCCCAATTTCAGTTTATCTTATATATCTGAGAGGCAGCGTGTGCGTACTGCTTCAGTTACTTTCTTTTATAACATTTTTGTTGTGAATTAAATAATTAAATACCCAGAAATAAAAATTAAATAAAATACAATTCTTGTATACATGCAGTTGACTCATGGATTCAAAGACGGGGTCCAATTTTCTAGCTGAAAGAACACTTCCGATGCATATTTGGATAAATATGTAACATCCGATGAGCCCAAATGATTTAGACGATTAAATTAAAAATGGGTTTCGTATATTTAGCATGATTTTGGGAATCTATTTTTATATTTATGCCATTGCATTAAGGATTTTGATCATGCAATTCCATCAAGAAATTCATTCTGTTTAATATTGCTATTTTTGAGTTGGCATGCCTGATCATCTGATTTTTTTAGTTTGTTTGTTTTCCCCACAGACACTGAATAAAAAATGGCATTATGCGATATATATAGTATATATATGTGAATATAAGAATTTTTTTTCTTTTTTCTTCCCATAATATCATTATATGCCCATGAATTTTCGCTTAATTTCCCTCGTACTAACAAATTTTTAAAAATTTCAAATATATTCATATATTTTGCTTCAAACTCAACTTGTATATTCATCATTAAGAACCATTAAAGAAATCATCTATCCTTTATAAAATGACAAATATGATTACGTTCTAATTATGATTGTATAGTTAAAAATTTACGCATTAAGAAATTTTTAATACTTCTATAGCTATAACATCATATATTATTTGAATATAAATTTTTGGCTTTGAGCAAACCAACTTTAAGTTATATTAGGACTTAAGTATATTCGTAAACCACCACTTTAATGGATCTTTAACAATGTGATTATAAGTAAAATTTTAGACAAAATATAAAGGTGTATTTAGAATTTTTGAAAATTCATGGGTATAACTAAAATTAAAAGTAAAAACTATGGGTATATGTGAAATTTGTCCAAGAAATAATGATGGTGAGAGAGTGATTTGTTTTGGCCAAAAGAACTTTAAAAAATTCATGTCAAGCTTGGCCCAAGATCCCATGGACGCTAATTGCATTCAGCGCAACCAAACAACTTGGGTTGGACTCCAGCAAAAAGGCCTTTGCTTTCAAATAAGAAGCCGAACTAGTGGTGTACAAGCTTTGGAAAAAGGTCTACGTCAATGAAGGCCGTTAAAAATACTCGGACGAAGACGATCCTATAGAAGTGTAAATGACTATTCAGTAATTTGGAGGAGAATTAGCTAGCTTATCTCGATTCAATTAATTATTGGACATTGAGATATACTTTATTGAAATCTCTGCTTATTAGAGTATACAAGCACAAGATATATGTGGGTCGGGCTCGAAGAAGCTATATTTTTTTACGTAAGTGTGGCTCTGTACTCTATTTTGCACCGTTGCGACTTTTGATAATTTTTATGAAATTTCTCGTAATTTTTAATTTAACACATATATTCGAGTTTATTCTTTATTTTCAAATTAAAAAAAAAGAAAAAGAAATTTAAAAATTAATTAAATTTCACATTGGATGCACTCTATTAGGGGCTTAGACTTCTGTAAAGGCTAAATTTTTCTAAAATGAGTTTTTTGGCGGCCGTGGATGATCGGCTCACTATTGGGTTATATATGGAAGACACGAATTTAAAAAATGAAAATAAATATTGATGCAATTGAAGATGATGATAATAACATATTATTATAAGTCTACATTGAGCCCAAGCGCATAGCACGGTTGGTGATTATGGCCAGCTTGAGTGTCAGTTCGACTTTGGGGGATGTATTCTCCTGCGTACGAGTGTTGTTTCTTGTCGGTACTTGTATATGTATTATCTATCCATTGCTTAAAAATTTGGACAAATTATTTGGGATGATTGATTGTGTTGTAAATTTTTTTTTATAAAATATGATAATTATATACGAAAATGTTAAGAAATGTTAGAAAATAAAGTATTATGGGAAATAAAAAAATCTTAAACTAACAAGTTCAATGGAATGCAAGAGCATTGGGTAACATGTGGAGAGGAAGTGAAAATTATTTGGGATGATTGATTGTGTTGTAAAATTTTTTTATAAAATAGGATAGTTATATACGAAAATGTTAAGAAATATTAGAAAATAAAGTATTATAGGAAATAAAAAACTGCAAAACACATCTTTAAGAGCACTGAGTAACATGTGGAGAGGAAGTGAGAAAAGGATTCTTCATGCATGTGAAATAATTTCACATCATAACTTTCTAAACAGTTCATTTTTATCACTGTGCGGATGCCTAAAGCAGCTAACATGTGTGTGTTGGTAGAATAGTACAAGTAAAAGGTGATGGTTCACATGTTGGGTAAAGGTAGTATCTTCATTACCTTGCTTCTAGAATAAATCTTTTTCAAGTATCTTGTCATTCAAAAAGTGAATGACATAATAAAAAAATTCTTACATGTTCTTAAACTTACTAATCTACAGGTTTTTAAAATTAGTAAGTGTTCGAATAGATGTAAATGATAAAATGAAATAAATATGATACAGAAAAAGTAAAAATGAAATAAGAATAGATAGGTTAATTATATGAAAAGATATGAAAACATGATTAAAATATAGGAATAAAAGTTAAAAAATGATAGATAGGTAATTATGCTGTTAACGTTTCAATTTTAGTTTATCCTTCTCTATTCTCACCTATCCAAAGTCCAAATAGTTGTTAGGTTTTTGTTAACTATTAATTTTAATCGTTACTGCAGAGAGCTGATCTTAACTTTAATAACATCCTATCAATAGTGACCCTTAATTCTAAGAGCTGACCCTTATCAGCTTCAGTTGCGTTAATATTGATTTTTATTTTTTAAAATTCCTATCTATCATACATGATACCATTAAGCAAGCCGATCATATACGGCTGCGGAAATTCTTTTTTTAAAAAAAAAAAAAAAATTGAATAAAAGTCTGAGCCTCGTCTAAAGTGCATCCATTATGAAATTTGAATTTTTTTTTAAACTTTTATATTTTTTATTTTTAAAAAATCAAAAGCGAGCATGAATATTCTCATTTGAAAACGTTGAACCTGCAAATTCCCATGCCCGCGGCAAACCTCGTGGCCCGCCGCCTGTGCTTGAGTTAACGGGATGAGATTTGTAGGAAAAATTTGTAGTAATTGGGATTGTAAAAAGTAATATCAAGAGTGTAAAAAATGATTTTGAAAATAAAAATATATGATTTTAAAAAAAAAAAAAATTTAAAAAGTCACCACTTGATGAGTACGTGGAGGATGCGTGCAGGTTAGAGGCGCAAGTTCCTACCTTGGAAGACACCTCCGTTAATTGCCTTGTCATCCAACATGCGCAAAGAAACAGCAAAAAGAATAACAACAATAAGGAGTTTGGAGAACGTAATTTAAACATCATCCGAACTCATGGGATCACGGGATGCTTACTTGCTCACGATCCGTCGTAGAAAATGGCCTGGCTACCGATGCTGAAGCTGAACTGAAAGAGGAACCCACAGCCTAGCTCTTTTCGTAATTAAATATAGAGAGGAATGCACGGGCTCTGTCGAATGAGAGGGAGACAGCCGAGATATCTTTATGAGACCCAGCTCACTCACAGATCAAGGCATTAATGTTTCATCTACGGCTGACAAATTAACTTGTGCTGCTGGATTAACTAATTACTCTGGAGAGTTACTTTATTTCGTGGCTTTTAATGCATCAAGTCTTCTAACCAGTGAAATTGACAAATCCTGCCAGAGATGAGAAATCTCGCACATGCATCCATGCATGCACTGGTGTCTAGGAATTAGGAAAGTGAAACTGCCAAGTGCGTGCGGAGAAATTAAAGAAGCTGATAATCGCCTTAGAGTGGATCACACAGCCCGAAATGTTTGCAATCTGATTTTTTTCCCTTCTAATTTTTCTTACTTCATTTTATACATCTCAACTGTTAATTATTTTTTCTATTACTATCTTTATATTCCCATCATATTTCATATTTTTCATTTAAGCATTATTTGTATTTTACCTTTTTTTTTTTTTTTATCATGACTCCCATCATATTACTGATGTATTTCACATTATCGCTTTTTAAAAAAGAATTTTAACCTCATGCCAAACAGAAGCGTGATTTGATTCCATAGAATCCGGACCCAGGCAAGCTACAATGCGTATATACCAGTGAAAATTAAGGAAGCGAAGAGAGTATGATTCGTTTTTTTTTTTTTTTTTTTTTTAAAAAAAAGACAACAAATTAATTACGTACTATATATTCGAACAGTTTTTTTTTGCTGAATAAATCTAAAACACTACGTTGGACCTGATTCGGCCCAAGTCTATGGAGGCACTTGTAAGTTGTAACCATGATTTCATATCTATTGAGAAAATATATGAGGATGGCCAAGCCGATCATTTAGTCTGAGTCCACAAATGGACTATCTTAGTCAAAAAAATTAAAATAATAATTCGATCATTAATTTTTTTTCTTCAAATCAAATCTTTTATGTATGACGCCTTCAACAAAAAGTCTTTTTAGGTATGAAAAACATTGGCTTTGGATGTCTAGATGGTCAATCTCTGGGGACAAACTTCTGCGGAATGTAAGTGTCGAATTGCAAGCAGTCCTCTGACGATTGCCAACTCTTTGTCATTTGCTGCCACGGTGACGGCGCCTGCTCAGCACAATTTTTATGATTTTGGAATATCGAATGCTCGATTTTATAAAATTTTTATTCATGTCGTATTTATTTATTGCGCGACGGACTTTTTTTTCATTTGGCTTATATTATTATCTCTAATTTTCTATAATTCCCATTTTTTCTTGCCATTTTACGCTCTCTGTGATAATAAAGAAAAGCAAAATCTCCTACTATATACATCCTTTTAATGTAAGGTGATATCTTACTATCCAATGATACTAATTTTTCCATATTATTATTTATCTTCATAGTATAATTATTTTTTTTACATTGTTGTATAATTGTCATATTTGGATATGACTATGCAGTTTTTAGCAAATGTAGCTCATCATTATTTGATTTGGATGAAGCTAATTAATATCTTAATTAAACAAATAATGTTAACTATAATAAACAAATTGAATTTACATCAAGATTAACGTGTTAAAAATAGAAGGAGTTATCCGAAAACACTTCTCATATGTCAAAGCGAAACCATTTATTTCATCTTTATTTTTCTCTTTATTATCATCTACATCAAGGAACATAGCTCTCTCTGATTTTTCAAAAATTTTTAAAGAGACTTATAGTATTTTGTAATTATATTTACAACTCATTTGGAATTATGTTTTTCTTTCTTACTTAACAAACCTTAACCTACATAGTAAGAGACTATGCTCCTAATACAAATGAGATATACAAGCTCTTCCAATAAATGAGAGACGCACTCTCCCCTTTCTAATTTGAATTTGGGTTAATTGACACAAAGGCTAAGATGTCATTCACTAGACTATGCCCTTGGTGGAAAATTAATATTTTTTCCTTGACTCTTTTCCACAGATAGCGTACGCAAGCCTAATCAAATATATGTGAGAAAACTTCTCTTATTTTCATAATATTTATTTTTAATTCTTAATATATTTATAATGTTTTATGAATTATTCTTATACTCGTAATATTTCACTCTAAATTCATACCAACCTATGTTATCAAAACATTAATTATCCATCATATAAAAAAGATGATTTTATCATTTTATAATTTTCCCAATTAAAACAATTCAATCTGATATTTGAATCATTTAATGTCATAAATTAATAATTTACCCACGTCAATTAAGTTATATTATGGTTGAATTGTTTCGATTAAAATTTTTTTGAAAAGGTAGAAGGCGGCTTCCCAATAAAGTGATTTAATGTCATAAATTAATAATTTACCAACGTTAATTAAGTTATATCATAGTTGAATTGTTTCGATTAAAAAATTTTAAAAAGGTAAAATTGCCTTCTCAGTGAAGTGGTTAATAGTTGTTGACTTGAATATAATAAAAATTTAGAACAAAATATTATTAGTATAAAAGGATTGTTTGAAATATTATCGGTACATTAATAATTAAGGCTAAACATTTTTAGGTACGAGAGTAATTTTCTCGAGATATACAAAGAAGAATACTGATATGCAGTTTTGAGTGATATGGCTGTGTTTGTCGCCGGATGGGCAAACATATCTCACCTGTAGCAATGATCGTGCGTACGGCAGCTACAACGGCACAGCGCACGCCTACTCGAATTTCCACCTACTCACCGTGTGGGGCCCACACGCCTTGATGAAGATGGCAAGTCAATTCATTCCCAACCGTTCGCTTCACTCCAACCTCACAATGGCTTGCACTGAGAACGTGGTACAAGCGAAGAACTCATCTTATTTGCATGGCAGTCGAATCTCAGCCGTTGATGGCTCTTTTGGTGGGAACCGGATTACAGCAGTGCTCCCACTGTCCCAGAAAAACAGCGCGTGGCTGTTATGCCGCCCCACAAGTGAAGTGGCCACAATACACGAGATTAGAGGTTGAGAGAGGTATACGTGGCGTTATTCTGGTGGGCACAATGTTGCCTTCCAAGTTTCAGTAGCGTGCCCACTGTCCTGGCCCACGTTCCTTTGGTGGGACGGACAATTGCGATCATGCACGAACCGAGAATGTCGCAGGCGTACATGTTATCAGGCATGGGTCGTGGACAAGTGTCGCGCCCCAGTGGATCGCGCGGCATCCACGTAAGAATCCAAGGCGTAGCCGTTGAGGAGAAGCCCCCAACGGCCCGCTCTCCGACCGGCCGTGTCTTTTGGCGCGTCCCGTTGCCCAACGTCTCTTCTTCAGATCCGGAATCAACGGCTCTATTAAAAGTCTTCTCTCATCCCTGCTTTCCACCATGCACGATGTTCCGCAGGAGCAGAGAATTCACCGTGTCCAGGCTGGAACCCAGCATATACATGGTACAAAAACCCAATCCTGTCCGTCCAGCCTCTTGAATAAGTGATTAATAGCCTCATCGTAATAGATAACGCAATTCTACTCATTCCCACTACACATAAGGGTTCAATCGTTCTGAGTCCGTTTAAAAGACAAAACTGATTTAAAAATAAAATAACCGTAAATATCACAAACATTGTGGTTTTCAAAATTTTAAAGCTGATGTCAATTGGGAATTTTTAAAAAACCTAACATGTTTGTATGACGATACAAGAACGTTTTACCTGATTTTTAAATGTCTAACATTTTCTTCTGAAAAAATTATTACCAATTGACGCTTGAACAA
This sequence comes from Annona cherimola, assembly GCA_030490835.1. Lineage (NCBI taxonomy): Eukaryota > Viridiplantae > Streptophyta > Magnoliopsida > Magnoliales > Annonaceae > Annona > Annona cherimola. The sequence goes on from CM059971.1 coordinate 114,383,054, forward strand.
AAGGAAGTGGTGCGGACTAGAGAAAGGTCCAATCCACCAACAAGTTAGATTCCGGGGAAATGGGCCCCACGCGTTTTCCGAACAACTGATTCCTCTTCAGAACACGTCTGCCGTCTGGGTTGAGACGGGATGATAGAAGACAGAGCTCTCGCCCTCTGTATAAAGACACCCCAGCATCCACCCACCCAATCAATCGAATGCATGTGGAACGTCGATCCGAAGCGCGGATCGTTGTCCCCTTCCACCCCTTTTTAAGGAGCGCCACGCGCTGATCTCAACGATAACCGTCGGTTCTAAAACAGTTGCGGCATGGCAACCGTTTTCTTGAGGATTTTCCGCCTCTACCACCTTCTTAACTCCATCCTCCTCTATTTTCTCCCCAAAAGGATTCAATCCCTCCTTCCATTCTCTTGGATTTCCAAAACCCACCAAAGTAATCTCCAGGTGATCAAGGAGACGTCGTCCATCTCCGTCACCCACCCGCTCATGGATCCGGCCGAGCTTGGGCGGGTCTTCCAGATGTTCGACCGCAACGGCGATGGTCGCATCACGAAGCGGGAGCTGAGCAACTCGCTGGAGAACCTGGGGATCTACATCCCGGACAAGGACCTGACCGCGATGATCGAGAAGATCGACGTGAACGGCGACGGGTGCGTGGACATCACGGAGTTCGGGGCTCTGTACCAGACGATCATGGACGAGAAGGATGAGGAGGAGGACATGAGGGAGGCTTTCAACGTGTTCGACCAGAACGGGGACGGGTTCATCACGGTAGACGAGCTGCGGTCGGTGCTGGCGTCGCTAGGGCTGAAGCAGGGAAGGACGATGGAGGATTGCAAGAAGATGATAACCAAGGTGGATGTGGATGGCGATGGACGGGTGAATTTTAAGGAGTTTAAGCAGATGATGAGAGGAGGTGGGTTTGCAGCTTTGAGTAGCAGTAGCAATACGTAGTAGTTACGTTTTGGGGACGGAGAAAAAGAAGATGAGGAGGGTTTTAGGGGTACGTACGGTGGTTGTAAATAGATTTTTTTCAAAAAGCTCTTCATTCGGGTGGAGGTGGGCCACTTACTGGAACGTTTTAATCACATCAAGAAGAAATTCGATATCCCAAGTGGATTTCATCAACGTGTGCCATTCTTTGTTGTTTGTTTTTTGAATTGCAATCTTTAATTTCTTCTCATAATGTATTCCTTGCGGCAGGCAGCTTTTGATTGTCTCTTCATGTTGTTTGATTGGATTCTTGTCTTGTTGTTTGTATATATGTCATGTTTCTTACTCCTCTCGATCACATATATAAGAAACAAGCATATGCTGATCAATTCATTTGCCAATGCTGATCTATATTTGGTTGATTCCCACATTATTTACTTACTTACAAATGAACTCTACCACGAATAAGATCTCCTCCTCAAGGGGGGAGCGATTTGCTCCCAAGTTGATCCGCTGTGTAAATTGCAGGGCTTTTTGTAAGTCGCACCTTATAAATAGGCGATTATTAGTGAGTTTACGGTGTTAATTAAGAGCTGCGAATTTGATTGAAAGAATATTGGGACATGAATTGTGGCATAACCGCAAAGGTTTATTTCGCAATATCATTTTACTCTCCAGCCAAAGATTTTATTCTCGATAAAAACAGAAGCCCCCCGGCCGGCGCAGTTCATCTTGATTTGCATTCTTCCTGATGACCGAAGCCATCCAACCTAGCATATATATATGTTGACTGTATCTAGGTACGTTTAGTTAGCAAGACTACACTTGCAGAAAGGAAAAATAATGTGATGGGAGATAAAGGGGGTGTTTTACAAACACAAAAACTTTTTCAACTAAAACTTTCAATCTTTACAATTATCCCTTTTTAATTTTTTTTTACCTATTCTCATACAATTACCCTACAATTATTTTTACACACCTACTCATATAATTAACCTATTTATTTTAATTTTATCCTAATTAGCATCATTTATATTATTATTATTAAAATTCTATTATTTGTCTACTATAATTGTGTAGGAATGCATCTATAAATGTGTAAAATCAACATATACTAAGGGTGTATTTGGAAAATTATAAAATTTTTAGATGGAAATGTTGTTAAATTGATAAAAAATGATATGATAAAATAGAGATAATAATAAAGAGTAAAAGGAGGCTTGAAGTAGCACCGGTTAGGAAAACAGAGTCTATCCAAGTAAAAGATGGTAGGAGAATGAGAAAAATACCTAAACAAATATGGATGAAAGTAATTTAATAAGATTTAAAAATATTACAAATTACAGAAAATTTAGTCTTAAATCGTCAAGAATGGCGCAACAGAATCCATGCAGTCGACCCCACCTAGGTGGGAAATGACTTATGATGATGAATAAAGAGTAAAAAAAAAATGAAATTAAAATAAATAGTGAATTGTAGAGTGATTGAAAAGTAAGGTAGTTATCTAGAAAGATGTGAATGAATAATTAAAAAATATGATAATTACGGAAAGTAAAAAGTTTTAAAATAAAATTTTTTAACTTGACCTGTTTTATTTGTTACCAAACACACCCTGAATATCAAATTTAAATTTCTATTTCCAACATCTAAATCGTCCAAAAGATAATTTGTATGTGCATAAATAAACTAATTCTATAAAATATTGTTATATCCTAAAATTTAAGTATTCTCACAATTTACATATGATGTATATTTTTGGACAAAAATGAACCATGTATATCTTTTATTTGAATGAAATTTCACCTCATAGTTAAACAAATAATAATAAATATAATAGGTGGAGTAATTTTTTCATCATTAGGACAAGGAAAATGGATGGAGTTAGCAAATCTTTGACCGCATCAGTATAAGTAAAATTTTATGCAAAATACACAAATAAATTTAGAAATTTTGAAAGTTCGTGGTTACAAGAAGAAATATGGGTAAAATCTATAGGTATATATGAAATTTACCTTGGAATTTGTTGAAAATTTATTTAAATCATTAAATGAAACTCATAAAATTATATCAAATAGCAAGTTTTACAATTAAGTGTAATTTAAATCAAACTGCCATGGGCACGTGTTGGTGCTTCTATCCTTTTCTTTTCAACACATCTAGACATACATGAGTACCGATTTAGTGCATTTATGCGCACTTAGCTTCGGTGCACTAGATGCAAAATTTTATTTTTTATATTTTTTTGAAAATTTTTTATGCAAGTGTTAAACTAGGTTTATTTAGCATACACATTAATTTTTACCATTTTTGAATATTTGAAGATATTTTTTTGGATTTTTAAAATTATACAAAACTGCCACTGATTTTAAAAAATTCAAAAAATTTTAAAAATCTTCAAAATTAGTAAATTTTTTTATATATATATTAAATACACTTATACTAACAGTTGTATAAAAAAATTCAAAAAATAAAAAAAAGAGTTAAATATATCTGGATGCACTAAAAAATGTCCCGACATTACAAGGACACAAGGTTCAATTGGGTGGGCCCATCAGCCTTTCTGGGGCCGGGCCTCGATGGAGTCGGCGACTTGTGTGACTCTGTCTTTCGTTCTCTGCTGAACGCGCCGCAAACCAGAACCAGATATCCCGACGAAAAACAGAAATCAGTGCATGCGGAGAACGAGGAGATGGCCCTTGTCATCACCACCTTTTTCTTCTACCTCTCGCTCGTTGCAATGCCCTCTGTAGCAGTTTCCCACCAATCCAACGATGAAATGACGGTTGGGGGGATACCCAACTCCAGGGCCGTCATAGATGTGCAGGGCGGCCCTGAATCCGTCGTCTGGGTCGTCCAACTCTCCGACCTCCACTTCAGCGTCTTCCATCCGGAGAGAGCCCTCGATTTCAGGACACTGTTAGGCCCCGCTCTCGCCATGATAAAACCATCGCTCGTCTTCATCACCGGTGATCTCACAGGTCTTTCTTCTCTTCTTTTTGTGTGCCTGATTGGGAGGGTTTCTGTATGTTTGTGAACATTGCTGCCGATACCATTTCAGCTGTTTTTTTTTTTCAAACACCCATTCCTAATTTGGAATTGATATGCCACAAACAAAAACACCCTTTACCTGATTACGAGACAAATTAGTGTTTAGAGTTCAAGTTGTGATTAATCAGACCTGAAAAGGGAGCTTTGTCAATGGATTATATCATGAAAGTACCTTCATTGGGCTCTAGAAGATAACTTTATCATCTAAGGAAGGCAATGCTTTTCAAATGGGAGGCATACAGTGGCCAAAATAACCAGAAAATCTTAGTTGATGTTCGTCTCTACAACAGATTAATCTTGCATAGGATTTTTTTGAGTGCGACCAAAGTGTGATAAGTTACATGTATCCTAGTTGCAAATGTACACAGTGCCTTATCCATTGATCAGCTACTGATAGAATTTCGATTCAGAAGTTCCATGACTGATATCAGCTACTGATAGAATTTCAATGCATGCCAAACAGGGGCTTGGTTATTCAAGCCATTCGACTTCAGCCTCCAATTCTTGGAGGAAACTCAAAACCCTGGGAACTCTTAAAGCCCATAATTCACACACTGTTACTGTTATTGGATGTCATTAGAATGTGTTCTATAAGTGATTATAAATCCATTTTCTATTTTCTTCAACAAAGCTATCCACGAGAGAGAGAGATCAGTAAAGTCTTTAAAAGATTATAGAATTTGTTTATGTTCGTCCCATATGCAAAGATTGTTGTATAGAAAAATAAAAAGTTAGTGCTGCAGATCTTTTATTTGGAATCTTTCTTCTTGGATGAATGTTCATTTTCATTACATTATGTTTTGTTTGGCCAGATGGGAAAAGTAAAGATTTGCTAACAATGAAACAAAATGAGAAGGAGTGGGTGGAGTACCACAGTGTAATTGAAGATGTCATTTCAAGAAGCGGACTTGACAAGAAAATCTTCTATGATCTGAGAGGAAACCATGATAATTTTGGTGTGCCTGTTCGTGGTGGCATTTTTGATTTTTTCCAGAAGTATAGCATCACTGGAGGTTCGAGACGAACTGGGAATGTCCACAGTGTCACCCTTCAGGCAAGTGACTTTCTTTATGCTTGCCCGTAATTTTTGTGTTTCACTAAAACAGCAGTAGCACCTATTGTAATGGGAACAGCTTGAGCAACTCCTTCCTAGGGTTAACAAAGAGAGGTGTGCCTTAAAGTAGTGCACAGTGATATTTATTATCTAAAGACCAACTAGGATGCTTTGGATGTTTTCGATAGGTGAGAATGCAATGGAGATGTAAATGATGTAATATAGCACGAATTGTAAAGTGAATAAGGATGATAGCATAAATGGTTGGGAATATGACTTGTGATGAGGAAGAAGTAGGATTGTTATGGATAACTAAGTTTGGTAAATCTAACTTAAAAAAAAAAAAAAAAGAGGAGGAAAATGGGGAATAAAATTGTTCTCCCACTTTTAAAAATATTCGAGTACATTGTCCAAGAGGCAAATTTGAAAGAAGAGGATTAGATTATGAGAAATCACAGATGAATATCTGAGATAATTTTTGAAAAATCTGCTTCATAGAATCTTCTGTCGCACCAACCCCTTGAAAGAAGTCAAACTTAGTGATTTGATCTTCTATTGAAGTTCAAGAAGGAAGTCTAATGTCTATTGACTTCTAGTTGAGTTGAATGTGTCACAACATTCTCTTTTGACAAAATGAAACCATTCTTATGTTTTTAAAATCTAATAAACAGGCTGCAGTGCAGTTTGGTTAAAAAGATTTAACAATCATCGTTAACTTGTTTCTGGCTCTATTGTAATCTTCTTCGTGTTTCCAATTTTTTAATGTTGGTTCCAAGGTTTAGGGTGTTTATTAATTTTGGAAATTTATGTTTTAACCATTGATGATGTGTTTTGTGTGATGCAGAACAGTGGATGGAAGCATCTTTTTGTTGGCTTTGATAGCACGATGGGAGTTGGTTTACGTGGCCCAACAAATGTTTTTGGGCATCCAACTGACCAATTGCTACATGATATAGAAGTGGAGCTTTCTCAATGGGATTCTCAATCAAAGGAACCAGTGACAAAGATTTCCTTTGGCCACTTTCCATTGTCATTCTCAGCAGCATCAGATTCTGGGAAGACTTTGGAAGATGTTTTCTTCAAGTATTCTTTATCATCATATCTCTGTGGGCATTTGCATACCAAATTTGGTAAGAATTTGAAACGGCATCATGTAATGAGACATCAATTCTTATCATTAGAGAAGTATCTTCAAATGGACATTTATCAAGATACTCTGGAGAGTAATGCACGCGTTAGCAAATGCCCTAATGAAGCTTCACTGGTTAAAGAATTTTGGGAGTGGGAAATGGGCGACTGGAGGAGAGGCAGGATTATGCGGATATTGGCCATTGATTCTGGTTACATCTCTTTTGTTGATTTTGATTCCAGATTGGGTGCAAAGAAGGCAATCGTATTACCCACATTTCCATTGGATTCACGGTTCATGCAACGAATTTCATCTCAAAATGAATATAATTGTATGACAACAAGCCCATCATATTATGCCACAGTAAGGGCATTGGTATTCTCCAAACAAGAAATTGCATCAGTAGTCGTTAGGATTTACGATTCCATGCCTGGGACACTCAATTTGGTTTTGGAGACATCAATGAGAAAGCACGAAGGAAATGACACTCGCGGAGATCTGTACTCTGCCCCATGGAATTGGAAAGCGTTTGAGGACCCTTCTCCAGACAGGTTTTGGCTGGAGATAGAGGCAAAAGACATCTCCGGCAGATCCAGTGTTAGCCAATTAAGGCCATTCTCTATCAATGGCCTTGCTGCAAAAATCAGTTGGAGTTGGAGGGAATTTTTAGTTATGGGTTGTCAGTGGTCTGCCCTGTACTATCCAATGCTCTGGACCAATCTTACATTTCTTTTGTCTTTGCTTCTTCTCCCAAAAGCTTTTATCATGGTTTCAGTGAACCCATATACATACAAAAATGCCAGTGAAGATTTCAGAATGGGAAGAGTAGGTAAATGCTTTCTAACTGGTATATGCTGGGCTTTAGTAGAGATTTCAAAGATCACTGTGCTATGGTCTGGTATGCTGATTTATGTGTTATATCTTATGTTCTTTCCTTGGTTCTTTGGACAAGTCTTTACTGAAAGTGGAAGAATGGGATACATGACCTATGATGGTTGGACTGTCAAAATTCCTAGAACTGATGGAAATCAATCACACCTTGGAGTGCCAGATGTGATGGTGATTGTGATACCTCACCTTTACTGGGTGGTTTTGCCAGCTTTCTTGGTTTCAGCAGGACTTGCTGCAGAAAAAGGTGCCTACAGAGTGCATTTCCTTTCATTATCTGGAAAGAAAAAAGATGATTATGAAAGACCAAGAAAGAGATATGTCAGGTATTCATTATTGAGGAAATAAAGCAGGTGATCTGCTTTGCCCATTATGCCTGTGTGGATCCACATGTTTTAGATCAAACCACTCAGTTGGCATTGCTGATGTCCACTGAAAAATGAAACTGTGTCAAGTAGGTCATTTGCACTGGAACAGAATTGAGTTGAGAAAATTAATGGCTGGATTGCCAAAAACTTGAATTCAGTTAACATCTGGCCCTGGTAATCTGTATGCTAGGCCCATCCAATGAGTGGTTTGGATCATACTAACCCATGCACAATTTCATGTAACTTAATTGGATGACAACACACTTTGCATAACTTAATAAATATTGGACCCCATAATTGTCTAAAACTATACAAGTGCTTCTGCTTCTGTAGGGGGCGGTGGATAAGGAAATTTCTTATGTTGGTTTGCCTGCTCATTTTGTGGAAACACTGGAAGGTTCGACAGTTTTTTCTTGTTTCTTACTTTCTTAATCATCTTATGTTTCTGCTGTGAATTACTAATTTTTCCAGTCAGCTTGCTTTCACACATATTTTGATGGTCTGTGGGAACTTGGCTTACCTCCCCTTTTCTGGACCATCTTAATCGTATCATGATAATACCTTGCTTAGAACAAGAATCTTGGTAAGTACCAAAGGATGTTGCCAGCTTTTATTTATTTTTTTCTTAGGAATATATGCCCGATAAATCCGTAATGCTGCACTTTTTAAATGAAATATCTCTTTACGAGTGACCTCCATTCATTTCCTTTTACCACTCATTCATGTCTTCTTTTGTTATGTTTTGACAGCATTGTCGGGCACTGACGAAGGCTTTTGACATGAATCCATTTCTTCATTCTGCAACATACTGCTTACCAGTTCCCCTATTACTTGCTTATGCTATTTATCTGACAAAGGGAAATATTCAGTAATGGGATTTCTAAGGCGGTAAGCTTCCATTTCTCAGTTTGGAACACAGACAGCAGTTTTAGGAAGTAGGAAGATTGGTAACTCACTCGCAGTCCTCTACATAAACCTGGGTATGCCAAACTGTTTAGGTGTTGGAAAATTGGAAATCAATATTTGGTGGGATCATTCATTTGATACCCCTAGAAGGGTGGGCTGACCAACTTTGAGTTAGTCCGAAATGCGCAATAGCGACAAACATTCCCCTTCAGAATCTGGCTGCTAATTTCTCGTCTACTTATTCGTTAAATGTTGTTGCGTGGATTTCCTTAGAAGGTCATTGACACAGGACTCCCGATTGACATATGGACTAGAGAACCAAGATGGGCATGTGTTGCCTCCAGAAAAATATTTGGACTCGCCAATCAGCTTTGTTGCTTGCTGATTTGGAAGGATGGGAGCTGGATCTACCCAAGGCAAGGAAAGTTGGGATGTACACTCAGCCCATCCTCTCATTTATTTTCATTCAGTATGTCGTCTCCACCAGGAAATCACCCCACCCTTGAGCAAAAGGCAATGTACTTCAATCCAGCACCGTGGTGATACCGTGATTTTCAATCATCTCTTCAAAGGATCCGTGCAATACAGTATCAGTTTCAGCAGAAAGGAAGCAACATGCTGTTTTGTAACCGTCACTGTTTCAGGACTCCATGTAAGCAATGTTCATGAGTCCTCAGTTGGAATCAGTCTCCTGAGGAAGGCCACCTCAGTCTTTCCAGAAGAGTCATTGATTTGAAATATGGAAAACATGTATCCATGTCACTGTTATTGTTATTATTTTGCTTTAAACACTGCTATTACCGTTGGTTCGTTAAAAAAAAAAAACTCTCTGAGATGTCCACTGTATATTTAACTAGCATGTTTTCTAACCAAATTTTCAAGTCATTAACTGGTAGAACAGTAGATATCTATTCCACTCAATGCGTATTTGATGTGATTTTCCTTTTCCAATTTTTAGAATTTCTCATATAATTTCTCATTTTCCAATACTTGACAACTTCATTATTTGCCACGGGGGGTTGCCTTAGTGGTAACAAATCAGGTTTTCAATTCCCCCTGCGGGGAATTTTATAGATCTTCTCTGTTCTGAGGTATTTGTAGAAAAAATTTCTCCGTAGTGTGAGCGTTGTAAATGTGTTCAATTGCAATATTAGTTAGACGATATATATACACACACACCCCAATAAAGAAAAAACTTTATTTCTTTTTTATTTTCAATATTTTATTCTTGTTTTCAATGTAATTTTTTTATTTTTCAATATATGCTATTCATCCAAATCTTATCTCATCTTGTGCAATTGGATTATCTTGAGCTAGCTTGGATAATTTATATATTTCTGATGAGGATTTCAAACAAGATATCAAAATATTAAAAATTAAAGAAAATTTAGACTCAAATGATCGTGCAACAGGATCCATGTAGTTCATCCTACTTTTGTGGAAAATGGCTTATGACGATGATCACAAGGATTTCAAAACTTTTTCGAATCTTTATACACGAGATAATATTTTGTTGAATAAAGGTCATGTGAGTTATTAACGAAAATGATTTCTTATACATTTTCTTTTTTGGCACATGAAGTCTCTGACCCCTTAACTGCTTGGAAACAGAGTTATTGGCAGAAATATTTTAAAATTGAGAGAATTGAGTCACTGTCCTCTTAATCGCTTGGATATGTAAATTATTTTAAAAGTCTAAGAGAACGATTCGGAAATTCCTTCACAAAATTTAGAACGACGAGAAAGAACCCAATTGGTTAAAGAGGCCTGATCATTTGCTCCCGATCCATTTGCGATGTAGGCCAAGCTTTTTTCTGTTAAAGATTTTTTTTATACAGCGGTTAATATATGCGAATCTAATCTATAAATCAAATTTACCATTTTTGAATTTTTTTTTTTTTTTTAAAATACATTGGTATTTTAGTTCTTTTACATAAACTTTAAAGTGACTAAAATATCTATGTATTTAAAATCTAAAATAAATATATTTTTTTTTAAAATGATAAAATTTAGTTTATAGATTAAATATACATATATTAAGAGTTGTATAAAAAATTTCGAAAAAATAAAAAATTTTATTTTTAGCCTGATCACAAATGGCCTCAGGAGCAAAGCATCGGGCGTCTTGATTAAAATATTTGAAAATCATTTATTTTGTCTACACAACAGAGTCCACGCCAGTGGGTCGCCGTTATGAGACCTATGTTACAAAGTCTATGTAATTTATAGGGAAATTTTAAAAAGTGAGAAAATAACGTCACGTGATATAAATAACTTTTTAGGATTAAAGACAATAAAAATAAACTACATTTAACTAGTCGTATGAAAAAGTATGATATAATGATTAAACATATAAATAATAATTAAAACATAGTTAATTAATTAAAAGTTCGCATCACATCAAAAGAGGTTGAAAATGGGTGTTGAATTTTTTTTTTTTTTTTTTTTTTTTTTGCCTTTTCCCGTTATCACACAGACGCTTACGGCTACTTCGGACGATGGCTTTGTTGGGAACTGCCATCCGTGGGAATTCTCATTCTCTCACCAAAAATTAATATTTTGGTTTTATTTGAATAATCTCACCATCCGTACTATATTAAATATAAATTTTTTTGTTTGGAGTGAAAATCATTCATATTATATATTTTTAAATTATAAGTAATATTTACAGTGAAATTTATATAGTCGAAACGCTATACACATGTATTTTATTTAGATAAGTCTAACAAATCTATTAATATTGTTAAAAGTATTGACATTTTTTATGCTATATGTAAAATATATAATTTTTACTTATTTAAAATCATAATAATATTCAATTTATTTTTTATCACGACTGGCCTAAATTATATTTTAATTAATATGTAGGATGGGATCTTTAGACTCAAGCCAAAATTTTTCTTGAATGGTTCCAAGTTCCAACGCACTACAATAGTAACTGGTTACGACCGAAGCCATCTACAATTGGGGAAGAGAGAATGGAAGACAAAATTTAATAATTTTTTAAATGGATAAAATAATAATAAAATATAATAAAAATAATGATTAGAGAGCAAAGAAAAAAGTTTGGATGCGTCTGGAAAGTGATCAAACTTTTATATGAAATTTTTTTATAAAAATTGTCAAAATAAAAGAAAATAATGTGAAATAATAGGGATAATGATGAAGAATAAAGAAGATAAAATTAAAATAGATAGATTAGTTATATAGATAATAATATAAAAAATAGGATAATTGTATAGGAATATTTGAATAAATAACTAAATAATAAGATAACTATAGAAAGTAAAAATTTTAATTTAATATTTTTATGTCTTACTAAACACACCCTTTCAATTGAAGCAGTGGTTGAAGGTAAAACATGCGAAGAACTAACGGGAAAGTTACCGAACGGACAGCTGAAATGCGCAAAAGCAGCGAAAATGCAAAATTCTGCATCGGTGCAAACGCAGAGTTGAAATCAGCGTTTGCTCATCGGCAAAATCAGTGTACCGCGCGTTTATCCCCCGCAACGCGCTTCGAAGAGCTACGAACGCAAACGCGAGGCCCTAATCACTCCCCGTCAATGGCAAACCCCCTTCTGCGGAGCCTCCGAAGATCTTCCTTCTCTTCTCTTCTTCGCCGCTTTTCATCTCCCATCCCTCCTTTCCGGTTCGCATTCTCCCATCTCGTACTGTGTTTATGCCCTTCGACTGTTCTTAATTATTATTATTTTGACGCTCTTGCATCTCGCCTCTTTCTAGGTCGAATCTCCGCTGCTGTTCCTTAGCTTTTACTTCATCCCAGTCGTCCAATTCTCTCTCTCCATGGAGAAGTTCGTCCGTTTTCAGGCATTTCTGCCAAGGAGCTGTGGATCTTGTCATATCAGAAGGGAAGCCTAAGTTCGAAACGCGGAAAGTCGAGCCGTCGAAGAGGGCCAGATGGAAGTCAAAGAAACAGTTAAAGATGCAGAGAAAGAGGGAGAAGATGAAGAGAAAGTTGGCAAACAAGCGGGATCCCCGCCGGCTTACTGTGAAGGGGAAGAAGAAGAAGCAGAAGTTCCCCAATGCAGAGGCCAGGATCGAGCACAAGATTGAAAACGTAAGTTACATCTAATGTCCTAAAATCATCATTTGGTTGCATTTATCTAGTCAGACGTTGCCAAGCAGCTAGTGTGCAATTGGACCACATGAACAAGAGAACTGAAGAATATGGAATGCTCAGATTACTCAAACTGTAATGTGTTTCCATTACAAACAGGCCAAAATCAAAGAAGCGTTATTGATAGAGAGACTTAAAAGATATGAAGTTTCAAAGCTTCAGGGTCCAACAGCTGAACCACAAAAACTGACAGGTGAGGAACGCTTCTACCTGAAAAAGATGGCCCAGAAACAGTCTAATTATGTGCCTGTTGGCAGGAGAGGGGTCTTTGGCGGTGTTATTCTTAACATGCATTTGCACTGGAAAAAGCATGAAACGGTTAAAGTCATTTGTAAGCCTTGTAAACCTGGTCAGGTGAATGAATATGCGACAGAAATAGCAAGATTGAGTGGTGGGACACCAATTGAAACAATTGGAAATGATACGATAATATTTTATCGCGGGAAGAATTATGTTCAGCCAGATGTTATGTCACCGATTGATACGCTATCCAAAAAACGGGTATGTTCTGATCCTTTGCCATCTTGTTTAGAGGCTGCCAAGCATCTAGCATTTCAATCTGTTACCATGCCTCAATTGGTTTTTTACTTGATGTCCTCTTATTTTCCCCCTGCATGGGTTAAACAACTTTGAAGCCTCCCTCATGATTTTTTTTTTTTTCATTCCTTTTTGAGGAAGTTCTTACTGGGTGCATTAAATTTATTGTACAAGCAATTGAACAGGTTTACCATGTATGGAAGAATAACTTTAGTGAGGGATATTAGTAAGTAATACCGAGAAAATGTATGCTATCATTAGGTTCTATATATTGACAAGGGAGCGATTGTTCAAATAAGAGGTTGTCTTAAATCTTAATGCTAACCATTTTATGCATGTAATCACATGACTATAATTTATTTTTTAATTTTGATCTTTCTTAACAAATTTCACACTATAAAAAGAACTTACAATAATACATCATTGACAATGAGTGAGACGCAGCATGAATATCCCAGTCAATGTTGAATTACTGTTGTTGCATTGTCTTCTAGGCCCTGCCTAAAGTTCGGGTACATCTCAGGGGCCTGGGGCCTGGATCAATTTGGTGCTAATCCAACCTCAATAATTCATATCTTTTGGAATATTTTCTCTAATTCTTGCTCTAACTTTGGAATTTAGGTAAATAAAACAGTCTAGGTACGAATCTTGATGCACATGGAAGTTTATGCAAATATAGATCTAGATTGGATCCTAGCAGTAAGATCAACTAGTTCCTAGGCATCCAGCAGGAAGAGCTTTGTACCTCACCAACATATTTAAACTTATCCAGGGATGGTAATATGATGGTAACATCTGTCCACACTCTCCACATGCTGGGTGGAGGACTTAACTTGAGTTTCCAACACTCTTTCTTTTGGTTCTTGCACAGTTGCACTTTGCAGTGCAGCTTGTTCTGTGTTTGACCTAAAACCAAGTTGACCAATATGTATCAACAATCTTCCTCTAGCATTTTTTGTATATTCTTTGTATTTATTTTATTTTAAATACGAATCATACTATATACATAACCTGTCTGTTTTGTTGTACAAGTGCACATATTATATTTATTAATAACCAGTAACCCAGTCCAATGAGCATCCCATACAACATTACTGAATCTGTTTTTGCTGGCCTCTAGGCACTTGAAAAATCAAAATATGAGCAGTCACTTGAGTCAGTGAGGCGCTTCATTGCAATTTCTGAGAAGGAACTGGAAATTTACTATCGGCATGTTGCTCTTTATGGAGATCCAACTTCTCGGGACTCCAATTCATGCTATGTGGACCAGAGGAAAAACTCAAGTTGCCTTGGAAAGGCAAAATTGATTGAGGAAGGATACGATGATTCAATCTGCAATGATTCCTCAACAGCTCCATCTGAGACGACAACTGATTTGGAAGATGAAGATTTCATCTCAACAGAAGTTGACTCTGCTAGTGAGGACATATCAGAAGCTGAAACTGATGGTGAGATTGAAACTGAAGTTGATTCAGCGAGGGAGGGGATATCAGATAATGAAATTGAGTCTGCTAACAAGGACCTCAGAAGCCTAAATCGACTATGATTTTGGAAACAAAGTTGATTCTGCTTGTGTGGACTCGCATAAAAATGAAGTTGATTATGAAGATGAAGAATTTGTCTTGACTCTGGCGTAACTGCAAACTCTGCCTTAGCATTACCTTCTTCAATGGTGAGATATGGTTGGAGTTACACTATTGAGAAACTTTTCAGGAGAAAAGATCCAGGAATTTCCAATATTAATTCTGCCTGATGTTGATCCTTCAAAATGGAATCTGTTTGTCACCATGGTGGAAATATTGGGTCTTTGAGTGTCGAAAGCAGAGTAGTCTGGTTTATCTTGCCAGCGTGAAGCTCATGATGTGAAGAATGGCACCGCGGATCAAAGATGGCTATTTCACTTGGTAGCCTGCAAATAAATGGTTGAGAAAAAGGCAAAATTTTATAGCAGGAATTTATGAAGCGAAAAAAAAAAAATTCATGGAGTCAAATGCGATTAACACAAGAACCATGGCACGTACCTGTACATAATCAGTAATAACTTTTGGAAAAGGAAAATGAATAACTTGTTATCATCCCTTGCTCTTCCCTTCGCCACCTTACTTTTGGTTTCTTGAAACGTCTGCCAAAAAATTGCTTATTCTTAGAAAGATTCAAAATCCGATGTGAGATCATCTTGGCCTCGGATAATTCACATTTGTCACATTCGTGCTAGACTGCCGACTGCGAACAAGTGGAGTGCAGTCCCATTACATGGCACATTGATGCGAGTTTGAACTAGACCACCTCTGCCTAGCCTCTTGTTGGCAGGCGCGCGACTTAGCTGACCCAAACCCGCACGATCAGAGGCTGACATTTTTAGGACTGTTAGGAAGGATTCACGGGGCTTCAATGGCATGGAAAATTGGGATGAGAATGTGATGATATGTATTGGGAAAAGAAAAAATTATATTGAAAATTGAAAAAAATTATTTGGAAATGAGAAATTCACCCTCTAAGGTTTGAGTTCCGTCAATAAGAATTTAGGTTCAGAACTTGGGTTTGAACTCAAACCTGAAGAATTCTAATATATATTAGGAAAAAATTCATTCATGACACATATGGCTTTAGTATAAGAGGATTTTTTTTTGTCTTTTTATTATGTCATCCATGGTAATTATCTTGAAAATAGTTATTTAATACACATGTAATTTCGATGATGTAATCTTTACGTTTTTAAAATAGAATGTAATTAATGAGATTAATCCGAATACCAATCCAAATTTCAACTGAATTTTCACCGAAATAACCACCCGAATTTGATATGTAATTTAAACATGACATATTAAATTAAGGTTAGAATTGAAATTTTAGAGATACGGTTGGGTTGGGTTAGGGTTCAAAGGTGACACTTTAGGTTTGGCACTGGGTCAGGCTAGACCTTAACAACAACCCAAGTTGCACCCCGTACGCAGCCACTGGTCAACATTCAAAGCTTTTTCTCTTCCTTTTTTTTTTTTTTTTTGCCTTTTTCGTCGTGTACATCCACATTGATGTTCTTCGATTAGTAAACTAGAGATGGTAAATATGCCAAAGGCTTCATGACTAATTTTTAAAAGGTTAACACGACTTGCGCCAATTTACCGAAAGCTATGGAGTTAGTTGGAGGCACCGCACTAATCTCCTGAAAGAGACGCACACAATCTTCACAATGACAAGCCAACTGTCTGAAATTTGGCTTTATTTCTGTGAAACATGAATCACTCCACATACAGTGGTCAGTGGTGGCATGTAGAAGAGAATCCGTGGCATTCGAATGCTCAGATTATGAGCTTTGTGGGAGCTCTATGTCTCAATAGAAAACAAAAGCCGTAGGTTTTCAAATCAGTTCAATAGCACAATGACATGGTCACATGGGGCCTAGTCTAACCTTATCTTTTCATGTGACTGGTAGCTCTCCAGGTCACCTGCCTGTGATCTCCGATGGTAGCCTGGTTTTTCCGAATGGTCTTTTTCTTGAGGTCCACCAGGGGACCAAGAGATAGCTAAAGATTCACGGAGGATAAGGTTGTTGAGATGTGATGTGGACTCCCATCTGCAAAATGGGAGTCTGGTATTGCTTTTGTATCCCACATCTAGGTGGATGGACCATAGAAAACCTTCTCTGGTGAAACCAGCCAAAAACAATGGAAGAAAAACCACCTCCAGTGAAATTACCCATCAAAGCTTTCATGGGCATTTGTACATTAGTTACCTGATGCCATGCAGTAAAAGGATAGATGTTCCATTGCAAAACCTTCTCAAGCAATGATGGATGATAGCAGTAGGTATATAGAATGTGGGGAAAAGAAAATTTGTTCTTCATATGCCTTAACCGTGACAACAAGCTCTGGCTTTTGGTGTGCAAGAAGGAATTATCCTCCCCAGTTTCTCACAGTCCCACTAGAAGTGTAACTGCCTAATTATTTTATTTTATCTTGTCATTCTTCAGAAAAAGTAGTACAGAGACCACCCCTGACATGATATCATGAATGTCAATGGCAGAGCAGACAAGATTAAACTAGCAGAACCGAACCTTGTAAAGCCACATTTCACTGCAACACATGCGGTGATGATGCATGGCAGTGATGGGACCAATCCCTCCCATTCCACCCACGCCATCATGTATGGCTTACCTCCGAAATTAATCACAGCATTTGTAAAAAGCAAACGTTGGGTTGAGACGATCAAATGGCTAAAACCTACGGGGCAATTTCAATGGACAGGTCCCAGGTACAGGCACCAATCCAATCGGTAAATCAAACAGGCCCCCATGAATTATGGAAGATTGACTCTTCTTTGTCTTTTCTTTTCTTCTTGTCTTTCTTTCAACCGAGAATCCCATGATGAAAGAGGAATGATTTTTATCACTTTGGAAAACGTGGCCATTGGATGGCAAATTTTCAAAAGTTTGAACCCTGTATTAAGCAAAAGAATCATAAAAGGTGCATATTTTAGGAATTGAATTCTGTAGCCCGTGGTATTCTCTTACTAACATTTCCTAGGATCCAAAGAAGAGGCATCTCTTAAGTCTAAACAGTGTCATTATTTCCCTTGGATTATATTCCGAGGCGGCAATTGACTCTCTGCAACCGTGGTTGACCATGCAAAATCAGATACCAGGAGGAGTTGAGGCTTGAATATTTTTCATTAAAAAATTATGAAAATGGTGTCCAAATTCATTTGTTATATTTTTTTTTTTATCAAAAAATTCTTTATTGGGTCAGGTTACCATCACATGCTGAATCACCCAATCAGATGCGGCCAGCGCAGGTGGTAAGAGCAGTGGTCTCATTTGCGGTGGTGGGTATGAGGTTTGAATCCCCTTCCTTACTTTGGTGGAGGAGAGGTTTTTTGCAAAAAAGTCCCCCCCTGAAATGGGAGTTTTATAATTTCCCCTTCATTGTGAGGGTTTTTAGAAATTTCCCCTAGTATGAGGTTTTTATCGAAATATTCCCTCCACAGTATTCAGTTGTCTCATTGTGTGTGTAAATATTAATAAATACAAAAAAAAAAAAAAAAAAAAAATGAGACCATGGTCACCCTCCAAGTGCTCAACACTTGATAATGTGATAGGATCTTCTAATTAATGTGGATCTTGTATGTCTACTGTTATCAAAACCGAAAAAAAGATGGTCAAACCAGTGAATTAAGTGGTATGTCGAACCACTAAATTGATATATTAATTTTTTTTTAATAATTTCAACTTAAAATTTATATTTTGAAACGATCCTGAATTTAATGGATGATAGAATCATTGGATCTTTAAATTTCTGTTAAATATACATTGATTATTTATGGATGTCCATATTATTATATAAGCATTAAAATACCCACTAGAGAAAGATGGAAAGTGACGAGAATGAGTGGCAAAGTGACAATTCGACTTGACAAGCCTGGTCCCCGGTCGTTCCGTAGCATTAGTTAGGATCTTCCAGTTAGGATTTCATAGGAAGTGCTGTTGGTATCCTTTAATAAATTTACAATTTTTTTTTTGAATTATCTGCCCCCAAAGACATCCGCACACAATAAACAATTCGGATCCAATGAACATGACTTCACGTGAGGTGTCAATTTGCCCAAATGGAGTCCAAATCGGATCCATGAATATGTAGCCATCTGCAGATACATAGCAAATCTGGCAACCTAATTTTACAACTTGCTCGTGGAGCTGTTGATCGGTTGAAATAAGATAAAATATTCCCGCCTTTTCACTCTAATAGTTTAACGGTTAGCACCCAAAAAAAAAAAAAAAAAAAAGGAACTTTTTTTTCAGTTGACGCTTGACACTGGACTCGGCGTGTTTCTTATAGTTAAGCCCTAGGCTTTTATGAATAGTTCCAACTCTCAAGCACTTCAAAAGGAAGGAAAGCAATATTAATTTTTTCATCAGGGAATAAATGAAAAATATAATTTTTTAGAGTTAATTTCAAATATTCCCATTAAATTTGTTTTTAATTACAAATATACCCACTAAATTTGAAAACTTTCACGTATACTCACTAAGTATTAGTGAAATTTCAAATATACCTATTATGGGTGTGTTTAGTTTTTGAGGTAGAAGTTGTCAAATTGATAGAAAATGATGTGATATAATAGGAGTAATGATGAGGAGTAAAGAAAATAAAGTTGAAATAGATAAGTTAGTTGTATTGATAGTTGTCTATAAATGATTGAAAAGTATAGTAGTTTATATAGAAAAATATGAAAATATAATTAAAAAATAGAGTAATTATGAAAAATGAAAGTTTTGGTTGACATTTTTTTGTCCCAAACAAGCACATCCTATGATAGTTATAAACGTTTAATAATTTTAAAATATCAAAATACCTCTGATTAATCTAACATTTATTATGATTTGTGCAATATTCAAACCATTAAAATTCATGCTATCTGGATTTTCTCTCACATTAGATGTGTTTTTATTATATTGTTTAACTTCTATCATAGTTGAATGACTATTATTATTAAATAATAAGGGCCAATTTGGACATTTCATACGATGGATAATGGCAATTTTTAATTATGCCTAACGAAATGGGTATATTTGAAATTTCGCTCATACTTAACGGGTACATGTAAAAGTTTTCAAACTTAGTAGGTATATTCATAACTAAGGGCAAATGTAATTAATATATTTGAAATTAGCCCTTTTTTTAATTTTTTTTCACAATTGTAAATTTTCACACGTGCGTCGAATATTGTAGAACAAAATTTTAAAATATTACAAAATTAGAAATCACTAATTACAAATTAAATCCTATAAGTTTCATACTTTCGATTTGAAACCCACCATTAATCTAGTTACTAATTAGTAATTAGTTCGTTTTTGATGGGGTCTGTTCTGCAATATTCTAAAAGTTGGAAGACAACATATGCGTTAGTTCGTAATTAATTATGTTGTAAAACTACATGTTCTACTTTGCGCATACTCAATTTTTGTTCGTTAAAAAAATTTTAAAGAGAAAAGAAAGGGAGAGATGGGGAAGTGATGAGCGGCGAGCACACGGAAACAGCATCATTCCATGTTGGCACGTGTATAGGTAGGAAAAAAAATTGCACAGTTGCACGCATTGGAGGCATCAATCCCCAGATGGATGTGCAAAATACAAAGGAGATTGCCGAAATCAAATGCGCATGTGAAAAAGGTACAGGCAGGATTGCGAATATTTGGTTCCCGACTTTGTTAAAAACCGGCCCTTTCCCTGCTCTACTTTTGCCATGAAAAAAAGATTATCCAAAACACAAACCTCCCCATGCTCAACCTCAGCCGCTCATCACCATCACCTTCTGCTGGGCTGGGCCCTGCCTTTTCTCCTTTTTATTTCCCAACATTTTTGCCATGTCGGTATCCATGGGCATAGTCTGTTGGTACATAATACATATCGGATCCCGATTGCATTCTCCCGAGGGCATACACCCATTTTTTTTTTTTTCAATTTTTTTTTATAAAACGGTTAATTTAAGTATATTTAATATGTGTATAAATTTTTACCATTTTTAGAGTATTTTATATTTTTATTTTTTATTTTTGAAAATCAGTGACATTTTAGGTAATTTTAAATTACCTAATCTAAAATACTCCAAAAATGGTAAAAATTTATACACATATTAAATATATATATATATTAACAATATTGTAAAAAGAATTTGAAAAAAAAAATTAAAAATAAGTATATACGCCCAGACGCATGCAGTCGGGGTCCATACATATCATGGCGTTGGTGTCAATATCCAAGTATCCAATCTTTTATTATTATTATTCTATTATAATATCTTATTTTTCTCCATTTACATATTTTCTTTATAATATCGAGATGGAGATTAAAGCTCCTTGTATGACCGCTGCTCCCACAACAGCGGTACCCGGCGACTATTGCTCGCATGCATGGTTGGTGAAATTTTTTTTACATTGAAATTGGAAAAAAAAAAAAAAGAACTTTTGAAAAATTAGATTGTAAATATGTAACTTCCAAATTGGAAACATCAAAACAACATTTGCCATGTCGATGATAATCGATATTACTATCCGTTATAAGCGTAGCAGATGAAACGCCGCAGCTGAAAACGATTTTTAAGGTTACATTGTGTATCGATTTGATCAATGATATTTACCGTTTTATTTTTATCGACAAAGACAGGCGAAATCAATATGTATTCCATAAAACAGGTGACTCTGCAAACGGATATATATAACTTTTATTTTTGTAAGCTTTTCTAATTTATATTTTTATATAAAATTATACAATAAAAATTTTATATATTTTATTTGGGACAAGTTCAGCACAACGAAAAACTCTTTCAATCTAAAATACTTTACTCTTCGTAGTTGTTTTTTTTATTATTTATTCACATATTTCATACAACTATTTTGCTTTTTAAGTTTTACACAACTATCCATAAAATTAACATATCTATTTCAACTTTATTATATTTATTATTCATCGTTACCCCTAATGGTATATAATTTTCATTATATTAAAATTATATAAAGTTGTGCTCTTAGGTTGGTAAATTGACCATCTACTACGTACCAAGAGCTTTTTAACTTATGTCTTTTATATAAATTGTATGATAAAATAAATTTTACGCATTTCTTATTTGTTTGAAAGGACAAATGCAACAATAACTATATTACATATATAATTTTGAATTTATTAAAATTATATTTTATAAAACTATATCTTTAGGTGGGCATCTTTAATTGGTTCTATAGATTATAAAACTTTTGTACATTCCTATTATATTAAATTTACAGATTAATTGAAATCATGATATATGATATAAGGTTAATGATCATGTCATTAATTGAAATTATGATATATAAGGGTAATGATCATGTTAATATTTTTTTTGATGAAAATGATCATGTCAATATTAGCCTAGGCATATTTAGAAATTTTTATTTTTTATGAAAACGTAAGCCCCAAATGTAATTAATCCATATACTAAAATTTATAAAATTTGAATATGTGTATATTTTTCTTGAATTTAAAAAATCAATAGCCTTTGGGAATGAAAACTCAAATCTTCCTAAAATAAATTAATCTTCCTAAAACACATATCAAAATTTTGTAAATTTAGTATGTGAAGTAAATATACTTTGGCGCATATTTTCGTGAAAAGAAATTTTAAAATTAAAAAAATTAAAAAACACCTATCCGCTGATTAATAGAGCTAATAGAATCATAATTCATATTATAATAGTCTTATATATTTTTATTCGAGAATGCTCAAATGAAACTTTTTTTTTATGTAACTCTTTCATCTTTAACATCTTGATGATTAATGAGAAATCTATTTCATCTGTTATATTTAGTATCATTTATATTATTATAGAAATTCATTTATTTATCTAATGTTGTCGTACATGACCTCTATATACAAATGTGTAAAATTAATATAATCAAATAATTTAATATAAAGTATCAATTTTTGAAATAGTATTTTGAACATTTAAATTATCTAAAATATCATTTCTGTCTAGACAAATGATTCTATAAATTATTATTATATTATAATATGTATGTAAACAGATCTAAATATTTTTCTTAATCTTTGAGCAAATACAACTCGTAAATATATTTGATTTTGAATGAAAATTGGTCTTCCAAGGAAACAAATAACATTAAATATAATAACCGGATTGAATTTTATATCAATCATTGACGTCTTAAAAAACAAAGAAAGTTACATAGAATCTCTTTTATATAATCCAATTATATAGAAACAAAACTCATTTTATTATACTAAATTTATATGATATAAAAATATTGAGTTATATCACATGCATGTTTATGTATCACTTGATAATTATTTTCCATGTAAAATCTTATATTGTAGTTACGTTTTATAATTATATTTATATATTTAAAAATTATTTTTATTCTTAATTTTATGAACCTGGTGGCTACCTTCCAGAAAAAGAAAAAAAGATGATTCTTCTCACCTTTTACATCAATCTAAACCGTTCATTTTTGTCGTGCTATTCAGGCTATCTGCATGGATTAGTCGTAACCTTTTTCGCATTCCTTTATTATTAAATCCACCAACTTTTTATTTAAAAAAAAAAAAAAAAAAAAATCCACCGCCGTTTTGCATGCCGTCCGTCAATTTATTACGGATTATCTGCTACCATCTGAGCCGTAAATTTTAACACTACGCGGAGAAAATGGACTCTGCATCTATGATCTCTGATTTATCTTTTGATCCAAACTGCCTAACTATTTATTTTTTAAAATATGAAAGCCCTGAATTAAGGAAGTAATTCCGTGGCATTTCCGTTTACCCACAATTTCAACTGCCTACGTTGATTTTTTTCCCTTAGCCTGTTGAAAAAAAAGGAATCTCATTTGAATTGTGCAGAGAACAGTAGCGAACGTTACCTTTTCTCCCCCACCTCTGTAGCATCGGAATTGGAAGGTTCGATATTTGCATTTGAAATCTCACACGCGCTGCGCTTGAATAGGCGCCTAGGACGAAATCTTCTGTGGGTAAAACATTCCGCACACTCTCGCTGCAGGTTGCACATACTTATTTTTTATTTTTTTTTTGAATTTTTTTTTTTATAAAACTGTTACTCTAAGTGTATTTAACATATATATTAAATTCTTACCATTGTTAAAGATTTGTAGATTTTTTTTTTCAAAATTTTAAAAATCAGTAGCATTTTAGTAATTTAAATTTACTAAAATTTAGCCACTGATTTTTAAGAATTCAAAAAAAAATTTAAAAATCTCTGAAAATGGTAAAAAATTGATAGATATGTTAAATATATTTAAATTAGCATTTATATAAAAAATAAAAACGAATGAGAGCATGCGCTTGGAGAGTTGAGGTTCAATGCGTCTGATAGCATACGATCATCATCTAAAAATTCCATTATCGAGCAATCCGATCTGTTGCTTGGATACTTCTATGTTGGTTTTTCTCCTAAATTCAATACGACTTTTAACCCTTGTATTTTTATTATTTTATTATTTCTTAAACATCCAAGCCCTAATTGTGTTTATAAATTAGTTTGATTGGAAAATATCCTATTTTACAATATTAAAATATAAATTAAACCCCGTATATTTGCATTTGTTATTATTATTATACATAATTAAGTAAAATAATTTTTCACATCATACGTTGATGGAAGAGAAAAGGTTGGATAACTTTGGATAAAAAAATTTAAAAATGGAAAGCTTAAGAGTACAATTACGCCCCATTTTTTTGGAACAATTCTGTGTACGTAATTTTTGTGTTGTAAATCAGTCCAGATGATTTCATATTTCAAATATACATTGTTCAAAATCCGTAACCAATCTTTCTATAAAAAAGGATAATTACTCTCCTACCTATAACATTTATTACTGATTTCTTATATACCTGTAATATTTTATAAAGTTTTCTTATACTCATAGCATTTCATTCTAAATTTATCTCTTGTGCGTGTCATTAATATAATTGTTATCTATCTTATTGAAAAAACGATTTCGCATATTTAAAATTTTCTAGTTGAGATAATTTAATTTTAACATGACTTAATTGATGATAATAAATCATTAATACAAAATATTAAATAATTTAAAAGTCATATTAAAACCGAATTATTTTAATGAGAAAAAATTTTAAAATGATAAAATTGTCTTTTCAACGAGGCAAATAACGGTTGTGTTAACGTTGTAGGTATGATAGAAATTTACGGTGAAACGTTATGGGTATAATAGAAATTTATGGTGAAATGTCATGGTATAAGATGAATTTATGAAAGGTTGTTGATATATTAAAAATTAAGTGTTATTATTATGGATAGAAAAGAAATTACCCCTAAAAAATCCATAACTAATTTTTAATATAACGAGTGCAGAACACATCTTAATAATAAATGAAACTTTTTACCATATGATTAGCAGGAACACGTGACAAGAGTGCATGAGTGTACGGAGAAGAAGCGCCTGGCGCTTGGGGCATGCTGCGAATGCCGATGCTTCCTTGTAAAACGAGGAATTCCATTGGGCACGGGAGAAGATCTCGCGGGGCCCTCAAAGGATTCGTGGGACCGCCGGGCCCCGCTCGAGAATGACAGATTGACAGGTGTCTGTCCATTAGTGCGTGGAGCCTGGAGGAGGTGGCCTGTACAAGGAATGCCCGACTGCCCCTGATCGAATTGCCGCGTGGCGAAAGATTGACGCTTGATTCGGGAGTTTTTTTTCGTTGCCTGAAAACGGCGGCAGGTATGTTGGGCTGTCTTTTTCGGCCCGATGAAATCTGACATTGACCGTAGTTAACGCCGTCATGTCCTTGGTGGCACACTTGGGGTATGTTTTGTAAATACAAAAAGTTGTTAAGGGGGTGTTTTGCAATAATAAAAGCTTTTCACCTAAAACTTTTCAATCTAAAACTTTTCATTCTCTACAACTTTTCTATTTTTAATTATTTTTTTACATCTTCCAACACAAACTACCCTACTTTTCAATCATTTCTACACAATTACCTATACAACTAACCTATCTATTTTAACTTTATCCTCTTTACTTCTCATCATTACCCCTATCATATCCATAGTTATCCTATTTTTTAATCATTTATTCACATTTTTCTATATAACCACCATACTTTTCAATCATTTCTACACAACTACCAACACAATTAACCTATCTATTTCAACTTTATCCTATTTATTTCTCATCATTACCTCTATCATATCACATTATTTGACAACTTTTCATCTCTACAACTTTTCATCTCATCATTAATTTTACTTACGGGTCCGTGTTTTGTTGATGATAAAATTTTGGATAATTTGCATATATACCTATATAGTTTTACTGATATTGCAAATATATCTACATAGTTTTACGAAATGCATGTTATCATCACATAGTTTCACCAAAATTACGTATTACCCCTCACGCCATTAACCGCCATTAATATCTGCCGTTATATTTTTAAAAATGACAAAAATGCCCTCATCTTCATGGGGGTAATATGCAATTTTGGTGAAACTATGTAGGGTGATATACAATTCGTGAAAACTATGGATGAAGGCATTTTCATCATTTTTGATAATATAACGACGGATTTTAACAGCAGTTAACGGCATGGGGGTAATCGCAATTTTGGTGAAACTATGTGGGGGTAATATGCATTTCGTGAAACTACGTGAGTATATCTGCAATTAGCGTCAAACTATGTGGGTATATATGCAAATTATCGTAAAAAATTTTATGAAAAGTTTTTTTCCATAAACGTTGTTAAATTAATAAAAGAAATTGTGTGGTTTGATAAGAATAAATGATAAGATATAAAGAAAATAGAGTTAAAATAGATAGATAAGTTATCTAGATAATTGTATGAAATTTATTGAAAAATATGATAGTTTATACACGAAAATGTAAAAAATAAAAATAAAAAAGAAGATGATTATAAAGAGTGAAAAGTTTTGGTTGAAAATTTTTATGCTCAACCAAACACACTCTTGGATTCTGATCATTTTTTTCTTATAATTATCTTTCAACAATCAATCTTATTTATTCTAATTTTGCCTTTGTCATATTTTATTAACAACACAAATCTTAAAATATTTAATTTTTCATTCTCCACTTATGTCACAGTCTCGCCAAAAAAGACATTGCCAAACATCCCCTTGGTAGGGATAGTGTACATTAGAATGTAGTATTGTGCGGCATGGTACACTAAATTATCCAATGTCATTATTATTCTAACCCATATTTTAAAAAGTCCCTTTAGCCAAAAGTTGAACTATTAAATTAGCATTTTTAGGCGTGGTTCAAAATGAGTCATATTTTTTTTTGCAATCTGACGTTACATGGTGTGTTTCACATGGTATAAAACTTTTTAAAAAATGCTTAAATTTTGATTAAAAAAATTAAAAGAAAAGGTTTTGGCATAAAACTTTTTGAAAAGAAAATAGTGGTATGACATGATATAAATAATAATGAAAAATAAAGTTAAAATGGATAATTTAACGAGCAATTGTGAATGAATGATTGAAAAGTACAATATTTCCATGTGAATAAATAATTAAAAAAAAATCAGATGAGTGAAGACGTGCTGTAATAAAATAAGAGTAATAAGTAATAACAGTAAATAAAGTTAATAAAGTTGAAATAGATAATATAATTGTATAAAAATTTATAAAGAAATAATCGAGAAATAAGTTAGCCGTGTAGACAAATATTTATAAATAATTGAAAATTAAGATAATTATAAAGGGAAAAATATTTTAGATGAAAAGGACATTTTTGATAAATACGAAAATACCCTTAGTTGGGTTTTTTGTTATTACTGTTACTCGCTTTTTTTGGATAAAATATTAGGGTACATTTTGTAAGATGTAAAAAAAATACATCGCTCCTCTTATACATTTGTATATGATTTTACAACTTGATCATCTAATTAATTTATTTTCTTATTACTACAATCTTTGCATTTTAATTAATTTTCCATGTCTTTCCGTAACTATCATATCTACTTTCCATTTACGGCGTGCTTGTTCAAAGGATAATGAAAATACAAAAGTAAACATACAACTATCATACTTTTCTCAATATTATCTTTATAGTACAATCATTTTCTTATATATATTTCATATAATTATCCTAAATATTTTCTTTATTTCTACTTTTATCTCTATCATGTCCATTCTATTCTCATTCATAATTTTCATTTCGCTCTACATAAACACACCTTAAAATTCTCTTTTCTCTTAAATATTGCCTTGGATATATTACATTGCTAGTGTACTTTTTTAGTTATTTAGAATCTAGCATTGAAGTTCGCTGCGAAATTCATTGACGAGAATTTGTAATCCCGGAACCGATCAACGACACTAATCGGCAAGGTCCGCACTCGCATCACCATAGTGGAGAGCAACTTTGACCAGCCCACCATCGCCGTGCCCGTGCAGACATCGGTGAAACTCTCACGCGCGACTAAGGAGACGTAAGGGAAAGTGAAAGTTGTGGTAGTTTGTGGGAGTAGAAAATAAAATATTTTAGAAATTGCATGATTGATATGAAATGATAGAGGTAAAATTATAATAAATAGGTTTGTTAAAAGGTAATTGATAGGAAAATGATTGGAATACAGGAGTAAAAGTCGAAAAATATAATGATTAGATGATTAATGAATTATTTTGAAATTCGTTCATTACATTTTTCCACCCACATTTCTCATAATGTCCTCTAAAATGAGTGGTCGCAAGTACGATAGGATTAATGAAGATTACATGAGATACTGCAGTTAACAATTAGTTAGAACAGGGTATTAGTACAAAGCAAGTCTTATCAATGAGGAAGAGTGAAAGAGATTGTGAGATTGTGTCTTATCTCCTGTTTGCCGCTGTTTAGTTTGATTAAATTTGTAAATATATTCATATAGTTTTAAAAATTATAAATAATTTATCACATAGTTTAACTATAATTACAAATAACCTCCACGCCTTATAACACTATCATTGTGTGAGTATATTTGCAAATTCAAAAATTAAGTGACATATTTAATTTTTGCAAATAACTCCTACATGGTTAACTTATAATTACAAATAACCCCTATATCATAAGAAACAGTAACAACGTTTAACAGTGCGAGGGCTATTTGTAATTTTTAAAACTATATGATATATTTACAATTTTAATTAAACTAAGTGAATATATTTGCAAATTACCCGTACAAGAGAGAAAAAGAGGCGTTCCATCTAAAACCTTGGTGTATCTCTTGCAAAGGTCAGCGAGAATTTAACAAATTCTTTAGACGAAATTCTCTCTTTTCCACCCTACCATATGTCGGCGTTATGTCACATGACAAACATTGTTATCGCTTTCCTCTATTTTTTTTTTTTTTTTAAATACAACCATTGTTGCAACAAAATATTTTCAGGTTATTAGTTCTCTTAAAATTTCGTTGCAAGAAGTTCCACATTTTGCGATAATGCAATTGCAAGAAATCTGGACTCTCGGGGGCCAAGTATGTATCCTATTCTCGAAAATCAAATTTATATTGTCGTGTCTTCAAAAAGTCGTAGAAGAAAGAATTCTTTATTTGCAACTGGGCGTTTAGTAAAACATGTGCTGGATACTCTCAGCAAGATAAAATTGTTGCCATTCTCAAAGCAAACAAAAAAATTAATTAATTATCTGTCTCCTATTTACAACTGGGCGTTGCTATCATTTTTTATTTCACAAACATATATATTCTTAAGCAGATACATCTTATTTAAGGCTCTAATTGGGATTATTTTTAATATCATGTAAAAATAAATAGTATTGAGCATAACACTTGATATTTTAATTTTATGAGCATTCCACGTGTAAATGTATATACCCAGCTCTCGCATGACAGCTTGTTCAATTTTTTTGATTTGTATATATTTACATCTATCTTGATTTTTATTATATTTAAGTTTTGATATATTCTTATAATTTTTTGATTGATATTGCATACAATGTGACATCTGATGTTACAAACTAAGCTCATTCGCAACCTTTGCCATGAAAGAACATCTTTTTATAAATACCTCTTTACTCCAGAAAACTAATTATAAAATACCCCCATTATAAAAGGGACATCGGGCAAACACCCCCAACATGCGTTCCATTGAGCCATGGTTGTAAACGTATTCTTAAAAAAAAATTAAAAAGAAGACAAAATACAAAATACTCTTTTATTTTTATTTTTCTTTTTTTTTTCTTTTTTTTTTTTAAAAAAAAGCATACTCTTTATCGAACAAATCAAGGGAAAAAAGTACCATCAATCGCACAGGAAGGCATAACTCCACCCAATAGCCCTGGAGCACCCCCCCATCGGCGGCCGATGCCCCCATTTGCCTCTTCTAATTAGTACGTCCATGAAATCTTTGAAAGAAGATATGCAAGGTAGAAAAAGAAAGCCGTGCACAAAAACCTTGCAAGCATGACATCAATATTGATAAAACGAAATAGAATATTTGGTTGTATGGAAAATATTGAAACGACGAACTCACGTTGACATTATGACTACCCTTTATTCATGTCTTTATATCATGATATATCTTTTAGTCTCGTGGAATCATTTATGCAAGAACTGTGGAGAAAGTAAGAAAAGCATTTTTTTTTTCCTAACAATGATGTAAGCATGACATTACGAACGATCAAATCATCAAACCTGTAAGCAAATTATTCTTTATACTACTACTCTAAAAGGTTGCGTTAGATTAGTGAGATGCGCGTGTATGTATACTTATATACTTACATCAGGCCCGCTACTATCTTACCGGTTGCATAGAAGTGTTTTTATATAATCTTCTCAAATTTTAATATTTTGATGTTTAATGAAAAATTCAATTCATTCATTGTATTTAAGATTAATTATTTATTTATGAGACCAAGTTTCATTCAAATCTAATATGTGCATAGACTACATTTGCTCAAAAATTTGTACATTTATATGTAAATTAGGGAAAATATTTAGATCCATTTACATATGTATTAGAATGTAGTAATACTTTATAGAATTATTTATCCATATAACAATAATATTTTAGATGATTTAGATATTGAAAATACTACTTAAATTTTGATATTTAGCATTAAATTATTTATTATATTGATTTTATGTATTTGTAGCCGAGACCTATATACAATTGTATTTTGACATATGAAAGAGTTTTTATAATAATATAAGTTATGCTTAACACCATAAATATAATAGATTTTTCATCAACTATCTAAATGTTGAAAATAAATATAGTTATATAAAAATGGAGTTTCATAGAAG
This sequence comes from Annona cherimola, assembly GCA_030490835.1. Classification (NCBI taxonomy): domain Eukaryota; kingdom Viridiplantae; phylum Streptophyta; class Magnoliopsida; order Magnoliales; family Annonaceae; genus Annona; species Annona cherimola. The sequence goes on from CM059971.1 coordinate 114,413,838, forward strand.
TATCCTCGTACTTGCGCATGCATAATAAAATCTAATAGTATTACTTGTTTTAATCTAGAATTTGATTTTTAAAATAAGAGCATTTTATTTATTGTTTACTATTATATATCACATATAACATGCATGGGTGAAAAATCAGGAGCCCAATTCAGTGCACCCGGGTGCATTCAGCCTCAATGCACCCGGGTGCACTGCATCTATTTTTTTTTATTTTTTTTTGAAATTTTTTTTATACAATGGTTAATCTAGGTTTATTTAACATATGTATCAATTTTTACTATTTTTGGAGACTTTTAGATATTTTTTTTAGATTTTTAAAAATCAGTGGCATTTTCGGTAATTTAAAATTACGAAAAATGCCACTGATTTTAAAAAATCTAAAAAAAATATCTAAAAGTCTCCAAAAATAGTAAAAATTGATACATATGTTAAATAAACCTATATTAACAGCTTCATGAAAAAATTTTCAAAAAAAAATAAAAAAAATAGGTGCAGTGCACCCGGGTGCACTGAATTGGGCTCCGAAAAATCAAGCCTCATATCCATTCAAATTGTAAATGCATAGACAATATTATTAAAGAGAAATAATATTGTTAGCTAGGGTTAAATAAATATATTATTTAGCCCACCTTAAAAATTCATTTAATATATTTTTTATTTTAAATTTATTAATATAGATGTATTTAACATATAAACTAAGTTTTTTTTTTTTTTTTGACATGTGTATATATTTTTTGAGATTTTAAACATAGGGGTATTAAAATAACCCTATATTTAAAATCTCAAAATATACATACATATAAAAAATGGCTAAAATTTTTCTATGTTTTAAAATCTTAAGAAAAATATATACACGTATAAATACACATATCAACAAATGATAAAACTTAATTTATACATTAAATATACTTAGATAAATAAGTGCGTGAAGAAAATAAAAAATATTTTAAACGATTTTTTTGATGTGGGCTAAGTAAGCCAGTACTATCATTCTTCATTATTAATTATTATATGTGATAATATTCTTTAAGTAAAAGTTGAGGTTTGATATCACGTTGGACTGCAGTAAGCACCGCAAGAAAGTTGACTTTTAGTAACCTTTATTGGCAACTAAAAAGATCTTAATATATTACATAAAAAAAAAAAGATCTTAATATACAATGAAAATGTATATACACAAGGAATATGAAAGTAAAATTTTTCCGATTTTTACTTACTCGTGGTTATGCTCTATTAGATAAGAAAATTTTTTATTGCTTGTGAAATTGCTTTAGAACCAAAAATAAAATTTGTTCGTTTAAGTATAAAAATAATGAATTATTTATAATCGAATCTATTCTTAATTGTTGCTATATAATATATACCCTAACTAATAGTAGTTGAAATTTTCTTTAACAACCAAGTTATAACTTTTTCCAAAAAAAAAAAAAGTTTTTTTTTTTTATGGAAGAATTACTCTATCCCGACGCCCTTTCCCCTTGGAAAGGGTTCGGAGGAGAGTAATCCGAGCAATGTATTGCCAAAAAATTGTCTATACACAGTTTTCTTAGGACTACTTGGGGGGGATTCCCCCACCAAAGTAGCTGATGTACATCAGAACAAGAAGCCATCTCGGCTAAGGGATGGGCTAACTCATTACCCTGTCTAAGAACATGATGAATAGAGAGGTGGTCATAAGTAGCAAAAATAGATCTGATCTCATCAATGACATGTCCCACTGGAGAGGATATTGTGCAGTCTTTGGATAAGTACTGACAAAGTAGTAGAGAATCGGATTCAATCAGAACCTGACTCAGCTTCAGTTGAATCGCCCACTTGGTTGCCAATAAGAAAGCGTGGGCCTACAGCAATCGTTCGTAGCTGCATAAATCCTTCGTTATTACTACCAAAATTTAATTTTTGTTAATATACAGTTTTTTTGAAATTTTAATTTTCAATAACGAAACAAAAATTTGGTTGTTAATAATTAGAGTAATGATTTCATATGGTGAGGTTGCATATTTTTATTTTAAAACAACTTTAAATCTAAATTATTTATTCTTAACATGACCTATTTTATCGTGCTAATAAAAATATTTTTCGTTAAAAATTTATATTGTGCAAAAAAGTAGCACCTTCGGGAGTTAATATATGACTAGTGATTTTGTTTTTAAAAAAAACCACGTAGTATATAAAAATTTTCAACTCGCGATTTTTGAAATGTATAGATGGTTTATATTTAAAAATAAATAAAAGGGGATACACAAGGCTCCATAAAATCTGATTATATCAATCACTACCATTAATTTATGTCACATATCATATATTAACTACTAAGATGATATTCTTTTTTGAATAGTATTTATATACTACGACAATTAATATTACAATCAAATATCTTTACAATCCTCGCACCACATAAAAAGAATTTTTATAAATAGTCCCGCTTAGAGCGATGTTAGTAAAATCCTCACACTTTCTGGAAGAAATTGCAAATATATTACCTACATTCAATTCAACAAGACTCAATACGGTGTTAGCATGGTTACAACTAAGACGATATTGAATGGCTAGTAATTCATAGTTGTAAAAACATTATCATAAACAAGAAACGTCTTGCTTGCTTGTCCACCAAATCATCTTCATGAATAATTTTTTTTTATTAACCATAAAAGCATCACACTTAAATTTTTTTTTTTTTGTATATGTACTTTTTGCTAACAAGATTGCTAAAAATCAATTTTCTTGTAGGGCATGTATTCCAAAAATGCTTATATGTGCCCGGGTGCACTTAGGTTCGGTGCACTCAGGTACATGTAACCCTTTTTTTTTATTATTTTTTATAAAATTATTAATTTGAGTATATTTAACATGTGTATCAATTTTTAACTTTTTTTAGAGAATTTTAGATTTTTAAAAATTAGTTGCATTTTAGTAATTTTAAATTACTAAAAATATTATTGATTTTTAAAAATTCAAAAAAATATTTAAAATTTTTCAAAAATAGTAAAAATTAATACACATATTAAATAGATTAACAACTGTGTAAAAAATTTGTAATCGGGTTAAAAAAAAAGTCTTTGTAACGTAACCTTTTATTAAAAACCTACCAGTTAAATTGTATATATCTTATCAAGACACGACACCAAATCTAAAGAAGCAATTTCCCTGGATATTCTAATATTTAATGAGTTGAAAAAAGTTCAGTAAAATTTTTGTTTTTATAGGTCATGAGACATATACGCTCACAAACATTAATTATGCATTAAAAAAACTGAAAATCATTGAAGCCTATTTGAATTTCTGACTGAACTTAAAAGACATAGCAGACATTTAAACCATTTTCACTTCTGTACAGCAGAGTAAAAACTAGAAAGGAAATTAAATGTATTAAACTATTTTTTCTTTTATAAGACAAGGCAGCCACATTTATGTCCGAAATCAAATAATCCAGATATTCATAATTCTCTTGTTACTTTACATTATGGGGAATAATTTAAAATAATGGCTTGTACAAATGATTTTTTATAAAATTTTAAGGTTTTTTAACATCTAAACATTTAAAGCATAAATTAATGTATGTATAATCATGATATCAAAAATTATCTGATTAAAAACTTATACGTTATAAATATTTAACATTATTAAGGGTGAACATGAAACGTTTAAAATTTGAAAACAAAAGATGTGTTTTGGAAGTAATAAAACTTTTAGATGAAAATTTGTTGGTCCATAAACTTTTGAAACGAGAGAAAATAATATGACATAATAGGTATAATAACAATGAACAAAAATAACCCTATTTTTTTTATTTCATACACACCTAAAGTGGAGAAAATAATGAAATTTTTTGATTTTTTAAAGAGAAGAATTTTGAATTTGACATAGTGGAATGGGACATGAGAATGGGAATGCTTAAATAATGGTAAAGAAAAGTGTAAAATTATTATGAGTACTTTGAAAATGATAAAACTTTTGAATGAAATTTTTTTAATGTAAAAAATATTAAAATGATATAAAATAATATGATATAATATGGGTAATGATAACAAGTAAAGAGAATAAAGTTAAAATAAAGATGTTATTTGCACAAGTAATTGTATATAAATAATTGAAAATAAGATAATTATATAAGAAAATGTAAATAAATAATTAAAAATAAGATAATAGTAAATAGCGAATAGTTTTAGATTAATTTTTAAATTTTTTTTTAATACACCCTGTGAGAATCACAAGAAAAAAAAGTGTATAAACTTAGATTGAAAAAAATGTGATTATGAAGATTCTGAAATGGGTGTTTGTATACTTAGCACAGTTGGCTACACCAACTTTTCAAATCAAAAATTTTAAATTTAATTTTTTTTATTATCTACAACTATGTTATCTTTTAAATTATTTTTTTATATCTTTGTATACAACCACCTTACATTTTAATCATTTTGCATAACCTATTTATTTTGTCTTTAAGGTGTTTATTTATATAAAAAACATTTTAAATTAATACTGTTCAATGTAAAACTTTTCATTATCTGCAACTACTTTTTAAATTATTTTTCACTTTTTCATATACAACTATTTTATTTTTAATCATTTCTATATAAGTACTCATACATTTAACACGTCGATTTTAATTTATTTTCATTACTACTCATTACTATTCATATTTTCTTTTATTTCAAAATTTTTTCTAAAGTTTTATCACCTTGTGCTTGGGAAAGCATAAAATTTTTAAAAACAAAATTTTTCACTTGTTATAGTTATCGTATTTTTAATTATTTTTTACATATTTCTAGGAAACTACCATACATTTTTATCATTTCTATACAACAACTTATATAATTAACATATCCATTTTAACTCCTTATCATTACTCTTATCATATCATATTATTTTTTTACTAATTTAAAAACTTTTACTTGAAAAAATTTTCAATTGAAATTTTATCACTTACCAATCTGTACTAAACAATATTTGATGAATGATCCTGTTAGCCCATGCTAATTAAATGCCCCACTTAGCCCACCTTAAAAATTCTATTTAAAACAAAATTTTGTTACTTTTTTTTTCATACACTTGTTTATCTAAGTGTATTTAATATATAAATTACGTTTTAAAATTTTTGAATATATGTATATATTTTTAAAAATTTTAAAAAATAAGAGTATTTTAAATACATATATACACATAGATGTTTAAAAATCTTAAAAAATAGATAAACATATTCAAAAATGGTAAAATTTGGTCCATATATTAAATATACTTAGATAAACAAGTGCATAATTTTTTTAAAAAAAATTATTGTAAATAAATTTTTTAAGATGAGCTAAGTGAAACATATACTTAACACAGAGTGTGTTTGTTAATAAGTAAAATTTGTCAAGTTAAAATTTTTTTGGGTGTGTTTGGCAATTAATAAAAAATGTAAAGTTAAAACTTTTCGATCTAAAACTTTTTACTCTTCACAACTATCACACTTTTTAATCATGTTTTCACATTTTCTTATACAACCACCATACTTTTCAATCATTTCTACACAACTAACATATCTATTTTAATTTTATTATCTTTACTACTCATCATTACCCCTATCATATCACATCATTTGACAACTTTTATTCTCCAAAAATTTTCATTAAAAGTTTTATTCATTCCCAAACACACCTTTGACAAGTGATAAAAAATGTAAAGTCAATCTAAAACTTTTCACTCTCTACAACTATCATATTTTTTAATTATTTTTTTACATTTTTCTATACAACTACCCTACTTTTCAATCATTTCTACACGACTATCTATATAACTAACCTATCTATTTTAACGTTATCCTCTTTACTACTCATCATTACGCCTATCATATCACATCATTTGATAACTTTTATTCTCCAAAATTTTTCATCAAAAGTTTTATTCCTTACCAAACACACCCTTGATCTGAAACTTTTTCACTTTCAATAACTACTCTATTTTTAAATCATTTATTCACAATTTTCTATACAACTACCATAATGTTTAATCATTTCTACACAACTACCAACACAATTAACCTATCTATTTCAACTTTATCTTATTTATTCCTCATCATTACCCCTATCATATTACATTATTTGACAACTTATACTTTTTACAACTTTTTATCACAAGTTTTTTCCATTAAACACCAAAAGCGAATTACTCGTCGAAAATATTTGCAAGAGATCTTTAAATCCGAGATGGCGACGCATCGCTGCCATCTTTTGCCTGCATATGTACGACTAAATCTACACAGAATCCAGCGTTAAAAAAGAAGAAACAAGAATCCAACAGTTAAAACAGGCGTTCCGGTTCTAGTCTTTGATGGTAGAAATAATTCATTTTTTCCCCAGATACTTACGGGGTCCAAAAATTCAATAATATATGTTCGGACTTGGAAATGTTCCGCGCATGAAATGTTACGGGCAAGCAGAGTAAACGGACAAAAGAGATGGGACTGGCCTTTTCTCTCTCATTCTCTCTCTCCTCCCTCTTTTCAAATCAGAGGATCTAGGATTTGATTTGCCCGGGATTTGATGTCCCTGTCTTGAAGCAAACGCCATGACAAAAACGGCCCAACAACACACATTTTGCAACATTCTCTTCCCCACACCCCTCTCCCAGCACCATCATCTCGGCTTCTTCAAATCCCTTTTTTTTTTTCCCTTTCTTTTTATTCCCATCTTTTGGTTTTGCTAGCTCTTAAGTTCCAATACAGTAGAGATTGTTTATTGGTATTCTTTAGTAATATTTTCATTGGTTTTTTGGAGGGGGGGTCCCGGTGGAGGGGTGTGATGAAGAAAGATGTGAAGAGGCTTTTAACATCTGAGCTCTTGGTGGTGTTTTTGTTGTCTTCTCTTGGTGGGGAGGTGGTTTCGAATTTTGGTTGGGTTGTTCTGGTTCTAGTGGGTTGGTTTTGGGGCTGGGCCATTTTGAAGAGGGGTTGGAGAGAGATGATGAGGATTCGGAGAAGATGGTCTGATTTCAAGATGGGTGAATATCATCTCATTGATTTCCTTTTTCGCAGCAGAGAAGGTAATTTTTATCCTCTACTTTTAATTACAATTTTCTCTGTTTTACTGTCATTTTTCGTTGATTCATTCCATCAATTATGTGGACCATGATTTGGATGGTCTATCTATCTAAATTCCATGCAATATGTCATCTGTCTACTAATTACTAATTGGGGGGGATAGGATTAGAGCACTCCATATCCAATATTATTGGAGGTCATCCATTTTATTTTTTACCCATTTGCTGAATGTTCTTAATCTCATCTTTATGGCCACATGATTCTAGCATTACACCGGCCATGTAACTTCATCAGGTTATGGCTATAAACAAGATAAGAGGCTCTCCACAACAAGGATCTCAGCATGCCCGAGATTGAAGCTAAGCTAGTAAGCTTAGCTCAGGTAAATGTTGGGCATTGTCTATTGAAAAGACTAGTCGTTTTAAAGCTCGGACAAGCCCGGTTCTTAAAGGATGGATTTGGATAATTGACCACGGTAAAATACCCAAAAATAAAAGAAGAAAATGATGTCAGGAGAATAAGAGATAATGTAATTAGTTATAAAATGATTAAAATAAAATAAATAAGTTCTTTGAGTAAAAGGATGAGAAAATATGGTTGGTGGGGTTGCGAGATTTTCTGTTGACACGATTGAGATGGCCACCCTCTGGTGGTTCATATGGTAGGCCCCATTCGCATACACGTGTCTATATGGATGGTGGAACTGCTGGCAAGAATGACATTCTAGTAATTTTGTAAGGCATCTTCACCAAATCCCCATTTATTTCGTTTACCCGAATTTGGATAATTTTGCCACTTTGATTCTAGTGGGAGTGCATGGGCAGGTGGTTAGCTCGATCTTCAATTCCATGGCTTTCTGATCGTCCTACCTACACTTGCTTTTACGCAACTATAAATTCATTGACATGGGAAGAAGGATATTTAGCTTTATAGTGGTGTCTTGTGACTATTCACTGCATCTATTTAATGGCCATCCCCAGCATTTACACCGTCTGACTACTATAGAAATATAGAGTAGGGTCATTTCTGGGTTATGATATATTGGTCCGGCCCTGGCCCGGCCAAATCTACCAAACACTGTATGACATCACGAAAGAAGCCTAGGATATCTATTATTTTTTTTAGGATGCTTCTATGAAACCTTTTCTTATAATTCCCTCCATTTTCAAAATTTAGATGATCGTTGAAAAATCCATTTTGTCTATTTTGTTTAGCGTCACTTGTGTTATTATGGAAACTCTTTCATTTGTTCAATATTACTGTATATGGGCCCCATCTACAAGTAATAAAATGATTTAATGCTAAAAATTAATTTTTAAGTAGTATTTCAACATTTAAACCATATAAAATATTATTATTATATGGATAAATGATTTTATAAAGTCTTAGTACATTCCAAAATATATATGAATAAATTTAAACATTTTTCCTAATTTACTCATGAATGTACTTATTTTTGAGCAAATGTGGCCTATGTATATATTGGATTTGGACAAAATTTAGTTTTATAACTAAACAAAATATGTTAAATACAATGAATAGAATAAATTTTTCATCAAATATTAAAATTTTAAAATTTGAGTCACATGGAAACTCTTTTATGTAATCTAATTATATAAAAGCAGACCTTTTTTCATGAGAACCTAGATTATCACTTTAGCTCTATATTGAAATTAGGATTAGGATCTTACTCACTCACACAGATGTCATACCACTTGGCTATGCTAGTGTTGATAGCTTAGAATAATTTTAATATTACTGATATAATGTAAAAAGATATTTTAGTTGTTGGTTTTATTTACTCTTTATTCCCATGTTATTTTAGGATGTGTTTGTTGGATAAAAGTTTTTGAATAGTAAGAAAGTGATATGATATGATGATGGTGATGATGAACGGTAAAGAAAATGAAGTTAAAGTAAATAGGTTAGTTGTATAGGTAGTATATAAATAATTAAAAAGTTAGGCTTTTTTAATAAATAAAAAAATAAGGTAGTTGAATAAAAAAATATAAAGAAATGATTAAAAAATACAGTAATTATGCAGAGCCAAAAGTTATAGATTAAAAATTTTTTATTTGAAAAGTTTTTATGGTATCCAAACATGCTCTTAATTTGATCATTATGCTTGCAGTTTTCATGGTATAGAAATGATGTTAAACATAAAACTAGATTTTATCAAAACATTTTATTTTGCTTCATTCTTCAAACTTACTTAAGGTCAGGTTCAGATGCCTTTGAATGGAAGACAATCTTTGCAAATTAACTTTAGAATCAATTAATCAATAGCGTTAAACTAAGGCTATATTTGTTTTCAACTAATGAATTTTTAGGGGATGGAGTATCGACAAGATACGTTTACGCTTTTTATTTTTTTTATTTTTTTAATCTTAGGAAATCATTGCTGCCTTTAAGCATCTGCGGCTTTTTTTAAAAAAAATTCCGTGATCTCAAATTTAAGTAAAAAAACCAACGAATAATTGCATTTCAGTAGCTTTTCGAAACTTTATTGCTTAAGAAGTAAAAATTATACAAGGGAAACATTATTGTTTAAAAAGTAAAAACTATAAAAGGAAAACCATTTTCTTTTAATTCTAGTCGGAGTAAGCTCTTATCAGAATAAATTAGTAATAAATGGATTTAACCGTCTATATTTTGCCACAAATGTAAGGTTATTTTAAAGTAGTGACATTTGCTTAAATACAAGTAATTTTCGCATTTTTAAACTGAAAGTAATATTTGCATTGATTTATGTTTACTGCAAAATGACGGCTACAAATACTAGATGCAGCCAATTTAAATTTGGCGGCAAGAACGGTGTCTGAGTTTATAGACTTTTGTTAGCGTTAGTTATGTGTTTTTCAATTTCAATCGTGCATACGTGCATGGAATGCGGCGAGTATTTTTTGTTAGCGTTAGTTATGTGTTTTTCAATTTCAATCGTGCATACGTGCATGGAATGCGGCGAGTATTTTCTTTTGGTTTCAATCGTGCATACGTGCATGGAATGCGGCGAGTATTTTCTTTTGGGGTTGGGGTTGGGGTTGGGGTTGGGTGGAGGTGGTGACGACGTTGGCGGGCTGAGAAGCTCGATGGGCCGAACGGCTCAGCCCGCAAGCCGAATTCGCACGTGAAACCTCGTATTTCGCCTCCTCATGCGGGATTTCGTGCCGATTCTACCCTCGGTTAAAAAAACGGGTTTTACGGTAAGCACCCGCAAGTAAAATTACGGGAATCTTGCGGGAGCGCCCCTCCTGTTTTGGAAACTGACGGTTTCAGTTGCTTTTCTTCGTCTCAGGTGTCCCATTGCCGGAAATGAAGCGTGAATTAATTGCCAAGGCATCTTTAAATTGGAGTCTTGGGTCGGAGAGCAGCTGCATTTCTATCTCCACTAGCCTGCTGTCGCGGGTGGCGCCGCGGGAGGATTCTAGCCAAAGCATCATGGATTCTAGGGGGAGGGATATTGTCCCTCCGGCAGGCCACGGAGCTTCGACCGCAGCTGGCAGGATCTTACTAGTTGAAGATATAGAGATCAACAGGGTACGCCTTGGAAGGTTCTTGCTTATCGCTGGTTATGTATATAGGAAATTGGCTATGGCTGCAACCATGTGTTGGTGATTATTCTCTAGTCCCAATATATATAGAATTCGTTTTGGTTCTTGCTTTTGAAACTGATGCAAATTTATAGGTGGATGGCATGAGTTGCAAGAACCATTCCTGTTTCACAAACGCACATTTTCTTGCTTAACAAAATTACCATCCATTGTATGATAGTCCTGGTCCTAACAGGAAAGACGGGGTGGTCAAGCCGAACTGGTTGTTGGGAATAGTTTGGTGTTGCCCGTCGGCTCCATTTTTGTCTGGGCCCTAAGGTCGGATTATCCTATCCATTGGCCCAATGGTAGGGGGTGTTTTGGCTTGCAAAATGGGTGCATGGCACACCCACTCGAGGTTAATTTGCGTTAGTGAAATTATCACAGAAATTGTTTAATTGATCAGGCTTTGGCTTTATGCGCTTCATTTGTCTTCCTCAAACTGGTTTTGGTTTTACACGAATACCAACAACTAACGGTGCAACAAACCTTGCAGATATTGCTGAGGAAACTATTCCAAGACCTTAACTTCCTGTTGGAGGAAGCCGAAAATGGGCAAATCGCAGTTGATTACTTCAAGCAAGGGAAGAGTTACGATCTTGTTCTGATGGACAAGGAAATGCCAGTTATGGACGGCCATGAGGTGGGTCATATATGCTTTCACATTCCCACCCGTATATAGTTGTGGCAATGCAGTTATGTTAGCTCGCATCTACCGGGACCCACTGCTTGGATCGTCTTTTTTCTCATGTATCTATCTTTGTGGTCCGACCCCACATGGGTGGAAAACAGCTTACGATGATGATCATCGTCAATCTATTGTGGGAGTTGATTACTTTAATTTGCGTGATGCTGTTTGAGATGTTTTCCTTCCATAAATCAAAACAATTCTGTATGTGTGAATTTCTTGCGGCAGGCAACAAGGCAGCTACGGTCGCTCGGAGTAAAGACTCCAATCATTGCTTTGACTGGCAACAGCTTACAATCTGATAAAGATATGTTCTTCCAGGCAGGAGCTGATGAATTCCGGAGCAAGGTGTTATAATTATTTCTTGGTTTTCCTGCTCCCACCAATATATACAATTCATTGCGAGCAATAGCAGAAAGGAGGAAAATTAATGAAATGATGAATATTGCTAATGATATGATGGTGGTGTTTGCATGCATGCAGCCACTATCAAGAGCGGAGCTGGTTCGGCTGCTTGCAAGATACGTCGGTTTGGAGAGCCCACGGCAGCAATAACGTGTTGCATGCGCTTATTAGAATTCATATACAAGCTGGTAATATCGTTGTACACGTTATTCCATGTAAATAACTGGGTTCATAGTTGATGTGGGTTTTGTTGCAAGTGGGGCAAATTAAGCCGGGTTTCAATAATGGGCAAGGAACACGCAGCAGCATGGACATATATCGGATGTCCATACATCCTCTTATTATTATTTTTTTCAATTTAGATAATGATATTTTCCTAATCTAAACCATTTACGATGTTCAGCCGCTTGCACTTACTAGGATTTACAGATTACGTGTATTTGAAATTATACTACATGCACTAGTTTCGAAAAAAAAAAAATATCGGTCATATATTCAGCCTCAAAAGATGCTGAATTTTGACTACTTTTGAGTCTTCAGTGAAAGTATTTTTTTGGTGCTGAGACAAAACCAGTGATATCAATTATAAGTAAGGTTAATGATTTAGATTTGAAAAAAAAAAAAAATAGACAGGGGGTTGGACGGACTTCTCCGTGGCGCAGCGGTGTAATATTGAATAGTTTTCCTTTTATAATTAATTCATCATCTTTTTACCCCGAGGCGTCCAGTTCAGCCTCAAAGCAAATGCATGCAGATTATTAGATGTAACCGACAATAGTTTCGACGCATATTCCATGTTCGATATCTAAGTAATGTGGGGATGGAAATTACTTGAGCGGAGAACTGAATGCAACTCTTACAAGACCTAATCATGTGATATATCCCTCAAGTGTAGTCGTTCTCGTGTAACAAAGGAATCTGAATTTGTAGAACAAGATTTCCACCTTAACGGTCTCCAAGAGTTACTCTAATTACGATACCTAAATCCGTGGGGATGAATTATTAATCTAATTAATTGATAATCTGAATTTGTGGGATGCAAATCAATTACGGAAAACAGAATGCAAATCTTAGAGTCCAACAAATTAGCTGTTGAGCATCGTGGGATATATAACAAAATAATCTGAATTTGCATAACAAGATTTCCACCTCAATTACCACTCTCCAAGAGTTGCTCTACTAGTAAATGGAGTTGCTAGCACAATGATGTCATTAATTTTGTCGCGATCGATCGGATAACTATTGTTTCACGTGCTTCCTATGCTGTTACATATTTTCATTCTTGCAGGTGGATGTCACGTACCTATTACGGTATTAGCAACAACTCACGGGTGCATGTGCATCCCAAGAATGAAATCACAGGTGGATGTTATTATATATTTTTTATATTATATTGGCCATGTAGCGGTGGAAATTTTGCTAATTCATTGCTGACTAGCTGGAGAGTTCACTTTTAACATAGATTTTCTACTTTTTAACGAAAATTTTAATAATTCACCAGAGGTAAATCCAAAAATGTTTAATAATACGAAAATTTCGTATTCTTCATTAAATTTTTTTTTTTTCAATGAGACGATAACAACAAGTTTAGATATCGCTATAAAATTTTATTGCAAAAGCATTTCTTGTATTATATAAAAAAAATTACCAATGGACCTGTTTTTACCAAAAAAAGTTAGCTTTATAAATAGATTAAAATGAAACAAATATAACATTTTTTAATTTGTGGAATATTAGTTCAGGCACGGGTTGGTTCACGTCCTTGAGCCAAGTTCAGTTTTGGTAGGAACCTGCAACGCATGAACTCATCATTGAAATGAATTGCGAAATTTACTAAGGTGTGCTTTGCATTTCAAATTTAAAAAAAAAAAAAAAGAAAGAAAGAAAAGAAATTAAATCGGTGGAACCCAGTTTTACGCACGGCCAACTAATCGGTTCAATCAAAACCAAAAATTTAGTTGGACAACCAAAACATTTGGATGGGTTCCCTCAAGACAAGAGCCAACTAAAAGCCCAAGCCTGTGAAGTCCCTTGCACCATCTGGGCCTATTTGCCGTTGCAAGTAAATCAATGATAATAATGATAGTTTTTAACTTCTATGATCATTTTTTTAAAAGAAAATTTGTGTCTTAAATTCCATTTGGCTTTTCTCCCAAAAAAATCTTGGGTTTCGAACTTAAATAATCGGGGAAAAATATTAAATTTTTTTTTTACAGATGCCTCAGCCAGCCTCACTTAGATTTTTCAGTTATGAAATTTAATTTTTAAATTTATTTAGTATTTTATTTTTAGTTTTAAGATCAAGAAAAAGGGCAAATTGTTGTTGAAGATTGCTGTCCTTAAGCGCTAAACACTCGTGCGCCATCCGCATAACGGCCTGTTTGACCGAGTATCATGTCTATGCAATATGCATCGGTGGTGAAAACAATTTTGAAAGTATATGTATGAGACTTCCATGCGTCCCACCCTTAGATTCAATTTTTTTTATATAAATATATAAAGTTAGTTGTGCTTAATCTATAAATCAAGTTTTACTAATTCTGAATATTTTAAAGTATTTTTTATTTTTAAACACAGCGGTATTTTTGTAATTTACTGCATCCAAAAAATAACGAAAATGCTACTGTGTTTAAAAATCAACAAAAATAATTTAAAAATTCAAATTTAGTAAAACTTAATTTATAGCAACTAAGTTTATATGTTTATAAAAAAAAATTAGTTTGACGGTATGGGATCACAGCTCAATTATAAATACTGCGTTCAATAGAAAACACTCGAATGATAGTAAAGTCTTTGCATTGCGTGAAACAAATACCGGCGTGAGATTTTGCTGCGTATGGCAGCTAGGCATGCGCGTATGGCTCGTTCCTGCAACAATACGTCATCCATGCGCGTGCGACATCCGCTTCAACGCATTATAAAATCGATTGGCCAAATAATGGGGAATGGGCAGGAACATAGAAGAATTAATTGTAGTGACGTATGACATTGAAGAAGTGGGCATTGGAAGTTTGGATTATTTAGTAGAAACACGCATGGAATACAATGGTGTTGTGGGGGGCTGAAATGAAGCTTCAAAGGCAATTATTCACCAAGGCTGCCGTATTGTTTGTTGGGTAGAGTGGTGTCTACGTTGAAATCACGATGGCTAATCGGGTGGCCCACACACGCAGCCGTGACAGCTGGACAGGATGGAGTGCTTTTGTTGAGCTTGAAACATGTCGGGCGTTGCACCCTTTTCCGGCACCAAACACGTAATGTCGCTCATGTACGTGCAACTAACATTGTTGTAACTAGAAAGCTATTTCACAGCGGCCACCACGTTCGGGCGCTTCATAAACAGTCCATCTCTCCTCTGCGATAATAGAAATGTGGATTTCCCAGCGGTAAGCGAAAGGAGATAACTATGTATTTTGTTTTTATTTATAATTTTTCTGCTGTCACTTCACCTTTGAGCAACCAAACTTCTAAATTTATGAATTAATTTTGGCCGAATGTTTGGCCAGAGGAAAAAGAAAGGGAGCAGGGAAGAAAAATTGAATAGCTAAAAAAGAGTAAATGATAATGTCACGTTAGATTAAGAAATAAAATGTAGATTATTTATGAATCTAATACAGGAGAGAAAGCATATAGTTAAAGAGATATACAAAGGGGCAACCTTTTTTGCTCCTTAGTTAAGGTGCTATTTAGTACAATTTATTTAATTATGAGGCTGAGTTTTATGAAAATCAAATGTATACATAAGCCTTGTCTAAATAGGTATAAGATAAACGTAATATACTTATTTGATTTATACATTAATTTAAAGCTATTAACGCAACATTTAATCCACCTAAATCATTGTTCTTACATAGATATTAATTTTATAAATTATTCTAACATTGTTATAAATCTACAAATGAAACTAATTGTTTCATAATTTACATTATTATATGTATTTTTTTTATGGATAGTGCACCATACCCTGTTGGTTAAAATTAGGTTCTGACCTTATTCAAAAAAAAGGTGCTGATCCAACGTGGTTTACCGCATAGGATCAATGCCCATAAACCTCATGACTGCGAAAAATCCTGCACCAATCTAAATATCTAATAACTCTAATTGCCAGCCGCACGACTAATATGCGGTTGAAAATGATGAGAACCGTATTCAGAGAACGACTACAGACTTCAAAAAGGAAAATTTCAATGATTTTCTCCATTTCGGTGATATAACTAACGGGAAGTGTCAGAATGGGCGGTGGCGTGTTCAGATGCGGGGTAATCCCACCAACACCACACACATGCAATTCCGTGTGGCACGTGCCACTGAAATTTCGCCGGCACTAATAATACGGTGACTAATATCTGACTGGTTGCCCTTATCCTTAACCCGGAAATAGTAGGCCCATTGATCCACTGCAGCTGCTTGAAATCTAAGCATGGATAAATTGCATTTTAGCTTACGTGCTTCGGTATTTTGCAAGATAAATCCTATGAATCTCAAAATTTCACAAAAATCGGCTACAGGCTAGATGAAAAAAGGAAATGTCCTTTTAAACCCTTTTTGCGTCAACTGTGGGTTATTGTATAAAAATTTGAAATTACGTGGTCTGTTTTCAAAATGGCAAGACATGCTCACTAAAATGTAAATTATGAAAATCTTTAGGCCTTGTTTTGCAAAAATCGCGACTAATTCTCAAGAGCTTGGCCAGCCGCACACGTGCGAAAGGCTTTATTAGTTGGAGCCACTCGTGGCAACCGATGATCATTTAATACACATCCGCCCGCCATTATAGCTGGGCCACAGAACGAGTGAATGACACAGAACGTACCACATTCCGACGACCCAACTCTTTTAAAATAAATTAATAATAGTAAAAAGGAAAAGGAGGAAATTAAGAAATATCCGGATCGATAATCGATTGAACCCCATTTCTCATGGGTTTGTGCCAGTCGTGGCAGTTGGCCCACTTCGCCCAAACCAGGGGCGAAATGACAAAGATTAGATGCCACGGTATTCGAGGAATGGTAAGAGTCAGAAAAAAGAAGGGAGAAATGGCAAGGGCGAAGTTGGCCACGTGAATGTAGGAGGACAAGCTCTCGTGTATAGCTCATTCCTAGCTGTATTTTTTCGTACCATCTTCTCCTCATCCCTGCCATTATTTCAGCGATCCAACCTCGCCGTGCATCATGCGTCCTGGCCCCATGGCCCGCGTTTTTGTTTTCAACCTCACTTGCTGTAGCTGTACGTATGAAATTTGCATCATGAACAAAGGCCTATCTTCCGGTCTCGAATATAAGAACTTTGGCCGATGAACGCAATTTAACAAGAAGGGATTATATTGAGAGAGGATGATCATGTCAAAATAAATCAAAAGTTTTAAAATAATTTTCAAATTTCTGTTAAGGATTATATAATTTTTGAATTGATCCCACCCAAGTGGTGTCTGCTTTTACGCCATATTCAGATGGCTTGGAAGTTGGAAGTTGGAACCGTTTCCGGCTGATAAGCCACATTGGATCTTCCGTCTATCGCAATAAACGGAGGGTGTATATATGATCTGACAGCACGCCCGCCATTTTCAGCTGTTACTCGGCAAATGACCCTTGCTAATTATTATGCCTACATAGTTAAATACTTTAATTTTTTTTTAAATTAAGCATGCATCGTGAGTCATGATCCACGACATCTATATATAATGTCATTTTTCTTACGAGCCCCGGTGTAATTTGCAACCTTGTACGTTTCTTAAAATTTTAATATTCTTTTTAAAATTCAGGTCATGCATTGTGCTTAAAAATATTTGTTTAGCCTAACTATAACAAATCTACTTGATGGAAACTTTTATAATTTGCAATGTAAATAGCGTAATCATAAAACCCCCATGTATTTAGATTTATTGTGGATTATATACAAATTTAGTTATAATAATTTTATGTTATAAAAATATTTATAGATAATAATATCACGAGTGGCTTTAATTTAAAAAAAAATTTAATTGGAAAATAGAGCACCCAGCATCAAAGGGGAAATGCCGCCATATAATCAGAATTAACATGAAATGAAATCTTTTTTAGTACTTTTTATTAGGATTTATACAATATAATAATTGACATGATAATTAAATATATTCACAACTCTCACAACATTTTTTGCTGCAACCACCACCACTAAGAGTGTGTTTGTCAATTGATAGAAAATGTTAAGTTAAAACTTTTCCATTTAAAACTTTTCATACTCCACAATTATCATATTTTTAAATTATTTTTTTACATTTTCTTATACAACTACCCTACTTTTCAATCATTTCTACACAACTATCCAAACAACTAACCTATCTATTTTAACTTTATCCTCTTTACTAGTCATCGTTATCCCTATCATATCATATCATTTGACAACTTTTACTCTCTAAAATTTTTCATTAAAAATTTTATTTATTACCAAACACACCTTAAGAAAAATTTGCATGAAACCTCGGTCCGTATTGGAAAAATTGTAAAATCCCCGTCAGAAAGACTTTAAAATCACCCTTCATTGTGATTTAAACCCGCGATCTTGACTCAGTGTCTGTGGCTTTTCCCACCGTCATGGCATCTTTTTTAGTGCCTAGAATAGCATACATGATGAGCGGGCATTATATCCCAGCATGATCACGTGATTGTAAATTCTTTTTATCCTTCCCGCACTGATCACCATGTAGATTGAATACAGCGCCTGTGCAAAAATAAGATCTGGACTGTCCAATCCAGATAAACGGCTCAGATTATCCACATGCCATCGCCCGTCGTACCGAAGATGAGCGCAGAACGTTGTCCTCGAGCGCCGAGCGCACGATATAATACTCGCAAGAGGACGTCGGTTGATACGCGGGCCCTCGGAATTGCTAGGGAGACTTGTCGGGGACCCAGACCCACTTTGTCTCTTAACATGAGAACGGCGTCGATATTTTTGTTTGATTGGACCCTTTGCATATTGTTGTTTTGAATCATACGAATGGATTTTTCGGCTTTCCAACTGCCCAAGATATAAATTTATTTTTCTCTTTGCCAAAAACATATCTCCAACCACCCCTTCATGCAGAAATGTTCGTAATCCACTAATCTTATTGTCTTCAGTCAAATCGTTGGTGAAAATGCACCACTGGGGTACTGGTGTGGATTATTGAAAATGTGCCCCAGTTTCGGAAAAGCCGTCAGAGCGACCCATTGGCTGCTCGGGAGAAGCTTTCATACGCCGCCCGCGTGCATGAATAATGACCACGATGATCAGGGTTTCAGGAGTCAGGACCAGCTAATTATCCGAAATTACCAAAACCATATCCGCAAGTCCCAAATTTTTCGAGCAACTCAAGCTTCAGCCGTAGAATTTCGAGATCCCTCAAGCTTCAGTCTAATTGCAACGACCATGCTTGCTAGCAGCACCGATATGAAATCCGCACCCAGCGGGGTATTATCCATTCTTACCCGAGTAAAAAACATAGGTGTCGGCACTCGGCATGCATGAGGAATCTGGATAATGAGTTAGTAAATCTATAGTTAGATTGATAATTTACAAACTCCACAGATATACATTTTATTTTTTTATTTTCTATAGATGTCATGTACTCCGTGTGAAATTTGTCATTTTAAAATTTTATTTAGTATTTTTTTATTAGTATATAATTACATATATTTCAACACATATTATATTGAAGAGATGAGACATTCTTATAAATTTGGGGACACACATAACATCTTAAAGAAATCTGAAAACACAGCTCTATGAAAGAATTTGAAAGACACAACTTCCAACAACCAACTAAGAGACCACCTGCTCCACACCTCCTCCACCCGGGAGACCATCTGCTCCCACACCTATTTTTAGGGGCCGAAATTCCGAATGGAATTCGAACCCACACCGACCGCGCAACGCCAATTTGCACCGCAGTTGATGATCAACCGAGCTAGCCTCGGTTGGTTTTTATTTAGTATTTTAGATGTTCAAAATAATGCTTTCATTTTAAAAATAAAATAAACTAAATAAAATTTAAATTTTTTTGAAAAAAATTCACATCGTAACATTCTAGGTAAAGCCATCTACAAAATAATTAAAAAATATATTTTTTGCGCGCATGAAAATGCCGATTTGCGGGCAGCGGTGTGAGATAAAGAGTACAGACCCATAAAATTTTATATATCAATTTTAAACCCATTCCTTAAAATTTATTCTAGCTTTTCAAATCAGGCAGCTGTAATTTAAACCCATCCATTAAATTCCATCCAGGCCTTTTTTTTAAAAAATAAATATATTAATTTTCCATTAGCTTAAAACCCATTAAAAGGAGTTGTGAGATAAAAATCCTGTGGGAAGTCCGTTCAGAAACAGAGCATTTATTTATAATCAGCGCCGACCAAATTAGACGGTCGTCATCAGTATTTTACTCCTAATTTCTTCTAGATAATCAGCCTCATTTTACTCCATATTTCTTCTATATAATACCTTCCTAGCCGAGGCGCTCTCTCTCTCTCTCTCTCTCTCATGGCTTTGCAAAACGGAAACAGTGGCAATGGCCTCGTCATCAGCTTCGGCGAGATGCTCATTGACTTCGTGCCCACCGTCTCCGGCGTCTCCCTAGCCGAAGCCCCCGGATTTCTCAAGGCACCCGGCGGCGCCCCCGCCAACGTCGCCATCGCCGTCGCTCGCCTAGGAGGCCGATCCGCCTTCGTCGGCAAGCTCGGCGACGATGAGTTCGGCCACATGCTGGCCGGCATCCTCAAGGAGAACGGCGTCTCCACCGAAGGCGTCCTCTTCGACACGGGCGCCCGCACCGCCCTTGCCTTCGTCACCCTCCGCTCCGACGGCGAGCGCGAGTTCATGTTCTACCGCAACCCCAGCGCCGACATGCTCCTCAAGGACTCTGAGCTCAACCTCGAGCAGATCCGATCGGTAAGTGAGTTTCGAAATCTCATGGATTTTTTTTTCTGAAGAGATCTTGCTAACGTATGGGATTACAGGCGAAAATTTTCCATTACGGGTCGATCAGCTTGATCACGGAGCCTTGCAGATCCGCCCATCTGCATGCTATTAATGTGGCCAAGGACGCCGGCGCATTGCTGTCGTACGATCCCAACCTGAGGCTGCCGCTGTGGCCGTCGGCAGAGGAAGCACGCGAGCACATCATGAGCATATGGGAGAAGGCGGACATCATCAAGGTCAGCGACAATGAGCTTGAATTTCTGACTGGGCAACAGAATCTCACCGACGAGGTTGCTCTGTCGCTGTGGCATTCGGGGCTGAAGCTCATGATGGTGACATTTGGGGAGAAGGGATGCAAATACTACACAAAGGTGAGGAGAGAGGGGATCTAATTTGAAATCTTCCTCTTTTTGATCCGATCCAAAGATAGATCCAAACAGCTTGGAGAATCGGTGATTCTAACCTTCTTCTACACTTTTTTTCCCCTTGCCTGGGTTTGGTAAGAAATGACATGAAAGTTTGACTAAAACAGTGCATCGGTGGGATGGATGGGTTGTTGGGACTTTCTGCTGTGGATCTGATATTGATGTGGCCCACCACATTGACGGATGGATAATCAGATCGCATACTATAATTTTACGATCTGAATAGCACGATGATTTAAACGTTCTCTTCTTCTGTAGCTAATCTGTTTTTGGAAATGCAGCACTTCCGAGGGAGCGTGGACGCATTCAGCGTAAAAACCATAGATACGACTGGGGCTGGCGACGCGTTTATTGGTGCCGTGTTGGGCAAGCTTGTCAATGATCTGTCAGTGATTGAGGTAACTGAAAAATGAATGGCTGACTGTCGTCAGTCGTCCGTTTGGTGCTGGGAATCATTAATCATGTGATGTTGATTTGCAGGACGAGGCGAGGCTGAGAGACCTGTTGACATTTGCAAATGCATGCGGAGCGATTACCACTACCAAGAAAGGAGCAATCCCGGCATTGCCGACTGAAGCCGATGCCCTCAAACTTGTGAAAGGGGCATAAGACAGCTTTTTTCTTTTCTTTTTTCTCTACTGTTTCAATTTTAATTTTAATTTTGATTTTTTTTTGTGCCTTTTCCATCCACATAGGTATAGGTCGTGGAAGTGTTTGGATTTTGATCTGCTCAACTATAGAAAGGTCCATAAGGTCCATGTTGCTTTCTCTTTCGTGTTTTCAATACAATAAACAACAATGGTGTGAAATATGCTCAACTTCTTGCGAGTATGTGGTTTTCTTTGGCGTCAGATGCGAGCACTTGCTATAAAGTAAGAAAGGAAGAAAAACGAGGGGAGTTGGTGGGATGTGCGCCTCTCCGTAGGGGGTAGGGACGTGTTGGTAATCTCAAATTCTCAATACAATGCTATTCGTAATATTATTTTGTTTTGGTGTGGGAAGATTAAAAAAGGAATCAAAGGCCTTTTACAAGATAGTGAAGCAAGCACTTAAAGAGGGCTGTTTAGGCACAGATTTGTTTTGTATGGGAAAGCAATGAGGAAGTAAAAACGGATAACGTCGTTTTGCTCCAGATGGCACGATATTTTGGATATTAGAGCAGTGTCAGACGGTCGGTTACCCTCGTAATTGCGTCTGAGCGCCAGATGGCAGTGACAGCCTTTGCCCCACGTTCTTTTTCTTTGTAGCCTTGATGATGCTTTGGATGCAATGGACAGCACGCATGGCACAGCCGCAACTTTCACATTCACAACACCGGAATCTCACAAAAAATAGAAGAAAAAACAAAATTTCCAAGTAGTAAACATCAGAATCATTTGTTTTCCGTGGCGATTTTCCTGATCCGTGAAGACAGATTAGTCTTTATTCCAATAGCAAATATTCTCGACTACAAAATTAAAAATAATGCTGCAATAATGAAAGGTAAATTTCCGCTTGAAAAACCATCGCCTGAGGATCTCTTTACGAGTTGCTAAAAGTGCAGGAGCCTCGGAACTGCTACAACACAACTGATTGCGGATAGCATTCACTCACGTCCATTCGCAGATACCTCCAAGACGTATTGCATCTTTCAAACTTCCGTTGCATGCAAGAAAGAAATGCCTCAGCCCACGGCTCGCTCTCCCCTCCCATGCTCAGATCATATGGCACCGTAAAACTGCTTGACGATGATGACAGCAAGTAGACAGATTATGCTAGGGATATGACACTTGGCATGCACGAGAATACCAAAAGCATATCCATCTTCACATACTGATAGATAATATCCCGAGGCTATACCACATACTAAATAGTTGACCACAAGAAGGAAAAGTATTTGCACCTTCCTAAAAAAACAAAAAAAAGAAAAGAAAAAGGAAAGTATCTGATTCATCTGGATAAGATTCCAGAAAGGTTTTTTTCACTGTGCCATGCCATACGTCGTTCATCGGTGTCACAGCTCCATCAATACAAGCATGATTGATGCACAGATATGGACTTAATATTCCAGCTAAAGTATGCATCGTGTAAGCCCCAGATGGTTGCCAAGAAAAATCATTTTGGAATTTTCAAACTGAGAATAAAGGTAGACAGATAAGGCATGAATGGAACTCAAACTGCACATGTAAGTCTAACCAGCATAACAAGGAAAACCCACCTCATAAGTTCTTCATGACGAGGGCCTTTGGTCGGTTGTCTGTTTCTGCAAGAAAACAGTTGTGGTGCATTTTCTTAGCTGCCTTCGTCCAAACAGAAAGTAAGAAGCTTGTGGAGAGTAACAATAGACAAACCTGCCAACCACAATCTTGAAGAGATTGAGACGTTTGGTGGATAGATTATAGACAGCATCTGCCATGTGCTCTTTGCCAGACAAATACACTACTGGGTAACCAAGAAGCCATCTGGATTCAAAGAGGCAGGATTGCGGAGATATTTGATCCACAAAAGCACACAGAATACAGTTAAAAATGAAACCAATGTATCGAAGCTGTAGAGAAAAAATGCATTTGCACGCATCTCCTCAAACATATGCGAGTATGCAACTCATGGCTCTATAAGTACAGTGAAAATTTAAAAGATTCTCCCTTCTTTTCCCCTCGTATTGGCATCAAAGTGGCACTCCACAGCTCGTGATGGCTTCTCGGCCCAACTGAGCGGGTATCACTCCAATTATCTGCCCAACGGTTCAGGTTGTTCTTGAATTTCATGATGATTGCACATAATAGATTGACAGGCTAGGCTCCCTTTTGATGGCTAAGGTTCTCCAACATGTCGTTGAGAGGCCTCATGGAAGTCTGACTTTCTGTCCAGAAATGATAAATATAGGAACCATATTTCTTTTAGAAGCCACCAACAGCCTTTTCACCCAAGCAATTTATAATGTGCACATACATCAACTGGAGGCATAATCTTGTTAGCCCTTATTTAGCCCACACAAATAAACCCATTTTTCAATTTTTTTTCTTTTTTTTTCATAAAATTTTTAATTTGTATGTATTTAATGTGTAAATTAAGTTTTACCATATCGAAACAACCATGTGTTTAAAAATACAAAAAATATATATACACTTTCAAAAATGGTAAAACCTGATTTATATAATAAATACATCTAGAATAACAAGTTTATGAAGGAAAAACAAAAAAATAATTTTTTAAATAGGTTTTTGGTGTGGGCTAAATAAGTTATTACTTAGCCTATGCTAACAGAATCATGCCTCCGTAAACTGTTCCGTGAGAGACTTCTGTATGCACTGTGCAAAAGCAGTAAGAAGGATTACCCATTTAGGGTAGGCAGAGTAACATCAGTGTCTTGCATGCAGCTGCTGAGATCAACAACCTCAGAGGAGGCAGAAACAACAGGCTCACCAAGATGAGCCAATGTAGAACATGCATGTTTTGCTGATTCTCTCTCTTGTCCATTCATAGGTAGACACTCTTCGGGAAAGATATCTTTGTTTGCTCCGTTAGCAGAAAGTATGGCTGAAAAGAACTTCTGAATAGACAAAAGCTGCAAGGCAACCTTGTGTTGCTCTGGCTGTGTCACCATCTGCAATGTGGCGAGGGAATACAAACAGGACTTGTAACCAAATGTCCAATTATGGATATCCATACTATTGCTCTACAGTAATCAACAGCCTGAATCATAACAAGGACCTAGATTCAAACTGCTTGTCACACATTTATGGAAGTGTCAAGACATCATGAATGCATTCAATGCATAAGGCCCTTACAATTTCCTTTTAAAAACAACAAATGTTTATTTTGATCACAAACCTTCAGAGGATCTTGTTCGAGATCCACGAAAATCATCTGCTGTGGTGAGTCAAGGCTTGATTGCACATACTCAGTAAGCGCTTCGACATGTATCAAATAAATCATATCTTGTATCACCATGACTCTCAAGGGCCTTAAAATGGATAATTCCTAAAGACGAAACCAGAACGTCAGATGGAAGTTTATCAATAAAATGGTCACCATGGCCTTTTTCTATTTTGGTTTAAGCGAACAGAGAATTCCGCTCTAAGAAGGTGACATGGTATCGAGGCATGATATTTCACAATGGCATATGCAACAAACTAGAGAATGAAATTCGATGAGAATAATAAAAGGATTTACATGCCACATGACAATGATAAAAGGGTTAGCAAAATGCAAAGATATTGGCACATTTTTGTGCATCTCTGCCTGATTAGCCATACTGGCACATCCAAATGCACCTCGAAATAGTTCACACAGTTCCATATCCCACCCCTGCATGGCATGGAAAGTTGAATGGTGAATCAGGTAGAATCATTTTCTGGATGAACAAGGAGGACAAGCAAGCCAGTGTCATATAATACAGATATCTGGCTTGATAACTGCCTGCAAGGAAGTATCACATAACACAGATAACTGGATTGATGACTACAACGAAGGCAACAAGTAACTTGAGAGCAGGAAACATATAACTATAAATTGCAAATCCATAAAACCCACTGAATGATACAGACGAACAACTAAATTGCTACCCCAGATACCACAGCTTTGGAAACTATATTATTGGTGGTTTGACCATTCAGCAGTGCATTGCTTTAGGTGATCTCCTACTTGTATAAACTGGTCATTTAAATTGAACACTATATTGACGCAAGTTGAACCAGAGTAGAGAAACAGAAGGGCGTTCTATTTCCTACAAAACTTCTGCCTCCTATCCCAATTTCCAGAAAATTACCAGAAGCACTCAACAGCTAAGGCCCTATTTAGAACTATTGGGGCTTTGGTCCACTATTTAGTAGTTTGAGAATAAATCTTGATCTATTCATGCGGCATCAAAAGTGGAAGATTTCAAATATAAACTGCATCTACTATTCATTTAGTTCAAAACATCTCTCTGTTTACAACATAACCATTGCATGACAATTCAAAAGGATGTGAGAAATGTTGAGCTTAAACCTGGGGATGACCAACAACTCCAACAATTGCCACGAACAACTCATGTGGCCCACATTCTACAAATATCGTCAGTATGCAACCATTTCCACAACTCAATGCACTTTGCATTAGTACCATTTGCATTCTTCACAGACAAAGCCAAAGGGGCCAGAATTAATCAATGAGACACATCCAGTTTACAATTTTGGAGCTCGGGATGACTAAGCAATCCTAGGAACATCTGATGTAGAAATGATTAAGTTGATCTCACATGCTCTATTTAATCTATCAAACCAGTGTGAACTGCAACCTTACGACAATGGTGAAGTAACAGACAGAGGTTTTCTTGCAGTTCTGGCATCTTGCCTCCATAATCCACCATTACAAGCGGCCTTAGTCTTGTACCCAACGCTAAGATGTCTGCAAAAGAGAGATGCAGCAAAAATAAAAAATAAACAGGCCCCTCAAAAAATCAACTGTGGAACATGCTGCAAACTTATTTCCTGAGAGAAAGGTTGAAATTTTTTTAAAACGCATGGAAAGCATGCAGGCACCATCGTTAAAAATTGCAGAAGGGAATGTCTACTGATCTATTTTGATTGCAAAATTTTTCTTTGAAATCGTTTCTTTTCATCCATAAAAATTTGAAAGCCCTAGCATGTGTTTCCAAAATAATTAAATTTAACAATGAACAGAATGATAATCGGCCCATATTGAAGACATGAGAACGCCACGGATGTCCGAAGACATGATACGTACATTAAGCTTGAATTACTGTTCGGTCACTGAAATTTCTTAATAGTTAATTAGTTCCAATCGCTTGTGCGTCATCCTTCAAAATCTACAGCAGTAACAACGCTCCTTCAAATCGATAATGGAATTTCAACCCCACTGACTGCGCAAGCAGATTCAGGCAGAGAGAAAGCCCAGAAGGAGAGAACGAGAAATTTGCCTGTTTGAAGTCGAGACATTGAGGAATGCCTGAGGCGCCATTTGATGAGAGAAAGGCAGGAACCCAACGTCCGGACTACTAGTTCTTCCTCTGTTGCGTCTCCTCTCTCCATTTCCTGCCTAACGCACAACTTTTTTTTCCGAAGCCGATCGTCTTGAAGCAGCTGTGGCGGAGAGAATGCCCCCCAAAAACGGAACGCGATCCAGTGCACCCGAGTGCATTCAGCCTTAATGCACCCGGGTGCACTGCACCTATTTTTTTTATTTTTTTATTTTAATTTTTTCATGAAGCTGTTAATATAGGTTTATTTAACATATGTATCAATTTTTACTATTTTTGGATATTTTTAGATATTTTTTTTAGATTTTTTAAAATCAGTGGCATTTTCGGTAAAATTACGAAAAATGCCACTGATTTTAAAAAATCTAAAAAAAATATCTAAAAATTTCCAAAAATAGTAAAAATTGATACATATGTTAAATAAACCTAGATTAACCATTGTATAAAAATATTTTCAAAAAAAATTAAAAAAAATAGGTGCAGTGCACCCGGGTGCATTGAGGCTAAATGCACCCGGGTGCACTGGATTGGGATCCCCCAAAAACACAAGAAGTTCCAAAGTGGGGTCGTGCCTAAAACCGAGAGTTAGGTCATAAGTTGAAAAGACGAGGGGCTTTACTAAATATACTCATCATTACGTTTGATTTTAATTCCAAATATACCTACCATATATTTAAAATTTTTTATGTACCCACTACGTTTGCAATTATTTCTAAAAATACCCTTCCATTAGTTAATGAGTTAGTTAATATGCAAAATTTCTAATATATTTGTCAAATTTTTAACATACTTGAAAAATCGATTGTCATAACTCATCAATGTCTTAATTATATATGAACTCTAAATTTAAAAATTTCTAATTTTATTTTCTTTCTATTTTATTTTATTTTTTTATTGTTTTGTAACAAAGGTATTTTGGGTATTTGAAAAAAATTAACTAGTGGTTTTTAATAAAATGAGCACTTTTAAAATTAACTAGAAACATAGTGGATATATTTAAGATTTTAAAAATGTAATGAATATATTCGGGACTATGGTGAAATATAGTGAGTATATTTAGAAAAATCCAAAGATGAAAGACACGGGCTAAATTGCAAACTTCTAACCCCTTGTAAGAAAATTTGCAAAAATAAGTCAAATTAGATTTTTGTCCTTACA
Source organism: Annona cherimola (assembly GCA_030490835.1). Classification (NCBI taxonomy): domain Eukaryota; kingdom Viridiplantae; phylum Streptophyta; class Magnoliopsida; order Magnoliales; family Annonaceae; genus Annona; species Annona cherimola. The sequence continues at coordinate 114,442,027 of CM059971.1, forward strand.
GTTTACATATTTATAAAGATAATCGCCAAAGCTTCATATAACTATCTAGGGCCATTTGGAAACGAGTGAAAAATAAAAGGATGAAATGAGTATGGGAGCGTATTCTTAATTCTCATAAAGTTTTTAATTTTCAATACCATAACAAATTTTCCAATTTGCAATATTACTCGTCTAATTTTAGATATAACTTTTATATTTTAACATAGATTGACATTTTTTTTATCTTAAATGATCTTTTTATCTTGTCTTTATTCCATTTCACCATCATGAAAATATAAAAATGTATCTTTAAAAATGTTTTTCAATTTTTATATTCTAAAAGTAGTTTCCTGCTTTTTTGTTGTAATATTAGAAAGTATTTTTCAAAAATATTTATTATGGAAATTTCTAAATATTATAAATACAAAATTAAACAATTTAATCCTATGGAGAAACATTAAATTTTTTATTATAACGTAAGTCTAGCAAACACAAAAAAATTTCGACCAAAACTTTCAATTTAAAACCTTTCAATCTTTACAGCTATTTTATTTTAAAAAAAATTTACATTTTAAAATATAATTACCCTATTTTTCAGTTATTTATACACAATTATCCATACAATTAACTCATTTATTTTAACTCTATTATCTTTATTTATTGTCATTACCCGTATTACATTACATTATTTTTTACTACTTCAAAAATTTTTACACAAAAAACTTTTCATATAAAAGTATTATTACATCCAAACTCACTCATAGTAAAAATCATGAAATAGGTAAAAGATATAATTTATTTTAAAAATATTTTTCACATTAAATCAATTAGTGTATTAGCAAACTAAATCCAAATTTGCTTAATTATATTTTTGATTTCGTGATTTAGGGTGTGTTTGTTTAGGATAAAAAAGTGTCAACTAAAACTTTTCAATCTAAAACTTTTTACTCTTCATAATTACTCTATTTTTTAATTATATTTTCACATTTTTCTACACAAACTACCATACTTTTCAATCATTTCTACACAACTACCCATACAACTAACCTATCTATTTTAACTTTATTCTCTTTACTCCTCATCATTACTCTTATTATATCACATCACTTTCTATTGATTTGACAACTTATACTCAAAAAACTTTTCATCAAAAGTTTTACCTCCAACCAAACACACCCTTAGATTTTTGGCCATTGCAATTTTAAAGCTTGCAAAAATAATCTTATACATATAAGCGATTCATGAAACTCTATAGAAAATTTACTTTAGTGGTTGATGAGAAATCTGTTTCATTTATTATATTTAATATTATTTATTTTTCTATGAGATTAAATTTCATCAAAATCAAAGATGAAAAGATTTTCGCATGAAACGTTTTCTTAAAATTGCATATAACATGTGTAATTTATGAAAATGTTTAAATCTATTTACGAGTGCATCAAAAAGCAACCATACTTCATAAAATTATTTATTCATATAGTAACGATATTTAAACTGTCTACACATTAAAAATATTACTTTACATTTGATATTTAACATTAAATTATTTTATTGCGTTGATTTTATAACTTTGAAAAAAAAATTCATGCACAATGATATTTAACAAATAATGAAATATTTATAATAATAAAAATAATGTTAAATACAATCAAGAATGTCAATTTAAAATCAATTACTAAGATGTAAAAAAATAGAGTAGGTTTCATAAAAATGGAACCTATAAATATATGGTGCTTTTGTTTAGCCATAAAACATTTCATACAAAAACTTTTGAAGGCATTTTTGCATACACAAAAAAACTTTTTATTTAAAAAATTTTCAATTTATATAACTATAATATTTTAATTTTTTTTACGTTTTCATGTACAATGATTTATTTATTTTAATTTTAATTTTTCTCATTATCATTACTTGTATTATATCATATTATTTTATTTGATTTTAAAAACTTGTATACAAAAAACTTTTCATTAAAAAATTGTAATCGCTTTAAAAACATAAACGAATTAAAAATTTTTATTTTTTACAACTATCATATTTTTGTAGTTATTTGTTCATATTTTCATACAATTATCATATTTTTCAATCATTGTTATACACCTGTTCGTATAATTAATTTATCTATTTGAACTTTATTCTCTTTATTTTTTATCATTATTCATGTAATATCATACTGTTTTTCTCATTTTAAAAACTTTTCATTTAAAATTTATATCAATTCCCAAATACATTCAATAATTATAGGCTGAGTTATTTTGCAAAACTAAAAATCATGAAGGATCAGGGTATACAAACTAATAAACTACAGGGTCAAAATTCTAATCAAGCAAACAAATAGGTTATTTTTGCAAATACCCATTCGGTACAAAATTTTCAAGAGATTTTTCTAAATATATCCACTATGTTTGACTATAATTCCAGATATACTCATTATGCTTCAGAAATTCTATATATATCCACTATGTTTGCGTATATTCCAAAAAATGCACTCTCTATTAAATGCCGTTAAATAAGTTAAAAATTATTCATTTAAATGTTGATTATAATTTTTTAAATGCTAAAAATATCCTTGGTATAAAATAATAAAAGATGAAATAAAATGAAATGAGAATAAAATTAAAGCTCTCAATATTTAGAACTTTCATGTAATTAGTGTAACGGTGAGTTATGATATTCAAAATTTTAAATACAACCTTACATTTGATGAGTATATTGGTAATTTCAGAAATGACTAAAGGCGGCATTTTTAGAATACCATGAAAACGTGGTGGGCATATTTGTAAAAAACTAAATCTCCAATTTCGACGGTCTTTGCCGCGTCTGCTTGATCTCTTCCTGCGGCGATCTGATCTCCCCTGCGTAATCTTGCAGAGAAGACGAGTAGGGTAGAGATTTTCGAGAGATGAGTCCGGTTTTTGGCTCAAGTCTCCTCCTTTGTCTGTGTGCTGCTGCTATACTGGTATTGGTTTCTGGAGAGGAGCAGCAGCGGCTAAGTGCAAAGGACTGCGAAAATCTAGGGTTTACAGGCCTCGCTCTCTGCTCCGACTGCAACACATTCGCTGAATACGTCAAAGACGAAGGTAGACTTCTTGCTTTCTCCGCAGTTTTAACCGTTTTGGATTTTCCCTTACTTCAACCCTCCAGCTTCGAAGATATACTAAAAAGAGCTGTGGCGTTGGAGGTGGACATGGAAGTCGTCCGGATGGCTTCGTTATCAGCAAATATGTGAGATATTTGAGGCGATTGATGGAAATCACTTTCAGATGTCCGATCCGCTCCTGAATTTCCATGTCTTTTCTTCCAAATAATGGATCTTACATCCTTTAATTTGGCTTTTAGTTGTTAAATTAAAGGAATTCAAATACACCTTGCATTTGTCCATTCCACTCTGTTGTCATCATTTATAACATGTTATCTCGAAATAACACATGGCATCCATTTACACAGGTACACAACAAAGATAACTCGACAGAGAAATTATTTTGATATTAAGTCAGAAGTATCATGCATTCGTCGTTCTGATTTTGTATCTATGAAGAAAAAAAACTAAATGTTCGTCTAGGAAGAGGAAAAAAAGTGGGAAAGTGGAAATGAGAAAATCTTGGAAAAGTGAAAGATTGATGCAATATGATGGAGGTAATGGCTAGGAGTAAAGAGAATAAAGGTAAATAATGGAATCGTTATATGGAAGATATAAGAAAAATGATTGGATATAAAGATAATGATAGTAAAAGAGAATAGTTAGGCAGTTAAAAATGTCAAAATATATTACAAGTTATGCATGAAAGAGTGGGGTAATTTTTCTTTTTTTACTTCTATCACATCCGAAATGGACTCTAATCCTCTTACCAACTATTACACAATGTGTAAAGCAAGAAAAAAAGAGAAAAAGGTCATTGGAAACTAGTTTGTGGTTTCAGCTTTTATGTGAGGGTGATGTGAAATAGAAAGGACACATGGTCTAGAGATCGTGACATGCAAAGGGTTCCAAGACTACCCATCCCATTGGTCAAGTACAACTAATGGCCGAAGCCTATGAAGGTTGTTCTATGGCAAATAGTACAAATTTGTCAATGTACTCTTAACCCAAGGATGGAAGTTATCAGGACACTGACAGACGCATCTATGATAGTATATAATGAGCAAGAGTTATGATTCATCAGCCAGGAACAATAGGTCCATCTTCTCCTGATGGATTTTTTATTAAGATATGTGTGTTTGTGACAGCGATGGCTCAAAGGGGGAGTGCTGGCAAGGGCTTAAAGTGGTGCTGCTGTGTGGGTTATGGAAGAGGTGTATGTTGATGTGGAGTGGCAATAATGACTTGAAGATGTTGTCGTCCTTATTGGCAATGAAAGATACGTGCTAAAATGGAGCAGTGTGGAAGAACAACGAATGTAGAGGTGTAGAGGGTTCATTGTGTATTGTGAAGATTGCATGACTCTAAAGATTGGCATGGATAAATGACATGGGGATGATGTACTGGATTTCCAAGTGTGAGCCACATGAGGATCTTCTATACCTCCCAGGTCCCTCTAAATGAGAGATTGCTCAAGGGCAAGGTGTTTTAGATCCAAAAATCAAGATGGGTTTTGCAAGATCTTTGTCTTGGCATGCCCAAGTATCCATGCAAGGCGTCTATCTATAGGCCTTAGATGGATCTTGCACAATGCGTAAAGCCTGCATAGATAAGTTTTGACTTATCCATGTGAGCTGCACTGACATTATTATCTCAACAGTAGCCTTAGATGCAACTTCAGTGGTTACCTGGCTAGCTAACTTGTGGGAATATAGAGTGCATATCCTGTGGATAGGCAGCGTGGGTGGGTTTTTGGATGCATAGCTTGCGGGGATAAGTGCGAGTTATTAGAAGTACACAATCATGGGTTTTTTGTCTTTTTCACTTGCAAAGGTGGGCCCCACTTGTTTGATATTGATAGTCCAAGCCATTCGTTATTCTTGGGTGGCCATGGTACCAGTATGGTATGTACAACCTGTATGAATTTCGAATACTTCAATATCAAATTTGAGAATACTTCAATATCAAATTTGAGTGTTTGAATGATCCTTTAGTCTTCGTGATGCATTGGTTAATCTCATCATATACAATGTGTTAAGAATCGAATAACATAAGGGTGTGAGGCCATTTAGCATACTAGGATGTGAATCAACACCGGGGTATTATCATTTATGGCTGAAGAGGTCTCATTTTGGATGTTTATGTAAACAATTTTTGATTTGTTTTTGTTTATGCAAACAATTTTTGATTTTTTTTTGCCAGTGAATACGTGTTCATGTAAAAAGCAAACTTAAATTATATACTCCATGATTTGAATGTCATGATTCATACTATTCAGATATGATTTTTAGTAGAAAAGTGATTTTGCCGCACAATTTGAAGCATGTGACCACTAACACAATTTACATTTTGTTGTTCACATCACAGTGTACATTCAACTCAACACCATTGGTTATTAGCGTCAAAATCTTTCATTGATCCCAAGCCTGAATGCTCGCCACTTAGGAGATCTTGTTTAAACATCATGCAGATATGGCCTTAGCATGATATACAACTTGGAGTAGTGTGTGGGAATGCATGAATGCAGCATTAAATCTGTTTCTGGCTTGATTGATTCGTCCTACTGCTATTATTTCTATACATGAACTTTATTTTGGAAAAGTCAGAAGTAGGGGATCCTATATCAGCGACATTGTTTGCTTCGAGTACTAAGAAGGTCAGGTATCAAATAGATGTTGCTAAAGGATTTAACTTCCCTTTTGTATTCTTTTGCAGAGTTGGTGTCAGATTGTAGGAAGTGCTGCACAGAGGACACTGATGATTCCTTGAGTAAGGTATGAATTATTATTGAAGAAAAGTGATTATTAGGGTTCATTTGGCCCTCCATTTTACATGTGCCTTTGCTGTTGAGAATAGCCATCAAGTGCCTAAACAAAAAAGCTATTTTTGTTGTTATAAAAAAGAAGAAGAAGAAGCTATATTTGAATCTTTGCGAATGCAGTGCTGTTTGGATGAATTCTGGAGCAAAAAGGGTGGAAAACATAAAATTCACCACTGCCCCACCAAACATGTATTTGAAGTTATGTGGTTTCTTCAAAAGCACAAAAGCACTTAGAAACCAGGCAACCAAATGAAGGCTAATTCTCCTTGTTGTTTTTTGCTTGCTTTGCTTCTTGTTTGATATGCTATTAATCCACTTATGACCAAAGAGTATGCTAAGTTTTTGAAATGATTTTGGAATTTTATTTCTGAATATAAATATTTGTTCTGGTCCCAGAAAAGCATGTCAGGGGATCTTTCCTGTGCAGAAGTTGACATGCCTGTACCAATAATCACTTGCAGGAACTAATAGATCAGTTGGATGGGTGGCTACAATTTGGATTGTTGGTCCATTAATCAGGCCAATACATGATTGGCTTGGACCATTTATGAGAACTTTTTAAGGGGGTTTCCAGCACGTGACATCGTACAAAGCCAAAAATGGTCTCTATGTGAAAAAATTGGACTTGTTGCATTTTTGGTTTGCTAGTGAAATTTCAATATTTTATTGTTTAGAAAAGAAAAAATGCTTCTTCATAATTGCAAGACTAGGAATAATTTGATAATATATTGTGATGAATGAGAAAGACTTCGACAACCTTTGCCTGTCAGCTGTTGCTGGCCAAATAAAGCTGCAGCCTCAAAATGCTCTTTCAAAAATAAAAAAAATGGAAAATACTCATCTTTATTTTTTGTTTATTTGTATTTTTTCAAACCCAGTGGAGCCTCCTAATCCTTTATTTGCAATGTGAGGGGGTCATTTGAATTTTGAAGTCTGTTTCGATTGTCATAATGGGATGCAGTTGACAACAAGTGGGACTGTATGAGAGTCCTTCACAAATGCTCACACTAAGCCGTGAAAAATAATTGGCTCATCTAATGTTTGGCATGTACGTGAACAAATCATCATTGTCATGCATACCAGCCGTGGTCCAAAATTCTCACACATGAAATATACGATATAAATGCCTGGTCAGGTACACACGAAGAATTTTGGTTCTGGTTTTTTCCTTCTTGCATTTTCCTATATTGGAGCAAGCCTTATTTTAGATTCCATCATTTTGAGTATAGCAAGCACCTCCATATGGGCCAAGGCAAGTCATGGTCACTGCTGATGTTCGCTTCATGCCCCTGTGCATGTCCAACCATGTGCCTGATGCAATTTGGCTAGGCTTTAAAAAAATAATTCAAGAAGCCATCTGAAGCCCAAAATGAGTCAATTCTGGGCATTCTTCCTTTCTTGGCACTCCCTATGCCTTAAAAACTAAAGAGTTGGATTTCTTCAGATTGTCTGGAGGAACTGAAAGTAACCTCGTCAATCTGTGTCCATAGGTGGCCTACTCTGGTGCAATTTTAGAGGTATGCATGAGAAAGCTTGTATTCTATCCTGAAGTTGTCGCATTCATTGAAGAAGAGAAAGACCAGTTTCCCTCTCTTAAAGTCCAATATGTATATTCTTCTCCACCAAGGCTGGCGATGTTGGATGCTGATGGCAATCTCATGGAGACAATAAGGTTCTCTCTCATGCTCTTGCACTTGCTCCTGCTCCCTCCCTTTCTTTGCAACTGAGCTGGGTTGTCACTCATATGGTCATCCTTTATGAAATGGAACACCATACACTTCTTCCTGTTCTCTGCATCTGCCTTTGGGCATTGCTAGTTTGCAAACAGCTCTCTTAACTATGTTGTTGGCCTTTGCTGATGGCATACTTATTGTACCTTCAGGGACATTTTTCTGCCATTCATTCTATTGACTATGGACCCAGATTGCATGCTTGGAGAATAGATTATTCTAGTGCTCAAATTGGTTTTATACAAGTAGAAAACCCATAGCTGTGGTTCATATTTCATCTTGAATTAGCGCAAAGGTCACAGGCAATTGGGCATGAATCTCCTCCCATTGTCTGAAAATAAGGACATGGCAACTGGCATCATGGATTTTACTGAAATGTGGCTCACGGGTGAGCAAAAATGCATGGTATCTACAAAGCAAACTTTATACTTGCTGTGGTAGGCCCATATTGGAAATCACTATATCTGACCATACAGAAGATGTACGTTACCAGTCTGTTGAACATTTCCTTTATTTCTTGATTATACTGTTCTAATGGATTGCAGTATATAATAGCTGTTTCTTTCTCCTGCATGATGCATGGAATAAAATACCAGTCAGTCATTAGGTTCACCTTTGTTGGCAGATTGCAATTCCTTAGATTTGTGCCTTGGGTAATTTTGAATTTTTTTTTTTTTTGTTGGTAAAATGCAGGATTGACAACTGGAAACGGGAACATATTCGACAGTTCCTGAGAGAGAAAGTTAAGCCCAGTGAATCTTCAAGCTAGAAATTCGAATATCAGTGCCATGCTTTTGACTTTATTTTATAGGGTTCTAGTTCGATTTAAGATGAGCCAAAATTCAAAAGTTTGAATTGTGGAGCTGAGCAGTAGCATCTGGCTTTCCATTTTGCAATGTATGATGGTTCAGGGGATGCTTTCTTGACGCACGGTTTGTTTGAACTGTCATAATTCTCAATGGTCATAAAATTAGAAAAGTATAAATATCTAAAAATTATAAAATTGGTATATAAATTAAATACAATTAGAAAAGTATTTTCATAAAAAATTAAAATGTATAACTAGGCTAACAAGATCAGATCGTATCCCTTCTTTTTCGAACAGATCGCGTTATCCGTATGCTTATCCTAAGTTGTTAAAAAAAATTATCTTTAGCTCAAAAACGTAAAATGTGCGCGAAAGAATAACCAGCAGGCAATAGTCGTTGGAGACAGCTAAAGTGTGGGTTAAAGGTAAGTTACATATATAATTCACCATTTCAGCTCTTCAGATACTGAAATACTTTTTTAAAATAAATTTCTTTGCTTGTGCTTATTTTGTAATATTATCTTAATTTTGCTAGAAATCAATCGGAGGAGAATTAATGGCCTACCCATTATGGATTTTATATGATTTCAACAGTGGCAGCCAGTGGTGGGGAAAGGATTAAATTTCCAGAAATGTCCATATTGGGTGATTCATTGGTGGATCCAGGCAATAATAACAATCTGAATACGTTACTTAAGGCGAATAACCTTCCAAACGGTATCGATTTCCAGCGGGTGTAACAGGGAGGTTTTGTAATGGTGCTACAGTTGCTGATCATATAGGTAACTTCGTTGCAATTACCAATTCCATTGAGCAGAAAAGAGGTGTTTAGGGCCCTTTTGTACGAGGAGGATGGATCTAACCATTTAATATGTACTTGACATGCAGCCTACCTCCTTGGTTTTCCACTAATACCAAGGTCAGTGACATTACATCGGAATGTTCAAAAATTTTGAAGGGTGTGAATTATGCATCTGCAGGGAGTGGCATCCTCCCAACAACCAGCAAACGGTATGTACTCTCCTTGTTCATTAATTGATTACCCTTCAATTACATCTAATTTCCAACATAAACAAGACAAGGTGAGATTTTTATTTGTTGATGTGTGTTATATCGCAGGGCGAGCTCTACACAATGGATGATCAAATTCAGAATCATCAATATAGCATTATATTGTTTAGAATCACAACTGAAGATGAACAATGGAGGAGAAGTTCAAAATTTTCTGGCTAAGTCTCTCTTCATCGGAAGCAATGATTACCTTCAACGATTACCTTCAAGACTACTTATTTCCATTATCCACTACTCCTGGAAAATATACACCGGCTGAATTCAGTGAAATATCGATTCAAAATTTCAGGGGGGCAGCTGAAGGTACGAGAGGCTACTAGAGCTTTAATCTGCTTACTGCTTACGGCTTACGCCCATGCATTATCGCAAGTGGCACTGACATAAGGGATGCCCATTCTGGAGGTTATATAAAAATCTTATTAATTAATTTTTGTTTTAATATCATAAAAATCATTTCAATCAAATTCTTGAATGGGTCATACGTGCTGTAAAATATGTATCATCATGTCTATGGAAAATGCTTCAATCCATTCTGAGAGGCATTAGAATATAGTATTATTTTTGGTTATTTATCCACCTGTGAATGATGCAGATGTTGAATATACAATTCTGAAATTGATAAATAAATCAAGCTATTTTATTATATACATATTTTGTGCATTTAATTTTCAGATGGGCTCATCCATTTCTTTCATCGATGAAACTAGTGCCTAGTAAAATAAATGATTCTAACTGGATCGAGTGAATTGGACTTCGATTCATCATCAATGTAGGCCCAAAATAGGGAGTGGCACGTTGAGATTTCGATGCTATTGATACTATTTAAAGTATCTGCTATAATACGATAGCAGGAGTCTTTTGAAGACTCAGACTATTGTAAATATTTAGCTGATAAGAATGCATTCGATCATGGGGTAGGGCCGTAAAAAGGCATTCGAACTACAAGTTAGTTTTTTTCATTGAAACTAAAGAATAATTTTCTTTAGCCTTCCTTTTATTTTGGTGCAGAGACTTTATGATTTAGGGGGAAGAAATTTTTTTGTACCAAACCTTGGTCCTCTTGGATGTCTTCCCAGTCAAATAAAATATTTTGGCAATGGCACAAAAGAATGTATCGAAAAAATCAATGAATGGCAATACAGTGCAATACCAAGCTCGAGAACATAATAAAAGAACTTAATACCAATCTCACTGGAGCGAGCTAGCTTTCTTTATTGGAATGTATACTATCCAACTACGAAGATTATAAACAATCCTACTGTGCATGGTATGACAGTCTTTCTTTTTCCCCTCGCATGTGTCCGGGATAGATTAGTGTTTTTACTCCCAGTCTTATATTTTCCATTCAAGTATCTAACATGGGAGTTTTTATCTATTAATGCTTTTGCAACCAAGTTTCAAATACATACATAAAGCATGCTGTGGGGGTGAACTAGCGAAAGGTCTTTGTTTCCCATTTTTTTGGCCAGAATGTAAAGACAGGTCCAAGCTTATCTTCTGGGATGGATTTCACCCTACAGACGCTTTTAATGAGATTGCTGCCAAAAAAGCAAATGAAGGGAAGCTCCAAAGCACATACCCTAGGAATGTGCCAGATCTCATTCAACTCTAGATAATCCATTAGCATAATAAGAAACCCAGAAGTTGGTACTTTTTCTATATATTCTAGTTTATATTGTTTATCTATTAGAAATTTCTTTTATATATATGTGTGTGTGTGTTTGTATTCTTCACTTTAGATGAATGCAACCAACTTTTTACCCAATTAACACATCCCAATTGAACCAAATTATGGCTTAGCAATAGGCACTGCTAAATCACAGAACATTGATTTTATAATTTGGATTTCAACTGTATTGGGCCCACAGACTTGAAAATTCTTCCTTAGCTAGAGAATCTAATGATGAATATTTATCTTAGCACTTAAAAACATAAGATAAAAAAAGGACGTCATTCTATTCTGTGCATCAATGCTAATCATCACCCCCTCTCCATATCACATAAATCTCCAACTTTTTTTCTACACTTTTCCCTACATTTTTTTTTTTTGTGTGGCGCATACAGGAAGGAGAGTGCAGATGTCACTAATACAAAATTTCCTACAATTTAAATGCATGTCAGCAACACTCAGCATCAAACCATAGACAAAAACAGAGGAAATATGAAATCGTGCCTATCCATCTTGTTCGATTTCCATGGCAACGACCCCATTGAGATAGTTATTTGTTACTGTTTGCCCAGAAGACTACTACGACGACAACGAAGAAGAAATCGCCTCAAAAGGAATGTGAAATAGCTACTACATTCCATTCTTTTGACAAGGCACAATTCCGTGCCCGTCCAGAACGAATGCAATGAACATATTGCGATTAACTACATTGTACAACACTTTGAGACGCTACTCTTTAAAAATACATTATTAAAGGCATATATACTGCTACTGCTACTCCCAAATGCTGGCTTTTGGTTCTGCTTCTGAAAATCACGCAGATGAATCAGATAGCCTTGATCATATCATATCCATATGCGAATGAATTCGTTACTCTGAAATTAGCCAATGCAAAGCCTAGAGTCTCAAGCAGATCTGCTGAGTGCTTTCAGTAATAATCACTTAGATGGTCCACCAATCCGACGATCCATGCACTAAAAACGCCTGCTGGATGTCAAGCATCGTATGGATAAGGTCGGTCTGGTCTCTTCCGTCTTTCCAATGCTCTGGGCGGTGGGTGAGTGGGTCCAGTTCAGATGCTGGTGGCGGTCATGGTGGGGCCCTACACATCAGCTAGTAGTGCCCCATTGCTTGAGAGAGCTGGAAGGCCCTTCAGTACTTGGTGGTCGTCATAGTTGGGGCCCACATATCAGCACCATTGCTTCGTGCTACTTTCAAGGTCCACTCGACTGGCACAAGGCACAACCCTCGGCTTCTCAGACTATAATATTCCGATTCCTGAAACCACATGGCCAAACACAGCTTAGAAAAGGAAGAATCTAATCAGCTTATTCCTGGATTGCAGTTTGGGAGGAGAGCTCGACGCACCTCCTGTGTCGCTGGTACACTCTGGAGGTATGGAGCACTCAAGACCTGATACAGAATAACAGTAACATCATAAAAATTAAATTGACAGATATAGCTAACTAGGCAGTTGGAGGAAGAAGAATGATGTGAATTTATTTGAGGATGTGTGGGAAGTGCGAGCAATTATTTAAGGTCTTGCCTGAGTTTCAACCGCTAGAATCATTCCCCTATGCAGTTTAGCATTAATTGCAGTAGTGAGTTTCAGTCAATGTGCGTACAGACAGGAGATCAAGAGCCTTACTCGAACTTGATCTTGAAGAAATTTGATGTATCCCATCGCCTCCAGAAGAACTGAAGCCGTGTCAGTCTGCAATCAGGAAATCTCCTTTAGGCTAAGAGAAGTTGAGCCAAATCTGCTTAATATCTATAATATGCATGCAAGCTAACCAAGAAGGGCTCTGGATGTAAGTTTACCAACACTAGGCTAATCTTCTCGTCAGGTGGTGCAGTGTATGTTGGAAGTGAATGTTTCCAACTTTTGCCAGTTACTTGTTCACAAAACCAATCAACTGGCTCTTTTCTTAGGTGGCAGCGCTTGCATTAAAGCCCTTCTTAACTACTTGTTTGGAACGGAGCTTAAACAAAAGTTTTATTAAATAATTTCAAAAAAAAAACACGAATCAAGGACATTGTTTACATCTTTACATCATCAGCAGTGTGACATGAGTGCCATGATTTGATCTTGAAGCAACCAAACAACATATTAAAATCAGCAGGCAAATTGCGAATCACCTTTCCATAAGGGGACACCAGCTCTTGCAGTGCTGATATTCGTTCTCCCACTTTATCTTTCCTTTCCTGTGCCACAATCCCAACTGCAGAGTTATTATCAAGAAAGATCATCACAGTTCTCGACGTCCATCGTCCAGAATGAAAAGTACCATTAAGGACATGGAATCGCACAACCCATACCATGCAGCCAATAAGGGTCACCCGGGTTCATGGAATCATTTCCTAGATGCTAGGATTTAGGAACTAATTAGTGCTGACATGTGACAAATCAGACGCGCGGATGGAAAACAGCTCTAAACGACCCATCCCGTCATGGAAATCTGAAGCAATAAGCGTGATTTCCTTACATGAATATTACATGGTTAGACCTTGCATGAGAGGCAGCTACTCTGCCATAAATACACAGCTGTCTCGTCTGAAACTCTTGAGTGCCACACAAGTAAAGTATGTGGGCTCCTGCAAACGCCGTCTCAGAGTAAATCCAATCCAAAACAAGTCCAGAGAATAGAAGCATACCCTTGTAGAAATTGGCACTTGCGGCCTGTGTCTCTTCATGGGGCTGCAAATGGCGCTGTTGTGGTCTATTGTTAGGCGTCTCTTCAGTTCTGTCATTCTGCAAGCCGTTTCTCCTATCTGCTCAAGTTGTACGTTTAACCAAAATAAATAAATAAAATCGGCACGTAAAGCATAACTGAGCCTGTAGGCTAGAAAATGCAATATTTTATCTTTTATTGGTCTTTTAACAAAATATTTGACCAATGTTTGCCACGAACTAACTCGATTGATTTAGTCCCCTGCTTCAGTGGAAAACAGATGCAGGGACCACAAAAATCATGCATAGCCCCAAAAATCGTACTGACCACATGATGAACTATCCGTCAATCCTACCTGGGACTACCAAACATGAATGCATGAATGCGTCCATCCGGTAGAACCCACAGCGTATTCGATCTTCCTTCCATCTATCCCCACCGTGAGACCTTCTCGCCAAAACAAGGAAAAGATGGGAATCTCTCTACGTGGTAAAAATGATTACCATCCGTGCGGGCCTCGGGGATCCATACACACACCTGAGGCGAATCTTCAGGTGATATTTTCTGCAGATCGTGAGGTCCCAGACATCCCGCGACCGACTTCTCTGGACCCACTTATAAGTAGCTTGTGCATGAATAAATGGCACGGTACGTGGAACAACCTACAAAATATTGCTTCCGATAGGGAAGGTTGCTAATGCCCGTGTTTTTAACTCAGGATTTGGACCACCGATTTGACTCGCCCTTGATTTGTGTACATCAGAACACAAAATATTGAACGGTGACTGCGTGCAAATCGTGAAACACAAATTGAAGGCGACATGTACTGGTCAAAACCGCGAGTGTGAACTGTGAACTGTGAACCGTGAAGACCAGGCCTCGTCTGTACTCAGAGGTCCGAAGTCGAAAGATGCGCTCCCTGTCACTTGGCCAGACTCAAGCAGGACAAATACCAGAGACGAGACCATGTAATTGATGCGTCCCAGACCACAAAATTAAAGTAAAATTAATACCGGATCATGTCACTGCAAATGGGAAATAACTGGTCAAGTGTCGCTGGTATAAGTATAACAATCATTCAGCGCATAACTTTCTAACGAAACCGGCAAACGTACGGTTGGATGGCTATGCATGCGGATGTACTGTGGAAATTTGGACCATGCTTTTATGCCTCACACGTGCCAGAGAAACCTCGGCGAAGGTTTCAAGCACAGGCCGCATGTTCAACACGTGTCTCCCCTCTCATGCGCGCGATGCCAGAGTAAACCAGAAATCAAAAGATAAACGAGGGTTGGCGTACCGTGACAGCCGACAGACAGCCGCTCTTAGAGACGATCGATCTGCTGATGGAGAAGGATCTTCGCCTGCTTTTGAGAAATGCAAGAAATGTCACTTTTTCAGCAATTTTCTGGAAAAAAATAAAAAGAAATGGAAATTTCCGCTGGAAAATTGTAGATGGCAGAAACTTGCCAGCCAACGCTGCGCGGCCGATCGTAAACCTCAACGGCAGAGGTTGGATCGGAGATTTCTCCAGATGTTTTGTCTGCAAGTTCGAGAAAGTGCCTTCGAGCTGGTTTTCCAAGTCAGGATGGAAGCACGCAGCTAAACGCACAGCTCTCTGAAGGCAAAAACCATGAGTCTAAGGGTGCCAGGCCACAGCTGGGTTCCTGGATTTTGGCTGGAATTTTGTATCGCCTCTCTCACGAACTGCCGGGAATCTCAGACCGGAATCTGTCGAACTAGACAGACGTTTTATTGCTCGAGTCGAAATTTCAGTGTGAAATCAGCAGCCTAACTGTTGAAAATCAAAATCGATGGGGATTTCCTCGACTAGGTACGATATTTGGAGATTTCTCGAAGTCGGGCGGTCAGAAAAAGTTACTCGGAGGCTCTAATACTGCAGCCAAGTGTCAGTTCAGAGGAGAGGCGTAGGGACGACGGAAGGCATCCAGTGGCCGGAAAGCAGGCCAGAATCTCCGAAAATGGCCGTCGATGTGAATGAGGATTTCCCGGAATTGCTAGGAAAACGAGAACTACGGACCGCAACGGGAGGGAAGGCCGAAGGCGGGCAGTGAGAAGGAGAGGAGGAAGGGTTTTCAAATGATTTTATAAGCATCTCGCGGCGGTCTGCGAGTACATTTTATATCTCCCTTTCCCCGATCCACTGATACACGCGCGTGTACCGGCTCACTTTCACTACCCAAATTTACAAGGAACGGTAACATACGGCGGGCACTCGTTATTTAACTGTACATATTTATTTTTAATTTACAAGCTTCACTTGTTTGTTTTTTAAATTTTGTAAGTTTGCTTTTTTGCATTTTGGACTATATTATTAAAACACTTAACTAACAGTTATTATTTATAAATGAAAATTTTAAAATATTCTTATAACTTAATTGAGTTGAGTCAACTCAAGAAAATTAGTCGACTCATATATGTAGTTTACAGTGAGTTTTACTAACATGCATTAATGGCAAATGCAAATGAGACAAGCTTATACAATTTAAAAAGCAAATGTGTGAAACTTGTTGATTAAAAAATAAATACACATTGTTAGAAAGCTCAAAATGTAAATAACCGTACTTGGGAAGTGGAAAATTTTTTGAATGATGAATTTTTAAGGTGTGTTTGGCTGGGCTAAAAAACATTAACCAAAACTTTTTATTTTTCATAACTATCTTATTTTTTAATTATGCTTTCATATTTTCATACATAAACTACCTTACTTTTAATTATTTCCACACAACTACTCATATAATTAATTTATCTATTTTAACTTTATTTTCTTTATACTTCATCATTATCCTTATTATACTATATTATTTTCTATTAATTTGACAATTTTTATCTCAAAAATGTTTCATTAAAAAGTTTTACCCTCCACTCAACGTACCATTAATATAAAAGTTTTTAAAATAAGAAAAAATATAAAGGTAACAATAAGTAGTAAATAGAATAAAGTTGAAATATACAAATTAGATATACGGGTAGTTGTGTAGAAATAATTAAAAATAATATAGTTGTATAGAAAAAAGTAAAAAAATTAAAAATAAAATAATTGTCTAAAAAAATTAATTCAAAAGGTTTAGTCTTCAAAATTTTATATACAACTGAACATGCCCACAGTATCCAATCGCGCCTCAAATTCCGCAATTTCACAGAACTACAATGTCGTATTCTTACTTAAAAGATGTAGAAAGGCTTAAGTTTAATATAAATTCATAAACCTTGACGACTTTTTTATCAAAAAACATTATTGCTAATTTTTTCTTCCCGCGGCAGATTGCGATGCCTGTTCGAATGCGCGTGTATAATAGGAAAGGGAGGGGGATTTTGCTCGTGAGTCGTGACAGCTCATCTCCAACCTGAGAAGTGGGCCACTAAACTTTAAGTTGCTATGGGCTTATTGGCTTAGAGCTGACTCTGGAGTCTTAACCAACTCGGCTTCTTAACTATAGTTAAGCCGCAAGGCTGCACTCCTGTTAGAGCTTAGAAGTCGAAAGTTAAAACGAGAATATTACTCAAAAGTCCCTCTCCATTGGGGTGCCCGGTCAGGTTGAGCAGGTTGAATCGGATTTGAGTGAACTCAAAACCTAATCTGACTTAAATGCACCGAGTTTGGATAAGGTTTAATTTGAATATATATATGGATGTTGTTCTGGTGCAGTGGGCCCCAAATGAGCCCCACATGATCATGAAATCATGATCTACTCCACCCATTGTATTTAGAATAATGTATTCTATTACCACACCAATTTTCATCCCAATCAGATATGTATATGGGCCCCATCTGAAAATGGTACAAATCCAACGTAATAAAATAGTTTGATGTAAATAACAACTTTAAAGTATCTGATTGGGATGAAAATTGGTATGGTAATAGAATACATTATTCTATATATAATGGGTGGAGTAGATCATGATTTCATGATCATGTGGGGCTCATTTTGGGCCCACTGCACCACTGTTCCGATGCAGTGATGCTGCACTGTAACAACCCTCTATATATATAGAGAGAGAATTGTTCCGGTGCAGCGTGACCGCACCGGAACAGCGGTGCAGTGGGCCCAAAATGGGCCCCACATGATCATGAAATCATGATCTACTCTACCCATTCTATATAAAATAATGTATTTTATTACCATACCAATTTTCATCCTAATCAGAAACTTTAAGTTGTTATTTACATCAAACTATTTTATTACGTTGGATTTGTACCATTTTCAGATGGGGCCCACATACATATCTGATTGGGATGAAAATTGGTATGGTAATAGAATACATTATTCTAAATACAATGGGTGAAGTAGATCATGATTTCATGATCATGTGGGGCCCATTTCAGCGATGCTGCACAGGAATATATTCTATATATATATATTTCAGCCATAGTTTTGGATTGAAAATTCAAGTTAAATTTTGGATTTGTAATTGGATTGAATTAGTTAACATTTTTAAATAATGTAACATATTATCAATATAATAAATTAAAATAGTAGATAAAGCAAATGAATTAGCATATGCCTAACATTTGTAAAAATATAAATAATATTATGTATAATTTTGAATTTATGTTTAATAAAAATATTTAAAACAATAAAAGATAAAGAAAATTATTGAATTAGGTATTAAAGATTATTCAAAATAAATAACTTAGAGTAAATATTTTCAATAATTAATATACATATCAATTGAAAATATGTCTTAAGAGTATATATTAAATCTATAAAAACGCATATATATATATATGTATGAAAGAGCATGTTAAAAACATATATATGGAAGAACCTTGGATTAGATTAGGCATTGGGTTCAAATTTTTTCTTTTTGAGTTGTCCCAAGTCAGGTTTGAGATAACCCAATCCACATTGCACTGCTACTCTTGAAGTCTCTCTCCTAAAGTTTATGGCCAAGCTTCATCTTGTAGTCTTAGGCACTTAGCCCTTAAATGCTTGTGTAATTTTTCTTAATGTTATCCTTCTCTATGGATGACAAGATACTTTCTGAAATGTACTCTAGCAGTAGGGTAATGAGGCTATTGTCTGTATTCAACATTTGAATTCTAAATTTCTCACTAACACTATTCTATACAAGCCAACTTCACCTGCCTGAACATACAATGATGACAAAAAAAAAAAAAAACTGGTTCCCATTGGGATTGATACTTACTGTTGAAAGATGAAATTAAATTTTTTATTTTAAATAATTATAGGTGATCGTTTACAGCCAGATGCATGGAAGCACTCATGCGTCTGCCTCAAAAACATATTTTTTTATTTTGATGATAAATTTATTTTTAACATTGAAATGGAAAAAAATAAATAAAAATGGATGCGTTCATTTGGGGAACAGGTGCAAATGTAGGCATAACCGCATAAGCAGCGCAAAGGGTTCAATTGATAAGAAGAAAAATAGGGGAATAGTATATTGGTTTCGTCCTTTTCTCATGCTGATGCTATGATACTTGAATTGTGATTCCATTCTTCCGAAACCTCCCCATTTGGAGCCCTTTTTATCATTATATGAAATTCATACCACTCATTAATATTATTTTTTATTTGGAAAATCAAATCTCATCCTAACCTTTGTCAAATTCATCCTAATAAAAAATGTACATGACCTTATCAAACATAAGGACAAAATCAACCGAATAAAATTATTTGACTTGTACACTAATTTTAAAGCAATTAATTTAAAATATGAACTATCTATGAAAATTTACCCTAATAGATTAATGATTCTATAAGCAATTTAATCCATTCACAAATATATCGAAGTATTTTTCATAGTTTTCATATGATCACATTTTTAAGTAGATGTACCACACCCAACACTAGTTGAAATGGTTTTTTATTTCATGATATATCGAATGACGTTGACTAATACTAGGCTACAAAAAATATTTACTTCAAGAGACAGGTGGAGAATAAGTAAAGGTCCAAAAAATTCATAACTCATTTTTTATTTAACATTTTAACTTCGCGAGTATTATGCTTTTTTATTAATATCATATTTAAATTCTAATTACTTCTTCATATTTTTCATGTAATTATCCTCAGTATTTTAATTTTTTTTTACTCGTAATTATTACCTCATCATATATATCACATTCTTCTTCCACTTTCAACGTTTTAACTTCCTGAGTATTATACTTTTCTATTATTATCATATTTCAATTCTAATTACTTCTTCACATTTGTCATGTGATTATCGTCAGTATTTTGACTTTTATTTTTTTTTTACTTATATTTATTGTCTCATCATATATATCACATTCTTCTTCCACTTTCAAAATTTTTTTTTCCATAAGTTTTCACTTTCAAGTCTTTATAAACGGATCATGAGTGCCTACTTTTATGCAGCTAAATATATTAGCTGCTTATAATATACAAATAGTGAACGATAACAGCAAAATAATAATGATTTATAATATACTTTATTTAACTTCAAACATTTGCAACTAAATAATAGCTATTTACATAAATAAATTTGCCATGAAAACAAATTTTTTTTGGTTGCCGACCGGAGATTTTCATTTACTAATGTGTTTGTTTACCTAAAAACTTTTCATCTTACATAATTATTATATGTTTTAATTATTTATTCACTTCTTCATATATAACTATCATACTTTTTAATCATCTATACATAATTACTTATACATTTATCCTATTTATTTTAATTTTATTCTTTTTATTCCTTATTATTACTTTTATTATATCACATTATTTTTTCTCATTTTTAAAATTTTATCACTTTCTAAACACGTCGCCAACAAGCCAAGAGGATTCATAAATTCAAGTTACACAAGATATGGATCGCCCTTTCAACTGCTTCAGCATAATTTTCTTATATTTACTATTACAAATATGATTATGTTTTTTTATTTATGACATTGGCACTAATCAAGTCAGTTTTTTTTTATGGAGGGGAAGATTCCGTCCCAACCCCTTAGCAAACATGACTAGGAGAGATTAGCAAGGAAGAGGTTAAAAACAAGACATGGTGTTTACACATAGCATTTGAGATACAAACGGGGGATTGGTTCACACAAGAAATTACGAATGCCCCCTTAGATAGAACAAACTTTCCCATGGCATGTGCGACACAGTTATTGCTTTTGAGAACATAAAAAAGTGACACTTGTGGAATTTGAGGCTCCATTCCTTAATTTTATGGATGAGATGCTCAATGGATGAGTGTATGGGTGGTTGTTAGCGAGGAAATGAGCAAGGGTGAGGGAATCCGTTTCAAAACTAATACTAATGTATTTGGATTTGGCCACCCAAGTGATCCCATGAAGTAAACTCTTGGTTTCCATCTAAAGGGAATCTTCTCATCCCAATCAAGATCAACATTTTGAGGCCAAAAAATATCCTTAGACTCACGGATAATAGCGGCTGCTTCCTGATCGCTATTTCCTGCACCAGGGTGCACGGAGCTTCAGTACACCCGTGTGCATTAAACCATTTTTTTATTTTTTTTATAAAAGTGTTAATTTAGTGTATTTAACATGTGTATCAATTTTTACTATTTTTGGAGTATTTTAGATTTTTTTTTTTGAAAACTAGTGGTATTGTAATTTAAAATTACCTAAAATACCACTAATTTTCAAAAATAAAAAATAAATATCTAAAATACTCCAAAAATAGAAAAAATGATACGTATATTAAATACACTTAGATTAACACTTTTATAAAAAAAATTCAAAAAAAATAAAAAAATAAATTTAAATAAATTTAATGCACCCAGGAGCACTGAGGTGCATAAGATTGCGATCCGCTGCTCCCCCCGTACCCTCGTTCCTAAGTTGTTTTTTTTTTTTATATATGAAAAGGTCACGTCGTTTTTTTTTAAATCGTAACTTCAATTTACAAGGGCGGTCTAATTTTTGGGAAGAAGACGGGGGCGGAGGAGGAGAGCGGGGTCGGGTGGATTGGACAGGTGTTGGGCGGTGGAGGCGCGACGCAAACGCCGGGGCCCTTCCAACGAGGTTTATTTATATAGTCTGGCGGGAAATCGCCGTGTAGTAGAGACTAGAGAGTTTGGGGGCGAGCAGGTAAGAGCAGGAATCAGGAAAGGCGGTTTCTGGGATGGGCCCACGCTCCTGCGAGAGCCATTTATGATTCCGCTGCCCCGCCCTCCCCTTCGCGCCCTCAGAAGTGGGTCCCATCATTCAGCTGCAACCGTGTGCCAAAGTCCACGAGCAGAGCGGAGCAGACGCTGGACGCTACTGTCGTGCGGGCCCACGCGCTTACTGTCGTCAGCTGCTTGGCCATCCCACGTACTATTATTATTATTATTATTATTCACTCGGCCTTTATTTTTTTATAAAAAAAAATACCAGTAGGCAAGACCGCAAGAGTCGCAAGACATAGCTCGCCCGTAAGGGGACAAATCAGATTTGCATTTGCTAACACTGCCATGTGCACTGCACAGGGAATGAAGGAAAGACAAGCCCTGATGATGACGGCATCTACTCGGACATGGAATTAATTAATAATAAAAGATTATAAATTTCGATGTTCAGTGCATGGTATTTACATTATTAAGAAAAAATAAACATTTTCAGCAGCACACATGCATGCTGAATCTCCCATGGACACAATTAGTAGTCAAAATATAAATATTATATGTATTATGAGTTTAGTATAATATTAGATGGGTTGACGCAGCCGACGTGAATTGGATTGGAGTCTCGGGCATTTCTTCCATTTAGCACTTTGTGGGAGTATCCACCATATAAAAAAATTTAGTAACATTGTTAGATATTTGTCAAAATATTGTATGAAATTTATAAGAATATTTTAGAGCTTAATTATAATACTAGTTAAGATAATCGTAAATATCCATAAAACATACTCAACGGGCTCAGGAAGTTAAGATTTTACGAGGAAATAGTATATGATATGATGAGAAATAACCTACCGCCAAACACGATAAAAGATACATAAAATTAAAAGTTTTCTGTAAATTTGAATTGCTAATTATCCAATTATGTCCGAAGATAATATCATGAAATAGGTAGCTAGCTTTTGTATTTTTTTGTCAAAAGAAAAAAAAAAAAAAGTCTGACAGAGTGCCTATGACAGGGGATCATGACTAGGTTGCCGGGACAAAATAATTAGTCATGCGCATTAAGGAATGTAAGCATATTGAGCCGCGAATGCGCACACAGAAAGAAATCAAGCGCTGGGTAACTTTTCTTTTTTCTTTTTTCTTTTTTTAAGATGCAGTGCGTAACTTTTTAGCTGTACGTGCAGGCAGCGAGTTTGTCAAAAAAGCCATGCAATCTATTGGACGAAAAAAATACTTTGAGTTTCTCAAACAAAGCCACCCAGTCCATTGGACCACAAAAATGCTTGCCTTAATTGCGTAATGCCAGCTCTGAGACCCGTGCACCTACGAACGGTAGGATCGCTTGACCGTTTGCTGCCTAACAAACATAAAATTTTTCACCCACTGCAATTAATTTATTTTTAAATTATTTATTTATTTTTTCCAATATAATACTTTCTAATCACTTCTACACTACTTGTACGTCTACTCTATCTATTTTAACTTTATTATATTTACTTCTTATCATTATTCTTATTATATTATATTATATTATTTTAAAAACTTTTATGCAGAAAATTTCCGTACAAAAGTTTTTTCACTACTGAAATGTACCCCTAACAAATAATTGGACTGCCTTACATAAAAGAAAATAATGATAATAATAATAATTGGACCACCTATATTCATTTGGAAAATATGTTATTTTCCAAGTTCAGATATCTTTTTTGGTATATTCATTTACATCTAAAACTTTTCGAACCAAAATTTTTAATTTAAAATATGATATTTTCTAAATATACCATAAGATTAGGCTAATATTATATGTGTCCTCAACTTTACCGAAATTGCAAATATACACATAAGATTTGCATAAAATTACAAGAGTATCTCTTCTGGAGTTCTTAGGATATTGTTAGATTTTTTTTGTAAAATAAATGATAAACTTGTGATGTTATCAACTATTGTTGATATATTTGCTATTTTATTATTTTATATTTTATCTATGTTATTATTTCATTTTTTTACAAGTACGTTTATACTATTTGCAAAAAATTGCAGATATATTCCTTGACTTAAAGGATATTATTGTTATTTTATAGAAAAATCTAATACATCTTAATAAAAGGGACACACTCACAATTTTATGCAAATCTTGTAAGCATATTTACAACTTCGGTAAACCGAGGGACACAGATACACCATTGTCAAATTTTGTATTTACAAAAATCCGTTAAAACATTTCACTCTCCGTGACTATCATATTTTTAAATTTTTATCACATTTTCCTATATAATTATCCTACTTTTTAATCATTTTTCCATAATTACACCAATAACTAACATATTTATTGTAATTTTATTCTCTTCACTCATCATTATTGCTCTTGTCAGGTCATCTTATTTTCTTTCGTTTCAAAAATTCTTCCATTTCAAAAATTTTTCATCCAAAATTGTGTAGTATAGTCTAAAGGACAAAATGGTGTATTATGCTTGCTTAATAAACTAATGGCGAGCACCTGCCATAGGGCAGTTTGTAGCTCATGCGGGCAATCATGCCCAGCGTCGGGGTTTCGAGCCCCCCTCTCATCAGTTGTGAGTAGTGGCTCCAACTCAATCAAAAATAATAATAATAATAATAATAATAATAATAAACTAATGGCTGGTTGGAAGATTTTTTTTTTTTCCAAAAATATGCTCGAGCTGATTAAGAAATGAACAGAGACTGAGAAAACAAAAAACAGAGGTGAATTCTGGTATAACGTGCATGTTAAAATTATTTTCACGGGATTAATTTGCTAGAAATTTAGTCCATAATTAAGCTTGCCGCAACTATAGCACATTAATCTTGCTGTAGCTATCGTGAGCTGAAGGGCACATTGGATTGCTAAGTTGAAACTTAACCTATCTTTTACTTTTCAAGAACTCATTTCTGTTCTAGACGTTCTCAAGAGTGTAACTTTCAAGTTTTTGTTCCTTTTACATATAAAGTGTAAGTATATGTTATCTAAAAATTGCTTATTGATTATACTACCAAATAAGCATTAAATTTATCTAATATCCTAATCTTTTATTTTTAATCACTTTTTAAATTTTTATATAATTATTCTATTTATTCCTAAGCAACTATCTTATTTGTTCTCATCTTCCGTTTTATCTTTATCATATTGTGTCACTCTCTTAGTTTTTAAAAATCATTCCAAGCAATTAATAATTACTATAACGCCTCCAAAAATCAATTTAAAAATTACCAGCCAGTTTTTAAATCAATTTTATTTAAGCAGGAAAAAGCTTGTTGAGCATTTGATTCCTTCGGGCGATGGACGACAACCCCACTAAAGGCCAGAAATGACACGAAATTTAGAAAGGACAGATTGCAAGTTGATTATCTATTTGGTTTTAAATTAGCTGCAAATTCTTTTACACGCACATCAATTTGGAACTTTTGATAGCACCTTAGCGGGTGTCGACAAATAAGATAATCCTCACTTATATCTGAAGAAATTGCAGATATCGAAAGATTTTTCCTTAGTGGGGCTCATAGTCCCCTCACCTAAAACACTAATTACCAATTAGGATACATTTGTTGGATCCTGTCTTCAAAATCTCCCTTGCACACACTAACTAATATTTGTTCAGATCATTCCATCCCTAATATATATATGTTCTGATTATCTCTTTTCTCTTACATTCATTGACGCGTGTTACTGTACTTATTATCGTATTTTTCTGATTTTTTCACCACTAATTATTAGTATTCACGCTTAAAATTGAAAGATTATATTTTTCAGTTTATAATTAGCCTATTTACGTCACCTGTGTTTTAAATATACTTGTCCAGTGTGCTCTTTATTAATGAAACATAACTACCCAAACAAGTTTTCGTGTTCAATCTATTTCTAAATTAGAAAAAGAGATCAAAAATAAATTTTGGAATATTAAAATTCCAAAAATTCAAATGAAGTACTGAAGGGTAAGAAAGCTTTGCAAATAGCAATGATCGAAAAGACGGATAAAATAACATAGAAAAGAATCCAAGACAATACATATGTGGAGAAAATTTTAAAAACCGTATTTTCATTTTCCGTTTTACAGGGAGAAGTTTTACACGACGTGAGGATGCGCCCATACATGCATAAATAGAAGCATGAAGGGAGTTTTCGAAATTGGCGTTTAAAGTATTTTAAAACGTAATTGATTTGGAAACTTATAAAAATTAACCGATTGAAATAATAATTTCCTCACTATATGAAACTGCTTTCTCCCACCAAAGTTTTTTTTATATTTATACATCATGATGATATCTTGATATTATAATATGATACATTCACTACTTTCACACTATGGAAGGAAATTTTCCTATACCCCCACACCAAGGGAAATTTTAAAACCCCTGTCACAAAGGTCCAAACTATGAAATCCTTATCATAGGAGAAATTTTTTTTATGAGCATTTTATACACAATGAAAACTGATATGACAATTAAATACATTCACAACCCTCATACAATGGAGGAATTTTTCTATACTTTTACACTTAGGAGATACGTTTGTAATTACCTCCACATCCTAAGAAGACTAACCAAATATCACTGCAGCTTGCATTGACAGGTATTCGAACTTGCGATGGGAGGGGGGCTGCAACAACCAGGAACTGGTCGTATGCTCCCAGGTGCATACACCCATTTTTTTATTATTTTTTTAAATTTTTATTCAAAATTGTTAATCTAGGTGTATTTAATATGTGTATAAATTTTTACCATTTTAAAGTATTTTAGATATTTATTTTTTATTTTTGAAAATCAGTGGTATTTGAGGTAATTTAAAATTACTAAAATGCCACTACTTTTCAAAATTCAAAAATAAATATGTAAAATACTTCAAAATGATAAAAATTGATGCATATGTTAAATTTACATTGATTAACAGTTTTATAAAAAAAATTTCAAAAAAAAATGAGTGTACGCTACCGGGAGAATACGACCTGGCACATTTCACTGTGCCAATGGCGCTGGATGCTATTACAGGAGAATTAAATTATAAAAACTCCTCGTACAAAGAAGGATAATCAAACTAAGATAAGTTAAATTTCTGCCCTCAGTTACCACTCGACTACAAGGCCGGTGGCTCCTACCAAAGGTTTTAAATCTGCCATCATTACTAGTACCAGGAAGCCTACAAAAGATAAAATAATATATAATGATTAAATTAATATATCAATGTATATGTAAAAGTCAGATAAATAATTGGAAAATATTGGTAAATATAATGTAGTTACAGTAAGGATTAAAGGAATGTGACAAAAGTCACGAAACGCTGTCTTGCTCTCGCTGCCTTGCAAAGATTAAAGCCCCACCCGCGTCGCGTCGCGTCGCTGTTGTGAGAGTTGGCCGTTTGACTTCTATTGCTGGCTTAAAGAAGATCGCGTGCGTACTGCGTACGTGATGTGAATCTGCTTCTTCCTGAAATCATGCCACATGACATGCCGCATTTTCTCCAATACCTGCGTCAATCACGTGCACAAGCAACTGCATTAAAAACCATCCAAAGTACCAACACCGTCCCCCCTCCTCTTTTTTTCAATCCATAGTTGCAGCATTTGCCTCCGTATCTACGCAATCCGAGCAGTTAAGAGCTGTACATCTAATTCCTGTGGGAGGATCCAAACCTTTCGATATGAGGATATCCATGTCGTTGATCCAAATAGAGAAATTTTTTGGCATTAACTACCAAATGCCAACGCAACCAAGCTGGACAACGACCCCCCAAGCTCTGGCATATGTATTGAAAGATAAGAAAGACCTGCAACATAGATAAGGCTGTATGCATGCATGCATGCTGCAGTATCTTGTAGACCGGAATTGCAGTGCTTGATTAAAAGTATCAGTGATCCCAGCCATTCCATGAGGGAACCATTGTGGTTGGAAAATACCCACAAATTAAGCCTTTAATGGTGATGAAGCTAATGGAATTTAAATTCCTGAAAAAATAATAGGAAAATTAGACATGCTGAAAAAACATGCATGTGAAATTTTTTTTTTCCCCCCCTCACAATCTGACATGCTGCGTATCATTTGATTGGTTTGGATCATTGGAAATGGCACTATAGAAATGTTGAGGCCTCACATTGCATCGTATGATGTAACACATTAGGGTGCATGCCAACCAAGCTCATTCGTAAGAAAACATGTATAAGAATAGACAAATTAAACGCGTAGCCACGTCATTATCATATTCAACATCATCAAACTCATACACTAGTGCTTAAGAGACACGGCTTGTCTGTAAGTGGAGAAATTAGGACCAAATTGCAATTTAGGTTCGCACTAGTGTACAAAATGTTTTAAATTATAGAATACTACTTTTCCTTGATTATAAGTATCGTTCCAGTCAGATGCTTCTACGACTGTTAAATTGCATTATTCAATTACTTGTTTAAAAAAATGTACACTCGATCATTTAGGTATGCGCATCAGTTATATGAAATTTTTTGGCATAAACAGGTTACATACATAATTTCATGCTACATATTGACTTCTATCTTGATTTTATTTAATTTGAAACACCCAAATAATCAATGGCCAAACGTTCGATTCGAGTGGTGTCTTATAATAGTAAATTAAATTCTAGTAAAAATATTTTAAAATTTTGTTTTGGTGACATGAGCCTAAAGGCTGTGCTTGGCTGACGGGGAAATATGAATTTACTGCAGCCACCATTTACACGTTTCGAAAACCAAACGATTGTTTATTTGTTTTAAACAAAATTAGTGACTTTGATTAATTTTTATCATAATTTGTAATTCAATTTTAAAATTTTTTTTTTTTTAAATTTTGCTTACGTCACAGCCTAAGTTACTTTTCCATTAACCTCTGCATTCTTACTTTCGACGGTCATTAAAGCTTAAAGGATCACTTTCCTGAGGGTCTTTCCACGCAAAAAAGAACCGCCCAAAAGAATGCCTACTTCCAAAAAAGTGTTTATCAAGGGCCCACATCAGACGAAGTCACGATCTTTAAGTTTCTAATCCGAATCTTTTGCCTGTTACTTTATATCATAAGGAGTTGGATTGTCCAAAGATGCCCCAACCCGCGGGGCCCCCAAATAGAATGCCTCCGTTGTTTGATCATAGTGTTCTCTTCATCTCAAAATCATTGCTACAGCAAAAACCCTACAAGAAAATTTAACATCAAATAACTTGATTCCTTACTAAAGATACTTTGTGGTGGCCATCAAGGATGTAGCCTAGTTAGATAGCATCTTAACCTTTGTATTAATTGACCAAAATTTGAATTAAGATTGGGAGAGATTATGTCTTCCATTTGTATTAAAAAATTAATCTCCTACCATTTGAGGTAAAATAAAATAAAAAATCATTAAACAAGATATTAATTATACATCTAGATGAATTGTAAATATAGCAATAAAAAAGATAACTAATGGCGAGTAAACTAGCCACGACGCACAAGGCATCGTGTTGACCCAAAGTAACATTGCAGATGCAACGTGCGTTCGAAAATAGCAAGTGGTGACATTTGTCTCCTCATTTTGTGAGAGTGTCCACCTTATAAAGATATTGTAAGAATATTGTCTAGAATTGTTAAAATATTGTCTGTAATTTGTCAGAATGTCTCATATCTTAATCGTAATATTAGTTAAGATGATTATAAGTATTCATCAAAAAATGGTAACTAAACTAATTCTCAGACAATTAAAATTTTTTATTCCTTTCTAAAAGTATTTTATAATAGAACTTTAACAATAAACTTATGAATAAGGGTTTATTGCTCTTTATTGCAAAAAGTTCTAACAAAGAAAAAAAATTTGTTGCAATATTAAAAAATTACCTTTTTAGCAACACAATGAAAAATTATTTGCTCGAAGCTGAATTTTAGTAAAAAATTTGCTTCTTTGATAATGGATTTTTTTGGGGTGAAATAAGCTATGCTTGTCGTGATTATCATGCTTGGATATTGATTATTGCCTCAATGTATGTGTTAGGGAATGATGGAAACCCATATGAACGTAATTATTACCCTTGCATTCACCAAAAAAAAATTTATTACCCTTGTAGCTAATGTTGAGTGGACCGTTTATGATTAAAGTTGCGATAGAACCATGAGCTAGGAGTACTTTTTTTTTTAATTACCAGCGTATCGAATTTAATTAGTTATGGTATAATCGATTATATGAACATAATTAAGCAGTTTGAATGTCACTTTCAAATGAGCCATAACGCATTTAAAAATTCTTCTGTAGACTAAAAAATGGGACGTAATTAATATTCACATCATTATCTAACACAAATAGAAGTGCATGTGCAAGCTAATCAAGGCATGTGAGCCATGTGGGGGTGAAAATGTTAAAGTCCGTTCGGGTGGAACGTGTATTAGAAAGATGGTTTGCCACTTTCTATATAAATTTTTCTAGATTTATATGATATTTTAATTAATTTTAATATATATTTATCTATTTATCCTTAGCTTTTGGCATGTAGTAATTGGTGGGAATGGGGCGTAATGCACAATTAACGCTTCTTCTGAGCCACCATTTGCAACGATTTAATATTTTAATTACTTGACCATTCTATTTTTTCTATTTTTAACTTTTATATTTCTATATTTTTTATTTATTTTCATTTTATTACACTTCATTCGTATCACATTACGTTACATTTCATTCCTACCAATTACTACTTCTCAAACACTGCTGTTACATACATTTTCAATTATGTCCCTGTGCCTTACATTTAAAAGGTTTATTTCATTGCCGTTATCGCCTATCATAATTGTTAACACTCTACTCAAACAGACCCTTAATTATTTGCTAATACTTCTTCTAACCACATCGACTTCGGTTCTAGACCTGCAGCTTGATTTTTCTGCAAATAATTACCTGAAATGACACTGTGAAAACTCATGGGCTTTCTGAAAATTTTAGGCATTTTTTAAATTTAAAATAACTCAAGGGCATCTACTAGTTATGAGGTAGTAGAGATGTAACTCTCAACATGAATCTCGAGTTGATTAGGTGGCGTATTTCCCGAATCAAAACCTTCTCAAATTTTATTTCTTGTGCCTATGACACCACTGTTTCAAATGATACAAAATTTTTCAATGGAACCATAGATACTCATACTGGCCTACGTATCATTTTTCCAAAATCAGTCGCACGTGAAAAGCAAATAGAAAAGACTTGATTTTTTTCAACTGCTTCGGTCACCAAGCCACACTATTACAAACTCAAAATGTCTCAACCGTATATTACATATACATGTTATTAATGATCCAACGAATAAAAAAAATTCTTCCATGTCTTCTTCTCACTTCATTGTTTATCATTTTCTAAAATAAAATACATAAAACATATGTCAGTCGAATAACCATAACTTTAATTGTATTTTATTCATATGTTTTTTTGGTTTTGCTGTAATTATTTAACATATTTATCAATAACGTGTCACAGATTGCAAACAAAATCAAATCATCAAACCTTACACACATGTTACTTAATTTTTCACCCACATAATAATATAAAAATTAATAAGTCTTGTACGCACATAAAATGTTTAATATTAACATATTAATTCCTTCAAAAATCAACATAATAATTTTTCCCTAGAAAAATAAATCAATTCCCATATGAATTTCCATCATAATAATTAAATCACAACACATAGAAATATAAATAAAATAAACACCAACCTCTTCCCAAAGAAAAACAAAATAAAAAAAACTCACCATTTTTTATAACTTGCAAAAGTTTTCATCTTTGGATCAAATAGTGATGGATCGATATATATACACTTTGATTCATCAACGTAAAAAGCTTGGGTTGTATGTTTTCTCTACCTTATTACTACTTCGTGTTCCAAATTTACAACTTAAAAAGAGGTAGTAAATGGCAACATAGGCATTGTCCAGTTGATCATTTCTCTGACTCATGTGCGAGGGTGTTCAGATTTGATCTCAGTATGGGGAGTTTCATCTCCCATTTTAAGAGTAATATCTTCGATAGATATATTGTTAATTATAATATTAGAATTACAACCATTGAGTGAGAATTGAAAAAATATGTACTTTTTTCTTATGAAAAATATGAATAGGATCTTATAGGTAGTTCCCGAGTTGGAGATAGGGACAATACTGTGAATTACGGACATTCGATGGCCGTAATACCAACTGATATATTACACAACCAAGTACTTTAAAAAACATGGAGGACTTAACTTCCTTTTAACATCGTACCTTATAAGCCCACGCTGAGCTCTTTAAAAACATCTTTTCCCTGACAGCAAACTATAAATTCCCATGTTTTCGGTCTGCGTACTTCTTCTATTGATATTAACTAGCGATTAAAAGCTCCTTGAATACTCTTATTGCATTGGCAACATCTTGGATCATATGCGGTCCTAACAGGTTTTGTTCAGAAACCTCCCCTCAAAACAATGGAGTAATAACACTTCTTCCTATAGACAGCTTCAAAGTGAAGGAGTCATTACGATGATAACTTAATAACTATTATGGTAGATAAATTCGATTGGTGCCAAATAATCCTACCAATAGCAGGAAAATCTAATGCGAAAGCTAGCAAAAGACCTACTAATATTTGGAATTTTTTTTTAATTGTCGTTCATTGAAGGGTGATATATTATATTCAGGAGTAACTTTATGCCGATAGCAGCTTACAGCTTTTGAAGTTAAGCCTTGAATTGCTACCAGGCTAAAATTGTTTGGATTCTCTCACATGCCAATATTCTTAGCATTATTCGAAAGGCTAGCTAGGTTGCTAGTAAGCCTCTATTGATATATGCATGCATGAGAGAGGTCATTTTCTAGCAGAAGTATAAAAAATTACCCAAGAAAAGGAAATGAAAACTACCTACCGTTTGTTCTATTTAGCTCCCTTTTCTTTTTTAATATTTGTTTGCCCTTTGTTTTATTTTGGTGGAAATGACAAGAGCCGCCTACCTAACTACCACTTTAAACTATTGTCTTAAATGGGCAGCTAGCAAAATCATGATCACAGGTTATTGTGCCTGTGTAATGATGACAAATGTCATTAATCGAATACTAAATTCTTCTTGAGACGCTCAATCGTTAACTGGAGCTGTGTCTAAAAGTTCAAACCCCTAGAGTCATTTTTTTACGGGGTTGTTTTGGCATGTTTAAATTGTTTGGGTGAATTAATTATCAAAAAATTGTTTGGGTGAACCTATTGAATGCGCCTCCTCATCAAAGTAGGTCTAATAATTACAAAATGAATCCAAATTAAATGACTAAATGTATAGTCGTCACCATTCGGATGACTAAATGGTTAAGGTGAGTGAGTTAAGAGTATATAGGATAAGTGGTTCATGGTTAGAAGTTGGGTAAAGACATTTACCTCATTATCTTTATCTTGTAGTTGTCTTCCATTAGTTATTTGGTCATCCAAGGTGATGACATAACCAAAAAAAAAAAACTAAATGTATAATTTAAGAGGGAAATATCAAAAGAATAAGAAGGAAAAAATAATTAAAATGAATTCAATACTTCCAAGACTATCTAGATTGGTCTTTATTTTTCCACTTGATAAGATAACCATCTACATATTGACTAGTGTTTACCTAAAGCAGACCAACTCAAGTAAGCCCAATTAGCATCGTTTTAGCATTCATTGCATATATTTTATTATTATTTACTTAATAATACCATTTAAAATTATTTTATTCAGAAATTAGTAAGAATTATACATAAGATAAGAATTTTAAAGGGTCTACATTCAATGCAAGACTATATTTATTCTGCAGCTCATTTCATATACTTTTAAATTAGATTAATGTATTCCTAATTAGGTACAATGTTTTAAATAATAAAACAGAATAATTCCCAAAGATGGTGCAAACGGGATCCACTTGGAATGATCTAAATATTTTTATATTAAAAGAAAATTAAATAATAAAAACTACAAAAGTGAAGATCTAAGGATCCTCATTGATCATTAAGAAGTAGGCAAAGGACATATGAGGTAGATGTGAACTTTTGAAAACCCAACCGTATGGTGTGACCAAATTTAACAATCCAATCCACACAATAGTTTTACTCACACTAGGCATGTTGGAAACTTTGCTTCCCAATCTAGTTGAATAAAACGTTTAACCTTAGCAAGAAGTGACTAAAGATACTATGCATGACCTAAAAAAATACCATGCATGGGGTGTTGGTATATGTATTATTGCATTTTGGTGTATATATTTTGATATTTTGCGAAAATAGATCCTATAGGCATAGTCTATGATGGAATGAGGTTTGTAATGAAATGTGGGATGAAATGAAAAAAAATTCTTGTATTATTGGAAATGTTAAAAGTTGTATGTAATTGAAAAAAAGTATGAAAACGGAAAAAATAAGAAGTTGTTTTTTAGAACGAAAAAAGTGTTTTGGGGAACAGAAAATTCTATTTCATTCTCATCTCATCCCTATCTTGTCGAGCGCCGATCTCCTGCACCCGGGAGCAGGCAGTGTTGCCTGCTTCCGGGAGCATACACCTATTTTTTTTATTTTTTTTGAAAATTTTTTTATAAACTTGTTAGCCCAAGTGTATTTAACATGTGTATAAATTTTTATCATTTTTGGAGATTTTTAGATTTTTTTATTTTTGAAAATCAGTGGCATTTTAGTAATTTAAAATTACCTAAAATGCTACTGATTTTCAAAAATTAAAAATAAATATCTAAAATACTCCAAAAATAGTAAAAAATTATACACATGTTAAATACACCTATATTAACATTTTTAGAAAAAAAATAAAAAATAAATAAAAAAAATAGGTGTATGTGCCTGGGAGCAGGCAGCGTTGCCTGCTTCCGAGTGCAGGAGATCGGCGCCCTATCTTGTCTCATTCATGAACACGCTATTGCATATCTTTGCGAAATAAATCTTAAATTTTTGTAATTTTCAACCGAATCAAGAAAAAAAATAATGCTTTAACTGGTTTCTTTAATACGTTAAAGGAATTTAGAACATTTTCGAATTGCAAAATTTTGAAACTCATACAAGGTTTATTTTGTAAAATACCAAAAAAAAAGTCTCAAATGTAAATTACACATGCTTGTATGATCTATTGCCCAAAACCTCAAGCAAACTGCTCAAAAAATGAAAATCACCCACTCATTTTAAGTCGAGGGAAGTCCTTTCGATGCACGTACTTGTGGTCCATCCAAGTGGAATCTCCTTCTACTTTCCCGTGAATTCTCTGTCCCGTGGATTCGAGGGCCCCCACAAAATTTGCCGGCTGGTAAGGGAAATGGGAGCAACACCTGCTTCCAGCTTCCCTCGCTCGCCCGCCCGCTCGCCCGCTCGCCCGCCGAACTTGTTACTCCGGCGCACCTTCAACCTTCATGCTCGTAAATTCCAACCACCGAAAAAAAATGAATAAATAAAAATTGTGTAAAAATACGGTTTCTGGCGTTGGTTATCTTTCATTTCAATCAGCTGTTTGTTTGTTACGGCCCTGTCAGTCAGTCGAAAGAAAGAAATTCGAGCCAGTTGTTTAAATTTTCCCAATTAGGGGCCCCCGCCACTTGGACTTTTTCATACGGAATATCAAGCATCTTCTCCTGCCAGAGTATTAAAGGCTCTTTTCATCGCCCCAGTCCCGACACGATTCTGAGCGCCGGGAAGATCTTGTCGGCAATCATTATTTTTAATACGGCATAACGTGGGCGGTAGATTTTTTATAATTTTTTCAAGAGCCGAAGTTTGAAAACAATCCTCGAGACAAATGCTGTTGGAAGGTTGAGCCAATTCTTCCACCTTGCTTTTCTTCTCTTAGTAAAACTTTCTGGTGATGTTTCTATTTAAAAATTGCCGGTATTGATTAAGAAAACGTTTCAATCTCAATCACATGATTGTCATATCCCATTATCAAATTCAACCAGTGGTTACTACCTAATATGCTCACCTTAGGTAGGCTTCATTTTTGAGCCAGTTTCATGTATAGATGGTCCAAATAGTTATTAATAATAATAGGTTTCATCTTTTGCTGCTGTTTCGACTTGGGTTTTCTTTAACATATATAAAACCCTTGCTTAAAGGCCAAGTATAAGCTCCGAATCTGGTTCAACATACAATGATGGACAAAACTAAATTTTTTTTTTTTTTTATGGGTGACAAAATTTAATATTGATTATTAGATTGTAGTGATCTCACCTCAACTACCAAAGATCGATTCTTTACTCTCTTTTTTTTGCCCCCCCCCAAGCCTCGAATTGATGAGATGTGTGGTTCAAAAATGAACAGAAGTCCCAGGTTGCACTACAATAAATGTTCGTTGAATGGTGTTATTTCTTTCTTATATAAAGGATAATTTTGGTTTCATATAAATAGATTTAGTTACCCCTGATTTTTATTTTTATTTTGGTTATGGTTTCTTCCTCTGGTAGCATTTAGTTAAACGAACCGCTTCTTACATTAAATACTGCTAAAAATAATGCTGAATTTAATTATTTAAATTTCACTACAAATAATAATAAAACTTATCTGCAATATTAAAATAACTTTTAATATAAAAAAAAATAACCTTTAGCTGCATTTGATACCCAATGCGGTAAAATTAAATTTTGGTTGTAAAAAATGACTATATATAAGAAATTTTGTGGTATTATTGGGAAGTGAATATCTAGCTAATAATCCTAGGCAACTGGTAGTGGGTCAAATCATTTTGGACTACCAGCATTAACTCAATATTATGACAAGAACTGAAGGATACTAATTATTTATTTCAATCAACCGAAAAAAATATATAATAGTATTTATTTTCAATCAACGTAACTTAACATTAGTATTTGTCTTCCATAAAAAAAAAAAACATTAGTATTTGTCTAGATAATATTTTATCTAATATTCAAATTTAATCTAAATAATATAGTTTCCTACAAAAAATCATATAGATGTATAATTTTAATTTCGATTTTCTGAGATTCCACTTTACTACTCAAATCTTGTTGCCATGCAAGCATGCTTTAGGTTCCTTTGCAAGGGAGAAAACGTACGGTACTAAACAACAGAAAGGTGTTTCATGAAACAGGCTTATATGCCTTTCTCGTCACCACGCTGTGCAGAATTTTAAATTTCTATTTGTTATGCTGTTGAGAAATGATAGATGATTTCGGGAAGTTTTATGTTCAAGTACTTCCTAGCATTTAATATCATTCTTTTACAACATTGAAAAACAAACAATCATTTGCATCATTTTAAAATCCTGACTTTTCGAGTTGTGCTAATTTATTTTACAGCAAAAACGGAGTAAATGCTCAAACAGTGCAAAAGGGACGTGAAAAAGAGTTTTTTTTTTTTTTTTTTTACCATCTGATATTTAATGCTATTTAATTATCTTTAAATTTATGTATTATAATCGTATATTTTATAATTTAATTAAAGGTGTATTTGGTAACCATTAAAACTTTTCAACCGAAACTTTTTATCCTCTATAATTATCTTATTTTAATTATTTTTTATATTTTCTTATATAGTTATCTTACTTTTCAATTATTTTTACACAACTACTCGTACAATTAGTCACATCTTTTTCATCCATTTCAAAAACATCTCCATCAAAAAAATTTCTTCAAAAGTTTTATAACTTTCGAAATACACCCTAAAAAGTAATTACATTATAGATTACAATGATAAAAAAAATTAGGGTTCTTAAGACTAATTGTGGATAATTGAATTGTTATCTCATAGTCTAAACAGCTTGCAAAGAGTTATTGAACCATGCTTACAAAGGGGTCTAATGATATTGACGGTGCGTTTTGTTCCGTGGCTGGCTTAATCGGTTCTATCATTATTTGTGTTCCGCCAGACGATAATTATCATGCTGTGGGCCTCTTTATCAACAGATAAGATGCTATTCCTGTAGAAGAGGGAAAACGAATCTTTCATCAGCAAACGCCATATTTATAGTCACTTCCAATTTTGGAACGGGGACGTAATCAAATGTTCATTTTGTTGGCTAAAAAGCATTAGCCTAGCCTTGCGAATCTAATTTGGAGATTGCTGGGACCCAAAATAAGGAACTCCCCCACGTTCTTTTGTAGGGGCCTAGAAATACTCCTCAACCAACCTTGAGAAGCGTAAAAGCCTAGATTTCGACTAATGCCCAACCAGCTATAGCTTATCAACAACCTTGAAAATTCACTGGTTGGACTCATTTAATATACCTACCATATCAATTTTATGAAAAGAAAAATTAAAAACAAATACGTTTTTTTTTTTTTTTTTTTTTTTTTTTGGCCTGATGCAAATGTGCCCATTTTTAAAAAGGAAGAAGTGATAATCATATAGAAATTTTAAAAAATTAAAAGAAGAAGAAGAAGAAGAAAGAAGCATGATCTTTCATCAAACTCATTTGCGTGCCCAGGGAATCAATAGAGAGTGCAAGAATGTGGAAATACTGTCACCATCCATAATGGGATCCATGATCTGGACGGCTTGGATGAATGCGGGTGTCTGATGCATGCACCCAGGACATTCCCCTGTGAAAAACTATCATGTTATTTTCCCCACCTTTGTCGGGCATTATGATTTCGTGGGATTCGAATAAAATAAAACCCCGGTAGGAGACTGATATAACCGTATACATGGAAGAATCTAAATATTTAAAACGTTGTCAGTAAAGTAGGGAAATTTTTCAACTTTCTATCGTTATCCTTACCTTTTAATAATATTTCTACATTTTTTTTTATTATATTCATATTCCGTGATATTAGATCCAGACCATCTCCGCGTCAAAGAAACCTTCTCTGATTATTCACCCAATTAAATACAAACTCAGCCTGATCTAATCACGTGAGAATCTTTAACTAAATCCAAACTTGGCCTGTCAGTCACAGATTTGTGGTCAAATTATAATTTATAAAAAAAAAAGGAAAAACAGAGTTTATTGGTTCAGATTGTATTCAATTCAAAATTATGCTTTCGGATCGTATTGAACTGAATTCAAATACGTGCATTCTGATCAACCTCAACTTTCTGAAAATCTCAACGACTCAAAAATACAAAACAGTAACATCAAAAAATATATACATATATAATCAGAGAGAGATGTCTAATATCGTGCGTAACAATGAAAATCTTTAAATGGGGATTTAAGAAAACATAAAATTTCAAAAAACATCATAACGTTGTTCTTATTAGAAGAAGATAAGAACGTGGAAGCAAAATTATGCATTCATAGTTTCACAAAGACGCGCACATTTGTTTTTAGATTATTTCCATTTCACAGCCCGCTTTGCTATTGAGATGATTTTAAACCGACTGATAAGTTTAACAAATATATTATTTAAAAAGACGTAGTCATTAATCATTATGGGATTTAAAACCAAGTTGTATGCGTCTTGTTTATAAAGCTTTTCAAGGAAAGCTGGGAACCAAATTCCAACTATCAGAGACTATCAAGAAATAAATGAGGGAGAATATTATCATAAGCAAGGCAAATTTCACGAGGCAAGATTTTCCAGCCCCGTTTCATGCATTGAAGATATTACGGCATAAGCAATTCGCGCCGTTTCCACATTTACATTTCTTTTCCTTTTCTTTTTTTTTTTGAATTAATCATAAAGGAATGTACTGCAATATTTCATCGCAAGCTGCGCAGATTTAAACATGTTGAAAGCCGCAGGACAACATCAGCGCGCCAATTTTTTATACAACTTTCAAAAAGCAAAAGACGGCCGACGGTCGCCTTGCCCGTAATGTGCAATAGCAGAACTCCTTTGATTGGTGTTCAGCCCTGCAACGAGAGAAAATGTATTTTGTGCTAAATCACCCAAAAAGGAGGGCATTCTTCTCATGGAATTAGTTAGGGACGGCCAAGGGGAGAGACTACTCCATGAAGAATATTCTATTCGATAATAGACTGGGATTCTAGACTGATGTCCTGATAGAGAAGTTTAATGGCGCCGCTAATACAATCAAGTGGTTTGAATCTCTCCTTCACTCCCCCGCATTAGAAAGGAAGACCTCTTGATGCTTGATGGAACAAGTCAACCCTCGATATGTATGCACTGCCAGGTAATGCATACTGTCATAGTTTACCATGTCAGGATTACCAATTTATGACACCACAGGACTGGGATTCTCTAGAAATGTTGGCATTATTTTTCTTTTTTTTCTTTTTTTTTACCTTGTCAAGAGTTCCAACTCTTTTACCCATTCAGAGGTATTGTCATCCTTCTTGCTGGGAAATGGACTTAATGGAGTTTATGAAGGAAAGAAGAAAGAGAATATTGAGAAGAAGCATACCTGTCTTCTCCTCCGACTCTGTAAAATATATATTGCACGTGCCATCACATAGCATGGCAGAAGAAAGGCAACAAATTGAAGAACTGAAACCTGATAGCAAAAGATACTTGTGAATTTCCTTTTTTTTTTTTTTTGTGGTGGTGGGGGGGTGTGTGTGTGTGTGTGCGCGTGTGTTAACATAACCAGTGTTGACCAAATAATTTTCATCGCAGATCTTTTTTGTATCAAACTGTTATATGAACCCATTTTTTTCTCATTATCATACCACTATCTGACTCTTTCTTAAGCTTTTGCCCTCATAAAAGGAATGGGATCACTAAAATTGATGTTGATGGAGCATGATAATGATTCTTGACAAAAGGTGACTTGACAACACTCATCCAATGAAGTCAGAAGAAGAATTGAATTCTCTCCAGAATACCCAGTCCAGCCCACCTTTCAGCTGAACACATAATATCAATGTATTCTTATCTCAGCCATTATTTATGCTAAATGTAACGACAGGAAATTCAACCTCTCAGCACTGGTCAGTTGAATGTTCGACTAATGAAATAACAGAATTAGCCACACTAAGCATATGTTTTGGGTGGAAGTGGGGCCAGGCAGAAGTATCATCTTGACATTGAAATCATTTTGAACAGCTGATTCAAACATTTCATGCACTCTGTGAATTTCCTATGCAGCACACATGACACCAGATGAAGGTACAAAAGTCTTTACATTTATGTTTCAGTTCAAATGTTTTGTGCGGCAGCCGCCATGGAGCACTGGTGACATCCACTCTATCTAACATGACTGGCCACCAAATATGGCCATGCAGTCAATAACCGGTCTAGTCATGTGACGAATGACAAGTGTATTAGTTGTGATGTCAAGAAACAGATAAACCACCAAAAAACACACCGCTTACATTGAAGAAGGGTGATACATCCTCCACCAGGCCAGCATCCTTGGTCAACATAAGAGCATGGCGTATGAGCAGCAGCAGCATTAACTGCACCAGTTGGTAGAATCTTTGAGGGTCAGCGGGATAAAAGAAACAAAAGGCCAAGAAACAAATCTATAGATGGCTGTATATAATAATGGGAGTAAAACATACAATAAGAGCAACAGAACGGCAACATGTTAAACCACCACTATTTACAGCAGCATAATCCTCATATTCAGCTTGCAGCAAACGATGCTCTGCAGCAGCTAATGCAAGAATGCGAGGATCATGGAGGTCAATATGCGGGCCCCAGTTCTGTCTGCAAAGAAGGAGAACAATTTTTAGGGAACGAATGTCCTGCTAAAATTGAAATGACAGCAGACAGTATCACACAACCAGAGAACAGCAAAATTTATTGACAATAAAAGTAGTTAATATAAGATCGATGCTTTTCATTTTGACTAGTGAGGACAGCTGGATATTGATAACAGTGTGATGCAAAGGTATTCAATTTTTGAAGTGTCAAAGTGGTAAGAGATAATGCCATTTCCAGGGATTTTGAACTCTGAAACAAGTCATCTTCTATTCATTTTTGTAACACCTCCCTAATTTGTACCAATTATGGTAACCAAGAACAAACACAGAATATGCCCATTGAAAATGTAAATACTAAGAAGCACATCATACACTCATATTTACCAAGTAGCAAGAAGGACATCCATGTAGTATCCATACCAGTATGTTCCATAAGACAAAAAACCAAACTTTTTCCCTTAAAACAATGGCAACAATCAGGATAATCCCAATACAAAGAGAGTGAATTCATACCACAGGAAAGAACTAGCTATACCAAGAGATGTTTATCCAAGAGCATCAGATTTCAGCTATGCCAAAACTAATAGGCATAACTAATCTCAAAAACAGGGCTCTTTGCTAGAAATAACTTACACCCCTTGACTAGAGCCATGTTAGGTCTCCAGAGGATTGAAGGTTTCCATGAGGAACTCTCAATGCTACTGCCAATACAGTATCAATTTATTAGTTTAGAGTTCTTAAAATTAAAGTTCTAGGACCCAGATGATGCAGTGGACCAGTAGATTGGCATGGCTATAGTCCACAAAGAATAAACCAAGCTATTTTGATTTTGCTGGTGCCCAATCCTTCAAAAAGCAAAGCTGGGATCCAATTTACTGTATATTCAAAAAGCGTGGTCCTTCAGATGAGTCAGCATTCAAAAGGAGGATTAGTTTTTCCACACTTCCCAGATAGGAGCCATTGAGAACGGTCTCCAGGAGAACCTCCTCTGTTGAAAGGGCAGCTACCAATGTTAAACATTTATTGCAGGCCACTGTCCATAAAAGATCCACTTCAAAGCCTCATAATGCTTTCCATTTGGCCTCGTTTACCTGCTTCCTCCGTATTTAACATGAAGTTACAAACCTGAATTAGCTTCCTATCGATCTCCATTTCTGCCTTGTTTACTTACTTCCCATCACGGGCTGATCTACATGGAGCTGAGTGGCGGCAACTTTGCGTATTAGCATATAAGATTTTTAAAAATATGTCAAAAAATGCAGTTCATTCTATCATGATTGCACCCTCTAAAAAAATAATAAGAGCGAACCCCCCCCCCCTACAAAAAAAAATCCTCCTCACCTTTTTTCTCACCTAAGGTCATTGGTCTGCTACTACTTCCCATTCAACCATGAATCAGAACCTAGTCTAAAATCTGTTCTCGCACGTGGCAATCAATAGCGCAAGGAGAATTAACCATTTAGGAAACATTAGAAGAAATAGTAACAACTACAGCCCATTTTGTACACAACAACCAATGTGCCTCTTTGCGTCAAGTACAGCCTCAATTTCACTCATTGGGCCAATTAGAAAATGGCGATGCAAACAAGATTCCTTTTGCGAAGAAGGGTGTGAAAATGGACAGGCAATGGTTTTAATGGTGAAGAGCTGAATTTAATGGTTCCACCAGTTATTTTGACACTGTCGACAATTCGGTAATTCATTCTTACAAATCATGCAGAGGTACAGATATGAAGATCATGTCCAAAAAGATAAACACCAGAAGCAATCCATGAAAGATTATTGAAAAAGGATGCTCATACAATGGTATTCTATTATTATCTT
The DNA here is from genome assembly GCA_030490835.1 of Annona cherimola. Taxonomy (NCBI): domain Eukaryota; kingdom Viridiplantae; phylum Streptophyta; class Magnoliopsida; order Magnoliales; family Annonaceae; genus Annona; species Annona cherimola. The sequence goes on from CM059971.1 coordinate 114,485,269, forward strand.
CTTGGTGGGAATAGATTTTATAAAAGTAAAAGGGAATGACACTGAAACATTTAGTGTTTCGATTGGACAAAATATCTATTATCATGCATGCAAGAACAGAAAGGGGAAAAAAATTATAAAATGTGAATGGCATCATAGAAAAGGCAACAAAACAAGTGCTAGGGCTTTTAGAATACCTGATGTCAATTGCCATGCCATCAGAAGGGGGCCTAGCTGGTGGAAGAGAATAATTTGGGGAATACACCTGATGAAAACACATGGAAAAGTTTTTGTATCATGTCAAAAGGAGAAATTACATATATTCAGCATCCACCAAGGATATTAGGTGTCTTCATTGCAACTGTCCTGAAATCTAAATAAGGAACAGTGTTTTCATTTCTTTCACTAGATCAACAAAGATACCAAAATATCTTCATTTATTCATGGAAACTTTCTATGTCAAAATAACGCTAATGCAGTTTCTACCACAATATCTAATTTCTGCAACCATATTATAAAATATGCAGCCATTAAGCTGCCAGCTTGACAAGTGGCATTGTTTATGTGTCAGAATGATAAAGAAGATGAACCAGTAGTTAAAAGGAATTCTAGCGAATAGATAGGCCATCTCAGTGTGACCTAGGTGTACTACTAAGCCAAAGGTGGCATCGTATTTTGAAAATTGTGTTTCATATTTAAGCAGGGGAAAACCCTAAAAAAACAAGGACAATTTTCAGGAGTCAGAATCCAACCTGGTTGCAGATTTCACAAGTGATATCTCCCTTCTTGTTGCACCATCTCTGAATGCATCTCCTGTGAGCAAACTGCACCCAGGATAGAAGAAAACAACTAATAAGTGTTTAACGAGAGGACGAGTGTTCAAGTGCTGAATGCACACCACCAATAGTGCAGACAATATATCCTTACACAGCTATTCATCCTTGCCCATGAGCATGTTTTTGCAACAAACAATGATTGGAAGTATCCATCAATTATGAATTTACTGGCATTGCCAGCTCTTTCAAACACCATATGCAAAAAATAAAAAAAAGATAAAATAAACATTCAAGAGGGAAAATATGTCAAGCCAAAAAACATAAATAAATATATTAAAATTTTCAGCATGAAACCACTAAAATTCTAAGCTCACAAGATGTATCCATAACTAGGGATGCCTCTTGAGTTTTGACCACTTCCTTTATGAATGACCCTGAAGCCCACTCAGACGTGACTGCAAACAGTTGGTCATTGGATGTGATTGCAACAAGTGGCCAAGGGCTCGTTTTTTAACGTGCAAGTGTGGAAAACCATGGGATTTGGTTTCCCAAGGCCAATCATTGCTTTATCAATCACACTATTTTTTCCACTTTTACCCATACATTCCAATCATTTTCTCTACCAACTACATACAACAAACCTATTTATTCCAACTATACAAATATCATTTCCTATCAAAATATTCTCTTTTCCATTTCCCACAATCCCACAATTTTACACATTACCAAACATCCCCTAAACAATGCATACCAAACACATTATAGACTACGCACTGGTGTACCGTACAATTGCTCTCCAGTCACTTTGGTTTTTACAGCCCAGAATTCAAAATGTAAATGATCACTCTAATGACCAGGAATGTTCCATTGTCTCCTCGAACAGCATGCCACTAGCCCAGAACAAGAATAAGAAATGGTACAAAAAATGCGATCACCGATTGCACAAATCAGACCATGCCTACCCATCATAAACATTTCAGCCTTTCAAATTCCAACCCAAAAAATGTTACTAGTAGGTTAACATTTCCTAATCCAAAATAGACAAACTGCAGAAGATGATCAACAGAAATCAACAACTTAGACTTGGATACAAAAGTAGAGCATGGACACCCCATTTCTGATACACGCATGCTTATCGCTTTGTTAGCCAGGAAATTGCGTCTTCCCTGCAGTGCAGGATAATATTTATTCAAAAGTGGTAACCAGCACCTGTACATAAGTGAACTAACCCCGTAAAAGAGGAATCATTCAGAACCCATAGTTAATGAATATACCGGTAGAAAATAATCCATACGAGTAAAGATAAAAAGAAGAAACCAAATTTAAACAGGAAAGGTATAGAATCGGAATTAGAAAAAAAAGAAACTAAAAACTTCAACGCAATCAAAAATAAAAGAAAATACTTTCACCAGAAAAATAAAATGCAAAAACTGCTTTATAATAAATCAAAACACAGACCCGGAACCAAAAACAAGAGGAAGGACGTTTGGCAAGCGCAAAACCCAGGCGCAAAGATCGCACAAACGTAACAACAAGGATCATTTGTTAGAATAAAAATGCCTTCTTCAACAAAAGAAAATCGCTTGCAAAAAGGGTCATGTATCTTTGGAAAATCTTATATAATCCAAAATGCATAATCAAAGAGCAGACTCGAAGAAGAAGAAGAGGAAGACGTGGGAATCTGAGAAGAATGGGGGGAACATGAAAAATCGTATAGAACGAAACAGAAAATCCGACAATACCCAAAACCCACACACACACACATATATATACCTGACCGAAAGTCAAAAGAAAGATGCAGCACACCAAAGCCGATGTGGGTAGTCATAACTACGGCCGAAAATCTCCCACAAAAGGAAGTGAAAGAACAGGAAGGGCTCCGAAAAATAAAGAGAAAAAAAATGGACCTTGAGAGTGCCATTACAAGCGCAAGGCGCTTCCATAGCCTCCTCTTCATCTTCCTCCTGACAAATCCTGCACTCTATCATCTCCCCCATCTTATTCTTCTTAGAACTCCCTTCCCCTTTCCCGTTCCCATTTCCGCACCGATTCTCCTCTCCTTGGACTCCTCTCCCGACCCTGCTATTGTCGTCGTCGTCGCCGTTGTTGGAACACCCTTGTTCGTTCACCGCTTCAAAGCACGCTGATGCTATGATCCTATCCACACACACCATGAAATCATCCACCATCCCTCCTCCTTTCTCGTCCTTCAACACCTCCTCCAGACACGAAGAGAGCAACACTGCAGCGCGGAGAAAAAGAGAATAGCTGGGATTGAAATACTATCTCTCCGTATCAGGACCGTATCTAATCCGATTCGCGAATAGAAATAGGCAAAAACCGAAAAACCCAGCCTGCGCTGGATACTGCCAAAATACCTAGACTTCATCTTACCAGAATGCCCTCGCTTCGTGTGGCATTTCACGTTCTCGGGGTCGTCTGAGATAATCTCGGTCTTGCCCTTAAGTTTAATATTTTTTTTTTTTTCAAACACATGTGCCGTTACGTCTTTTTCTTTTTTACGGGCCATGTGCCGTTACGTCTTGAGAATTTAGTTTTTGAAATAATTTGTTTGTTCTTGACCCTCTGTCTTCAATTTTTTTGCATTTTTTTAACTGCATGTTTGAAAATTTTTGTAAATCTAATTACAAAGGCGTAATAAACTTTTTATTAGTCCAATTGTTTCGTCTTTTTATCTTTTTAAATTTTAGAATGATCAATTTGTTTTTAGCAATGACTCAATTCATCTCTATGCAACCCTTTTATCTTAATATATTTTTTAGTTATGGCGAAATGTATCCCAGTGCACTTAGGTTAAATACAACTTGGTACATTGAACCCATTTTTTACTTTTTTAAAATTTTTGTACGTAATTGCTAATCTAATTATGCTTAACATATGTATTAATCATTTTTCAAAATTTTAAAATATTTCTGCATTTTTTAAATTTATAAAAATTCATACAGATATTAAATATACTTAGATTGATGAATGTGTAAACAAAATTTAAAAATTGGTTAAATGCACTTATATGCACTTAGGCTAATCGGGCTCCGTATGTTTTAAATTTAAACCACTTATTTTATTTAATACCTCTTTTTTGTACTAGTACACGTAATTTTCACCAAAAAATTTTTAAAAAAAATTTTAGCAGATTTAGATCGTGAATATATAATTATTATTTTTTAATAAAATATATAGCACATATTGTATATAAGAGTTTTCAATATACATTTTTGAAATAATGAGTACATGATGCAGATAAACATCATAAATTATTTATACTTAAAAACATGTTTTGAAATTTAGAAATGAACGGTTGCGATGAAGTTGCATTGAATTATTACCCTTTTGCTTTTTAGATGAATTAATACTATATTATCCTTGAGATTTTAGAAGGATAAGCAGATAGGTTTAAAATAAAGGATGAGAACTAAGAAGAGCAAGATATCAATGAAATATTAAATACTCTGACTAAGTTAGATGCACATAGATTTGCCTTTTTGAAAATGAATGCAAAAACGGTCTTCTACATTCTCCTTGTAAAAGAGATACCTTAACGGAAGATTTATTATTTTATTTGTTGGAAAAAAGCATATTAAATATTTTAGCATGCATATAATTTAAATCATAAAGTAAACATGCAAAAAGCTGAAAGTTACAAGACAAAATATAAATCAACTATCATGAACTCAAGTATTATCATTTACTTAGTTGTTCGGGGAAAAAAGCTGGAGTCTACGATATACAAAAGTGCCTAAAAAAGTAATCATTGGATTAAGCAGTGAGTTTTCGAAGTGTATGGAGATTCACAAATTTACGAAAACCACTAAATTTTTTGTTCGAAGAAAGCATAATTATTCGACTTTCGCGGGATGTTATGGTACATTTAGTAAAAAGAATATTTAGTCAATTAAGGTGTAATTCAGGTCGGGTTGACTTGAGTTGAGTAGACACAATCCTAACACATATTATAAAATGTGAACTCAACCATATTTTAAACACTTTAATTCAATCCTATTTTAACCCTAATGAATGAGTTCAATTTGTGTTGGAAATCGGAATAACAAATGTATAATATTAAAAATATTTTGCTCATTAAATCTACTTTAAAATATAAATGTCCATGAAAGAATTAAAATTAATCATTTTATATGAATTATTTTCAATTTATGACTTACACAATGATATAAATGGTAAATAATCTTATTTGAAATCAATATTATCTTGTTAATTCCTACGTATTATGTGTTAATGTGAGATTATTTATTATATTCTACAGTAATATGTGAAATCTGGTCAAGTTGAAAATCATCCAACTCAAATCAACCCAATTTAAAACTTTGACAATTCAATTCAAATTATATAATTTATTTTTTAAAAATGTTTAATCAACCATATTGTAAATCAGGTTAGATTAGTTGGGTTTCGGTTGAAACCAGCCATATTCATACCCTTATAGTCAATTGACGCCCTTTATCCATTGGACAGTTTAATTTTCTGATACATTAAATGGTTTACTAATAAGAATTATTCGGGTCATACACTCAAAAATAGTTTATCACTGTTGTAATCATTATTATTATCATTATCATCGTATAGTGTGATGGAATTGACTTGATTCTAAATAAAGTGTGGACACGGTGCATGAGAAAAACGCTTGGGTTAATGCTTTACTCATGCATGAGAGCATATAAATCGACCTTCGAGTTATTGTGTTATTTAAGCTGTCATGTTTTTTTGTTCATTTGACATGGGCACTTGCAAAGGGTAACTCATGCCATCACTTATTGATATTTTGATTTGCCAATTAAATTAATCTTATTCATATTTCATTCGACCACATGATTAAATTCCTCCAACATCTAAAAAAAATCTCAATATCATGAATAGTAGATTGTGCCTAACCTCCTAAAAAAGGCAATACAAAATACACATGAATATAGAGTGTGAGTTTTACTCTCAAATCCTTAGTCTATACCTTCTCATACTCCTTAATGCAAACTCAATTGTAAGACATTAGTTGGTCTTCCTTGAACAAAAATTATGAAAATATTTGTATCTTATTTCTTCACACTATAAAACTTGTCTACTATTCATTTGTAGGAAAAACCTAGATGAACCAAGTTATCTTTCATATAAAAATTATTTTTACTTTAATTTAGCTCATGTGATTGACAATTGTTGTCAAAGTGTGATTGTTTGTGCTTGACGAACTTATGCTCCATCATTATTTTTATCAAACGATTATTATATGATGGGGGTGTTTGTTTACCTAATTAACTTTTCAAAATAAAAATTTCCGATCTAAAATTTTGACTTCTCATGATCACCATGTTTTAATTATTTTTTTGCTTTTCTATTAAACTTTTCAAAATAAAAATTTGTAATCTAAAATTTTTTACTTTTCACGGTCACCATGTTTTAATTAATTATTCACTTCTTTTTATACAATTATTATATTTTTTAATTATTTTTTACACAGCTACACATATATGTAACATATTTATTTTAACTATATTCTATTTGCTTCTTATCACTATATTTACTATATTACATTATTTTATCTATTTTTAAAAATTTTATATTTTTCATCGAAAGTTTCATCACTTGCTAAAAACACCCTTACGTGTTTGAATGACTGAAGAGAAATGTTTCAAATATAAGTTCTATATGTTTCTTTCACAACTAATATTGCCCAGGGTTTTCATAAAAAAAAAAAAAATATATATATATATATATATATTGCCCAGGGTTTGTTTGGCTCAGTCATTGTGTGCAACAAAATCTTGAGTCAACACTTTAACTGAAAACATCTCTTAGACATTTCATGCAAATATGAAAACTCTTATTATCATTGTTAATATAACTCTTGTGAAAGATTGTACTTCTAGTTTTGCTAAATATTCCTAAAAATTTGATAGTAAAGCACTCTTAAATAGACGATAAATTGGTCATTCCATTGTCACCCTCCTTTTATTTTTAATCTCTCTCAACTAAGAGCTTATTTCAAATGGCATAAGATTTTTTGATGTAAGTTGTCTTTATGATGAAAATACAATCATAGGTATTGGGTGTGGAAAAAGATATATTAGAAATATAAAAACTATATTGAAAATAAAAAAATTATCTTAAAAATGAAAAATTACCTTAGAAATGGAGATACGAATTTTATAGGAGAATTTTGTACATATGAACCGGGCAATTTACTGTCGTCACTGGATTTTTTTTATGACACGGACCTCTACCCATGGCCATGTGAGCTTTTATAGTTCACCAATACGCGAGGGCCACGGCCGATTGCGAAAAAAAATTGGAGCCGGGCGGGCATCCTTCAGGAGTGGCGTCCGCGTAAATTGGATTGAAGCGGGGGTGATATTGGGAAAGTGGAAATGTAAAGGATGAGGACAAGCAGATTTTTGCTGGTGAGGCAAGCCAGGGGGGTGTCTGAGTTGGATAATGAAACGAAAGAAACGTGTCTGGTTCTCTAAATAAAGTGGGCTATGTCAACGCCTTATTAGGACAAGCGAATAAGCCAGTTGGGACCCACTCCGCAGCTCTTCTTCATTAATAATTTTGGTTGCTGGGAGCCAGGGAAGGGCTGCCGGCTGGGAAGGGCTGCGTCAGAGTCTGGGCAGGCTGCCGAGGGGGTCGGAAAGATGGGGAAATGCAGCGCCGGGGTTGAACGGCCTCGAAATTTCCGTCCCAGGCTTGGATCGTTTGCCTTTGGGGTCGGGCGGGGGACCAGGCGCAAACTGGCCCCGGGCTTGCTCCTTTCACGTCAGCAAGTGGCTCGCTCTCTTCCTGGAAAAATCACGCTCGGTTTGCATTTTCTCCGCCTGCTTTGGAGGCATAAACTGGAATTTGGCAATGCGCTAGAAAATCCCGCCAAGGGCCAACCGCGCAACTGATAATAAATGTTGATGGCCTTGTCTCGGCCAGGGAATGTTTCAGCTTTGAACCACGCCTAATCTGGTAGGCCCCGCATGGGAATGTTTCAAGTTTCAACCTCAATCATAAGGTGGGGCCTGACTCTGCGTCTCGAACTCTAGGATGGAGCAGAGGCTTTAGTCAACTTGGATGGAGCGAAGGCGGGATCAAAATTTCAAAATAAAAGTGTGTTACTCATGAAAAATTGTATAAATCTGGAAAAAATTATATTAGAAATAAAAAATTAGCATATTATTTTTTTGATAATAAGGGAAGTATTTTTTGAAAAATAAAAGATTTTTCATTCCATGAATGAGATGAAGGCTTTTATTTAATTAATAAAGGAATATGATTATATACATCTTGATGTATTTTAAGCTGAAATACAACATTCATTTATTTTATTTTTATTTTTATTTAGTTTTTTCTTCGTAAATATGTTTTCCTAATTGTAATTAATCCGTAGTATAGTTTTGTCCTTTTACAATACTTTTACATTTTTATTTTTATTTTTAAAAAACTACCAATTTCAACGACATTTAAGTCATTTTTCACTTCTCAAAAAACTTGATTTAAAAACTCAAAAATAAATATATAAAAGTATTGTAAAATGATACAATTTTGTATATAGATTGAATACATTTAGGAAAACATGTTGATAAAAATAAAATAAAAAATATAAATAATTATAAAGATAAATGAATAGTATTTTTAACTTAAAATGCATCATGTATATAATCAAACTTCATTAATAAAATCAGCAAGGTCCCGCGTCAGGAGTAGATGTCATTTAACCGCTGGATAAGAACAAACAAGAACACATGTCATCAACTTCAGGATATACACTAAGGGATGACCAAGAGATTATAAACTTATAATCCAAGAAATGGTCAAAACAATTAGGCTACGAAGGATTTTTAGGGATGCTTCAAACAGAAAACACGGTGTAAATTAAGCCCTTAGCTAGGCGACCAATAATTATAGTTTACAATACTAAATAGATTTAGGCTTCGTTTGCGGATTGCTAAATAGGAAAAACAAATTCATAACTTTCTTCACGTCTTTTATGTGATTTAATTTCTTAACTACCTCGTTGTCCTACTTTTTTAAATATTATTTATATTTTCAATAATTATTTCACATTCACAATACCCATATATTTAAAACTAAAAATATATATTTATTAAAACGAGTTTTTGAAAATATGCTTATAAATTCGACCAATATTGTATTTATGTTTCTAAGTTTACCGAACTTACAAATATGTTTATAAGATTTGCATAAAAAGTGCAAGTGTATCCATTTCGTTATGATACCATTAAAATTTTCTGTAAAATGATGATATGTCTTTTAAGCTAAGTATTACTCTTCCTATTTTTGCAAATATTATAAGTATATTTATAAAAAATCTAAAATAATAATATATGTGAAAATATATAAGCTAACTTGGAAACATTATAAGTGTATCACTTTGTTAGATGACGTTTCCATTATTTTACAATAAAATTTAACAACATCCCAATAGAAAAGAAATGTTTATAATTTTATCCAAACTTTAGAGATATATTTGCAAATTCGACAAATTTAGGAACATATGTGCAATATTGATCAAATTTTGTAAACATATTTACAAAAATCGTTTGTTAAAAAATGATAAACCTTGGTTTGTAAGTCTAGATCAATAAGTTCATTAAAAGGTTACATAAATTTTTTAAAAATATTTTTATGACCCGCGTGGCACATATGATCAATAAGTTCATTAAAAGGCTACAAAAAATTTTTAAAAATATTTTTATGACCCGCAGGGCACACATGATCAAAAAATTTCATTGTATCCTTGTCTCTTTACTCATTTTAATTAAAGTTTCCCCTAAGCACCCTTGAATTAACTTTATCCTATCGTCTATTTTTACGGCACATAGCAACTTTACATTGTACATTTTACAGCAAAGCAAATTTATTTATAAATTTCATATTCAATTTCGCTCATTTCCAACCAGTTGGAAACTACCACTATTTTTTACTGATGTTGTCAACCGATGGATGCTAATTGCTGAATGAATGGGAGACAAAAGTCATTCGATAGATCTCGAAATTACATCTACTGCAGCTGCATTTAATGCTCTAGATTCTATAAAAAATCCAACCAGGTCTCTGTTAGAAAATGTGCTTGGAGTTTGACACACTGCTTATGTTCTCTCTTTCTTCATTCTACCTCTTACGATGTTGCCATTCATTGTCTTCCCTCTTTCATGGTGGCCCTCGCATCAGTCGTCTCTCCTTCTCCAGTTGCCGAATAAAAAGTACTCTCTTCTCCCTCTTCCGTGATCACCTCCCCCCCTCCCCACCTCCCCTCCTTTCTGGTCTTCTTCCTTCTCCCTCCCTCCCTCCCTTATCCCCCAGCAGCTTGCTTTTCTCTGCTTTCATCTACTTCTTTTTTGTCTCCCTTTTTTTCCTTGACGAAACCTGCTCAATTTCTTCATTTCCTTTCCACTTCCATCTCCCTCTCGAAATCTACCCTTCTGTCATCGGTTGGAAACCGCTTTTGCCATCCTCCTCTGCCACGAAGATGGTTTGTGTACTTCGGGAAGTCAGGTCTATCTTTAGCATGGATGATTCAATGTGGTGCTTGTTGATATATGACATGAACACGTCACATCCTTGTGCCGTTGATGGTGATCTGTTGAGTAATTTCAAGAGTGATGAGCACATGGGCAATACAACTGTTTCAAATGTTCCATTGCGGAAATCAGATACTAATGGGTCTATTCTAATTGGAGCCAAATTACTAAGATTCATTAATTACGACCGAGAGAGGATCCATGACAGAGAGCCAGAGTAGCACCACTATAGAAGCACGAGTAAAGTAGAATTGGTCCCCATCATCGTCCTGAATTTGTCGATCAAAGCCAAACATCTCCAGCTTGAGCATCTACATGTTCTCATGAATCAGTCGCACGTCGAAAAACTCGAGTCCATCGAATTGGAGAAATGGAGAGGAGGCGATAGACAGTAGGGCAAAGCAAGCTGTTAGGGGAGATAAGAGAGGGCGAGAGAGGAGATCAAATAGAATAGAGATGTCATCAGAGTGGGAGGACAACGAATAGCAAGGGAGAAAAGAGAAGCAATAACAAATGTCAATGGATGCAATGTGTCGGAACAGCTGTTGTCAGAAGAGAAAACACGATTCGGTGAACCTTCGCAAGTTGTTGTTTCGTCATTGCAAGCTGTTGTTTTTGAAAGGGGTCTGCCCGTAAATTTTCCAGCGCGCTATTAGCTTTCGAATCAACTATGGGTATGTTTGGTAATAAATAGAAGTTGTCAAGTTAAAACTTTTCCATCTAAAACTTTTCACTTTTCACAACTATTCTATTTTTTAATCATTTGTTTATATTTTTCTATATAATTACTCTACTTTTCAATCATTTCTATATAGTTACCAACACAACTAACCTATCTATTTCAACTTTATCCTATTTATTCTTCATCATTACCCATATCATATAACATCATTTAACAACTTTTACTCTTTATAACTTTTCGTCAAAAGTTTTATTTATTCTCAAACACATCCTATAATTAAAAAACTCAATCGAACAACTCTCGTCTCGTCCGCAAAATGTAACGAGAGCTAACGATTCGCATGGCTAGTCACAAACAACTTGGTTTCCAGCTAGTTAGAGAAGATCAAAACTCTTTCATATTTGCCATCCAAACTGAGTTCTGTTACGGGAGTTTTGTGGAATGTTGTAGAAAAAAATATTATTTATCTTTGCATTTTATAAATTAAGTTTTACCATTTTTGAGATACGCAAGTATTTTTTACTTTTTAAGTGCAAAGTTGTTTTAATGATTTTCAATCATTAAAAATAACTAAAACATTCTTATGTTTAAAAATAGAAATATATATCTTTAAAAATGAAAAAGTTAATTTTTACGTTGAATACATTTTAATTAACAAGTTTATGAAAAAATAAAAATAATTAAAATAAGGGCACGTTTGTTAAAGTATGTGAGAAATATGGGATTACAGATTCTCGATCTCTATTAATAATCATATTTTTACTCTTTTCCTTATACATTTAAATCATTTCCAATCATTTCTCATTCATATTACCTTCAACAACCCTATTTATTCTATCTTTATTCTAATAATTTCACATTAATCGCATAATTACCAAAATATTTCATTTCTCACTTACACCCCATCCCACAATTCCCACAACTTCACCTAAGTTATTGACTTATCCTAAATAAATCATTACTTAGTTCAAGCCGACAGGATCATACTTCTTCAAAAAAAAAAAATTTATTTAAATTTTAACTATGTTAAAATATTTTCAAAGTTTATGAATGGGAAATGTAGTTTTCAAAAGTTTAAATATTATGGCTTTACTAATTTTTGTGTTTCATGTAGATTTATTAGACATGTGTTTATGCGGGAAATAAATCTTATTGGTATAGTTACCACTGAATATTTCAGTTTGTCACCCTCATTTTGGGTTCATCTTGATAATTAAATTAAAATTGTATTCATTTATTTTTGTTCAGCGTTTTTTTATTTAACAATATAGGGGTAGTTTGGCATTTTGAAAAACTTACGAAAATAGGTAAAACTTTTCATAGCAGAGGAGAAGATGCCGAGAGTTGTCGTTTCAACCGGCTAAGAATTTCAAATTATCAAGCTATGTATTCACGCGCCACCTACATGTTTTTTTTATTTTTTTGAAATGCATGGATGTATATTTCAGTTGCCCTGAGGCTGAACCATGCAGCGACCAGTTCTTCACATCCCAATCATGTGCATTAATGAGCATCTATTGTTGCATGGTTGATCATTTTAGGTCAATGTTATTTAATGTAGACAGTTTTTAACGAGGTAAAAAATTGTCAAAAACTTTTCCAAATTGCCAACAATGTAATGATAATTTGTAAAATCTTTTATCGACTTATAAATGATGTTTTAGCTTAGATGTTTTAAAATTCATATGCAAACTAAACAATTTTATATATTCGATATATGGTGCGTTTTTTGTATTCACCAAAAAATATATCTGAAAATTTTTCCCTAGGTAATTATTTCATTTTTCAATTATTTTCACATCATTATGTACAAAATACAAATGGGATAATTTTCAATCGTTCTCACTACTTTCTATGCAATGACCATATTTATTTTAATTTTTTGTCTTTACTCATCAACGTTATCCACTCCGTATGATATCGGTTTCTCACACTCTGAAAACGTAGCTATCGAAAACTTTTATTTCAAAAGAATTATTAAATATCAAATACACCCATAAACTGATTAAATAAATCAGGTTGATTAGTTTTTAATTTACCAAGTCGTGCCTAAAATGAGGTGGTGCATCGAAATCTTCAATGATTTCTATGCCATCGAAGTTTTTCCCGTATATGTATAACATGATTATGGATAAATGCGTTCTTTATGTTTCAAGAAGAAATTTTGAGAGACAACTCTCGACCTGATAGCTTGTTACAACGTCGGTGAATGATTTTGAGATCCACGAAATTGGTAAATACCGTAAAATAATGTAGATCAACGGAGAAATCTCGAGAACTTACAATTAGTTTAGAGAAATATGAGATACAACAGTACTTAGTTTTTATGAATAACATGATTAGAAACTCATGAATAAATGTGTTTGTTATGGTTCGAGAAGAAATTTTGAGAGAACTTTTGATCTGATGATTTGTTACACCATCGGTGAACGCTTTCGAGATCCACTGAATTGGCAAATAAAGTAAAATGATGTAGACTTAATTAAAATGATTTTTATACCATACAAATATCCATAGAAAAAAAACATTAAGCTACAATGGATCTAAATACTTTCTTTATACAAAACCCATGGGTACTTTCACCGGGCTTCACGTGAGCAAAGCACTGCATTTTACATTTTGCATTTTTTCTTTTTCTTTTTCGTTTGATGATGAAGCAAAGCACTGCATTAATATTGATTTCTACTACATGATCATTCTCATGTTGACTTTTTCATGCCCGAGCAACTACTTCCATTTTTATTGCTTAACCAAAAATGGGAATTTTTTAAAGGAATCATAAGTTAAGCCTTTTTCGGCTACTCCCAACCCAGATTATAATTCATGCGCACGAAAGTTTCCATTTTTAAATATATAAGAATTAAAATTTTCATTTTTATCTGTATTTTATACTTCCAAATACATGACGTGGTAGGGTGATTTATGAATACACCGACTTAATTTGACCATAATTGCAAATATACTTACATAATTTTCGAAATTGTAAATTACTCTAATATAATTTAATCGTAATTGCAAATATACCCATATTGCTGCGACACAAGTACTACATAGATATATTTGCAAATGTTTACAAACTATACGAGTATATTTACAAATTTAAAAACCAAATGGGTATATTTAATTTTTACAATTATACCAACATAATTGGCAGATTTTTGCAAATATACATATGCTGTGATGGTGCATTAATAACGTCAAAACAACGTTGATGTGTTTACAAGTATGGTCAAATTATGTGAAAGTAATTTATAAATTTTGAAACTATATAAGTATATTTACAAATTACCCCACATATTACCATAACAATCCTATTTTCATAATTTACTTTCTTTTCACATCCCAACTCACTTTCATTGCAATTCAAACCCATCCGCGGTTATGAATTTAAAAAAGAAAAAAAAAAGTATAGAGTTTTTTATACTTTTGGTCCATATAGAATTTCAATCACAAGTTCACAACAATGTTTTATAATTGTACTAAATAGACACATAATAGTAGCTTAGGGTGTACCTTAGTAATAACTTTTGCTGGCTATGTTAGTTAATTATGAGTTTGACTCTTTTTTTCTTATTTATTTAGCTGGTAAATTATTGTCGTGTATATAAATACCTATAAAAAAATAGCTAGACAATAATTAGTTCAGGACAATTTGCCAGCTAAGAGATAATTAGTTTACGAAAATAGAAAAGGGTGTCCTTGATTAGCTAAAATTTTTAAAAAAAAAATTTTTTTGACGAAGATTAACTAGATTTCTTGAAAGATGCTTTTGAAAGAGTTCGAGTCCGTAGCATTCGCTAGCGTATTACGTAGAAAGACGCGGAATTGATTTCCTGCCGCAGTAGCTTCTCTGCGAATTAAAATTCTATAAAACTGTCTATTTCGGTTTCTTCACTTCACTTTTCTTTCGGCAGTCGACTTCCTCTCTCTCTCTCTCTCTCGCCTTTAAAGAAGAGAGCTAGCCATGTCAATGCCAGTTAAGAAGCAGAACAAAGGTCGTCAGAAGATCGAGATAAAGCGAATCGAGTGCGAGGATGCTCGCCAGGTCACCTTCTTTAAGCGCCGTAAGGGCATCTTCAAGAAGGCCCGAGAGCTCTGCATACTCTGCGGGGCGCAGATCGCCGTCGTCGTCTTTTCCCCGGCTGGGAAGGTATTCTCCTATGGCCGTCCCTCCGTCGGCGACGTCATCGGCCGCTTGATAGACTATGGTGGCTCCGGCCTGGTCGGCTCGAAGGAAGAGAACGAGGGGAACAATATTGCCTCTGCCGATGTAACAGAGGAAGAGGGTGAAAATATGGAGCAGCAGATAGACGACGAGGGCGGTGGCAATGCTGCCTTGTGGAGGGATTCGCCAATAGAGAGTATGGGGTTGGAGGACCTCCGAGAGTTCGAAAACTTGTTAGAGGAGCTTAGAAAGAAGGCTCAAAGTCGTGTTGATGAGATTTCAACCGCCTCTAAACATCCGTAGTCGTCGCTTCGTAGCGAGAGCACTATTTTCTTTATTTTTTATTTGTACCCATTTTTTTTCGAAATTTTTTAATATTTCTCTTATTAAGGTGCTCCGTATCCGTTGTGGACATCTCTTTTTTCGATGAAGTTACATGATATCGTGAAATGGCAGGGCAATTAGATCGAGTCATCATGAGGTATTTCTAGAATTATTGTTATTTTTTGTCGTATTAAATCGGTTCAACTCCTCCATAAAAAAAGTCGGTTTAACTTATTTATTGTGTAATTAATAGCGCTGGTATAATTGATTTTCCCCAATGTAATAACACGATAAATAATTTGAATTCATTAATATGAGCACGTGAGAAT
Source organism: Annona cherimola (assembly GCA_030490835.1). Taxonomy (NCBI): domain Eukaryota; kingdom Viridiplantae; phylum Streptophyta; class Magnoliopsida; order Magnoliales; family Annonaceae; genus Annona; species Annona cherimola. Next base: position 114,501,075 of record CM059971.1, read on the forward strand.
TCCTTTTATACCTCCGATGGTTGTGTGTAATTCGTATTATACAAAAGCCGTTAACACTTGTTATCAATCTTAGTGAAAAGATAAATTTACTATTTTAAAATATTTATAATTAAAATAATTCAATATTAATTATGACTTTTGAATCATTTAATGTTACATATTAATGATTTATTATCATCAATTGAGTCATATTATGATTAAATAAACTTAATTGAGAAATTTTGATCGAGGAAAATTATTTTTTCAATAGAGTATATAATAGTTGTGTCGATGATATAGACATAAGAGAAATTTATGGTAAAATATTATGTGTATAAAAGAAATTTTAAAAATATTATAAGTATAAAAGAAATTATAAAAAAATATTATTGACATGAAAGAAATTTTACCCATGAGTTTTTATTGTTGAGGTTTGATACTCTGACCAGTATATATTGAATGGTCAAAGCCCCACCCTAACCCAACCTGTTGGTATAAATTTTAAGTCAACACTTCCATGCAACCGGTTCTATAATTAAATTCTTATGCAGGTTATAACTTTTAAAACTCAACGATTGAAGGTAATTTTGCATAATATATAAAAAATATTCTATGCAATTCAAAAAGAGAAAACAATTAGAATCATTTCACCATGAATCCAATGAGATGTCAGCTTACTTAAAAATATTTTAAAATTAAAATTTTTCAATCTAAAATTTAACAAGTCTCACAATTATCATATTTTAAAATTAATTTTCACTCCTTCCTATATATAATATACTTTTCAATTATTTCTATGGCGCATGAATAGTGAGAAGTAAAAAAATACAGGTTAGAGGTGCACCCAAAATTTTCATTTGTTTATTTTCAGGATTACACCTCGTACAACTAAGAGGGGCAATGGTCCCCCTAGCATCACTTCATAGGATCGAGTCTTCAAAATCCATACCCTCTATTTGGTAAGGGAAATCTTTATATAATAGTCCCTTGAAATATGAGTTCTATAATTTTCTTCTGGGGTTTTTAGAAATTTTTTCATGGTATGAAGTGTTTAAAGAATTTTTTTTTCTATGTTGTGAGAGCTGTGAATGGACCCATTATAATATTAGCTTGTCACATTATATAAATACTAATAAAAATTTGTTATGATTATAATGGGATTTTAAAGTAAGCAAAAGATTAGACATTCGGGATTACCAAAAATAAAGGGTCGTGCAATATACTGTTGAATAGCCGTCACACTGTACAAAAGTCAGATTGACAACTTTCAGGGTCATGCATTTAAAATTTTCAATACGTCATTGATTAAGAAAATATTAATGAGCCCATAGCGCCAAGCCTAAAATAATCAAAGGTAGGTTAAGAATTGAATAAATTAATTTTGCTCGGTTAAAATTTGATATATTTTAAAAATAGGACGCCAATAAAAAAGTCGGTTGGGTTTAAAGTGCACATCGTGGTGTTAAATTTGAACTGAAATGCACAAATGTAGATTACAGAGCCAACTTTGCATTTTTTGTAGACTAGGCTCTACAATTTATATTTCATTTTAAATCTTAGTTATTAAAATATTTTGGATTAATGGTAGAACTTGAATAACCCGCAAAATTTATTCAATTAGAGATTCATCTGACAATGCGGAGCAAATAAAATAAAAACAAAACTTCTTACTACACACATTTTGATATGATTTAATATTTTAATTATTTTATAACTTTAATCACTTAAACTGTTTGTATGATTACTATATATATTATAACTTTATTTTTTATTTATAATCTATCATATCACATTGTTATATCCGTTTTAAAAAAAAATTCAGTTATTTGAAAGGAAAATTTCACACACACATATAATGTTTGCTAATAATATTTAATATAGTCATAATGTTTCATAAAATTTTTAATTATCACAATATTTCACTTTAAATTTCTCATATATCAATGCCGCCAAAATTTTTGTTACCTACCTAATGAAAAAATTGTTTTGTCTTTCTAAATTTGAATAATTAAAACTATTTAGTCCCAATTTGAAAATACCAACCTTGTTTTAATCAAAATTTTCAAGCAGCAAAAAATTTTAGGTATGCGAGTATGAGAAGTATTTAAGGTAAAACGTCCTGGTGTGAGAAAAGAACTTGTGAACTGTTATGAATAATTGAATATGTTAAGAATCAGGGGTAAACAGAGTAAGTATACTAGGAAACAACAGATGTACTAATTTGGAAGTATATAAAATCACAAGGACTACGTTACAAATGCACTATTTTAGCTATCCGAGCGCCTGTCTGAGCTTCTGCGGTCTGCGGTCGTCGGTCGTCATCCTCAGCTTATTTCTCACGCAGAAATGAGCGCGCAAGTTGCCGGGCAAGATTTGCAACGGTTTTCCGCTGCGAGGGAGGGTTTCTTTGCTCCACTCGTCTCGTCTATCTCGTTCAGAAATCTTCGTCGCCCTTGATTTCTCGAACGATAATCAGGTAAAAACCTTCATTCTCCCGTCTCCAGAATCCAGATCCTTCTCACGCCTAGTCCGCTATTCCTGGACTTCCATTTGTAGTCGGCTGTGTGGTTCTTCTGCCGCAGCTTCCGAGAGCTAAAATCCTCTTTGGCAATGTGGCTTCCCAGCATAAAGTTTCTGTAGCAAATCTATCTCCAGGATCTGTTGGCTTGCTGGGTTTCTATTTTTATACGCGGGCCTGTTTCTTGACATGCCCTCCTTAAATTTCCGTTTCACAAACTCTTCTATTCCGAACAATGCGTGTGTTGATATTCATGTAATCGTCTGAAGCTATTCCTTTTTAGGTTGCTATTAATTGTTCTTCTTGGATGCTCGTGGGCACGTGATTCTATTGTCCGTGTCATATCAGCTTATTACCCCCCTTTTCTTTCCGCTTCGTGCTTTATTCAAACGGCTGGTGGATTTTGCTACCCATAAGAGTGCGAGTGTACTGGGGGATGGCGTTCTGCAGGTGCTCTCATCAGCAAGTTCGCATGTTGTGGCAAAAAGTTCATCACTTAGAATGTAAATATTCACTTATACAACACGGTGGAAATAATGTTTGCCGGCATCTGCTAAGACCTAATCACTATCCAAGTACAAGTGTAGTATTTAAGAAGGTAACATGGCTATCTGTCTCCCTGTACGTGATATTATTATTTCAACTGGACGCTACTATGCTTTTTTTTTTTTCCCCACAAATGCTGTATATGGGTATAAATATTGGAAGAAGCTACCTTCATGGACGATGCTGCTGTTAGCTATTTTTTTCCTCTTATGCATGCACAAATTACAGCCATAAAATTTTCTTACTAGATAAAGAAAACTGCCATGTATCAGCATCTACTGTAAAAGATCTTCAACCCTGCTGTCATTGCTGGAAGATGTTATGCATTCCCCACAGAAGAAATCCATTCCTATTTTATGCCATAAAATCCTACTTGAGATTTGACACCGTCGAGGATTGTTGCTTGGCTGCCTTAGTTCTGGAAATACAATTGAGAAGTGGAGATAGATTCTCTTCCAGGAGATAAGTTATTTGTTTTTGGCTGAAAAGACCGAGTGGTTGGTCTGAAAAATATGTTGAGCTGTGGAGTAGGAATATTGAATTGCTGAACAAGTAGGCGGGTTTGTTTGTATGACTATCCACCTAGGTAGCACCATAGCAGGACTGCATTCGTTTCCACTAACTGAAGTAATTTTCATGACATTCTACATCCATTTTTCTTTTGATAATTATTTTTACTTTTTTGGGGCATCAGGTAAAAAAAAAAAAAAAATTAAAATTCACACTCCGTGCACATGTTTGGTTATGATTTGACATTTTCACTACTCAACCACTCTATTTTTCTATTATTACCTTCATATTTAAATTATTTTTCACAGATTTTTATGCAACTACCTTATTTTTTTATTATCCTAATTCTCTTTATTCTTTATTATTACCCAGATTAGGTCATACCACTTTGTCGTTTTTCTAAATTTTTCCACAAAATTTTCCCTCACTCTTTTTTACCTCTTACCTTTTGGATCCTCAATTGTTTCATGTAATTTTAATAATTTGTTTTAGATATTCAATACTTCTTAACAATTTTCTCTGTCCTTTCAATCATTTATCTATTTTTTGCACACTCAACTATACCTAATTACTAATCTCAAAAAAAGGAACTATAACTAATTACTTATTATACAGTTTTATCTCTTTTTTTTTTGCAATATACTTGTCCTGCAATGCACATCAAGACACATAGTGGGCTACACTCAACCAAATATACCCTAAACTTCTCACAAGCCAAGAACAAGGGAGAAGTTTTCTTCCCCTTTCCACCTATCCATCTCCTAATCAAATAGACCATGTAAGATTTGAGGTTGGTGAAATCATAACATGCTTATTTGAAGACTGATGAAAACTATGAAATTATATGAAATTAAAGAGGCCAATGATTGGTCAGTTTAGCTTCGACACCAGAAAGAAATAGAAAAGGGTGATAATTATGCTTTTTTTTGACTGTAGGTGATAATTATACTTGTTTGTGATTTTTTGGTTACAGGATATAAGAATTATATTTAAGGGTAATATATTCTCTAAAATAAGGGGAAAATGTAGTATTCTTTGTTTTAGAGTGTTTGGTTGGGTGTAATTGATGTCTGATCTCTAAAATTTATTAAAGTTCTTAACATGTGGTTATTTTCAGGGTTACTGTAATGTATCAAGTGGGTTGAACTTGGTGTCTAACTTACCAGAAGTTGATCAGGCACCGACTTCTGATACTCTGTCTTTGCTGTCTGCTGTTGTTGACAACGAAATGTTGAAGGATATTCCAATTGACTCTCCAAAGCTTAGAGACATAGATGCCCAGCTTCATTCATCAAACGGACGAGTAATGCTAATTGATGGAACAGCCATGATATACAGGGCTTATTACAAGCTTCTAGGTGCCAAAAGCTTCTCAATGGTGTATTTGCAGTTCCAGAAATGCTTTGCATTGCCCACATTCTGCACACAAATCTCTTTCTCTCGATCGCTTACTTGCTCCCACACCCCCTCCCTCTTTTGCTTGTTCTCGCTCTTGCTCTAAATTATTGTTGGAGTGTCTTAAGCAATTTGCATGCATGATTTGGTTGATTCTGTAAATGTCTTCATCGTGCACGAAAGTAATTGGAGGCTTGGTATTTCAATTTGATATGTTTACTGTTTGTTTATCCAGTTAGTTATGACGACGTTTAGATGCTGATGGTGAATCACTCAAACTAGTCATTTGCCTCCTCCTATTGACTCTGACCAGTATTTCTAAGATAAATTGTCCATGGAATGCTCTAATTTGTCTAGGGTCTGTTTCAATTTGTAGAAGTTGGTGCTAGGGGTATACCTGAGCTTTCTAGGCCAGTACTATACTTCTTGCTGGATATCAAGACTCCTCTGGTGATTTTTCAGTTCCAAATCAACAATCCAATAACTTAATTTAATTAAATCAATGGTCAATTATTTTGTGGGAGTTTCTGGGGAACTTCAGAGATTTGAAATTGATATGATTTGCTTATCTTTAAGACATTTATATTCCATTATGAATTTTGTTTATTTGAGCTATTTTTAGTTTTTAGTGGAGATAGTTTTGGATTATGAACTCTTGTGTGGATGCAATGGTGATTTGTACTATTTAGTAACGAGCTCTTGCCATTGCTTGGTACAGTGGTATGGCTCCCCACGTGCATCCTTTGGTTGTGGGTTTTAAGTTTTGGACACAGTCCTTTAAAAAACGAAGGTATGATTGGACACATTTGACCCTCTATAGAGTATAGGTCTTGCACTAGCAGGAGCTTGTCAGTGGGATGTTAAACCATTTCTGTGAGAAAGTTGCTTCTTTGCTTCATTTGCTGGGAATCAACATGGGTCCTGGTTGAATGTAATCAAGCATGATTGATTATGAGATATGGATGATGCGGAGGCAGAAACAAGTGAAAATGCTTTGGTACATTGGAAAAGGTTTGTAATGGTTGCTTGATCATGCCAGCAGATCTTACCCATATTGGCTTTGTATCAGTATTGACAAGTATCTAGGGGGATCCATTTTCCTCTTTTTAATTTAGCGGCTTAAGCCCATATTGTTTTTGTGGATGCATGATACTTCTATGATGTTCTCATTGTTCCCTGTTGATCCTTATGATTATATTCAACGGCTTTGACCATCTACCCATATGTCACATGTGATTGTTATAACTCTTCTGAATTATTATTGTTATTTTTGATTTACAAACTCTTCTGAATTTTTTTCCCTTCGATTCCAGCAAAACTGCATCATGGTGGTTTAGAACATGCTGATGGAAATGGAGATTGGGTTTTAACAATATTTACAGCTTTGTCTAATGTAAGTGTTTCTTCTCTTATCTAATATGTGTTATAAGTGCATGGATTTATGTGTGCATTTTGACAGTAGTTCTCATTTGAAAATTTGAAGCTGCATATTTAAGGGTTACAAAGATTTAGTATATGGATTTATTTTTCCCGTAAGGAAGCAGAAATTTGGCTCTATAATGCAACTTCTACATTTTTAATAATCTTGGCGCTTTCATGCACCTTGTGTTTTTCTTTACACAAATGTCTTATGGCTGCCGGGAAGCATCTTATCTCCATTACAATCCATTGGTCCGTTTCCTTTTTTAATTTGACTCGACATCCTTTTGGATAGTGAGATTTGGTAGTTGATATTTCATCTGTTTATGTCTTAGACTTGTAATTGTTACACTATAGCGATATATTGATCCAAGCTGTTCATATACTTGTTATCTTATTCACGAGCTTCAAAAATATGTGTACCATGCAAAGTGTAGAAAAAAGGTTCAGCTGAAAGTCTTTTTCTTCTAATTTTATTATGGGTGATGATTCGATACAACTGGGTTTATGAAAACGTCCTTGCAACCATTTTTTTTTTTATTTTGAAATGTTTTTTCCTTCAATTCTGAACCATTTATCATGTTTATCCATTTGCGTTATTTATGATTCCAAAAATCACATTATTGAAAGCTTTTCTATACTATATATATACCATACATTTTGGGCTGATATTAAGCAAGTGTCCAGAAGTTAAAAGTTAATCTAAGAGTATGGGATTCCTTTAACCATCAAATATATGAACTATTTATGGCAAAAGCACAAAATTACTTCTCAACATGAGACAAAGAAGGATAAATTAAAATAGAACAGCCCAATGCCAAAGCAATTGATTGATATAAATTGTGATTTGTAGGAAAGCAAGACAAGATAAACAGGACATCAACAGAAGTGATAGACAATAATTAAGAATGAGGTTGTAAATATGAACAAAATGATATAGTATAATAGAATTTCTACAGAAAAAAATCATCAAAGCTGTTAGCACATATGCAGCACAAGGCTATAAAATCAAGAAATTGGAATGACATGGATGCATGAATGCGAGGAAATGACAAATCATAAAAAGAGGGGAAAAAAGAGTTGATAATCATGGAAGTGAAAAGCGAGAATATGACCCACTGAGGACATGATTTTGGATACCACTTTTCTCTGGACAACTTTCACATTTTCTATTGAAAGATTCACGCCAGCCAAATTATTTGCCACAGTTATAGATTAATCAAGAAAAATAAGTATGAAACTTCAATTAGTTAGGTGTCTCGAATAATAAAAGGGCGATGATTTGATAAAGCTGGGTGCATGGAAATGTACATGCAACTTCTTTTAAAACTTTTTTCCCAATCTAAACCATTTAGTTTGTTTAACATCATTTATTTTGTCATGCCATCAAAAATCACATTCATTGGAAACTTACGTTTTCTAAAAATTTAACATCTTTTGCGAGTGAATGAATTACGGGTAATTGAACATTGAATATCCGTTATTTCAGTAATTCTTTTTGATGTCTGAGCAGATTTTAACTGTTGAAAATATCTATCTCATGTTTATTTACTCACTGGTTGTACTATATCTAGACTGAGGAACATCCTGATTTCTAGAATTACATAATGAAATCTTTCTTTTAAATTTTGTTTTCCTGATCAAGGTTGATGTTGCTTTGTATTGTAGATGTGTTGAATTTTTTTTTATTTTTATTTTTTTATTTTTTAAAACTGGTTTGCACTTTCTTTTGTAACACTGATTTCCATGTTTCTGCAGATACTCAATGTTTTGGAGCTTGTCCCATCGCATGTTGCTGTATGTTCCATTTCCTATTGGTTTCTCACTCCCTATTAACAGTTTTGGTGTGAAATAGTTGGAGGAGGAACTTGTTTCTAGTGTCTAAAATTGGGTATGAAGTAGAACCTCACAGGAAACAACGTTGTTGGTGAATTCTGAGATTTTGCTGATAATATCACAACATATTATAGCTTACGATAATATCATTTTCCAGCATGCTAATTTATTAGGGACTCAAAAATGTCAGGTCTGTGGGATTTTTTGGTCAACGTGTATGTGGGTTATTCATTATTTTAACTTTTTGGTTGTAAGGAAACAAGGCAGTCTTGGATAGCGCCATTTACTATCTGTTCTGTTTTGTTCCGTCTTGTTAAGTTTATGCTTTCATTTTTGTAAACTATATTTAGTTTTCATTGTCTAGATGTCACTATTAATATCAAGCCATTCTTGAAATTATGTTCATTGGAATGATTTGTTTTGCAGGTGGTGTTTGATCATGATGGTGAGATGCATTTGTTGGTGATCTCCTTTACTTTTCACTTATTTGAGTGAAGCCTGCTGTTGTTTCTTTTCTTTCTTCTGTGATCTCCTCTAAACCTGTTCCTTTGTTGCATTCAAGTGGGGCTTTGAATTAAACTATCAAGTGGTGTTGAATTAAAATATCTTTTAAGATCATGGATAATCATTCTTATTAGCATTCCACACTTAGTTTTTATTTGGTCTACTTCAACTGATGCTAATGAGAGTCGGTACCGTTTTGGCTTGGTACTAGTTGCTATGCCATGTGAAATCCATGTGAGTTTGTTGCATTAGCTGCAGCAGTGTGGGGCAACCTTGGCTGCATCCTTCAATATTAATTCGTGATAATGAGCCATCAAATGTTCAAATGGTTTGATATGAATATTCTAAGGGAGATGGATATCATTGATGAGCTTAGAAGTTAATGTTGGCATCCAATTTTCAAATTGAATTGTCAGAATTTTGCTATTGATCCACTTTTAAGTTTATGCATATGTTGAAGTGGGTTTGCACTGCTGTGTCAACATGGCTGAAGAGTCAAGAATCTGCCAGGCATAGTTGATACTCCTAATAAGTTTGATTTTTCTTACTAGAATATGTTAATTAGGCCAGTCTTTTCTTTCTTTTTTTTTGAAAGTTATTAATTAGGCCAGTCTTGGTACTTCTTTATTTCTGTCACTCTTTTACAATGTATAGTTTTTCTAACTGATGTTGGAAAAGAAATATCTTCTCTGTTGCTATTAAAGTAGTCCTTTGCAATGGTAATGGGTGCATATTCAAATTCATTTGATACATCTTCCAGGAGTGTATTCTACTGTGCATCCATCAATCTGTCACTCTGCTTGTATGTGTTATGAGGTTCAACTAGGAATCAATGATCCATTATGTAGGCTATCTGGCCAAAAGATCAGCTTTTCCACGCATGAGATTGATGGATTATGAATAAAACCAATGGGCACTTTGACCTTGCGAATGGACTAGTTTTGAATGTGGGGGTTTATATGGTTAATTCGCTTATGGCACAAGTTTTGGTGGCCCTCTGAATGGTTGACCTGCCTTAGAGCTTTGGATCTGTCAGGCGGACTGCAAATGAGTAAAGAAGTATTAATTCTTAACTTCTCTGCTAATGTACTGATTTTGGCTGTCCCTGCAGTTAGTCTAGTTAAGAAATAATTAGGCTTCGGAAAATTTTTCACAGGTGCAACTGGCTCAGGTTAGAGTCCCCCCTAACTGATTCCTATGAAATTTCAACTCTAACCCTAAAACTACCAATGTTTTAAAAACATCGAACTTACCCTGGCCCTATTTAAATTTTGGTCAATTAACACCAATAATCATCAATATTTTGCGATAAAGTTTATAAATGAATATAACTAGATGAATATTTAATAAGAATTAAGTGTTTTGACTCTTTTTATAATAAGGGTGTGTTTGGAAAGTGATAAAACTTTTCATTGATAAAACTTTTAGATGAAAAGTTTTTAAATTAGAAGAAAATGATGTTATATAATAAGGGTAATAATGATGGGTAAAAAGAATAAAGTTAAAATAGATAAGTTAGTTGTGTAGAAACGATTGAAAAATAGGGTAGTTGTATAGGAAGATGTGAAGAAATCATTAAAAAATAGGATAGTTATGAAGAGTGAAAAGTTTTAGCTTGGCTTTTTTTATTATTGCCAAATGCACCCTAAGCAGAAAAATACTATTTATATAAGGAGATAGGTTTTTATAACTACTTAGTGAAAAATTTAGTCATTGAAAGTTGAAGGATGATGCTAAGGATTGAAAAATCTTGGGTTGAATGGGTTGGTCAGACGGGTTACCTAACCATCGACCCTAAACAAACCAAATTTATAAATCCAGATGAGCTTAACTCAAAATTTCTAACCTAAGTTTGATTTACTCAACCTGAACCTTTAAAAAATCTGGTGGTTGGGTTGCATGTCGAACCCTACCCATTTGCTTGCTCGCATCATGGCATGTGTACCTCTAGAGAGTTGTGTTTGAGTAAAAAAATCTTATGTGGACATTTTCCTTAGTTGAGCCCCTTCACATTATGTTGAAGAAGTGACAAAATATCATTATAGCCCAACTACAATTATTATTTCAGAGTAATTGAGAAATTTCCAATTGGTGGATTTTTGGGCTAGATGTCAATTGGAGTAATGTTTGGGTGGTCAAATTTTCTTCTCAGGAATTCCTTTTGGTCAAACTACTGCCTTTCTTGCTAATGAAAATTACATGGCTAAAGGTATGGTCTCTCTCTCTCTCATGATTTCCAAGTAATTAACCTCTAGGAGTTAGTGTTTTCTTTTGTGGGGTGTCCTGGAAATTGCATTGGATTGTTGCATGGTTATTCATCCTACTATTGTAGTTTTTTGCATCTATATCCAAATTGCTTGCATAGTAGGTTATGCGTTCTGTTCGGCTTTGATTTGGGAGAGATTTTTGAATGTGTTGGTATTTCCATGGCGATAGCTAGTGTATTTTGATCTATTGATGAACTAATATGATCTCATAGTGTTTGTCACTAAGAATGTTATAGCCACCAATCTATTTACTGCATTAAAAACTGACAACTACTTGGATGATAGCGAAGAATAATGACAAGATTGGGTTGAATTTATAGAGAGGCAATGAAAGTTTGAATTGTTAAAAGAGCTTGAATTACAGTAACAAAAATGTGAAAACTAATTATTCAAGAACAAATACAACCTTAAGATCAAATACAACTGAAAGTAAAACAAATCTAAGAACCATAAAGAAACTGAAAGGAAATCTAAAACTATGAAACAACTGAAAGACTAATGATGATCCTCTTGGAACTCTTCCAAGGTACCACACAACCTTCATCATTAAGAACTCCTCTAAAGTGCAGGAGTTGGTTGGGCATCTTCTTCTGCTATGATGCTTCCACGGATGGATCTCTACCTTCTACTCCTGCTGAATGCTTGAATTGAATTGTTTTTATTCTACTGGTTGTTGTGTTGTGCTTGATGTCTCCCCTATTTATGAGAGTGGGGTGCACATAGATCACAACTTGCGTTTTTGTCTGCATTGTGCACATTGCTCATTCTATTTGTTTGCTGCCCAATGTGAGCATGCGAATGCGCAACATTATTATACTAATGCTTGCTTTGCTTGTGCACATGGTGACTTGCATACGGATGCTTGCCAAACGTGGTTGCCTTGCCATTATGTATGCTTGCGCACATTGCCTTCACACTACACATGTACATTGCCTACTCAATGCTACTTGTTGGCAATAGAGTTGTTATTAGCAGCTTGTGGGTTGGGGAGAGGACCATGGCTATTGGAATTGTGCACCTACTTTTGTTTTGCACGTTTGTTGACCATCATCATTAGTGCATTGCATTTTTTCAATGATCTGCGATGTTCAATTCTCCTGTAAACATTGGTCCCATCTGGATGAGGAACCAATTAATATCTCAGATAAAGTAATAAAAAGAACTAATCACTTATGGTATTTAGGATTAGTAGTTCAAGAGAATGAGGAAATTGAGAAACATATAATATATAGAATTCAAGAAGTATAGAAGAAATGGCAAAGTGCTATGTGATTGTCAAGTTCCAATTAAATTAAAAGAAATTTTTTATAAGATTGCAATTAGGCTAGCTAATGGGGCAAAATGTTGGGCAGTTGAAAAACAACATACGCATAGAATGCGCTTAACATAAATGTGAATGTTAAGGTAGACGAGTAGCAAAACCAGAAAAGATAAAATTAGAAATGAAGTAGTTTAAGAAAATCTCAAAGTGAGGCCAATAGGTGATGAAATGAGGGAAAACAGATTGAGATTTTTTGGTCATTTAAACGGAGACTTGAAATGACATTAGTTAGGAAGGCAGAGTCTATCCAAATAGAAAGTGGTAAGAGAATGAGAGGAAGATCTAAAAAAGCATGAATGGAAGTAATTAAACAAAACATGAAAATATTAAAGATTATTGAAAATTTAGTCTTGAATTGTCAAGGATGGCGCAACAGGATCCATGCAGCCGACTCCACCTAGGTGGGAAATGGTTGATGATCATCATCGGCAAATGTTCCTGTATCATCTTGAGCCTGTTGAATTCCAATGAATTCATGTTCAAGCGCTTTGTGCAAATATAAAAATTTTATGGAAATGTATTTTTATGAGAATTACCCCATAAGAATTTATTTAAATGAAGCTTGTCTTTATAATCTGAAAATAATACACAATTATTTGAATTATCATGGACCTACAAGTTTACAACATCATTGGGAATCCCTTCCACAGGTCGCTGCCTATATTTTATCCAAACCATGTTCTGTCATCTGTGGTATTTTTTCCTTGTCATAACTTGAAGTGGTACTGAAATAGCATTGCTTTTGGTTCCTTCTAAAGCTAGCTTAGTAATCTTTTATTCTTTCACTAATATTGCTTTTGTGCTGTTGTTATTCTAGCTAATCATGTTGTCATTGGAATTATATGATCACATGCAGAAATATGGTACATAAACTAATTCTCCCTGGATTTCACATTAAAGCCTTATGCTCATCTTTATTCTAGAAGGTTGAAATTGTAGAAAGTAGGAACAACATGATTTCTTGTTATTTGTGTTTCACATTTTAGTTTGTTGATATTTGTGTTTTTGAGTAATTGTCTAAATAAAGTTCTTGTAGTTGGCCTTACACTCCATTTATTGATTGTTCTAGGTTTGACATTTTGCCCTCAACTATTGGGATTTCAGAAGAGGATCATTTCATTAGTGTGGCTTTCCATATAACTTGAAATGAACAAATTTGTGAAGGTATGACATTCCGCCACAATTTGTATCCCTTGTACAAGAGGAATCGCACACCTACTCCGGACACCGTTGTCCAAGCAGTTCAATACCTGAAGGCATCAATTAAGGCTATGTCCATCCAAGTAATTGAGGCAAGAAGTCTGTTCATATGTGATGAATCAGCCAAAGGAGAAGGATGATTTCTAACATGCACTTGATAGCAGGTTCCAGGTGTTGAAGCAGATGATGTGATTGGAACTTTGGCTGTAAATAGTGTTGCTGATGGGTTCAAGGTATTGTACAATGTTGCTATGTTACACAATGAACTCAAAGAAAGCATGTCCCAAAGAAAGAAAGCATGTCCCTCAGCTTAATCTTTGGTACATTTATGTGGTTCATTGACAGTAATCCTGCACTTCTCTTTGTATTCCTTCTTATTGGCTTCTAATTGCAATCTTAGTACTTTGTGCATCTTGCTATGGATAAAAATGCATATTGTAAACTTTCAAGGATTGAAGTGAAAACATGTGGTTAGTGATTGTGAAATGGTGCTTTTGTAGCTTAAGCTTACTGATGCAGTGTTGTTCAAATACTACAACTAACAATTTATGTTCTATACTTGTATGATTCTACCCAAAATTTGGAAGAGATTTGAATCCCACTCCGAAGTTGCGTTTGAGCAAATATTGCAATTTGATGAGTTGAATCTCCTGACCTATTTTTCAATACATCTACTGTGATTTATGATTCATTGGCGTTGTTCTTATTTAATTCTTGTTTGGCCTTCATAAACTGGTGATGCTTACAAATCTTTTATATGGTGCCCTTCCTCTAATTGTTTTCTGTAAGTTGTATGGCCTTAATAAATTGTTCATTGTTACCATCATTTGCTGTTTCCCACTTACGTGGCACCTTCTATTAAGATCAACTCACTCTTACCTAGCGTAGCTTTTGGTCTCTACTGAATGACCAAACTACCTGAGTCTAGTTTTCCTCATATTATTACTTCAATTTCTGATTTATCCTTTTTTTACTAGACATATACCTCAATCTGTATTTTGGTTACACTTACATATATAGAGTATTACTTATATGGTGCATTCGTTTTTTTATTTTTCTGATTTTTTTTTAAAAAAATCTTAAATCCAAGCCATACATCATTTTTCTCTCTATTGATATTTATATTTCATGAAAAATCCTGTTAATTGGATTTAAATATAATCCAAACAATTGTAAATGAATAAGGTTGTTTATGATTATAATTTCTAAGATTATTAATCTTAAAAGTTTTCAATTCACTTGATTTTTAATACATAAGCTAAACTGATAATTTTAAAAACAATGGAAGGTCGGATCTTTGAAAAACTTTAAAAATGGGGGCTGTACCATTCAACTGATCACGTGGGAGACTTTAGATATATGAGAGAATCTTCAATGCAACTGATTCTATGGTGCAATCAGTTGAATCTTTTTATTTTTTTTATTTTAATATTTTTTAAAAAATCCAAGCCATCCATATTTTACTCCATTAATATTTGCATGCCATAAAAAATCATATCATTTAGATTTGTATATAATATCATAACAAGTGTAAATGAATGAGGTTGTTTATAATTATATTTTTTAAAACTTATTTATTATAATATAAAAATTTCAGTTCTCTCGAATTTTTGTATGTAGGCCAAATAAATAGTTTTAAACACAAGGGATTGATTGGATGTGCAAAATAAAAATAAAAGTCAAGTGGTTGTAAAATATAGGTGGTTGTATTGAAGTATCTCTCATGCATTGTAACATCCCTCTTTCTTTCTCTGTCTTTCTATATATGCATGTATATATACAGGAAAATATTCAAATGTAGTCAGATTGCACCATAATTACGGTACAGTCCACTGCAAAATAAGGCCCACTTGATTATGAAAATTAACATAATGACCAGTGAATTTGGAACAGAAAATTGTCATCTTGGATTCTTGATTACTGGCAACGCAATCCTTGATCATAAATTATTTGAATATTTTCCTCAGTCAGTAGATGTAGTCCATCCTGTGTTCAGTTGCCACATACACATATATTTATTGAAGTATCATGTCGTTGGTGCAGGTTAGAGTTGTCTCTCCAGACAAGGATTTCTTTCAGATTCTTTCTCCTTCATTACGTCTCCTTCGGATCAATCCTCGTGGGCCTCAGTTAGTGTCATGGTTTTTTGGCTATTTGGAAAAGATCAAGTTATTCATCATGGTTACGATCCAATACAGCCAAGATGTCCATTCACCTTTGCTTTTTAAATTTCAAGAAGCTGTTCTTAAAAAATCTTTACCATTTATTGAACTTGTTAATCAGTATTTATTAATGATGTTAGAAATCACTTTGATTGAAAACTTATATGTTTTAACAAATTTAGCATTTTTGAGGGTGAATATATAGCTATTGAAATTTGAAAATAACATATAGCATAAAAATTTTCAATATATGTGAGTTTTTGAATAATAAAGAAATACGTTTGAATGAATGCTATAGTGGTCTAGATTTTAGGGAAAAAAATTGTCAAATAAAAAACAAAGCCGTTGTATGGACATGTTCATGGATCTGGGTTTCATTTGATCATAACCCATTTATAATCTTGTTTCTTTGCGCGCGCGCGTGTTCTTTTAGGATTGATTTTGATTGCAATGACCATATTCTTCAAATTTGAGAGAGGATAAGAATTAGTCATCATCAGATCATTATCTTAGATATTGAAAATCATTATTCTTGTCATTGGAAAATGAATAGGTCAACTGTTAAATCCTTGGGTTTTTGCTGAATTGACCCTCTTAACTTTGCAAAATTGCATATTTAACCCTGTATGTTGAATATTTGCAAAAATAACCCTAGGTTTAAGCGTTTTGGTCATCCTAGGCACAGCCTAGTTGGATTAACATTGTGTACATGTGTGTGCACGCCTGGCTTCAAGTCCGAAAGGGAGCAATAGTCCCCATGTAATTAGAAAAAAAGTTTGAGGGTGTAGCGAATTTGGCCTTTTGTAAATTGATTCTTTATTGCAAAATTAACCTTAAGAGTTTCACAAATTAAACCTTTCATAAAAAGCTAGGGCAATTTTTATTTGAATGTTTGGTTATTTACAAAATTACCTCTGTTTTTTTCAAAAGTTAAGAGGGTTAATTTTGTAATTTAACGAAGTTAGAGGGTTAGTTTTGCAGAAATGCAAAATTAGATGGTTAACTTTGCAAAAATTCCAAGCGTAAAAGTGAGGCAATGTAATAATAAACAGCTGTTAGTTTACAATGGGTCAAATTTGCCCTTAAGCTCAGAGGTTATTGTTGCAAATATTCAACATACGGTGTCAAATCTGCAATTTTGAAAAGTTAGAGGATAAATTCTGCAAAAAAAAACTGATTAAATCCCATTGGAATATGCTGTGCCAAAAAATTGAATCACGGTATGATCCTGACCTTCTATCTGAGCATTTATGCCTACATGTGGCCCTTTTCAGAAATCATGTGCCATTTTTAATGCCCAGAATTCTCCAAATTTTGTGGTATTGAAACATGGTTGCGCGATCTCTTCAAGCATCTGGATATCATTTCTTTTTGATACATCTACAGAGAAAAATGATCCATATCTGAGAAAGAGTAGTCTGATTTGTGTTCTTTTGAAGTAGAACATATTATACGAAGTTCTCGTAGATTTTATATTAATGGAATATCTGCAAGATTCCTTCAAATGCATGATCTTCCAGAAGTTAATAGGAACGATATGCATTTAAGTTCAATATGCTTTTCATTTCATCTTCTTGTGTTGACTTTCGGGTCTAGATTCTGGTGCTTTGTTGGGTTAATGATGTTGATCACTACCTACACAGGCTTGTTTCCTTTGGACTGGAGGACTTCACTAAAAGATATGGGCCTCTAAATCCATCTCAATTTGTTGATATGGTTGCACTGATGGGTGACAAAGCTGATAATATTCCAGGTTCTATTATGTATCTATTTTTTCAAATTCTGTATTCCATTCTGGAATACATTCAAATGAGTGGATTATATGCTTTTTTATGGTGTGAAATTTTATTTGTTGAATTCATTTCTTCCTTACAATTGCTGCTGATAATTTACATGTCCTCACAATGAGGATGTGAATGTTGGGCAATCTATGCACTTTGTTGTGAATCTATTTTCTATGATCTTATGGAGCATGTTGCTCGAGTGAAAGAGAATTTTTTGTCAGTACTCAGTAGACATAAAGTGAACAGCCTTAACCACTCAAAAAAAAAAAAAAAAAAAAAAAGTGAACAGCCTTACAGTTTTGTTAAAGGTTTGGCGCTTGCGAAAAAAGAGAAACAAAAGAAAAGAAAAAAAGAAAAATCACTACAACTTTCTTTTAGTACCTTCAGATTAATCTGTAGATTCCGTTTTGCAAATTGTGAGGATTGGAAAATCGTTTATCCAAAAAGAAATAACACTACAAGCATCATAGGTGAAAATTTTTGTCAATGCAAAATTTTTAAAATTAATTTTTTTTTTCTCTAGTTATAAGAGTTTGCTTATTCTATTACATGCTGTCCAAGCTTGTACTGTAATTCTTCTACATTCTGAGAAGTCAAGAACATTATTATTCAATCCATGAAAAAATTCTCACTGATACTTTTTCAGCAAAAAATTTTAGTCTATTCCAAACTTCTAGTGCTCGCTGTGAATGAAGTTGCATTTCATATACTGAATCTTCTAACTGTACAACCCTTAAATTTTAAGGTGTCCATCCATTCATCTGCCTTTATTTGCCTTCCATCTCATTTAGTATATTATGTTGTCTTAGCTATAGTCATGCAACTAGGTCTTAGTGTAAATATGCTGTCTACCAAAAATGTAGGCAAGGGCACCTTTCCTAAAGGGAGTTAAACCTTGACTAATCTAAGAAGGTATCAGGTTGGTCCTAAATCTATGTGTGTAAGCCTAGGGGTGGGAATCGGGGCGGGTCAGGATGTGCCCAACCCTGACCCTCCTTTTCAAAAATCTTGTTTGACTCTTATTTTATACCGGGTCGGGACAAGGTCGGTTTGACCCTTACTTTTTTTCTACAAGGTCTCGGGACAAAATTCGGGTCGGTATCGGGTCAACGGGTCGGGTAAAAAATTGCGGGTCAAGTAAAAAATTTATAAAACTATCAAGTATAAAGACAAATTTATATTAAATTTAACTACTATATGCTTGAATCTATTATTAATCAATCAAAGTAAATATAAATAATTAAATAAAACATGAATATTAGCATTGAACGTGGTTTTTCTTTTTAATGTAAAATATCAGAAAACGGGTCAGCAGGTTGACCCGCCCCGACCCGCCTTGACCCGCCCCGCCACCCTGTGAAAATTCGGATTTTGCCCCGACCCGCATTTCTTTGAAAACCCGAAAATCCCGACCCGCCCCGCCGGGTACACACCCCTGACCCGCCCCGGTATTAAAACAAGGTCGGGCGGGGCGGGTCACGGGTCGACCCGCCCCGATTCCCACCCCTATGTAAGCCTACATATGAAATAGGTGCATGGATTGCTGTTTAAATAATCGTATGACTTTTGTTTGAACTTTCACATGTTTTTATATCTTCAGACTAACCCATAGGACCTGCTAGTGTGCTAGCAACCACAGACTCGTCAATAGGCCCCGTTTTATTAATCTAGCAATGTTAGGCTACTTGTACTTGGTTTTCCTTCCCAAACGGATGAATGCCATAGAAGAGTGTGCAAGGTTGGGCTGTTTCTGATGGTTGCTTTTTGTTGAATTCTCATGATCTTTCTGAGTATGTGATAAGAACGCTCCTTTCTTAAAGGAGTCATATCAGCATGAGTTAACACATGGATGTATTTTTCAGCTGTAAATTCCCATATTCGGCTGATTTGACACATGGTTAAAGACATTATTGATAATAGGAAGTGACATTTTTTCTACATCATACAAATTGGAAATGAACCTAAAAATGGGAAACTCAATGTGGAAGCATGAAGTTTAAAGGAAGGACAGAAGAGAAAGTAGATCTGATTGGGATATGCCTGAGGGGATGGTTAATGGGCTATTTGTGTACAAGTAAAATGTGAGTGATAGTCTGTTCCTTTTCATCTCACGAATCTTTCATATTTTTCTTCATAACTGCCTATGGAGGTGATAGCATTTTATGATAAATGCTTGACTCATGCTCGAGTTGCTTTTTCTATTGTGCCTGATTGCTTAGAGCAAATTCATTCGACTTGTTCCTTGTTTATGAAAAAACAGAATCATGTCTTTAACCATGCAGGCCACCAGAAACAAAAATTAAGGACTGATAATATCGATGAGCCTAGAATGATACGCTGTCCTGCCTGCATCTTATCTTTCTTTCTAAATACTTGCGTTCAGCCTAATCTTCTGTGCATGTACTATAATTTCCTTGGAGTGTCATCTATCCATTTGCTATGCAATGTGACAGTTTTGCTACTTTAAAAATGAAAATCTTTAATTGTACGCTTAAAGTGCAGGAATCGAGGGTATTGGAGAAGTAAATGCTCGCAAGTTGATCATGAAGTTTGGTATGCTTATTTTTGATCAGCAGATTATGATTGGAAACTTTTGTCATCCATCTATTATTTATTACATCAGTAGTAATAATTATGGTATGTTTAAAGAAAAATCTGGATTGTTGTATTTTTGGTGGACTATTAACAAACAAATTCTTTACGGTCTTTTAAAAAGAAAAAAAAAAATCTGGGTGTTTGTATTTTTGGTGGATAATTAATAATACCAATTCTTTATTTCTTTTCTTTATCCTCAAAAGATCAACATCAGAATTATTTGAGTAATTTCTCTAACGGATGCTGATCATATACAACCAGGTTGTTACTTAACTAAGCAACAACCTGTTGCTTTTTATATATATATATATATTTGAAAATACGAATCATTTACAATACTCATCTATATGCATATATTCATGATCATGCTTCTTGAAAATATAAGATTGCAATCTTCTAGGTATTTGAAACACCATGATTCCACCAACAGTAGGAGGTTGGTCATTGCAGAATTGTGACACTTTGTTTTTGTACACATACATGTCAAAGGAGAATCACAAGAAATGTTGAAGCCTTCATTGTCATTTTGTAAACCACTGTTTAATTCAAGGGTGTTCAGAAGTGATAATACTTTTGATGAAAAGTTTTTGGTGTAAAAGTTTTTGAAATGTGAGAAAATGATGTGATATGATAGGGGTGATGATGAGAAGTAAAAAGAATAAAGTTAAAATAGATAGGTTAGATGTATTGGTAGCTGTGTAGAAACGATTGAAAAATAGGATAGTTGTATAAGAAAAAGTAAAGAAATAATTGAAAAATAGGTCAGTTGTGGAGAGTGAAAAGTTTTATGGGTTACCAAACACCCTCCAAATATAATCATTGGCAGGGGTGTAAATTGGGGTCCACGGTCAACATGAATTGACTTATCATATTTTTATTTAAGATTGGATTGCGGTTATGTAAACTGTGGTTGGAATGAATTGAATCCAGTGTGATCTGATCTGAATTTTAGTCCAATTAACGAGGTTCTTGTCATAATATCTTGCAGATCAGTGCATACAATTTTTTCAATGCCTGTGTTAATGTTCTTGGAGTCTTATTCATTAAAATTCAACCTGATTTGTGAGACTTGTCATAATATAACTGCAATGATTTATTTCAATATTCATACAAATTTTTTTGGAGTTGAGACTAAAGATCTTAACAGCCTTCTAAAATGATTCATGAATTAATGAATGAATCAAAAAATGGTTATTAAAACAAAAAAGTGGTTATTAAATTATTTTTTCTTAGAGATGTATTAATTGATTCACATATCTTCATTTTTATACTGTTGTAAAATTATTTTAACTAACACTTAAAGAGTACAATTTTGGGATGATTACTAAAATTTATTAATTAAAAGCAACTCACATTATTGACCTCAACCCAACCTGAAATTTTTAGGGTTGGGTTGGAGTGTTGAAAATAGGTTTAGAGCTTGGATCAGTATCGAGTTTCACAAAAAGGATGGTGTTAGTGTTAGGTCGGAGAGAAATAGTTTAGGATTCGGTTGGCATCAACTTGACATGACATGACCTGGTTTATAACCATACTTGGTTAACATACAATTTACTTCCCTGAAAGCGTGGGGAATTGTTTTTCTTTATATATAATATTTGTAGTGGTTGCAAACAACTAGTTAGACTGAATGGCTCAAGTCCAACTGACTTTTTCTGTTTTAAGCCTATCAATGACGCTCTATTTAAATCAAAGTCCTCATATTAATAGATGTATTATTAACTATGTCACTAAAAATCGTTTTGATTAGAAACTTAGGAGGACCACAAAATAGAATACAATATTTGTTAAATATGGAATTGTTAAATTTGTGTAATTGCTAGTGATGGGTATATAATTAGGCTTCTGGAACATTTCAAAGTGTTCCTCCAATAGATCTGATGAGTGATTTATATGAATCCGTAGCATTCAAATTTGAGTGGGTCAATTTAAGTGATTTCATGCCTTGCAGATTATACATTTTTAAATACTGTTGCTTAAATAGATCTTTGACCGAAATTATTGTGTATTTTATCTCAATGACTTGTATCTGATAATAACTGTTGAATTATATTTCTTCTAATCTTCAAGTTAAGCCCAAAATAAAAAGGTTGGAACAAGGAAATTGGTCCAATTGATTATTTTTTATCACTGTTCGTGTGTGCATAATAAGAGCTGCAAGATGAACTAACCTGCAAATTATGGTACCAGAATTAGTATTAAAAAATTACTACAGGTTCTTCTACATTAAAAAAATGAACAACGCTTTGCTGGCTTTCACATATTGTGTGAAGTCATTTGTCAGCCAAATTGATTAAAACTCGGAATCTTTGCTGATTTTGTTGGTGGACTGTGAATCATAGGAACTACGGCATATTCTGCAAAATCATTTGAGAAACAAAACAACTAACACTCAGAATCTTCGAGTGGATGATCTGTTTTCTTTTATTTGATTTCCATCTGTAACTAGAAAATAACATTGTTATTCTTCTCCTTTGTCATATTATTTGCTAGTTGCTTAATTCACATGAATTTGTTTGTCGTACATAGTGCTAAATTCTTGACTACGTTTATTGGTAGGTTCTTTGGAGAACTTGTTGAAATGTGTGGATCAAGTGGAAGGAGATCGTATAAAAGAGGTAGTGCTTAATTGTGTTGAATGTATGAAAATTGCTATTCCTATCTCTAGGCTTATAGTTCTCTCTCCATTCCTAGATTGTGCTTCTTGGAAAGAAGTAAAAAAATGAGTTGTGGAACACTCTGTTCACTTCTGATAGTAATCCAGAGGCTGTATGCTTGAAGATGAATTTAACGGCAGTTTTCTATATGCAGGCTTTGATATCAAATGCTGATCAAGCTATCTTAAGCAAAAGCTTGGTACTTTCTTTTGCACTGGACAGCTCCATTTCATCATTACTAAACAGATAACTAACGTGACTATCAATTCCTTCGTACAAGATTATATCATTCATTATGCCTAGGAGTGCAAGTGCGTTGGGTTCAACCCAAATGCGGGGATGGGTTGGTCTTGGGTCAAAAACCCAATTTAGTAAAAAAGAAAAAGGAAAAAAAAAATTCTTGATGCTCATTCTCATTCCTTACTTTTCTGCAATCCTATGATGGCCACCCTCCTCACCACTGCCAAATCCATTGCAGCATCAGCTCTCTCGGGTAACCTTCTCTTTTGCCTCCTCCTACCATTTCCAACACCTTTGCTTGCCAACCATTCCAAATAATGCAGAGAGGAGAAAGGCACACTACTACTGAATTCCACCACAATCTCAATATGAACAATTAATTTACAGGTCCAGCAGAACAACCTAATGAGGTTTTAAGAGCAAACCAACAGCAATTGCAGCAGCATCGCCCAAATCAGTTCTATGGACAGAGCTTTAGACAGCAAGATTTTCAGCAGAACCCGAATAGGTTTTACACACAAAACCCTTGGCTGCCACCATCTCAGGAGAATGCAAGTGGGTTCCTGCTACATCTAGAGAACGCCAGACAGTAGGAATTCTAGCAGATGCCAAACAGGTCTGTTTCCGGAAGACCTGAGTTTCAGCGAAGCGCCTGTGGAGTTCATGGGGAAAGCCCCAGAAAAGGGTTTTACCAAAATACTAATGGACAAAGCCACAATTCACTAGTTTTTTTTTTTTTTTTTGCAGAATGTGCTGTAGGAGAAAGAGGTAAAAAGAAAAGAGCGTGCTGTGAATACCTGTTAGGAAAAAATCAGCAGTTATAATTTATGGGCTTGGGTTGAAAGTTGGGTTGTTTTCTCAGCCCAATTTTCAGTAGTTGGTTTGGGTTGGAGGAGGTTTAGAAAGTGGGCTGCTTTGAGATAGACTTGGGACTGGGAATTGGGTTGGGTTGGGTTAACGGAAGCCCAACCCACTTGCATCCCTAGTTATATGTCACATTCATGTGTGTTTGCTTGATATTATCTGATACATGGTTGCCAAAACTAGTCTGGACCAATTGGGAATCAGCAGCCTCCCTGGTTCAATGAAAACCAGTATGTTTGAAAAGTCAAAAACCTTTCAAACTGATTGAACCACTGGTCTGATCGGTAAAACCGGTTTCCCTGGTTCATATGGTTGAAGAATTTTTCTTTTCTTTTTTTTAAAATAAAATAAAATTTGAAAGCACAAAACTCAAAGCAACCAATGATGAAGCTAGAAGTGATAAAAAAAAAAAGGGCCACCATCGGCTCGCTCTCCTAAGTCTCTTGTGAAAAATCAACACATACAAGCTACATCTAGCAAGGAAACTAAGCATGCGTTTGGAAAGCGATAAAACTTTTGGATAAAAAGTTTTTTGTGTAAAAATTTTAGAAATTGTGTAAGGTGATGTGATATAATAGGGATAACGATGAGTAAAAGCAATAAAGTTAAAATAGATAAGTTATTTGTATGGGTAGTTGTGTAGAAATGATTGAGAAGTGTGTTAATTGTATAAGGTGTGAAAAATAATTAAAAAATAGGGTAGTTATAGAGAATAAAAAGTTTTAGTTTGAAAAGTTTCCATGTTAAACAAACACATCTTTATAATTCTGGTATGTATAAGCAATCATCTGGAATTATTCTACAGTGGAATTACTCTAAAATGGTTCTTGTATTGCTGATGTTAGGATTTCGTAAATGAGGATCTGATACTGCTAGTATTTAGTCAAGCACTTATTTTCATTGTTCACAATGTCTTAGACTTTTAATCTGTATAATGCTGAAACGTTCTCTACTTTGTAGGTTCTTCTGGAACTCAAGCCATCTATGATTTTATTATTAAAAAATGATTCAATATTCAACCATTATTAATTTTTTTTGTTTCTTATTATATTAGATATATCTGGAAATGCACAATCCATAAAAACGCAAGAATAAATTGAGTCAAGATCAATAAAATATTTCGTCTTATTTCAGATCAGTTAATAATGTTAATTTCTTTTGATTTAATATATTATATTTGTGCTTAATTAATGTATATATCAAGTTGTGTTTTGCTTCTTGATGGATCATAAAAATAACGTGTCGAAATTATTTCCATGACATTCTGCATGGAGTACATCCATTGGAGCTGTAGCTTGTTTATTAGTCTGTAAGGAGAGTATTCACTATTACTCTTCTAATTGTATTTGTATCAACTGCTTGGTAGCACATTTCATACCCACAATCCAGCGCCAGGGGAAGTGCAATCAGTAATCTCTTAATTTGGTGGGAGTCACCAGAATGATCTTCTTGAACATGGTTTTAATGGTAATGATAAATGATGTAGAATTTTCTATGCCCAGAACATTTCTATCCTGCTTGTTGTTTTCATTTAGTGCTGAAGATTCTCTTGAAGGCTTAAATCTTTTCCATCAGGTTGTCTGACTTGTTGCCAAATGTGCATGAAAGGAGTTTACATGGTGCTGTCTTTTGTTTTTATTTTTATTTTTTAATATTTTGCAGGCCATGCTACGCACAGACCTCCCTTTTTACATGGTTCCACTCAAGACTGATGATCTCGTGTTTCAGAAACCAGAGGTTTGTGCTCACTTAAATTTGGTGCACTCAACCATTATTTTTATTTTCAAATACTGGCAAATGTCTGTTCCACTTGGAATGTTAACAAGCCCCAACACATATTCTTGTTTTACTAACATTCCATTTTTTCTTCTGGATGCACCCTAGGACAATGGAGAGAAGTTTCTTAGCCTTTTAAGAGCCATAGGTGCATATGCGGAAGGGTTTTCTGCAGAACCCATCCTCAGAAGAGCGCTTTATCTTTGGAGCAAGTTGAAAGTATGACCAGATTTGTCCATCTTCCAATGTTCATACTATCCTTATTTTGACATTTGTCAGATGGGGATATAAAATTTAGGTATTATTATTATTATTATTTTGTTTTTTGGCATTAACCAAGGATTTTCGGTGAAGAGTAACTATGGGCCAGCTGGGAAAATAATTCATTTTTTTTGTAAATAGTGGTTTTTCTGAGTTGTCGGGTCAGCAAAAACGTTTCAGTCTAAGCAGATTTTTGTTAGAGGCTGTTCCTCTTTACAGATCGTCACTGGATCCTTTATTCCATGATCTGCATTGTCTACATACTTTTCAAACTCTAACAGGATACGTTCTTTAGATCACCAAGAAAGCGAGGCTGATGGAATTGAGAGTACCCATTGGCGTGTCCACTTGAATCGTTGTTTCATCTCTGTTGAAGCCCTCCTAGGTTCGTGACAGCATAATTGAATGGTTGAAAGGATATTTCGTGATGGTGGCTAAACATACCCAAAAAAGACGCCGCTAATGTTTAAATCTTCTTGGTTGCATCATGTCTGATTCTGGCAAACCGAGTTTTTCCCTTAATTTTCTCTTGAGTCAAGATATGGATAATACGTGAACAGATAAGTCAAATTCGTGGAATGGGTATGCATATATACTTAATCGCTCTATCAATACCAATTCAAGGATTATGACCGGCATTTTGATTTTCCGGTGTAAACTTGCAAGCACTTGTATCTTTCTCAAAAGAAGAGGATAGCAGTGCAGCTTTCAATTCTTTTGGAAACTGGATGTCGTCCCTCTGTTAGCAGTTCTCCTTATCCTTTAATTTCCAGGTTTTAGCGAATTGAATCTTTTACATATGTGGGAGATGGCGAGCCTAGTGAGCAATCTTGTTTGTTGTGTTGTCATACAGGCAGGCAGGACAACTGGATCAACAATATTCCATTTCTCAATTTCGTATTCATTGTAATCAGTCACCAGCCATTACAATCCGAGCAATGGTAGTTCCTTTATAAATCATCCGATGAAGAAGGATCATCCGTTGCAGATGAAATTGAACCATCCTCTTCGCTGTCTGTCTTCTCAATCTCCATTGTTACGTTGAACCCAAAATCACTTCCTGGGATAAATGCCGATAAGAGTTCCTCCTCTGTTTGGGTAGTGTTGAATATTTTCTTGACTGCTAGGTTCTCCTGATACCATAATCAGAAGAGAATTAGTCACATGATCAAATTAGCCGGTTAAAAGAGGTGCGTACCATTGCTTAGAATGTGATACGAGGGAAATGTCTTGCCTTTGACACATAATCTGCCATCGTGGTAGAAAGAATTTCCTTGATGGTGAACTTGGTGACTCGGTCACGGCCCAGGATCTGCAAAAGGAAGCTCTTTGGGACCTGGAATAAAGCCAATCAGCCATCATCACTGCCTGAGGTCCAAAAAATCAAAGAGAGAATCACTGGGTGGTGCAGACTAGGGAACTGGAGGATGACATCATGACTTCATATATGCAAAAGCATAGCTCACTGATGCTATGAAATGAACAAGCAATAATGCCTTGTTTGTCATGACATATGCATTAAAAAATTCGAACGTCATTTGAGAAATGAAAAATGAGACTACCAAAAAATTCCTTTGGGAAAATGAACACAATAACGCAATAAAAACTGTTGAGAAGCTAGAATGAACAATCATCGTCGCTTAATGCTTCCAGCATAGACTTCAAAATGATGCAGCTGAAAGATTTTATATGATTAGATGCATTACTACCAACAAGTTGATCCGAGTTCTAGTAACTTAAGCGAAGGAACAAGGGAAGCCACTCACATCAGGTGTTGTTCCTGAAAAGTCCCCGCATCCACAAAGGAATAGAAAAACAGCCAGTTAGATCCAATACAAAAGAACGCATTTCAGCTTTAAAGAGGAGATATTTCTTCAACTTTGAAACATCAGATTGCATATCGATGTCAAAATGTTACCTCCTTTCGCTCTGCGAAATCCTGGAACTGGTGGTCCTGTGCGAGCAAAAATCTTCAAAACGTCATTGAATGCCCTGTCCGTCTGTTCTCCAGTCAAATCCACTCTAACCTGACAATCATGATGCTGTGAGCAAGAGACAATAACTGGAAGGGAGACTGATCTGAAAACTAGGCACGATTCTCTTTGGTTAAAAAAATTATGGGTCGTATTCTAGGTCACACATATAAGTTTACATAGGGTATGCATATGGGATTCCACATGAGTTTATGTGTATAAATGCATGCAAGAATTATATATAAGCATGGTTTAGCAGAGAGGATAAAGACAGAATCCGAGACAGATACTGAGAAAGATGCAGTCTTTTATCTATAAAAGAAGAGTTATAACTGTTCTTTTGATTAGTGCATTATTCTCTTCTTCGGTGGTATAGGCTTCTAGCCAAAACA
The DNA here is from genome assembly GCA_030490835.1 of Annona cherimola. Taxonomy (NCBI): domain Eukaryota; kingdom Viridiplantae; phylum Streptophyta; class Magnoliopsida; order Magnoliales; family Annonaceae; genus Annona; species Annona cherimola. Next base: position 114,529,274 of record CM059971.1, read on the forward strand.
CATTAATTCTCTGTATTCTGTATATGCTTGCATTTTGTCTGAATCATAACATTCAAGATCAGGTGTAATCCATCCACCGTAGCAAGCCACGGTGTAAAATTTGCACAATATAGTAATCCTAAAATCAACAGCATGAAAAATGATTATAAGAAAGAAAACAATCCAAAATAGGTCAGACCATTGCCTTCAGCTCTATTTATCTTAGTTGCTTGCAGAAAAGGGAACTCGTTAAGGAAGCTGCACAAAATTAAAGTTGATTAAGGAAACATGCTAGGAAGATTATGTTATGGGTTGCTTTTGTTACCTTTCTTGAGCCAGCAAGATGCTTCAGTGGATTCTCATCTTCAGTAATATTATAATATGTGATAGTAGAAGGGCCAAAAGCATTCAAAAGTTCAGTTTATGGCATCTGGTCACAGTTAACAAAGTTGCAACATGGACTCAAAATGCATCTGATATTGTGGAGTTGGTGCTCTCATTTGCTTTCTCAAGTATCAAGATAGAGGAATTACTCAAAATCTGGTCAGCAGCATCATTAATCCTTTACCATGAACGAAAAGCTACATAACTTTCTCAAACATTTATTACCAAAAAAATTTTTCTTAAACAATTACGTGACCTGGGAAAATTTTCCTAATCCTTGCTAGTTTCTCAGGATCTCTCTTCTCCACATTACATCGAACTGTGCTAACTTGTATCAAGTCAATACATCCAGTTCATGCATTGACAAGGAACTGCAAAATGGTATGTTATCATGTTGAATGACTGAGGTTTCGATTCCTCGCATCACGCCAGCAATTGCACTTTTCCCATCCCAAGAAACAAGATGTGAAATTTGTACAAATGTAGTGTTCCGTGGATATGAATACCTCCACAGAGAAACTTATGCATCCACTTACTTGTATCTTTTCCTCATCTTGCGACTCCACTACTACTTTAACATTCTTCAAGACTAATTCATTTTCCTTTGGATCTGAAATTGATGCTTCTACTCCTACATCACGAAGGAACAATGATGATTTAGATGAAAGTTGAAACCAAGACATGGTGAAAGCAGGCTCTATATTTGAAAACAAGAAAAGCAAACCAGTTCTACGTGCTCAGAGACGAAATTGTTAGCTATGTTCACCTGAACCAACTGCAAGGGTGACCCATGATAAATGCTTCAAATCTTGCTCAGGGGAGGATATAGAACTGAAGACATGAAGATGGGAAAAAGGTAAAAAGAGGGAAAACAACTATTAAATTAGCTAAAATTAGCAACGAGAATAGGCATTAAGTAATTAGAAGTGAATAGAAGCAATTAATTATAATGGTTAAGGAGGAGATTGGATAATTTCTACATGTTTTCCTTTTTTAATTAAGGAAAGATGCATTGTTTTTCCAGCGTTGTTAGCTAGGGGACAAAATTCAATAGACATCCAGTTATCGAAAGATGATTATTGGGGTCGTAGAATGAAATGCATTAAACTCAAAGATAACAACATCAAAACTAAACATCTTCATGCAATGGGGGAATGAATTGCGTTCTATGCAAGTAAACAAAGATTGTGTGATACAGCCATAGTAGAAACTAGAAACAAATTGAAGTGATAGCCTGATAGGAGAATGACAGGAAATGACATGAGAAATCACAAAAACAAAAGTTCAGATGAATATTACCTTCTAAATTGATTCGGACGTGCAAAATGGGCGATAGATGAGTTTAGACTAACAGTAATTCCACTTCCAAAGACATAGTTATGCCCAATCCTAGGAATGATCGCCTATAATACAAGCAAACAGCAGAATAACATGAATCAGAGAAGGTGGCAAAGCTGTATCTTAATGAGAAATGGAAGTGAGTTGTGAATTCCAAGCAGCAGACTAGAAATGACCAGGTTACAAAGCAAGAAAAACAAGGTATTATGGCGACATTATTGAACATTATGAAAATGCAAAAGAACGTTAAGAACATACAGCTTTTTTTTCTTTAAAATTTTTTTGCATATATACCTACACAAAACTACCTTATTTTCTCCATTCATTATCTATCTTTATTGCTTCACAGAAAAAAAAAAAAAAAAAAAAGTTTCGTCTTTCAAGTTGATTTCTGCTGCCGACTGTACTCTTTATAAATGATTTGTTCTAAACGCCCCAGTGCTTAAAATTCAAGGCAGAAGATGTTTTTTTTTTTTTTTTGAGTCTAAGATTATCACCTACTGCAATATTATTCAAGAAAATCTAGCAATTCTTGACTGCTTTACAGCGATTTCTTTCTTTCTTTCCATTCATTTAATTACCCTTTCTGACAGATTCCAAGGAAGATTAAAAAAACCGACAAAATAGAAAAATGAAGGGCAAGGGAAACGCAGCAGCGATGGGGAAACTTCAAGAGAAGAGGACTAACATTAGAGGCGGTAAGAGAAGGATTTCTGTGGAAACTGAAATTCATAAACATTCCCACCGCCAACGACGCCATTGCTCTAGGAAATGCGGAAAGCCAAGGAAAAATGTCCATTTTATCCGCCAGCAAGCGAAAACGGATTGCCTCACTCCAGTCCTGTGGGTCCCTTTCGTCCGTTGCTCCGTAACATTTTTCAATCCCTTTTCCGTCAAACAGCTTCTCATCAGTCACCGCAGTAATTTTTTTTTGCAGAAAACAACGACTGTTCAGAGTGTCTGAGAATGGGCGAAACTTTCGATGAAAACTTTTAAAAAGTAAAAGTTGTAACGTGATATGATGCGGGGTAACGATGAATAATAAAAATAATAAAGTTAAAATAGATATGTTAGTTATGTGGGTAGTTGTATAGAAATGATTGAAAAATAGGATAGTTGTATAGAAAAATGTGAAAAAATAATTAAAAAATACGATAATTATAGAAAGTGAAAATTGTTAGACTGAAAAATTTTAACTTGATATTTTTTAACCATTCCTAAACACATCCTTAAAGAATTACTTTACGAAAACTCTAGATTGCAATATTGCATGGTGTGTAGGGTTATCATAAAATCTCCTCTCACACAGGGGTTTATAAAAAATTTCTTCTAAAGTTATAAATGTAATTAATTGTAATATCAGCTGTCATGTTATATAAAATTTTAATAAAAATTTCTTAAATGAGGAACTAAATTGAAAAAATTCTCCCGAAGTTTTTTTTTTTTTAAAAAAGAACCGCTTCTGTTGAGGAAGGTAAAACCGTACAACGATGAGAAGATTAAATGAAAAAATATTTTGTTTTGTATATTGATACAAGTATTATCGAAATTTTAAAAAAATAATAACTTTTCTACTTTCTACGTGTTAAAAAATGGAAGAAATTTCTCTACTTCCTATATGTTAAAAATGGAAGAAATTTTTAAGAATAAATAATTTCTTCTCATCCTTTTTACTCGCCAGTTGCAATGATATGCATAAAGGGTTTGAATGAGACAGAAAAATAGCACGAGAATATAATCATGTGTATTAGGATGTGTAATTATGAGTATTGAAATGTGAAATATCATTCCATTCACGTCATCGAATGCTTTGAAACAGGCATTTTTATTATTTTTATACTCTTGAACATGCTTTAAATCGCTCGACTGTTTAGTCAGGAATCAATATTATGGTCTTAGAAGTTAAAAATAATTGGCTTAACGAAAGAGGTATACTAAACGTGATTATCAAATATGCTTATGTAATAAAAATCTATGCTTATGTAATAAAAATTATAAATCGTAAAAAAAAAAAAAAAGATGGTTAAAATGTAAAGCGGAGCCTTATCGAGTTATGATCCCTCGCGCTGAAGGCTGGGGAGTGGAGGGCACGAAATACTAGCAAGCGAAGCTCATTACACTTACAACGCTTCTTCTTCTTCTTCTCATCCCATCGCATCCGTCCCCAAAATGCAAGTACCCGTTAAATCTCTCCTTTCCCCTTCCAATTCTCAGGTATTACTTTCACCTCTCTCTTTCAAAATCATCATCTCCTTTCTCGCATGCCTTTCTTTTTCTCCTCCACACCACCCTCCTCTGCATTAACGTGCTTCACATAGACTGCCTTATTCGGTTTTTTCTTTTCTTTTCTTTTTTCCTAGATAATGAGTAGCTTCAAGAAGGTGGACTTCGTTACTAGAATCGCACATGCCGGCCGAACGTCTCTCTCACTTCAAATTACAAGTGATAGTTGGAAGATTTCGACAAGGTGATGCCCTGATTTTATTTTATGCTTTAAAGAAAAGCTCGCAAATGCTATCGGGAAGTCCAAGTGTGACTTTCAGTCCTACTCGGAAATTCTCTGTACTATGGTTGCTTGTATCTGATTTGCAGATGCTGTTTGCTAGAGGCCATACATCGATTTTACTTTTGTTGTTCTATCATAATCCGTTTATATGAGAAATTGACCCTTTTGATATTTTGGAAAAATCAACTTGGTTACAAGGAGGATGCAAGTTAATGCTTGTTTTTGTTGTTGTTATTGTTATTATTTTGTGTATGGGTTTCAATTCTCGAAAAGTTCATGTTGATCAATGTTTTTGATTTGTTTCATGTCTCACTACTGCATTATTTTTTGCTGTACTTGGTTTATAATTTCTCTAAAATTTCCAAGCTTCTAATTGTGTTATTAAAGTAGCCTTAGTTCCTTTTGGTGCTATCTAAGCTTGAGATGTGTCACTTAGAAGTTGGGGAACATAGCAAAATGTCAAATGAAACTTTTATCTGGTTTTAGCCACAGATGGGAAAGCTCATCGAGAGTGACATTATTGCATGAAACATTTGATTTTGGAATTTCAACTTTATCCGGCAGGGTGAACTTCGAACATTTGCCTCGAGCTTTGGCTGCATCTCCAGGTGCAAAATTTGTATTTGGATCTAAGTACCACAATCTGTAAATTTCATTCTATCCATTTTCCTGAAAACTATTCCTTTCAACAGTTGACCTTTATTATTTTGTTAGTTAATTCAGGAGTCGAACATGTTGAGATTTCTTCTTCCCCACAATCAAAAGGTTCTGAAAGTACCTCTGGAGCAGGAGAGCTAAAGGTAAAGAGGTTGGATATTGTGTTCTTTCAATATGACCTGTCAATTATTGAAGAGATTCAGTGTACTTGATAATAACGAGCAGATGAGAATCCACGTATCTGGTGACAAGACACAAACTAGTTATGATTATGTCTTCTCCAGACTAGTTGATGCTGCACAGCCAATTCCTGGCTTCCGCAGAGTAAAGGGAGGTATGTTCCAAATTGATTGCAATATGATCATTTAGCACAAAGACATAAGGGAGGGACAACAGACATTCTTGATCAGCAGAAGCATGGTGATTAGAAATAATGTGCATAAAGATAAAATCAATTAGCATTTTAGATTTAAAGAAAAAAAATTGACCAGAGATCCTGTATGTCCATTGCTTCTGCCCCTTCCCTCCCCCCCCCCCCCCCCCACCACCAAAAAAAAAAAAAGTTTCTTCGTTCATCAAGACATTGTGTTCCATTTAACTTTCTTTTTGTTTTTGTTTTATACTTATTTTTTGATTGAAAAGAAATTCAAAATTCTTATGTGCTACTGGATTAACATGGATGCATGGCAATGGATGGCTTCAACCTGCACAGGAAAAACTCCCGATGTAAGTTCTCTCACAACTTTTGTGTTATACATATTATATTTAACATTAAGTTGTTTGCATTGAACTCGCAATGCTAGAGATATCAAAGACAACTTTTCGTGCTAGCATCTAACATAAAAATCATAAAAGTAGCTCTGACATCCAACGATTGTTGCTGTATTTTCTTAATTTCTGCCTGCCAATATTGATTGGATGAAAAGAGGGCAGCAGTATTTGAGCCACATGTCTTTGGACATGAGAATGCCGTAACATTTGTTTCGGAAAATTCCAGAAAGTGAAACATCTGTGGAATTTCACCTGCAAGATGTTCAAACCTATGCATGAAATTCTCATTTCAAATTTTTTATTGTTGTAGTCAACACCAAGGATGAGAGGAAGAGGATAAATAGTTCATTAGCTAGCACAACAGAGTAGGCCGATGACAGTGGAAAAATGCTTGAACTCTCCATCATGATTGGAATCTTGAAGATTCTGTTGGATAACACATACCATTTCACTAAGATTCTAATTAAGAGGCAAAAGTCTTTTGATTGTTGGAGTCTATATCTTACCCTTTTTCTATTGGTTTGATTTGGTCCCCTAATGTGTCATTTTTCTAAAAATTCTCCAGCTGCATCCGTTCTTCTCTCTCTGTCTGAAAACCATTGAGTGACGTAGGGATGTTCATATTTGATCATTCATCATTGTTGAAAGATAAAAAGGAAATCGTGTTACACATTTTTTTAGAAAAGTATAATAGAATATCAATAAACCAAAGCACATCAAGAAATGTTCTGATTGCGTGAAATTGGTGTGAGATATTTTATAAATTATGAATTGGAAGAAGTGATTGTCGTATGTGCTTTCACCACCCAAAAATGGAACTGCTATTTTCTCTCTCTCTTCTGAAACTGTGTTACAGGTCCCAAAAGAAGTTCTCTTACATATCCTTGGACAATCAAAAGTCAATAAAGAAGTGATCAAGAAAATAATCAACACTAGTGTAGCTGAATGTGTAGCAAATGTGAGTGCTTTTATCGAAAGTTTATTTGCAGTTCATGCAAAACATGATCCTTTTAGGTTACTCCAGTTTTTCTTAGATATGCTTACAACAATATCAAGCCATGCTCTTAGCCTCCTTTCTCCACATACAATAACAGGTGGGATTAAATTTGAAAGGTTTTGCACATCATTGCTGATCAGAATATGCTTATTTTACCATCAAAATTTCAGATTTCTGCTAATCTCGGAACTATAAAGGCATTGGTTACATAGAGATGATCCATACCCTTAAGTCTGACCAGAAATCCTCGATCTACTCATGTCTGACGTTGCCTTTAAAAATGTACTTGTGTAACACCATTCAAAATATCTTGAGTTACTTTAGGTGAGGAGAAGTTAGCTTTGTGTTTAAAATGTCAAAATCACCACTGAGGGAAGATTTTGGTATATGAAGTCAGTATTTTGGTTTTGGGGGAGAGAGATGGTAGAAGTGTTTGGGTTTTTGTAGATGCAAGAAGAGGGTTTGAGATTGTAGAGATTGAGACACGGGTGGTGAGAATAGGCTAGTCATTTAGAACTTCAATTTTTCTCAGTTCTTGTCATTTGGTTAAACACTATGTTAAGTTGTCTGAAATATTCAGGGTGGTATTTAGATTGATTTTCATCTTCCCTCTCCCCCCCTTAAGCATACACTTCATCAACCAAGGAATAAAAGTTGAACAAAGTTTACATCCAGTCTCTGATATCTCTAGCATTTAATAATAGGTCTATGACATCTCTATGAACAAACCTAATTGGTTATCAACTCATCACTCAGATTTCCTTCTCCCTTAGAGATGGAGACATGCCTGTTCGCCCATAAATTTTCCCAAAGGCCTTAATTGGACATTGAATGATATTGCAAGTTCTCAAATCATTAAACTCTGTAAATACTGGAAGCTGTTGCCATGCAATTACTTCATTTGCACTCTCACACTCCATCTGCTCTCATCTTCCCATGATCCACAGACACGGTGAAGGATAGTCTACTACCCGGCCACTGCTGCCCCGGCATATGATAGTCTACTACCCACCCAAATGTCTACTAAAATGTAATTGCCTTATTATTTTTTTTTTTTTGGGATGTTGCAGGAAAAGTTGGAGGTTACCAAGGATCTGAAAATTGAGGAGACCTATGAAGAGCTGGAAGCGACATTTCAGCCTGGCCAGGAATTCAGTTTTAATGCTATTGTCCAGCTCAGGAAAACAAACTCAAAGAAGCACTGAGTGCTGACAATTGAGATGATTTGCTATTTTTTAAGGATCCCAAAAGGAAAAATATGTACAGTACGGCCACCATTTCTACTCGTGCCGATTGAATCAATGAAGAGAATTCGGGCCCTTTGCTAATGATCCCCGCCCTTATTAGATAGTTGGGTCGAACTTAATTGTATTCACAAGAGTAGCCATTCCAATCCAACCAACCAAAGTTGAATTTTTAAGATTTTTCAAATCACCCAACTGAGCTGGGCGTTGATATACCCTGAGAAACAGTAACAAGACCTTAGTGTTGAGAACATGCCGAGGCCATTTTCATTTCTATCTAATTTTATCCCCTAAAATTAGAATCTTATAATACAATCAATTGTGGATTAATTCTAAGATTAGTGCTGATATTAAATTTGTATGGTCAGCTCACTTCAAAGATCGGAAAATCCTATGGCATGGATGCAAATTTGTTCGGTGAACAGAATTGGGCAGCTTGCCGGAAAAGTATTATTCCATTTTAACGCATATGCGGGTGGATCTAAGTATTTTATAATTCATATACGAATGTGTATTTTAAATGAATGTGGCCTGCATATGTTGTTTCAGTATCGCCTGTGTACATTTTTTTTTTTTTCTGATGAAAGCCCATGTACATCTTTAACTCGAATAATATTTGATCTCCTAACTAAACGAGTGATGCTAAGTGCAATTCGATGAGCCAATTTCCCATTAATTATCAAGGCAAAAATTGCTTCTATGGAAGACCGTACATTTTTTCAAAGAAAAAAAAACATAAGTTTTCAGTGGATGTGATTTTCGATCTCAATATCTCATAGGCGAATACCTCTTAACAAAAATAAAATAAAATAAATGACTTGGATTTTTGAAAGAACTAGTTAAAATTAACAAAACGAAGGGCCGCCCAGGTTGCATTAAATATTAGATCTTTTAGCATTTTTATCAAATAGGACATTCTAAGTAGAAAAAAATTTAGCCGTAATTTATTTGCATAAACAATTTTGCTAGAATATTGATTTAAAATTACCCGCTTCATTTCGAGGAAATTGCAATGGGATCGGTGGGGCTTGGGCCTGGCCCGTTTCCAAGCCTACTCACATGTTTTTCGCAGCGTCGGAAGTATGCAACACAGCTCAAAACATTAGACTCTTTTCTATTACTGTGGAAAACTGATCGCTGAGGCAACTTCTCGCCTCTCCAAGATTTCAGCGCAGAGCAAGACAAGACAATTGGAGATTAGAAACGGAAATGGTAAATCCCTTACATTTCCTCTATTTATGTTTACGTCCTTTTGATTTCCCAAACCTCTTCTTGAAACCTTTTAGTAGACGTCATTCGATTGTCGAAATCTCTGCATCCAATCACGCATTCAGCCTGTAATTTTGGCAAGGTTTGATCTCTTTCTCTACCAACGGCCTTGATCACCGGATTGCCAAGTTGTCAAAAGCTCATTTGCTCGTGTTTGGGCGGATGAATCTTTTCGGGTTTCGGTTGTTCTTGGTCTGCTTTAAATCAGATTGGGATTCTTTTATCTTGGTAGTTGCTGTTTGAAATTGGTGCGTGTGCGTGATTTCTAGGCGTGACCCGTTTCATTGTGCAGGTTCATTTGCAGCCAGACCCATTCCTGAGCGAGCTTACAAACATGTATGAACGTAACCAGGAGAAGGGCTCTGTTTGGGTGACCTTCAAACGCTGTATGATTGTCATCTATACCTCTTTCCATATACTGGGGTTTGAATTTGCTTCTGATTTCACCATTGCAGTGCTTCTAACGCCTTGATTTTTGGGCTTTGCAGCATGTTTGAAGTCTAAGCAGCAGAAGAATAAATTAGAGGGTATTGGAGCTGTTGAGTACAGATGCCTTGTTCGTGCTACCGATGGTAAAAAAAAAATCTCCACGTCGGTATGTTTGCAAACTCATGTTTGATCTGTTTCTCGTTTTTATTTGAGCGTATTTTGACTGATGCTATCAGTTCGAAACTAATGCTATCGATCTTATCGAACTGATGGGTGTTAAGTCTTTCATACAATAACAATTTAACATGCATGGCTTTTAGATTTTAAATACGTGTATGTATAAATTGATGGTGAAAGGACAGATATTTGTAGTAAGTGCCATGTGTTTCTTGTGATAGACTAAGACTGGTGCTGTGTATGGTGTTTTTCACATAATGCTTGTTAGTAATTAACAAATACAGGTTGTCTATTGTCATGTATTTATGAAAGAATGGAAATAGAAGTTATAATCTATAATAAGTGAATCAACAATGAGTATTGTTTCCACTTTTCACTGACCTCTTTTAGGTCCTTGCACATGGAGGGCATGTGTTTTTTTATGCCTCTTATACAAGAATGAAGATTCTTGGATAGCAACTGTCTCATTTTTTACGATCTTTGGATTTGCCCTCTCCTTCCTCGTTTATGAGATGGATGATAGGTTGGGATGGCTTTTCATTAACGACTTACAGATTTTCACTTTTGAGGGTTTTCTTTTCCCTGTTTCTCACCGAGTTGGATCATGGGATGCATTGAGCCCTGTGATTTTTGTGTACTGCTTCTGCAATGGTTTGGTATGGCCTGACCATGCAAATGTTGCCTTCGTTATTCACTACTATGTTTTAGTAACAGTGCATCATGCTTTACCCATGCCAAATTATGGTCCTGGAAACATGATTCTCTAGATTGCTGTTGACTTAGGTCTATGATTGTTCTTGTTCCTGTCAGCTGCCAACTGTTGAGCAGCTTGATTCATTGATACAACTAGCTTCAGAATATTCCTCTCTTGTTAGCCTTTTGCATTGTGTAACTTGAGCGACTGTTGCAAAGGATTAAATGTGCCATGGTTAATGCACCCGATCTTTGTATCTTCCTCTTTCTTCCTGTGGTCTGAGCCTGAGGGCCTTGATATGTTTCCCGTCTCATTCACAAAATAAACCCCAAAAATGAGAAGTGCAGGACAGTCTCCAGCTTATCCAGTTTTAAGTCAATCCTGTTTATCTTGTTACAGAAATTTAGACAAGAACAAAAGTGGGAGATGAGAAATCATCTTTACCCCTGGGGAATATGTGGAAGCATCAACTAAGAGGCCATTGTATCTGGCAAATTATACACCATTAAGGAGTACATCAAAGCTCCAAAAGGACCAAAGAATTCTCCTCTTTTCCTCACAAAAGTCATGTTCCCATAATCAGCCCTCTGTGAAGCTCGGGACTGTTCTACTGTTTTGTTAAGCCACCAAGAGACTGGAGTGTTGCAAGATTCATGGCATCATTTTATTTTCTTAGGTGGAAAAGCTATTCATATCAGCAATATATCTGCCTGTGTTGTGCAGCTTTTAAAAAAATAATAAAAATATGACATTTTTTGGAAAATGCAACAAAAAAGAGGAAGATTCACAAGTGCATTATTTAGTTATGCTGTGAACCATTCTTCACAGCATGTAATGTCATTAGTCAGTTGAACAGAGTTAAATTTATCAAGTTTCGAAGAAATATTGCATTGAGTTTTTTTAATACTGTTGAATATTGTCTGTTTTGGACTTGGATTGAAGTTTTTAAGCTGGTTTTGAATTCATATAAAATAACCTCAGATGTTCAGACTGGTGAATGGCTACTCTAAAATAACCAGTTGTCAATGGCTGTGCTAATTTTGGTCTTTTGCTTGTCCTGGGGAAACATATTAAATTCAGCTTTCAGCCAAGGATCATGTGAGGTTTCAAGCTTCATATGCGACAGTTCTCAGGGTGCACATGCAAGCTCTGAAGAAAAGAGAGAGAAAAGAAAAGAAGAAAACTGCAGAGGCTGACAAGAAAGAAGGGAATTTGAAGGATCAACCTTCCAAGCAACAGTCACAGCGATCAAAGAAAAAGCTTCCTGCATAGGAAACCATTTTCGTCCTGCCAGTGAAACCCAAATTCTGCTTAAGCTACAATGATTCTAGCGATAGACAGGTGACAGAGATGCACCCTTCTTATATGCGGCGGGGAAGTTGTTATGTGGTGATTGAGATTGTATACCGCATTACGTGCGGCTGCGAGATTTTGTTTTGCAAATGAACATGAGATGATAGTCTTATTTTCTTTCTTCAGTTGGTTGGAGAAGTGTTAATTTTAGCCTTCGTTTCTTCTGGTGTCAAAAAGTGACTTCACTTCTGGTGGCCACGTTTTTTTTTAAAGTTCATGTGACCACTGAAATGAGTTGATCCAGTTCAGATGAGCCATTGGATTAACCACTTGTTGGTGCCGGTCAGCAGCTGCTTCAAATCATAATGGCTCCAGAAGACCAGCCAATAATGATGGTCTTTATTTGCTACCTGAGGAAAGGTGCAAATGAGTGATCTACGCTGATTGATAATTTCAGCTCAAAAAACATGATTTTTCATATTCCATCCTCACACTAAGCACCTGTTTGGAGTTTGGACTCGTGTTTTATTACTGTACAGTTGCGCGATAAGCAAAAAGCGCCAACTCAAAAGGTTATTTGACCAGCACCTTTTATACGATCCAAAAATAAATAAATAAATAAATAAGCACTTTCGTTGACTGGATAAGCCTGAGCGCAGGGCCGCCGAACGGGCCCCAAGTCTTATTCCACTTTTCTTGGGTCCTCAGGTTCCCATGCATCTCACCAATATCCAAAAAATAAAAATAAAAAAAAGCCCCGATGCACCTCTACTCGGATTCACGTGAGCTCCAACGGAGGAGGCTGGACTCCCTCCCTCCCTCCCTCCCTCCCTCCCTCAACTACTTGACAGCAGCCGGCAATGGCATCCCACAAGGCCCATATAAATTTGAGCCTTTTATGATAAACCCGCGCCCGCCTGCCTACCCTGCATCTGGTTTCCATTCCATGTTGGGATACTCTCCTTAACCAGCTCTTGCAACCAACAATTGACCTTTCCGGATCAACTTGATAGACATCCATTGGACATCAACTTGACAAACATGAAAAAGGTTTTACATACTGAGCATCACTGAAACTCTTGGTAACTTTACTCACCTGATTTCCTAAATATGTCAGAGGTACAACATTAACAGACAAGAAAATAAACCAGCTTTCATGTTTTACTGGGATGATGCTGTCACCTATTAATCCTCTTCATCTGACTCATCCTCTTTATCTGACTCAACCGAATCATCTATATCCAATCTATATATTCTTTTCAGATATTCTTCATCATATTCAATTGGCTCCAATGATTTAGCAGCCTCCTCCACCGCGCGCTTTATTTCTTCAAATGGTGGAGCAATTATTGGCATTGTTTCTGTATCCAGATCACCTGGCTTGTCTGAATCATCTTTGACGTTTGAATCAGTAGTTGCTTCTGAACCCGTTGGCTTCTCTTGGCCGGGCTTGTCCCGCAATGATGGTATCTCGGAAGGAATCTCATCATAGCTATCTGACTCAATTTCCCACCCTGAATCAGAAAGCAGCTTGCTGGCCACACGATTCAATTCGTGAGGATAGTACCACGAAGTTGGCGTGCTAAGAAGTAAAAATTCCAGCCAGTTCTCCAGCCCCTCCTCCTCGTCCTTCTTCTTTGTTGTCAGCTGCTTTTTGAGCCTTTCACAGAAAACCATAGACTTCTTCAACCGCCGACTTTTTTTAGCTCCAGTCAGATACCTGATATAGTCTTTGGCCAGCCGAGTCAACTCCTCACCATTAAGAATGTAAATGTACTGCAAAATCAGGAACAATATATAGGATCCTTATTATAACAAATATATGAATAATGTATGACATCTACGATCCCTCTAGACATGCTGAAGTGTATTGGAGATGCACTTCAAATGAAATGCTTCAAATTCTTGAAAGATGCAAGAACAAATATATGCATATTATCTCGGGAGAAACAGCCAGCCAAAGTACCAATATCAATAGAATAGACACCAGAAAATTCAACAAGGTGTCCATTATGCTTAGAAGAGAGAATTGAATCAGCCTGAGAGTGCTGTTCCATTTTAGCTCATTTAACAATAATTACCACCACTAAAATTAGCAATAGAGCTACAAAATAGTAAAACTAAGAGCGATCACAATGATAACAACAGCAGTAAACACGATAGTAGTAAAATAACAACAATTCAGCAAGTTTCATAATAGCGCAGCAGTAAACACAATAGTAGTAAAATAACAACAATCCAGCAAGTTTCATAATAGCGCAGCAGTAAACACAATAGTAGTAAAATAATAACAATCCAGCAAGTTTCATAATAGCGCCTGCGTAAGAATATTAGTAAAATAATCCAGCGAGTTTCCCAGTAGGCACAGAATAGCCTGTGCAAATATGTTTGAAGAACATGGTCGTGAATTCACCTGTTACCCCAAAGAAGACAAATAGCATTAATAGAACACAGTTGATGGTTCCCAACTGACAAGGAAAGTGTAGCAAGTTTCACAGTTCATTCTTCTTCCAGCTGACTTCTATAAATTAGGAAAAAGTTCTCCATGACGATTGAGCAACTTTCAGCACAAAAATTGTGAGGATGAAGTCCAAGAAAAACAGATAGTGTGCTGAATCCTTCTGTTTGTCGAGTAAAATTAAAGGGATTAACTGTCATGCATAGTTTTGTGATCAACACATTTACATGTACCAATGAGATTTTACCTTGAGTAAAACCAAGGGGGTTAATGTTTCCTGATTCAGTCTTGTGAAACACCATTTACATGCACCAAGGGAATCTTACTAAAATTTTATTACAGTTATTCGCATGAGAAATCATTTTACCCCACTGTTTTTTCCATTTAGATCAAGGTAGCTTCAGACAACATCTCAAAAGGCAAAGCCTACAGAAAACCAAACTTGTAGATTTCGAATATGAGATCTCTATTTGAAACACTATGATTTCAGTCGTTAGTCTTAGGATAAAGGAAATTTACACAATAGAAATTAAAGGTAGGTCCCAGACGATAAATAATCTAATCCTTGTCCATACTCCAAACATCTTTGGTGTGCTTGAAATTGGGTATTTGGATATTTATTTTTTAAACTACAAACCATAGTAATTTCAAAAGGACAAACAACAGAGGTGGGCCAGAGAAAATTGACGAGTAAATCAATGCTTGTGAATCTCTAATTAAAATACAGATGAACCATTTTCTGACCAACCAATCTACAATCCATCAGGCAATCAACCTGATTTTAGGGGGATGAGTCACTGCAGGTAGGCCCTGTAGCATAGGCAGTCAAAACTTTTTTATAACTTCTAGCTATGCTTACAAATCAAGCTATCCTTGGAGAATCACACTCAGAGATAGGCCCCAGTTGTTAAGCAATTATAAACACCAATCCAGTAAGCACCATTGCCTCCTCTGCATGGGCCCCCATCTCCCCAAATAAAACCAAAAATAATAATAACAATAAAACCACACCTCATAAAAATAAAATTCATGTCATTCTCATAAAAAAAATTCTATTTTTTTTTTAAAAAAAAAGAGAAAAACAAATCGTTTTGAGGATAATTTATGCAGCCCACCACCTATTCTAGAATTAATATTGTTAAATGATAAAAGAAAGAAAGAATTACATCAAAGGAGAATCCTTATTCTGTACTGATGTTAAAAGTGAATAAGATATTAATATAAACCTAATCATTTGCAAAAGTTAAAACACAAACTTAGTTTAAAAATTTACAGATTGTCTTATTTAATAATTGATTTTAAGGCAGCCCACAAAAATCCCAAGGAGCAGCCTATTTTTTAAAAATTTTTAATAAAATTGTTAATCTAGATGTATTTAATATTTAAACTGATTTTTACCATTTTTGGAAATGTGTATGTATTTATTTTAGATTTTTAAATATCAGGGCATTTTAGTCATTTTCTACAGTTTAAAATAACGAAATACCCATTTAAAAATCCAAAATAAATACATACATACCCAAAAATGGTAAAAATTGGTTTAAAGATTAAATATGATTAGATTAACAATTTTATTAAAAAATGTTTTTGGACCATTCTAGAATGGCCTATTTTCAAACCGGTCTGAAATGATCGGATCCCAAGTTTGGAGGTAGCAACCAAACATGATATGTAGTCCGTGGTCCATAGGAGCAAAGCAATGCGCAATTAACCATTTTCAAATTTCAGGTGGGGCAATTGCCCATCGTGAAGTCGTGAACTGCATGCACATCCACCTATACAGTATGCATACAGAAGTGAGGGCAACTGCCTGAAGAAAAGCTTCAAATGGATTGGTTGAAAGATGGTGGAAAATTGCATTACATAATGCAAATCTTTCGTTTGATAGGTATGTTACCTCTCTGTCTCCTGCAGTGGGGAAGACAAGAAAGTACGTGAGCAGCAACTCAACAATTCAGTGGTACTCCATGTTATCAGAATCGGCCGGTCAGGCCAGTTCAACCAGGAACCTGTCTCCCACCAGGTCTGACTTCGGATGGTTTGGTTCAATACTTCAATTGCAAAAAACCCAGATGAACCAGATGATATGCAGACTAATTTGAATTTTAAATTAAACAAAATAAACATTAAAAAAAAGGAAGTTTGATTATACATAACTTAAACACGAATAATATATATTTATTATATTATTTAAGATTCTATATTTTCTTATATTTTAAATTTATTGCTACTCTCCAGCATTATACTTATATTATGTTGATGTCACCATTCAAACCGGTTTCTATCCAGTTCAATCAATGGTCTACTTCTGGTAATGTTGGTGGCGCTAGTGCCTGCTAGGTCACTGTTAAATCAGAATTTTGATGGGTCATGGACAACCTCTTGAACACTAATTCAGGTCCATAACTAACTTTAAAGCCAAATAAATGACAGTGAAACCAATTGCCTTTGGACCATTGTAGTGGGTCCAGATCGTCACTCAATCAGGCCACTGAGGCTAATTGTGTCTGGGTTCCTCCTTTTTCCTCTCAGTTTTCAAAATTTTACCTTCAAGGCCAGCCTCTGCTATGGCCCTCTCAATATTGGCAAAGTCTCCCTCATATAGGGCCTCGAATGATCCTGAAGAAGCTTTTCTCTTTTCTCTGCCCCTTTGCATGCGATATGCTCCATTCTGTTTACTGTTGCTGATTGAGTGACCTTTGTAAACTTTAACTAATTTAGGCACTCTAACTGGTGGAGAAGACAAAGGGGCCTGTGTTGAACTCGATGACAATGAATCTTGCAGTCTAAATTTGATTTTTTTTTTTTTTAATAAGCATTAAACTTTTAAATTTGTTGCCTGACAAGAATGGTGGATTTATGAATTGTGATTGTGAGCTTTAAATGTGTATGTAATAGATGGTTGTATTTTGTTGAATGTTGAACTATTTATAGATACTCAAAAACGATTTACGTGTGACATTATGACTAAAATGATCCTATCATTACTGATGTGTCTTTATGTATTGTTTTCTATTGTACATGTTTGAAAAGGCAAAGTTGGTAAAAACATTCTCTGCCTGTTTGAATGTGATATGCTCCTGTTGATTGTTGCTGATTGAGTGGTTGCTGTAAACTTTAACTAATTTATAGACGCTCTAATTAGTGAAGAAGATAAAGAGGCCTTTGTTGAACTTGACTGTGAAATTTAAATGTGTAGGGAATAGAAGGTTGTATTTGTTGAATGTTGAACTAAGATTTTATTCGGTTGCATTCATAGATTCTCAAAAACTATTTACGTGTGACATTATTACTAAAACAAAATGATCATTATTGATGTGTTTTATTCATTATTTTCTATTACATATGTCTGAAAAGGTAAAGTTGGTGAAAACATTCGGATAAATTGTTAAGGAGTCAAAAGCAATGGACTATATACCTGCTTAAAGATCAGATAATTATGTTTCTTTCCCTAATGACATGTTCTGTTTATTTTTAGTTAATGTAGCTTTGTCTAGTTCCTCTTGATTGATATATATATATATATATATTTCTGCATGTTTTGGTCCTCAGAGTTGATCATATATAATATTAGGATATTAAAATTTTCACATTATAATTATAATAACACTGATGTCCCAGTTCAATTCAGTTTTGTTAAACAGTTAGATGAACCAAACCAGTTACTTCACTGGTTCAATCACTGGTTTGGTTCTAATAACATTCACGTCAATCTGTAATTATTCTATGTCCATTGCTTGTCATCTACATTTTTCCTTACAGCCTTGAAAGCAAAGTTGCTTTACAACAGGGTGGTGATGATGTGGATTGATTGGACATGCTTGAAGATAGAACACGTGTCAGGATGATGAAAGGTTAGATGGAGTACTTAGCACATGGTAGATGAATTGACTACTGTAAGAGGGAATAAACGGAACTATGTTGTAACTATCCTTTTGTAATGCGGGGAGCAATCCACATGTGTTCTTGAGGACCAAAGAATAGGAGATACGTCCCTAATAGTTGGGAGTGGACAACAGAAGGACCACTAGATGTAGAGATGAGGGTGGATGAATAATGAATGGTTACTGCTCTTAATGTCTCCCTCCCTATCTCTCTCTTTTTCCATTTCTTTTCTATTTTTTCTCAAGAACATAGGCAGTTATTTTCTAAGTTCTCTTCCTGAGACAGGAGGAGGAGGAGGAGGAACAAAGATAGATATTTCCCTTCCTAAAACAAGAAGAAGTAGAAGGACTGTAGGTAAACTAGCATCTAGTATTGAAAGAGCTTGACTCTTAGCAATAACATTAACTATGAGAAAAGTCAAGAAATAGTGTTCCTACTGCACACAAAAAGCTAAGGGTGTGCAAAATCACTTGCGCTAATCCATCCAGAAGAAATTGCAGGTAAATCTAGCATCCGGAATTGAAAGAGCTTAACACTTTGCAATAACATTAAATACAAGAAAAGTCAAGAGATGGTGTTCATACCACACACACTAAACCAATGGTTGCCAAAATTATTTGCACTAATTCATCCACAATTCCAAGAATGAATCCATCCTCTGAACTATCAAAACCATTGCCACCCCTACCACCAAAACGATTTCCACTTCCATCACCACCCCCACCACCAGGACGATTTCCAAAACCTCCATACCCACCACCACCATCATTGAATTCCAGTGCCTGCTTCTGGTCCCTCAAAACATCTTGGGCAGTCAGCTCCTTCTTCAGATCTCCCATAAACCTCTCTAGGCCTTTCCATGGAGAAGACTGAAAAAATAACAGGAATGCCATTTCAAGTCAGAAGTTATTGCCCAAAGCTCCTTTAAACAGTCGCAGCAGGCTGAGGCAAATCAAGATTCAGTCCATTCTGTTGCTAGAATAATATCATATTTATTCTGTTTTCACAAATACAAATGTTGGTATCAATTGTGGTTACTTGTCTTACTAACAGCTCACTCTATGGATGCATGTAATCACAGAAAATATAAGATACACATTCTTTGCAAGTCCACTACGAAGGTACCATGAGCTGTTTCCACAAATGCAAACGTTGGTATCAATTGTAGTTACTTGTCTAATTAACAGCTCACTCTATGGATGCTCACTCTATGGATGCATGTAATCACAGAAAATATAAGATACATGTTGTTTGCAAGTCCACTATGAAGGTACCATGAGCAAGAAAAAGATAACGTGTTCTTAATGCAAGTCGCATGTTAGGGTGTGTTTGAAGTGATAAAACTTTTGGAAGAAAAGTTTTTGAAATAGTAGTAAATAATGTAATATGACAAGGATAATGATAAGAAGTAAAAAAAATAAAGTCAAAATAAATAGATTAGTTGTAAGAGTAGTTGTGTAAAAATGATTGAAAAATAGGGTAGTTGTAAAGGATGATGTGAAGAAATGATTAAAAAATAGGATAACTATGAAAAGTGAAAAGTTTTAGGTATAGCCAAACATATCCTTGATAACATCCTGTAAATGTAGTTCTTGTCTTTTCTAAGAAGTCCATTACTTATAGCATTGCCTACCCATAGACCAAAGTTGCTGAAAAGCCAAAATTTCAACCAACAATATCAATCAAATAAAAGCAAATTGGAAAGCCTGAGAAGAGAGCCAACTTTACCCCCATGCACAACCAATTTGTAGAGTGAGAGTATTGAAAAATGGAAGGAAAAAAGAAAAAAAAATATTGGCATCTAGGTTACTGACATCATGTCATTTCATTCCTATCCCATGTACATTTCTACACACACTTTTCAACTTTGACAGCCAAGGAGCACTCTAGGTACAACAACAACAGTCAGCTAAGAGGCAATCAAGTACAAATTCCGAAATATAAAGGACTGCTTCGATGCCACCCAACTGCTGTTTTCCTGCAACCAAAACGCTAACTGGTGCAGAAATTCCTTCACTTACACTCCCTACTTACAGGATATATTGAAATAACAGAATTCTGTTACAAGGCAGCTTCACTTGTCAAGAGATAGATAACGGATTATTGACAATGAATCCAATCATTGCAGGAATCCCACTTCCAAGGTCAGCAGCAACACAACTACTACAGCTGCACCTTCCAGTTCTCCCTACATGTGCCACAAGGAAGAGATCAACTCAGATGAAGATCAAGCTACTAGTGCATCTAGACAGCTTCACTACGCTGCTGATGGTTCCTGTAGAAGTGACCGAAGAATGCAGATCTGTGTTGTACACTTTGACGTCCATCTCCAAGCACAACGAAGTCAGTTTCCTACACAGCTTGCCTCGATGTCCTTCGTCCAATTTTATGGGCTATAATTCTAAATGGGATTACATAAACTACGGCTTATTGGAAATTAGTTAGCTTTCGATGGCAGTTCAAAGGTCTCCTCTTTCCAACACACATGATAGGACTCCCTCTTGTGAAAAGGACAGCATGTTTCTGAGAGAATTTAACATCATTCATAAAAGTAAACAAGCATAACTGGAATTTCCCCATTTAGGGGGAGAAGAAACTTACGTCATTACTATTCTGCGATTTCCCTTTTCCACCAGAGAAGCACACTGGTGAGCATCTGCGGCCGTATGCCCCATTAGTAACCAATCTGAATCCTTTCGGAGGGAGTTGGAGTCTAGGAACCGGCAAAAAGGCAACTCGAGGCCCGCAACCCTTCCGTGGGGGTTGGAATCTGGGAACCGAAGAAATGGCAACTCGAGGCTGGCAATAACTGACTTGCATAGAGCTCAACATAGCAAAAAAAAAAATCAATCATGCAACCAGCTCAGATGCTATGGCTTCTGACATCAACCTGCAAGATTATCAGATGTAAGGAAGACTCAGATATCATCAAACCATAGAAGCGATGATCAAAACAAATAATCTCGTTCCCGATAATCAGAGACGTCTTGAAGGATTTGGGCCTCCTGAGAATCACTAGAAGGTGCCGCAGACGCAACCTCTCCGCCCAAGAATCACGGAATTCCTTTTCAACCAAAAAGCTACGAAGATTTTGAATTGGGGTTACAAGAATGCCAGAAATCAGCCAAATACAGTAGATGCGAACAGAAAATAGAAATTAGGGCCCTCCTCACCATTTTCGATTTCTTCCGCGTGCCTGCTTGAGTGGGTTGAAGCTGCTGCGGAGGAAGACGCGGAAGTGCCCCGAGGGAAGGTTTATCCTGTACAAAATTCACTAAGTGCAACGGTGTTTTCGAGAATGATTAAAACTTTTGGCGTGTGTTTGTTTTGGGCAAAAATATGTCAACGAAAACTCTTCCATTCAAAACTTTTTACTCTCCATAATTATTTTATTTTTTAATTATTTTTCACATTTTTCTACACAAACTATCCTACTTTTCAATCATTTTTTTACATAACTATCTATACAACTAACTTATCTATTTTAACTTTATTCTCTTTACTCATCATTATTACCCCTATTATATCACATCATTTTCTATCAATTTGACAACTTCTACCCCAAAAACTTTTCATCAAAAGTTTTATCCTCAACCAAACATACCCTTGATGAATAATTTTGAAGAGTAAAAGTTGTCAAATGATGTGATATGATAAGGATAATGATGAGGAGTAAAAAAGATAAAATTAAAATAGATAGGTTAGTTGTATGGATAGTTGCGTAGAAATGATTGAAAAGTATGGTAGTAGTACAGGAAAATATGAAAAAATAATTAAAAAATATAATATTTGTAGAGAGTGAAAAGTTTTATATTAAAAAGTTTTAACATGACATTTTCTGCACATTGACAAATACACCCTTAAATTTATGCTTAAGCCATAGGACTTTTTCCTAAAAAAAAAAAAAACCATAGGCTTTTCAAATTTTTAGAATGGGTCTTCATAAGTGTAAAAAAATTTTAAATAAGAAAAAATGATATAGTATAAAATGAGTAATAATGAGAAATAAAAATAATAAAGTTAAAATAAATAGATTTATTATAAGAGTAGTGATAATTGGAATTTGGTAACATATTTTGTGGACATTTTATAACAATTTGGTGGTTAATTAATTGATATTAATATGAAATTTGGTTTAAAATGTGGTTTTGCAACTTTTGTGTATTAAATATTAATTTCAAGCAATGTAAACAATTTTTATAATCTTTTAGCTTGAAAATATTTTATCTGTTGCCATGAAATTAAATGGTTTTTAAAACCCACTAATGATTTTTTTTTATGAATTAATGATTTAAATATTTTTATGCAGGGAATCCATTTATCAGCCGTCCAAACATCAAGATCACGCTGTCCAGAAAATTCAGCAAACAGCCGTCCATCACGCTGCCAATTAAATTGCATAGCTACCATTTTTTTCTTCTCTCACCAACCATTCACGTGAGAAGTCAGCAACATGCATTAATGTCGGACCCCACCATATTTGTCCCAAGCAAGCATGCATGTACAAAACAACCAGCGTGCTCATTCGCATGAAGTGCGTTAAATTAATGGGGCCCACTTGTGTGCAAATTTCGGCTATAACCCCACCAAGCATCAATAACAATCAGCGTGCTCATTCGCATGAAGTGCGTTAAATTAATGGGGCCCACTTGTGTGCAATTTTCGGCTATAAAAGGGAGTTCATTTGCACCAGAAAGGAGAGAGCAGAGATTTGGCACGCACAGCATTCGGCAGAAAAAAAAAATATTCCGAGAAAGAAAGAGAGCAAAAGCAAGGTGGAGAGCACGGGCAAAAAGGCAGACCGGCGAGTTGCGTGGAGTAGCCGACAAACCATCGGGGCTTCATACCAATAAGCTTTTCTATCTTTTCCCTTTTTAATTTTTGTTATCTTGTTTAAGATGGGTTGTAATTTTAATTTTATTTTGAACTTAAACATGCTTGGCTAAATCCTAAATCTAGGGTTTATGATGTAGCATGCGTACAATGCAATGTGGTGTGGATTTTTAATTTATTTATGATGGATATTTTTGTTAATTTAATATATTGTAATTTTTATGTTTGCTTTGTACACGGGCCCGTACTTTTGCATGATTCCATATATTAGGCGATGAAACCGAAAGGTAAAAATCTAATATACGAAAATCAAGATATTAAACCTGGAAATCTAAGTCCATGAAAATAGGCATGATAACCTTGAGGAATTACATGAACAAACCACAGAACTTAATGGATTCTAATTAACTTAATCCCATGAGAATAGGTGGTTAAGAAAATTAGGGTACACCTTGTAGGTTTCGAGAGAAGGTGCAAGGATAAATTAGGGTTTGTTCTCCTTTAACAAACAATATCCAAATTAAATAATTATACCACTACCCGTTGCAAAATACGCATGTGAAATCCTAGACCCTAGGTATTTGCACTTTAGCTTTCTCTTCTCATTTTTAATTTGCACTTCTTCCCATTTTATTTATTTTTTTTCCCTTTTATTTACTGCATTTTCTCCCCACTTTTCTGTTTTATTTGCTATATTCTCTCTATATCCGACACGAAAGCATTTAAAAGTAAAAATTTATAGTCCTGAATTCTCTGTGGATCGATAATTTAAATACTACAATCTACGACCCGTGCACTTGCGGTAAGATTGCGAACAAGTATTTTGGCGCCGTTGCCGGGGAATTCGGCGTTACTTTAAATTTTTTTTTAAATACTTTCTTTAAATACTTTCTTTATTTTTTTTATTATTATTATTTTTTTTCTCTTTCTTTCCTTCTCTATTTTTTTTTCTATCTTTACTTTCTATTTTTTGTCTCCGTCTATTTTTATATATATTTTTAATTATTATTATTATTATTTTTATTATTATTTTTTTTATTTTTTTTATTATTATTATTATTATTTTTTTTTTTATTATTATTATTTTTTATTATTATTATTATTATTTTATTATTATTTTTATTATTTTTTTATTTTTTAATTTTTAATTTTTAATTTTTTTTTTAATTTTTTTTTTCTTTTCCATCTCTAGTCCTTTTTATTATTATTATTATTATTATTGTTCTAAATTAGCTGGTTAATCTTTGTATGCACCCACATACCAGAAATTTTGCAAAACAACTAGCTGAAAAACCCTTTGTTGCTAACCCTGAGATTGAACGTTCTTTTAGGAGAAGAATTCGTGACTATAAGCAGCAGCAATCTTCTCAAGACACTATGGAGGAATGCAATGATCCAAACCCGCCACATCAAGAGCAGGAGGAAGGCCAGGCCGAGAACAACGCTCCTCCCAGAAAGTTGACTCTAAGTGATCGGAACCGCCCAAACCCTCGTGGATTTCGATCATGCATTGTTGAACCAGAAATTGATGGAAGAAATTTTGAACTAAATCCCGGTCTCATCCGGATGGTTCAACAAGACCAATTTGTAGGACTTCCCTCTGAAAATCCAACTGTACACATCACAAAATTCCTACAATTATGCAACACAATCAGGGTGCAAAATATTCCACGCGAGGTAATTCGTCTACAGCTTTTCCCATTTTCTCTTCGAGACAAGGCAAGCGAATGGTTTTATTCCATGCCGCCCGACACATTCAATACATGGGATGAACTCTCTACTGCATTCCTGGAAAAATTCTTTCCACCAAATAAAACAAGGAAAATCAGAGACGAAATCAATCAGTTCGTCCAAAAAGATGGCGAAACCTTATATGATGCATGGGAGAGAATGAAAGATCTGCAACGCAAGTGCCCTCATCATGGTATCTCACAAGGAGACATTATTGAAAATTTTTTCAATGGACTCGATCGACCTAGCCGAAGTGCAGTTAACTCAGCCGCTGGAGGGCGATTCATGCGACTCACTGACGAGGAGGCTCTCAAACTCCTCGATGACTTAGCTCTTTATGATTCTCAGTACGGTGATGTCAGAGGAACCTCTCGGCGAGGAAATGTATATGATATTGAATCCATGCATGCTATACATGATAAACTTGATAAAATTTTGCAGCGAAAGAAGCAGGAATCCAAAGATCAGAATGCATCTTCTTCTGGACACATCTCATGTGAAATCTGTGGAGCCTCACACTACACAACTGAGTGTAGTTTTGCCATTAAAAACACCACAGGCGAGCAAGCTAATGCAATCAACAACCAATATGATACTCGCGCATATGGTAACCCCTATTCTAATACTTACAACTCTGGATGGAGGAACCACCCCAATTTTTCTTGGGCAAACCAATCAAACACCCAAAATTTTGCTCAAAATAATAAGCCACCTGGTTTCCTTAGAAAACCACTGAACCCTCCTCCATTTCAGACCCAACAAGCCTTACCTGCACCACCTCAAGCGCAACCCACTGAGTCCATGCTCGAAAATATCATCATAATGCTCAAGAAAAATGATGAAAGAATGGACCAAATGCAAACCCATATCAAGTTGCTTGAAAATCAAATTGCTCAAAATGCCACAGCCTCATCCCAAAGAAACCAGGGTAAACTCCCTAGCCAACCTGAAATAAATCCTAGGGAGCAGGTGCAGGCGATTACTTTGCGAAGTGGAAAACAGCTCAACCCACCTCATATGGTCTCAGAAAAAGATGTCGAGCAGAAAAAGAAGCAAGAAGAGGAGCCACAACCAGAACCGGTGGTGGAAAAGCCATATGTACCACCACCTCCTTACCAGCCTCCTCTCCCCTTTCCACAAAGGCAGCGACAGGCTAAGCTTCAAAAGCAGTTCGAGAAGTTTGTTTCAACTCTTAAAAACTTGTCAATAAACGTACCCTTCATCGACATGCTTTCTCAAATGCCAACTTATGCGAAATTTCTCAAGGATATGTTATCCAACAAAAGAAAACTCGAGGAGTACGGAACTATTTCGCTTACTGAGGAGTGCAGCGCCATTTTGCAGAACAAGTTGCCTGAAAAGCTAAAGGACCCTGGAAGCTTCTCCATTCCATGTGATCTTGGGAATGTCCAAATCAGCAAAGCACTATGTGATCTCGGAGCAAGTGTAAGTCTAATCCCACTTTCAATATGTAAAAAGCTGAACATGGGTGATCCAAAACCAACATCTATGTCTCTCCAACTGGCCGACCGATCAATCAAATTTCCAGTCGGCATCCTTGAAGACGTACCTTTGAAAGTTGGCAAACTATTCATCCCAGTCGACTTTGTGGTCCTCGACATGGAGGAGGATCGCCAAATCCCGATCATTCTCGGGCGACCTTTCTTAGCCACCGCTGGAGCAATCATAGACGTCAAGAATGGCCGACTCTCACTAACAGTTGGAGATGAACAAATCGAATTTAATCTTTCTGAGGCAACAAAGCAACTGTCAACTGATAACTCTTGCCTGCGGGTCGACGTCATCAACCCTTTGCCGATAGAAGAAAAGGATGACTTGATAGAGGTATGTATCATTCAGGGTGCAACTGTTGAAAATAATAACCCTGAACTATCTGCTTGTGCAGCTCTCTTGGATGGAGCCCCTTTCATCTCACCGGCTGCCAATTCACCTCATGAAAAGTTGGATGCAGACTTCAATTTTTCTCCATCAACAAAAAAGGAAGAAGCACCAAAGGTAGAACTTAAACCTCTTCCTAAAAATCTCAGGTATGCATTTCTTGACCCAAACGATACTTATCCAGTCATAATCAACGCAAATCTTTTCGAATCCCAAGCCGATGAACTGTTAAATGTGTTAAGAAGACATAGGAAGGCAATTGGTTACTGCATCAATGATCTACCTGGTATCAGTCCTTCTCTATGCATGCACAGAATTTTAATGGAAGAAAATTGTAAAACAAGCATTGAACCTCAGAGGCGTCTGAATCCAAACATGAAAGAAGTAGTGAAAAAGGAAATTTTAAAACTTCTAGATGCTGGAATCATCTACCCCATTTCTGATAGCAGTTGGGTAAGCCCTGTACATGTTGTACCAAAGAAAGGCGGTATGACTGTCGTAAAAAATGATAAAAATGAACTTATACCCACAAGGACAGTCACAGGTTGGCGAATGTTCATTGATTATCGCAAATTAAACATTGCCACCCGAAAGGATCATTTTCCCTTGCCTTTCATTGATCAAATGCTTGAAAGACTTGCCAATCACTCTTACTTCTGCTATTTGGATGGGTACTCTGGCTACTTTCAGATTCCTATTCATCCACAGGATCAAGAGAAAACCACTTTCACTTGTCCATACGGCACATTTGCATACAGACGCATGCCTTTCGGTCTTTGTAATGCACCTGCCACCTTTCAACGATGCATGATGGCCATATTTTCTGATTATATTGAACACATAATGGAAGTGTTTATGGATGATTTTTCTGTTTATGGAACTACATTTGAATCATGTTTATCTAACCTATCTAAGGTTTTACAGAGATGCGAAGAAATCAATCTGGTGTTGAATTGGGAAAAATGTCATTTCATGGTACAGGAAGGGATTGTGTTAGGACATTTAGTCTCAAGCAGAGGTATTGAGGTTGACCGGGCAAAAATAGAAGTCATTGAAAAATTACCTCCACCCAATTCGGTCAAAGGAATTCGGAGTTTTCTGGGACATGCCGGTTTCTATCGGCGTTTCATTAAAGATTTTTCTAAAATTGCTAAGCCACTGACTAACCTACTAAATCAAGATGTAAAATTTAATTTTTCTGATGACTGTTTAACTTCATTTTGCAGGTTGAAAAAGGCTTTGACCACTGTTCCAATCATACAACCACCTAACTGGAACCTACCATTTGAAATCATGTGCGATGCAAGCAACCATGCTGTTGGAGCTGTTTTGGGTCAACGGAAGGACAACAAGCCAGTAGTGATTTATTATGCAAGCAAAACTTTAGATGATGCTCAAGTCAACTATGCAACCACTGAAAAAGAATTACTGGCTGTTGTTTTTGCTATTGATAAATTTCGTTCTTATCTTGTAGGGTCAAAAGTGATTGTCTATACAGACCATGCAGCTATTCGCTATTTAATTGCCAAGAAAGATGTTAAACCAAGATTGATTCGCTGGATTTTGCTATTACAAGAATTTGATCTTGAAATTCGAGACAAAAAGGGCACAGAAAATGTGGTTGCTGATCATCTGTCGAGACTGCCATCAACTGGGAAAATGGATCTAAATAAAAATGATCAAATTAACGAGGAATTTCCTGATGAATCCCTTCTTGCACTGAAAGAAATATCAATGCCATGGTATGGAGACATTGTTAATTACTTAGTTTGTAAAGAAATTCCATCCAATTTCAGCTATCAACAGAAAAAGCGATTCATGGCGGATGTGAAATACTACATATGGGAGGACCCATACTGTAACATACCGATCCAGAAAAGTGATCCCTGGCCGTGTATTTAATGAAATTTCCCAAGATCAATCACACATTTATGGCAAAATTAATTATTATAATTTCATAAAAATTTCAAAAATTCCACTTCCACTAGTCATGTTCCCATTATTACATCAAAGCATAAAAAAAATATTTTACAAGTCTATCATTTTCAATACATGCCTTTAAAATAAATAAATAGAAATAATTATTCTTGAAAATCTTCTCGTAAATCCCAAAACGCTAGTGTCCCACTTGATTTGGTACACCTGTAAAAATAATGGGTTAGTCTCAACATGACTAGCAAGTAGAAAATTATTTGAAAATGGTTAATGGCCCATTTATAACTTAATTAAATGATAAAAATAATCATTTAATTTAATATCTTAAAAATTAAGCCTCAAATGCAAAATCAAACCCTTCCATTGAGTCCAGAAGCATCAAAAACATAGAAATAGACTATTCGATCATTCAAATCGAAGTTCAAATAAATAAATCACAATCAAATGGAATGAACGGCCCATATTAAGCCACATTATCGTAGCCTTTACTACAGGTGGGCCCTACTAAGACCACTCTTACTTAGTACTTATTGTTGTAATGAGTTATATATCAATTTCTGAAAATACCTGGATATCAGAAGCATCAAAAGTATATAAAACGAATTAAAACATCGAAAGCAACGAAAAAAAAGTCGCTGCCAATACCATATTTACTCTTGGCAGAATTTTCGTCCCGGCGCAACTCTTTCTCAAGAAAAGCAACAAAAAGAAAGTCGCTTTCTCATGAAAAGCAACAAAAAGAAAGTCGCTGCAAATACCAACTTGGTCTCTCAGCAGAATTCCTTTTCTGACGAAATTTCTTTTTCTGCCGCAATTTCGTTCTTAATTTGACTTACGTAGATTACACATATATTCTTATATATGTTGTAACTAACTCATATATAATTTCAATATTCACATTAAATTTACATCAAAAAAATAAAATGCAACAATCTCAATACATATATTTTAGGCATGAAGTTCAGGCATATTTATTTACATAATTTTACATCTTAAAACTTAATATTATAAAATTTAAATATGTCAAGCATATCATAAAAATTATAATATGCTTTATACATAACAATCTTACAAAAATGATTATAACATTGAACTAAAATCAATTTCCACATAAAATTCCACTTGCCTTTGAAGAAAATAAATTTTCTCCTTCCGCCACTTTACCTCCCAAACCTTCTTACGATCATCCCCATCTATCAAGTCCTCACCCCAATTTATAGAAGTCCCGTAGCTTCTAAGGGATAGGAAGATAGGAATAAGATAAAATTTATTTTAAAATTAGATTTTATCTTAATAAATCTTATCTATGATAATTCTTATCTTATCATATCTTATCCCGTGGAGATAATTTGTTTCAAAAATGAAATTCTATCTTAACTACCCTATCTAGGAGAGTTCTTATCTCATCCTATCTTATCCCGTGGGGCCCACATGTCTGAAGAGGCAAAAATGCAAAAATTATTATTATTATTATTTTCAATATTTTACACATACCTTTACAAGAGATGCGGCGACGGTCTGATTCGCCGATGTGTACCAAACGAAGAAATTCAAAGCATCCTTTACCACTGTCATTCTTCACCATATGGTGGCCACATGGGTCCCACCAAAACAGCAGCAAAAGTCTTACAATCAGGTTTTTTCTGGCCCACTTTGTTCAAAGATGCTCGATCTTTTACACTAACCTGTGACAGGTGTCAAAGGACAGGAAACATTTCAAGGCGAAACGAGATGCCACTCACAAGCATTCTCGAGGTCGAACCATTCGATGTCTGGGGCATGGATTTCATGGGACCTTTCCCATCCTCATTCAACAACCAGTACATACTTCTCGCAGTGATTACGTAACTAAATGGGTGGAGGCGATCGCTTCTCCAACAAATGATTCGCGGGTGGTCACCAAATTCTTGAAACGCAATATTTTTACCAGATTTGGTGTACCACGAGCAATCATAAGTGACGGAGGAAGTCATTTTTGTAACAAGCAAATGGAGCAACTGCTCAAGAAATATGGGGTCACACATAAAATCGCCACCCCATACCATCCACAAACAAGTGGTCAGGCTGAAATCTCAAACCGCGAGATTAAACAGATACTTGAGAAGACGGTATCCCAATCACGGCGAGATTGGTCAAGGCAACTCGATGATGCTCTTTGGGCATACCGTTCTGCATTCAAAACTCCCATCGGAACAACACCTTTCCGACTAGTCTACGGAAAATCATGTCACTTGCCTGTAGAGCTGGAGCACAAAGCATACTGGGCAATCAAATTTTTAAATTTTGATCTGAAATATGCAGGAGAAAGGCGCCTACTACAACTCGATGAACTTGAAGAGATTCGACTAGACGCCTATGAAAATTCAAAGATGTACAAGGAGAAAACAAAATTTTGGCATGACAAACACATTCGTCAGAAGGTAATCAAAGTCAATGACTTGGTTTTGCTTTTTAATTCTCGTTTTAAATTGTTTCCAGGAAAATTGAAGTAGAAATTGAAAATTCACTAAGTGCAACGGTGTTTTCGAGAATGGTTAAAACTTTTGGCGTGTGTTTGTTTTGGGCAAAAATATGTCAACGAAAACTCTTCCATTCAAAACTTTTTACTCTCCATAATTATTTTATTTTTTAATTATTTTTCACATTTTTCTACACAAACTATCCTACTTTTCAATCATTTTTTTACATAACTATCCATACAACTAACTTATCTATTTTAACTTTATTCTCTTTACTCATCATTATTACCCCTATTATATCACATCATTTTCTATCAATTTGACAACTTCTACCCCAAAAACTTTTCATCAAAAGTTTTATCCTCAACCAAACATACCCTTGATGAATAATTTTGAAGAGTAAAAGTTGTCAAATGATGTGATATGATAAGGATAATGATGAGGAGTAAAAAAGATAAAATTAAAATAGATAGGTTAGTTGTATGGATAGTTGCGTAGAAATGATTGAAAAGTATGGTAGTAGTACAGGAAAATATGAAAAAATAATTAAAAAATATAATATTTGTAGAGAGTGAAAAATTTTATATTAAAAAGTTTTAACATGACATTTTCTGCACATTGACAAATACACCCTTAAATTTATGCTTAAGCCATAGGACTTTTTCCTAAAAAAAAAAAACCATAGGCTTTTCAAATTTTTAGAATGGGTCTTCATAAGTGTAAAAAAATTTTAAATAAGAAAAAATGATATAGTATAAAATGAGTAATAATGAGAAATAAAAATAATAAAGTTAAAATAAATAGATTTATTATAAGAGTAGTGATAATTGGAATTTGGTAACATATTTTGTGGACATTTTATAACAATTTGGTGGTTAATTAATTGATATTAATATGAAATTTGGTTTAAAATGTGGTTTTGCAACTTTTGTGTATTAAATATTAATTTCAAGCAATGTAAACAATTTTTATAATCTTTTAGCTTGAAAATATTTTATCTGTTGCCATGAAATTAAATGGTTTTTAAAACCCACTAATGATTTTTTTTGATGAATTAATGATTTAAATATTTTTATGCAGGGAATCCATTTATCAGCCGTCCAAACATCAAGATCACGCTGTCCAGAAAATTCAGCAAACAGCCGTCCATCACGCTGCCAATTAAATTGCATAGCTACCATTTTTTTCTTCTCTCACCAACCATTCACGTGAGAAGTCAGCAACATGCATTAATGTCGGACCCCACCATATTTGTCCCAAGCAAGCATGCATGTACAAAACAACCAGCGTGCTCATTCGCATGAAGTGCGTTAAATTAATGGGGCCCACTTGTGTGCAAATTTCGGCTATAACCCCACCAAGCATCAATAACAATCAGCGTGCTCATTCGCATGAAGTGCGTTAAATTAATGGGGCCCACTTGTGTGCAATTTTCGGCTATAAAAGGGAGTTCATTTGCAGCAGAAAGGAGAGAGCAGAGATTTGGCACGCAAAGCATTCGGCAGAAAAAAAAAATATTCCGAGAAAGAAAGAGAGCAAAAGCAAGGTGGAGAGCACGGGCAAAAAGGCAGACCGGCGAGTTGCGTGGAGTAGCCGACAAACCATCGGGGCTTCATACCAATAAGCTTTTCTATCTTTTCCCTTTTTAATTTTTGTTATCTTGTTTAAGATGGGTTGTAATTTTAATTTTATTTTGAACTTAAACATGCTTGGCTAAATCCTAAATCTAGGGTTTATGATGTAGCATGCGTACAATGCAATGTGGTGTGGATTTTTAATTTATTTATGATGGATATTTTTGTTAATTTAATATATTGTAATTTTTATGTTTGCTTTGTACACGGGCCCGTACTTTTGCATGATTCCATATATTAGGCGATGAAACCGAAAGGTAAAAATCTAATATACGAAAATCAAGATATTAAACCTGGAAATCTAAGTCCATGAAAATAGGCATGATAACCTTGAGGAATTACATGAACAAACCACAGAACTTAATGGATTCTAATTAACTTAATCCCATGAGAATAGGTGGTTAAGAAAATTAGGGTACACCTTGTAGGTTTCGAGAGAAGGTGCAAGGATAAATTAGGGTTTGTTCTCCTTTAACAAACAATATCCAAATTAAATAATTATACCACTACCCGTTGCAAAATACGCATGTGAAATCCTAGACCCTAGGTATTTGCACTTTAGCTTTCTCTTCTCATTTTTAATTTGCACTTCTTCCCATTTTATTTATTTTCTTTCCCTTTTATTTACTGCATTTTCTCCCCACTTTTCTGTTTTATTTGCTATATTCTCTCTATATCCGATACGAAAGCATTTAAAAGTAAAAATTTATAGTCCTGAATTCCCTGTGGATCGATAATTTAAATACTACAATCTACGACCCGTGCACTTGCGGTAAGATTGCGAACAAGTAGTTATGTATAAATGATTAAAAAATATAATTGTTGTGTAAGCGAATGTAAAAAAAGTAAATAAAAAAAGATGGTTGCGAAAGGTAAAAAATTTTATATTGAAAATTTTTAATGCTAACTCAACAAATCCTAAGTCTATAAATTTTTACCCTTCATAAATATTTTAATTTTTCTGATCATTTATTCGTAATTTTCTATACAATTATCTTGTTTTTTAATTATTTTTACACAATTAACTATATAATTAATCTATTAATTTAACTTTGTTGTCTTTAATCTTTATTCTACTCCTATCATATCACATCATTTCTCTTATTTTAAAAATTTTTACGCAATAGGTATTTGTCAACACATAAAACTTTTTGCTCCTTACTACCACCCTATTTTTAATTATTCATTCATTTGTTTTTATACAACTATCTTACTTTTCAATATTTTTTACACAACTGCCCATACATACAACATATTTATTTTAACTTTATTCTTTATTTATTCATCATCATTACTTCTATCATATCACATTATTTTTCTACTTTCCAAAAAAGTGTATATTGCAATTTTTTTTTACCGAAAGTTTTATTACTTTCCAAATACACCCAAAAAGTATTTTATCTAAAATTTTCATCGCTTTTAAAACGCATTTTAACTATTAAAATGTTTTTAAGAGTCTACTATAAGGATCTATGAATATTTTTCATACTTGTAATATTTTACTCTAAATTTGTATCATATTCATATTGTCAATATAGTCATTATCTATCATACAAGGAAATAATTTTGTCCGTTAAATTTTTTAAATTGAAACAATTCAGCTCTAATATAACTAAATTGATAATGATAAATCATTAATTTGTTGCATCAAATAATTCAAGAGCCATAATAGTTTCAATTAAAAAATTTTTGAATAAGCAAAATCATTTTAAATGGGACAATTGTGTTAAGAACATGGATTAATACAAATTTAGGTCAAGCATTATATATATGAGAGGAATTTATGAAAAATCTTAGGTATTTTAGGAATTATGGACAAACATTATGAGTAGAAGGGGAAAATTTTCAAGTAATTTTAAATTTAAGTTATTTAATAATAAAAATATATATTACTAACTATGCATCGAGTAAAGTTGATTAAGTTTCAGAATACTTTTTTTTAGTTATATAAATTTTTTAACAGCAAATTTATTTTATACGACTTTTTCTTTTATGTTGGAAATCTTACTGTGATTATGCCTAGGTTTGAAAACAGGCCATGAGCTGGAATACGCTCGGCAAAAAGCCAAAAGCAAGCTTGGAGATGCTTTTTTTTGCAATGAGACCCTCTAATTTTACCTATTTTGTAAAGAAAGCCCCCATACTTGTACATTTCCATAAAAACCTTTTAAAAAGAGGTTCGAATTCTAATATATTTTTTAATCCATGCGAATAGATATAGCCACGTATAATTTCACCAGCCGAGAAACTTTCTTCGATTGTTTTTTTAGACATCCGCCAAAATGTTTTAATTGCATATTTTTTGTAGTTCCAAAAACATTCAAAATATTTTGTAATGCGCGAGGAAGACGAACCCAAAGCCATACATAGGCACCATTTTTCTGTTACCCGCGTCAAATTACATGAATGATTTCCGTCAATAGCTAATACTTATACGTGTTACGATCTAGCCACTAGTCGAGATCAAAACATTATACAAGCATTATACAAGCTATCAAGCCTTATGCCACAAATAATGTGTAAACAGGGTTAGTCTCAACCCAAACTCGCCTTATTCAACCCAGTTTATGATAGAGTTGGGTTACACATTTTGAAAAAAATAAATCATATAAGCCAATTTCAAAAATAAGTTAGTTTGAATTTAGATAATTATCAACCCAACCCAACCCGACCTCATATATTGGTGTAAAATTCAATAAATATTAAAAAATAATCCTACATTAGCACATAGTATATAGAAATTAATTAGATGTTACTGTTTTGAAATAGATTATTTAGCAATTATATTATCGTATATGCCATAAATTTTAAACTATTTTTATAAAAATAATAAATTTTTATTATTTCATATAAATTTATATTTTAAAATAAATTTAATTGAGTAAAATATTTGTAAACATTACATATTTATTAACTTGATTTCTAACCCGAACTGAACCGATTTCTTTAGGGTTAAGATCTGATTAGGTCAAGTTGTAAAAAATAAGATCGAAAGTAGAAATAGATTGAGATTTTACAAGATAAATTAGAATTATATTTATCCTAACCTCAGAGGTAACCCAACTCGTTTTACGCTCCTCGCCACAGCCACAGGGTCCCTTATGGCCCCTTCATCAATGTAATAATTAGGAAAAAAATGATGAGTTGACTATTCAACTGATGATGTGTCCACTGATGTGGCATACTGACCATTGACCATTTAACCAAGCAATTGGCCAAAAATAAGTGGAAGGTTATTGGGCTAGACCCAAATAAGCCCACTTAGAATTATGGGTTGAGTTATATAAAATATCGCGAGTATTTAACTCAACAGCCTACGATGCTTAAGTGGTTAAGGTGTTGGTCTTTGGTAGAGGATGTCTCGAGTTCGAGTCCCATGAGTGTGTAAATGATGTATTTTTGCCTTTTTAGGCTCTGCGGGCCTCATTAGTTTGAAAATTGAATTTGAAATCGGATTGTGATCGGTAAAACTGAAATTCAAAATTGAAAAATCGGATTTCGAGCGGAAAATCCTCCGGTGAATCCTCCGGTGAGTTATAAATAAATGAGTTGGGGTACTTGATGGAGATACCAGAGGAAAGAGGAGGAACGCTGCCGCAGGAGAAAGGAAAAGGCTGATCCAATCTGTTCAAGCAATCCATTTCATTTTCTTCTTTAAGGTAAGAGGGATTTTGCCTTTTTAGCCTTTAATTATGGCGCGATTTAATGAGGATTTATCACATAATTATTTAGTAGTTTTACTAATATGTGATTTTTTAGCCATTAATCATGCTGAGATGATATGAGATATTATATGCATAATTGCCAATGGAATGGATGCCACATAATTATTTGAGAAATGTATTATTTACATTAAATTAATTATGTGATGATTTATCAATAATTTTGAGGATGTATAACATAAAGGTAATTTTGGGCAAGATGGAAAGCATAATGACATAATTATAATTTATTTTGAGTAAAATAAATTAATGAGTAAAATTATGTATGTTATATTATGCTTGGATGGCCTAAAATTAAATATGTTAGCCAAATTATTGATGAGATGAATTTTTAATGCATTTTAATGCATTTAAGATGTTTAAATGAGATATATATACGAAAATAATATTAAAATATTATTATATATATCTTGTATAAATGGCCGGATGGAAAAAAAATGAATGTTACTGCCCATTTTCGAGTTTTTGGATATTTTACAATTCTGCCTAATGGTTTTTCTGAAAATCATAAGCTGTCAAGGAGTTTCTGTAAAATCAGAAGACAGCGGGAGAATCTGTAAATTTCCAGAAGATGGTACGGGCTTTAGGGAGTAAGCTGGATCCAGGCTGAGCCCAGCTGCAGACGAGCCCAACTGTTGCAATGGGCCTCAGAAAGAGGATCCAGTGAGTCAACCCATGGCTAAGAGCCCAAAGATGATACCCAGGTAGAAGCCCAGGCAGTAAAGCCCAGTGCGCAGCCCACCAGGAAGCCCAGTCGGGCAAGACCACCGGCGGCGAGCCCAAGTCGCCGGCGGCAAGGGACACGTGGCACCGTTTGGTGCGTCCATCTTCAAATTGATGTAAATTGAACTCTAGAGGTCCGATTTGAGTGATCAAGGGGTCATTTCCTATGGATTTGGACATTCTGAGTTCAATGGAAGGGCTAGATTAGCCAAATGATGTCTAGAAGTTTGAGTTTTGGGGATAGAAGAGTATCCTAAAGGATTTAAGGTCTTAAATCCTTAGGGTAGTCCTCAAATTTTAAGATGAGTACTTTTAGGAAGAGATGATAGCATATAAGATGTATCAAAAGCTCTAAAAGTTGAGCAATTGAGTGAAGATTATGTGTTCTTATGATCTTAATTGCATGGCATAATCCTACTTACTAAGTTCTTGTGAACTTACCTCTTTTTTTCCTTTGACTCTCAGATGATCCCGTGGATGGTGGCCAATTAGATGGTGCTGGCATGCTAACGAATAAATCTTTTTTTATTTATTTCTTTCTATGTAATGAGTGGCTTGACTTGGATGTAAAGAATTTATTGAAGTGAGCATGTTTGTAATAACTCTATGGACTTGGATGTAATAATACAAGTTTATTTCTTACCTAAATGAGATGGTTTAATTGTCGCGTGAAAAGATCCTGGAGTTTTAAAACGACTTTGACTGAAAATTTAGGCAAAAGCCTTGATTTTTAGTTCAGACCGTTACAATCAACATCCCACTACGCAACTTTTCATTAGGGGTGTGTTTGGCAAAGAAGAAAAAATGTCAACTTAAAACTTTTCAATCTAAAATTTTTTACTCTCCATAATTATCATATTTTTTAATCATTTTTTCACATTTTTCCATACAACTACCGTACTTTTCAATCATTTCTATACAACTACCCATACAATTAACTTATCTATTTTAACTTTATCATCTTTACTCTTCATCATTATCCCTATCATATCACATAATTTAACAACTTTTATTCTTCGAAACTTTTCATTAAAAATTCTATCCATTCCCAAACACAGCCTAGGTTTTTACATGGGGAACCCACGCCCCCCCACACGTATTTGCTTGTTATAACTGAGAACAGTTCTGTCTGTCCTGTCTGCTTACAACCAGCCTGACCTTCCAGGTTTAAGACTCCAAAGTATAGATATCCATAAATGGATTCCATGCGATCTCCACTCAAAACCATGATGTGAATAAGCTGCGATTATCGGGTTAGAATTACATAGATCATAGAACCGCACATGGATTTTGCATTCTCTGGGCATTCTCCAGCGAACAGCTAGAATCTGTGAGCTTCCACTCCCTCGTGAAATGTTCTAAAATATATGATATTCTTGGATTGAATTTGAATTATCATTCTTAATATAATTTTCTAATTCATAATACAGCTTTTTAAATTTTTAATACAACTTTACCCATTATCAATACAACTTTACTCATTTCCAATACACTTTGGTTACGTTCTCATCCCAATACAGATTCGAATCAAAGAATCTCGTGTCATCCTGGAACACGTGTGCGTATTAGACCCATTGCGATGATGATGTGGCCTTCTCAGCACTGTCAGCCTCCTACTTCGCATCGGTGCTCTCACGGACCCGCCAGTTCCCATTGCCCAACCCATGCACACCACAATACCGCATGGGTGCCAGTCTCGTTCGAAAGCTCGCGTTGTAATCACCTCTGATGCTCCGTTAATGGCGCGCGACACTAGATAACGATTTCACTCACAAGGGAGCTCAAGACCTCGCTAGCAGCTTCAAAAGTGAGAAGTCGATCCCTCTATTGCATCGCAACAGAAACCAAGATTACAATCCACTCACTTCTTTCAACCGAGTCCTCCTTTTATAGGACTTCTACAACTCTAATTCCCAACAGACTCTTTACTTAAAACTTCACTCACAGCGTGTATCAAAAAAAGTAAAACTTCACTTAAACTGGCATAACAGACAAGTATTCTTAACATGCACGTATGACTTTCGCGGATACCTAATACACATCAGCCTCCCACGGCTTTTGCTGCCGACCGTTGTCGTTAGTCGTCAGGCCGAAAATCCACCTTGTCCACATGCCTCTAAGGGTGCCATGCAAGAATGTCTGCCTCCAATTATCCAACTCAAATTGACGAAGAAGCCGAGAGAGGGATATCTAGTCACACTTATGCCGATGTAAGAAGCTCTGCCTGGATCCCATGGTTTCTTGACATGTTAGGATTCGGCAGAGCCGGTAGTCCGTATAAGTGTTGAGGTGTATCATGGGATTTATAAGGTGCGGCCACGTGTTGTCTTAGGGTGTGTTTGGTTGGGGGTAAAACTTTTGATGAAAAGTTTTTGAGGTAGAAGTTGTCACATTAATAGAAAATGATGTGATATAATAGGAGTAATGATGAGAAGTAAAGAGAATAAAGTTAAAATAGATAGGTTAGTTGTATAGATAGTTGTGTAAAAATGATTGAAAAGTATGGTAGTTTGTATAGGGAAATGTGAAAAAATAATTAAAAAATAGAGTAGTTATGGAGAGTGAAAAATTTTAGATTAAAAAGTTTTGGTTGACATGTTTATATCCCAAACAAACACACTCTTAGCTGGCAATGAGAGGGTGGAGAAGCCGGTGATGTGGTTTATAAAAGGGCCTGCGAAAGAGCTGTGTCAGCGAGAATCCATGATCTTGAAAAGTCTCTGTTTGCTGTTTTCTTTCTTTACGTTTCCTGTTCTTGTAAACATTCATCCATTTTAAGTATATTTCAATAAAAATTCAGTGAGTAGATTCGGTAGTCCATATAAGTGTTAAGGTGTATCATGGGATTAACAAGGTGCAGCCACGTGTTGTCTTAGTTGGCAATGAGAGGGTGGAGAAGTCAGTGATATGGTCTGTAAAAGGGCCTGTGAGAGACCTATCTCGGGGAAAATCCATGATCTTAAAAAGTCTCTGTTTGCTATTTTCTTTCTTTATGCTCCCTGTTCTTGTAAACATTCATCCATTTTAGTGGATTTCAATAAAAATTCAGTGAGTTTTGAGTAGATTTGACACTTTTTAAGATCATGGATTCTCCCCGACACAGCTCTCTCTCTCTTAGGCCTTCTTATAGACCATATCACTGACTTCTCTATCCTCTCATTACCAGCTATCCTAACACAACTCCGTCCTCGATAATGTTGAAGCCAACGTTGGTTTCGCACACCGCCACTTCTGAGCCAACCGCGCTTACCGGCACGGTGACTCCCTTCGCTGTCGGCCAGAGGGTCTGTCTCCCCTTCCTTCGTACGAGTGACAGAATCAAAGCTAGGATCCCGTGGTGCGATTTGACGCCACCTTCCAAACGGGAATGCTATGATCGGGGGCTATGAGGAAACGAGCAGGCAAGCAGAAGCAGAGAAGTCAAAATGGAAATCTACCTATTGTTCCAGGTCTTCTGAAGGTTTTGGGTTGGCCAGCCACCTATTTTTCCCAGCCGAATTGAAGGAGAGGAAGGCGCCGTTGCATCTCTGCTCCATGCGCACCTACCCGACCGCGCGTAATCGTCCACGTTGTTGGTCATCTGCACCAGCCACCCTTGCCGCACCAACGATCCATTGCCTGATGGGGGAGAACGAAACAGGGAAGGAGAAGACGAGATGGACGCTGGTCCCCCAAGGTCCCACGTTCGGCCCGACCAAGTCGCATCCACTGGCCCTGCCTTTCCAACTGGATCCCAAGCTTGGGCCAAAACCTGCCATGCTTCAGGTTGGAGATCTGCCATCTATAGGATGATGAGTTGAGAATGGATTCGAAAATAGAGAAGCGGAAATGGAGAGGTGGTGGACCTCTTGATTTCTCCAGGCTCCCTGCTACGATTTTCTTAGCCTCGCCGAGTTTGTTGCCCAAAAGAGCAACCGTCAGCAAGATGATCGCAACCGTCGGCAGTGGAAGATATACGTTGAAAGATCCTGCCCACGAGAGCTATCTCATGGCATCTTATGTCGTTTCGACAGTTGAAGATGGAAATGGGTTGGAAGCTGACTATGCTTCTCCCCCACCTGCAGGTCACATAATTCAAGCCTGGCAGCGTAGGTCCTTGATTCCAGGACAGATCAGCCAAGAAACAAGGGCCCGGTGCCTCCGTCGTTGCCAACGTCCGTATCCCGGTCGCTGAGTTGGATCCTGATGAAGGTCTGACAACAGTTCGAGAACTGGAAAGTGGAGAACTGACAGTTGTCAGTGAGGATAGAGATGAAGCATGAGAGTTAATCGGCGATTTCTGGGCAGCGGACGTCACGAGTGAAATGGATGTCTCTTCTGGAGTGGGTGATTCACTCTTCTTTGTCGTCTCCATGTACTGCACCTCCGCCTTTGCAACTGAGATCTCGGCGTCACCTGCTTGCGATCTGCTTGTTGACCCTGCGGATGGTTTCTTAGCCTTCACCGTGGCCTCGGCACCTTCCTGCGATCACCGCTATGATCTTGCCAAGATTTGTGCAGGGCCAACCAAGGAACTGATTGCTGGTGTGTTTGTCGCCGCCGCTGTTTATAGCTAGACCGTGGCATATCGAATTGTGGCTGGATTCTCGCCAGGGGTTAGTGCTGTTCTTGCATCGACCACATTCTTTGACCTCCTCCGTATCAGTAACCACGAGAACAAGGATTGCATCCATCGTTTCCTGGATGTTCTGCAGAATTCGGACATTGTCGGAGACGATCATCTTCCTTGTCTTCGGGAAAATCGAGCTCGGATACCAATTGTTTGGATCCTGGCCGGTAGCGGGATCAAGTAACACAGCGTCCTCCCTGTCTTGAGCTTTGAAAGAGAAGGAAATCGTCTTTCAGAGGAAACTTCATATGAGCTACCGGCTTACAACCTTTTCATGTTCAAGGGAAAATTTTCTTGACGCCACTGCTTTCTTATATATAAATAATATTTTATAAATTTTTCTTATATTTATAACATTTCTTCCTGAATTTCTCAAATACTCAAGTCATCAATAAAACCCTTGTCTACCTTATCAAAAAGATAATTTTACTCATTTAAAATTTCTTAATTAAAATAATTTAACCTTAACATTATTCAATTGATGATAACAAATCATTAATACATTATATTAAATAATTTAAGAGTCATATTAAGATTTGATTATTTTAATTATAAAAATTTCGAAATGATAGAATCGTTTTTTCAATAAGTCAGATAATAATTGTATTAACTGCTTAGGTATAATAGAAATTTAGAAGAAAATATTATTTATATAAGAAAATTTTGCAAAATACTGTAGACGTATTAGAAACTAGGTAAAATTGTGATATATATAAAAAGAATTCTCCCTCGCCAATTGACTACCCCACTTTTACATTGATCTGTTGCACGGGTAACCTATGCCCCATGTGAGTCTTCCAGTCATAACAATATGTGATTAGTTGAGAATTTGTTATGTAATGAGATTAAAAGATAGTAATAATCAACCCGATATTATTTCAAACAAATAAGTATGTAATCATAATATGATAATGTTTTTTTGGTATATACCGAGTTTAATTTTGTGGATTTTGCGAAATGGACCCTTAGATTCCATATTTTCATTAAGGGCATGTTTACAAAGTGATCAAACTTTTGATGAGAGGTTTTTAGTGTAAAAAGTTTTAAAATGAGAAAAAATGATATGATATAATAAGAGTAATGACGAAGAATAAAGAAAATAAAATTAAAATAAATATGTTATATGTATGGGTAATTGTGTTTAAGTAATTAAAAAGTATGGTAGTTATTAAGGGTGCAATTTCGGGCTTATGAAACTTGGGTTTACTTTGACCTTAACCCTAACCCTATTTATAAAACATCAGCCATAACCCTAAACTTGAACCCTAATCATATTTTTGAAATTCGGGTTCGAATTGAGTTTTCGGTTGGAATTTATGTTGATAAATTTACATTTTATTTAAAAGTGATAAGTTTAGAATTTTATATAAATAAATAATAATAATATCAAATCATGTAAGTTAACATAATAATATATAATCAAACTACATATTTTTTTTAAAATAGTAATATAAAGAATATTTTTAGAAAATAATTAACATAAAAATAAGATAAAGGAAGAAAATTAATGAGTGTAAAAGTAAATGATAGAAATAAAAAAATAAATATAAATGAAAATAATATACTTTATTTATAATATGCAAAGCATGTATTCAAATATATATATATAATAACATAAAATATGAAGAATATAAAGAAATATTATTTAAATAGTATGTACATAATATATTTTATAATAAATATAAAATGGGAAATCGGGCTCGGATTTTTCGGGTTCGGATTCACTTGAACCCTAACTCTATCATATTTACAAATCGGGTTCGGGTTACAAAAAATAGTTTCAATACTATTCAAAATTAGGTTCGGCGAGCCGGATTCGGGCTCAACCTGGTAACCCGGCCCAAGTTGTACCCCTAGTAGTTATACACAAAAAAGTAAAATAAAAATAAAAAATAAAAACATGATAGTTTTAGAAAGTGAGAACTTTCTTAGAGTATTTAGCTACAAGTAAAACTTTATATTTTTATAACTACTATGTCTTTTAATTATTTCTTCATATTTTCTCGTATAACTACGATATTTTTAATCTTTTTTACCCAATTTTTATATAATTAACATATGTATTTTAACTTATTTTTTTTACTCTTCACTGTTATTTAAGAAATTTATTATTTTCCAACACATCTTTAGATTTAAAAGTTTTAATAGGTGTTTGACAAAACTTTTCAATTTAAAATTTGTCACTTACTATAATTGTCTTATTTTTAATTATTTATTCACATTTTCTATAAAGACTATCGTACTTTTCAATCATTTATTCACAAATACTAATACAACTAATTTATATATTTTAAATTTATTCTCTTTACTTTTTATTATTGCATTTATCATATCATATCATTTTTTACAAATTTAACAATTTTCATATTACAAACTTTTTATTTAAAAGTTTTATCACTTTCCAAACACA
Organism: Annona cherimola; assembly: GCA_030490835.1. NCBI lineage: Eukaryota > Viridiplantae > Streptophyta > Magnoliopsida > Magnoliales > Annonaceae > Annona > Annona cherimola. The sequence continues at coordinate 114,573,310 of CM059971.1, forward strand.
CTGGTTTGAATTTTTTTTTTTTACCAAACACACCCTAAATAATTTTTAAGTTCTCCCTGATTTCAATCATGGTTCCTCTTGTGAAGCTCTATTGCGTCCTTAATTCATAATTTCAAAATGATAAAAATGTTTTATAACAGGTGTCAACCATATATTTGGAATTTAATTTTTTAAAATAAATTTCAACGATAAAAGAAACACACTAAATTGTGTTTCTTATTTAGGATGTTGGTAAAATGGTTAGAAGAGTATTTAGTCAGTTTACGTCATCAATTATAGTATTAACTATTAAAGATGGAATGTGCCAAAAAAATATTAAAGACGGACAAGGATCCTGTAAGGGCTGCCTGATTTACATTTTTTAAATTTTTTTATGAAATTTTATCCTATGTGTATTTAATTTATCTACCAAAAGTTTGCAATTTTATAAAAACTCGTATAATTTTCAATTGAATTTTAGAAATCAACTACTTTTAGGGATATTTAAGTCATTTTGACCGCAAAAATAGTTGGTTTTTGAAATTCAATAAAAAATTTATAAATATTTTAAATTTATAAAAGTTTAAAATATAAATTAAATAATATTTTTTATTACATTACAAAGTAAAGAACTCATACAAATACATTCACGAAAAAATAAAAAATATAACGCAGTTTGGCCTTACATTGGATCATTTCCCCAATAATGATTTACTTACAACTTTATAAAATTTTGAGTTGATTATGACCTTGCTAGCCCGGATTACGAGCTTATATTAAATAAGCTAAAATGTGTATCTTCGGTTAGCTTTTTAGTGTTTTTTTTTTTTTTTTTGGTTATGAATACTTCTTCAAATGTATTTGCTTAATGTATCAACTTTTACAATTGTTGGGCATAAATATATTTTTTAATGCTCAAAAATAACATTTTATGAAGTATTTAAGTCATTTTTACTTCTCAAAATATTATTTTTTAAAAATGCAAAAGATATTTACACCTATTCAAAATTTATAAAAATTAATATATAAGTTTACACATAAAAAATTATTTAAAATTTTTAAAAAATACACTTTTTAACCCAAAATTAACCCGAGCTGACAAGTTCATATCCTCCTAAAGTTTGTTGATGAAAGCTACATTTCACTTTAATTGTAAATATATCTACTAAGTTTAAAAATTTTCATTTATACTCATGAAGTATCTTATTAATTTTAAATATATCCAATATAGTACTTAGGAATATTTTATAATTTTAAGATTGTAAAATACTCATGATTAATCTATCATTCATTATCATTGAGACTATATCTAAATTGTTAGAACTTATTATACTTAGCTTTTTTGTCAAGACGGATGAATTTTTATCGTACCATTTAACTTCTATTGTAATTGAATGACTGTTATTATTAAATAATAAGGTACATTTTGAAGATTTTTTTATAATGAATAATGGTGATTTTTAACTGGGTGTAACGGAATAAGAATGAATGAAATTTCACCAGTAATTAGTGCGTGTATTTGTAAACTAAGTATATCTATAATTAATGACAAAGACAGTGGGTATATTTGACATTAACCACTGTGCAATCGAGACGTGCGCTCGAGCTGGCGCCGCCGCCTATCCTACTGCCGCTTCGAAGGAAGAGTTGCCGCGCTCTCTTCTTCCTTCGTCTTCGCGAAGAGAAAATTTTCCCTCTGAGATGGATTTCGCTTCGAGCTACGAAATCGCCCGCACTGTCGATTTCATCCGCATAGGAAGCTTCGCTAGAGTAGCGTTACAGGTGAAACAGAGATTTCCTGCAAAATTCCAGCGCGATTTCGAGCATACATCAACCCTAGTTACTCGTATCTATATTTATTCATGAAATCGTATTCTCATTCTCAGTTCCCCGACGAGTTGCTGAAGGATGCCACAAGAGTCGCAAGCGCTCTAAGAGAGGAGCTTCGGTCGTCGTGGCATGGAGAATCGAAACGGCTGGATCAGGCAGACGTGGGGTTGTTCGTCATGGCGGACACAACGTACGGTAGCTGCTGCGTTGACGAGGTCGGAGCTTCGCATGTGGATGCCGATTGCGTTGTGCACTACGGACACACTTGTCTCAGCAGGTGTATTTCTTCTCCATCTCCCTCTCTTTTTGCGTTTATATGAATCGTCAGTCTCCAGCAATTTGATTTTTGTAGAATGTAACTTTTTCACGGTCAAATACTTTATGATAATGCCGGTAGTCGTTCAAAATTTGGTCCTACCGCGTCTGGCAACTAATCCTCTATTCATCTATCTTGCCTCATGGATTCTGTCACCTTCCAGAACTCAATGTCTCAAAGCAATTACATTGATCATAAGATTATCTAGTTGGCCAAGAGGCCTGTCTTATATTACTTTGCTTTCACTTTTTACCTTTTGATGTTTTCTTTTGTTTAGGAGACTTAGTAATCTGAAGCAAACGATCAGTTTCAAGGCAAATGAATAAATATGAAAGGTTGTATAATTGTTTTTTTTCTCCCCTGCTAGAGCTAGGGCGTCAGATCAACACACTGGATTATTGACTTTCTTTTCCCTGTTTGTACATATTTAGCTTTTTGAGTATTGACCCCATTCTTTTTCCAGTGATTTGGTTATTTGCATTGATAATTTTCGAATTATAGGTAGGGTGCTGACTACATGTGTTAAAAAAAAAAATCTCTTGTGGCATGCTTCCGAGTTTTAGCTGGTGACTATAATGTTTAGGTGTTCTTATTTAATACTTTGTTTTGTTTCTCTAGGATTACTTCTCCTTGGTATTAACAAGCAAACTGTTTATTTGCAGAACATCAACTTTGCCGGCGTTGTTTATTTTTGGGAAAGCCTCTCTTGACTTGAATGCTTGTGTTGAATCACTATCTAAATGCTTATCAATCAGTGACAAGCCTGTTATGGTACTGAAATATAATGAACCTGAACTTTTTAATTGTTATCTTTGATCTTTTATGGACTGTCTTATTACTGGAAGTTTGTGTCGTGTATATTTCATCATGACTTATTAGGTTGTTGCATTTATCTATGCTTCTTCTCCCTAGATAAGATATCTAGCATCAACTTTGACATCCTTATCCTTGTGACTTGTAGATGCATCTTTATCTCAACTTTCTACAGATGTAAATCAAATGAGTTATTATCTGCTTGTTTTATGTGAACCTTCTCCTGAATTGTCATGGTTGAACCTGTCTAGCCAGCCAGTCCAGATCAGCCGGTTCTTACAACATTGGTTCTGTTGTGGGAATGTGCATTGGTCTTGTTGATTCAAGTGTTTGGGGTCATTGTAATTGTTGTTGTTGTTGGATTTGATTTTTTACTGTCAAGTTCCAGCTTTTAAATGTTATAGGTCATTCACAATCTTTTTTAATCTGAATTCCAGGTGTTTTTTGGATTGGAATACTCTTATGCTGTGGGAAGTATCAAAGATGCTATGGCAGTTAAGGCATCAATATTGTGCAGATCCAATAGGACAGTACATTATGCAGATGTTATGTCTACGGTTATGAATCCAACAGCCGATAAGAGAACACAAAATGCACAGCTTGGGTCCTTAAATGGTGTCAATGTGAATGGTGATGTTCTCAAGCATTTCGATGACAATGGGAACCTTCTACCTGATGATTGTAAGGCCATGGATTTCAAAACATCTGGTAACTGTTACACCCTTGGGGGTCTTACTTGGACTTTGCCCCGAGGTCACAAAATGGAGGATTACCTGCTATTCTGGATTGGTTCTGACAATTCGGCATTTGCAAACATTGTTCTCACATTTAACAGCTGTGAAATAGGTACAAACAAATAAATTTATTTGATATTATTTTTTGCTCCATTCTCCCTAACATGCTTTGGTGCTTTTTCTTGTCAATTACTTCTATATATATATATATTTTAAATTCCTTTTGTTGGTTTCTTGCTTGGGTTGTTTGTTGGATCTGGTGAATTATTTGTCTTTATTGCATAGATGGTTGTATTTGAGCAATTTCATAAAATTTCTTGTGTACTGGCATGTGGGTGTTGTTTCTGATAGGACTGATAGGTGTTAAGATATCTGTTTCTAGATTTTCAAGGGTTTGAAATTATGCTCGCCATTATATTTTGCATCTGACTGAATTTTTTGTCCACCATTTTATTCAGATATTCTTTCCATGAAAACCCATCAGAGGCCAAAGGCATTTGATATCTTAAGACTGTTATCTCAATTATTGTATATTCAATATTTTCTGGTTAACAGTTGACTTGCACCATTTGCTTGAGCACAATTCATATATGCACGCACCCGATCTAAAAGCTACAACCCAGAAATTTATTTGTTGTTGGTGATCCTGTAGAACTGTTCTTGTAACGTTGGTAAATTTTCTTATCATGCTTGGTAATTATTACATATTTCTATGCTTGGTTGCATTCAGTCAGATATGATCCAGAAGGAAATCGTTTAGCGAGAGATTTGTCTCAACAGAAAAGGATTCTCAAGCGTAGGTATTCCCTATAGTATATGGATTTGTCTTTTCATGTCAGTGATTGGATCTCTGTGCATGTCTTGATTATTTAATTTAATTTAATTATTATTATTATTTTTGCAGATACTACCTGGTGGAGAAAGCAAAGGATGCCAACATTGTTGGTCTTTTAGTGGGAACTCTAGGTGTAGGTAAGTTCCTTGCAGAATTTCTTTCATCATTGCTGAATGTATTTGTGGCTGGTCTTCAAAGCTGTCATGGGGAGTTTATTTATTGTTGATATCTCTTAGGACTCTCATAGCAGAGACCTATGTTGAAACATTTCTCCCACGGACTCAATTCTGAATCTTTTAGATCCTGTTTCATTATGAACAGAAACATGGCTACTTTTCATGTTGATTCACCTGTAATTTGTTTATTTTTCTTGTGTTTCATCTTTGTTATTACATCTTCAGTAATAGTTAATTAAAAATACAAAATCATACTTAAAAATTTGTTTCTTTTTTCTTATGCATCGAAAGTACCGAGGATCATTTACTTTAAAAAAATTCCAAGTATCAAGACTGCTGCACAATTGCCCAATTAGCATTGCAGCCAATTGATCTGGTATTGTTCAGTTATCCTTATTGTTCATTGTTACAACATGTCGCTTGCTTACATGGTACTTCTTCAACAAATGCTTAAACTTGTTGATTCGTGCTTCTTGAGGCATTGTTTTTGAAATATTTTCCAAATACTTGAAAGTTCCAAATAGCAGTTGTCTTTTCTTATAGTTCTATTGTTCCAAATATCATGACCACACAAAATTGCATGATTAGCATTGCAGCTGATTGAACTGGGACTGTTCAGTTGTCACGGTTGTTTATCATCATAATCCATATTCTTTACTTAATGGTACTTATTCAACTAATGCTTGTAATTGCGGAATCATGATTCTCAAGATATTGTTTTTAGAATGTTTTTAGCATTTGATTTGGATATGTTTATATTTATCAAATGTACAAAATATTTCTACTGAACAGTTTCATGATTTCTGTTGTAGCTGGTTATCGTCATATGATTCAACAAATGAAAGAATTGATTAAGGGATGTGGAAAGAAGGCATATACTCTTGTGATGGGAAGGCCCAATCCAGCAAAACTTGCAAACTTCCCTGAGGTTGCTCTAAATTTATGTTAGACTAATGATTGCAACTCTGTATCTTAATATGCGATCAAATTGACGAGTGATTTTTCTTTGCGCAGTGTGATGTTTTCGTTTATGTCTCTTGCGCGCAAACTGCTCTCCTGGATAGCAAAGAGTTCTTATCTCCTGTTATTACACCATTTGAAGCGATGTTGGCTTTTGGCAGGTATTGCCCGCAAAATTCCTTTCACATTTTGCATTACTTTGGAGTGTGTTTGAGAAATGGTAACTTTTTGATGAAAAGTTTTTAGTGTAATTTTTGAATTGGTAGAAAATGATGTGATATGATAGGGGTAATGATGAAGAGTAAAGAGAATAATGATGAAATAGATATATTAGTTGTATGGATAGTTGTGTAGAAATAATTGGAAAGTATAGCAGTTGTATGGGAAGATGTAAAAAAATAATTAAAAAATAGGATAATTGTGGATATTGAAAAGTTTTGGTTAGAAAAATTCTTTTTGTTTGCCAAACGCCCCTTTATCTTCTTTTTCTAGCTGTCATATCTGATTCTCTGCCTGTGATTTTCAATGGGGCTATTTTTTTTTCACACATGCTGCTAGTATTGTTTGACATTCATAATTTTTAATAACATAATCAGATCACAATCTTGGAACAAGGCGGAGTCATGATATTGATGTCGGATTCCACTCAGCCTGGCCCAAAGCTGGTGTCACATTTGTGTGGTGTGGGCTTTTTTCTTTTTGTGTTTTCAAAAAAATCTTGGGGTCATGAATGTATATGCACTAAAGGTAGGGTCTGATGGAAACATTGAGGCACAATTTTTGGCATGTTATGGTGGTTATATCTATCAGACTTCTTTTAAATTTATTTGTGGGAAAAAGATGATAGGGGCTATAAAAAAGCAAATGGAATACTTTTGAAAGAAGGAATAACAAATGGGACATGGGTGCATCATGGACTAAATCTGGAAAACGCGCATGCTAATTAGAAAAACAAACATTTGGTAACGTAAACTTAAAATGTATGTTTCATATGCAGAAAGGTTATCTTTCCTTTCCTTCTTTGATAAACAGTATAATTAAGACAGGTTTCTGCGTTCTTCATCAACAGGGTGTAACAGTACCTTTACCATTTTTAGAATTAATCAAACTAAGTAATGAAAGATCCAGGACCATGCGGGGGAAATGATTACCATTTTTTTTAAAAATAAGATTTAGCAGTCTTGGAACCATGTACATCTAAAACTTTTGTTACTAAAATCATTGTAGCTGTAGGCAATTTCATTGTTGATATAGTTGGACATAATTAATGAAGTTTATGTGATTAAGTTGTTGTGGTTGTCTGCAATTATTTAAATCAATTTAGGAAACTCTTTTGACATTTCCAGGCAACACATTACAGGCCAGTGGGCTAAATTACAGTTTTTACTGCCTGACTATAATGATTATGCTTGCTGTATAACTGATGATTGTGCTTTAATTTCCATGGTAACTTTTCTAGTGGAAGTACGTGGACAGGAGCGTATGTGATGGGCTTTTGCGATTTGATGTCTTCTTGCTCTCTTGAAGACAGCAATAAAGAAGAAGAGGCTAGATTTTCGTTTCTGAAGGGAGGCTACATGGAAGATGTCGCGGTGCAAGGTGCATGCCCCTTATCTCATTTTGAGCATTCCTTCCAGTAATTATGAATTATAAAGCACTTCTGTTGTGGGATACTTGGATAGTCATCACTGATAATGTCTATGACTTGCATCAAGGGATTCTGAAGTCTGTCAAAATTTATGTTTCAATCCATTGTAAGAGGGAACTGTCATATTGCTACTGGCATTCAATGATTATCACAAGACCCTTTACTAGAAAGGTCACGAATTTTTAGGGTGTCTTTGTATTGTGGGGTAAATGAGGGTTTGAAAATTTTCATGTCAGTATCTCCATGGTGTTTGGAAACCCCTCACCAACTGGGAGTGTTTTTATTTATTTATTTATTTTGATAACTGATTGTTACAATCAAGCATCTTTGCAACATTCACACTCTGGAGAGATTTTTCTATAAATCTCTCCACACACTTTGGGATGATATCTACAAATACCTCCACACTTCGGTAGGACAAATAACTTCTACACACCCATTGCATGCAGGAAGAGTCGAGCCAGGATTGCCTGACATGCAAGCCAAAGTCACCGACCACAACGCCTCCACTGGGAATGTCGTATTGAATAAAAAATGGAATCATCTTGGATTTTTGAAATGAATTTGTGGCTCCATTTTTTCAAAACAAACATTAATTATTTCTAATTGATTTACTTATTTAGGAAATTCATAGTAACCAAATTTTCTTCTCAGTTGCTTTTCTCCTTATCAACAATAAGTGCAGCTTCTTATGCAAACATCTTAATTATTACAGCAATAGACAAGGAGGAAGAAATGGAAAGAGCTCTCCTCTTGCCAGAGATGACGGATAAGGCTCTAAAGAGGGGGGAAAAGCATATGCCTGGCTTAGTCACAAAGACTGCTAAATCTGGAGCTGAGTATTTCATTTCTCGATCTTACCATGGCCTCGATATGCAGGGTGAAAACTCGGACCCGAGTGCTTTCGTTATGGGCAGAACTGGGAAGGCCTCTGGTTATGGCCATGAGATGAAGGAAGATTCATGATGCAGCCGGAGGCATAGAACAAGGATTAGTGAATTTTCTTCAAGTTCTTTTTGCCAACTGGTGGGAGTCTTCTGCGAGGATGATTTTCCACGATTTTTTGTCCCAGAGCCTGTTGCTAATGCTCTGCCATTGACTGGATTAAAGTAAAGAAGCATCAGGTGCCGATTCTTCTGCAACAACGTTCCAACTTTTGCAGCGCTATTGCACTCTGTAAGCGGCATGTTTGCTGCTCCCAACTTAATGAATTGCAATTTAACTAAAACGTGCAGAGCACATTTAATTTAAACATTTTAGTTAAAATATTCTTATGTAGATTCAATGTGTGGCAGAGCACGGATGGTTCTCTTTTCAGGTTATCTAGGTTTGAATACAACTAATATTGATAGTAGTTGGAGGAGCTTTGGGTGCACCGCCCTAATCAATTGATCAATTCTAGACGAATCAACTTCTTTACCATCCTATCATCCAAGGATCCCGATTAGGTGACCCAGATGCACTTAACTGGTGCATCCGGGTGTAAATACTCATTTTATATAACTATTAATTTAAATGTATTTGACCTGACTATCAATTTTTACCTTTTTGAAGAGTTGTAAATATTTTTTTTTGAATTTTTAAAAATCAGTAGCATTAATTAGTGTATTTAAAAAATCTAAATTTTTTTTGAGAGTTTTAGATATTTTTTTATGAATTTTTAAAAATCAGTGGCATTAATTAGTGTATTTAAAAATCTAAATTTTTTTTGAAAATTTCGAAAATGGAAAAAATTGGTAAACATGTTTTAGCTATGGTGCACTTGGGTGTATTTAAAAAGGCATAGCCAAGTGGGCAAGGTTATTGGAAGTATAAATAAAACTTTCGATAAGGCTATTGTAGTAATTTTCAACTTATTGTGTTTATCTGCTAATAATTTTTTGATAAAATTATTTAGTTAATTTATCCAAATATTTCGAATAAGATCATCTTAAAAGATGTTGTATACGTTTTATGTATACCGGTAGTTGGATGGAAGATTATTAAAACTGCACATTATTATATAAACGAAAATTTTATCCAAATTTTATGGTTAAATTTCGAATTATAAAATTTTGGTCCCTCTAGTTATGTAGAGCTCTAACTATTTTAACTTTTTGATAATAAATGGCTGCATAAATTTTTATATTTTAATAAACATTTTCAATAATCTAGTTAAAATTAGAATATATTTTAGCAAAAATCCCATAAAATAGCACGGACAGAAATTAAACAAAAAATATACATTTCGTTTAAAATTTAGATAAAATTATTAAAAAAAATGATGAGCTAAAATCGCACATTTCCTAAACTTAAAATTATACACAACGAATATAAAAATTTTAAGGAATAATTCCTCTTATACCCAGAACAATTGTACATAATTTCTCATGTACCCATAACATTTCATAAATTTCTTTTATACTTGTAACATTTCACCCTAAATTCCTCCCGTACCCACGCCGTTAAAATTACCATTTTCTATCTCATTGAAAAGACAATTTTGCCCTTTTAAATTTTTTTCTAATTAAGATAAATCAACTTTAATGTGACTTTCAAGTTATTTAATATCTTATATTAATGATTTACTATCATCAATTGAGTGATGTTAATGCTAAATTATCTCAATTAAAAATTTTTAAAAAGGCAAATCATCTTTTCAATGGGATAGATAATGGTAGTTTTAACGGTGTATGTATGGGAAGAATTTAAGGTAAAATATTATGAGGTATAAAAGAAATTTATAAAATATTGTGGATATGTGACGAATTATGTGCAACTGTTACATGTATAAGAGTCATTATTCCAAATTTTAATAGTTCAGATGTGACAAGGATAAAATAAGAATGTAAAAATAAAAAAGTATTATTGGGGGGTTAAAAATAAGAAAAATTATATGAAAATAAGAAATTGTAAGGTAGGTTTAAAGGATAAAAGATCTGTATCCCGATTCCCAATATAATTTTTCAATTTATAAGACAAGTTTTTCGATTTTCAATATAATTTTTTATTTTTAATGTAACTTTTTTTTTGTTCCTAATATACATTATTATATTTTCATCCCACATATATATTCTATTCAGAAATCCTGTAGTATTTGAATAAAGGCTGTAAGTTGTAATTTTATAAATGAAAAAAGAAATTTAAATGTGAAGTTCTATGCTATCACATCCTCATTGAACAGGTAAAAGTGCACATTTAACAATCGTGCACATTTAACAATCTTAAAAACAGTCCTACCGGTTGGATTCACATTTATTTACATTCATTTCCAGACACGACTATCCATAGCGGTGCGGAAATTTCGCTGCATTTTCTTCTTAATTATCGGTTGTTTGTCCGCATCTCGCGCTGTTGAAGCGTGACGTGACTTGAGTGAGGTCATAAAGCGATCGAAGACTTGAAAAGTCTTCCAATCATAAATTTTCAGATAGCTTTTTCATTGGGTTCCCTTCCAGATCGCAAGAACAGCGGACAGAAAGGTAGAAGAAGACCCTTCCCGCACGGCAGTCGGAGTCGGAAGAGACAGATGGGTATTAGTACTATTACCATCTTCGCAGTGCAATCACTATTCAAACCTTGAACCCCCACCACATGCACGCACGCCCCAGTCTATAAATACGGAACCATTTGCAGGCCAAAGGCACACAGTTGCACTAGCTAGCTGGTGAAACAGATCAAAAATGGCAAAGGTGATTAGTAGGAAGAACTCAATCCCAATTACCATCCTGGCTGCGGTAGTTGTGGCGGGATTCCTGCCTCAACTCATTTCGGCCCAGGTTGCTGATGTTGTCACTCAAGCATCCTTCGATGGCATCATCAAGGATTGCCCTGGCAAGACCTTCTACACCCGGGCAGCATTCCTCGAGGCCGCTGCTGTATTCCCTGACTTCGGCACCACTGGGACCGCTGGCGATGGAAAGCGGGAGATCGCCGCTTTCTTCGCTCAGATCACTCATGAGACTGGATGTGAGTAGTTTTTTTTTTTTTCTTCTGGTTGGGGAGGGGACTAATTTTTACGTAGTTCTCACACGCACCCTTTTTGTTGCTGTGGTGTGGTACAGCCCTTTGCAAAATAGAAGAGGATGGAGGCGCACAACGGGACTACTGCGACGAACAAAACACGCAGTACCCGTGCGTGCCCGGGAAGAACTATTACGGGCGGGGCCCCATCCAACTGTCGTGGAACTACAACTACGGCCCGGCAGGAAATGCTCTCGGGTTTGATGGTCTTGGCAATCCAGACATCGTGGCCCAAGATGCCTACATCTCCTTCAAGACGGCCTTGTGGTACTGGATGACCAACGTCCACTCCGTCATCGGCCAAGGATTCGGAGCCACTACTAGAGCCATCAACGGCGCGATCGAATGCGATGGGAGACGGCCTGATCTGGTCAGTGCTCGTGCTGCCTACTACAAGGACTACTGCAACCAGCTCGGTGTGGCACCAGGAGACAACGTTGGTGGAGCTACGTGTGGAAAAGTTAGGCTCTCGAATCCTTCACACTCCATTCACAGTACTATTATTATTCTTACAAGCTTTCTTGAAGAGAAATAGAATAAACTAGATGCTTCTAGCTTCCTATTGATTCTAATAATATTTGTTAATTTGTTTGTTTTGATTCAAAGTTAATTTAAACCCGTTTGAATCAATTAAAAATATTTCTTTCTCACCATGAAGATAGAAGTGCAAAATGATCATTTCAAACCGGTTCAAAAACGTAATATAAAAGTCCCAAAGACCAGTATATATATATATTTTCATATAACTAGTTGGACATTTGTTTCCCGGTATGATTCTACTGATTTATGCCCATTTATACTATCCTCTTTTTGGTTTATACGGACTTGGCTAATGATCAACCCTTCCAAGTAATTCCGCAATGCTTCTCTCTTCCTGTAACGTTAAGATGGGCCGAATGCTTACTCTGTGTCCTGAATTACGAGTTCTTGTTGGGTTACACTTGACTGTTTGTCTGCTCTTTCTTGCTATCGATCAACATCCAATTGCAATGAATAAATGATAATAAGGTTCAATAAAATATTTCTAATCGTGTTCAGTAGTGATTTCGTTCCCCAAAAGAAATCTTGTAATGTTAGTTTTTTAAGGCGTGATGCATATGTGTTGATAGAAGGTAAACTAAAGAACACATGGACGGATGACCATGTGATTGAGATGAGTTTCGAGTCCTCCTTTTAAGCTTTTGTTTGGCTGAATGATTCTACGCTGCAATTAGGCTTAAATCCACCAAATCGTGGATTTGGTAATTTTGAAATTCGTTTGGCCATAACATTAAAGTATGATTGAGAATCGCAATCGCAAAAAATTTGCGCCTCACATGAGCATAATTCCAAGTTTTTAAGTATCGCAAAAGCTAATCGCAATTATCATAAATTAAAAGATAATACTACCCTTCACAAACACAATTAAAATTCTAAAAGCATATCCTACCTTATCCTTTTATTTTATTGTTCATCTCCTATTCTCACTGGAACTCTCGCATCCTTTAACAAATCAACGAATAAGACAAGTTACACATTTTCTTCATTATAAAAAAATTATATACATGTAAATATAATTCATATTTCAAAACCGTTGCATATGTACAGATTTTTTGTTATTATATGTAAAATTATATTATAATAATACAAAGAAGTTGATTCATATTATCATTATATATTTATTATTATTTATCTTATTAAAACAAGATATTTCAATTGAAATTTGTGTATATAGTTATTGTATAAATGTTATATTAGAGAAAAATCAACAAAGTATTTTAGAAGTATTTTAAAATTACATCATTATTTTATTTATGTAAGATTAATTGTTAAAAGAAATAAATATTTACCATTCTTGTATAAAATCTAGAATAATTCGAGTTTAGAAATGCTTATGTTGTCTTTTTTGGTCATTTTACATGTTTATAAGCACTTTCATCTTTTAAGCCAAACACTAAAATATAAGTAAAAGTATTTTTTAAATTATAAAGCCAAAACTTTTTTGCATGGCACTTTTTAAAAAAAGCTTTATTTGTAATTGTACGTTAAGAAAAAATTCGAATTTAGAAGAACAGAGGCTTACACGATAAACTCAAGGCTCTTCACTCTCGGGCTGAAATTACTATGAGACGCAAAGGGATAAACAAATTTCAAAAACGTTAATGCCTTCGAGGATCAATTGGAAGTTGGCCCATTTGTTTCGCAGAAACTCAATGTAAAATGCTCACATGACCTTTTTTTTTTTCAAAATTTGGACATATATATATACACATTTTTATAGTTTTTAAAAATATTTTTTGAATTTTAAAAAACAATGAATTATAAAATTTTATAAATGAGATGTGCGTGCATAGTCCTATGTATGAATGTCAAGAAAGTTTAAAAGTCAATGCAAACCCTTGCTTTGTATCCCGGTCCGGTTGTTTGGCCTTCAAATATTGAGTTCCAATCCTTTAGGCTCGTGTGCAAAAATTTATTTTTTATTTTTTTGAATTTTATCATAAAACTGTTAACTTAAATGTATTACATTTAAGTTATAAGCTAACTTTTACTTTTTTGGACATTTGTACGCATGCTTTTAATTTTCGGGTTATTTCAGTTATTTAAAAATGACTGAAATACCTTTTGTCAAAGATAAAAAATTATATAAATATTCAAAAATAGTAAAACTTAATGCATATATTAAATATACTTAGGTTAACAAAAAATTTTTTTTAAAAAAATAAACCTTTCCACCCGAACAGGTAAAAGTGCACATTTAACAATCTTAAAAACAGTCCTACCGGTTGGATTCGCATCTCTTTACATTCATTTCTAGACATGACTCTCCATAGCGGTGCGGAAATTTCCCTGCATTTTCTTCTTACTCATCAGTTGTTTGTCCGCTCTCGCGCTGTTGAAGTGTGACGTGGACTTGAGTGAGGTCATAAAGCTATCGAAGACTTTTTTTATCCAAGACTTGAAAAGTCTTGCTATCATAAATTTTCAGATAGATTTTTCATTGGATTCCTTTCCAGATAACAAGAACAGCGGACAGAAAGGTAGAAGAAGACCCTTCCCGTATGGCAGTCGGGGTCGGAAGAGACAGATGGGTATTAGTACAATTACCATCTTCGCAGCGGTAGCATTTGTCTATAAAATGCAACGACTATGCAAAACCTTCGCGCACGCACGCTCCAGTCTATAAATACAGAACCATTTGCAGGCCAAAGGCACACAGTTGTACTAGCTAGCTAGTGAAACAGATCAAAAATGGCAAAGGTGATTAGTAGGAAGAACTCAGTCCCAATTACCATCCTGGCTGCAGTGGTTGTGGCGGGATTCCTGCCTCAACTCATTTCGGCCCAGGTTGCTGACATTGTCACTCAAGCATTCTTCGATGGCATCATAAATCGGGGAAGCGGAGATTGCCCTGGCAAGACCTTCTACACTTGGGCAGCATTCCTCGAGGCCGCTGCTGGAAACCCTGCCTTCGGCACCACTGGGACCGCTGACGATGGAAAGCGGGAGATCGCCGCTTTTTTCGCTCAGATCACTGACGTGACTGGATGTAAGTAGTTTTTTTTTTTTTTTTTTTTACCCCGGGTTGGGGAGGGGCTAATTTTTACATAGTTCTCACACGCACCCTTTTTGTTGCTGTGGTGTGGTACAGCCCTATGCAAAATAGAAGCGGTTGGAGGCGCACAACTGGACTGCTGCGACGAACAAAACAAGCAGTACCCGTGCGTGGCCGGGAAGAACTACTACGGGCGGGGCCCCATCCAACTGTCGTGGAACTACAACTACGGCCCGGCAGGAAATGCTCTCGGGTTTGATGGTCTTGGCAATCCAGACATCGTGGCCCAAGATGCCAACATCTCCTTCAAGACGGCCTTGTGGTATTGGATGACCAACGTCCACTCCGTCATCGGCCAAGGATTCGGAGCCACTACCAGAGCCATCGGCGGCGCGATTGTATGCGATGGGAACCATACTGATCTGGTCAACTCTCGTGCTAACTATTACAAAGACTACTGCAACCAGCTTGGCGTGGCACTAGGAGACAGCGTTGGGGGAGATACGTGTGGAAATGTTAGCCTCTCGAATCCTTCAGACAACAAAACATCACACTCCATTCACAGTACAATCATTATTCTTACAAGCTTTCTTGAAGAGAAATAGAATCAACTAGATACTTCTAGCTTGCTATTTATTCTAATAATATTTGTTAATTTGTTTGTTTTGATTCAAAGTTAATTTAAACCCGTTTGAATCAACTAAAAATATTTTTTTCTCACCATGAAGATATAAGTGCAAAATGATCATTTCAAACCGGGCCAAAAATATAGTATAAAAGTCCTTCAAATTTAATTTAAACCTGTTTGAATCAATTAAAAATATTTCTTTCTCACTATAAGATATAAATGCAAAATGATCATTTCAAACCGGGCAAAAAACATAGTATACAAGTCCATAAGACCAGTATTTTTCTTTTCATATAACTAGTTAAGACATTTGTGTCCTGATCTGAGTCCACTGATTTATGTCCATTTATACTATTCTCTTTTTGGGTTATATGGACTTTGCTAACGATCAACCCTTTCAAGTGTTTCCGCAATGCTTCTTGCTTCCCGTAACGTTATTAAGGGCCGAATGTTTGCTCTGTGTCCTAAATTACGAGTTCTTGTTGGGTTACACCTGATTATTCTTTCTCCTCTCTATTGCTATCGATCAACATCCAATTGCAATGAATAAATGATAATAAGTTTCAATAAAATATTTCTCATTGTGTTTAGTAGTGATTTCGTTCCTCAAAAGAAATCTTGTAATATTAGATTTTTAAGGTGTGATGCATATGTATTATCGAATCTCAATAGAAGGTAAACTAAAGAACACATGAATGGATGATCAGGTGATTGAGATGAGTTTGAAGTAGGGGTGTAAATCGGGTCGGGTTGACTCGGGTCGGGACAAATACAACCCTAACCCACTTTGTAAAATCTCAACCCAACCCTACTTTTCACACCTTAACCCAACCTTATTTCAACCCACCTCATATCGGTTCGGTTCGGGTTAGAAATCGGGCTAATAGATTACACATATTATCAATGTTAGTTAAGCTTTTGTTCACCTAAATTTCTAAAATAACAAAAAAACAATGATAATTATGAAAAAATAAGTACTAAAAAGTTCTACGTAACTCAAAAGTAGAGGATAAGTTTTGTAATTGATTTATTTTTTTGCTTTTGTATTTTTTGAGCAATTGATGTCCCCTGCAAGTCAAAAAGTGAAAGCCAAGTAAAAGTATTGCAGTAAATTATGCAAAATGAAAAAACGAATATCATAGTCTTATTTACATTTTTAGTTGGCTTCCAATCAAAACTACAAACATCTCAAATTCCCGATTGATCTGTTCGTTATTTCAAATCACCAATGCAAGCGAACATCTAAACAACCTATTTACAATGCAATATAGGGTATGTTTGACAATTGAAAGAAAAAGTCAATTAAAACTTTTCAATCTAAAACTTTTCACTCTCTACAATTATCATATTTTTAACTATCATATTTTTTAATTATTTTTTCACATTTTCCTATATAACTACCCTACTTTTCAATCATTTATATAAAACTATCCACACAACTAACCTATCTATTTTTAACTTTATTATCTTTATTACTCATCATTACCCCTATCATATCACATCAGTTGATAACTTTTACTCTTCAAAACTTTTCATCAAAAGTTTTATTCATTACCAAACACACTCATAACCAAATAATCCAAACATAATTTCACAACTAATTAACTAAATATATTTCCAAACCAAATAAATTCAAACAACATTTCACAACTAAATTATCAAACATATTTCCAAACTCCACACAATTTTATTTAAATATCCAAACAACATAAATGAAATATGCTCTCATAAACATATCAAAATACATATCTTATAAAACCGGGTTGGTTTGGGTCGGTCAAATCGGGTTGGGTTGACCGACCCCATAACCCGGCTCAACCCGATTTTCAAAAATCGAATTTCCAAAATATCAACCCAACTATGGTATAAATCGGTCCGGGTTGATGCGGGCTCGGGTTGAACCCGACCCTATTTACACCCCTAGTTTGAAGTCCTCCTTTTAAGCTTTGTTTGATTGAATGATTCTGCGCTGCAATTGGGCATAAATCCACCAAATCCGTATGGTGGATTTGGTAATTTTGAAATCTATTTGGCCGTAACATTAAAGTACGATTGAGAATCGCAATCGCAAAAAATTTGCGTCTCACATGAGCACAATTCCAAGTTTTTAAGTATTGCAAAAGATAATCGCAATTACCATAGATTAAAAGACAATACTATCCTTCACAAACACAATTAAAATTCTAAAAGCATATCCTATCTTATCCTTTTACTTTATTGTTTATCTCCTATTCTGACCGGAACACTTTCATCCTTTAACAAATCAACGAATGAGAAAAGTTACACATTTTCTTCATTAAAAAAGAATTATATGCATGTAAAGATAATTCAAATTTCAAAACTGTTGCATATGTACAGATTTTTTGTTATTATATGTAAAATTATATTACAATAATACAAAGAAGTTGATTCATATCATTATATATTTATTATTATTTATCTTATTAAAACAAGATATTTCAATTGAAATTTGTGTATATAGTTATTGTATAAATGTTATATTAGAGAAAAATCATCAATGTATTTTTCAAGTATTTTAAAATTACATTATTATTTTATTTATGTAAGATTAATTGTTAAAAGAAATAAATATTTATCATTTTTTTTTATAAAATCTAGAACAATTCAAGTTTAGAAATGCTTATGTTGTCTTTTTTGGTCATTTTACATGTTTATAAGCACTTTCATCTTTTAAGTCAAACACTAAAATATAATTAAAGGTATTTTTTTAAAAATTATAAAGCCAAAACTTTTTTGCATGACACTTTTTAAAAAAAGTTTTATTTGTAATTGTACGTTAAGAAAAATTCGAATTTAGAAGAACAGAGCCTTACACGATAAACTCATGTCCGCTTGCTTTTCAGGCCCCCCTCTTCCTGCTGCTAGACACCTTGGCCGCAGCTTCTTCTCCGCATTCGCATCACCTTTCAATCCTCTCCAATCCACGTAGCTAGTGACAAACAGGACCAAGTTCAAAATTTTCTGAAAGAGGATAATTATGTGGAATCCAGCCGAAAACCAACAGAATAATTGGTGTAGTTCTTTGCATGTTTTCAGCAAATGTAATCATGAATCTTTGTGTTCTAAAGATATCAATCATAGTTCTTTTAAAATATCTTGTGGTGAATGGAACGATTTTGAAAGGAGGAATGAGACGTCGGGTGCTTTAAGACTAAATTTGGCCAACACATGTTAATGAGAAAAACAAACCGTTAGCAACTTCAAGTAAGTTTGAAGTATGGTCCATAAGTATATGCAGAAAAGATATATTTCCTTTCTTCTTTGGAATACCAGAATTTTAGAACTAATCAAATTAATCGATCAAGGATTAGCGTACCATTTTTCACAGATTGGGTTGGAAGTAGAGTAATCGCTACAGATGATTATTCAACTTGGCAGGAAGGAGCAGAGACATTTCTTTCAATCTTCACAAGTGAAAGATATTCTAGATACTAGCTCTGAGGGTCGTGGGGGCAATGAATCTGTTGACTGGCCTCACTTGGTTTGTTTGTTGTTGTTGTTTTTTTTTTTTTAAATCTGTTTAAGGTACTATCTTCTTTATCCAGGCCCACGCATCTCTGCTTAAGGC
The DNA here is from genome assembly GCA_030490835.1 of Annona cherimola. Classification (NCBI taxonomy): domain Eukaryota; kingdom Viridiplantae; phylum Streptophyta; class Magnoliopsida; order Magnoliales; family Annonaceae; genus Annona; species Annona cherimola. The sequence goes on from CM059971.1 coordinate 114,592,355, forward strand.
TTCCATTAGCTGAAACATCTCTGTTCAAGCTCAAGGCTTTTTGTTCTTGGTCGTAGCGTTAAGATATTGTTCGCTTTTTTTGGGCCTATCTAAATCTGTCATGCTTAGGGCTCTTGGGCTCAGTGCTTTTGAGGTTTCTTTTCAAGTATTGTTTGCTTCTTTAGGCGTCTCTCTCTCTCTCTCTCTATTCAAAGCCGAAGGCTCTTCACTCTTGGGCTGAAATTACTATAAGAAGCAAAGGGATAAACAAATTTATAAAATGTTAATGTCTTCGAGGGTCAATTGGAACTTGGCCCATTTGTTTCGCACAAACTCAATGTAAAATGCTTACGTGACTTCTTTTTTTTATTTTTCAAAATTTGGACATATTTATATATATACACACACACATTTTTGTAGTTTTTAAAAATATTTTTTAAATTTTAAAAAACAACGTATTATAAAAATTTTATAAATGAGATGTACGTGCATAGTCCTATGTATGAATGTCAAGAAATTTTAAAAGTCAATGCAAACCCTTGCTTTGTATCCCGGTCCGGTTGTTTGGCCTCCAAATATTGAGTTCCAATCCTTTGAGCTTCGTGTGCAAAAATTTATTTTTTATTTTGTTGAATTTTTTTATGAAACTGTTAACTTAAATGTATTTAGTTTATAAGCTAACTTTTACATTTTTGGACATTTTTATACATGCTTTTAATTTTAGGGGCATTTCAGTTATTTAAAAATGACTGAAATACTTCTTTTTAAAGATAAAAAATATATAAATATTCAAAAATAATAAAACTTAATGCATATATTAAATATAGGTTAATAGAATTTTTTTTTAAAAAATAAATCTTTCAACCCCTAAAGACTGAAGGTCTATGAACTCAGGTACATAGCATAGAAACTCCCCAGTATTTGTAGGGTTTGCCTCTTTTACAATAACAACAAAAGATTTGTCATTACCAAATATTAACAACAATTATGCCACCTATATCTAGGGGTGTTAATGGTCACGATCAATCCGTCAACCCGCTCATCCAACCTGTTTATGAATGAGTTTGGGTTGAGATTTTTGAATAAATGGGTTATGATCCGCCAACCCATTTAACCATTTAATTAAATAAATGGATTAGAGTAGAGATTTTATATAACTCGTCAATCCGTTTAGTAACATATTTAACTCATATAATCTGTTCAACCTGTTTAATTCGTTTAACTCATTTAACTCATTAAAGTTTTATATATATACATGTAAACACTTTGGTTATTTCCTTCTCTAAGTCTTCCTTAAGTCTTAAGTCATCTAATTTTTATTTTTCTACTGCTGCCTTAATTTCATTTTCTTGTTACTGTCCTATTTTCATTTTTCCTGTGCCGAAAACATTCTTTCGTCTCTCCCTGCGAGATCATTATTTACTACATTATTTACTAGAGTCTAGGCTTTTATGTTATTTTTTGTACAACTCGTTAACAACCTACCAACCCGTTTATTAAATGAGTTGTAAATGTGTTAGAGTTGATGTTTTTTAAATGAGTTAATAAACGGATTGTGGTTGAGATGTTTTAATTAGGATTAGGATTAGGCTCTAATCCATCGAACCCGATTTGTTAACACCACTAACTATATCTTATCGTATTTGGGAAAAGGATTATTTCGATCAAGATTGCGAAATTCTTCCGTATTCTGTATTGATAATATCGAGTTTCTTTTTATATATGCTGGATGAAACTGTTTTCCTTTCTCTCTGCTGCTGGGAACTTGGGCATGTTTTCTGATTATCAATCTTTTAATTCCACAACGCAGTAGAATTTGCAACACGCTTATGTGAATTCACAACAGCTCAATGTTCAAAGTTGCCTAAATCAGGATGTACTTGTACCATTGAATTCCAAGTGGTTCATGCAAACCTAAATTAGGTAAGGTAGAAAATTTATTATGAATAAAGTTATAGAATACCTCGGCAATGTGTATCTTTACTAGTCTTTAATTTTTCCTTTTTGCGGACAGCTCCAAAAAAACGAAAATGATGTCGTAAAAAATGTCAAGAGAAAAATAAGGTAAATATGGTAGGTCAATCTCTTACATATTTTAATTTCAGCACACGATGCTATATGATCTTTTCCTTATACCTAACCGACTGAAAATATGCTGAAGTGAAACGGCGAACGACTGACTAACTATCATCGGTGGCGGTCTTCCCCGTCAGTTAGGAACATTTCGTTTTCTTAGCTACGCGGCAATTCATATGGCCGGCCGTGGGGAGAAAAAGAAAATGTATGGACTCCATCCGAGCCATGAAATTTTATATTTTGTTGAATTTATTTCACATTTTATTTTTTAAAAACTCAACAAAAGTGTATGGATGCATGCACCACGCTGCAAATAAAAAAGAAAAATTACAAATTTATCAAGTTTTTTTGAGAGGTACATGCATGGGAATGGGTGTCATGTGAAAAGGGTGACTTCCGAACTGTACTAAAGAGCCGAGGTTGTCAAATCAAAGACTGGGAGTCTTCCAGCCAGCCTAATTCCTGGAATTCTTTTTCTCATTTCATCATTACTTGGTAATTGCCGAACAGCTATTTTAAATAACGAACCTATACACACACAGCTAGTACAATGTATCGATAACAGAAAAATATACTTTTTACTAAAAACAGAAGAATGATTGAAATGCAAATAAATTTTGAAAATATATTAATGGTATTTAAAATACGTTCCAATCCACTAGAACCAACCTCTTCGTTTGAGGCTAACCTTGGCAATGAAATTAAAATTCAACTGGTTATGTTGTGTACCATTATTTAATTTATTAATGATACTAAAAAAATCATTTCTTTTGAGTGGATATAATTATGTGCAAAAATTATGAAAAATAATTAGACATAATCATAATTGTACCGCATGGTTTTGAAAATTCATAAAATTATTCGTTAACATAACGAGAATGTTTTAGATGTTGGGTTAACCGCTTTGAAAATGATATATATATAAAAAAAAACAATTTTATTCCGTTAATTTTACATTTTTATTGCACACGGGACAGTGCACGATATTTCGTCGATTGAAATGGGGATGAAATTTCGTTTTCTGATTATATAAATAACGTAAATATAATGAGCCGAATAGATTGCATATAATCGTCATGGTTAATTTCCATTCTAGATGAGATGGCCGAGCTTGACCATCAAGACTAGCTAAGCGCCAAATTTGTCAGTCCTTGCCGCGTATCGTGCACGTAAAATGCAACGACTATTCAAACCTTGAGCCCGACCACATGCACGCACGCTCCAGTCTATAAATACTGAAGCATTTGCAGGCCAAAGGCACACAGTTGCACTAGCTAGCTGGTGAAACAGATCAAAAATGGCAAAGGTGATTAGTAGGAAGAACTCAGTCCCAATTACCATCCTGGCTGCAGTAGTTGTGGCGGGATTCCTGCCTCAACTCATTTCGGCCCAGGTTGCTGACATTGTCACTCAAGCATTCTTCGATGGCATCATAAATCGGGGAAGCGGGGATTGCCCTGGCAAGACCTTCTACACTCGGGCAGCATTCCTCGAGGCCGCTGCTGGAAACCCTGCCTTCGGCACCACTGGGACCGCTGACGATGGAAAGCGGGAGATCGCCGCTTTCTTCGCTCAGATCACTCATGAGACTGGATGTGAGTAGTTTTTTTTTTTTTTTTTTTGTTTTTCTTCTGGTTGGGGAGGGGACTAATTTTTACGTAGTTCTCACACGCACCCTTTTTGTTGCTGTGGTGTGGTACAGCCCTTTGCAAAATAGAAGAGGATGGAGGCGCACAACAGGACTACTGCGACGAAAACAGAACGGAGTACCCGTGCGCGGCCGGGAAGAACTATTACGGGCGGGGCCCCATCCAACTGTCGTGGAACTACAACTACGGCGCGGCCGGAAGTGCTCTCGGGTTTGATGGTCTTGGCAATCCAGACATCGTGGCCCAAGATGCCAACATCTCCTTTAAGACGGCCCTGTGGTATTGGATGACCAACGTCCACTCCGTCATCGGCCAAGGATTCGGAGCCACTACTAGAGCCATCAACGGGGCGATCGAATGCGATGGGAAACAGCCTACTCTGGTCAACGCTCGTGCTAACTATTACAAAGACTACTGCAACCAGCTCGGTGTGGCACCAGGAGACAACCTCACTTGCTAATTAGTACTTGGTCTCTGTTGCTTACATGATTGAGACCTCTATAGAGTCACTTTGTTTGGTATACATTACACGTATCTGAAACAAATAAAGATCTACATCTATGTAGGTGTAGATGTCTGCTGTGACCCGTTCCAAACACATGCTGTACGTCCCAGACTTCCAATAAGCAAATAAAGGTGAATTAATTAGTATTTACTTGTCTTCGTTTGGGCAAGTCATCGAGCAGTTGTTACAGGAAATAAAGAAGCCAATTTGCTGCAGGATGCATAATGGCAGCCAAGTCTATGGAAAATTTTGGCATAATTGATACAAGGATTTTTTTTTTTTTTTTTTTTTTTTTTTGTTACGTTAGAATAGAGCATAAGCGTTTTTATTTTCCACATGGGCCCATTAATCATTTCTCAAATCGTGGGATTTTCTTAAGGGTCTGATTAACAATTAATGTACGTTGGATATGAAGTACTGGAGTGGAATTGAAAATCGATGTCGACAAGAATGCGAATGAATATGTACAATTAACACAAAATTGGTGCATGGGAAATAATTATGGAAAATATGAGATAATAATCGAATAGATAAGATTATCGTAGAAAGTGCAATAAAGAAAGAGTGGAAACATTTTGTCAAAAATCGTAAAGTTTAATTTTGGTAAGCAAAGTTTATTTAAGGAATTTTGGAATTAAAATGCATAAATAGGCCAATTTGGATATAAATGAACAGGCTCTATCCAATTTTTTGGCCTTATCTTTTATCGTTGAGTAGCTTTTTGGCATGCCTAATATTGCTTTTAAAGGGTAAATAATTCTTTTCCCCTCTCTTTGTACAGGAAACCAGGGGAGGATAATATTCTCCTCTTCAATATCACGGATTTGGTTGTTCCGTTGGCAGAAGACTCGTATTAGATTGCCTCTTCAATACGCGTAGAGTTGCATAAAATTTCTGGAGATGAAAATGCTATTATATAATTGGGAAATATGTAAATATCATCCCTCGTTAACCCGAGAAATCTAGGCCCAAACTCATGCCCTTGAGATAAAAGCAGTAACTGCATGACTCGAATATTCTATTTTCGGTACGAATATTAAAACAAGCAGAATGAATGGTGTTTTATAATTTTTATACAATTATGTAAAGTAATATTTTGATTAGAAAATGGTAGTTAGTTTTTTCAAATATTCGTGCATAAAGATTTTGAAAAATTTTCTATTAATTTTTTCTTATATGGTTTGTTGTGACGCTTAAAATACAACATACAGATTTAGAATTTATAAATATATAATTTTCCTAATGTATAATTAATAAAAATAATTTAATATTTTCGACATTATAATTATGTCAGACACCATCAGTTAAAATCGATTTGCTTAACCAGTTAGGTTCCGAAAACATTGTTCGGAACATGTCACACCATATCTTATAGGTGAAGCCACCGACGTATTTGCACATATATGCATGGTGGCCTAACGAGTAACGTGCGTCTCTGGCTATTTGGCACTCGTCACATCCTTCTTTAATAAGGCAGCGGTTTTCCGCGTTGGCAGCTGCTGCTCTTTATTCTTTCTTGACGTTCACTCGTATATGTGACAAAAATACACTGACACCCTCTTTAATTAGGAGCCAAGTAATTTCAAGTTTGAAACAAAGTCATGAAAATATGTCGTCATCGATCGATGGGTGAGTTTCTGTCACCTAATTAATCACTTGGAGGATCGACCATCAAATATCAATTAAGTGGAGACAGGTCAAAATGAAATTAAATCTCTTTAAATAGTGTGTTCGATCATAAAAAGCTTTCCTACGGCCATTTTTATCATTTCAATAAAATATTTAACATTCATATACATGCCCCTAGCTAACACAAGTGATACGCATGCAATGAGGCAAACCCACTAAATGTAAATGTAATTTTCTTAACATTAAAAAAAATATAATTTGCCACAGCATCCTAGGTGCGATAATAACTCACGTTTTTTTTTGGATTAGAATATATTTACATACATCTTAACACATATTACATTGAAGACCTGAGACAGTTTTACAAATCTGGAGACACTGCTCTACCAAATAATCAGAAAGACACAGCTTCCAACCACCAAACGGGAGACCACTGCTCCCACAACCAACCAGACAAGAAACCACAGCTCCCACTAATAATTTTTTCTTCATTTCGGCGAATCAAACCCACGACCACAACGCTGCCCGGATTCCACGGCACCAGCGCTGACCGAGCCGAGCTCGGTTGGTGATAATAACTCACGTTGGTTGCCTCAGCATCGACACAACGTGGACAATGGGGACATCCCAAATTGATAAAATGGGTGGGTGTGTTCCGAACTATTTAAATTCTTAGATCGTATCCGTATCTAAGATAAAGAATATAATGATATATCTTGAGAATAAATAAAGTTGTATTGGGAATGAATAAAATTATATGAAAATTATAAAAACTGTTTTGAAAATTGAAAAACTGATTTGAGAATGATGATACAGATTTAATGTAAGAATCTTGTATTACTTTGAATACGTCCTAAGAAAATTGTATGGACGTCTTGTAGTCTAACTGTTATAGATGTTGAGAAGAAACATAAGAAAAATTTATAAAAAAATTCCAAGACTTCAATACAATAAATATTAATATGAATGTCAATATTTATCAATAAAAAATACAATTTTTTTAAAGTCGTGTTATTCATAATTTTGCCCAAAGTACGTAGATATAAATATAAAATCTCTTCTCATAAAAAAATATATAATTTCTTAAAAATATTCATTTGGAATATAGATTAATTGATGTCATCAAAGTACTGTAATGAATGTCAAGAAAAATTATTTTAAAAAGCTTATGGTAATTTCTGAATTCTTAGGCCAGATTCGTGGTTTCCGTGTCTCTACAGAATCCAAATAGCCCTCAACCACACAGACAGACCTGTACCGCTGCGCGGTGTTATTGCCAAAGACACCCCCACCTGGCCTGCTCATCCTCAACTTGTTTGTCGAAAGCGTAGTTTTTTGTTTTCTTGCACATGTTCCTTAGCTGTCTTCCCGCCCCGGTCTGTTTTATTATAGGAACGTCCCGTTTGAATTTGGACTTGGACTTGTAGAAATAGTTCAATGTCTTCATTTTCGCATCATTTGTCGTTTTTATATCGTGATAAGTGATAACAATAGAATAGACTAATTGAACTCGATCCCAATATTGTTGATGTATCCTTCTTCTCAAATAAACGGAGTGTGAAAGGGTGACTCGATCAAGCGACCGAAACTGATCCATCTCTTGGGAGTTCAAAGTAAAAATTAATGGCAAAGACTATCGATCTTATGAGTTTTCCATCTTCAGTGCCACATTCAATGCTCATAGCTTCCATATCTCGTCAGGTTTAAGGAATTAGTTCCAGTAAACTAATGAAATTATGAGGTATTTGTTATTTAATTTTTATGATGCAATTAGACAATTAAGAGTTCTTCCTTATTCATTCTGATGATCCATTTATATAATTATTTTTAGTTTTTTTCCGCATTAACCCCTTCGTAGGTAAAATTAAATTTTGGTAACATGCAGTACAAGAATATCATCTTTTGCAAATATATATGGTTAAAATTTTTGTTTCGATGATGAAAAAAAAAAAACTTACAACTTTATTGCTATCAGTCCGCTGTAAAAAATTATTCGTAAAAAGAAGTTCGAAAATTTATTGCCAAAAGTAACTCTAATTAAAACTAAAGTAGAAATTTTGCAAGGTGATGCAAAATTGGCAGTGGGATTGAAGGGTGACGGGAGAATTTGGTGGGGATCGATCCCAAGCTGTATTAGCGAAATTCTGGATTTGGAAATTCTTCTCGTCCAATGTAATTTTTTGGTTTGATTCTTTTGTTGTTGGTCTCATTTGTCCACATAGTGATGATATTTTAGATGGTTAAATATTAAAAATAATAATTTAAAATTAATATTTTATAATTAAATTATTTTATTATATTAATTTTACATATTTATAGTTGAGACACAGACGTAGAGTTGTATTATACAAATGAAAGGACTTCTATGATAATATAAATAATATTAAATACAATAGATAGAGTGAATTTTTGATCAACTATCTAAATATTAAAAATGAAGAGAGTTACATACAAATGTAATTTTATAAAAGTGAGCCTGATTATGTAATATCTTTGCAACTAAGTTGTTACAAGCCCATGCTAAAAGTATGGTAATAGCTTAGATAAAACAAGAATAAAATGAAATGTTTCATTTTCAAATTCCAAAAAGGTTACAACTAACCTTTTTTCCTTTTTTTATTTCTAGTAATAACACTTTTTTTCATTCTACATCCTCATTTCATCTACATAACATCTAGTCTTGAACATGACCTAACAAATTTTGAAGTTTTGGCTTGAAGTATAACCTATTAATTGACAAATTTTATCATTGAAAAGTTATTTTTCACTATAATCATTATATTATATTGTTAAAAATAATTAATTTTTAGCAATAATAATTATTTATATTGTTAATAACATCTTTTGTAACAAAAAGTACACAGTTGCTAAAAACGTATTGCAAAATGTTGAGTTTATGAGAGTAAACTTTCTTGTAGTATAATTGTGACTACATTCAACATTTTGAAGACATTAACTTTTGAGAATAATTTATTTAGATGTGGATTTAGCATGAATAAAACTTTTGAAATAAGAACTTTTTAATCTAAAATATTTCACTCTCATAACTATCCTATTTTAATTATTTTTTAATATATTTCTATACACTAATTTTATTTTTCAATCATTTCTACGTAACTACCTATACATTATTTTCTATCGTACTGCATCATTTTCTCTTATTTAAAAATTTTTACATCAAAAAATTTTTATCCAAAATTTTTATTTATTTCCAAATACACCCTTTAGTACATCAAAAAAATTTTATCCAAAATTTTTATTTATTTCCAAATACACCCTTTAGTACATTTAAAACTTTTTAAACAAAAAATCTTCAATATAAAACATTTTGTTATTCACAATTATCTTTTTTCAATCATTTATTCCCATGTTTTATACAATTATCTTACTTTTTAATTATTTCTATATAATTACTTATACGACTAACATATCTATTCTAATTTTATTTTATTTACTTTTTATCATTGCTACTGTCATGTCACATCATTTTTTTTCATTTTAAAAATTTTTATACCATTCTTAATTAAACATACCTTTAGTAAATCATTTGTACTGCATCCAATGCCGCATGGACACTGCTATCATGCTGGCAAGAGATGCTGATTATGAATATGTTTAACATTTTGAAGGCATTCGCTTATGAATTGTCCTGCATCCAATGTCGCGTGGAGAATGCTATCCTGCTGAGGAGCTGGCCAGAGATGCCAGAAAATTAATCTCTGGCTCTCGTCAGGGGAGAAAGTCAGATGAAGAAAAGGCATTCGTGCAGAATAGGTAATAAAAAAAAAGGGGTAAAAATAGAGAAAATTGCAAACAACCTTATTTCCTTGTCAACAAACAGAGCCGCCTAAATTTAATGATTTTATAAACAGGATATAGCGAGTATTGTTAAAATAATCCTCCTAAATTTGCTTAATTTGAGAATTAGCTCATGTTTTAGGTGCTTTTGTTTTTCGAATGGATTTTCTACGTTTGAATTTTTTTTTTATTTTTTTAAAACAAATAGATCCTGACAAGCCCTGAAATTTCTAACGAAAAATTTTACAGTTTGAAAGCAATTTATCACTAATTATGTGGGCTTTCTATATAGAAAAGAGGGCTCAGTGGGATATTTTAACCAACAAGTATTATATCTAGATCTACTTGTTTTGAATGAATGAAAAAGACAAGAATTGGGCAACGATATATAGTAGGCTCATCGGTTACACCACATTGTATTCAATTTCTGGATTGCCCTCCAGCAATCGACAAAAAGCATCAATATCCACATTCACAGCCAGGCGTTGGGAGGCAGGTGTACGGGGAAGATGATAAGCGAATATTTTTAAAAAATATGAGAGCCATGGGATGTGACGGTTAAGATGAGAATAAGTAGGATAGTTATATAAATAATTAAAATATAAAAAAAAAATTATTAAATTATCAAGATGTTAAATTATGTATGCATTTTTTGGTGTAAGAAGAGTCCAAAGTTTGCTTTGCAACCGTTCTGGTTACCAAAAGGAGCGGAAGACCTTTGCAAATGTTCATGATCGGCGATCTTTTCTCTCAGAATTCTGATAATTTCATACCGGTCTAAAAAAAAAATATTTTTTTAATTTTTTATAAATATATTAATTTAGTTATATTTAATTTATAAACCAAGTTTTATCATTTTTAAATATGCATATATATTTATTTTCAATTTTTAAATGCAAAGGTGTATTTTAAAATTCTAAATATACACATATCTAAGGTTGATAAAATTTAGTTTATAAATTAATTATGTAGCTAGATTAACATGTTTATAAAAGAAATTTTAAAAATAAAAATATATTTTTGACAGTTCTGAAGATGATGAATCGACAATGTACATGGCCCAACTTGCCTTCACTGCGCAATGACTTTTCAAACCCTTTTTTTTTTATATATATATATAAAAAAAAAAGACTTTTCAAACCTTGAAACCCATGCATTGCTGCTCTATAAATCCAGTGAAGGCTAAAGGCCGATCTCACAACTCACAAGCCTGAGAAATTTCAATTTCAAAAAATGGCAACAGTACTTGGTGGTAAAAACTTGCTAGCCATCACCATCTTGGCCGGAGTACTTGTGACAGGATTCCTGCCACAGCTCATCTCCGGCCAGAACTGCGGATGTGCACCCAACCTCTGCTGCAGCCGCTTCGGATACTGCGGCCTCGGCAACGACTACTGTGGGCTTGGATGCCGGGAAGGCCCGTGCAGCGGTGGGCAATCCGGCGGGGGAGTATCAGTCGCCGGCATCGTGACGCAGTCGTTCTTCGACGGTATTAAAAATCGTGCAGGTGGGAATTGCCCAGGGAAGGCCTTTTACACTCGGACCGCCTTCCTCAACGCTGTCGGAGCCTATCCTGCCTTCGCCAAGACTGGCACCGCTGACGATGCTAAGCGGGAGATTGCTGCCTTCTTCGCTCATGTCACTCATGAAACCGGATGTAAGTTGATTAATTAATTAGTTAATTATACAACTTATCAAGTATTTCACTTACTTAATCACACGCCTTCCTCTTAACGTACAGCTCTTTGCAAAATAGAAGAAGATGGTGGGCCAACGAAGAACTACTGCAACAAAAGTTACCCCCAGTATCCATGCGCCCCTGGGAAAGGCTACTACGGGCGGGGTCCCATCCAACTCTCCTGGAATTACAACTACGGTGCGGCAGGGAAGGATCTGGGATTCGACGGTCTAGGCAATCCAGAAATTGTGGCAAGGGACCCCAACGTCTCGTTCAAGACGGCCTTGTGGTTTTGGATGAACAACGTGCACTCGGTCGTAAACCAGGGATTTGGGGCGACCATTAGGAGGATCAACGGTGCGGTCGAGTGCGATGGGAAGCGGCAGGATCTGGTGAATGCACGCGTCAGCTATTACAGAGACTACTGCCGCCAATTTGGTGTGGCACCGGGAGACAACCTCACCTGTTGAAGCTCGAGGCTGATCGAGTACTAAACTGCTACACATGCATAGGTAGTCTGCTCAAATAAAAGAATATGAACTTTCATAAAAAAAAAATAATAAAATAAAAGAATATGAACATTTTAGCTATGTGGATGCTGTCGGATATTTAATAAGAAGTAAAAGTAAAATCATGTATCGATCTCATGTTGTGTGTCTAATTTTGTACATTTTCTTGGTTTCTTACTAAACCAATATTTAATTTGGTGGAAATATAAGTACTTTTTTGGCAAATGCCCCGTGATGTGATGATCTGATCTTTGTATCATTGACCCAAGGGATTCCGTCGATTTCTCCCAAACTCGATTTGATTTATTTTGAAACCGAATTTCTCTTTTGGGTTTTACCGTCACAGTTCCTAGAATGACCGGAATTGATGTATGCAACCCGCGATAATCCCACCTAAAGCACGTTTAGTGTTTTATGCAAATTCTTTGAGTGTGTTGTATTTAATATCATTTATTTAGATAAAAATTAAGTTTAATTGAAATTAAAAAGTGTATAGATTACATTTAATTAAATATATATTTATATGTAAATTAAGAAAAATACTTAAATTTATTCGCATATATATTAGAATGGATTAATATTTCATACAATTATTTATCTACACATTAATAATATTTTAAACCAGCTAGATGTTAAAAATATAAATTTAATATTAATATTTAACATTAAATTATTTTATTATGTCAAGTTTACATATTTTTAGATGGAGTTACGTACGGTGATACTAAACAATAAAAAATGTATAGAACAATAAAAATAATGTCAATAAGTGGAGTGAATCTAAAATTAATCATAATATATATATATAAATAAAAAAGGTTGCATATAACATAGACTTCATAGAAGCAAAAAACATATTTTAAAAGTTATAAATGTTTAACTTATATAACAATTAAATAATTTTAATGCATTTCTATTAACCTTTAACTCATGATGACCCATAAAAGCCTTTGATTTAAATGAAATTTAAACTCTCAGTCATATATATCATCCTAAATAAAATGGTCCAATTGGATTTTTGACTAGTCATTAAAAGGAGCCTAAATCAAGATGTTCCGCAAATTAGTGTAATCGGTTCAATAAAATTATCGATATATTTTCCATTGCTAATAACTAATTTTCTGGCTCATTTTTTTTTGGATCGGTTGAATGGTCGATTCATATCTAGACTAGAGTTGACTTGGGTCTGCTCGCCACCTTAAATGTCTATGCAAGTTGCTCCATAGTACGATATTGACTGACAGTCTTCGGAAGAAACTTCCAACCACGGGCTCTGCACTACCATAAAATGCTGTTAATTGAAAACAATTAGCTACCTAAGGCAGAGACACTCAAATGCAATTATTTTTCAATGCGTATACAACCAAAATATCATTTAAAGGATGCATGGTTAGAGGACAGGCTGGCCATTTTGGGACCCCTCCCGCGTGGCATTCCGGATGATGTCAGGGTCAGCCACTTTATCAATGAAGCAGAGCACTCGTGGATTAGGGAGCGGATTGAGGCGGCTGTGGGTGTTGCCGGATGGAGGATAGTTTGTCAAGTTCCTCTACCCAACACCTCTGTGGCGGACCGGATGTACTGGATTCATGAACCAAATGACACTTATTCTGTCAAGTCTGCCTAAAGAATGCTGAACGAGGTAGCGTCCCACCAATCACATTCGGTTGTGTACAAGGCTATATGGATGACGAAGCTACCAAGCAAAGTCATGATATTCGGATGGAGATTATTCAAAGACGCCTTACCCACTAAGTCAAACCTACTGTTACGTAATATTGAGGTTGACCCATTTTGTTTGTTTTGTAGGTCGGAGAGGGAAGATGCTACTCACTTATTTCTGGAATGTCGACACATTCGATCGGCTCTCCTGCGAGTAGCCAGTTTTTCTCATATCTCGGGCTCCATACAGGAAGCGTTTTGTGGATTATGCTCTTCTAATGGACGGGGCAAACTTGCTCTCTTTATTACCTTCTGCTGGCGAGTGTGGTTCATGCGTAACAAGCTAAGGGCGGAGGGGGTTCAGCCAACATACAGCAGTATCATCGAATGGTGCAACGACTATCTTGAGCAATGCAAAAGGGTATCATCTCTCATTTTTGACAGGCTAATGGATAGACCCCTTGTGGTTAGATGGACAAAACCTCCCGGGGGATATTTCAAATTGAATGTAGATGCAAGGAAGCATGATGACGCGCAAGCTATGGGGTGTGCTGCCATTCTTCGAGATTCCAATGGAAGCTTTGTTGGAGCTAAAGGTTGGAGGCGTAGCGGCAATTTCGGACCCCTTTACAGGGAAGCAACTGCGCTTCTTTTGGGTATAAAATGGGCGGTTCTTTTAAAGTTGGGGAAAGTGCAGTTCGAAACAGACTCTCTACTTCTGGTCCACTATGTCTTGCAGGATGTGCCTATCCGTTCGCCGGTTGGGGCAATCATTGCAGATATCAAAGCTTTACTCTCTTCCTCCCCGTTTTTCTCTCTTCTTCATGTGTTAAGACATGGAAACGGTGTTGCCCATGCCTTAGCTGATTTTGTTTCTTTATCGGGTGTGGATTCTCACGTGTGGTGGAATAATCCACCCCAGATTCTTTTGGAAAAACTGTGTACAGATAATTTTTTGGCATTGAATTGCTTGGACTCTCCTATCTCATCCTCCCCTTTGAATGTAGAGGAGAGGGGATAGGGTGTCCTTTTCATAAAAAAAAAAAATATATATATATATCATTTAATAAAGTCGTCTATATTCGAGTGCAAATAATAAAACCATTTATATTCATTTGATAATGGAGTTAGACAAATACAAACTAGACGCCATCCTACGCTTTCGGCCAAAAACTTTAACAATGCATGCGTAAGGCTGAAAAAATAATTTTTAATTTTTCTAACCATGCGAACCCCCAACGTCCCCATTACTAGGGTGCAATTTGGTACTAGATCCGTCCGAACTCGGCTAACCTGACCCATTTTAAAACTAAGTTTAGGTTTTAATTTTGAAATTTTTTCAGATTGAACCCAGTTTCAAACCCAACCTGAGAAAATCTGAAACTAATACTGAATTTGTATCAACTCGTACTCCAACACAACCAGTTTTGAACCTGTATTCTCCATAATTTATTAAAATAATTATATCTACTTATGCATTAAGTTTTCAACTATAATTATAATAAAAGTTATTCCACATAATCATAACATAATTAAACTATAAAATGTTTATTCTAAAACCTAAATGTTATATATATTTGTCCATAAAAGTTAAATATATTACATCCACATTAACTTTATTTACAAAAATTTATAAATATACAAACTCTTTAAAATTATTGCATATTTACTAATTAACTACGAAATATATAAGTTTCACTTTTATTAAACTTTAGATAGTGATATCATATAATCTTTAGATAGTGATTACATTAAATTTATTTGTAAATAATTATAAATGTACAAGATTTTTACAATTATTGCATATATACTAATTAACTAGAACATATTTAAGTTTCGCTGTTATTAAATTTTAGATAGTGATTTCACATAATCTCATTTATTTTTTTACCTTGATTATTATGTGTAAATGCATTATGTTTATTGTATCTAGAATTATCTTTTAATAAAAAAATAACTTTCATTAAACCAAAGATGTCATAGGTCATATAAACATATTCATATATAAATTATGCATGTGTGAAAGTAATAATGTTTAAAAAACTTATTATTTTTATCGTTAATTTTAAGTTTTAATTGTTTGATAGTGGCCCAAATTTCAATCCGAAACCAATATTAACTCGATCCGAACCCGAATACTAGTATTAGAGTTAGGGTTTGGGTTTGCACCCTTTCCCACTATGTATTCCTCCTTAAATTTGATAATTTTTCTAAAATTTATTTATTATTTTATTTTAACTTCTAAAATGAAAAAATAGACATGGATTCGGGCACAACCCACATGAATATATAAATCCCAACAACACGTGGTAACAGATTCATTCATTTATATATAAAAATTAATTGCATAACATATTGAGTAGTAATTCAATTCACTCGGATGCATTGAAACAAGAGCATCGGTTGAAAATTTGTTTTTTGTTTTTTTGAAATTTTTTATAAAACTTTTAATTTAAATATATTTAATATATATTAAGGGTGTGTTTGGGAAGTGATAAAACTGTTGGATGAAAAAATTTATTATAAAAGTTTTTGAAAATTTTGTTATAAAAGTTTTTAAAATTTTTGTTATAAAAGTTTTTAAAATAGAAAAAATGATGTAATATAATAGAGGTAATGATAAAAAATATGGAAAACAAAATTAAAATAAATAAAGTAATTATATAGTTGTGTAGAAATAATTGAAAAGTAGAATAGTCATATGCGAATATGTGAAAAAATGATTAAAAAGTAGGTTACTTGTGGTGAGTGAAAAATTTTAGATTTAAAAGTTTTATTTTGAAAAAAGTTTTAGGGTTAAACCGATACTCTCTGACTTTTATCATTTTTGAAGATAAATTTATATATTTTTAAAAACAAGAGAGTTTTAGCCATGTTTAAATCACTTAAATAAACTTATTTTTTAAAATAAAAAATATATAAATATCTCAACAAATTATAAAACGTAATTTATAATTAAATATATTTAAATTACCAATTGTATAAAAGAATTTTGAAAATGAATTTTACACTCGACTACATTAAATCACTGCCCAAACTTGTGATATTCTTTTTTCAGTCAATGTCACTGTTTTGTGCGAGCCATGTGAAGGCTTTTAGCCAGCTGCCGCGTTGTCTTGGTGGCTACAATTAAAAGCAGTTCGGAAGTCTACACTCAAATAGTCAAGCCTAAGCCTAGGGGCGCAACTTGGGTTGGCCAGAGCCTGAGCCTAACCCATCGAACCTAATTTTTAATAGTATTAAATTTTACTTTTTATAACTCAAATTTGAGAAATTCGATTTGTAAATATAATAGGGTCACCGTTTAATTGAACTCGAACCTGATTCCGATTTTCCATTTATTCTTTATTATAAAATATATTATATACATAATATTTAAATAATATTTCTTTACGCTTTTTGTATTTTATGTTATATTTATATTTTAATACATGTTTGGCATATTGCAATTATATTATAAATAGAGTATATTATTTTCATTTATATTTATATTTTATTTCTATAATTTATCTTTATATCCATTGATTTTGTTTCTTTATCTTGTTTTTTATGTTAAATTGTTTCTAGAAATATCATTTATCTTTTAAAATTTCTAAAAGTCTATAGTTTGACTATATATTATTAGAGCTCTGCTTCTATGTAACATGATAATTGATTCAAAATTTAATCAATTCATTGTATTTAGCATGCCTTATTTATCGGAACCCAATCGTATGCACCCGGGTGCATTCAGCCTCAATGAACCCGGGTGCACTGCACCTATTTTTTTTATTTTTTTTTTGAAAATGTTTTCATACAATGGTTAATCTAGGTTTATTTAACATATGTATCAATTTTTACTATTTTTGGAGACTTTTAGATATTTTTTTTAGATTTTTAAAAATCAGTGGCATTTTCGGTAATTTTAAATTACGAAAAATGCCACTAATTTTTAAAAATCTAAAAAAATATCTAAAAATCTCCAAAAATAGTAAAAATTGATACATATGTTAAATAAACTTATATTAACAGATTCATGAAAAAATTTTCAAAAAAAAATAAAAAAAATAGGTGCAGTGCACTGAGGCTGAATGCACCCGGGTGCATACGATCGGGCTCCTTATTTATCTAGAAGAACAAGTTTCACCTAAATCAGGTACATTCATGCGTCAAACTCGCTCAAAAATATATATTCATGTGTAAATTATGAAAAATGCTTAGATTCATTCACGCGTGTATTAGAATGTAATAATACTTTGTAGAATACTTTATCTACGTAGTAACGATACTTTAGATGATTTATGTATTGAAAAACTATTTTAAAATTGATATTTTAGCTTTGAACCATTTTATTATATCGATTTTATATATTTATAGATGAGACCCATATATAGTAAAGTTAAAAAGATACGAGAGTTTTTATGATACTATAAATGATGCTAAGTATAATAGATGAAGTAGATTTTTTATTAACTTTCAAGATTTAAAAAATAGAGAAGGTTACATAGAAAAATAATTTTATAGAAGCGGAACCATATTATTATGGTTATTACATGATTTGTTATTATTATATATTCATATGAAATCCTAAACTTATTACTCTCAAGTAAAACATAGTTTCATTAACATAAATTCTAAACTTATCGAATTTTGATCTTATGCACTTAGTTGCAAATACATATTTTTGTATTATTTTTTGAAATCTTTTTTTCACAATTATTAATCTAGGTATATTAAACATGTATATTAATTTTTACCATTTTTGGAGATTTTTAGATTTTTTTGGATTCTTAAAAATCAATGACATTTTTAGTAATTTAATTTACTAAAATGACACTGATTTTTAAAAATCCAAAAAAATTCTAAAAATCTTCAAAAATGATAAAAATTGATACACCTAGATTAACAGTTGTGTAGGAAAAGTTTTAAAAAATATTAAAAAAGGGTATTTGTGTCTACGTGCACCGAAGCTAAGTATACCTGGGTGCATAAGATCAGTTTTCAAATTTATCACTCTTAAGTAAAACATAAATTTATCAACATAAATTTCAACCCGAAAACTCAACCCTCATTCGATTTTTAAAAATAGAATTAGGATTGAGTTTTACAAATAGGGCTAGGGCTAGGATTAATTTTTATAAGTAGGATTGAGGTTAAGGTTGAGGTGAACCCAAGTTTCATAAACTCTAGGTTCACCCTAGTTAAGTCAACAAGCCAACAAGCATCCAAAGCCCCAAACTCAAGAGAGGAACACCTTTCTCTTATCCATATGGCCCACTTTCACATTTATAGTAGCTATTTTGCTCCTAATGTACCATATAACTTAATTTGGGACCCATAAAAATTGTAAGCGATATAATTCAATGGCGTAGATATATATTGCTAGATAAAATGAATGATAAGCTTTGATTTAATCATTAAGGAATATCCCTTCATTTTACTTAAAATGATATTATGTTTATAAAAAAATTTAAAAATAAAAATATGTTTTTGGACTTGTCTGAAAAAATCAATCGACATTTAATATATAATTTAAAATGATAGACATTATCTAATATCCAAGTTAGGTACACGACAAAGAACAAGTAAATTATAAAAAAAAAACTTAGATCACTCGTAAATGCATTAAAAGTAATAACAATTTATAGAATCATTTATCTATTTAGTAATAATGTTTTAGACTGATTAAATGTTGAATAATGTCAAACCATATAATACAATAATTTTATAGATCTTGAAAATGAACATCACGAAACATAAAAAAAGTGAACATCGTGTGAATCTTTGATAGGGATGAAACTAATTTTCTAGTTAAATAAATGATGCTAATAAATCTGATGAATTAAATTTCGATATATCATAAATATGATCCAAAATACTAAAATCGTCTTTACTACTGCTACCTCACCAATTTGAAGTATTTCTTGAATGGAAAAACCATACTTTATAGTCGTAGCAAAGCAGCCCATTCAAATATATGACAAATGATTCTTTTGGTCTGGTCTAAGTAATTACTTACTTAGTCTACCTTAAAAAATCTATTTAAAAAATTTTTATTTCACTTTTTTTTCTCGTAAACATGTTAATATAAATGTATTTAATATATAAACTAAGTTTTATCATTTTGGGATATGTATAAATATATATATATATTTAGTTGTCTAAATACAAGGATATTTAAAAACCAAGTTTTATCATTTTCAATTACTGAAAATGACTAAAATATTCCTATATTTAAAAATCCAAAATATATATATATATCTAAAAATGGTAAAAAAATTTTTATTTTAAATACACTTAGATAAACAAGTGTACGAAGAAAAAAGAATTAAATAATTTTTTTGAGATAAACTAAATAAGTCATTATTTAGCTTAAGTTAACAAGATTATTTATCATCATATATATCTATTCCAAAGTAATATTAGCCAATGCAGGCTTTAACCATGCACATCTAATTCCAATGTTCCCCGTATAATAGGGATTTTGGCACCTATATGGATTACAAAGACAAAGCATTACTGATGATAATTTACACAAGCATGGATAAACCAAATTCACGTTCATGATTACAAGAAAAGCTCACAAAAATTTGCGCCATAAACCATCTAACTTTGCATATTAGCATTTCGGACCCTCGAATTTGCTTATTAGCATATTAAACCCTATAAAGTTTCAATCTTTGCATTTTAAACCTTATACCTCATGCAATCAGAAAAGTCCTGTTAAGTCATATGTAATGAATAAAATTTTTGATGAAAAGTTTTGGAAAATAAAAATTGTCAAATGATGTGATATGATAAGTGTAATAATGAGTAGTAAAGAGGATAAAATTAAAATATATAGGTTAGTTGTGTAGAAATGATTGAAAGTAGGGTAGTTGTATAGGAAAATATGAAAAAATGATTAAAAAATATTATAGTTGTGGAAAGTGAAAAGTTTTAGAGTGTATTTGGTAACAAATGAAAATTGTTAAGTTAAAACTTTTTAATGTAAAACTTTTCACTCTCCACAACTATCCTATTTTTTAATAATTTCTTCACATTTTTCTATACAACTACCATAATTTTCAATCATTTCTACACAAGTACTAACACAACTAACCTATCTATTTCAACTTTATCCTATTTATTCTTCATCATTACCCCTATCGTATCACATCATTTGACAACTTCTACTCTCTATAACTTTTCATCAAAAGTTTTATCCATTCCCAAACACACCCTTAGATTAAAAAGTTGTAACTTGACATTTTCTATTAGTTAACAAATACACCTATAATATATAATGACAAAAATACCTTTACATTATTCCAATTTCGTCATCTTCCTCAAGCCACCCACCGCACCAAGGCTCCCCCATTGAGCACCCGTTGCCAAAGGATTTGGCAGCAATTCTGCATCAAAGGAGTGCATGCGAAGCTAAAAGGCGGGTAGTCTGCTGGAATCCACCGCTTCATGAGGCGACATGACAAACTGGATGTAAATAGGTTCCCTAACTTGAATGCTCGCCAGGAATAGGTTCACAGGCACACTCCCAAGAGAGATCGACAACTGCAATAGTCACCGAAAACTGAAAAATTGGATCTTGGTCTATTTTAGATTTTTCCTTTTCATCGTAATCAAATATTAGTACTTGTTAATTGTTTCCTTTCCTAATAAACCGAAGAATCTAATGGATCAAACTAATCCTTAGCTATGCAGAAATATATCGGCTTTGCGTTGCAGAAAGAATGTTTCGTTCTGAGTTGGAGGTTGAGACTGAGAGCAAGCAACCTTGTTTTGCCCTTTCCTTCACGGCACGGCCCTGCTCATAGAGGGAGGAATTCAGTCGTTCCTCACGAGCTTGACGAATGTACAAACCAGGAATAAGCAAAACTTGCAATTCTTTGCTAAACTTACAAGATTCCAAAATGAAAACATAGCCGAAGGGAAAGTGCAAATAGAAGTAAATCAGTTTTTACATATCATGATGATGAAGGCTTATTCTAGCCAAGCCATATCCCCAATTCGATAATGGCAAAGTTGGGCTGCTGTTGCTGCCGCTGTCCAACAGAGATGCCCGTGTCTTCTCAAGGACTCTGTTGGGAGATGAATTGGGCATCTGTGGCGTATCGTAGGGGCTTGTCGCCTTTCCCCAAGCATTGTTTATGATATTAAGCCCACCGCATGAGCTCTTGCTGCTGCTATAGCAATGGAGAGAAGTTGCATTGGATCCTTCCACGGAGCTCGATTGCAGCACCGCACCGAATGGCCCATCGACGACAATGAGGATAGCCATGGAACAGAATTCATTTAGCTCAATGGCTGTGACTTGACCGTACCACTTTCGCGTTCGGATTTGCTAATGCTGAGGCCCAATTGAATGTAATCCATGTCTTAGCTGCGCCATCACTGCTAGACATTAACGGCGTCAAAGAAGAAACTGGGATCTTTCCGCCATGGGAAGTAGGAGATTTTCCACTGTCATTATGTTTGGGATTGTCTCCTGCTATGACTAACCATGCATCGATGAAGCGTCTTGGAGGCTATCTCTGAACGGGATCGAGTTCTTCCAACGAGGAAGGGTCTATGTTCAAATGCAGACAGCACTGATCACTTTGCTGAGCTTCTGATCCCCTGTCACTAAAATCAATAAAATTTAAGTTCAGATATCATCATACAAAATCGGCCCTTTGGGGCTTACATTGCAATCTGGACTCAATCCGACTATTGAAAATTTGAGGAAGATGACGATGCTGTGATGGCGGGAGTATTTTTTTCATTATACATGACTTAACAGGGCTTTCCAGACGGCGCGAGTGGATCGGGTTTAAAATGCAAAAATTAAAACTTTGTAAGATTTAATATATTAATATGCAAACTTTAATACGTAAATTAGAGAATTTATGGCCTAAAAGCTCTCAGATGCAGCAATTTTTTTTCCAGCGAAATGTAACTTGTCTAACGACTGCATTGCTTGTCGGCGACCTTCAGCTCAACTCTCAAATTTGTATACACGTAGATGAGCCAGTGTTTGAATTTAAAAGTTACATCTCATATTCAGCAACTAGAATGAATCAAAAGCACGTTACAGAGATTTCTCCATCTGCAGATAATTTCTAAAATAATATACATAATCTCTCCGCTTATAAGTTATCTGCTGGATTTGACACCAGCGCTGTTGGCGCCGTGGTAGTCACGCGGGCTTTTCATGCCCATGAACCGGTATCAAATCCCGGGTGGAGCAAGTGCTCCATAGTCTACGTGTAATCAAAAAAAAAAAAAGTTATCTGCTGGATTTCATGAGAAATGATCTTTTACACCCGTTTGACAACCACTCCTCTTTTCGACCACGCCTCTACGCCGTTGGATTCAGTGGACACAACCTCAACCACACGATTAGCCAAAATAGGAGTCTGACGCTGCAATTAATGTGAGGAAAATTTGCATTCAGCCCCCTTAGAAAAATTACACGTGGCTTCTTGATCTCTCTGTTTTTGACAATCCGCCATAGCTACTTGACTTTCTCTCTCTCCTCTCTCTCTCTCTCTCTCTCTCTCTCTCTCTGCATTTTTCTATCATGCTTGCGACGCCATTGAATCCTCGATGGAGGAGACTGACTAGCAAAGCTCTAGCGGATGCCTATGAGAGCCTTTAGGTGATTTTCGATCCTGGCCACAACTTCACTATGCCCGGCTGTTGCCTCAAATATCACCCATCATCGTCGCCCCTAACGCACAAGGAGGAGAGGATTGCAATGGCGTCACGGCAGGCATTGCGCATGTTGGGGTCAGAGTCTTTAAGGCGACAAATGATGTGGGCAATGATCTTGGTGAGATAGCCGGAGGTGGGTGGTGGCGAGGAGACAAAAGATTCCTTGATGACAGGGGGCTTGTCAGAGGAGGAGGAGGAGGAGGCAAGGTTAAAGAGGGAGTTGCATAGGTATGAAATCCGCGATAAAAAAATTGGGCTATGTATTCGAAGGACAATCCTCAGAGCAAGGTCTCCATTGGCGCAACACAGATTTTGTAGCTAGCTGGACAAGGCAACAAATCGATTCGAGTGGGCAGAAACATTCTCGTAGATGGTGAGATTGACTCTACGGTCTACGGAAGAGAAGAGTGCAAGGGGGGGGAGGTGTTTTGCAAATTTTCTGAGGGCATTAATTACACTGTCAGTAGCAACGGCAGAGTTGAATGATGCAGAATCGGACGGCCACGAAGGGTGGTCGCAGACAGACCCCGTTATCGACCGGGCTTAAAAGATCAGTACTAAGATGATTTCAAATAGTTGCAAAATAAGCCGTTTTCCGACCCTTTAGGACTGGTCGTTCCAAGTGGAAGACCAATCATTGAAGGTGTTCGATTGAATCAAAATTTTGTGAGCCGTTGGATTATCTCCGCTACTGAAGGCTTGACGGGAGCAATCAATGTGTATAAATTTTACACACAGGTTCCTCTGTTAGTGTAGAAATTTTACAGGCAGCCCTCATTATCGGCTCCTCTTAAGGTGCGATCCTCCTTCTCGATCTCTCATCTAGCTATTTTTTCCTCTCGTGTGTCTCCGTTCTCCGGTCTCACTCCTCGCCGGCGGCATCTTATTCCTTGTCAGCGACTCATCTCACACGAAAAATCAGGCCTCAAGCATCACCATGCCTGCCCCATCTTCGAACTCTCTGCATGGATAGCTTCATAGAGCTTGGTGTCTCCGCCCTTCTATCATAGCTCCCCTCTGTAAAAAATGACATGGAGAAGAAACATAGCATGGGTGGGCACAACACACGCCATGTACGCAACGATATTCTCATCGGGTTGGCTGGCACAAAGTTACCATGACTTTTCCATCCATGGAAATTGTTTGTTTGTTTGTGGGAATAAAAAGTCAAACTTTTAAGCATATTTTATATATGAATTGCACATGATCATTATACACACTCGCGTGCTGCTTGGATTTTAAAAAAATTCTCTACATTTGCATCATTGCAACGAATGGAGTAATCCTCTAACAACTGTCTTGTGCTTGCTGTGCGCGTGGGGCTCTGGAATACGCACAGTTTTTCTGAATTTTCATTTTCATTCAATCCAAAATTGCAACGTATCCGGCATCATCACACCCACCAAATCCAACATCCCTTCGTAGCCGTCGTTTGTGACATTGTTGTGGTCTATCTTATCCGATGTCCTTAATCTTCCTCGCTGCCAAAACTCCATTTGCCAGGGTATTTTTGAAATTTTAAAATATTTAACAACGTTAATAATACCATGAGGAAATTTATAATGAAATCTACAATTGATTATTTTTTGTTGCAATTATGATTAAAAAGGGATGCAAATAATTAATATATGCACCGATAGTGTACTGCTGTCCGCTAATTCGGCTATTTGTGGTTGGCCCTGTTGGCCAAAGACGGGAGAGCAAGAGAGAAAGTGAGCGAGGTCGTGCACGTGGGATGGAGGAGAGAAGGAGGGGAGAAACGAACCAGCGATACTCTTGCAAGAGAGGGAGAGTCGAGCAATTCATGAGGGAGAAAAATGACGTTTTTATTTTGAAAGCGGGAGGGAGAATATCAGCAGGAGGGAAGGAGGAGGGGAGCAGATGAACAACGATTCTCTTGCAAGAGGGAGAGAGTCAAGCCATCCTTGAGGGAGAGAGTGTTGTTTCTATTTTCCTCCAAAACGACTGGTCTGACAGTCCTCGAGGGCGCAAATTGGGGTTAATTGGGATGAACTCGCATTCTAAGCTTAGTGGGTTTATGCGTGGCAGGGGAGACAGGCGGGATCGTTGGCAGAGAAAGGGCTGGCGATTTAGGGGAGAGGTAGGAGGTCGTCGGAGGGAACCGCGACAACAGCAGCGCAGGAGCAGGAGGGGAAGAGAGAGAAAGAGAGATGAGAGATGAGATGCCGGTAAGAGAGAGGTGAGGGAAGGGCCTGTAAGATGAGACTCATATACAGTGAAGTTAAAAAGATACAAGGGTTTTTATGATGCTATAAATGATGCTAAGTGTAACAGAAGAAGTAAGTTTTTTATTAACTTTTAAGATTTTAAAAATGGAGAGGGTTATGTAGAAAAAGAATTTTATAAAAGCGGAACCGTATTATTATGGTTACTACATGATTTGTTATTATTATTTATTCATATAAAATCCTAAACTTACTACTCTCAAGTAAAACGTAGTTTCATTAACATAAATTCTAAACTTATCGAATTTTGATCTTATGTACTTGGGTGCAAATACATATTTTTGTATTATTTTTTTTAAAAAAATTTCACAATTGTTAATCTAGGTATATTTAACATGTATATCAATTTTTACCATTTTTAGAGATTTTTAGATATTTTTTTGAATTTTTAAAAATCAGTGGCACTTTTAGTAATTTAAATTTACTGAAATGACACTGATTTTTAAAAATCCAAAAAAATTCTAAAAATCTTCAAAAATGGAAAAAATTGATACATGTCTTAAATATATCTAGATTAATAGTTGTGTAAAAAAAGTTTTAAAAATATTAAAAATGGGTATTTGTTTCTAGGTGCACCAAAGCTAAGTATACGCGAGTGCATAGGATTAGTTTTCAGAGTTGTCACTCTTAAGTAAAACATAAATTCATCAATATAAATTTCAACCCGAAAACTCGACCTTAATCCAATTTTTAAAAATAGAATTAGGATTGAGTTTTACAAATAGGGCTAGGGCTAGAGTTAATTTTTATAAATAGGATAAAAGTTAGGGTTGAGGTAAACCTGAGTTTCATGAACTTTAGGTTCACCCCTAGTCAAGTCATCAAGCCAACAAGCATCCGAAGCCCCAAACTCAAGAGAGAAACACATTTCTCTTTGATCCATATGGCCCACTTTCACATTTATGGTGGTGATTTTGGGACTAATCCTGTGCGCCCGGGAGCATTGAGCTCTCAATGCTCCCGGACGCATACACCATTTTTTTAATTTTTTATGAAATTTTTTACAAGATTGTTAATTTAAATGTATTTAATATGTATATAAATTTTTATAATTTTTGGAGTATTTTAGATATTTATTTTTAATTTTTGAAAATCAATGGCATTTTAGGTAATTTAAAATTACTAAAATACCACTGATTTTCAAAAATAAAAAATAAATATCTAAAATACTCTAAAAATGGTAAAAATTAATACAAATGTTAAATATACTTAAATTTATAGTTTTGTAAAAAAAATTAAAAAATTAAAAAAAAAAGTATATGCGCCTGGGAGCATTGAGAGCTGAATGCTCTCGGGCGCACTGGATCAGAGTCCATGGTTTTGCTCCCTATGTACCACATAACTTAATTTGGGATTCATAAAAATTGTAAGTGATATAATTCAATGGCTTAGATATATATTGCTAGATAAAATGAATGATAAGCTTTGATTTAATCATTAAGGTATATCCCTTCATTTTACTTAAAATGATATTATGTTTATAAAAAATTTTAAAAGTAAAAATATGTTTTTGGACTGGTTTGAAAAAAATCAATCGACATTTAATATATAATTTAAAATGATAGAGATTATCTAATATCCAAGTTAAGGTACATGACAAAGAACAAGTAAGTTATAAAAAAACTTAGATCATTCATAAATGCATTAAAAGTAATAACAATTTATAGAATCATTTATCTATTTAGTAATAATGTTTTAGACTGATTAGGTGTTGAATAATGTCAAACTATATAATACAATAATTTTATAGATCTTGAAGATGAACATCATGAAACATAAAAAAGGTGAACATCGTGTGCATCTTTGATGGGGATGAAACTAATTTTCTAGTTAAATAAATGGTGCTAATAAATCTGATGAATTAATTTTTGATATATCATAAATATGATCCAAAATATTGAAATTGTCTTTACTACTTGTTATTGGTCATGGTCAATCCGTCAACCTGCTTGTCCAACCTTTATAAATGGTTTTGAGTTGGATTTTTTGAATAATAGTTTATGATCCACCAACTCATTTAATTATTTAATTAAATAAACAAATTAAATTTGAAATTTTATAAACCCAGCAACTCATTTAATAACCCATTTAACTCATTTAATTTGTTCAACCCGTCTAACCCATTAAAGTCTAATATATATATATGTGTGTGTGTGTGTAAATCTCTTAGTTATTTCCCTCACTAAGTCTTCCTCCCACGACTCAATTTTATATTTTTCTACTATTGCTCAACTCTATTTTCCCCTTGCTGCCTTATTTTCATTTTTTCTTGCTCCGAAAATACCATCTTACATCTTCCTACTAGATCATCATTTACAGGAGTTTAGGTTTTCAAGTTTCTACTATATAACTAGTTTACAACTTGCTAATCCGTTTATTAAAAACGAGTTAAATGAGTTATAATTGAAGTTTTTTTAAATAGGTCAATAAATGAATTAGGGTTAAAATATTTTAAATAAGTTAGAATTAGAAATAGAATCCTACCCACCCATTCGACTGATCCGTCAAGACTATTAGTTGCAGCTACATGTATTATCTACTTTCAACAACATTTGTTGTGGTGATCTCAAGAATTCATACCGTGGATGTATGTGGGTGATTTAAATTTAATTTGTAAAATTTAAAGGGCTGCGTTTTTATGAAAGCAGGTTTAACATATGTTTTTCAAGCAATCTCATATATATGGTCCATCTTATGATCTATCAAAATCCAACTCAACTAACGTATTTAAAATTATTTGTTAATTTAACTAGAAAACTAAGTTTCAACTAAATCAATGATGGGCATGAGCACGTGAAATGTATAAAATTAATATAATAAACTTATTTAATTTATACACGAAATTTCAACTTTTTATTTTGTACATTTAATTAATCTAAAACATCGTTCCTATTTAGATAAAAAAATTTGCATAAAGTATTATTATATTCTATTTTATCTGTGAACGGATCTATATATTTATAACCAAATGTGGGTTGCAGTTGTATGCGCCTTGGCGCATTGAGCCTCAATGCACCCGGATGCAAAGAACCATATTTTTTAATTTGTTTTCGAAATTTTTTTTACAAAACGATTAATCTAAGTGTATTTAACATATCAATTTTTACCAATTTTGAAGATTTTAGATTTTAAAACTCAGTGGCATTTTTACCGATATTTAAAAATCTAAAAAAAATCTAAAAGTCTCCAAAAATGGTAAAAATTGATACATATGTTAAATACACCTATATTAACAGTTTTATGAAAAAAAAAATTTAAAAAGTTTTAAAAAATAAGTGCAGTATACCTGAGTATCCTCCACAAAATTGATTGGTAGAATTTTTAATGGCACGATGAACTAAATGATGTTGAACAATGATAAAAATGCATGACAGCGGCCGAAAGAAGCACTGCGGGGATGGCGCAGGGCTCATCTTGAGTTTACACGCATGACCAGAGAGTCAAAATCAACGCCTCGGGTCCGCGGCAGGAAATTTCTTGCAAAAACGAATCCATGATCGGCGACTACTCTCGAGTCTCGTCCAGACCGCATAAAGAAAGCCAACGTCACTTGCACGTTCGGGACAACAACAATAAAATCAACGGTCTGGATTTTTCTTCGTTTTTGATAATTGAATTTTAGTAAATCCCAAACCGCGTGGACACATAAAGAAGTTTCAACATATATTTGCTTGAATAGTGATTGGGCGCTTCCTGCAATTATAGATTAAAACAATATAAGAAGTTATATAATAATCAGACAAATAATTATCATATAATGGACAAATAATAATCATTGCATAAAATTGAAAAAATCAATGCATACGTAAATGTTCTTATAAATATGAAAATAATAAAAGAAATTAATAAAATTTTAGTCCTTTCAGCTGCACGTACAATAAGGTAGAAACATAAAATTGAAAATTTAAACATATTATAACATAATAATAACGACCTAAAATAACAACATAAAAAATGTCTTTCTTATATTACAGCATACAAATAATAATTTAAATTAAAAAGATAGAAATTAAAATTTTAAACGTGTTATCAACGTTGGTAGTGCGGTTAGCATAAAGTAGTGTCCCGTAATGGGATTGTCTAGATTCGATCCCAACCGGCTATACAGTGGAGCTGTGTCTTCATATTATTGGCAGAGCTAGCTGTGTCTCTAGATTCTTCGTGTGGCACTTTAATAAAAGTTTAATAAGTTGTCTATATATATGTATGTGTATATAGAGAGAGAAATAGATTCAAGTGTTGTTTTACTGCACTACAATTACAGTGTAATTATTGCAAAAAGGGCTCTTTACGATAATAAAATTATAATTTACTCCACCTATTATATTTAAAATTATGTATTTTATTACCATACCAATTTTCATTCCAATTGTATATGTGTATAGACTGCATTTGAAAATGGTACAAATTCAACATAATAAAATAATTTAATAGAAATAATAACTTTAAAATTATTTTTTCAACATGTCAATCATTTTCTATGAAATTTATATATGGAAAAATAATTATGTAAAATATCAATACATTTAAGTACATATGAGGCTTATTTTGGGTCAAACGTTAATTATGGTGGAGCTTCACTGCACAGAAAATGATTCTTTGTATGACGCTTTAATAAAAGTTTAATAAGTTGTATAGGTGCTTTGTATATATCTATATAACTTGAATTTAAAAATCTTACAAAGGAAAGTCAATTATGAAAAAGAAACTATTTCAAAAAGATGATGTATGAATCTACAAATTGCTTGACCTAGGATTAGCATTGGATTAAAAAATGAGTTTGATATTATACGATGTTGGTTCAATGCACCTAGGTGTATTTCACTCATTTTTTAATTTTTTTGAAATTTTTTATACAATTGCTAATTTAAGTTATTTAACATGTATATAAATTTTTAGATTAACATCTAAAAATGCTACTGATTTAAAAAAATTCAAAAAAAATCTAAAAATCTTCAAAAATGGTAAAAATTTATACACATATTAAATATACTTAAATTAACATTTTCATGAAAAAATTTAAAAAATGGGTGAAGTACACCTGGATGCATTGAACCAACTTCCGATATTATATAAACTACGACATTTGATATTACAAATTATTCATTTCTGCAATCCTTACCATTGAAGGACATCTTGTGAATATTCCTGCTCTTGAGGGAATAGTTGTAAATGCCCTATTACTAAGGGGACACTATACCTACACACAATAGAATTCAAACTCATGTGGGCATAATGTGTGCCACGACAATTTACCACTAGGGTACTGAGCTGATGATGAAGACCTATTTATTAGATTGATGGAATTAATGAAGTTTCTTTTTCTCAAAAAAAGAGACAACATCAATCCTATTTGCAATATAAATAAGAAATTAGAAATATGTAATTTGCCTCTCCATTATCTTTCTATTTTACAATTTGTTACCCACAACTACTGATTTTGCAAGATTTCTTGGTTTATATATATTTTTTTTTGCAAAAAACCCCTATAATGGAATTACTAGTATTTTTTTCAATATGTAAAAAATTTGACTTATAGAATATAACTTATTCAATAAAAAAGAATTTAACTTATCATCAATAGTAAGCGAAATATGATCTAAGAATACTGCTATACGGCTATTCTTATATCTATGCGGGCTAGAAAAATCATGTCAAAGTAAATAACAAGGATATTTTTAAAGAAAATTTCTAAACGAGCACATCTTTATAAAATAAAAAGTTTCGAGTAAAACTTGTAAAATCTCAAAAGATAAGGAAACAAACGCAAATAGCCCTAAGAAAATTGCCCTCCCGTGGAGCTCCTTCCGTATTCGTCAATTCACGTGCGTCATCCTTGTTGAGATTTGAGAATCGACACTCACCCACCTCCAACATCAGGCAATCCAGCCACTGGAAATAAAATCCTATAAATACCCATCCGTTCATTTCATTTACCATCAATTGTATTTACATTCCAGCTTTAGAAAAATGGTAGCTAAGAAAAGCGTAGAAGCTATCATCATCTGGGCTGCAATTGCAAGCAGCTGCTTCCTACCGGAGCTGATTTCGGGCCAGAACTGCGGCTGCCGGCCCGGCCTCTGCTGCAGCAGGTGGGGTTTACTGCGGCACCGGCGCTGCTTACTGCGGTGCAGGATGCCGGGGCAGGGCCATGTACCGGCTCTCCCAGCGGCAGTGCAGGCAACGGATTGTCTGTTGCGAGCGTCGTGACAGAGCAGTTCTTCAACGCAATCATCAGCCAGGGGAGGGGAGTCTGCCCCGGCAAGAGTTTTCTACACTCGATCCGCATTCCTCGATGCCGTCCGCTCCTATTCTAAATTCGGCACCACTGGAACGGCGGACGATGGTAAACCGGGAGATCGCTGCGTTCTTCGCCCATGTTACCCACGAGACTGGATGTGAGTTTTCTTCAAGTCCTGCTTCCAAAGTGCAGACCCCAAAATATACTTCTTCTTCTTTTTTTTCTTTTTTTTTCTTTTATAGCAACCCCAAAATACACTTGAATCTTTTATCAAAAAAAAATACACTTTGAATCTACTCGAAATAAGAAATTGGGTTTCCAAACTTTTTTTTTTTTAAAGAAAAAAATTGTTTTCCAACTTTTTTTATTATCTCGCCCGCATTGATTGATCAGATAATTCATCCCAAGACAACTCTAGTAGAAGGATAAAGGAGGCAAATTTTTTTCCCACTTAATTTTAATTGCGAGGATAATTAGAATCTCCTTTTAATTTTTGTTAAAAAAATTTCTTCTTTTAATTTACCAATGTTTTTGTTACAGTTCTCTGTGCAATAGAAGAGAGTGGGGCAGCATCAAAGCAGTACTGCGACAGTAGCTACACCCAATATCCATGTGCGCCCGGCAAATACTACTACGGTCGAGGTCCCCTGCAGTTGACATGGAATTACAACTACGGTCACGCCGGCAAGGGTGCTGGGGATGTCGACGGCCTGAAAGCTCCTGAAACGGTAGCCAGGGACGTTACCATTTCTTTCAAATCATCCATGTTGTACTGGATGGAGAATGTGCATTCGGCCATGACGTCTGGGCAAGGTTTCGGTGCGACCATCAGAGCCATCAACTCTGGGGAAGTGCGGGGGGGAGGCAGCCGGGAGAGGGTGAATTCTCGAGTCAGATACTACAAAGACTACTGCAGCAAGTTCGGCGTGGGCTGCTGGTGGCAGTCTCACCTGCTGAAAATGGCCAGGCCCGGCCCGCTTAATTACTGCTACTTCTGCAATGTTATTTCCTTGGTTTCTTTGCGTATATCAGGTTGCAGTAGCTGCCTTTGTATTGCTAATAACTGCAATAAGCAGATTTAAATCGTTGTATGAGTTTTTATCGTTGTTTGAATGGAATGGTCACTGTTAACCCAGCTCATCTAATTTAATTTTAAAAAAAGAGTGATATCAAGTTAATAATTTTAATGGATATTTCGTTTTGTGTGTTTGTGAATTGATAAAACTTTTGATTAAATGTTTTCTTTTAAAAAATTTTAAAATGGAAGAAAATAAGGTAATATAACAGGGGCAATGATGATGAATAAAAAAATAAAATTAAAATAGATAATTTAATGTACTAATAATTCTATAAAAATGATTAAAAAGTGGGGGTAGTTATATATGAAAAAGTAAAAAATAATTTTAAAAAATAGTAGTTGAGAAGAGCGAAAAGTTTTTAGGGTAAACAAACACTCCGGATGTATTTGACAATAAATAAATAAAATCAAGCTAAAATTTTTCAATCTAATACTTTTTACTTTCCATAAATAACATATTTTTTAATTATTTATTCACAATTTCTTGTACTATTACGTCAATTTTCAATCATTTTTACGCAACCATTCATACAATTAACTTATTTATTTTAATTTTATTTTCTTTATTTCTTATCATTACCCTTGTCATATTACCTCATTTTTTTCAATTCAAAAATTTTTAGGTCTAAAAATTTTATTAAATTTCGTGGTTCTAATTTTTGCAGTTTGATGCCTGTGTACTTTGATCATCCCCTGGCTAATCTGCATCACTACTGATATAAGTTCACTTTTGGTAATATTAATGAGGAAAGGGAAAAAAAAGTGCAAAGTGTTAAAAAGTTTGAAAATTATGAATAATATGATATAATAAGGATAAAATAATAATAATTAAAATATAAGACTAAAATGAAAAAATAAGATAGTCAAAGTGGATAAAATAATTAAAATACGTTGAAATATAAGTTTCTAATTTTCCATTTTTCTAATAACGTCTCCAAACGCACCCTTAAAGTTTGACAAGGGTGTTTCGGTATTTTTACACATTAATAGCTATGGATTAAGATTCTGAAATTAAAAAAGCGGAGTCAAAATTACTGTAAAAATAATAAATAGTTAAATGCCACGATGAGATGTTGGTGAAAATGGAGAGAGAATTATAAAACCCTTTTTCTTAATTCTGTTTGAGTCCTAAAGCATGAAAAAAATTTAATTAACATTGATAAAAAATACATAATCTTTTCAACAAAAATAAAATTTTAATAATAATTAGGATTGTTCCCCTTCAGCTGTGGTAGTCTGTGGGGGGCAGCTGCAATTTGTCTCGTCGAGCGGACGGATTGGATTGAAATATCACCGTGGCGATCCACCGCGTGTCATGGTTGTGGGCCTCACAGCCACAGCCGTGGGGGGTTTATCATCTTCCAAGACAAAGGCTCTCCACTGCTGACCTGCGCCCATGGCCGCTTCTCTCCGGCGGCTCGCTCCAGCGTTCGAAGCCCGACACGCCTCTCTCCATTTTCCGCAGCGGAAGTGTATAACCGCGCATCCTCTGCAGCGACGCCCACTGCTCCCCCTCCTGAAATGGGTAGCCTCAGCATCAGCATCCCCGTCGTCTTCCCCGCTGTAAAACCAAAGCAAGGAGACGAAGAAGAAAAAGACGATGAATCCATGAGTATCGATGCCCTACATCGCTTTTTCGAGCTCAATTTGGGCAGTTGGAGCGGCTCCTTCTTTGCGAGTGCATGGAAATCTTAGCGCTGCGTTTTGCATTTCTTTTGCGGCCGTTTGCTGGCCACTTCCACCACGATTAACTGTCAA
The DNA here is from genome assembly GCA_030490835.1 of Annona cherimola. Lineage (NCBI taxonomy): Eukaryota > Viridiplantae > Streptophyta > Magnoliopsida > Magnoliales > Annonaceae > Annona > Annona cherimola. The sequence goes on from CM059971.1 coordinate 114,626,835, forward strand.
AAAACCTTCGAACTGATGGGGTTCGTTGCAATCCTGTGTTTTGTTTTCTTTTTTGAGTGCCAGCAATATGACTCATACGGAAACTTGTTGCAAAACGTGACTACGAGGCTTTCGGTGAGCTCTTACGGCGAAGACGAACTGATTAGTCTTATTCAATTTTCAAACGTAACCTCTCTCTCTAGAGATCTGATCCTGTGCAGTCGGACTGCACCGTAATTGACCCCACACATATTAGATTGCAATGAAAATTTATACACTCATTTATCCATATATAAATCATACTTTAGACGATTTAGATGTTGAAAAAAACCACTTTAAACTTGATATTTACATTAAACTATTTTATTTACGTTGATTTTGCACCATTTTAAGATAGAGACTACACACATGTTGGATTTGTATGAAAATTGGTATGGTAATAAAGTGAACAATTCTAAATACAATAGGTGGAGTGAATTTTCTAGTTATGATCAGGTGGGGCCCACAGTGCATGGACTGCACGGTGCAGTCGCATGCACCGGATCATGCACCGGATCATTTCCCATTATATATATATAAATATATATATATATATATATATATATATATATATATATATATATATATATATATATAATATATATATATATATATATATATATATACAGTGTCGTAATCTATTTCGGATCTTGTTTTCTATTGTCTTGCGTCAATTCAATATCATGGGATGGTCGTTGATTCGAATCTATATTCTTCGTTATTCACATTCTCGTTTAAGAAAATTTGTGTAGATTAGGCCAATGGCTTGCATTTGCTATTGGTAGGTATAAATTGGGGGCGAGCAAGCTGCCCATTTGAGATAAATGTACTGCTTAAATGGACACGGACCCTTTTCTTCAACAAAATATTAATAGGAAGTTTTGATTTCTGCATATGAAATATTTTAAAACCTGCCAACAGCCTTTCACCATCAGTTTCATATCGCTGTTTCAGATGCTGGAAATCATTCTTGTACCTTACCCATTGAAGGGCATCCTGATCTGCAACTTAGTCGCCTCCTTACATAAAATGTCATGATTTCTGTTCATTTTTCCTATAATAATTTTAGTTTTTTCTTTTCTTTTCTTTTTTTTTCTTTTTTTTTTCCCCATTTTCAGCCTCTGATTTCTTGTTGGAATTTACAGGCTTTACATAAAATACCTCCTCCTGCGACCCTTGTGTCAGACTCTAATCCTGAGCCCAATTGGATGGAGTACAAAATCAAGGAAACCAACATGTTTACTGTGGACAAGTACCAGCAGGTGAGATCACTAAAGGTGTACTTTTGCTCACGAGTCATGAAATCTAATTCTACTGACCACTGGTATACTTGATTGATGAGGCCTTCCATAGACTTTCGCTAATTCTGTGTTATGTTAAGCTTTCGGATTGGTTATTTCCCAAAAGAGAGAGCTTTTTGCTATGAGATACCAGACAGCAGGAATGCTAGAAACGGTGTTGAGGGCTGGGGGTTCTTGGGGAAGATGACACCGGTGAAGAATCACCCAAGTGAGTATCTCCTATATGCGGAGCAAATTTGGCTATTCTTTTTGCTGATCTAAAACATGGTTATAATTTGTAATGAAATGATTATCATTTGACTTTTATTTTTCATCTTCCCCTCTCCAGATATGATTCATTCAGGTTTGTGTTTCTGTGTCTCACATGCACATTAGTGTTTCACATTAAGGTGTGTTTGACAATTAACAAAAAATGTCAAGTTAAAACTTTTCAATCTCCACAACTATCATATTTTTAATCATTTTTAAACATTTTTTCTATACAACTATCTTACTTTTCAATTATTTCTACACAACTAACCTATCTATTTTAACTTTATCATCTTTACTACTCATCATTACCCCTATCATATCACATCGTTTGATAATTTTTACTTTTCAAAACTTTTCATCAAAAGTCTTATTCATTACTAAACACACCCCTGAATCAAAATTTTGTGAGCCTTTGGATTATTTCTGCTACCGAAGGCTTGATGGGAGCAATTAATGTGTATAAATTTTACACGGGGAATTTGCATCATACCCCCTCTAAGTTTGCGAATTAGCATTTTAAACCCCGACGTTTATTTATTAGCATTTTGACCCTGAAAAGTTTTATCTTGTGCATTTTAAACCTTGCGCCCTAACGCCGTAAGTCTCCCACCGCTTAACCGTGTGATAGCTCGTTTGGTTTTTTGAAAATGACGAATATGTCATTGTGGAGATGCTTTTAAGCTGAAACGATGAAAATGGGAAGGGTGGTTTCACTTTTTTTTTTCAAAGAGAGACGGTGCTGTGTTGTGGGGCTTTGGGGTGTAAGAGCTGTTGTAAGAGCTGTGAGTGTGAATGGAGAAGATGATTTATGAATAAATTTTTCTGACTAAACAGCATAACAGCCTGTAGCCTTGAATTTTTTCTGGTTTTGATTAAATCGGAACTACGTGTAATAATTTACGGTGAGCTTATAAACTTTGAAAATTTTTTTTGTTTAGCGTAAATTGTATACCATGTATAATATATCAAAATTAGCCTAATAATCTTGGAAAAGTTTTATTTTTTTTACGGTAAAATATAGGTTCAATTTTAAAATCAGCATTTTTAAACTTTAAATGTTGTTTAGTTTTGATTAAACTATAAATGACACATTATATTTTAAAATGTGCCATTAAAATGTTCTGTTGCATATAGAAATGTTGGAGATATTTTACCTTTTCCTGGTTTTCCAAATTACATATAGAAATTAGACTTGCACAAGTTATTTTAAAAATATTTATAATCTCGTGATGTTGCTTTTTTTTTGTGGAAGCAGAAATATCCCTTGTTGGATAAAAGAGATTCAATGTCCATGTGGAATGGGAACTTGTAAAGTTTTTATGTCAAGAACATCTAAGAATCCAAATAAGTAGTTTTATCGTTGCCCTAAAAAGGTATGAAATATGATTACTACAGTTCACAATTGGACAATGTAGAATATCATCATTTGATTGCTTAATAACATATGAATGCAATTCTTTCTTAAGATGTGAAGATATGTAATTTTTTTCATTGGTGTGATGAATATAACTCCAAGGAGCTGATGATGTTAGAAAAAGAATGCAAGATTGAGTGCTCTACTGGAACTGATAGAACCTTGAGGATGAAGTTGGATGCTTTGAAAAAAGAGTTATCTAAAATGAAGAAAGCAACTTCAGTGGATGAGATAACTAAAGGAGTGACAAGCATGACTATAAATATTAATATATATTTTTCTCTTAATTCGAAGGAATGATTTGTACTAACCTATTTAAAAGCAAACTAGTATGGGATTGTTGTTCAACTTTTTTTGTGAGTACTGGTAATCAATGAATTAGCTTGTGTATGGATTGACTATGGAACTTATTTTATGTCAGGATTGACTATTGAAGTGGAAAATATATTTCTCAATTTCTATATGTTGGCATGGACATCCGGTTTAATGATATAATTTTTATGAGTATTGGTTTCATGTAAGTATTGGCTTAATAAAATTAATCTATTTATTCCACCATTGGCTTAATAAAATTAATCTGTTTATTCCACCATACAGTGGAATAAACAAATGCCAAGGCAATCTTTACTGTCACTGCATTCATTTAAATGGATGGAAAAAATTAGTTCATCTTGTGCTATATTTCGAAATCATGCCTTATAGAAGAATTTCTACAAGTTTTGACAAAAGTGTATAGATAATGACCAAGCTGTTAAATACATGCAACAAAGTTCATTGAAAAGCTATTGCATATAACTTTTACAAGTCGAAAAAGGTGAAAAAATATAAATTTCTACAGCCGCTCAATTGTCATTGTGTCAATGCAAATGTCTTCTTTTGTGCCAATTTCTTCACCCAACGCCTTGATGGCGGTGAAAATGATGGGATGAGAGAAGTGGTGGGAGTTGGTTTTGCAGTTGGGTGTGTTGATCTTGGTTCGCGCATTGGCTGGTTGGCATCTTGTGATTGAGTTGTTTGTGTAAAAGCTTGTGAAGCTGAGTTTTTCATTGGAGGCCCTGGCCGACTTGTTGCATTTGGTCCTTTGTTAGGACAACTCATTCGATTGTGCCCTTCTCTCTTGCATAGGCTGCAATGTACTTTTCCAAAAGTTCTCTTCACATGTTGTGAGGGTCCCTCTTTTAGATCTCTCCGTCTTTTAGTTTGAGGTCAACCCTTTGTCTTCTCAACATTCGAGGGTAAAACAACCATATCTATGTAAAAATTAAACAGCAAATGTTAAATTCAACCACAAAATGGAAACAAATATAATACATGACTGAAAAATCAACAAATTTTCAAATAAGTAAGACAAGTGGTAAGAAAAAAGTATACTATCAATGTCAGATTCCCAAAATTGTCTACTAGGCATTGCATGGAACCCATGGCGGTAGGTCTTTCGATACGAATCCATCGTATGAAACCAACTACAATATGAAATTGGGTCTTCTCGTCGCCAAAGAACAACCCTATATGCATGTAAACAGGGCATTCCTTCCAATTGTCATTGCCTACAACTGTATTTCTTCTCTCCAAACTGAACCACATGTGTGTTGACACCATATGAAACCTCATACTCTTCATTCTCACAATGGAAGAATGTTGCACGTCTACCGTCTACACCAATCTTATCCAGCGATTTAGAAGATTTATCTGACAAGGGTGCATGTGATGAAATGTCTTTGCTACTCCTAACATTAAACCATTTCAACACCTCAGTGCGAAAACTTTCAAACAGTTGACAAATTTGCATCTCCCTTGTTGCATTGATTCAAGCATCAAAGGACTCCATAAAATTATTATCAATTGCAGAACATGGGGAATCATCGGTGAAGAAGGCTCTAGACCAATGGATTGGTTAGATTTTCTCGATCCAGTCACATGCGAGCGGGCTAATCTCCCGTATTCTACTCATATGATGTTTGTGCTCTGCTTGGGTGTATGATCTGGATGCTACCCAAAACAGTTTTCGAACCACGTCATTTTGACCAAAAACCTTTCTCTTCAAATTTCCCGCTAAGTGTCGAATACAGTAGCGATGCCTGGAAGTTGGGAAGACTCCAACCACTGCTTTCATTAAACTCTTTTGCTGATATGACATAAAGGTTGTTGGAAACAATAGTTAAAACAAAACAAAATTGACCAAAGCATAAGTTTTGATGATTAACAAAGTCAAATTTGAGTATAAATGATTACTAATGAATGTGTTGAATGTCTTAAGGAATGAAATTAGCCAAATCGATTTCCAAGTCGACTCAGACTTCGACTTAGGGTGAAGTCGATCCCGAAGTCGACTCCACATTCGACTTCAAACGGAACCTGAAGGACAGATTTGAATTTGTAAGGTGAACAGCTGAAGTCGCAGGCCAAGTCGACTCCACGTGCGACTTGAAAGCCAAGCCGCAGATGAAGTCGACTCCAGTATCGACTTGAAGATGCACAGTTCCTTCCAGCGTTGATTTTGGGACAGAACATACCGAAGTCGCAGTCGAAGTCGACTCCGGCTTGCGACTTGGGTGAAGTCGCAGACGAAGTCGACCCCAAGATCGACTTGAGGTTCTCAAAGTTCAAGACACAGGTTCAAGCTCATTTCAAGATGAAGACTAATACAAAAAGGTGCATACAAGTTTTCAAGCTCTTCAAGATTCACAAGGTTTACAAAATATGAAGTCAATCCAGAATGAAAATAATTGAAGGAAAGAAACTAAAAAGTTAGAGGAGAATCAAACAAGGATCAAACTGATTTGGCACAAGAACTAGTCAAGTCGCAACCTAAGTCGACTCCGAGATCGACTTGAGGTCAAGTCTGAAACCAAGTCGATCCAGAACTCAAACTTGGAAACTGAAGAGCTGCCGAAGTCGCACACGAAGTCGACTCCAGCATGCGACTTGGGCGAAGTCGCAGACGAAGTCGACTCCCCCTGCGACTTGGGAAAGTAACGTTCGAATTTTCGAACGTTGGAACATTTATTGCGCGCCAACCACTTGTATAACGTTCAAATTCTTCCCTCCTCTATAAATAGACATTCAAGCAAACGTGAACATACATAAGACAGAGTCTAAAGAGAGGAAAGAAGTGCAAGCAAGAGTTCTTATTTGCTTTTCTCTAATTTTGAGTGATCTATACACTTTCAAAGGAAGAACAAGCTTCAAAGTTGCAAGTAGCTTCAACGAAACACAACCGGTTGCTTCTACAGATTCTTCCTCAAGCTGAAACTTGCCTACACAACTTAGTAAAGTGTAGATCTTCCTTATTCTTACATTATTGTTTGTTTTTGGTGCTTGGTTTGAGTTTGGTGTATCAAACCAAGACGTTGCAAGTAGAGTTGTGATTGGAGTGTAACTCGTCATCTACTTGTGTCAATTGTAAAAGCCTCATAGAGCTAGAATCTAGAAGAGAGCATAAGCTCTGATTGTATATGCCCCCTAGAGCTAGAATCTAAAAGAGAGCGGAGACTCTAAGTGTATTCGCGGAATACATAGTAAAACCCAAGTCACAACGGTGTGTGAGCTTGGAAAAGTGGAGTAGGGAGGTTGCCCGAACTACTATAAAATCTTGTGTGTTGATTTCTATTTCTACTCTCTACATTATATTGCATTCCATTTTATTTCTTCATAAAGGGGACTAGATTAATCCGGGGTAAAAGTTTCTGTTTAAGTTTTAAATTTTCATAATACCCAATTCACCCCTCCCCTCTTGGGTAATTGCCATTAACTCGGGACCAACAAAGGTGAATTTTCCCTCCCCCACTGCTCTCTTCAAGAGTGTTAGAAAGTAAACCCAACTATTATAACATTCATACTCAATAACTCCAATTACAATCGGCATGATCTGTCCCTCTGCATCCTTTGCAATAGCAATCAATAGGCTTCCTTTGAAACCTCCTTTGAGAAAAGCACCATCCAGACCAATGTATGGCCTACAGCCATCACTAAAAGCCTTTCTGCAGGCATCAATACATAGGAAGGCTCTTTGAAAATGATGATCTGCATCAGTCTTGATATGTGTGACCAACCCTACATTAGTCTTCACAATTGCATTAAACAATGTTGGAAGAATTGCAAATGACTCATCCTCCGTCCCGTTGATCTTCCCCATCGCCTGTTTCTTACTTCTCCATACTTTCCAGTAATTCAAAGTCAACCCAAAGTTGGCATGCAACCCATTATTCAATTGCTTGATCGTAAGGTTACTGTTAACATGAAGTTCCTTCTCAACCGATATTGTGATCTAGCTCTTGTTTGCTGTTTTGTTTCCACTCTCTTTTGCAACTGTGCATGTATGCTCCACATTGTTATATGTCTTGATAACAAAGGTCACCCCATCATCTTTCCTTAATGCATGTATCCTCCATGGACAACCATCAACCTTACATGTGGCAGTTAGGGGGTATCACTCATTCTTCACAAATTTTATATCAAAACCATTTATGATTGCATGTTGACGGATCACTAGCTCCAACTGCTTTTTATTTTGAAGCTCGAGGTCGTCACATAGGTATGGATCCTTGAGATCGAAGTATGGATCATATTCATGAAAAGTCACATTCCCATCGTAGTCTTCGTGCACCTTAACAAAGGAATCATCACTATCATCACTATCATAATAGAATCTGTTGGTGTCATGCTGCGCTTCATAGTGGACATTTTCTGCAGGTCCCCTATCACTGGTATCATCATGCGGAGGTAGGTCGCTCACTTTTTCTTCCGTTTGAAGCCCCTCATTTTCTGTGCTACAGTTGGTGGCATTTCCGTTGGCTGCATTTCCATTAATAATGTCCTCCACTTCGTTTGCCATAGTAGAAGACTGCCCAACAAACTCTTACACCTCTTCCTTCACAAATATTGTACGGTGACTCTTGGATTTTTTGGAACTTGTCTCCTGTTGTTGATCTGGCACCCATTGGACTCCCGCTTTCAGTGTAACCCACACATCTATGCAATCTTCGAAAATGGCTTCTCGTAAGCAACTACGCAGCACCTCATCATTTGATATCAATATCTTCTTTTTCCCACACTAAAAGTCCAATAGATGACCATGAACTACGGTTTCTATAGTTATTTGTTCGCGCATTCTAAATAAGCTATAAGTCTCCACATCAGCACTGCCAACCCCAAAATCTCCCCCAGTGTATACCCCACAACCTTCCTTTATGTCGTACACGAATCTGCCCCCATAGTGCCACCACAAAATCACATCAACCTTAGACGTCTTCCTGCATATTATCTATCATAAAACATCAAAAATAAATGATTGATCATAAAAGTAATGAAACAAGAAAGGATTTAAATCTTATAAATTATAATATTGTACAAAGGTAGTAGTTGTTCAAAAAATAGTCATCAATTATGCAATGCACACCATTTTGTTAGTACTAGCTGTTTCAATTAGGAGCTCAAAGGAAACTCTCCATCACAGGAAATTGTAAAATATTCAGCATAGATGATTATGCTGAGCTATTTGAATTAGGGACTCAAAGGAAGCTCTCGATCATAGAAAATGACACAACAATCAGAGAAATCCAACAATACTTTCATATTATCCATGACAGACATTTTTTAATCACCACGTGGGACCACCGACCCAACAAGGGCAGCTAGGCAACGACAAATCAAACAAATTGTCTACATAAAAGCCACATTTTTAATCACCACATAGGACCACCCACCTGACAGGGACATCCAAGCAACGACAATTCCTAAAAAATAAAGACATATTTCCATACATGGGACCACCTTCCCTGCGTCTTCCGCCACACGATAAAGAAGCATACCACACAGACAGCTCACCATCCAAGCAAATGTGCATAAAATATATCGACTTTACCATATAAATATATATAATTTATCAACCAACTTACCTCTCTTCTCCGCCCTTCCCTCTCTGCCGTTTTCGAACCATTATGGTAGAAGATGATACCTAGCGATGTCAGACAGCGAACACAGGCACGATTTTGATTTGAGGTTTTTTGTGAAAGCAAAGGGTTTTCGATTTGGGGGTTTTAGTTCGGGCTTCCGTTAGGCTAGTTGTTTGATTTGAGAAGGGTTTTCTCATTAGGGCTACGGACACAGGCAGGATATCGATTTTTTTCCTCCAATTTGGAATTCTCGGACTGCGATTTGGGGGTTTTTTTGAAAGCAAAGGGCTTTCGATTTCGGGTTCTTTTCAGGCTCTCAGTCGGCTGGCTATTCGATTTGGGAAGGGTATTCTCGTTAGGGCTACGCTTTCATTTTGATCGAAGGGCATTTTCATCATTGCATACGGTTAAGCGGTGGGAGACTGACGGCGTTAGGGCGTAGGGTTTAAAATGCACAAGATGAAAATTTTCAAGGTCCAAAATGCTAATACGCAAACGTCGGGGTTTAAAATGCTAATTCGCAAACTTAGAGGGGGTATGATGCAAATTCCTCAATTTTACACACAGGTTCCTCTATCAGTGTAGAAATTTTACAGGCAGCACCCATTGTCAGCTCCTCTCAAAGTGTTATCCTCTTTCTCGATCTCTCTTCTAGCTATTTTTTCCTCTTGTGCGTCTCCCTTCTCCGGCCTCACTCCTCGCCAGCGGCATCTTATTCCTTGTCGGCGACTCATCTCACACGAAAAATCAGGCCTCAAGCGTCACTATGCCCCATCTTCGAACTCTTTGCACTTATAGCTTCATAGAGCTTGGTGTCTCCACCCTTCTGTCGTAGCTTTCCTTGATAAAAAAAATGACATGGAGAAGAAACATAGCATGGGTGGGAGCAACACACACCATGTACGCAACGATATTCTCATTGGGTTGGTTGGCCTAAAGCTACCATGACTTTTTCGTCCATGGAAGGAAATTGTTTGTTTGTTTGTGGGAATAAAAAGTCAAACTTTTAAGCATATTTTATATATGAAGTGCACATGATCATTATACGCACTCGCGTGCTGGTTGGATAAAAAAAATTCTCTACATTTGCATCTTTGCAATGAATGGAGTAATCCTCTAACAATTGTCATGTGCTTGCTGTGCGCATGGGGCTCTAGAACGCGCACAGTTTTTCTGAATTTTCATTTTCATTCAATCCAAAATTACAACGGATCCGGCGACATCACACCCACCAAATCCGACATCCTTTCGTAGTCGTCGTTTGTGATATTGTTGCGGTCTATCTTATCCGATGTCTTTAATCTTCCTCGCTACCAATACTTCATGTACGAGGGTATTTTTGAAATTTTAAAATATTTAATAACGTTAATAATACCATGAGGAAATTTATAATGAAATCTGCAATTGATTATTTTTATTGCAATTATGATTGAAAGGATGCAAATAATTAATATATGCACCGATAGTGTACTGCTGTCCTCTAATTCAGTTGTTTGTGGTTGGCCTTGTTGGCTAAAGACGGGAGAGCAAGAGAGCAAGTGAGTGAGGTCATGCACGTGGGAGGGAGGAGAGAAGGAGGGAAGGAGGAGGGGAGAAATGAACCGGTTATACTCTTGCAAGAGAGGGAGAGTCGAGCAATCCGTGAGGGAGAAAGAATGTCGTTTTATTTTGAAAGTAGGAGAGAGGATAGCAGGAGGAGGGGAGAAGATGAACGACGATTCTCTCACAAGAGAAGGAGAGTCAAGCCATCCTTGAGGGAGAGAGTGTTGTTTCTATTTTCCCTCCAAAATGACTGGTCTAATAGTCCTCGGGGGCTCGAATTGGGGTTAATTGGGATGAACTTGTATTCTAAGCTTAGCGAGTTTATGCATCGCAGGGGAGACGAGTGGGATCGTCGGCAAAGAAATGGGGACAGTGGGAGGGAAGACTAACAGAATCGTTGGTAGAGAAATTGGGACAGCGAGAGGGAGAGGGCAGGAAGGAAGACGAGCGGGAGAGGGCTAGCGATTTAGGGGAGACGTGTGAGGTCGCTGGAGGAAACCGCGACAGCAGCAGCACGGGAGCAGGAGGGGAAGAGGGCATTGAGATTTGAGAGAGAGAGAGAGAGATGAGAGATGAGACCCCAGTAAGAGAGAGGTGAGGGAAGGGCCTGTGGGCAAAATACCTCCTTGACAGGGGTTGGTCGCAAAAATGCCCATCATTAATTCCTTTGCTCTACCACCGCATTCTTGTGCTTTCATCCGACCTTCTAAAAAGTCTCCGCCTGATCCAATGGTTGAGAGGGATGGTCGGAGAGCCTGGTACCGATCGGTTGGTCGATAAAGACCACCATTCAAATAACCCTACCATATTTTCTTTCCAATAATCTGTTGCATTGCAAATAACTTATGAGCCCCCGTGCACTAGATAGATTTTTTTAACTATTAAACTATAGCCTCTAGATTTAAAACTCTCCACCATATCCTAAAAGTCTTAACCACCCATGGATAAAAAATTAGTAATTTCTATTAATGCAATACGACATTTAGACCTACTTATTTTTTATGTAACTTGAGCATTAACACTACCTAAGCACACTAACAAAAGTGTAAGATGGCAAAAAGGTAACTATCTGTATATACAAGGGGGGTAAATCGGGTTGAGTTGACTCAGGTTAGGGCAAACATAACACTGATCCACATCATAAAATCTCAACTTAACTATATTTTCAACTTTATATTTTACACCTTAACCAAACCCTATTTTAACCTTATAGAAATTGGTTATGTTCGAATTAGAAATCGAGTAACTAAATATATATTATTTAAATATATTTTGCTTAATTAAATTTATTTTAAAATATAAATTTATATGAAAGAATAAAATTAATCTTTTTTTACATGACTACTTTCTCATTTATGACTTTTACAATAAAATAATTGCTAAATAATCTTATTTTAAAGCAATAATGTCTAGTTAATTTCTATGTATTATGTGTTAATATATGATTATTTTTTAATAATATATTATATTTTATAAGAATATATAAAATCGGGTTGGGTTGCAAATTATCTAACCCAAATCAACCCACCTTTGAAATTAGGTTGGTTTAATTTGGATTATATAACTTATTTTGTTCAAAATACTCAACACAATCCTAGTATAAATTGAATTAGGTTGATCGAGTTTGGGTTGAAACCAACCTATTTACAATCCTAGTACATACCACCTTCGTTCACAGTCATTCTAACCCTTGCCCTTGGGTATGGGACACAAAGGACGAATCCCGCACGCCGTTCATGCACCAAGATTTTTTCAACTTTTGATTATTACCCCATGATGCAATATAAAAACACTTGCAGGCCAAAGCCCAGCATCACCCAAATAAAAACCGATTTACGAAAAAAAAATAAAAATGGCAGTAGTCTGCTCGGGAAACTTAGTGAATGTTACGATCTTGGTTAGGGTTCTGGCAGGATTATTGCCCGAACTCATCTCCGGCCAGGGCACGTCTGTCGCCGACGTTGTGACCCTGTCGTTCTTCGACAGCATAAAAAATCAGGCGGGTGGGAATTGCCCCGGCAAGTCCTTCTACTGTAGGAGTTCATTCCTGTATGCTGTCCGAACCGCATTTCCGTCCTTCGGCAAAAGCGGATCGGCCGACGATGCTAAAAGGGAGATCGCTGCCTTCTTCGCTCATGTCACTCATGAGACCGGATGTAAGTTATCGTTGGACAGAAAGAAATTAGAAAGACTTGGTAGCTCTTATTGATTAATTCCATGAGAATTTTTACAAACACCTTGTTCGATTTTCTTCCTGTGCTGCGCCGATGCACGGACAGTCCTCTGCAAAATAGAAGAAGACGGTGGTCCATTAAAGGATTACTGCGACGAGACAAATAAGCAGTATCCGCGCGTCCCAGGCGAGGGGTACTACGGTCGAGGTCCCATCCAACTGTCGTGGAACTACAACTACGGTGCAGCTGGAAAAGCTCTTGGATTTGATGGCCTGAACAATCCAGGAGATGTGGCCAAGTACCCGGGCTTGTCGTTCAAGACGGCTTTGTGGTTTTGGATGGAAATTGTTCACCCCGTCATCAACCAAGGATTAGGGGCCACGATCAGGAAGATCAATGGTGATCTTGAGTGCGATGGGAAGCAGCCTAATGTGGTCAACGCTCGCGTTCGCTACTACAGAAACAACTGCAGTCAGTTCGGTGTGGCTCCAGGAGGCCCACTCACTTGCTGATCCATCAAGCTCGGTCTCTGACCGCACAGACATATGGCCGCTATGTAAAAATAATAAAAGAAAGCAAAGGAGGGGGCCTGTCGTCAAGGAAACGAGTGTCTGCAGTTGATGTGACATGTGAAATATTATAAGTAATTAAATAAAACAAAATCATCTCATGATTGGTCCGAAATTGTCTTCTCTGCATGCGTTTGGACAAATTCTGATGAATTCCATTGTACGGATCAATGGATAATGAAACTCCATTTCGGAAGTGGATGTAGAAATATTTGGGAGTTGACTAAATCTTCAACGGATGAATTAGTATTATTAAATTAATTGTTGGTGCAGGTTCTTTAATTCGGGTTGAAATATTCCAAATCGAACGGAACGAACAATTCGGAATTAAAACAGTTTGGGTTCTAACTAGAACGATTCATGGGTAATTTATTGGAATAATAACCGAGTCGTAATTCGGAAACGGAATTTTCTCATATAAATGATATGGTGCCGCTGGTAACCTAGCTTGTCCCAAGTTGGATAGGTGTTGGGTTCAAATCTTGGCAATAACAAAAGAATAAAAGTAAAAAAAAAAAGAAAAGAATGAAGAGCAGCAGGGAGCAAAAGGTAAGTAGTGATAGTAGTCTCCTCCATGGCGCAGGAGTGTCCATTGTTTGGATAAATTTAAAAATATTGTTAGTTGTATATCAATATGTTGTAAAAAAATTTGCTTAAATGTCCCATAGTTTAGTTGGAAATATTTATTAAGATGATTGTAAATATTCATAAAAAAAATGATATGGTGCCATATTATCATCATACACAGGATATATGGGAAAGAAAAGCTCTGACACAAAATTATAATAAATGATACATGTATTTTCGACAGGACCATGATATTAAAAAATAGTTAAAATGATTGTTAGATTGTTCGCAAGGTCACAAAAGATAAGAGTGCAAAAAGAACAGTTCGATTATATATTTTCTCTACTTATAGTTCAATTATATCTATTTTTTTCTTAAATTTTTATTAGTATTGTATATTTCATGCGGAAGCGAGAACCAAGGCACAGGATAGCTTGGCGATGTGAGACTCGCGCACATGAGCAGACAATTGTACAGTAGACTAGTGAACCCTCCCTGCCGTAGTACAATTTTTGTGACTAGAAACAAGAAACATTAGATATCTAAGAAATGTCCTAGACTCCCGTGAGCTTGTCGATGATAATCGGCTTCATATATGTGTGAACGATTTGAATCTGTCAGTATGATGATCAATCGGTTGCCTCTATGAGTTCAGATGACTTAGAAGGAGAGGTCCAGTGTTAATAGTTAATAAAAGTATCTATCTGTCATTGAAAGTGGGTAACATGATTTTTTTAAAAAAAAAATTACTATTTTTCTTTGCTTCGTATGGGTATGAAATTATTGCCCATTTCCTAGATTCTCAACCATTTAATATCCACTATAATAAAATTTCTTATATAACGTGACCTTCAATTTTACTACATTTGATATAATTTAATCAAATACTATCCCTCTAAAATGTCTAATTATTTGCAATTAAATAATCAATTGCAACTAAAATTTATTTAATATAGTGATTCCAAATAGTCAAAAGCTAAATAGTTAATTGCAGCTATGAGTGTTATTGGTCATGGTCAATCCGTCAACCCATTTATCCAACATTTATTAATGGGTTAGCTTTGGATTTTTTGAATAATAATTTATGATCGGCCAACTCATTTAATCATTCAATTAAATAAACAAATTAATATTGAAATTTTATAACCCATCAATCCATTTAATAACATGTTTAAATCATTTAATTTGTTCAACCCGCCTAACCCATTAAAGTTTAATATATATATATGTAAACCTCTTAATTTTTTTTCCCCACTAAGTCTTCTTTCTATCGCTCAATTTTAATTTTTCTACTATTGCTCAACTCTATTTTCCCCTTGTTGCCTTATTTTCATTTTTCCTTGCTCTGAAAATACTATCTTACATCTTCTCATGAGATCATCGTTTGCCAAGAGTCTAGGTTTTTAAGTTTCCGCTATATAACTAGTTTACAACTTGCTAATCCGTTTATTAAAAATGGGTTAAATGAGTTATAGTTGAAGTTTTTTTAAATAAGTCAATAAACGAATTAGAGTTGAGATATTTTAAATGAATTAGAATTATGATTAGACTCTCACCCACCCATCCAACCTGATACGTCAAGACTCTTAGTTACAGCTACATGTATTATCTACTTTCAACAACATTTATTATGGTGATCTCAAGAATTCATTCTGTGGGTGTATGTGGGTGATTTAAATTTAATTTGTAAAATTTCAAGGGGCTGCGTTTTTATGAAAGTAGGTTTAACATATGTTTTTCAAGCAATCTCATATATGTGGTCCATCTTATGATGTATCAAAATCCAACTCAACTAACGTATTTAAAATTATTTGTTAATTTAACTAAAAAATAAGTTTCAACTAATTCAATGATGTGCATGAGCACGTAAAGTGTATAAAATTAATATAATAAACTTATTTAATTTATACATGAAATTTCAACTTTTTATTTTTACATTTAATTCATCCAAAACATCATTCCTATTTAGATAAAAAAAATTTCATAAAGTATTATTATATTCTATTTTATCTATCAACGGATCTATATATTTATAACCAAATGTATCCTCCACAAAATTGATTGGTAGAATTTTTAGGAACCTGATCCTATGCTCCCGGGAGTGCATGCTCCCGGGCGCATACACCTATTTTTTATATTTTTAAATTTTTTTTACAATAGTATTAATTTATATGTATTTAATATGTGTATAAATTTTTACCATTTTTTGGGTATTTTAGATATTTATTTTTTATTTTTGAAAATCAGTGGCATTTTAGGTAATTTTAAATTACTAAAATGCCACTGATTTTTAAAAATCCAAAATAAATATATAAAAATATCTAAAAATCGTAAAAATTTATACATACGTTAAATATACTTAGATTAACAAGTTCATGGAAAATTTTGAAAAAAAAAAATAGGTGTATGCGCCCGGGAGCATGCAGCACGTGCTGCACGGAGCATAGGATCAGGTTCCGAATTTTTAATGGCACGATGAACTAAATGATGTTGAACAATTATAAAAATGCCGACCAGTGGCCAAGAATCACTGCCGGAATCGCGCAGTGCTCATCTGGAGTCTTAACCCGGATGAACAGGGAGTCAAGATCAACGCCTCGGATCCGCAGCAGGAAATTTCCTGCAAAAACTAATCCATGATCGGCGACTACTCTCGTCCTGTCCGTATAAAGAAAGCCAACGTCACTTACACGATCGGGACAACAATAATAAAATCAACGGTCTGGATTTTTCTTCGTTTTTGATAATTGAATTTTAGTAAATCCCAAACCGCGTGGACACATAAAGAAGATCAACATATATTTGCTTGAATAATGCTCGGGTGCTTCCTACAATTATAGATTAAAACAATATAAGAAGTTATATAATAATCAGACAAATAATTATCGTATAATGGACGAATAATAATCATTGCATAAAATAAAAAAATCAATGCATACGCAAAAGTTCTTATAAATATGAAAATAATAAAATTTTAGTCCTTTCAGCTGCATGTACAATAAGGTAGAAACATAAAATTGAAAATTTAAACATATTATAACATAATAATAACGACCTAATATAACAACATAAAAAATGTCTTTTTTATATTACAACATACCAATAATAATTTCAAGTAAAAAGATAGAAATTAAAATTTTAAATGCATTATCAGCGTTGTTAGTGCGGTTAGCATAAGGTAGTGTCCCGTAATGGGATTGTCCGGATTCGATCCCAACTGACTATATGATCGAGTTGTGTCCTCGTCTTGTCAGCAGAGCTAGGTGTGTCTCTGGATTCTTTGTGTGGCGCTTTAATAAAAGTTTATATATGCACCACAATTGCGATATAGTTATCTCAAAAAGGGCTCCTTATGATCATAAAATTATAATATACTCCATCGATTATATTTAGAATTACGTATTTTATTACCATACCGATTTTCATCCAAATTGGATATGTGTATAGACTCCATTTAAAAACGATATAAATCGACATAATAAAATAATTTAATATAAATAACAACTTTAAAATTGTTTTTCGAACATACAAGTCATTTACTATAAAATTTATATATGGATAAATAATTATATAAAATATCAACACATTTAAGTACATATGAAGCCTATTTTGGGTTAAATGCATCATTAAGTATGGTGCAGCTTCAGGAAAGGATTCTTCTTACGATGCTTTAATAAAAGTTTAATAAGTTATATAAAGTGCTTTGTATATATATATATATAACTTGAATTTAAAAATCTTACAAAGCAAAGTTTATTATGAAAAAGTAACTATTTCAAAAAGTTGATGTCACTGATTTTAAAAAATTCAAAAAAAATCTTAAAATCTCCAAAAATGATAAAAAATTATACACATGTTAAATATACTTAAATTAGCAATTGTGTAAAAAAATTTCAAAAAAAATTTCAAAAATGGATGAAGCACACCCAGGTGCATTAAACCAGCATCCGATATTATGTACACTACGACATTTGATATTACAAATCAATCATTTTTGCAATCTTTACAATTGAAGGACATCTTGTAAATATCCCTGCTCTCGAGGGAATAGTTGTAAATGCCCCCATTACCGGGGGGACACTATACCTACATACAATAGGATTTTATCTCGTGTGGGCATAATGTGTGCCACGACAAGTTAGCACTAGGGTACTGAGCTGCTGATGAAGACCTATTTATTAGATTGATGGAATTAATGAAGTTTTTTCTCAAAAAAAGAGACAACATCAACCCTATTTGCAATATAAATAAGAAATGAGAAATATGCAATTTGCGTCTCCATTATCTTTCTATTTTACAATTTTTTACCCACAACTACTGACTTTGCAAGACTTCTTCATTTATATTTTTTTTTGCAAAAAAACCCCTATAATGGAATTACTAGTATTTTTTTCAATATGTAAAAAATTTGACTTACAGAATATAACTTATTCAATAAAAAAGAATTTAACTTATCATCAATAGTAAGCGAAAAATGATCTAAGAATACTGCTATACGGCTATTCTTATATCTATGCGGGCTAGAAAAATCATGTCAAAGTAAATAACAAGGATATTTTTAAAGAAAATTTCTAAACGAGCACATCTTTATAAAATAAAAAGTTTTCAGTAAAACTTGTAAAATCTCAAAAAGAGAGGAAACAAATGCAAATAGCCCTAAGCAAATTGCCCTCCCGTGGAGCTCCTTCCGTATTCATCAATTCACGTGCGTCATCCTTGTTGAGATTTGAGAATCGACACTCACCCACCTCCAACATCAGGCAATCCAGCCACTGGAAATAAAATCCTATAAATACCCATCCGTTCATTTCATTTACCATCAATTGTATTTGCATTCCAGCTTAGAAAAATGGTAGCATCTAGTAGTAAGAAAAGCGTAGAAGCTATCATCATCTGGGCTGCAATTGCAAGCAGCTGCTTCCTACCGGAGCTGATTTCAGGCCAGAACTGCGGCTGCCGGCCCGGCCTCTGCTGCAGCAGGTGGGGTTACTGCGGCACCAGCGCTGCTTACTGCGGCGCAGGATGCCGGGCAGGGCCATGTACCGGCTCTCCCAGGGGCAGTGCAGGCAACGGATTGTCTGTTGCGAGCGTCGTGACAAAGCAGTTCTTCAACGCAATCATCAGCCAGGGGAGGGGAGTCTGCCCCGGCAAGAGTTTCTACACTCGATCCGCATTCCTCGCTGCCGCCCGCTCCTATTCTAAATTCGGCACCACTGGAACGGCAGACGATGGTAAACGGGAGATCGCTGCGTTCTTCGCCCATGTTACCCACGAGACTGGATGTGAGTTTTCTTCAAGTCCTGCTTCCAAAGTGCAAACCCCAAAATATTCTTTTTATTTTATTTTTTTTGATAGCAACCCCAAAATATTCTTGAATCCACTCAAAATAAGAAATTGGGTTTCCAAAATCTTTTTTTTTTTATTAAAGAAAAAAATTGTTAACCAACTTTTTTATTATGTCGCCCGCATTGATTGATCAGATAATTCATCCCAAGACAACTCTAGTAGAAGGATAATGGCGGCAAATTTTTTTCCCACTTAATTTTAATTGCAAGGCTAATTAGAATCTCCTTCTAATTTTTGTTAAAAAAATTTCTCCTTCTAATTTACCAATGTTTTTGTTACAGTTCTCTGTGCAATAAGAGAGAGTGGGGCAGCATCAAAGCGGTACTGCGACAGTAGCTACACCCAATATCCATGTGCGCCCGGCAAATACTACTACGGTCGAGGTCCGCTGCAGCTGACTTGGAATTACAACTACGGTCACGCCGGAAAGGTTCTGGGATTCGACGGCCAGAAAGCTCCAGAAACGGTAGCCAGGGACGCTACCATTTCTTTCAAATCAGCCATGTTGTACTGGATGGAGAATGTGCATTCGGCCATGACGTCTGGGAAAGGTTTTGGTGCGACCATCAGAGCCATCAACTCTGGGGAGTGTGGTGGGAGGCAGCCGGAGAGGGTGAATTCTCGAGTCAGATACTACAAACAGTACTGCAGAAAGTTCGGCGTGGCTGCTGGTGGCAGTCTCACCTGCTGAAAATGGCCGGGCCCGGCACGGCCCGCTTAACTACTGCCACTTCTGCAACGTTATTTCCTTGGGTTCTTTGCGTATATCATATTGCAGTTAGGGGTGTTAATGGTCATGGTCAACCCGTTAACCCGCTTGTTCAACCCGTTAATAAATGGGTTTGGGTTGAGATTTTTGAATAAATGGGTTATGATCCGCCAACCCGTTCAACCATTTAATTAAATAAACGGATTAGGGTTGAGGTTTCGCAACCCGTCAACCCGTCCAACCCGTTTATTTAACTCGTCCAACCCGTCCAACCCGTATAACTCATTTAATATAATATATTATAATATATATATATAATATTTATAATAGGAATTGACATTAAAGAGATGACTTGAGATTGACGCTGATGTTTTCAAGCTAAAATAAATTAAATTCAGGTATGTTAGCTTCAAATTATTTAATTTATTTAAATTTACAGATTTTATTGAAGATTTTTAGCATGAAAATTAGTAACAAACACAACCCGTTAACAACCCGTTAACCCGTTTATTAAATGGGTTATAAATGGGTTAGGGTTGAAGTTTTTTAAATGGGTTAATAAACGGATTAGGGTTGAGATATATTAAATGGGTTAGGATTAGGATTAGGCTCCAACCCGTTCAACCCGATCCGTTAACACCCCTAATTGCAGTAGCTGCCTTTGTATTTCTAATAAGTAATAACTGCAATAAGCAGATTTAAATCGTTGTATGAGTTTTTATCGTTGTTTGAATGGAATGGTCACCGTTAACCCAGCTCATCTAATTTAATTTTTAAAAAAAGAGTGATATCAAGTTAATAATTTTAATGGATATTTTGTTTTGTGTGTTTGGGAATCCATAAAATTTTTAATTAAATGTTTTTTTCTAAAAAAATTTAAAATTGAAGAAAATAATATAATACGATAGGGTAACGATGATGAGTAAAAAAAATAAAGTTAAAATAGATAAGTTAATGTACGAATAGTTCTATAAAAATGATTGAAAAGTGTAGTAATTGTATAGAAAAAAGTAAAAAATAATTTTAAAAAATAGTAGTTGCGAATAGCGAAAAGTTTTTAAGATAAACAAACACTCCGAATATATTTAACAATAAATAAAAAAATGTCAAGCTAAAATTTTTTAATCTAACATTTTTTACTTTTCATAAATATCATATTTTTTAATCATTTATTGGTAACTTCCTGTACAATTATATCAATTTTCAATCATTTCAACGTAACCACTCATACATTTAACTTATTTATTTTAATTTTATTTTCTTTATTCCTCATTATTACTCATGTCATATCATCTCAATTTTTTTCAATTCAAAAATTTTTAGGTCTAAAAGTTTTATTAAATTTGGTGGTTCTAATTTATGCGGTTGACGCCTGTGCACTTTGATCATCCACAGGCTAATTTGCATCACAACTAATTTAAGTTACTTTTGGTAATATTAATGAGGAAAGGGAAAAAAGTGCAAAGTGTTAAAAAGTTTGAAAATTACGAATAATATGATATAATAAGGATAAAATAATAATAATTGAAATATAAGACCAAAATGAAAAAATAAGATAGTCAAAGTGGATAAAATAATATAAGTTTCTAATCTTCCATTTTTCTAATAACGTCACCAAACGCACCCTTAAAGTTGACAAGGGTGTTTTCGGTATTTTAACAAATTAATATCTATGGATTAAGATTCTAAAATTTAAAAAGTGGAGTCAAAATTACTGTAGAAATAATAAATAGTTAAATGCCACCGTGAGATGTTGGTGAAAATGGAGAGAGAATTATAAAACCCTTTTTCTTAATTCTGTTTGAGTCCTAAAGCATGAAAAAAATATTAATTAACATTGATAAAAAAAATACATAATCTTTTCAACAAAAACAAAATTTTAATAATAATTAGGAAATTTCCCCTTCAGCTGTGGTAGTCTGTGGAGGGCAGCTGCCATTTGTCTTGTCAAGCGGACGGATTGGATTGAAATATCACCGTGGCGATCCGCCGCAAGGCATGGTTGTGGGCCTCATAGCCACAGCCGCGGGGGTTTATCATCTTCCAAGGCAAACGCTCTCCACCGCTGAGCTGCGCCCATGGCCGCTTCTCTCCCGCGGCTCGCTCCAGCGTTCGAAGCCCGACACGCCTCTCTCCATTTTCCGCAGTGGAAGTGTATAACCGCGCATTCTCTTCAGCGACGCCGATTCCTCCCCGTCCTGAAATGGGTAGCCTCGGCATCAGCATCCCCGTCGTCTTCCCCCGCTGTAAAACCAAAGCAAGGAGACGAAGAAGAAAAGGACGATGAATCCATGAGTATCGATGCCCTACATCGCTTTTTCGAGCTCAATTTGGGCAGTTGGAGCGGCTCCTTCTTTGTGAGTGCCTGGAAATTTTGGGCTGCGTTTTGCATTTCTTTTGCGGCCGTTTGCTGGCCACTCCATCACGATTAACTGTCAATAAACCTTCGAACTGATGGGGTTCTTTGCAATCCTGTGTTTTGTTTTCTTTTTTGAGTGCCAGCAATATGACTCATACGGAAACCTGCTGCAAAACGTGACTACGAGGCTTTCTGTGAGCTCTTACGGCGAAGACGAACTGATTAGTCTCATTCAAACGTAACCTCTCTCTCTCTCTCTCTGTATACATATATATATATATATATATATATGTATATATACATATATATATATATATATACAGCGAAGTAATCTATTTCGGATTCTTGTTTTCTCTTGTCTTGCGTCAATTCAATATCATGGGATGGTCGTTGATTCGAATCTATATTATTCATTATTCACATTCTCGTTTAAGAAAATTTGTGTAGATTAGGCCAATGGCTTGCATTTGCTATTGGCAGGTATAATTTGGGGCGAGCATGCTGCCCATTTGAGATAAATGTACTGCTTAAATGGACACGGACCCTTTTCTTCAACAAAATATTAATAGGAAGTTTTGATTTCTGCATATGAAATATTTTAAAACCTGCCAACAGCCTTTCACCATCAATTTCATATCGCTGTTTCAGATGCTGGAAATCATTCTTGTACCTTACCCATTGAAGGGCATCCTGATCTGCAACTTAGTCGCCTCCTTCATAAAATGTCATGATTTCTGTTCATTTTTCCTATAATAATTTTAGTTTTTCTTTTCTTTTTCTTTTTCTTTTTTTTTTCCCCATTTTCAGCCTCTGATTTATTGTTGGAATTTGCAGGCTTTACATAAAACAACCTCCTCCTGCGACCCTTGTGTCAGACTCTGATCCTGAGCCCGAATGGACGGAGTACAAAATCAAGGAAACCAACATGTTTACTGTGGACAAGTACCAGCAGGTGAGATCACTAAAGGTGTACTTTTGCTCACGAGTCATGAACTCTAATTCTACTGACCACTGGTATACTTGATTGATGAGGCCTTCCATAGACTTTCTCTAATTCTGTGTTATGTTAAGTTTTCAGATTGGTTATTTCCCAAAAGAGAGAGCTTTTGCTCTGAGATACCAGACGGCAGGAATGCTAGAAACAGTGTTGAGGGCAGGCGTTCTTGGGGAAGATGACACCGGTGAAGAATCTCCCAAGTGAGTATCTCCTATATGCGGAGCAAATTTGGCTATTCTTTTTGCTGATCTAAAACATGGTTATAATTTGTAATGAAATGATTATCATTTGACTTCTATTTTTCATCTTCCCCTCTCCAGATATGATTCATTCACATTAGTGTTTCTGTGTCTCTGTAGTTCTGTAGCTAGAATGAAGGAAAGAGCTTAGACCTTCTGCAACTTTGGATACTGAATTGGTCTTTTGGATTCTGATATTGCCTATTGCAAGGAAATTCTGATAGGGTCAGTGATGGGGTTGGCTGTGGTTGAGATGCATTGCAGATTGCACGGGTGATGCCTTACACATGTGATGGGGATTGAGTGTAAGGGGTATAAATAGAGCTGTTTGACATAATTAGGGGGATTGATTTGTCATTCATTCCGTAGTCTCTATAGATAGAATAGTGCATAGGTTAGAGAGTAGACAGTTTCTTGAAAATGGGAGCTTCCCAGCATTCTTCTGTAATTCATTATTTCCACACCAACAAAACTCTGTGATGCCAGCTTGGTGGGGGTTGTTAATATCCAGATTACTCGTGCTCTGTGTTTCTCATTCTTCTCATTCTGTGCAGAAACTTAAAGCTCCCCTCTAATCGTCCCTCTGTTGTCTGTGAGAATTGCATTTATTCTCTAAAGAGAGACATGCGAGCTAGAGCTTTCCATATCATGGATCCAAAGGGTTTCCTTGAAATGCTTCTGATTTTTCTTGAAGAAAGAAAAGACACAGCAACTCCTAGCAATTCACTTGACTTCTCTGAGGTTTTTAACTTCCAGCTCTACCCAGTGAGTAGATAGTAGTTCTAGACTGGTACTGGAATGTAAACATTTCTCATGATAATTTTTTTTTTTTTACAGAATAGATCATACTGCTTTATCATGTGTCATTTGAAGTAACATCCAGAGAGCATATTGTGACTGGATGACTGGTTTTTTATGATACTGTTATTTCCAGGACACCACGAATAGGATAGCTCCATGGCTTGGCAAATGGAAAGGCCATTCAATAACTAAAAGGAGTGGGGTTTATGGTGCGACAATTGCAGAAGCTGATACCGTTACTTTACTTGAGATGAATGATGAAGGCCAGCTAACCTTCATCCAGGTTTGTGATCTTCACTTTTGAGATCCATCGACATTTAGAGTAAACATAGCATGTACAGTGGAGCATTTGTCAAGTTGTCTGGTTTTCAGTTTGTATGGATGGAGCCATGGTGCATTATTCCAAGCTGTTGAAAAGATGGATCAAGTTCCAATTGTCAATGCATCAAAATATCGTTGGTGGGTGATTGTAGCTATATGATCTGGCATCTAGCTCTTTCACCTGCCCATCATACCCAATTGCTTCAATGCTTCACTTTGGCAAGATTTTACAGGCAATTAATGTAGTTTGATTGATCATGAGGACAGCAGATTCTGCAGGAACCTGAATTCTATTTTGAAATTTCATGCAGGATGTTACATCAACATCGACCGAAGAAAGTTCAACAACAATGAATGTTCACTGGACAGGGACATTATCGGGCAATTTAGTTGTCTTTGATGGAGGCTTCCAAATAACCTTATTGCCTGGAGGCATGTACATGGGATGCCCTTGTGACGTGGGTAAGAGCGTTGCCCAGTTACAATCATTCCATTTGGAATTTTGTTGGATGGAGTCATCTACGGAGAGGCAGAGACTCATCCGCACTTTCGATGCTGGCGGTTTGGCTGTGTCCTCAACTTATATCTTTGAGGTCAAAGAATAAAACTTGCTTCTTCATTGCACTAATCTCTCTCTCTCTCTCTCTCTACAATGCATCTAATTGGTCTTGTGAGATTTTGACAACGTAAGCACCACCATCGTGGTGGTGCAGTCGGATTTTGGAACAAATCCATTCCCAAGCTCCTGGCGCAAAGCAGAAGGGAAGAGAAAACTCTCGTTTGGAGCATTAAGGATAAACTGGATGGAGTTCCTTTCCCAATCTGGAAAATTTAGTACCCTTCTTATCACCGAACGGAACGTACATTCGCCTGTTTGCTTCTTTTGAACGTCAATATTTGTTGAAGTTCTTCTGATTTCTAGGAGCCCCCGTGAACTTGGGAGTTAGCCAAAAACACAACAACAAACTCCAAATTGTGCTTTTCGCCCATCTTACCCTGGCAAATGTTATTTTTTGCATGTTCGTTACGTTAGTTTAAAACTCTTTTTTCTAATTCAAAAATTAAAATCTGTGTGTGCTCGTATTCCATTCAAGGACTTACCACTAAGGCTCTGTTTGGGCATGCAGCATGGGGTAGGTTTCGCTTACAAGATATTTCTTTAGCACTTTTGACGAAAGCAATATTTTCAAGCTTAAGTCTTCAGCACTTTTTCCTGTTAGAATTACCGGTTTCACCAGGAAAAAAAAAAAGCAACCCACCTGAGCCAATTTTTGCCAAACATAATTCGAAATAACCATGTCGCGGCTTTCAAAAGTGCATAAGTGCCACAGAAAAAGCTGTGCTCGGGCTTCGTTTGGTAAAATGAAAACCTAGTTCATCTCTCTCCTTTACAGATTTTCAAATGTTTAATATCTTAAAATTTTTTAACTGCTCAACTATTATATTTTAATTATCTTCTTGCAGAATTACCTTATTTATTTTCACGTTACTTTTATAATATCACACTGTTTTTATACTTTTCAAAAAAAATTTCTTTTCTACTTTCCCTTCACCTCAGTACCAAATTGGTCCTTAATTTATCTGGGTTCTAAATTACAAACAAAAAAAAAGGAATACGGTTTCATATCTTTGGGAACTTATTTCATTTATTTGAGAAATTAAAGAAAAAAAATTGCATTACAAATAAGTGTAGGTGGGGTTAGAAAGATTGGTATTTCATATTTGGAATCGGGAAATGGTCATTTTGGTTGCTAGGCGAATAACATAACGGCTGATGTCTTTGAATAAAGGGCAATGATCTTATGTAACCGGTCGCATAGGGTCATTCCGTGCAACTGGTGGCTTTTTTTTATTAAAAAGAATATTAGATATAGGGTTTTTATGTTAAGATGTTTTAAGAGAAAAAGTCGGGGAAAATTTGGTGCTGAAAATTTTTAGAAGGCTAAGAGTTTGATGTTATGTAAGAAGGATAATAATTCCCTGTATAAAAAAATAAAGATTAAATAAATAAGGTATAAGTATGAAAAGATACGAGAAAATAATTGAAATAAAAATTAATATAATTAAGTAGTTAAAATGTCAAATTGTATTAAAGAAGTGTGGATGACGAAGAAGGGAATTAGTTAAAGTGTCCAAATCACCATTTAAAACGCGTAAGCCTGTTCCAATCCATTTTCTTTGCCATGCGGATATATTAAATCAAATAGAGGTGGGCTTAGTGCAATTTTTTTTTTTTTTTTTTTTTTTGTCTTTTCCTTCCGACCCGTTAAACTTGTTGGCTTCTTTGACGGATCTATGTTTTTGTACACAAAGGCGTTGGGAACTTCAGGAGAGCAACATCGAGAATTAGTTTAATGAAGTAAGTAGGAGACGGTAGTGTACAAGCAATCGACGCACGGGTTCTTGGCTTTTGCTATTGTTCATCTTCCTAAAACCCTTCGAATTCGATGGGAAGAAGAGTATATATTATTATTATTTAGTGAAATTACAGATAAAATGGCACATCCACTCGCCTGAGTTGATGGGAGCAGTGGCTGGATCGATTTACCACTTCAGGCGCGTTGTTGGGTATTTTCGGCTGATAGAGGGGAGAGCTTTGAGCGTGGGTTGGCTCGTTTATAAAATGAGATTTGAAATTGGTGATAACCACATAACGTGTGTTTGATTGGAGATAAAACTTTCGATGAAAAATTTTTGAAGTAGAAGTTGTCAAATCAATCGAAAGTGATATGATATAATAGGAGTAATGATGAGGAGTAAAGAGAATAAAGTTAAAATAGATAGGTTAGTTGTATGGGTAGTTGTGTAGAAATGATTGAAAAGTAGGGTAGTTTGTATAGAAAAATGTGAAAAAATAATTAAAAAATAAAGTAATTATGGAGAGTAAAAAGTTTTAGATTGAAAAGTTTTAGTTGACACTTTTTTACCCTAAACAAACACACCCATAGTGAATTAAGGGGGTTGTTTGGCCACGAGTGAAGAAGCAACGCATCTTTTTGACAACTGATTCTGGGCTGTGAATTGCAGGGGGCAGCCACATAGTCACCACCGGAATCAGTCTTATATGTACATATAATTAAAATTTATTAAAAAAAATTTGATATAAAAAAATTTATAAAAAATTTAAAATTTATGGGCACTGATTCCAACCCAGTGCGGTTATCCGCACAGAATTAGCACTTTTTTTTTTTTTTGTTATGGCTTCGGTGGGGACTTAGCTCCCATCGGCCTCAATGGTAACTATCTTAAAATTTTATATTTATTTTTATTTTAAAAAATCTCATTGTACATATTATTTAAAATATAATTTTGATATTTCAAAGTGAAAATTATAAAAATAAAATGGTGTTAATTAAAAAATTACAATATAAGTATCTAAAAATATGTATGTTTTTTAGATTACAAACAATATGCACATTGAACTTTATTTAATCTGAAAAGTTATTTATATGTAATATATTTTATATAAATAAGTTTTAAAAATGTTTTATATTGCCAATAGTGTTGATTATGGGTATGTTTGGGCGGTAATAAGATTTTTTGATGTAAAAATTTTTAAAATAAAAGAAAAAAAATATGATATAATAGAGCTAATGATGGAGATTAAAGAGAATAAAGTGAAAATAAACGTCAAAGTCGTATGTATAGTCATGTGGAAATGATTGAAAAATAAGATAATTATATAAAAAAGACGTAATGAAATGATTAAAAAATATAATTGTGGTTAAGAGTGAAAAGTTTAGAGTGTGTTTAGAATGTGATGAAACTTTTAGATAGAAAAATTTTAAATATAAAAATTTTTAAAATAAGAAAAATGATGTAATATATTAAGGGTAATTATGAGAAGTAAATAGAATAAAATTGAAATCAATAGCATAGTTGTTTTGGTACTTCTGTAAAAATAATCAAAAAATAAAATAGTCGTATATTAAGATATGAATAAACAATTTAAAAAATATAATAGTTGTGGAAAGATAAAAGTTTTAAATTGAAAAGTTTTGGTATGAAAAATGTTATATATAACTAAACATGCCCTATATTTTTTAAACATTTAAAATATAGTTTTTAATGTTTTTTTGGTGCAAACTAAGTGGTCACGAACAGGGCATGTTAGCTCGATGTATAGGATTAAAATCCTGTGATCAAATTGAAAAAATATTAATAGTTTTTATAATTTTTACTTATTTAAGATCATATTAATATCTGATTTATTTGGCCTTCATGATGAACAGTCTAAATTATATTTTAATAAGCAAAAAGTTGGAACTAAGTCAAAAATATCAACTTTTTAGATGGTACCCGTTGAGGCTAGGAAATAGATTTAGTGTAGTTCTTTATTTTTTTTAATCATCATCGGGCCTTTTAGTAGAAATTAGTAGAAATTAAGTAGATATATTTATTTTCTGCAGATATATCCACATAGTTTGCATATCTTTATAAATATATTCATGTCGTAATCGTATAGTAATGACATCATAACGTCGTTGATATATTTATAACTATTATAAAACTATATAAGAGTTATTTATAATTTCTAAAATTATATAAGTATATTTGTAGTTATGGTCAAATTATATAAATATATTTGCAAATTATTCATTTTTAACCAAACTTTTTATTTCCATCCATCCAGTCAAGCCTTAAATGGAATTCGATTATTTAGAATATTATCTGTTTTATGTTTGTAGAAATCGGTAAAATTAAAACTCAAGTTACCCAGATTGACAAAAAGAAACAATAGAGGGTAACTATTTGCTTTAGTGATCATCAAATGACCTAACCTTAATAACATTATTATTATCGAATTGTTAAATTTTAAATTAAATCTTTATTCTAAGTACGTATCCCTGACGTTCTTCATAAACGCCGGAAAATCATAGTTGCACTTGCGGCGGTCCGCGTCTACGCGAAGAACGGATCGGAGGACACCCATTTGACCAACCGACACCAGCCTCCAAGCGTTGGACAATTCAAGTCAATATCACGCAAGTCAATCCCACACAAGTCAATCCAAAATTTCCCAACCATTCCATGGACTCGGCTCCACTATTTACGAGGGCGTTTGTTTATGCAAAACATTTTCCAATCCAAAATTTTTTATTTTTCGTATCTTTTCTAAATATTTCTTAACTTCTTCATAAATAATTATTCTACTTTTTAATTATTTTTTATGAAGGTATTTGTTTATATAAAAAAATTCAATCTAAAACTTTTCCCTTTTCACAAGTATTTTTAATTATTTTTAATTTTTTATATACAATTATGATAATTTTCAATTATTTCTATATAATTATCCACATATCTAATATATCTATTTTAACTTTATTTTTTTACTTTTATTATTACACACCATACTTTATTCTCTTTACTTTTTATTATTACTCTTAAGATACCGCATCATTTTTTCATTTGAAAATTTTTATATTAAAATTTTTTATTATAAATTTTATTACTTTCCAAACACATTTTGTATAAATATCTTCTCACATGATGTGCTTAGTGCATGTTGCAAACCATTTAATGTGTTTGAATGAGTTGTGATTTAAAATAACTTTTTAATTTTCAATATAATTTTTTACATTTTTAAATAATGTTTTTTTATTCTTAACGCACGACATTACATTCTTATTCTATTTTATTTTACGTAAAGGCCCTGTAATTGGAGAAATAAGATTATTTTCCTTTTCTCATCCGAGTCTGACTGGGCTTTATCGAATTGGACGGTCAAATCCAAGTGGGCAGTTAAAATCCCACCACCCGACTGCCAATCCAACCATTTGAGGCGCTTTTTATCCAGAGGGGAAAAAAAAAAGACATTTTGGGAGCCGCCCTGGCCCACCCTGCATCTTAAAAGTCCTCATTTTAATTTCAAACCTATCATTTTCAGTTTTAGTGCATGTGGTCCACGAACCCCCCACATTATAAATACGTCTCTCCAATAACGCCCAATTTCAAATCACACATCATCTCCTATTCTTAAAGAAATGGGCAGATTATTCAGAAAAAATATTGGGCTCCTAGCCATCGTCTTCCTCAGTGCTCTCGCAGGTATTCTGCTGGAGCCGGCAGCCGGTCAGAACTGCGGGTGTGCTCCGGACCTCTGCTGCAGCCGGTGGGGGTACTGCGGCACCGGCGAGGACTACTGCGGCAGCGGATGCCAGGAAGGACCGTGTACTCCACTGCCGCCGACGAACAACGTCTCGGTGGCGGACATCGTGACGCCAGAATTCTTCAACAGCATCATCGGTAAGGCAGCGGCAGGATGCGCTGGGAAGAGCTTCTACTCGCGAAATATTTTCCTGGAGGCCCTCAACTCCTATTCTCGGTTCGGGAGGGTCGGGACGCTGGATGATTCGAAGCGGGAGATCGCAGCCTTCTTTGGGCACGTTACCCATGAGACTGGACGTAAGCTTCTTCTATTCCCACAAATCATAATATCAATCACTATTGCATGCACTTGCTTGAAAATTTACTTATGCTGCTGAATTAGGGAATTGAAATGAATTCATGAACACGCAGATTTCTGCTACATTGAGGAGATAGACGGTCCATCCAAGGATTACTGCGACGAGGATAACACTCAATATCCATGCGTGGCAGGGAAGGGGTACTACGGCCGGGGCCCGATCCAACTGTCGTGGAACTACAACTACGGGCCGGCTG